>CM055273.1:71970861-73323279 GCA_029237695.1 Conchocele bisecta
ACTTACTTCAGTGAATGGCGAACAGCATGCGCTCACTTTATCTGGGCGTAGACTGCTCGCTATCGTGGTCAGGTACCTTTTTGCAACCGGGCACCTATTTACGAACTTTACATTTCCCCCACACAGCCCTGTCCACAATAGACATTGAGTTAAAGTTTATAGATTATAAGATAAAGTACAACCTCTCTACAACAGCCACCCATGGGTAGACGCAAAACTGGCTGTTGTAGAGAGGTGGTTGTTGTAGGGAGGTTAACGCTGAATTAAATTTTGTCGTCTGCTGTTTATTTATTTTCTTCGATAATTCTCATCAAATACATGTTTTGACAGCGTTTTAGAATCATTTCCAATGGAGATGATTCTAAAGAGCTGTCAAAACATGTTTTTATTGAGAAAGAAGGCAAAGAAACAGCAAACGACAACACTTGTTTTGCATTTGTAACAACATCCCGCATCATTCTACAAAAAGCCCATGGTGCCCACAAATCCCAAAGGTCAAGGTCGCTGACTTAGAAATTTCCGTGTTTGGAAAATTTAGCGCTCAGATTATGCTTTAATATTCCATACAAACATTTTTAACAACATCCCGCATCATTATACAGAAAGCCCATGATGCCCGCTAACGCCAAAGGTCAAGGTCACTGACTTAGAGAGAAATGTTCGTGTTTGGAAAATTTAACGCTCAGTTTATGCTTTAATATTCCATACATGCATTTGTAACAACTTCCCGCATCATTCTACAGAAAGCGCATGGTGCCCGCAAACCCCAAAGGTCAAGGTCGCTGACTTAGAAATGTTCGTGTTTGGAAAATTTAACGCTCAGTTTATGCTTTAATATGCCATGCATGCATTTGTAACAACATCCCGCATCATTCTACAGAAAGCCCATGGTGCTCACTAACCCCAAGGTTATTACAAGCTCCTTATGTACTATCAAACTGCGCTAGGCGGGATATTTTGCTCCGCGGAGCTCTTGTCTTTATGTGGTAGCTATACCATACCCCCCCCCCCCCCCCCCTCCGCAACGAAGTTGTGGGGGGTATGCTGGAGTCAGCTTGTCCGTCCGTCCGTCCGTCCGTCCGTGTTTCCGTGTTTCCGCGTGTTTCAGTGTTTCCGTGTTTCCGTCATTCACAAAACTTAACAATTGTAAATTTCCTTTTAACTTCTCTTTGCTTTGCGGAAATCATTCATATTTTACCCGCCCCTTCTCTGACACTCATACATCATTCTTCAACAAACCTACGACCCCCTTTTATGCCAGGGGTCAAGGTCACGGACTTAGAAACTTAGAAAAAAAACGAAAACTTAATTCAATTGTAAATTTCCGTTTAACTTCTCTTTCCCTTTGCGGAAATATTTTAATATTTTACCCGCCCCTTCTCTGACACTCATCACATCATTCCTGCAACAAACCTTCGACCCCCATTTTATGCCAGGGGAGTCAAGGTCACGGACTTAGAAACTTAGAAAAAAACGAAAACTTAACAATTGTAAATTTCCTTTTAACTTCTCTTTACTTTGCGGAAATCTTTCATATTTTACCCACCCCTTCTCTGACACTCATACATCATTCTGCAACAAACCTACGACCCCCATTTATGCCAGGGGTCAAGGTTACTGACTTAGAATGTCTAGTTTGCTTTTTTCAACTGGAACCACCATCGCACTCTCCATATGTGCTGACATAGTCTTTTATCTGAAAATGATAGTATGCGAGCTGGAATTCATTCTAAGTCAGGGCTGACGCGGGGGGGGGGGGGGGGGAGGGGGTGGGGGGGTATTCCGTAAGCCCCCGCTTACTGACAAATCTAGTTGAATTGGGTTTTTGCCCATTATAAAAGCAGTAAGAGTATTACTGATCCTATTGCTTTTGGGAGGGGGCCAAGTGATTCTGGTGTGGCGAGGACCTGGCATCAGATCAGGATTATTCTGATTTCAGGGCTGAATATATAATGCGTTAAAGTTTGTTTTTGTCGCGCCTGCTTTAGCAGAGGCACGACTATAGTCGGCGCTTTTTCCGTCGTCGTCGTCGTGCGCGTCGTGCGCGTCGTCCGCGTCGTCCGCGTCGTCCGGTTTTTTTGTAAGGCAAATGCGTTAAAGTTATTGTTTTTTCACAATATCTCTTTAACCCCTTGCCTGCCAGACATTGATAATATTTCACATCAATGTTTGTCTAGGGATGATGCTTCATTACGCACACCCCCACATCCAAATTTTGAAGGTCAAGGTCATTTATTTCCTTGTAATGTTCACCGGTTTTGTAACAGAAATGCGTTAAAGTTATTGTTTTTTCACAATCTCTCTTTAACCCCTTTCCAAACATTGATAATATTTCACATCAATGTTTGTCTACGGATGATGCTTCATTACGCACACCCCCACATCCAAATTTTGAAGGTCAAGGTCATTTATTTCCTTGTAATGTTCACCGGTTTTGTAGCAGAAATGCGTTAAAGTTATTGTTTTTTCACAATATCTCTTTAACCCCTTGCCAGACATTGATAATATTTCACATCAATGTTTGTCTAGGGATGATGCTTCATTACGCATACCCTTTTAACAGAAAAGCCGTTAAAGTTATTGTTTTTTCAACAATATCCTCTTTAACCCCTTGCAGACATTGATAATATTTCACATCATGTTTGTCTAGGGATATGCTTCAATACGCACACATCCACATTCAAATTATCAGGTCAAGGTCATTTATGTACTTGTAATGTTCACCGGTTTTTAACAGAAAACGTTAAAGGTATTGTTTTTTTCACATATCACTTTAACCCCTTGCCAGACTTTGATAATATTTCACATCAATGTTTGTCCTAGGGATGATGCTTCAAATACGCACACCGCCACACCAAATCTCAAGGTCCAAGGTTCATTTTAATTACTTGTAATGTTCACCGGTTTTGTACAGAAATGCTTAAAGTTATTGTTTTTTACAATATCTCTTTAACCCCTTGCCAGACATTAATAATATTTCATATCAATGTTTGTCTAGGGATGATGCTTCATTACGCACACCCCCACATCCAAAGTCTGAAGGTCAAGGTCATTTATTTACTTGTAATGTTCACCGGTTTTGTAACAGAAATGCGTTAAAGTTATTGTTTTTTCACAATATCTCTTTAACCCCTTGTCAGACTTTGAGATAATATTTCACATCAAAGTTTATCTAGGAATGATGCTTCATTACGCACGCCCCCACATCCAAATTTTGAAGGTCAAGGTCATTTATTTACTTGTAATGTTCACCGGATTTGTAACAGAAATGCGTTAAAGTTATTGTTTTTTCACAATCTCTCTTTAACCCCTTTCCAAACATTGATAATATTTCACATCAATGTTTGTCTACGGATGATGCTTCATTATGCACACCCCCACATCCAAATTCTGAAGGTCAATGTACTTTATTTACTTGTAATGTTCACGGTCAAATGCCTCGGCAGGCGCGACACCGCTTCCGTGGCGGAATTCTTGTTTATAATAGTTGACAACAAATGTGTGTCTAAGGATGGTGCTTTGCTTTACATATCACCATTGTCTGACCTTCCAAGTGGGTGGCAGGTGGGAGTACGCGATGGGTATTTTAACGATCGGGGTTCATCCTTACCGGAATTCCGACTGGAGACCTGGTTTGGCCCTCACATATGTCTTTGGCATTTTTTATGTGACCGTTGAATCTGGTTATACTCCTTATGTGAGTATACGATTAATCGTAATTCTATTTTAGGGGAAGGGGCCATGTGACTTTGTTGTGGTATGGACCTGGCACCAGGTCAGGTTATTCTAATTTCAGGGCTGAATATATCGTTTCTCGATGTAAATATTCCGTTCTTATTTTGGGATTTTCCCCCCAATGCAGCAGGTTAAAACGGGATCGAACCCGTTTGCCCGGCCTTACATGACCTTAGCTGTTGATAGGCCGCTAAACACCAATAAACAAACAAACTGACGTTCCAAGGTCAGGGTCTCTGAGGTTATGTTCACTATGTGTTTAAGGCAAATGCGTTAAAGTTAATTATTATTATTATCAAGGCTGCCAGCGAGGGGATTAGCTTAGTGATAACGATACCCTTGTTCGTTTCGTGCTTCGTGAAAAAAAAACAAGAACACAATCTACTTAGTTTTAATATATTCTATGGCTATTTTGGCTGTGATAATGTAATACATTCAGTATAATAAGTATGCATACTTTTAATCATCAACTATATGCAGTCGTTAGGTCTATATGAAAGAATGCATTTCGGGAAAAATAAATTATTACTCCCTGAAAGTATACTTTGCTAGGTATGTATGCTTTGCAATTTTGGTGAAATCGTGCTACTGGTTGTTCTTTGTTGTCTAACTACAAAGGAACTACAAAGGAACAATGTTTGTTCATTGAACAACATTGATTTTGCGGAGTATTAAAGTCATAAGACACCAGGGGGCCGTTTCATTACACTTCATACGACTAAAATGTTCGTAAAATGAAAAATTATGATAGTCCGTAAATTTCACATTAACAATGTTTTCCATTAAACAATTATTGGATTTACATTTATTGAGCATAGGCTGCCTATGCTCAATAAATGTAAATCCATCAATTGAAATTTCCCGATGATCCTAAATGCACTTACGAACATTTTAATCGTCCGAAGTTTGGGCCCCAGAGTAATACATATGTAAATGAGACCACTTTAGAAATCGTGTAATCAGTCTGTGAACGTATGACCAAACTGATCCGAATCGGTGTATTATGGTTTGCTTATTCAGCAATAAAATCTAACATTTGTATATATTTAATATAATATTTATGATTTCAGAAGCCTCGTTTCTGAGTAAACTTGTATTCGGCAAGACAACCAGAATAACCAGAACATCTTACGCTGAAACTACGTAGATTTTGTTCTTGTTTTCCTTCTCACGAAGTCGGGAACACTACTCAAATCATTGTATGGTGGTGTGCTTATTCAATAATAACATCGAACATTTGTATTTATTTAATATGATACTTATCAAACTCGTTGACTGATTTCAAAAGAAAAACAGTAAAAGTGTTTGATCAGTATAATGTTAAAATATCACTAACAAATATATAACGTCTCTATGCAACATCTTTCAGGATGTACACAAGGAAAAAGACACTACGACTAGTATTCCACCTAACAAACCACGTCCATACCCGAAGAACACTAAAAGCGAAAACCTAAAGTTTTACCGAGGCGAGATTTCGTCACACAAACGGCCTGGTATGCCATTTTGTGCACTCCTTCCAATGCCACCGAATATACGTATATAATACATTTATGACAATGCAAGCAATACATTCGTCATACATGTCCACACTTATATCAGGGGCGATAACCGTGTTTCATTATAAATGGTAACGGACATTACTATTTATTCTCTGTATTTAATTGTCCAATCATAATTTTTTTCAGGTGAATTAAAACATATACTGTAAATAAAATAATTAAAACATATACTGCCTCATTATACCCCCGGCATACGAAGTTTGTCGAGGGGTATATAAGTAGTTTTCATAATTCCGTCCGTACTTCCGTCCGTTTGTCCGTCAAGTTAACGTTTGTGGGTACCCATTATCTCTGTAACGGTAAGTCCGATTGACCTCAAACTTCATAAACTTCCTTATCATCATCCATATTTTCATTCCATATCACACTCTAGCGGCCTTCATGTCAAGGTCAACTTACTTAGAAAGATTAGCGTTAAAGTTTTCGGGTACCCATTATCTATCCAACGGTAAGTCGGATTGACGTGAAACTTCATATAATTCCTTATCATCCATGATTTCATTCCATACCACACCCATGCGGCCTTCATGTCCAAGGTCAAGGTCAAATTACTAAGTAATTTGCGTCCGTAAGATTTGCGTTAAAGTTGTTGGGTACCCACATTATCTCTGCAACGGTAAGTCGGGTTGATGTCAACCTTCAACTAGTTCCTTATCATCATCCATATTTTCATTCATACCACACCCAAGCGGCCTTCATGTCCAAGGTCACGGTCAAATTACTTAAAAATGTTCACCCGTAAGAATTGCGTTACAGCTTTCGGTTACCCATTATCTCTGCAATTGACTTCAAACCTCATATAATTTCTTATCATCATCCATACTTTTTATTCCATACCACGCCCATGCGGCCTTCGTGTCCAGGGTCAATGTCAAATTACTTTGCGTTAATGTTTTAAATATTTACATTAAATTTTTATTTGCCGGTCCAGGAGGCGGCCGGGTGTATAGGTGAGCCCCTGCTTTCTCTAGTTTGCATATGAAAATAGCCTGATACCACTGCGACTCACTGTCAGTAAAATAAATATTACTAAATGATTATATCTGTATAGGGGGCACTATTAATGTTTAGAACTGGTGGAATAGTGACACCATTATTTTTAGAACCGGTGGAATAGTTACGCAATTATACATTCATTTAATTCCTATAACGAACATGTTGTGCCTACTGAGTGAGCATGTACCTTTAAGGAAGCCCGTTTTCATACCATGATCTAGTTTTCGCTGTTGCAGGGGGTAAGACGGTCGATGAGATGTTGAAATTGAAGGGAAATTACACGGAGCTAGAGAGGAACCAGCTACATAATTTGTAATCTATATCAATGGTATGATACTGGCCCTTCATTGAAATGGTCGGGACCTCCGTATATACAATGGTATGATACTGGCCCATCATTTCATTGTAAGGTCGGACCTCCGTATACATACAATGTTATTATACCTGGCCCTTCAATGTAAGGGAGGACCCCCGTACATACAATGGTTATGTTACTGACCATTCATTGTAAGGTTGGACCTCCGTATACATATAATGGTATTATACTGACCCTTCATTGTAAGGACGGACCTCCGTATACATACAATGGTATGATACGGCCCTTCATTGTAAGGTCAGACCTCCGTATACATACAATGATATGAATATTGGCCATTCATTGTAAGGTCGGACCTCCGTATACATACAATGGTATGATACTGGCCCTCCATTGTAAGGTCGGACCTTCGTATACATACAATGGTATGACATTGGGGCCCGTTTCACTAAACTTCGTACGACTAAAATGTTCGTAAGTACAGCTTTAGGATCGTCTGGAAATTTCAATTGATGAATTTGCATTCATAGAGCATAGGCTGCATGCTCAATAAATGCAAATCCAATAATTGTTCACAATGACAAATTGTTAATGTGAATGTTACAGACTATCATAAGTTTGCACTTACGAATATTTTTGCTGCACGAAGTTTGGTGAAACGGCCCCCGGGCCTTTCATTGTACGAAATCGAATGTTGACGAAATATTCAGACCTACTAGGAATATATTCCGCAGTGGTTATGCAATTCCCGTCAACTTTAATGTACAAGGGCCCGTTTCACAAAACTTCGTAGGACTAAAATGTTCGTAAGTGCAAATTTAGGATAGTCTGGAAATTTAAATTGATGGATTTACATTTATTCAGCATATGCTGCATATGCATTTGCTCAACGGTTCAACATGGTTTGACAGCACTTTATAATAATTCCAGTGCTGTCAAAGCATGCTATTGATGAGAAAAATGGAAAATAGAACATAAAGCTCAGATGACAACATTTAATTTCAGGTTGTTCCCGATACCGGAGGGTAGTGGCATGAACCCAAACGCTCAGGCGCTACAGAAACACGAGGCAGAGGTAACGTGGTGGTGTAGTGTAGGGGTGGGGGCGGGGTGTAGGGGTCAATTGTCATCTCTCCCATTTATCCGCATGCGCATAACTACTGATTGTCGGGTTCAATGATGTCAGTAAATGTATGACTGTATTTGGACAAACATGTTCAATATGGAATTTGGGACCACTGTAGACACAGACCAGCGCGAGCATCCGAATAGTCTTATTAGGCCTGCGCTGTTCACTATTCAGCCTGGGAAACGTTCGACATGTTTCTAGTTTACAGCATAGATCTTATTTTTAGATCCAGTAGTATAGAGAGAGTCACTTCGTTACCGTTTTGCATCCTGGACATTATAAACAGAAAGGATAAGACCAACGGTATAAAAATATTTGAAAATATATGAATATAATAAAATAGATCCCAACGGGTTGTGAGAAAATATAAATATTTTCTATTAAAGATAAAAAATATTTAAATTATATATACTAATATATAAAATGTTAGCTGAAAAGAGAAAAATGTCAGCAGTTACAAAAACCCCTGCAATACCCCACACACTGATTTGTGGAGATAGTCAGGGTGAAAATAAAATCACACAGCTCAGAAAGGAGTTGACTGAAATGGGGATAGTATTTTCACTCCGATTAAGAGAACGGGGGCTTACCAGACTAATTAATGAAGAAAAAAATAACGAATATATGAAACGTTTTATCGAGGGCATACAAAAGGGGCGCTTTTAACGGGATAGAAAACAAATCTGAAGAAGATGTAAACAAATTAAATTCAACGACTTGATGATGAGGCTAAAATGAGTATAAAAAGTAGAAATATTACTACAAAAAAAGTAGAAAAGAGAGCACCTAAAACCGAATTACTTAAAAAATAATACTCGAAGGAGAGAATATTTTAGAAGACTACAAACACCACGAAAAAAAGATAGAAAAAGGTCGCAGAACCGCCACAATATCGCTGGGTAGACGACTTCAAAAAATAAAAAAAAAATAATACAGAAGGGTGGATAAAAGAGTTAGAACCTCTGCTGCACGGGAGTTTTTATCTCAGATACTCATTTTATTACACATTGCAACACATAGAGGAAAATGATTCAAAGGGAAACCCGAGAAAGCTAAATTTTTTCACAAACTTTCAAGGAAGTCCCTGGATTTAGACGATATGATGAGGTTAAAAAATGGTTATTCGCGCAAGAAAGAAGAACGATTAAATGTAGATAAAATAAAGCGTCCGAATACAAAGTGGACCTTTGTTAGATGGGGTAGTACATCTATAAAAATAATATATTCCACAAAAATAAAAGATGTTGAAATGACAACCAAAAATGTAGCAGGAGGAAAACTGCCGGAATGGTTGCGATACAAGAAGGGTAATAATCCGTTAGATACATTTGGCGACGAACTCTGTTTATTCAGGTGTTTAGCCCTACACTCTAACGATAAATTACGCGTAGATAGATCCATGAAAAGCACACTGAATCACAAAGTTAAATATTTTAAATTTTGTGGAAAAAATAAACCACAGAGGGTTCAATACCATTCGAAGATTTGAAAAAAGTAGAAAAGTGTTTTAAAATAGGAATAGACGCGTACGAACCGACAGAAGATGGAACATGGTTTTTAAGAAACGTAGCATCGCACTATGAAGAGATAGGAACAAAAAAGATGACAATAGGGGTATATAATGATCACGCATTTCTTATTACAGATATGGATAAAGCCTGCCAAATTTACTGTTGTACAGAATGTGATCAAAGGTTTACAAAGGCCTGTAATCTTCTCCGACATACAAACACCTGTAGTAAAGGAATAATAACCAAAATTATTTGTGAAGGAAAAAAAAATAGATAGACCGATGTCCGCCTTTGTAAAAAGCATTTTACCAAAAACCAAAATGTAGTAGAAAATCAATACAATGGATAAATTCTTTTACTGGGCCACACATTCATACTGCCGTTTGTGGACATGGAGGGGAACGAGTAGTTGGAAAAATCCCGGTTGATGGATTTTGCGGAGAAACAAATACAATATACCAGTTTCACGGATGTTATTGGCACGGTTGTCCTGAACACTGTAGAGATAAAGAGAGGGTTGAAAAAGAATACGAAAAAAACTTTAAAAGCCGACGAAAAACTCAGAAAGCGGTTTAATTTAAATGTTATTTGGGAACACGATTATAAAGCACCAGAAGCCAAGGAGTTTCCAGCCGCATACTGTTATTTACCCATATCAGATAGTATTCGATTTTGAGTCATATTTAGATAAAACCGGAGAAACCAATCCACACATAGATTTAGAGATTTTAAACACCCACGTTCCAATCAGTGTGAGTATTGGCGATACACTTTCTAACAGAATAACACACATATGTGAAAAAGATCCATCCAAATTGGTTAATTTGTTTTATGAAGATTTAGAAAAAAGAGCGGAAGAAATTGGTGAAAAGGTTGGTGAAAAACCCTATATATGGGGTATCCGTCAGATTTTGATAATCTTTCATACAAACAACAAAAAGAGGTTACAAGATGGATCACCCAAGTTCCAGTTCTCGGATTCAACTCAAGCAAATACGATCTAAATTTAATAAAAAATCAATTGGTTGAAATATTAGCAGATAAAACAAAGAAAGTTTTAGTGGGTAAAAAATCAAATCAAACATTATTTATATTCATGCCCAAGCTTCGCTTTCTAGATGTAAAATTATATCTTTCCCCAGGTGTTGATTACGCTAGATGGGTTAGCGCGTATGGATGTAAAGACGAAAAATCTTTCTTTCCATACGAATGGTTCGACACACCAGATAAATTATCGTATGAGGGCTTACCTGAATTTAAATTCTGGACGAATAAACTTGCACCAACAAAAACCATCACTGAGAAGGAGCTAGAAGAGTGCAACACCATATACAAAAAACGCGGAATGAAAACTTTTAAAGATTGGTTAAAATATTATAACGACTTGGACGTAGGACCGTTTCTAGAAGCGGCAAGAAAAATGTCTCAATTTTACGAAACAAAAGGTATAGACATGTTTAAAGATGCCGTTACACTTCCCGGTGTAGCTTTTCAATACATTCTTCGAGGAACTGTAAAAAACTACGTAACGCCTTATATTACCAAAGAGAATAAAATAGCGGACGCGATCTGCCCACCGCTGTATGCGCCCACTGAAGAAGTATACGAAATAATGAAACAAGCGCTCGTTGGTGGACCATCAATTGTATTTTCAAGATTAATGGCAGGAGGTATTTCTAGAATTAGATCAACCCCAGACGGAAATGGAAAAAAATGTGACTCTATATTAGGATTTGACGCAAACGCTTTGTATTTATCCACACTTGCAAAAACAATGCCATGTGGAGAGGGAAGGGTTATAAAATCAGAACACCCATTTTCAAACAAAAGAATTACAAATTTTACAAGACAGGTTTTAAACGGATAAGTGGTTTGGTTTGCCGAAGTGGATATAATAGTTCCCCACACGTTAAAAGAAAAGTTTTCTGAAATGTCCCCATTATTCATAAATAGGATTGTTGAGGAAAATGAAGTTCCCCAAACATATGTTAGATTATTGAAAGAAACAGGTCGCTGTAGAGGAGATGGAAAGAAACTGGGGTTGGTGCAATGTCTGCTAAAAAAGTTTTATTATTTACCCCACTTTTAAAATGGTATTTAAATCATGGATTGAAAATAATTGCCATTCACACAATAATAAACTACCTTCCCGGAAAACCATTTGAGTGGTTTGCAAAAGAAGTTACAGCCGCAAGACGAACTGGCGATGTTGACAGCTCCAAATCCGCAATTGCAGATATTATGAAATTATTAGGAAATTCTTGCTGTGGAAAAATGATAGAATCACCAGAAACACATCTAAACACAACATATACAAAAGACGAAAAATGTGTGGATGCGGCACTACGATCTGCGTATTTTAACGATTTAGAAGAAATTGGAGATGCGTACGAAATATCCTCCAGGCGTACAACCTCCCTGATGAATCGTCCATTTCACTGTGGAATTGCTGTATATCAATATGCAAAACTAAGAATGTTACAATTTTATTATGACTTTTTAGATAAATACATTGATCGAGCGGTATTTTGAACTGATTCAAATGGATACAGATAGTTTATATATGGGTGTCAGTGGTCCTCTGGATAACATAATAATACCGGAAATGCTCGAAGATTTTAACGAACATAAAAAAGAATGGTTGGCGTGGGATAAATGGAGCAATAGAGAGCCTGGACTTTTCAAACTAGAATATCAAGGTGATCGCGCTATAGCCCTATCCAGTAAGTGCTATATTGTTCAGAAAAAAGATACCGAAGAAGTCAAACATTTCTGCAAAGGACTTTCTGCAAGACAAAATAAACTTACATGGGACAGATTCTACGCCGCACTGAATCACGACGGAATAGATAGAGGTATGAATAGAGGATTCAGAATGAAAAACGGAACCATGAAAACCTACACGCAGAAAAAATTAGGACTTTCTGCATATTACGATAAACGAAGAGTTTTACTGGATGGGATACATACAGAACCTCTATAAATAATTTTATCCAAAATTAAAATATTCTATATGTTTCTTCCTCAACAATTGTTGCCTCTTCCTCCCTAAGTTTATCTCTTAGTTTATTAACTCGGATTTGTTGTTCTGGTGTGAGATTTTTTAAATCCAACTTAAAAACAGCTTCAATTTCCTCACAAAGATCATAATATTGATTTGCATTATTCTTTTGTTCTTGCAAACGCTTTACCTTGCACGACAATTTTTTCATTATTTTAATTTATATAACTTATTTTTCAACATAAAAAAAAGAAAACCAATTTACAAAATTAATTACAAATTAACAAGTTACAGGTATTAATACCTCTCTCTCGGTCTTCCAACAGGGTTTACATCAGGGTTTTTTAGAATATTATTTCCCTCTTTTTTCAAACTTTCAACTCTATCAATAAAAGTTTTCATTGTTTTTACAGTATCCCATATTTCCTTTTGTCGCTTTACACAAATGTGATACTTTTTTCTAGTTTGTTGTGCAGTAACAATATTCCGTGCTAGAATAATATTTACTACATCATCATCTGAAAGTTTAGTCTTTGTCATAATTTTAAATAAAATTATAATTATATATACACGTGTAGTTATTGTTTAACAGAAAATAAAAAACATATTTATTTAAAACATGATAGTTAACAACATCAAGGGTTTTACAACCTATAACACCAATATGAAAAGTGAGCCAGAACCGTCATGCTACTGGTAGGGTAGTTGAGCCCATTACAGATTTGCCGCCACTATGAAAAGTGAGTTAGAATCAGTTAGGTTTAGTTAAAATCAGTTAGGTTTAGTTAGGTTTAGTTAAAATCAGTTAGGTTTATTGTTAGTTATTTAGAATCAGTTAGGTTTAGTTAGAATCAGTTAGGTTTATTTATTTATAATTTTATTAAATTACTTATTTAAAATATTATATATTCTTTATTGTTATTATTATTTTTAATTTCTTTTAAATCCTTAATTTTTTCAAAATTATCATTAAATACTCTTTTGTTCTTTTTATGTTTGTTAGATGATTTATTACTTGTTATAACTTTATTAAAATTATCTCCACCTCTAGCCAGTTGTTTCTTATTCGTTATCCACGAAATCGTTTCCAACTCAGCGTTTTCCCACAACTTATTAAGACGTGCACTACCTATTTTGTACTTCTTTTTAATATGATCCGCGGACACCTTTCCACGAGATAAAACAATTTCCTCAATACTTTTATTAGATAAGTATGACTTCGGCATAATGTTTTAATTTTGGGAAAATTATTAGTTATAATAAGTAATTTATATAAATTATAAATATGCTCAAAATGCTTAAAATAATTTAGAAAAAATCAATATCACCCCAACCTAAATCAATACGTTCTTGAGCGTACGCTTCATCAAATCCAGCATCTATATATTGTTGAACCACCTCGTAATAATTTCCTTGAATTACCAAACCATGCTCTTCTTCTTCTTCTTCTAACTTCTTTATTGGAATATGTTTATCCTTAATAATGATTTTATTAACTTGTTTTTTCTTAATTTTATTAACTTGTTCTGGATTTATCTTTTCACTAGTTGAACACACCTTTGACATAGTTTATAATATAATTTATATAATTAATAAAAACACGTTCAAATCGATAAATAATTAATTTATTTAAATTAATCAAAATCAGCCCAACCCAAAATTTTTACCAATATTAGTCCACTCTAAAGCTATACGTTCTTGAGCGTACGCTTCATCAAATCCAGCATCTATATAGTGTTGAACCACCTCTTCATAGTTCCCTGAAACACCCCAATCATCCCCTTCTACTTTTAATAAGTTAAATAAATTAATTATTGGAATAATATTTTTTATCAATATCTTTAAGTTTATTAACTTGTTTTTTTCTTAATTTTATCAACTTGTTCTGGATTTATCTTTTCACTATTTGAACACACCTTTGACATAGTTATAATAGATATATAATAGATATATAATAGATATTCAAAACGAAAAATAGTTTGATTAAACATTAGAATGGACAAAGTAATTTTATGGGAAATGGAGTTTTTAAAAGGGTTTGTTGGAGAATATTTTCCTTATTTTAAAATGAAAGAATTATTTAAAATAGAGTACATGAAATATCAGCGCAACCTATTACGCACTGATAAAAGAGTTGCATTTTCAATATTCTATAGAAAATTATCTAGGTGTTTTAAGAAACAACTTAGAGAAATTAGGGTTTTAAACAGAATTAATAAAGAATTAGTTGAAGAGAATGCAGCAAATTTTATAAAACTATTTCAAATAAAAGATTCATTTACTGATATGGATTTCTATCAAGAAACGGAAGAATTAAGTGAGTTATTTGAACCAATTCCAAGTAGTGGTTATTGGTAATTGTTGAGCAATGCTGAGTAATTATTGAGCAATGCTGAGTAATTGTTGAGCAAGTGCTGAGTAATTGCTGAGCATTATTTACTAGTTGCCCAGCATTGAGCATTATTTGCTCGTAATTTGTTTAAAATGCCCAAAATACTCGAAATTTCCAGAATTCCCAGAAGTATAAATAAAAAAATAAAACCAACACATTTTAAAAAAATAAATCCCAAATTTAAAAAAATTCCCATACAAAAAATGTACTCTATAGGTACACTGTAGTTTGGAATTATATATACTTGTACAAACAGGAATTTTTTTAAATTTGGGATTTATTTTTTTAAAATGTTGGTTTTTAATTTTTTTTATTTATACTTCTGGGAATTCTGGAAATTTCGAGTATTTTGGGCATTTTAAACAAATTACGAGCAAATAATGCTCAATGCTGGGCAACTAGTAATAATGCTCAGCAATTACTCAGCACTTGCTCAACAATTACTCAGCATTGCTCAATAATTACTCAGCATTGCTCAACAATTACCAATAACCATACTTGGAATTGGTTCAAATAACTCACTTAATTCTTCCGTTTCTTGATAGAAATCCATATCAGTAAATGAATCTTTTATTTGAAATAGTTTTATAAAAATTTTGCTGCATTCTCTTCAACTAATTCTTTATTAATTCTGTTTAAAACCCTAATTTCTCTAAGTTGTTTCTTAAAACACCTAGATAATTTTCTATAGAATATTGAAAATGCAACTCTTTTATCAGTGCGTAATAGGTTGCGCTGATATTTCATGTACTCTATTTTAAATAATTCTTTCATTTTAAAATAATAATATACTCCAACAAACCCTTTTAAAAACTCCATTTCCCATAAAATTACTTTGTCCATTCTAATGTTTAATAACTATTTTTCGTTTTAACTATTTTTCGTTTTGAATATCTATTATATATCTATTATATATCTATTACTATGTCAAAGGTGTGTTCAAATAGTGAAAAGATAAATCCAGAACAAGTTGATAAAATTAAGAAAAAACAAGTTAATAAACTTAAAGATATTGATAAAAAATATATTCCAATAATTAATTTATTTAACTTATTAAAAGTAGAAGGGGATGATTGGGTGTTTCAGGGAACTTATGAAGAGGTGGTTCAACACTATATAGATGCTGGATTTGATGAAGCGTACGCTCAAGAACGTATAGCTTTAGAGTGGACTAATATTGGTAAAAATTTTGGGTTGGGCTGATTTTGATTAATTTAAATAAATTAATTATTTATCGATTTGAACGTGTTTTATTAATTTATATAAATTATATTATAAACTATGTCAAAGGTGTGTTCAACTAGTGAAAAGATAAATCCAGAACAAGTTAATAAAATTAAGAAAAAACAAGTTAATAAAATCATTATTAAGGATAAACATATTCCAATAAAGAAGTTAGAAGAAGAAGAAGAAGAGCATGGTTTGGTAATTCAAGGAAATTATTACGAGGTGGTTCAACAATATATAGATGCTGGATTTGATGAAGCGTACGCTCAAGAACGTATTGATTTAGGTTGGGGTGATATTGATTTTTTCTAAATTATTTTAAGCATTTTGAGCATATTTATAATTTATATAAATTACTTATTATAACTAATAATTTTCCCAAAATTAAAACATTATGCCGAAGTCATACTTATCTAATAAAAGTATTGAGGAAATTGTTTTATCTCGTGGAAAGGTGTCCGCGGATCATATTAAAAAGAAGTACAAAATAGGTAGTGCACGTCTTAATAAGTTGTGGGAAAACGCTGAGTTGGAAACGATTTCGTGGATAACGAATAAGAAACAACTGGCTAGAGGTGGAGATAATTTTAATAAAGTTATAACAAGTAATAAATCATCTAACAAACATAAAAAGAACAAAAGAGTATTTAATGATAATTTTGAATTAAGAAAAAATAAGGATTTAAAAGAAATTAAAAATAATAATAACAATAAAGAATATATAATATTTTAAATAAGTAATTTAAATAAAATTATAAATTAAATCCTAACTGATTCTAACTAAACCTAACTGATTCTAACTAAACCTAACTAAACCTAACTGATTTTAACTAAACCTAACTAAACCTAACTGATTTTAACTAAACCTAACTGATTCTAACTCACTTTTCATAGTGGCGGCAAATCTGTAATGGGCTCAACTACCCTACCAGTAGCATGACGGTTCTGGCTCACTTTTCATATTGGTGTTATAGGTTGTAAAACCCTTGATGTTGTTAACTATCATGTTTTAAATAAATATGTTTTTTATTTTCTGTTAAACAATAACTACACGTGTATATATAATTATAATTTTGTTTAAAATTATAAGAAATTATGACAAAGACTAAACTTTCAGATGATGATGTAGTAAATATTATTCTAGCACGGAATATTGTTACTGCACAACAAACTAGAAAAAAGTATCACATTTGTGTAAAGCGACAAAAGGAAATATGGGATACTGTAAAAACAATGAAAACTTTTATTGATAGAGTTGAAAGTTTGAAAAAAGAGGGAAATAATATTCTAAAAAACCCTGATGTAAACCCTGTTGGAAGACCGAGAAAGAAGGTATTAATACCTGTAACTTGTTAATTTGTAATTAATTTTGTAAATTGGTTTTCTTTTTTTTATGTTGAAAAATAAGTTATATAAATTAAAATAATGAAAAAATTGTCGTGCAAGGTAAAGCGTTTGCAAGAACAAAAGAATAATGCAAATCAATATTATGATCTTTGTGAGGAAATTGAAGCTGTTTTTAAGTTGGATTTAAAAAATCTCACACCAGAACAACAAATCCGAGTTAATAAACTAAGAGATAAACTTAGGGAGGAAGAGGCAACAATTGTTGAGGAAGAAACATATAGAATATTTTAATTTTGGATAAAATTATTTATAGAGGTTCTGTATGTATCCCATCCAGTAAAACTCTTCGTTTATCGTAATATGCAGAAAGTCCTAATTTTTTCTGCGTGTAGGTTTTCATGGTTCCGTTTTTCATTCTGAATCCTCTATTCATACCTCTATCTATTCCGTCGTGATTCAGTGCGGCGTAGAATCTGTCCCATGTAAGTTTATTTTGTCTTGCAGAAAGTCCTTTTGCAGAATGTTTGACTTCTTCGGTATCTTTTTTCTGAACAATATAGCACTTACTGGATAGGGCTATAGCGCGATCACCTTTGATATTCTAGTTTGAAAAGTCCAGGCTCTCTATTGCTCCATTTATCCCACGCCAACCATTCTTTTTTATGTTCGTTAAAATCTTCGAGCATTTCCGGTATTATTATGTTATCCAGAGGACCACTGACACCCATATATAAACTATCTGTATCCATTTGAATCAGTTCAAAATCCGCTCGATCAATGTATTTATCTAAAAAGTCATAATAAAATTGTAACATTCTTAGTTTTGCATATTGATATACAGCAATTCCACAGTGATGGACGATTCATCAGGGAGGTTGTACGCCTGGAGGATATTTCGTACGCATCTCCAATTTCTTCTAAATCGTTAAAATACGCAGATCGTAGTGCCGCATCCACACATTTTTCGTCTTTTGTATATGTTGTGTTTAGATGTCTTTGTGGTGATTCTATCATTTTTCCACAGCAAGAATTTCCTAATAATTTCATAATATCTGCAATTGCGGATTTGGAGCTGTCAACATCGCCAGTTCGTCTTGCGGCTGTAACTTCTTTTGCAAACCACTCAAATGGTTTTCCGGGAAGGTAGTTTATTATTGTGTGAATGGCAATTATTTTCAATCCATGATTTAAATACCATTTTAAAAGTGGGGTAAATAATAAAACTTTTTTAGCAGACATTGCACCAACCAGTTTCTTTCCATCTCCTCTACAGCGACCTGTTTCTTTCAAATAATCTAACATATGTTGGGGAACTTCATTTTCCTCAACAATCCTATTTATGAATAATGGGGACATTTCAGAAAACTTTTCTTTTAACGTGTGGGGAACTATTATATCCACTTCGGCAAACCCAAACCACTTATCCGTTAAAACCTGTCTTGTAAAATTTGTAATTCTTTTGTTTGAAAATGGGTGTTCTGATTTTATAACCCTTCCCTCTCCACATGGCATTGTTTTTGCAAGTGTGGATAAATACAAAGCGTTTGCGTCAAATCCTAATATAGAGTCACATTTTTTTCCATTTCCGTCTGGGGTGATCTAATTCTAGAAATACCTCCTGCCATTAATCTTGAAAATACAATTGATGGTCCACCAACGAGCGCTTGTTTCATTATTTCGTATACTTCTTCAGTGGGCGCATACAGCGGTGGGCAGATCGCGTCCGCTATTTTATTCTCTTTGGTAATATAAGGCGTTACGTAGTTTTTTACAGTTCCTCGAAGAATGTATTGAAAAGCTACACCGGGAAGTGTAACGGCATCTTTAAACATGTCTATACCTTTTGTTTCGTAAAATTGAGACATTTTTCTTGCCGCTTCTAGAAACGGTCCTACGTCCAAGTCGTTATAATATTTTAACCAATCTTTAAAAGTTTTCATTCCGCGTTTTTTGTATATGGTGTTGCACTCTTCTAGCTCCTTCTCAGTGATGGTTTTTGTTGGTGCAAGTTTATTCGTCCAGAATTTAAATTCAGGTAAGCCCTCATACGATAATTTATCTGGTGTGTCGAACCATTCGTATGGAAAGAAAGATTTTTCGTCTTTTTTACATCCATACGCGCTAACCCATCTAGCGTAATCAACACCTGGGGAAAGATATAATTTTACATCTAGAAACGAAGCTTGAAGCTTGACGCTAATACCAATGAATATTAAATTTAGATCGTATTTGCTTGAGTTGAATCCGAGAACTGGAACTTGGGTGATCCATCTTGTAACCTCTTTTGTTGTTTGTATGAAAGATTATCAAAATCTGACGGATACCCATATATAGGGTTTTCACCAACCTTTTCACCAATTTCTTCCGCTCTTTTTTCTAAATCTTCATAAAACAAATTAACCAATTTGGATGGATCTTTTTCACATATGTGTGTTATTCTGTTAGAAAGTGTATCGCCAATACTCACACTGATGGAACGTGGGTGTTTAAAATCTCTAAATCTATGTGTGGATTGGTTTCTCCGGTTTTATCTAAATATGACTCAAAATCGAATACTATCTGATATGGGTAAATAATCAGTAGGCGGCTTGGGAAACTCCTTGGCTTCTGGTGCTTTATAATCGTGTTCCCAAATAACATTTAAATTAAACCGCTTTCTGAGTTTTTTCGTCGGCTTTTAAAGTTTTTTCGTATTCTTTTTCAACCCTCTCTTTATCTCTACAGTGTTCAGGGACAACCGTGCCAATAACATCCGTGAAACTGGTATATTGTATTTGTTTCTCCGCAAAATCCATCAACCGGGATTTTTCCAACTACTCGTTCCCCTCCATGTCCACAAACGGCAGTATGAATGTGTGGCCCAGTAAAAGAATTTATCCATTGTATTGATTTTCTACTACATTTTGGTTTTGGGTAAAATGCTTTTTCAAAGGCGGACATCGGTCTATCTATTTTTTTTCCTTCACAAATAATTTTGGTTATTCCTTTACTACAGGTGTTTGTATGTCGGAGAAGATTACAGGCCTTTGTAAACCTTTGATCACATTCTGTACAACAGTAAATTTGGCAGGCTTTATCCATATCTGTAATAAGAAATGCGTGATCATTATATACCCCTATTGTCATCTTTTTTGTTCCTATCTCTTCATAGTGCGATGCTACGTTTCTTAAAAACCAATGTTCCATCTTCTGTCGGTTCGTACGCGTCTATTCCTATTTTAAAACACTTTTCTACTTTTTTCAAATCTTCGAATGGTATTGAACCCTCTGGTTATTTTTTCCACAAAATTTAAAATATTTAACTTTGTGATTCAGTGTGCTTTTCATGGATCTATCTACGCGTAATTTATCGTTAGAGTGTAGGGCTAAACACCTGAATAAACAGAGTTCGTCGCCAAATGTATCTAACGGTTTTTATACCCTTCTTGTATCGCAACCATTCCGGCAGTTTTCCTCCTGCTACATTTTTGGTTGTCATTTCAACAATCTTTTATTTTTGTGGAATATATTATTTTTATAGATGTACTACCCCATCTAACAAAGGTCCACTTTGTATTCGGAACGCTTTATTTTATCTACATTTAATCGTTCTTCTTCTTGCGCGAATAACCATTTTTTAACCTCATCATATCGTCTAAACCAGGGACTTCCTTGAAAGTTTGTGAAAAAAATTTAGCTTTCTCGGGTTTCCCTTTGAATCATTTTCCTCTATGTGTTGAATGTGTAATAAAATGAGTATCTGAGATAAAAACTCCCGTGCAGCAGAGGTTCTAACTCTTTTATCCACCCTTCTGTATTATTTTTTTGAAGTCGTCTACCCAGCGATATTGTGGCGGTTCTGCGACCTTTTTCTATCTTTTTTTCGTGGTGTTTGTAGTCTTCTAAAATATTCTCTCCTTCGAGTATTATTTTTTTAAGTAATTCGGTTTTAGGTGCTCTCTTTTCTACTTTTTTTGTAGTAATATTTCTACTTTTTATACTCATTTTAGCCTCATCATCAAGTCGTTGAATTAATTTGTTTACATCTTCTTCAGATTTGTCTTCTATCCCGTTAAAAGCGCCCCTTTTGTATGCCCTCGTAAAACGTTTCATATATTCGTTATTTTTTTCTTCATTAATTAGTCTGGTAAGCCCCCGTTCTCTTAATCGGAGTGAAAATACTATCCCCATTTCAGTCAACTCCTTTCTGAGCTGTGTGATTTTATTTTCACCCTGACTATCTCCACAAATCAGTGTGTGGGGTATTGCAGGGGTTTTTGTAATGTGCTGACATTTTTCTCTTTTCAGCTAACATTTTATATATTAGTATATATAATTTAAATATTTTTTATCTTTAATAGAAAATATTTATATTTTCTCACAACCCGTTGGGATCTATTTTATTATATTCATATATTTTCAAATATTTTTATACCGTTGGTCTTATCCTTTCTGTTTATAATGTCCAGGATGCAAAACGGTAACGAAGTGACTCTCTCTATACTACTGATCCTATTGTTAATTCCTGCAGAACCAGTACACACTGGCTGCATGTCATGTACAAATATGTCCCACAGCATCCATATGAATAGTGAAAGTAGGAGAGACTGGCCTTATTGGATGGGATTCGGTTAAATTATATAGTAAAACCATTTGGTGTGGTCTAACCTCTGTGTGACCCAGTTCCCCAAGCCAAATTTGAGTTGTCTCCCTTATTCTAATAGGTTCAGTTTAATATCAGGTTATAAAGCCGAAATCCGGTATATTATATATCCCTGAGCTGAAATATCCTACTTAACCGAAGGAGGTCAGCAGAAGAAGGGAGCTAAGTCCTTAAGATCATTATCCTTCAGGACTTAACCCACATTCTTCCACTGACCCCTTCAATAGCGTAAATGTTGCGACAACGTAAGTCAGTGTTTATATCTCACTTCTAACCATATGGCCGACCCGGTTTGTAGATCTACCAATAGGTGATTCTAGCGTGTCTTGGTTGGTCAATTATTGATTATATATAAATGAAACACCTTTCTAAACAAATGTACACAACGATCCAAATGCGCCCGGGTCTGAAGATTATATAATTTATATTAATCTAAATTACATAATCTTCAGACCCGGGCGCATTTGAATTGTTTTGAACATTGTTTATAAAGGTGTTTCATGTATATACAAACAATAATTGACCATCCAAGACACGCTAGAATCACCTGTGGTTAGAAACACTGGTCCTGCACTCCGCACCGGCGTAAACTGTTTCCCGTCGACAAATACACCGGTATTGACAAGATGCTACTAACCTCTACTTAGAGATATCACATACACGCAATTTTCGTCTAGTAACCGGCGCATTCTCTTGCAATAATTTGACTTTCTGCGCATATATGATATATATATCATAAGTGACTGTGACTGGAGAAATGGGGCTTATGCATCCGCACAGTCTGTCAGGATCTGCGCGCTGTTCGTCATTCCATCAATGGAACGCCTGTCATGCTTTCAGAAATAAGCAATATATCTCGTTACCAGGCTGCTGGTTAGAGCTACACTGGTCACAAATCGGATGATCCCCGTATCTCCAGTCACGGCCACATATCAATGTGTCCACAGGCTATCATGCTGGACAAAGACCTGTCGGACAAAGTACTCGAGGCTTACAGCATGATGCTCGACTTCTACGGCTGGAAACTCGTGTGTACGACCACGGGGCAGATCGACCGGTCAACTAGATGGCCTGAACGATACAAACATCTAAACACGTGCGTATACATACGAGTAAAGCATGTGCTAATACGTGGGTGGTTGGTCGGGCGAGCGTGATGGCGTAACTCAACGGTAGGGGTTCCTCCTTATAGGAATCACGATTTGCCTGGTTTGGCCCTCAGATACGTTTTTATCTTTGGATCATTCGTTACCTGGGAGTTGAATTGGGTTATTGTCTATTATAAAAGTAATAAGATTATTGCTGATCCTACTGCCTTTGGGAGGGGGCCAAGTGATTCTGGTGTGGCGAGGACCTGACATCAGATCAGGCTTATTCTGAGTTCAGAGCTGAATATATAGTTTTTGTCGAGCCCGCTTGCGGAAAGCGAGACATAGTGATCACAATGACGTCTGTGTGTCCGTGCGTGCGTGCGTCCGTGCGTGCGACCGTGCGTGTGTGCGTGCGTGCGTGCGTGTGCGTGCGTGCGTGCGTGCGTGCGTGCGTGCGTGCGTGCGTGCGTCCTCCGTCCAAGTCCGTCCGTCCGTCCGTCCGTCCTTCCGAAATCTGCGTTAAAGTTTTTAAATACAATGTACCTTCTATCTCTGCAGTCCTAAGTCACATTGACTTGAAACTTCATATGCTTATTAGTTATCATCCAGATATTCATGCTGTGTCCCACTCATGCGGCCCCTGTGCCCAATGTCAAGGTCAAATGAATTAGAAGTTTGCGTTCCGAAATCTGCGTTAAAGTTTTTATATACCTTATATCTCTGCAGTCCTAAGTCACATTGACTTGAAACTTCATATGCGTATTACTCATCATCCATATATTCATTCTGTGTCCCACACATGCGGCCCTTGTGCCCCTATGTCAAGGTCAAATGACTTAGAAGTTTGCGTTAAAGTTTCTGTCAAAATTTGAAAGTTTTCACATACCTACTATCTCCGGAACCGTAAGTCAGATTTGCTGATACATGTACCATCATATGCCTCGCCGAAATAAAACGAGCAGTCCCTAACCATATAGTGAGTCAAAATAAATCCAATAGTATCATTAATTAACAAATAGTCACTCACTTAGTGCGGACATATGCGGAGCCCCACAGGATGTAGCATTTCTTTTTATACGACCGTTTTTAAAAAAACGGTACGTATTATGTTTTACCGCCGGGCGGGCGGGCGGGCGGGCGGGCGGCTGACAGAAAAAGTGCATAGTTCGTGTACACAACTCCTCCGAAACCGTTCAGTCGATCAATCTGAAACTATACACACGTCTTTTACACATTGAAGATGTGCACCTTTGTGTTTTTATGCTGAAAAATATTTTTTAACAAAAATATCACGTTTTTGACTTAGCCATTTTTTCTTCATTTTTTTATACAATTCTATATAGGGTACAGAGTTTGTGTACTCAACTCCTTCGAAACCGTTCGGACGATCAATCTGAAACTATACACACGTCTTCTACACATATTGAAGATATGCACCTTGGTGTTTTTATGCCGAAAAAATAGTTTCTAACAAAAATATCACCTTTCAAACTTAGCCATTTTTTTCTACATTTGTGTATCCAATTCTATATCATTTCTACTTTACACATCTCTGCCTAAATTAGTATTAATGTTTAGCACAACGAGATGAAGAAATAATGCTATAGAGTTTCAAATTCTCATTAATGTTTCTTGCCTTGGTGGTGATAGCTTCACATTTCTGCATCTTCGCTGTCTGGCCCATATTCGACGGGCGTATTTTGTGACTTACGGCACTCTTGTTTTTAATTCCTTCCCACGAAATAACAATTCGTTCCCACGAAATAACAATTCGTTCCCTCAATTTAACAATTCGTTCTCACGAATTAACAATTCGTTCCCACGAATTAATTATTCGTTCCCTCAATTTAACAAATAGTTCTCCCGAATTAACAATTCGTTCCCACGAATTAACAATTCGTTCCCACGAATTAGCAATTCGTTCTCTCACTTTAACAATACGAAATAACACCGTGGGAACAAATTGTTAATTCGAGGGAACGAATTGCTAAATTGAGGGAACGAATTGTCATTTCGTGGTAACGAATTGTTAATTCGAGGGTTTGTTCACGGCATTCTAAGCGTTAATACACATTTTCCATTGGAAATGATTCTAAAATGCTGTCAAACCATGTTTTTTATTGAGAAATAAAGGTAACATATTAAGCAACAGCAGACGGCACTTTTTGTTTCCAGCATTCTAAGGGTTAGTACACATTTTGTTTGTCTGTGCAGGTCTGTACACAACCGTCTACGAATCAGTCGCATTGTGAACTCCCTGGGCCATCTGGGTTTCAAACGTCTGCAAGTTCCGCTGGTCAAGTTTATACTCAGTGAGGCTATTTACACCAAGGAGTTACATGCACTTGACGGTGGTAGTCTTCCACACTGGATAGACGCTGTTTCGGAGGACGGAGGCAAGGAATATCTGTGGCAATATTATTATGACTTGAAACAATATGATTCCTCCGTCCCGCGCGAACCTGTACCAAAACCGGAAGAGGAGCATTGTTCCGAGACCGGAAGTAGCGTAGATGGAGCACATGCAGCAAGCAGTGGAAGTGTTGGGGCCGCTAAACATTTAGTATGATTTCGTAGTCTAATACAGTGGGGTAGCCAGGTTCTTATCAAAGGGGTGTGTGGATTGTGGATCGTGTTTGGAAAGGGATCAGGGAGCATCCTTCCTTATAGTTACGGGCAGTAACTTTGCAAAGCTCGCGTACCGGACGGTACGGGAGCTTTGCAAAGTTACTGCCCGCAACCACCTCTCCCAGAAATAAATATTGACTTCTGCGTTCAATTTCCTCGATTATAGCCGGAAAATGTAAAAATAAACATCTGACCAAACTTTAGGGGATACGTCGTCCTCTCTGTAACCCCTGGCTACGCCAATGTGATGCGACTGCATTTGGCCACCACCTGACAAAAGCGAACTTACACCATCTGTAGCAATTGAATGGGTTTAACATAATATTTATGTCTCTCCCATATATGGGGAGACATATTGTTTTTGACATGGTTGTCCGTCTGTCCGTCTGTCCGTCACAAAATTGTGTCTCGTGTTTCTTTAAAAGTATTTGAGTTGGAGTCACGACATTTTACAGGAATATTTGTCATCATGTGATGTTGTATTAGATGCAGATTCATCCAGTATTCGCAGAGTTATGGCACTTGACTTAGTGAACAGTGGCGATTTTCAACTTGTGTCGCAGATAACTGAAACACTATTTGAGCTACAGTCATGAAACATTATAGGAATGTTTATGAACGTGTAGAGTTGTGTATCTGGTGATTTTGATGCGGATTCATAGAGTATGGGCGGAGTTATGGCCTTTGACTTACTTAGTGAAAATTGCTGATTTTTAACTTCTGTGCCGGTAACTCAAAAACGTATTTGAGTTACAGGCATGAAACTATATAGGAATGTTAATCAGCATGTGTAGTTGTGAGTTGCGGTTTTGTTCGCGGAATTGTCAAGTAAGGATGGAGTTATGACCCTTGACTTAGAGAAAATTGGCAATTGTGTCGGCATCACAAAGTGTTTTAGAGTTAGAGTTACGAAAGTTTACAGGAATGTTTGTCACTATGTGCAGTTGAGCACCTGAGGTTTTTGATGCGGATTCATGAAGTATTAGCAGAGTTATGGCCCTTGAGAAGTGAAAATTGCATATAGTGTCTCTTTTTATTTTATTATCTCCCAATATACAGCTAACTTACGCAGAAAAACAAGGTAGCTACATATATGATGTTCTTGCCTTAAATTCTAATTTTCCAAGTCCCGATAACATGCAGTGTTGGTGTCTGAAAAACAACCCTCTAGTTTACATTCACACTCTCTAGTCTCAGAATACAATTTTGCTCACGGGAATATGACTTACTTCAGTGAATGGCGAACAGCATGCCTCAGTTTATCTGGGCGTAGACTGCTCGCTATCGTGGTCAGGTACCTTTTTGCAACCGGGCACCTATTTACGAACTTTACATTTCCCCCACACTGCCCTGTCCACAATAGACATTGAGTTCAAGTTTATGGATTATAACATACATGTACAATATGTGCGTGTTTCTAAAGCTAAGTATGATCAGAAACATATATTACTAAAATATTTATGTTTCTGGTATGGTATACTATTGGCTAGTTATCAAATTATTTGATTTCCATGATCAGGGGGTCGTTTCACTAAACTTCGTACGACTAAAATGTTCGTATGTGCAGATTGAGAATAGTCTGTAAATTTCATTTGATGGATCTACATGCAGCCTATGCTCAATAAATTTAAATCCAACACTTGTTTACAATAACACATTGTTAATGTGAAATTTACAGACACAATTTTGCACTTACGAACATTTTAGTGGTACGAAATTTAGTGAAACGGCTCCCAGGAACATGAGTTATTTTTGTGACAATACACGCAATTACAATCTTGTGCATTGCATGTACACAGCATATTAATTTGCATGAAGTGTGCGTCTAGACCTCGACCGAACTGTTACAGCAATACCAAATCCCATATGTCCAGAATTATGTTAGAATATGCAGTACTTCTTATTGTATGTGGTTGTGACTGCATACATGGGGCCTATGAGTTTTATTTCAAGTGTAGATCCGGATCTGCACCGTTAGTATTCCACCAATGAAACACCTTTCATGCCTGTAACACGCAATATAGATCGGTATCAGGCAACATGAGTGAGCTCTTTGATCAGGAGCTATACTGGACACGAACCCCATAAGCCTCATTTCTCCAGTCGCTATCATGTTTTATAAAACTAATCTGAACTGAAAGTCGTTTAAGACTTTTGTACGTGCTTCTGTATGTACATGTATGTTGGTTATTAACCGTTTTTTTGTCCTGCCTGCTTTAGCAGAAGCGGGACATAGGCATAGCTTTTCAGTCGGCGTCGGCGTCGGCGTCGGCGTCGGCGTCGGCGTCGGCGTCGGCGTCGGCGTCGGCGTCGGCGGCGGCGGCGGCGGCGGCGGCGGCGGCGGCGGCGGCGGCGGCGTTGTCAACATTTCAAATCAAGTTTTTGCGTTTAGCTCAGTTTCCAGAAAACTATAACTCCTACGACCTCCATACTTGGTATACATCAACACTGTGGTGTAACAATCTTACACAGAGGGAGCCCATGTGACCTTCACCTACTTTTCATGGTTCATTGACCTACTTTTCACATGCATTCAACGTTAAGTTTTTGCGTTTAGCTCTGTTTCTAAAACTTAACGCTGAGGTTAATTCATTGTAACTTCTGTTTCCCTCAATTGAATGCTTTAATATTCCATACATGCATTTATAACAACATCCCGCATCATTCTACCGAAAGCCCATGGTGCCCGCTAACCCCAAAGTTCAAGGTCGCTGACTTAGAAAATTCCGTGTTTTGGAAAAGTTTAAGCGCCCAGTTTAATGCTTTAATATGCCATACATCATTTTAACAACATCCCGCATCAGTCTACAGAAAGACCCCAATGGTGCCTGCTAACCCCAAAGTTCAAGGGTCGCTGACTTAGAAATTGCCGTGTTTGGAAAAGTTAAACGCTCCCAGTTTTATATTGCTTAATATGCAATACATGCATTTTTTTAACAACACCCCAATGATTCTACAGAAAGCCCATGGAGCCCGCTAAACCCCAATGGTCAAGGTCGCTGACTTAGAAATTTCCGTGTTGGAAACGTTAACGCTCGTTTTATTGCTTAATATCCGATACAATGCAATTTAAACAACATCCCGCATGATTCTTCAGAAAGCCCATGGTGCCTGCTAACCCAAGTTCAAGGTCGCCTCGACAATAGAAATTTCCTGTGTTTGGAAAAGTTTAACGCTCAATTTAAGCTTTAAATAGGCCATACATGCATTTTTAACACATCCCGCATGAATCTACATGAAAGCCCATGTTGCCCGCTTAACCCCAATGGTCAAGGTCCCCCCCGCCTTTGACATAGAAATTTTCCGTGTTTTGGAAAAGTTACGCTCCAAAGTTTATGCTCTTTAATATGCGCATACATTGCATTTTTAACAACATCCCGCATGATTCTACAGAAAGCCCATGCTCCCCGACTAACCCCAATTGGTCAAGGTCGCTGACCTTAAGAAATTTCCTGTTTTGGAAAATTATAACCCGCTTCAGTTTTTATGCTTTAATATCCATACATGCATTTTTAACAACATTCCGCATGATTCTACAGAACCCCATGGTGCCGCCCGCTAACCCCAATGGTAAGGTCCGCTGACTTAGAAATTTCCGTGTTTGGAAAAGTTACGCTCAGTTATGCTTTAAATTATCCATACATGCATTTTTAACAACATTCCGCATGATTCTACAGAAAGCCCATGGTGCCCGCTAACCCCAATGGTCAAGGTCGCTGACTTAGAAATTTCCGTGTTTGGAAAAGTTAACGAAACTCGTAGTTATGCTTTAATAATTCCATACATGCATTTTTAAAACAACAACATCCCTCATGATTCATACAGCAAAGCCCATGAGCCCGCTAACCCCCAATGGTCAAGGTCGCTGACTTAGGAAATCGTGTTTGGAAAAGTGCTCAGTTTAGCTTTAGCTTTTTTAAACCTGCCAGATTTGGAAAAGCCCATAACGCTAACATGTCATGCTTTATAATTCCGATACATATGCTTTAATATTCCAACATGCATTTTTAACATCATCCCGCATGATTCTACAGAAAGCCCATGGTGCCCGCTAACCCCAATGGTCAAGGTCGTTGACTTAGAAATTTCCGTGTTTGGAAAAGTTAACGCTCAGTTTATGCTTTAATATTCCATACATGCATTTGTAACAACATCCCGCATGATTCTACAGAAAGCCCATGGTGCCCGCTAACCCCAATGGTCAAGGTCACTGAATTAGAAATTGCCGTGTTTGGAAAAGTTAGCGCTCAGCGGAGCTCTTGTCTTTATGTGGTAGTTGAATTGGGTTATTACCCATTATAAAAGCAGTAAGAGTATTACTGATCCTATTGATTTTGGGAGGGGGCCAAGTGATTCTGGTGTGGCGAGGACCTGGCATCAGATCAGGATTATTCTCATTTCAGGGCTGAATATATAATGCGTTAAAGTTTGTTTTTTATAATAGTTGACAACAAATGTGTGTCTAAGGATGGTGCTTTGCTTTACATACGACCATTGTCTGACCTTCCATGTGGGTGGCAGGTGGGAGTACGCGATGGGTATTTTAACGATCGGGGTTCATCCTTACCGGAATTCCGACTGGAGACCTGGTTTGGCCCTCACATATGTCTTTGGCATTTTTTATGTGACCGTTGAATCTGGTTATACTCCTTATGTGAGTATACGATTAATCGTAATTCTATTTTAGGGGAAGGGGCCACGTGATTTTGGTGTGGTATGGACCTGGCACCAGGTCAGGTTATTATAATTTCATGGCTGAATATATCGTCTCTCAATGTAAATATTCCGTTCTTATTTTGGGATTCCCCCCCCCCCCCCCACCCCCCAATGCAGCAGGTTAAAACGGGATCGAACCCGTTTGCCCGGCCTTACATGACCTTAGCTGTTGATAGGCCGCTAAACACAATAAACAAACAAACTGACCTTCCAAGGTCAGGGTCACTGAGGTTATGTTCACTATGTGTTTAAGGCAAATGCGTTAAAGTTAATTATTATTATTATCAAGGCTGCCAGCGAGGGGATTAGCTTAGTGATAACGATACCCTTGTTCGTTTCGTGCTTCGTGAAAAAAAAACAAGAACACAATATACTTAGTTTTAATATGTTGTATGGCCATTTTGGCTGTGATAATGTAATACATTCAGTATAATAAGTATGCATACTTTTAATCATCAACTATATGCAGTCGTTAGGTCTATATGAAAGAATGCATTTCGGGAAAAATAAATTATTACTCCCTGAAAGTATACTTTGCTAGGTATGTATGCTTTGCAATTTTGGTGAAATCGTGCTACTGGTCGTTCTTTGTTGTCTAACTACAAAGGAACTACAAAGGAACAACGTTTGTTCATTGCACAACATTGATTTTGCGGAGTATTAAAGTCATAAGACACCAGGGGGCCGTTTCATTACACTTCGTACGACTAAAATGTTCGTAAAATGAAAAATTATGATAGTCCGTAAATTTCACATTAACAATGTTTTCCATTAAACAATTATTGGATCTACATTTATTGACCATATGCTGCCTATGCTCAATAAATGTAAATCCATCAATTGAAATTTCCCGATGATCCTAAATGCACTTACGAACATTTGAATCGTCCGAAGTTTGGGGCCCAGAGTAATACATATGTAAATGAGACCACTTTAGAAATCGTGATCCGAATCGGTGTATGATGGTCTGCTTATTCAATAATAAAATCTAACATTTGTATATATTTAATGTGATATTTATGAAACTCGTTGACTGATTTCAGATGCCTCGTTTCTGAGTAAACTTGTATTCGGCAAGACAACCAGAATAACCAGAACATCTTACGCTGAAACTACGTATATTCTGTTCTTGTTTTCTTTCTCACGAAGTCGGGAACACAACTCAAATCATTGAATGGTGGTGTGCTTATTCAATAATAACATTGAACATTTGTATTTATTTAATATGATACTTATCAAACTCGTTGATTTCAAAAGAAACACTTTCCAATGAAATCAGTAAAAGTGTTTGATCAGTATAATATTAAACTATCACTAACAAATATATAACGTCTCTATGCAACATCTTTCAGGATGTACACAAGGAAAAAGACACTACGACTAGTATTCCACCTAACAAACCACGTCCATACCCGAAGAACACTAAAAACGAAAACCTAAAGTTTTACCGGGGCGAGATTTCGTCACACAAACGGCCTGGTATGTCATTTTGTGCACTTCTTCCAATGCCACCGAATATACATATATAATACATTTATGACAATGCAAGCAATACATTCGTCGTACATGTCCACACTTATATCAGGGGCGATAACCGTGTTTCATTATAAATGGTAACGGACATTACTATTTATTCTCTGTATTTAATTGTCCAATCATAATTTTTTTCAGGTGAATTAAAACATATACTGTAAATAAAATAATTAAAACATATACTGCCTCATTATACCGCCGGCATACGAAGTTTGTCGAGGGGTATATAAGTAGTTTTCATAATTCCGTCCGTACTTCCGTCCGTTTGTCCGTCACGTTAACGTTTGTGGGTACCCATTATCTCTGTAACGGTAAGTCCGATTGACCTCAAACTTCACAAACTTCCTTATCATCATCCATATTTTCATTCCATATCACACTCTAGCGGTCTTCATGTCAAGGTCAACTTACTTAGAAATATTAGCGTTAATGTTTTCGGGTACCCATTATCTATGCAACTGTAAGTCGGATTGACTTGAAACTTCATATAATTCCTTATCATCCATGTATTCATTCCATACCACACCCATGCGGCCTTCATGGCCAAGGTCAAGGTCAAATTACTTAGTAATTTGCGTCCATAAGATTTCCGTTAAAGTTGTTGGGTACCCACATTATCTCTGCAACGGTAAGATTGATGTCAACCTTCAACTAGTTCCTTATCATCATCCATATGTTCATTCATACCACACCCAAGCGGCCTTCATGTCCAAGGTCAAGGTCAAATTACTTAAAAATGTTCACCCGTAAGAATTGCGTTAAAGCTTTCGGTTACCCATTATCTCTGCAATTGACTTCAGACCTCATATAATTTCTTATCATCATCCATGCTTTTTATTCCATACCACGCCCATGCGGCCTTCGTGTCCAGGGTCAATGTCAAATTACTTTGCGTTAATGTTTTAAATATTTACATTAAGGTTTGTATTTGTCGGTCCAGGCGGCGGCCGGGTGTATAGGTGAGCCCCTGCTCACTTTCTCTAGTTTGCATATGAAAATAGCCTGATACCACCGCGAGTCACTATCAGTAAAATAAATATTACTAAATGATTATATCTGTATAGGGGGCACTATTGTTTTTTAGAACTGGTGGAATAGTGACACAATTATTTTTAGAACTGGTGGAATAGTTACGCAATTATACCTTCATTTAATTCCTATAACGAACATTTTGTGCCTACTGAGTGAGCATGTACCTTTAAGGAAGCCAGTTTTCATACCTGATCCAGTTTTCGCTGTTGCAGGGGGTAAGACGGTCGATGAGATGTTGAAATTGAAGGGAAATTACACGGAGCTAGAGTGGAACCACAGCTACATACAATGGTATGATACTGGCCCTTCATTGAAAGGTCGGACCTCCGTATACATACAGTGGTATGATACTGGCCCTTCATTTCATTGTAAGGTCGGACCTCCGTATGCATACAATGGTATGATACTGGCCCTTCATTGAAAGGTCGGACCTCCGTATACATACAGTGGTATGATACTGGCCCTTCATTTCATTTGTAAGGTCTGACCTCCGTATGCATACAATGGTATGATACGGCCCTTCATTGAAAGGTCGGTCTCCGGACATACAATGGTATGAATACAGGCCCATTCATTTCATTGTATCGGACCTCCGTACATACATTGGTATACACCTTCATTGTAAGGTCGGACCTCCGTATACATACAATGGGATACTGGCCCTTCATTAAGGTCGGACCTCCGTATACATACAATGGTATGATACTGGCCCTCCATTGTGAGGTCGGGCTTCCGTATACATACAATGTTATTATACCTGGCCCTTCAATGTAAGGTCGGACCTCCGTATACATACAATGGTATTATACTGGACCTTCATTGTAAGGTCGGACCCCCGTATAATTACAATGGTATGTTACTGACCATTCATTGTAAGGTTGGACCTCCGTATACATATAATGGTATTATACTGGCCTTCATTGTAAGGACGGACCTCCGTATACATATAATGGTATGATACGGCCCTTCATTGTAATGTCAGACCTCCGTATGCATACAATGATATGATACTGGCCCTTCATTGTAAGGTCGGACCTACGTATACATACAATGGTATGATACTGGCCCTTCATTGTAAGGTTGGACCTCCGTATACATACAATGGTATGATACGGCCATTCATTGTAACGTTGGACCTCCGTATACATACAATGGTATTATACGGCCCTTCTTTGTAAGGTCGGACCTCCGTATACATACAATGGTATGATACGGTCCTTCATTGTAAGGTCTGACCTCCGTATACATACAATAGTATGATGCGGCCCTTCATTGTAAGGTCGGACCTCCGTAGACATACAATGGTATGATACTGCGCTTCATTGTAAGGTTGGACCTCCGTATACATACAATGGTATGATACTGGCCCTTCATTGTAAGGTCGGACCTCCGTATACATACAATGGTATGATACTGGCCCTCCATTGTTATGTCGGACCTCCGTATGCATACAATGGTATGATACTGGCCCTCCAGTGTAAGGTTGGACTTCCGTATACATACAATGGTATGATACTGGCAATCCAATGTAAGTAGGACCTCCATATAGATACAATGATATGATACGGCCCTTCATTGTAATGTCTGACCCCCGTATACATACAATGGTATAATACGGCCCTTCATTGTATGGTCGGACCTCCGTATACATATAATGGTATGATACTGACAATCCAATGTAAGGTTGGACCTCCGTATACATACAATGGTATGATACGGCCCTTCATTGTAAGGTCAGACCTCCGTATACATACAATGATATGATATTGGCCATTCATTGTAAGGTCGGACCTCCGTATACATACAGTGGTATGATACTGGCCCTCCATTGTAAGGTCGGACCTTCGTATACATACAATGGTATGACACTGGGGCCCGTTTCACTAAACTTCGTACGACTAAAATGTTCGTAAGTGCAGCTTTAGGATCGTCTGGAAATTTCAATTGATGAATTTGCATTCATAGAGCATAGGCTGCATGCTCAATAAATGCAAATCCAATAATTGTTCACAAGGAAAAATTGTTAATGTGAATGTTATAGACATTCATAAGTTTGCACTTACGAATATTTTTGTCATACGAAGTTTAGTGAAACGGCCCCCGGGCCTTTCATTGTAGGAAATCGAATGTTGACGAAATATTCAGACCTACTAGGAATATATTCCGCAGTGGTTATGAAATTCCCGTCAACATTAAAGTACAAGGGGCCCGTTTCACAAAACTTCGTAGGACTAAAATGTTCGTAAGTGCAAATTTAGGATAGTCCGGAAATTTAAATTGATGGATTTACATTTATTGAGCATAGGCTGCATATGCATTTGCTCAACGGTACAACATGGTTTGACAGCAACTTTAGAATGATTCCAGTGATGTCAAAGCATGCTATTGATGAGAAAAATGGAAAATAGAACATAAAGCTCAGATGACAACATTTAATTTCAGGTTGTTCCCGATACCGGAGAGTAGTGGCATGAACCCAAACGCCCAGGCGCTACAGAAACACGAGGCAGAGGTAACGTGGTGGGGTGGGGTAGGGGTGTGGGCGGGGTGTATGGGTCAATTGTCATCTCTCCCATTTACCCACATGCGCATAACTACTGATTGTCGGGTTCAATGATTGTCAGTAAATATATGACTGTATTTGGACAAACATGTTCAATATGGAATTTGGGACCACTGTAGACACAGACCAACGCGAGCATCCGCATAGTTCACTATTCAGCCTGGGAAACGTTCGACATGTTTCTAGTTAACAGCATAGATCTTATTTTTAGATCCTATTGTTTAATTCCTGTAGAACCAGTACAGACTGGCTGCATGTCATGTACAAATATGTCCCACAGCATCCATATGAATAGTGAAAGTAGTAGAGACTGGCCTTATTGGATGGGATTCGGTTAACTTATATAGTAAAACCATTTGGTGTGGTCTAACCTCTGTGTGACCCAGTTTCCTAAGCCAAATTTGAGTTGTCTCCCTTATTCTAATAGGTTCAGTTTAATATCAGGTTATAAAGCCGAAGTCCGGTATATTGTATATCCCTGAGCTGAAATATCCTACATAACCGAAGGGGGGCAGCAGAAGAAGGGAGCTAAGGCATTAAGGTCCTTATCCTTCAGGAGTTAACCCACCTTCTTCCACTGACCCCTTCAATAGCGTAAATGTTGTGACAACGTAAGTCAGTGTTTATATCTCACTTCTAACCATATGGCCGACCCGGTTTGTAGATCTACCAATAGGTGATTCTAGCGTGTCTTGGTTGGTCAATTATTGATTATATATAAATGAAACACCTTTCTAAACAATTGTACACAACGATCCAAATGCGCCCGGGTCTGAAGATTATGTAATTTATATTAATCTAAATTACATAATCTTCAGACCCGGGCGCATTTGAATTGTTTTGAACATTGTTTATAAAGGTGTTTCATGTATATATACAAACAATAATTGACCATCCAAGACACGCTAGAATCACCTGTGGTTAGAAACACTGGTCCTGCACTCCGCACCGGCGTAACCTGTTTCGTGTCGACAAATGCACCGGTATTGACAAGATGCTACTAACCTCTACATAGAGATATCACATACACGCACTTTTCGTCTAGTAACCGGCGCATTCTCTTGCAATAATTTGACTTTCTGAGCATATATGATATATATATCATAAGTGTCTGTGACTGGAGAAATGGGGCTTATGCATCCGCACGGTCTGTCAGGATCTGCGCGCTGTTCGTCATTCCATCAATGGAACGCCTGTCGTGCCTTCAGAAATAAGCAATATATCTCGTTACCAGGCTGCTGGTTAGAGCTACACTGGTCACAAATCGAATGAGCCCCGTTTCTCCAGTCACGGCTACATATGAATGTGTCCACAGGCTATCATGCTGGACAAAGACCTGTCGGACAAAGTACTCGAGGCTTACAGCATGATGCTCGACTTCTACGGCTGGAAACTCGTGTGTACGACCACGGGGCAGATCGACCGCTCAACTAGATGGCCTGAACGATACAAAAATCTAAACAAGTGCGTATACATACGAGTAAAGCATGTGCTAATACGTGGGTGGTTGGTCGGGCGAACGTGATGGCGTAACTCAACGGTAGGGGTTCCTCCTTATAGGAATCACGATTTGCCTGGTTTGGCCCTCAGATACGTTTTTATATTTGGCTCATTCGTTACCTGGGAGTTGAATTGGGTTATTGTCTATTATAAAAGTAGTAAGATTATTGCTGATCCTACTGCTTTTGGGAGGGGGCCAAGTGATTCTGGTGTGGCGAGGACCTGACATCAGATCAGAATTATTCTGAGTTCAGAGCTGAATATATAGTTTTTGTCGAGCCCGCTTGCGGAAAGCGAGACATAGAGATCACAATGATGTCTGGGTGTCTGTGCGTGCGTCCGTGCGTGCGTCTGTCCGTGCGTTCGTGCGTGCGTGTGTGCGTCCGTCCGTCCGTCCGTCCGTCCGTCCGGGCACACGAATTGGCAGTTACGTGACTATGTCACATAGGGATGGACTTGTTAAAGGTTAGGGTTAGTAACATAACTAATAGAAAAAACTAACGAATAATTTATTTATGTGACACTTATTCCGTTTATGTGACACCTTTTTAAAGAACAAATGGTCACATAAGTATCCATTCGCGAGAACGTCCGTCCGTCCGTCCGTCCGTGCGTCCGTCCGTCCGTCCGTGCTGTATCCCACTCATGCGGCCCCTTTGCCCAATGTCAAGGTCAAATGACTTAGAAATTTGCGTTCGGAAAGCTGCGTTAAAGTTTTTATATACCTTATATCTCTGCAGTCCTAAGTCACATTGACTTGAAACTTCATATGCGTATTACTCATCATCCATATATTCATTCTGTGTCCCACTCATGCGGCGCCTGTGCCCCTATGTCAAGGTCAAATGACTTAGAAGTTTGCGTTAAAGTTTTTGTCAAAATTTGAAAGTTTTCACATGCCTACTATCTCCGGAACCGTAAGTCAGATTTGCTGATACATGTACCATCATATGCCTCGCCGAAATAAAACGAGCAGTCCCTAACCATATAGTGAGGCAAAATAAATCCAATAGTATCATTAATTAATAAATAGTCACTCACTTAGTGCGGACATATGCGGAGCCCCACAGGATGTAGCATTTCTTTTTATACGACCGTTTTTAAAAAAACGGTACGTATTATGTTTTACCGCCGGGCGGGCGGGCGGGCGGCTGACAGAATAAGTGCATAGTTCGTGTACACAACTCCTCCGAAACCGTTCAGTCGATCAATCTGAAACTATACACACGTCTTCTACACATTGATGATGTGCACCTTTGTGTTTTTATGTTGAAAACATATTTTTTAACAAAAATATCACGTTTTTGACTTAGCCATTTTTTCTTCATTTTTCTATACAATTCTATATAGGGTACAGAGTTTGTATACACAACTCCTTCGAAATCGTTCAGTCGATCAATCTGAAACTATACACACGTCTTCTACACATATTGAAGATATGCACCGTGGTGTTTTTATGCCGAAAAAATAGATTTTTACAAAAATATCACCTTTTTAACTTAGCCATTTTTTCTACATTTGTGTATCCAATTCTATATCATTTCTACTTTACACATCTCTGCCTAAATTAGTATAAATGTTTAGCACAACGAGATGAAGAAATAATGATATAGAGTTTCAAATTCTCATTAATGTTTCTTGCCTCAGTGGTGACAGCATCACATTTCTGCATCTTCGCTGTCTGGCCCATATTCGACGGGCGTATTTTGTGATTTACGGCACTCTTGTTTTTAATTCCTTCCCACGAAATAACAATTCGTTCCCACGAAATAACAATTCGTTCCCTGAATTTAACAATTCGTTCTCACGAATTAACAATTCGTTCCCACGAATGAACAATTCGTTCCCTCAATTTAACAAATAGTTCTCCCGAATTAACAATTTGTTCCCACGAGTTAACAATTCGTTCTCTCACTTTAACAATACGAAATAACACCGTGGGAACAAATTGTTAATTCGAGGGAACGAATTCTTAAATTGAGGGAACGAATTGTCATTTCGTGGTAACGAATTGTTAATTCGAGGGTTTGTTCATGGCATTCTAAGCGTTAATACACATTTTCCATTGGAAATGATTCTAAAATGCTGTCAAACCATGTTTTTTATTGAGAACAAAAGGTAACATATTAAGCAACAGCAGACGGCACTTTTTGTTTCCAGCATTCTAAGGGTTAGTACACATTTTATTTGTCTGTGCAGGTCCGTACACAACCGTCTACGAATCAGTCGCATTGTGAAATCCCTGGGCCATCTGGGTTTCAAACATCTGCAAGTTCCGCTGGTGAAGTTTATACTCCGTGAGGCTATTTACACCAAGGAGTTACATGCACTTGACGGTGGTAGTCTTCCACACTGGATAGACGCTGTTTCGGAGGACGGAGGCAAGGAATATCTGTGGCAATATTATTATGACTTGAAACAATATGATTCCTCCGTCCCGCGCGAACCTGTACCAAAACCGGAAGAGGAGGATTGTTCCGAGACCGGAAGTAGCGTAGATGGAGCACCTGCAGCAAGCAGTGGAAGTGTTGGGGCCGCTAAACATTTAGTATGATTTCGTAGTCTAATACAGTGGGGTAGCCAGGTTCTTATCAAAGGGGTGTGTGGATTGTGGATCGTGTTTGGAAAGGGATCAGGGAGCATCCTTCCCTATAGTTACGGGCAGTAACTTTACAAAGCTCGCGTACCGGACGGTACGGGAGCTTTGCAAAGTTACTGCCCGCAACCACCTCTCCCAGAAATAAATATTGACTTCTGCGTTCAATTTCCTCGATTATAGCCGGAAAATGTAAAAATAAACATCTGACCAAATTTTAGGGGATACGTCGTCCTCTCTGTAACCCCTGGCTACGCCAATGTGACGGACTGCATTTGGCCACCACCTGACAAAAGCGAACTTACACCATCTGTAGCAATTGAATGGGTTTAACATAATATGTATGTCTCTCCCATATATGGGGAGACATATTGTTTTTGACATGGTTGTCCGTCTGTCCGTCTGTGTCTCGTGTTTCTTTAAAAGTATTTGAGTTGGAGTCACGACATTTTACAGGAATATTTGTCATCATGTGATGTTGTATTAGATGCAGATTCATCCAGTATTCGCAGAGTTATGGCACTTGACTTAGTGAACAGTGGCGATTTTCAACTTGTGTCGCAGATAACTGAAACACTATTTGAGCTACAGTCAAGAAACATTATAGGAATGTTTATCAACGTGTAGAGTTGTGCATCTGGTTATTTTGATGCGGATTCATAGAGTATGGGCGGAGTTATGGCCTTTGACTTACTTAGTGAAAATTGCTGATTTTTAACTTGTGTCGCCGGTAACTCAAAAACGTATTTGAGTTACAGGCATGAAACTATATAGGAATGTTAATCAGCATGTGTAGTTGTGAGAAGTTGGCGGTTTTTGTTTGCTTTGGGTGGAATTGTCAAGTAAGGATGGAGTTATGGCCCTTGACTTAGAGAAAATTGGCAATTGTGTCGGCATCACAAAGTGTTTGAGTGAGAGTTGCGAAATTTTACAGAAATGTTTGTCACTATGTGCAGTTGAGCACCTGACGTTTTTGATGCGGATTCATGAAGTATTTGCAGAGTTATGGCCCTTGAGAAGTGAAAATTGCATATGGTGTCTCTTTTTATTTTATTATCTCCCAATATACAGCTAACTTACGCAGAAAAACAAGGTAGCTACATATATGATGTTCTTGTCTTAAATTCTAATGTTCTAAGTCCCGATAACATGCAGTGTTGGTGTCTGAAAAACAACCGCTAGTTCACATTCACACTCTCTAGTCTCAGATTACAATTTTGCTCACGGGAATATGACTTACTTCAGTGAATGGCGAACAGCATGCGCTCAGTTTATCTGGGCGTAGACTGCTCGCTATCGTGGTCAGGTACCTTTTTGCAATCGGGCACCTATTTACGAACTTTACATTTCCCCCACACTGCCCTGTCCACAATAGACATTGAGTTAAAGTTTATGGATTATAAGATACAGTGCAACCTCTCTACAACAGCCACCCATGGGAAGACGCAAAACTGGCTGTTGTAGAGAGGTGGCTGTTGTAGGGAGGTTAACGCTGAATTAAAATTTTTCGTCTGCTGTATATTTATTTTCTTCGATAATTCTCATCAAATACATGTTTTGAGAATCATTTCCAATGGAGATGATTATAAAGTGCTGTCAAAACATGTTTTGATTGAGAAAGAAGGCAAAGAAACAACAGACAACAATTTTCCTGCTCAGCTGTCTAAGGGTTAGATACAGAGGAAATCTTCCATTTGGGATATAAAATAGCGGCTGTTACAGAGAGGGTGTTGTTGTAGAGAGGTGGCCGTTCGGGGAGGTTCGACATATACTACTCCACCGGCCCCCCCCCCCCCGAAAAACACCGTTTCGTCCAATAGCACAAACTGGTCACCAACACAAAAACGAAAAACGTGACAATTGGTGTCATAAATACATCATGTTATTTTCAATTGAACAGATAAATTTAATAGGTTATAACAAAAATATTATAACAAAATGGATGATATAATACGCAAACATATGAAATCTTATAACGCTGTTAAAGAATATTACGGTGTTTCTACAACATTAAAACACTTTAAAATGAGAGTAATATGCAATATAGAATACATGAAATATCAACGTAATTTATTACGCTCCGATAAAAACGTTGCATTTACAATATATACCGGCAGTTGTGTCTCGTACAAGGATCAAATTCGCGAAATGAAGCGACTAAATAGGATCGGAGAAACACTACCGAAACATTATCAAAATGATATTATAAAACCGTTTAAAATCAATGATTCGTTTACGGGTTCGATATCGCTTTTAACGAAGAAATTGGAAAATTATTAGAAGAAATCATTAATGCAATTTCAATGCGTCCGCGAGTGATAGTTTCTTTTCAAACACGGCATTTTCCTCCTCCACTATAGCTAATTTATTTCGCAGATCAGCAACTAATTCTACCAGTTCTAGTCTACCGCGTTCACCTTTAGCCACAGGGCAGCGTAGTTGCTTATGTCTACAAAGAGTTTGGGCACTAACGAACTTACAAGGGCATCTGGGGCATTGAAATTGCGGGGCGACACAAGGAAATTTTCTACGTCTCGATAGATGCCTTCGTAGATAAACACAAAAGTCTTACAACAAGTCGCACACTCCATTATGTATATATATGTATTTTTTTTTATATTCAATTGGACGAGAAAAAAACATCATGTAAATGTTTCACATCCAATTGAACATATAAATTTCATAGGTTATACAAAAGTATATTACAGAAAATATGATAACGCCAGAAATCGAAAGTTTGAGAAGAGAAGCCGAATCTCTAGGGATTACTTATAGTAAACGGTTGAGAGTTAGGGGGTTGACGAATCTGATAAACGCCACAAAGAATGAGGCGTTTATGAAGCGGTTTACCCGCGCCCACAAACGAGGAGCCTTTAAAGACCTCTCACTAGCGGAAGAAGTTGGTAACATAATTCAAAAAGAAAGTATTGCGGGGTTAAGGGCCAGTGTAATCAAACCTTCAAGCACGTCCCAAATTAAACGCACAGATAATAAGAAAAAATCTATCGTTCGCGCGATAGTGGAAAAAGGTGAAGAAATATTGGGGGCTCACGATGAAACGTTGGAAAAGGTAGAAAAGGGAAGACGGTAGTTACATTATCCTTTCGAAATAAAAACATTGACATCAACGAGTCTGAACGCATGTCCGATAAACTCGCTCAGTATCTAAGAACAAATTTTTATTTGAGATATTCATATTCTTACAAGCTAGAACATATGGAGGAAACTAAAAATGGAAAACCTAAAACTATAATATTTCACAAAAATCTCGGTGGTAGCGAACCACTATCATCGATGAAAACCGTTAGAAAATGGTTGTCAGATAAGGAGCAAACACGAATAATGTCCGATAAAATAGACAGACCGAATACAAAGTGGAAGTTTGTAAGATGGGTAGAGGTTTTTATAAAGTTAATACAGGGCAGTAGGGGAATAGATTTGGGACTACAATCCAAAGAAGCAGCAGGGGGAGAACTTCCAGAATGGTTGAGGAATAGAAAAGGTATGTATTCTTTAGATAAGTATAATGACGACCTTTGTCTGTTCAGGTGTTTAGCTATGCACCTTGATAAAAAGATCAGACCTGACAGATGTACGGAAAAAGCGAAAGAACTTAGTAAGCAATATTTCGGTAGTAATGTGGTTTCACCATTCCTTTTTTCCTTCCGATCTGAAAAAGGTTGAAGAGTTTTTTAAAATTGGTATAGAAGTATATCAACCCACCAAATGTGACGTATGGTGGTTGAAAAAGGTACCAGCGCACTATGATGCAATAGGTAATAAACCAATGACAATAGGACTGTTTAATAATCACGCATTTCTGATAAAAAAACCTTAAAAAACCTATCTAAAATTTACGCCTGCGATAATTGCAAACAGAAATTCACGAAAGCGAGTAATATGAAGAGACACGGACCAACATGTATGAGAGGTGAGACAAAAGTAATATGCGATGGTAATTATTTAGAGCGCCCGCGTTCGTCGTTCGAGAAAGCGTTCTACCCAAAAGGTTCTAACAGTTATGGCGCGATCGATTGGATGTACACTGTGGAAAAGCGGGAGGGAATTCACATTCACCACGAACAGTGCGGACACGGAGGTGAAAGATGGATTTTTAGGAGCTCCGGTAGATGGATACTGTCCAGAAACCAATACCGTATATCAATATCACGGCTGTTACTGGCACGGGTGTGAGATTCATGCAAAGCATAAAAAAGAAGAACGCGCATCCACAATGAGAAGAGATATATTTATTAGAAAAAGCAAAGAATTCAACCTAGTAGTTATGTGGGAATGCGAATTTCGAAGAACGGGTAGAGATATAAAGATCGGTTGCGACACTACTCTTTATCCATATCAGTAGTATATACGATTTTGAGGCGTATCTCCAGCCAGAAGTTGAAACTACCGGAAATAGGTTAGAGTACGAAGCTGAGCACGTTCCGGTAAGCGTTAGTATAGGAGATAATTTCTCAGGAACGGTAACTCATATTTGTGATAAAGATCCCGCAAAACGTATAGAAATATTCGTAGAAGATTTGAAAGTCAGGGGAAAAGCTATAAGAGAAGAAGTATGGTCAAGATATGAGTTTAATACGGAATATTTACGCGAAAAACAAATCGCCCAGATCGAACAGTGGATAGAGCAAGTACCGGTTATAGGTTTTAACAGCAGTAAGTATGATATAAACTTAATAAAGAAATATTTAGTAGGCGAACTGTCATCAACAACGAAGAAAGTAATGGTTGGAAAAAGGGCGAGCGCGACAATATTTATATTTCTCCTGGAGTTTAGATTTCTTGATGTAATACTTTACCTAGGACCCGGTGTAAGTTACGATAGTTGGATAAAAGCCTACGACTGCAAAGGACAGACATCTTTCTTTCCTTACGAGTGGTTCGATTCTACAGACAAGATGGATTACCCGGGACTACCGGATATAGAGAATTGGTATTCCAAACTATCTGGGAAAATGTTACTAGACGAAACAGAATTAAGTAAATGTCGTAGAATTTTCGAAGAAAATGATATGAAAACTTTCAGAGATTGGTTGAAATATTATAACGATTTAGATGTAGCACCGTTCCTAGAAGCTGTGGGAAAAATGTGTGAATTTTATAAACACAGGGGTGTAGATATTTTCAAAGACGCGGTAACACTACCGGGTGTGGCTATACAATATTTATTGAGAGGAACCATTAAAGAACAAAAATCTTCAAAGACGATTTATCCGGAGGATGCTCTATGCGCACCGAAAGAAGAAACATACAAAATGATGAAAGATTCTCTAGTTGGTGGTCCATCGATAGTATTTACGCGATATGCGGAAGCCGGTGTTTCAAATATTAGAGTGGGTTCCAAACCTTGCGAGGCTGTTTTGGGGTACGACGCAAACGCGTTATATTTATCTACGTTAAATAAAGAGATGCCGTGTGGGAAAGAAACTATACATCATATAAATAACCCACATAATCCTAAACTTATTAAAAAGTTTAGTAAAAGAGTTTTATCCGGAGAATGGTTTGGGTTTGCAGAGGTGGATATAGAAGTTCCACACAACTTAAAAGATAAGTTTTCCGAAATGTCTCCACTTTTATAAACAGAGAAGTAGAGGTTGATGAAGTTCCCGCGCACATGTTAAAATATTTAACAGATACTGGCCGAACTATAGGAAACGGAAGAAAATTGGTGGGATCTATGTCGGCCACTAAAGTATTGCTGTACGCGCCACTGTTGAAATGGTATTTAAAACACGGCCTAGAAATAACGGGAGTTCATCGTGTTAGATTATATTAGTGGTAAACCCTTCGAATGGTTCGCTAAAGAAGTTACAGCCGCAAGACGAACGGGGATGTAGAACCGAATAAGAAACCGGTGGCCGACATAATGAAATTATTAGGAAACTCGTGTTGCGGAAAAATGATAGAGGCAACGGAGAGACATTTAAATACGACATATACGCGAGACGAAACCTGTGTTGACAAAGCATTAAGATCCGCGTATTTTGGAAGAGATAGGAGATGCGTACGAAATATCTTCAAGAAAACCCCGGTGCTCAGTAAAGAGACCATTCCATTGTGGAATAGCGGTTTATCAACTGCTAAATTGAGAATGTTGGAATTTTACTACGAATTTCTAGACAAATACGTAAAAAGAGAAGACTTCGAATTAATACAGATGGACACGGATAGTATGTATATAGGAGTTAGTGGAAAAACGATAGAGGAATTGATTAGACCTAACTTACTAGACGAGTTTGAAAAAGAAAAAAAGAAATGGTTGGCTTGGGATAAATGGAGTAATAGAGAACCAGGACTTTTCAAAATGGAATTTAGCGGAGATAGGGCGATAGCGTTATCTAGTAAGTGTTATTTCGTAGAAAAATTTAATTCAATTAATAAAAACTCCGCGAAAGGAATGTCCAAGAGAAATAACGATTTAAATTGGGATATATATAAACGAGTACTAAGCGAAACTACAGAAGATGGAAAACACATTATAGATGTAGCGCAAAATAGAGGATTTAAAATGAAAGACGGCGTTATGAAAACGTACTGTCAACGAAAATTAGGACTATCGGCGTACTACGATAAAAGACGCGTGTTATCGGACGGAATACATACGGAACCTCTTTAACGATTTAATTAATTTTAAGAAAATTAGAAATCAATCTAACGATCCGGGGGTAGCTGGGTGTCAGAAGGCACCGCGAGAAGTTCTTCGCGAACAAACCCTCGAGATGGCCCATCATCCAAATAGTAGAGCACGGGCTCATCTGGTTTGGTAATAGATCGATCTAGATGATATACATTGAGAGACCACACGGGATCAGTCGCGCGGCGGCTGCCACCTTCGAGCTCTCCCGGTTAATAGAGGTAGCGGACTTCAATATCCGATGGAAGCCGTTGCTCCTCTAAACCAACGGGTCGCCCGCGCGAGACGGCAGTGGGCTTGCTCGTCACCCTTTTAAACTTGATAGCATCTACGGGCTTCTTACCTATCAATCTGGTCACCTCTCCGTTCAGTGCGGAGACCACGGCGGGCAGTCTGGCCACCCACTCGGTCGATCGCGAATGAGGGTCTACAAGTTCTTTAGCGTATTGGTATCCGAACAGTCTCTCAGCCAGGGTTCGATTGAAGCGCTCCACGATCCCCTGGTCCCGGTGGATGTTGACGCGGCCGCGTCTGATAGAAACTTTGTGCTTAGACAATAGATGAGAGACCGCGCCCATGACTCGCGGCCGGGATCGACCTGGAGAAGATTTGGCCAATTGAGAGGACCCTTCTTATATATTCGGGAAAGAGCCTCGGCCACCTCCTTAGACTCTTTAGTGGCCAACGGCTCAGCCCCCTTATAGCGACTCGCTACGTCAACGACTGTCAGCGCGTACTTGTACGTTTTGCGACCGACGCGATCGTGAGGGAGAAACAGGAGATCCGCTTGGTGAACTTGGTTCGGCACCGGCACGTCGAATTTCGGGCGCGGAATATTGCGAGGCGCGGGTAAATAGATCTTCCAGATGGCCTGCTTCTTGAGCCATTCCTTGACAGCGTTTTCGGAAACCATGGTCGCCGCCGCGTGGTTCTTGATGGCCGCGAGTCCCTTCCAGTAGCCGCGTGGGCTATAGTACGTATTCGCCAGCTTGCGCGTTAGTTTGGTATCAAGTTTGCGCGTGTTCATCGTATGTGAAGTATTCTAATATATCGGACAATCTCCAACAAGCACTCGTCAGCTCGTCCGGTAACTGCGTCGTTAATAATACACCTTTGTTGGAAGTACAATCACATTTGGAGGTTAAATTCTGAAGGAACTCGGAGGAATCGATTGGAGTTGAGGAGGATTCTAACATCCGCTTTGCGAAAATGGTGGCCAATTTTCCGTCCTCGCGCCACGTCTCGAGAGAATCTTGGGCCAGACGAATCATACTCTTTGCACCAGCTATACGATGTTTTTGGGCAGTGTAGCCTACATCGATCATAGCGTTATAAAGTTCGTCAACTAACATCGTTCTATATATATATTTATAAAAAAAAAATTATTAATTTTGTAAAAATTTAAATTTCGATTGAATATAGTAGCCGACGAAACCCACCACACACATTCCCACGACGATGAACGCGATCTCGCGGTCTTTTTGGGCCTCTGACGGTACATAGAAATCTGAAAGTTGGGGCTCGGGATCCATCGGATAGAGACTTTTCTGCGGATATGCCAGCGCGTACTCGCGGTTGGCTTCTTCAACGTTCTGGAAAGTTTGCGCGGCGTGATTCTCGCGGCGAAGCTCTTCGTTGACCCAGTCCAGATGGGCGGTTCGTTTTTTCGACCATGCTTCCTTTGCGCTATTGAGTTGTTCTACAGCTAAATCGTGACGCTCGCGCTCCTCATCCGCGTTCGAGCTTCTCATTTTCGAGAATAGAAAGTTGCTACCGCTGAACGCCAATGCGTTCACGAGTGCACCACCTATCATTATTCCGATCGAAGCCATTTTATTTCCATATATTAACGGGTAGAATTCCAGCTTTAATTAGATAATTTCGGGTCCAAACTGCGGCCGCTACGTCTAAGGTCGCGAGCCCTACGTCTCTCACAGTAAAGTCCAATTTGGGAGCGGACCCTCCTATGGTCATCTTTGATAGTCGAGCGTACCCGATACTGAGACCCGATATCACCACGGCGTGATAAAGCGCATTCACTATCATTTTACCATCTTGTTCAGCCATTATTGCATATAAAAAGGATCGCGTTTAATGTTTAAATGGGGCGCATCCCTCAACGATTGGATTGGAACCGCGTCCAACAGTGTTGGGGGTTGTTTTTTCAACCTCGTTCATGACATGTTATTGAAACGGTAAAGCACATACAGGGTGCCCACAACCGACAGACCACCAACAACAACCCACGGGATCCAATCAGTTGGAGCAATAGGTTCCAAGCCAACTCCAACGGCAGTTGGTATTGGGGGAGAAACAGCTGTTTTACCGTCTCTGTCTCCATCAATTCACGAATTGGCTGCAACCCCAATCTCAAGTGTAGTTTGACCTCTCGAAGATCGGCGAGTATTTTATCTAGTTTAACTTTTCGAGCGGCAGCCGATGCCCGTCCAGCTGCCTGTTTTTTGGGATTTTTTATATGCTGAATGTCACCCAGTGGCGGAGTAACACTCGGGTTCGATTGTGTTGGAGCAATCGGGTTCAACACCGTCACTCTCGCAGGTGCGTCTTGTGTCATCATCATTTATAATATTAGGGCTTATAGTTCGTGGACATATATGTCCAAATTGACAGTGTTTATCCGTGATCAACGCGGTTGTCAGCGGAGGTAAGTACATTCCAAACTTGTGATAAAATGAGCAGCAGGCTGTTCTAAGAGTGTGTCCTATAAAAGGGTCGGTCTCTAGATCGCCAATCAATCCCGCGGTGTCTGGTATAGGGAGAAGTATACTAACGGTGGTAACGTCAAAATAAATAGCCGCCGATCCGAGAGTTTTCGTCATCTCCGCACCTAATTTGGATTCGTATCGCGCGTACATTTTATCGACCTCCGCATCCGACATCTTATCCACCTGACAAACTGAGAGACTCCTACCGAGATAATGCTCCGATTGTCCCCCAGCAACCAGCGCAGCCAACCGCTCGCGTTGCGCCGCGTTTTCATTTTCTTTCGGGACCGTATCGGCAGCCGTGCCGGCAGGTGTTCCATCTTTCAGGTTCAACTTCAATCCCGATTGTGTTGAGGTTTCAGTCGGAGCGACTGTTTCTTCCATTAGCTGATCGAGAAGTTCGTCGCAGTTCATTTTTTTTCAAAATTATTAATTTAATTATTCTTACGAGTCTCATAAGTCTAACATATTGCCAAGCGCACCACCAGATACTTGTGATCACCGTTATGCTCGCAATAAAGCTCGCAGCGGAACAACACATTCTTAGCAACTGCTCAGCATTGTTAAGCATTTTCTCAGCATTGTTAAGTATTTGTTAAGCATTGTTCAACATTGTTAAGCATTTGCTCAGCATTTGCTCAGCATTGCTCAGCATTTGTTCAGTAATTGTTCAGCATTTGTTCAGCAGTTACTAATTAATTTTAAGAAAATTAATTACATACATTATAAGCAGTTGGTTGATCAGTCTTTAGCAGAAGCTTGGCGTGTTTAGTTTCCGAAAGTATCCGTCGAACCTCCAGGCGCTCCTCGCGCGTTGGGATAACGTCGTTCTCTCTAAGACATTCATCGAATGAGTATCGGTCCTTGCAGTGGAAGAGGGCGACCCATTTCGTTTGCTCGCGCAGATCCTTTAGGACGGCGTTGTACTTCTGAGTGGAGATCCATACACTTTGCCTCGCATGGCGGCCAGAAAATGCGAGCTCAGAGAGCATGTCCTTCTTTTGGTCATCGCCGCCTTGGCCGAGCAGTCGTCAATCACGTATAGGGTGGGCTCTCCCTGGAATATTTGATAGAAGACACGCAGCCAACCGTGAAGCCTGTCGCCGGGGTCAATAACGTATACCTCAGGGTTGGTCCATATCCAAGGGCGCCGCTGATAAGTCTCGTTGTGCCGCACAGTGGGACACAGGATCACGATGTGACGAAAGGCATCGCGGTAGGAGCCCTCGAGTAAGTCGAGGATGAAAACCGTTTTTCCGCATCCTGTCTGCCCACATATTATGGCAGAGTGGGCATCTCCAATCGTGAATTGGTATTGATTAATTAAATCAGCATAAAGCTGAGACGTATCGGCCATTTTCGATGGTGCGTTGCACGTCCGTTATTATATATAAGTATACGTTCAATGTCCTGGCTCCATCCGCCTCTTTGGTTATCTGGATCGTCACACCTTCGCTAGCGTTCTCAACTTGACGTCCGCTACCGTGCATTTGGTCGTCGTCGCTGGCTCGCATGTCTAGCCATAGAGCGTATTTGGTAGTCAGAAAATCCGAGAGGGAGACGTCCGAGAGCTGCAGGTCTTTGGCAACCGCGGCAACCTCCGGGGAACGCTTAGAGCCGGAAGCAAAATGTTTTCTTACTTCGTCCAACTGCTGGTGCGCGCGAAGACCCGCGCTGTAGAGTTGATTGGGTACTCCCTCGATCGTCACCTCTACCTTCGCCACGTTACGACACCCACTGACCACCATACATTTCTATAAATCGTGTAACCATTTCTACGATATCGCTTATAAAGAAATTGAAAAAATTATTACTGAACAGAACAAATTTATGTTGTAATCACACCAAGTAGACGACAATGTTACAATTACACGGGTTATGAATATTTCTATGGCTATCTGAATTTATTTTTGTATCAACCTCAAGCGGTCGGATAGGAACGCCGTTGTCATGCAGTTGTTTACCATAGCGACCACATTTATAGGGATAGAATAGCTATATTGGAGGAGGAAATTGCATCATTAATGATTTCACTAATAATTGGTTGTAATATCTGTAAAAGCGGTATCGTAGAAACTTAGATTCGTAAACAAATCGTGGGGTTTTAACAATTTTATATAATACATATTAGTTTTATATCCGATACGCGTTATACTTCTTAATGATGTATTTGCCTCTTGTATAGTTGGTATAATCGCCGGTATAATATTGTAAACGCAACGTTTTTATCGTAGCGTAATAAATTACGCTGATATTTCGTGTATTCGATACCGGCTAGTGTGTTCATTGTACAGAATTTATCGTAATCTTCGTTATATTCTATTTTATCATCCATTTTGATTTATAATATTTTTGTTATAACCTATTAAATTTATCTGTTTAATTGAAAATAACATGATGTATTTATGACACCAATTGTCACGTTTTTGTGTTGGTGACCAGTTTGTGCTATTGGACGAAACGGTGTTTTTCGGGGGGGCGGGGGGGGGGGGGGGGGCGGTGGAGTAGTATATAGGGTGGAGAAATGATACCACCGTAGGTGGTATCATTTTGACTCCCTATATACTACTACATGTGCGTGTTTCTAAAGCTAAGTATGATTAGAAACATATATTACTACAATATTTTTGTTTCTGGTATGGTATACTATTGGCTAGCTATCAAATTATTTGATTTCCATGATCAGGGGGTCGTTTCACTAAACTTCGTACGACTAAAATGTTCGTATGTGCAGATTGAGAATAGTCTGAAAATTTCATTTGATGGATCTACATGCAGCCTATGCTCAATCAATGTAAATCCAACACTTTACAATAACACATTGTTAATGTGAAATCTACAGACACAATTTTGCACTTACGAACATTTTAGTCGTACGAAATTTAGTGAAACGGCTCCCAGGAACACGAGTTATTTTGTGACAATACACGCAATTACTATCTTGTGCATATGCATGTACACAGCATATTAATTTGCATGAAGTGGTGTGCGTCTAGACCTTGATCGAACTGTTACAGCAATACCAAATCCCATATTTCCAGAATTATGTTATAATATGCAGTACATCTTATTGTATGTGGTTGTGACTGCATACATGGGGCCTATGAGTTTTGTTTCAAGTGTAGATCCGGATCTGTACCGTTAGCGGCGGCGGCGGAGTTGTCAACATTTCACGTTAAGTTTTTGCGTTTAGCTCAGTTTCCAGAAAACTATAACTCCTACGACCGCCATACTTGGTATACATCAACACTGTGGAGTAACCATCTCACACAGAGGGAGCCCATGTGACCTTCACCTACTTTTCATGGTTCATTTACCTACTTTTCACATGCATTCAACGTTAAGTTTTTGCGTTTAGCTCTGTTTTTAAAACTTAACCCTCAGGTTAATTCAGTGTAACTTCTGTTTCCCTCAATGGAATGCTTTAATATTCCATACATGCATTTGTAACAACATCCCGTATCATTCTACTGAAAGCCTATGGTGCCCGCTAACCCCAAAGGTCAAGGTCGCTGACTTAGAAATGTCCGTGTTTGGAAAAGTTAATGCCCAGTTTATGCTATAATATTCCATACATGCATTTGTAACAATATCCCGCATCATTTACAGAAAGCCCATGGTGCCCGCTAACCCCAAAGGTCAAGGTCGCTGACTTAGAAATGTCCGTGTTTGGAAACGTTAACTCTCAGTTTAGGCTTTGATATTCCATACATGCATTTGTAGCAACATCCCGCATCATTCTACTGAAAGCCCATGGTGCCCGCTAACCCCAAAGGTCAAGGTCGCTGACTTAGAAATTTCCGTGTTTGGAAACGTTAGCTCTCAGTTTTGGCTTTGATATTCCATACATGCATTTGTAGCAACATCCCGCATCATTCTACTGAAAGCCCATGGTGCCCGCTAACCCCAAAGGTCAAGGTCGCTGACTTAGAAATTTCCGTGTTTGGAAACGTTAACGCTCAGTTTAGGCTTTGATATTCCATACATGCATTTGTAACAACATCCCGCATCATTCTACTGAAAGCCCATAGTGCCCGTTAACCCCAAAGGTCAAGGTCGCTGACTTAGAAATTTCCGTGTTTGGAAACGTTAACGCTCAGTTTAGCCTTTGATATTCCATACATGCATTTGTAACAACATCCCGCATCATTCTATTGAAAGCCCATGGTGCCCGCAAACCCCAAAGGTCAAGGTCGATGACATAGAAATGTCCGTGTTTGGAAAATTTAACGCTCAGTTTATGCTTTAATATTCCATACATGCATTTGTAACAACATTCCGCATATTTCTACAGAAAGCCCATGTTGCCCGCTAACCCTAACGGTCAAGGTCACTGACTTAGAGAAATGTTCGTGTTTGGAAAAGTTAACGCTCAGTTTATGCTTTAATATTCCATACATGCATTTGAAACAACATCCCGCATCATTCTACAGAAAGCCCATGGTGCCCACAAACCCCAAAGGTCAAGGTCGCTGACTTAGAAATGTCCATGTTTGGAAAATTTAGCGCTCAGTTTATGCTTTAATATTCCATACATGCATTTGTAACAACATTCTGCATTATTCTACAGAAATCCCATGATGCCCGCTAACGCCAAAGGTCAAAGTCACTGACTTAGAGAAATGTTCGTGTTTGGAAAAGATAACACTCAGTTTATGCTTTAATATTCCATACATGCATTTGTAACAACATCCCGCATCATTCTACAGAAAGCCCATGGTGCCCGCTAACCCCAAAGGTCAAGGTCACTGACTTAGAAATGTCCATGTTTGTAAAAGTTAACGCTCAGTTTATGCTTTAATAGGACATACATGCATTTGTAACAACATCCCGCATCATTCTACAGAAAGCTTATGGTGCCCGCTAACCCCAAAGTTCAAGGTCGCTGACTTAGAAATGTTCGTGTTTGGAAAAGTTAACGCTCAGTTTATGCTTTAATATTCATTACATGCATTTGTAACAACATCCCGCATCATTTTACAGAAAGCCCATGGTGCCCACAAAACTCAAAGGTCAAGGTCGCTGACTTAGAAATTTCCGTGTTTGGAAAATTTAACGCTCAGTTTATGCTTTAATATTCCATACATGCATTTGTAGCAACATCCCGCATCATTCTACAGAAAGCTTATGGTGCCCGCTAACTCCAAAGGTCAAGGTCACTGAATTAGACATTTCCGTGTTTGGAAAAGTTAACGCTCAGTTTATGCTTTAATATGCCATACATGCATTTTAACAACATCCCGCATCATTCTACAGAAAGCCCATGGTGCCCGCTAACCCCAAAGGTCAAGGTCACACAATTAGACATTTCCGTGTTTGGAAAAGTTAACGCTCAGTTTATGCTTTAATATTCCATGCATGCATTTGTAACAACATCCCGCATCATTTTACAGAAAGCCCATGTTGCTCACTAACCCCAAGGTTATTACAAGCTCCTTATGTACTATCAAACTGGGCTAGGCGGGACATTTTGCTCCGCGGAGCTCTTGTCTTTATGTGGTAGTTGAATTGGGTTATTACCAATTATAAAAGCAGTAAGAGTATTACTGATCCTATTGCTTTTGGGAGGGGGCCAAGTGATTCTGGTGTGGCGAGGACCTGGCATCAGATCAAGATTATTCTGATTTCAGGGCTGAATATATAATGCGTTAAAGTTTGTTTTTTATAATAGTTGACAACAAATGTGTGTCTAAGGATGGTGCTTTGCTTTACATACGACCATTGTCTGACCTTCCATGTGGGTGGCAGGTGGGAGTACGCGATGGGTAATTTAACGATCGGAGTTCATTCTTACCGGAATTCCGACTGGAGACCTGGTTTGGCCCTCACATATGTCTTTGGCATTTTGTATGTGACCGTTGAATCTGGTTATACCTCTTATGTGAGTATACGATTAATCGTAATTCTATTTTAGGGGAAGGGGCCACGTGACTTTGGTGTGGTATGGACCTGGCACCAGGTCAGGTTTTTATAATTTCAGGGCTGAATATATCGTTTCTCGATGTAAATATTCCGTTCTTATTTTGGGATTTAGCTGTTGATAGGCCGCTAAACACCAATAAACAAACAAACGGACCTTCCAAGGTCAGGATCACTGAGGTTATGTTCACTATGTGTTTAAGGCAAATGCGTTAAAGTTAATTATTATTATTATCAAGGCTGCCAGCGAGGGGATTAGCTTAGTGATAACGATACCCTTGTTCGTTTCGTGCTTCGTGAAAAAAAAACAAGAACACAATCTACTTAGTTTTAATATGTTCTATTGCTATTTTGGCTGTGATAATGTAATACATTCAGTATAATAAGTATGCATACTTTTAATCATCAACTATATGCAGTCGTTAGGTCTATATGAAAGAATGCATTTCGGGAAAAAGAAAAATAAATTATTACTCCCTCAAAGTATACTTTGCTCGGTATGTATGCTTTGCAATTTTGGTGAAATCGTGCTACTGGTCGTTCTTTGTTGTCTAACTACAAAGGAACTACAAAGGAATAACGTTTGTTCATTGCACAACATTGATTTTGCGGAGTATTAAAGTCATAAGACACCAGGGGGCCGTTTCATTACGACTAAAATGTTAGTAAAATGAAAAATTATGATAGTCCGTAAATTTCACATTAACAATGTTTTCCATTAAACAATTATTGAATTTACATTTATTGAGCATAGGCTGCCTATGCTCAATAAATGTAAATCCATCAATTGAAATTTCCCGATGATCCTAAATGCACATTTTAATCGTCCGAAATTTGGGGCCTAGAGTAATAGATATGCAAATGAGACCACTTTAGAAATCGTGTAATCAGTCTGTGAACGTATGACCAAACTGATCCGAATCGGTGTATGATGGTCTGCTTATTCAACAATAAAATCTAACATTTGTATATATTTAATATGATATTTATGAAAGTCGTTGACTGATTTCAGAAGCCTCGTTTCTGAGTAAACTTGTATTCGGCAAGACAACCAGAATAACCAGAACATCTTACGCTGAAACTACGTAGATTCTGTTCTTGTTTTCCTTCTCACGAAGTCGGGAACACAACTCAAATTATTGTATGGTGGTGTGCTTATTCAATAATAACATCGAACATTTGTATTTATTTAATATGATACTTATCAAACTCGTTGACTGATTCCAAAAGAAAAACTTTCCAATGAAATCAGTAAAAGTATTTGATCAGTATAATATTAAAATATCACTAACAAATATATAACGTCTCTATGCAACATCTTTCAGGATATACACAAGGAAAAAGACACTACGACTAGTATTCCACCTAACAAACCACGTCCATACCCGAAGAACACTAAAAACGAAAACCTGAAGTTTTACCGGGGCGAGATTTCGTCACACAAACGGCCTGGTATGTCATTTTATGCAATCCTTCCAATGCCACACTTATATCAGGGGCGATAACCGTGTTTCATTATAAATGGTAACGGACATTACTATTTATTCTCTGTATTTAATTGTCCAATCATAATTTTTTTCAGGTGAATTAAAACATATACTGTAAATAAAATAATTAAAACATACTGCCTCATTATACCCCCGGCATACGAAGTTTGTCGAGGGGTATATAAGTAGTTTTCATAATTCCGTCCGTACTTCCGTCCGTTTGTCCGTCACGTTAACGTTTGTGGGTACCCATTATCTCTGTACCGGTAAGTTGGATTGACCTCAAACTTCATAAACTTCCTTATCATCAGCCATATTCTCATTCCATATCACACTCTAGCGACCTTCATGTCAAGGTCAACTTACAAGATTAGCGTTAATGTTTTCGGGTACCCATTATCTATCCAACGGTAAGTCGGATTGACGTGAAACTTCATATAATTCCTTATCATCCATGTTTGCATTCCATACCACACCCATGCGGCCTTCATGTCCAATGTCAAGGTCAAATTACTAAGTAATTAATTTGCGTCCGTAAGATTTGCGTTAAAGTTGTTGGGTACCCACATTATCTCTGCAACGGTAAGTCGGATTGATGTCAACCTTCAACTAGTTCCTTATCATCATTCATATTTTCATTCATACCACACCCAAGCGGCCTTCATGTCCAAGGTCACAGTCAAATCACTTAGAAATTTGCACCCGTAAGAATTGAGTTAAAGCTTTCGGCTACTCATTATCTCTGCAATTGACTTCAAACCTCATATAAATTCTTATCATCATCCATATATTTTATTCCATACCACGCCCATGCGGCCTTCGTGTCCAGGGTCAATGTCAAATTACTTTGCGTTAATGTTTTAAATATTTACGTTAAGGTTTTTATTTGCCGGTCCAGGCGGCGGCCGGGTGTATAGGTGAGCTCCTGCTCACTTTCTCTAGTTTGCATATGCAAATAGCCTGATACTACCGCGAGTCACTATCAGTAAAATAAATATTACTAAATGATTATATCTGTATAGGGGGCACTATTAATTTTTAGAACTGGTGGAATAGTGACACAATTAGTTTTAGAACTGGTGGAATAGTTACACAAATATACATTCATTTAATTCCTATAACGAAAATTTTGTGCCTATTGAGTGGGCATGTACCTTTAAGAAAGCCCGTTTTCGTACCATGATCTAGTTTTCGCTGTTGCAGGGGGTAAGACGGTCGATGAGATGTTGAAATTGAAGGGAAATTACACGGAGCTAGAGAGGAACCACAGCTACATACAATGGTATGATACTGGCCATTCATTGAAAGGTCGGACCTCCGTATACATACAATGGTATGATACTGCCCCTAGTATGATACTGGCCCTTCATTGAAAGGTCGGACCTCCGTATACATACAATGGTATGATACTGGCCCTTCATTTAATTGTAAGGTCGGACCTCCTTATACATACAATGGTATGACACGGCCCTTCATTGTAAGGTCGGACCTCCGTATACATACAATGGTATGATACTGGCCCTTCATTGTAAGGTCGGACCTCCGTATACGTAGAGTGGTATTATAATGGCCCTTCATTGTAAGGTCGGACCTCCGTATACATATAATGGTATTATACTATACCTTCATTGTAAGGACGGACCTCCGTATACATACAATCGTATGATAATGGCCCTTCATTTTAAGGTCGGACTTTCGTATACATACAATGGTATGATACGGCCCTTCATTGTAAGGTTCTGACCTCCGTATACATACAATGGTATGATATGGCCCTTCACTGTAAGGTTGCACCTCCGTATACACACAATGGTATGATATGGCCCTTCACTGTAAGGTTGCACCTCCGTATACACACAATGGTATGATACGGCCCTTCATTATAAGGTCCGACCTCCGTATACATACAATTATATGACACGGACATTCATTGTAAGGTCGGACCTCCGTATACATACAATGATATGATACGGCCCTTCATTGTAAGGTCGGACCTCCGTATACATACAATGGTATGATAATGGCCCTTCATTGTAAGGTCGGACCTCCGTATACATACACTGATATGATACGGCCCTTCATTGTAAGGTCGAACCTTCGTATACATACAATGGTATGATACGGACTTCATTGTACGGTCGGACCTCCGTATACATACAATGATATGACACGGCCCTTCATTGTAAGGTCGGACCTCCGTATACATACAATGGTATGATACTGCCCTTCATTGTAAGGTCAGACCTCCGTATACATACAATTGTATGACACTGGCCCTTCATTGTAAGGTCGGACCTCCGTATACATACAGTGATATGATACTGGCCCTCCATTGTAAGGTCGGACCTTCGTATACATACAATGGGGCCCGTTTCACTAAACTTCGTACGACTAAAATGTTCGTAAGTGCAGCTCTAGGATCGTCTGGAAATTTCAATTGATGAATTTGCATTCATAGAGCATAGGCTGCATGCTCAATAAATGCAAATCCAATAATTGTTCACAAGGAAAAATTGTTAATGTGAATGTTACACTATCATAAGTTTGCACTTAGGAATAATTTTGTTGTACGAAGTTTAGTGAAGCGGCCCCCGGGCCTTTCATTGTACGAAATCGAATGTTGACGAAATATTCAGACCTACTAGGAATATATTCCGCAGTGGTTATGAAATTCCCGTCAACATTATAAAGTACAAGGGCCTGTTTCACAAAACTTCGTAGGACTAAAATGTTCGTAACAACATTTAATTCCAGGTTGTTCCCGATACCGGAGGGTAGTGGCATGAACCCAAACGCTCAGGCGCTACAGGAACACGAGGCACAGGTAACGTGGTGGAGGTGGAGGTGGAGGAGGGGTTGGTGTGGGGTGTGGGGTCAATTGTCATCTCTCCCATTTACCCGCATGCGCAGAACTACTGATTGTCGGGTTCAATGATTCGTCGAAACACTTGGTCCAGTAAATATGTGACTGTATTTGGACAAACATGTTTAATATGGAATTTGGGACCACTGTAGGCACAGACCAGCGCGAGCAACCGCATAGTCTTAGCAGGCCTGCACTGTTCACTAGTCAGTCTGGGAAACTTTCAACATGTTTCTAGTAAACAGCATAGATGTCATTTTTAGCTCGACTATTCGAAGAATAGTGAGAGCTTAATATGTAGTCACCCCGCCGTCGGCCTTGGTTAAGGTTTTTAGTCAAGCTTGTATATGGAATACTCCTGGCCCTACACCCACCATACTGGGACAACTTCATCTCCTAGTGATGTACATCAACAACCCCTGACCTATATTTGACCTTGTCCTACATTTAACATTGAATTACTTAGTTAATTCCCCTTGGTTAAGGTTTTTAGTCAACCTTGGTTAAGGTTTTTAGTCAAGCTTGTAAATGGAATACTCCTGGCCCTACACCAACCATACTTGGACAACTTCATCTCCTAGTGATGTACATCAACAACCCCTGACCTATATTTGACCTTGACCTACATTTAACCTTGAATTACTTAGTTAATTCCAATTGGTTAAGGTTTTTAGTCAACCTTGGTTAAGGTTTTTAGTCAAGTTTGTAGATGGAATACTATTGTGCATACAGACACCATACTTTGACAACCTTTTCTCATAGGGATGTATATCAATAACCCCTGTTCTATATTTGACCTTGACCTACATTTCCTCTTGAATTACTTAGTTAATTCCCATTGGTTAAGGTTTTTAGTCAACCTTGGTTAAGGTTTTTAGTCTAGCTTGTAGATGGAATACTATTGTGCATACAGACACCATACTTGGATAACTTTTTCTCATAGGGATGTACATCAATAACCCCTGACCTATATTTTACCTTGACCTACACTTAACCTTGAATTACTTGGTTAAGGTTTTTATGCGGGCCGCGGTCACCTTATTTCTCAAGCTATGTGTACATCGACAATATGCAGCCTATGCTCAATACATGTAAATCCATCAATTGAAATGTACAGACGATCCTAAATTTGTACGAACATTTTAGTCGTACGAAGTTTTGTGAAACGGGTCCCAGGTTATAAAGCCGAAATACGGTTTATTATAGATCCCTGAGCTGAAATATCCTACATAACCGAAGGGGGTCAGTAGAAGAAGGGAGCTAAGTCCTTAAGGTCCTTATCCTTCAAGACTTAACCCACCTTCTTCCACTGACCCCTTCAATAGCGTAAATGTTGCGACAACGTAAGTCAGTGTTTATAATATCTCACTTCTAACCATATAGTCTGGTGACCAGACCACTATAGGGTGACATGACTGATATAGTTTGTCTCTCGACTGATTTTGAAGCACAACATGCCACATAAACAGAAAGTGCCTGGTAAATTGAAGTTATCCTTGAGCACTTCTCAAAATCCAAGATGGCCTCCAAGATAGCCATCAAAGCGAGTTGTCTACCTAAATGGTGAACCACTTGTCAGATTCTGGTGTTCTTCGTGTCGATGTGTAGGCTTTCAATGATGCCCGATGTGTTTATCATGGTTATTTTGGCATACAAAGACAAGATCACGATATACCATCAATGTACATAACGGGGCTTTTTGGCCACTAAATAGTCAATATCCTCTCGGAATCAAAGGATAAAAAAGATCAGTCATTATGCCAGGCTAGTTCCTATTATTTTCAAAACAAAATTTTAATATTATTAAGAGTCTGATGATCCTAGTTAGATAGATAGATTATTTAATCCTCCATAAGCATGAAGAGTACAATTCAATGATAGAACATAAATACGTGTAACATACTTACAAAACTAATGTACGATGACATACGTTTACGCACATTTACATGCTTCAAACACGTGTATCATCCGCGATGACTGCACCGCAGCATAGTGCATGCAGCGTTACAGAGCCATTATGCGCCAGCACCATGATAAGTATAAGTATACTGACAATGCAAAATATATACACAATACCTTGATATTTGCTTTGTACACACAGAACAATGTCAAATATGAATAATCACACTGACGTTCGCTTCGCATGGCCAAAGCGAAGATCTTGTTGGTCAATATCGGTATACTATATCATTGAACTCCAGTGTCCATACTGCCCATATGTACTCAACGGAAGCCTAGAGCATGGCTAGACAGCCGCATTGCAAATCGGACAGTTAATAATTCCGTGAATTGTGGATGTTAACCGCACCGGCCAAAGCATATGTACAGTTGCCTAGGGCGAAATCGAAAATCTAGACAATGACCTACACTAAACAATGCAGCAATGATAACATAACCGATATAGTGCCTTTTATGACAGATATCATAAACAGTTACTGTAACACCGACGTCCTTACCAGTATACATAGGTAAATATATCTGTCCACATTGCGGAATACGGTATGCCACTCAATATGGTATTACATGAAATTAAATATGTGACACCCGAAGATATAATATATCTCAGTGTATTACCATTGTAGGCACAAATCAAACATTGCACGCAATGTATAGGTGCGCAGTCTGATCCAAGGCTACACTGGTCGTCAAAGTACATTTCATCAGCGGGGACCCATATTTTAGCTGGCGACAGCGTATTCTCGTCAATCCAGAAACTTGCAGTTTAACACGGCTTAATCAACTACCTTATTATTTACCCATGGGCAGAATAGCATTAATCTATAATGGACAGTTTCTATATGGGACTTTAACGGAGCAAGGGCGCCTGCGGCCAATGGAAAGTCGCCGTTGTTAGCTGGTGGCCATTGGCCACGCATATACAAATAACACTCGCAGCCGGTATCGGTCATCGTCAACTTCCATCATAAAAACTGTCCAAAACCTGTATACACGACCTATTACGAGTATCACATAATGCACGGATGCCTTACGGAACATTGAGCAAATCAGCTTCAGTAAGGATAAGTGCACAAAGTCATACTTCTGATGTACCTCCGCCGCCAATATTACGATACTTCTACACTGTTCCAGTGGCGGAGTACGGGCTATAGAAAGAAACCTACGCACACCAACGTTACCAATCAACACGTCCCATAGTGTAATCCGTAGCCCTTCATTAGCAACTCACTGACATATAGTATGTACGATTACATTATCAGTTAGCAGTAAACACATTTTGCAATCTACAATATAAGTACATGTCGACGGGTAGGGTGACAAGATTGTCAATGATGCCTGCTAACGTCGTGCATAGGGGCGACAACTCTGGTCTATGACTAGCAATTTTCCAGAATAATGTAGAGTTAATCTGCTCTAGTAATTGACCCAACGATGGAAATTTGTCTCTTAGCGTTTCACTTCTTAACAGTTTTTCGGGCAGCATCAGCGCATTGGTCAATAATTCCAGCACAAACATATTTACACAATTCCCTAACATTTGATTGACCCGTACCACGTCTCTGTCCAAAATTTATATCCCAGTAAACTCCCACGCCGAACTACTTTCCGTAACCGTGAGGCCGCAGTTAAAATAATTCTTAAGAAAACGGAAAATAAACACATTTTCTTGATTAATTTATTTAAAATTCTGGAATTATAAGGAATGAATGGCATTTTTGTGGAATTTATCGGGGATATAAACTTGGAAAAGTCGCGGGAATACTGGACGAGGCCTTCCGGCCTTCGTCCAGTATTCCCGCGACTTTTCCAAGTTTATATTCCGGCCTTCGTCCAGTATTCCCGCGACTTTTCCAAGTTTATACCCCGATAAATTCCACAAAAAGGCCATTCATTCATATAATATTGATTTCCAACTTGATTTTGAAGGGAACAAACCGTTTTCAGTGTATGTGTAATGATAAGTACGGGGCGCCATGTGGGACATGGCTCAATTTTGTCAACAAAATTCATTTTTGTGCCACAAAATTCATTTCTGTGTCACAAAATTCACTTTTGTGCTACAGAATTCAATTCAGAATTCAATTCTGTGTCACAAAATTCAATTCTGTGTCACAAAATTCACTTTTGTGCCACAAAATTCACTTTTGTGCAACAAAATTCAATTCTGTGTCACAAAATTCAATTCTGTCAATTCTGCACACGCATGTAAGAAGGACTACCATTGGTCAGATACTGCACTGGAGAAATGGGTCACGGTCGCCGATCTACACATTCAATGTCGATGATTCATTTCTCATTCTGCCGATGATTCATTTCTCATTCTGCCATTTTGCTTCAACTATCTCCAAACAGTCAAACGTTGACAAACCCATTCGTATTTAAACTCATTTGCGTTATAATTGTACACATAATTAATGTACATGTAGATCTCCCGCGAGTACTGACGTCATGTATTGTGTATCGCAAGGTACATCTGCCCCAGTTAAATCAATAATACACGCGCTGTGGCCTGTGTTTCTGACTGCTGTCTGTGTTATAAACAGAATGTGTGTATTGGGCCATTTGAGGAAACCATTTGTAGTATTTGTGTAGATACCATGGATACTAAGATGGTGTATACTGTAAATAATGCATGTAGACGCATAGTTGCGAACACGTAACTTCGCAACTAGTAGACACAGATCCAATACCATTTGTTTCACAAGGTTATATCTACTGTTAGAATACGACGTCATCTAATGTCATTTTCGAGCATAAAACGTTACCTGATCAATAGAATACCAGGCTAGTGTATTTTAATATCAAGTTTATCAGGCTCGGTTCGGAAACGGTAGGAATTCCTCGGCAAGCCTCGGAATTCCTACGCGTTTCCTAGCCTTGCCTGATAAACTTGATACCCAAATACACTAGCCTGGTATTCTCTATATATGGGCATGCTCTCAGGTCTAGCTATGTCCCGGCTACTTTATGTTTGACCCTGTTTACATAATTGAGGAAAAATTCTGAATATTTTTCTTATTTCTCCTTCAAAGTATATATGCTTAAATGGTGTGACCACTCATTTGTAATCATAATATAACCAAAATGACTGTCCATAAAGAAGTATAATATTGATATATTGGGTTATATTTTCGCATTGAAATATTTAAACCTGCAAGTGTACTCCACCATCTAGTAAAATGGACTAAGACCGATCTAAACCAATCAACGTAGAGATGACATAGACTATCATACGCAAACTAATTTTTGTGGACAAAAATGAATTCTGTCCCACAAAACTGAATTTTCTTCACAAAATTCAATTCTGTCTTACAAAATTGAATCCTTTATAACAAAAATGAATTTTGTATACGAAACGTATGCAGAATTGAATTTTGTGACACAGAATTGAATTTTGTGACACAGAATTGACAGAATTGAATTTTGTGACACAGAATTGAATTTTGTGACAAAGAATTGAATTTTGTGATTTATAGTGTTACAAAACTCAATTTTGTACACATAATTAACCTGTCCTGCATGGCGCCCCGTAATAAGTACCAAGTTATATTTCTATAAGTCTAAATGTGTCAGGTATGAAACCGGTATACTGTTTGTGCAGGTTGAGAAATCGCATTAACCGATTAGTAAATACGCTTTTCGCGAGAAAATTTCAGGGTAACGTACACAGCTGACCTAGGAATTGTAGTTTCTTATAGTCAATCAGAATGCCTAGTGACGTCATATTTAGTGATGTTAACACAAAGTCAGTATTTGTATGCATGTTCAAGCGTTGTATATATTTTATACAAAATCTGTGCGCTGTTTCCAGTCTGCTTATATATATGTACATGTATATATAAAATGAATTCCACAATTCTGCCCCATATAATGCCCTCGGAATCACAATGGAATTGTATATTGTCCGCAGTGTCAACGGGTTCATGCAGACCGGATCGAGTCCGTTGTTTATAACACTTAATAAAGTCCCTCTCAATTTGGTCGCTGTCTCCTGAATCACCCTACCCGTCGACATGTACTTATCACAGATAATTCCGAGGTGTGTGTATTCATCTACTTCGTGTAGTCTATGTTCACCAAGTAGCCACTGTCGATCTACTATATTTGATTCATTAAATACTATCACTGCACATTTTCCTGCATTGTATTCAAACCTCCACTTACACCCGTAATCATAGCATATTTTGAGCATACCGTCTAAGCCGTGTTTGGAATACGAGATCAATAGCAAATGGATTTGCAGGTATTGCGCATAGGCTGCATATGCAGCCTATGCGCAATAAATGTAAATCCATCAATTGTCATCCGCGACCGTGGGAGAACACACATCATAACTATACCTGAACCACTAATGCACATCAAACATTTATATATCGCCTGAAAAACGTAAACTGTCTCAGATAGATGGTCGAGCTCTCAGAGCGGAGAAAGTTGGTTATACATACTTATATAGACGTGTAAACCACTTTACATGAATCTCATAGGCTGACATCTAACAATAGCGAGGCGGGGGATGTCATAGTGGATTTTGACACATCGCGGGAAAATGGCTAGCCAATCAAATGGCGCACCACGCGTGTAATCCCCGCTTTCAGGGCTCGTTAGAAAATCACACAATTGTATGACTTGTAATGTCTTAAATATTGGAACAGATAACTCCAGTTCACGTATTCTATCAGCAGATTGGTATATGTCGTCTAAATCGATAGAACCCGAATTTGGAGAGTGTGGTTGAAAATAGACGATATAATCGGTCTGAAAGCAACGCATGTTGGAAATGTTATTGGCCAAATATTGAAAAAGCTTTCATTCCTTTGTTCCATGGTGGGTATTTTGACAGTATAAAAGGGGTCCGAAAGTTCGTAACGGTGATGTGTAGATAACTACGATTTCTGCCGTGTGTAATGAATCGGCATTAGTAGTTGCACAAAACTATGTAAAGTACCCAAAACCAACGAAATCCACACAAATCTACCGAAAATTCAAAAAATACCCATATGACACCAAATATACTGGCCATCTGTTCAAACACCTGTGGGCGTCCTTGCCCTTACACACACAGAAAAGTGTGCATGTGACACGGTGAGACTTGCATCCACGCATTACAATGTGGTCAAATAATTGTGAAGTGGGACGATTAAGGGGATGGGCTTCGTGGAGCCCTCGGTACGTGACCACCCATGGTCAGTGGGGTCAAGCTAAGATGGATTGGGCTCAAGTGCGTTGCTCCAAACCGCTAGCTGGTAGTGGGCTCGGAGGGCATTTTGTCGAAATACTTCTGAGGTTGGGGGAAACGAGCATAGCTGGGTGGGTATGTTCGAGAGCACCCCCGTCTCATCGTTGTCTTCCATGCATCGACTCTCGCTTCGGTCAATGTCTTCTTGCACGTTTGGTTGTAGCAGGCAATACAATTAAGCGAGCTGCCGCCTCATTAATCTGGTCATAGGATGTCACCAGTAGGCTGGAGTCTCCCAACAAATGAAATTAAAGCAATTTGGAGAGGAGTCTGGTGTTTGCGTAACACACGAGTAACCATATTTCCTATTAGGAGCGATGCCAAGGAGTCCGTTTCATGTGATGGGGAGAGCTTCTGGAGAAACAACTGGAAGCTACGGGAAACAGATTCAGCGGCAATAGATTTGGAGATTCGTCGATGGTACTTGTCCTTTTGATAGACTATACCGCTGCATTTACGCGTCTGACAATAACATCAAGAGCAGCATCTATATCATCCATCTCGTCCTGTTATGTTGTCACTTTCAGTGTAGCCCTAGCGTTGTCCCGAAACATGACGAGCTTGCGGTACCCATGTGCCGAGAGAATGGCCAGATCCTCAACATTTTGATATAGTTACTAACTTCAGCAAATATGATCGTTTGATAGAACTGCCCCCTATTTCTGTAGATCTTCCCTGCAATTCCACTGAATACCATATTTTTGCTCGATTTGATTGTGATGAGCTGCCTGTCAACTGTGTGGTTTCGCTGGAATATTCCTGTTACTAAAGAACCTACTCAAACAGTCCTTGTGATAGCTGGCGTCGGATGCATGTAAGTCACTTAGGGTACCTGTGACACGCAACCTCAGCTCATCTGCCCACATGTACTGCCACACTTCACATTGCTTCAGTACCATGTTCTTGATCGTTATGGGTTTTCCTATTTCATCAATTTCATGTGTGTCGACCTCCGTCACCAGATGTGCTGGTACCCATCGATTAGGATTCTGTTCAATCACACAGTAGAAACAATGTTTTCGGAATTGAAAGACCGGAATGTTAGAGCGTCCTATTCGCTTAGTAGGCGGAGACTTTATATCAACTGCCAGATGATAGGCTGGTGCACATGCTAGATATGTAGAGATACAATGTATGTGATAATACACGTGGAATCTGTCATCAATGTTCATTTGGTCCTGTAGACCGACATATAATACGTCGTTATACCGGATACTAGCGTCAATGAAACTGCGCAGTCTATCGCCATCAGGTCTGCATTGTGCAAATTTCACGTTGACCGGACACTTGCCAAGCACGGATTTGAAAACACACTCATCTGACATTGTTCATTTCTGGTATATACATATATGTATATTACTGGAAACCATTAATGCTGCTTAACTCATCATCTGACACTGTATTAATGGGAAATTTCGGCAATATGACTGAAAACTAATGACTGATAGTTGTTTTATCATTTGATTCTGAGACGATATTCACCATTTAGTGGCCAACAAGCCCCTTTACCTTGATCGTATATGTGACCTTGACTTTGTATGCCGAAATAACCATGATAAATGCATCGGGCATCATTGAACGCCTACAAATCGACACTAAGATCACCAGAATCTGACAAGTGGTTCACCATTTAGGTAGACAACTCGCTTTGGCTGCCATCTTGGCGGCCATCTTGGATTTTGAGAAATGCTCAAGGATAACTCCAATTTACCAGGCAGTTTCTGTTTATGTGGCATGGTGTGCTTCAGAATCAACTGAGAAACAAACTATATCAGCCGAGTCGGGGTTCAGCCAAAATACCAGCTTTGGCATCCAGACTAATATGGCCGACCCGGTTTGTAGATCTACCAATATGTGATTCTAGCGTGTCTTGGTTGGTCAATTATTGGTTGTAGATACATCAAACACCTTTCTAAACAATGTACACAACGATTATGCAATTTAGATTATAAATGCACGGGTCTAAAGATTATGTAATTTAGATCATCAGACCCGGGCTCATTTGAATTGTTTTGTATACTGAGCAAAACTAGAAACGTCCCTCCATGTTTAAGGAAAGATTCATCAAAAATCAAAAGGGTTACTTTTAAAAATCAAAATGGAAAAACAAGTTCATTCATTTCTGTATCAAAGCCAATAAATTGCATTTGGATATCTTGTTAAATATTCGAGAGATAACCGGCCAAGGGTGGTAGGGGTCAAAATCAAAAATCACAAAAACTCAGAAATGTGTTACTTAATGTTTAGAGATGGAATTTCAATAAGTAATGTGGCAAATTCAGTAAATCTCGTTAGTACCGAGTGTGGCCACCATTTGCATGAATGCATGCAATGATCCTACGCCGCATCGACGTGACGTAACGCAATACCAGTGCGTTGGGCAAATTCCTCCATTCCCGTTGTAACGCCCGTGTAAGATCGCGAACATTGTCAATCTGATGGTTAGCTCGTGCTTTGCGGCCCAGCTCATCCCATATGTGCTCAATGGGATTGAGATCCGGGAGACCGCGGGCCATGGCATGACGTCGACGTTGTTTTGCTGTAAGTATTGAGTGGTGACCCTGGCTACGTTAGGGCGGGCATTGTCGTGCATCAATGTCACACCAGGACCATGCTGACGGATAAATGGTAAGGCATGTGCATTTAGCACATCTGCAACATAACGTTGTGCATTGATGTTGCCCTGTACAACAACCAAATCTGTCTTCCGGTTTCCCATGATCCCACCCCAGACCATTACGCTCCCTCCCCCAAACCTGTTCTTCTCAACAATGCAACAATCGGTGAATCTTTCATTTTTACGCCTGTATACCCGTAATCTTCCGTCAGCATGACTAACTGTGAACCGAGATTCATCGGTGAACAAAACTCGGTTCCAGTCAGCCCTTCTCCAGTTCAGATGACGTCGCGCCCATAAAACAGTCCTAGTAGCACGGTGACGTTGTGGGTCATTATCTGACCAGTGTACGGGCGGCGTGCCCGGATTGGTTGGGCGTTACGACGTAACCGGTTGCGAATGGTCTGCCCTGAGACACCGTATCGTCTAGCAGTGACTGTGGCTGCCAATCGACGTTGACGTAAGTGCGTCAACGTAATGTAGCGATCGGCTCTAGCCGTCGTTACACGAGGCCTACCAGGTCGCTGCCGGTCGTGAACAGCCCCAGTCTGCTGGTACCGGGCTGCAAGACGATCAATCGTCTTCCGACAGCAACCAAACCGAGGCGCGACCGCCCTGGCGGCCATCCCACCGCAACGCATCCCAATTGCCTGATTTCGCTCGTTTTCGGAAAGCCGTGGCATATCGAAAACAGTGAAAAATTAAAAAAGTTTTTTAATTTTCCGAATAGCCCCTATCGCATGAATGGTACGACATGAACTGAATCACCTTATCGATGACAAGTATAGCGTGCACGTGCAAAAAGTGGAAATCAACGCTCCGGTCACTGGCCGCTATGTAAACCGTGTGTATCGGCTAAACTCTACACGATCGTATTCTGAACATCGCCACGGTTTAAAATACATGTACTTTGAACATGTGGTACATACATAGACAGAGCTACACCGGCTATAAAACAGGGACGTTTCTAGTTTTGTTGAGTATACATACAAACAATAATTGACCATCCAAGACACGCTAGAATCTCCTGTGGTTAGAAATACTGGTCCTGTACTCGGCACCGGCGTAAGCTGTTTCCCGTCGACAAATGCACCGGTATTGACAAGATACCACTACTTAGAGATATCACACAAACGCAATTTTCGTCTAGTAACCGGCGCAATTTCATGCAATCATTTGACTTTCTGCGCATATTTGAAACTCATAAGTGGCTGTGACTGAAGAAATGGGGCTTATGCATCCGCACAGTCTGTCAGGATCTGCGCTGTTCGTCATTCCATCAATGGAACGCCTGTCATGCTTTCAGCAATAATCAATATATCTCGTTATCAGGCTGCATGAGTATGCTATTTGCTCAGGAGATACACTAAGCCGAATTATCTGTCTGTAACGCAGGTAGGTGCGAAGGATAACTCTTGCAATTTACTCCCGTACCGTCCGTAGCTCTGGCTACGGACGGTACGGGAGTAAATTGCAAGAGTTACCGTTCGCATCTATAACGCAGGGCGACTTACACGTAAGTACTTACTAGTAAGTAGCTCTGTGTTTAGGTTTAGTGCTACTCTGGTCACACATCGAATACGCCCCGTTTCTCCAGTCACGGCCACATATCAATGTGTCCACAGGCTATCATGCTGGACAAAGCCCTGTCGGACAAAGTACTCCAGGCTTACAGAATGATGCTCGACTTCTACGGCTGGCAACTCGTGTCTCCGAAAACGGGGAAGATCGACCACTCAACTGGATGGCATGAACGATACAACCATCTAAACAAGTCCGTATACCGTCAATACTAAATCATGTGATAATACGTGGGTGGGTGGTCGGGCGAACGTGATGGCGTAAATCAACGGTAGGGGTTCCTCCTTATAGGAATCACGATTTGCCTGGTTTTGGCCCTCAGGTACGTTTTTATCTTTCGCTGTTTTGTTACCTGGGAGTTGAATTGGGTTATTACCAAGTATAAAAGTAGTAAGATTATTACTGATCCTACTGCTTTTGGGAGGGGGCCAAGTGATTCTGGTGTAAACCCGAACAAACAAACAAACAAACATGTGCTAATACAGACTACATGTACACAATTAAGTATAACCCGAATGTTATGTCTGTAATGGAGGGCACCTTGTGTTACTGAGAGAACATACGGGTTATATTAGCAGGCCTCGACAAATCCACTCAACCGCTCGTAGTGACTGGTGAAATTTCTATCTGGACGAGTGGTAGTTTGGAGAGACAGCGGCATAAAAATTAAAAACATATGAATGTACGAGTTGATATCTAATCTGGAGGAGTGGAAAGTTAAGAATTTGCCATATGGAAGAAATACTGTTGTGAAGTTTGCGTCTGGAGTTGTCTCCCTTTAACTGAATGCCGCTTGCGTGATCACAATGAGGCCTACGTGTCCGTGCGTGCATCTGTCCGTCTTTTGAATACCAATTCCGGACTCTCTGAATTTGGCAAAAATAAACCTGACCCGCTCTTCTCTTGAGGCACAATACATCCAATAGTAACATTAACCCTTACACAGCTATCTTAGTTTTGTTGTCGTCTGCTGTTTATTTTCTGTTTTCCATTTGTATCATTAAAACATGCTTTGACAGCACTTTAGAATAATTTGCAACATGCTATGACAGCAGTTTAAAATCATGTGCTGTTAAGCCATGTTTTTATTGAGAAATTAGGCAATATATAAAGCAAAAGCAGACGACAATTGTTGTGTGTAGCGGTCTAAGGGTTAATTTAATCACTCACTTAGTGCAGACATCCGATGAAACGCGGCAATCGGATACACAATTCTACATGCATATAAATTGTAAAGCAAAGGTGGTCACTATTGGCCCGGGCGCAAATAAATGTTAACCTTACACCACTGACTATTTTTTTATGCCACCGGGTTTCGAAGAAACGGGTGTCTGTCTGTCTGTCTGTCTGTCGTGTCCGTCCGTCCGTCCGTCCGTCCGTCTCCGTCCGTCCATCCATCCATCCGTCCGTCCGTCCGTCCGTCACACTTTTCGGTTAACCACTTTGTCACAGTTTCTCAAATATGCTGCAGGTGGCATCCGCGTTCGACAGACGCATTTCTTGTTCGTCTGCTGTTTATTTTCTATTTTCAATTTTTCTTATCAAAACTTGCTTTGAGAGCACTTTAGATAATCATTTCCAATGGAAATGATATTCGAAATGATTCTAAAGTGCTGTCAGTTTTTATTGAGAAAGAAGGCAAACTATGATACAACAGCAGACGACACTTTTCGTTCCCAGCATTATAAGCGTTAATACACATTTTCCGTTGGAAATGATTCTAAATTGCTGTAAAGCCATGTTTTTTATTAAGAAAGAAGGTAACATATTAAGCAACAGCAAACGACAATTTTTGTTTCCAACATTCTAAGGGTTACTACACATTTTGTTTGTCTGTGCAGGTCCGTACACAACCGTCTACGAATCAGTCGCATTGTGAAATCCCTGGGCCATCTGGGTTTCAAACATCTGCAAGTTCCGCTGGTGAAGTTTATACTCATTGAGGCTATTCACACCGAGAAGTTGCATGCACTTGACGGTGCTAATCTTCAACACTGGATAGACGCTGTTTCGGAGGTCGGAGACAAGGAATATCTGTGGAAATATTATTGTCGCTTGAAAGGATATGATTCTCCCGTACCGCGCGAACCTGTACCGGAAACGGAAGAGGAGGATTGGTCCGTGAACGGAAGTGACGTAGATGCAGCACCCGCAGCAGGAGTTGACACGCTAGATTTTTAGTATGATTGCGTAGGCTGATACAGTGGGGTAGCCGGGTTCTGATCAAAGGGGTGTGTGGATTGTGGATCGTGTTTGGAAAGCGATCAGGGAGCATATTATTTTCAATTAGCGGTTGCGTATGACAGTTGAACGTTGAGTAACACAATGAATTTTGTTATTATGGTTATTCCAAGATATCACTAGGGACTAGCCCATCGAGGGGGGTCTGGGGCGTGGCTAACTGTCCTATGCGATCACAATACAACAATACATAGGTTACCCTATGTAAATATTGACTTCTGCGTTCAATTTCATCGATCATAGTGATTAAAACTATATTTTCCCGATATAGTGTTGACATTTTAGGGATACGTCGTCCTCTCTGTAACCCCTGGCTACGCCAATATGACGCGACCATCTGGCCACCAGCTGACAAAAGCTACCATCTGTAGCAATTGAATGGATTTATCATAATATTTACATTTTGTTTTGGCATGGGTGTCCGTCCGTCCGTCCGTCAAAAAATTTATGTCGCGTGTTTCTCCAAAAGTATTTGAATTAGAGTCACGAAATTTTACAGGAATATTTGTCATCATGTGAAGTTGCGCATCTGGGGTATTCAGATTCACCCAGTATTCGCAGAGTTATGGCACTTGACTTAGTGAACAGTGGCGATTTTCAACTTGTGTCGCAGATAACTGAAACACTATTTGAGCTACAGTAATGTTTATCAACATGTAGAGTTGTGCATCTGGTCAGGGGTGGATCTAGAGGGTGTGGGATTCCGGTGTTGCACCCCCACCCCTCCCCCGTTCAGCCATGGAATTGACATAGATCACAGTTTACCCCCAGTTGGAGTCTGAATTTAAATGCCGTAAAACACAGGAAAGTGCATTTCGAAGAGCTCAAAAATAGGACAACCCCCTGGTTGCGAACGGTAACTCTTGCAAGAGTTACCTTCGAAACTAGACAACCGCCCCCCCCCCCCCCCCCGCCCGTTCCTCAAATACTAGATCCGCCCCTGTTGGTGACTTTGATGCGGATTCATAGAGTATGGGCGGAGTTATGGCCTTTGATTTACTTAGTGAAAATTGCTGATTTTTAACTTGTGTCGCCGGTAGCTCAAAAAGTATTTGAGTTACAGGCATGAAACTATGTAAATGGCCTTAGCTGTTGATAGGCCGTTAAACATCAACAAACACACACTATTAACCGTGTTTGGCTTTGTCTCAGACATGGTTGCGGAAACAATTGATGCATTTGTATGTATGTTGTGTTTCTGAACCTAATGGGGTTTTTTTTCGCCGTTGATTCACCTAAAAACGCATGCTTCTGTTAAAATAAAAAAAAACATTCTGAAAAATAGCTAGCGTTTCAAGCGTTAAAGATACATGCCTACTTAGTAGGCACAAACTGTTCTTTATATCAGAGCAATAATCTCAGACATTTTCTGGCAAAATAAACATTCCTTACCCCACGTATTGATTGGCATTATATATTTTATATCAGATTTAAATGTCCACACTGATATCAGGGGCGATAACCGTATTTCCCTAAAATGTTAACGGACATTATTATTTACTCTCTGTATTTATTGTTTGATGTGCAATGATCATACTTTATAATCTGTCGAAAATATGATCATGCCTTATTTGTATATGAAAATAGCCTGATACCACCGCGAGTCACTATCAGTAAAATAAATATTACTAAAGGTATGTACATGAGGATGTGATAAATACGTTAGATCACGTTTGTCCGCATGTACGAATGATAATCCGTTAAGCTCGCGGATTACATCCTCGTACATGCGGACGAACCGTGATCTAACTTATACATAAAACAAAATCTCCCTGAAATGATCAATTAACATGGTGCGATTGGTTGATATATGGAGTTAATTTCAAGGCTATTCCAAAACAGTTCCTGGCTGCAACACGGTTGTCATCCGAGTGCATCAAAGATTGTTCGTTTTGGTACCAATGTGTTTAGACATACAATGTATATACTGTATATATTTTTGTATGATAGACTTGCTATTATTAATCGGAAAGTTATTTAGAATTACAGAACGCCCGTAAACAGGAAATGTCCCATTAAGATGTACGAGCAGGTTTATCTGGATTATTGTTATGCTCCCCGAACCCAAAATTAGTTATATAGTATATAGTTACCACTTTGTCCGGCGTCCAACGTCTGGCGTCCGCCGTCCGCCGTCTGAGTTTTACGTTAACGTTTTTCAAATTGCTATATCTCTGTGACTGCTTGGGATATCAACTTGAAACTTCATATACACATTGATCACCATCCATGTTTTCTTTGTATACCCTATCCATGCTGCCCAGGGGCCCAAGGTCAAATGATTTATAATTTTTGTTTAAAGCTTATGTTAAAGTTTTTCAAATTGCTATATCTCTGTGACCGCTTGCGATATCAACTTGAAACATCATGTACGCATTGATCACCATTTATTGTCAGTAATAAGCATACTACACCAATACCAAGGGTCAAGGACTTTGCATTTCAATCCAGGCGTCATCGGGGAGTATTTGTTGGATTTACCGACCATCTAGTTTTCAAAAGTTAGTACGACTGAACCTGTTATAATATTATACAGTGAAATGTTTGTCTCATGACCCAGTCACCGTGTAGCTATGTATGTCCGTCTGTCTATCTCATGCACCGGTTGCCCGCATTGAGATTCAGTTAATATCGTCATAGGCAACGCATTTAAACCTTTCACTCCCTAAATTACTGTCAGTAATATCAAGACTTTGAAAAACGTGATTAATCGTATATGAAGTTTTTCTGAAACGTACTGACAAATACTGTGGATCCTGATGAGACGGCTCGTTACGATCTACAGTGTTTGCACATCTTGACTATATGGTTGAAATGGTTAATAGAAAAAATACACCAATGAATATACTTTGAAAGTGATACGACGTACGTTCAGTATATTGTTATCGTTTTGCTTTGTCACACCAGATCGGGTTGGCTTTACGTTCCTGTTAAATATGTGTGTATTCCAACAATATAAGTTATGTCGTGACAAAACACAAATTACTACTCAAAAAGTAACCAGAAAAATACTCGATTGGAACATAAACGATATAATACGCATTCGAAGTTGGAACGCAACACTCTTCTGAACTGAAATGTAATCGTCACCGTCGCTATGCCGAACATTGCCGAACTTGACGTTCGGACACTTTCGGTGTTGTCCGTATTGCTCCCGGTGTACACTTGTTTAGGGTTTCCGACGCAGTTAAGATGTTTCTCCCGCGAATTGGTGTAACTGTGTCAGCTACAAAGCGGCGAGTTTTGGGCCCGTATATCACCGTTCTTTATCCCGGGCGATACCCAATACCTACACCCGGCGATCACTTACATTTCATACCCGGTGTCAGCATCACACTAGTCACGGGAAAACCTGACATATTGTTTATGCTTCAGTAATAATGTGTTCACTTGTAGGTCTAAAGAAGTAAAGATACGAATTTGCTTCCAACAATTTGTGAATACATGTATAACATACAAAGAGGATCTTTACGGAGCCCCGCAGGGGGGCATAGATTTTTTTTATTAATTCGTTCCCACGAAGTAACAATTCTTTCCCTCAATTTAACAATTCGTTCCCTCGATTTGACAATTCGTTCCCACGAAATAACAATTTGTTCCCTCAATTTAACAATTCGTTCCCTCGAATTAACAATTCGTTCCCAGGGGTTTGCTTTCTCCTCAATCGCATTGTTTGAAAGTTTTATATATATCATGTATGCATTAATCAAATGTAATTAAATGAACGTTTAAATTAACCATAATTGAATAATACTGATTGTTACTTTCATTCTCCGTAATTGTTCAGTTGAGACCCATGGGAAGGGAATTGTGGATGTGTTTTGGAGATCATCGTTTCTCATTGACATTCAGTGAACCGTGTTTTGTTCTTGTCACCAGTACAGCCTCAGTTCAGCATCTGCAGTTGAATTCTTAGCTCATTGTGCGGATGCACAGGCGGATCTGGATATACACTGGTCTATTGTTATTAGAAGCATGACAGGTGTTTCATCAATGAAATGCCGAACAGTGCAGATCCTGATCAGACTGTGCGGATGCACATGATGATCTGGATCTACTCTGGTCACAAAACCCATATGTCTCTTATGTGGGTGTGACTAGTCAAATGGGGCTTATGGGATTTGTGACCAGTGTAGTTCCTAATCAAATAGCCCACTCCTTTAGCCTGTTAACGATACATATCGCTTGCTAGCAGCATGCCAGGTGTTTCGTTGATAACGAACAGTGCAGATCCTGATCAGACTGTGCGGATGCACAGTCTGATCTGGATCTACACTGGTCGCAAAACCAACATGCCCCATTTTCCCACGCATAGCCACATATGAGACAAGTCATGTGGTTATGTACCTAGCAAGTATTTCATGAGAATCGTTACAGAAATTGTGATATTTTCCATAAATGACATCGAAAGTTGACGATATTTCCACAGCAAATGCGGAATGCTATCCCGCATCTGCTCCGAGCATTTCGTCAACTTTCGACATCATTTACGGAAAATACCGTACATTTTGTGAATATGTTTTCATGAGATATCGCCCCTCTTCTTAGGTACAATATCGCATTTGTTGTCTCGTGTCACATATTTATATTATACCACATCAATCATAGTCTTGGTATGAGTTGTGTCCGGTGTTTGTGTACTGATAGGACTTGGGCCTGGCGTTCCGGCATATATACAGTGGACACTATGCTTACTCGCGGAGTACTTCTTAGGCCATACAAAAGTACTTTGGTTCTCAGATATCGCCGCGTCAGAAAAATCCCTGCGCGTCGAGGATTTTATTGCTATGGAGAAAATAAAAGCATACTGTCAATTCGCCACATGATCAAGTAAAAACGCACTACCATGCAAAATGTTAAATCCAATAATGTCGGATGAAAATCTGGTGATTTTTCACGTCTAAAGGGGTTATATATATGCATCTGGTGAATTGAAAAAATCACAGACGAACATCATGAACATTCTCGCTCCCCCGCGTCACATTCCGCAAATCCCGTGTCTGAGAACTAAAGTACTTTGTATGGCCTTGTACATGTACAGGCGGACGTACTGTGATTTAACCCTTAGATCGCTACACTCAACAATTGTCGTCTGCTGTTGCTTTTATATCATGCCTTATTTCTCAATAAAACATGGTTTGACAGCACTTTAGAATCATTTCCAATGGAAATGATTCTGAAGTTCTGTTAAAGCATGTTGTAAATTATTCTAAAGTGCTGTCAAAGCATGTTTTTGATGATACAAAATGGAAAATAGAAAATAACAGCAGACGACAAAAACTTAAAATAGCGGTGTAAAGGTTAAATATTGAACGCTCAGACTGATATGTTTCTACAATGGTCGCAAACTACGGAGCCCCGCAGGGGACATGGATTTTTTTTATTAATTCGTTCCCACGAAATAACAATTCGTTCCCTCAATTTAACAATTCGTTCCCTCGAATTTTCAATTAACAATTCGTTCCCACGATATAACAATTCTGTTCCCACGCAATAACAATTGTTATATCGTGGGAACTAATTGTTATTTCGTGACAACGATAGTTAAATTGAGGTAACGAATTGTTAATTCGTGGGAACGAATGGTTAATTTGTGTTAACGAATTGTTAAATTGAGGGAACGAATTGTTAATTCGTGGGAACGAATTGTTAAATTGAGGGAACGAATTGTTATTTCGTCGAACGAAGTAATAAAAAATAATTCTACGTCCCTTGCGGGACTCGATAGCAAACACCATAAGCCCCGTTTTCCCAGTCACAACCACATATACATACCAAGATCAGTAACAAACAGCGTATCGCCCGGATCGGTTTACCATTTATGGACTGTTCCCCAAGTAATTGATTAAAGGTGGCCGATCACATGACACACTGGTGTTACTTTGGATACGGGTCTCTTTAATTATCTGATTGATGTTGGCGGCCAGAGTTACAGTGACATTGATATTACCGTGTTTGTGTTGGGTCGGTTACACCCTCTGATGTATCCAAACACTCGGAAATATACTATAGGAATGAATGGCCTTTTTGTGGATTTATCGGGGTATAAACTTGGAAAAGTCGCGGGAATACTGGACGAAGGCCGGAAGGCCTCGTCCAGTATTCCCGCGACTTTTCCAAGTTTATATCCCCGATAAATTCCACAAAAAGGCCATTAATTCCTTATAATTCCAGCATTTGAAATAAATTCATCAAGAAAATGTGTTTATTTTCCGTTTTCTTAAGAATTATTTTAAATTTTAGACAGAATGTTAGGTGAATTGTGTAAATATTTTTGTGCTGGAATTATAAACCTGTAACGACTCCAGTTGATAGGAGAACATGTTCAATATGTAACGTTTTAGAGGACGAATTTCACTTCCTTATTGAATGCCCTTTATATACTGAGTTACGTCGCACATATATTCGTAATTATTATCTAAGAAGACGAGTATGTATAAAGTCGTTGAGTTGTTTTTATCTGCTAATAGGAGCATTATTAGAAATCTCGGAATATTTATTACGAAATCGTTTGAAAAACGGTCTGAATTCTTGTTGCAGTTGTGAAATACATGAAGATAAAGAATAACATTACTTCATACATGTATATGTAATTATAGCACTATGTCAAGGGTTTGGCATCTCCAACCACAAACGCATAGAGTAATATTTGTTCTTTATAATACTGTATGTGGCTACAAAATTGACATATAACCCCATTATAATGCCATATTGCTATAAGCGAATACGTTTATGTACCGTACCATGTATGGTCACATAACCATATTCTCGAAATAACTTTGTGTCTACTCTCCTACACGGTATACTTAAACCTAGGCTTTATTATTATTAATGCTTTTTATTTTATTGATTGTGCGTATGTCCTAAACGGCAAACTGATAGTGAGAAGAAATACATGCAATTACTTAGTATGGTACTGCAAAGCCTTCTGAGTGCATGCTCCGGGTGCATACTCGGGGTTGGCGATTTCGAGCGAACGAAGCTGAGCATAGCTCAGCTTTGGACGGTCGAACTTGCTGATGTCGATCGTGGGAACGGACCGTGTGCTCGGAGAGCTGAATATCACGGTAACCACATGATATTCACATCGTGGGCCAATGTATAATGGAAATGCATTATAGTTTGGCACGCATGGTGAATATGCATGTATTTACTAGTGAATCATTACATACTTCACCACTGTTTGTCGTCTTGTGATAAATATTTTGTTGTATTATAGTGTATGCTCAAGGGCCAGTAGGCCTATTGCTGAATAAACATTAACATTACCATTACCATATACCCTACAGTATACTTATGTGGCAGGCCATGTGATTGTGTACCCAATATGTGCGGTATCGCATATTGACACAATTTACGATATGTTCTGTAAATGACGTCGAAAGTTGACGGAAAGGTCATTGCAAATGGGGAATGACAATTTCGTCAAATTTCGACGCCTCTTATATTACAGTTTCTTTAAATATTTGCATGAATCATCGCATGGTTTCTTACGAACAATACTTGTCTCGTATGTCGCTGCAGCCTCGTGGATAGTACATGCGCCTCACATGGGGAGGTCGAAGGTTCGAACCTGCGCTCGGGCTGATATGGTCTGCTAGTTATGTTAAACACTGCGCTTAACTTATATTTAAGAGTAGGAATTGACTCGCATACCTTCCAAACCCTGGGCATATAACCCCAGAAAATGTGTCAAGCCTATGGCCGTTTGCCCGTTTTTCTTTCCGAATTTTGTATTAGTTGCAATGCAGCCGAAATGTGTCAAATTAAGGAGGTTATGAGACTGTTTTAAATTTGTATTGATTGACACTTAAATACAATTGCATACGACATGGTATCGCCTGCTCGTTAAATGTACTTGTACCAATTGCCGTCATGTCCGATACCTGGCGTAAATCACAGTAGGTGGTATTTTACGTTAAATAATGACGGTCTTTTCAATTGTGGTGACACTATCTATAATAAACAAGCATTGCATATACATTTATGTGAAGACGGTTCAAATGGTATAATGTACACCAGGACGAACGCTATGTAACTGGCTTAACCCTTGCTACGCGGGAGACGAAAATTGTCGTCTGCTGTTTTTCATTTTTGCCTTAATTCTTAACAAAAGACCTGTTTTGGCAGCACATGAGAATCGTCTCCACTGGAGACGATTCTCATGCGCTGCCAAAACCGGTTTTCATCGAGAAATATTGAAAATAAAACATTTCCAGCAGACGACAAAATCTAATTCAGCGTAGTAAGGGTTAATATATTATCATATTTTCATGTCCATATCGTGATCACATTCTGCCTACATCAACAATATATAAATATAACAGCTAAATGTGTGACACATGTGATATCTATGGAAGCGTCCTGGTGCCAATGTTAAAATATGTTTATCTCCTAATTAGGAGATGCTAACTCTCCTAATTAGGAGATATTGTCTCCTAATTAGGACTCATTATCTCTTAGTTATAACTTAGTCTCCTAATTAGGAGTTAGTATATCCTAATTAGGATATACTAATTCCTAATTAGGAGAGAATAAGTCCTAATTAGGATATACTAACACCTAATTAGGAGAGACTCTCCTAATTAGGACTTAGTATCTCTGTACATGCACACATCAAAATGAATGAAGTAAATATTGTTTAAATCAACCAAGGGGTTGGAATCCAGAATGAAGTAGGGCAATGCACTGATATATAGGCAACAAAAACGCAATTTGGTTATTCAAAATAGCTACATTTTCAGTACAAAATATGCGGGATACGGTGTGGCGGGATTGTTATTCATGAGGTGTAATTCAACTCCGAGTAATATTTATCAAGGGTAATGTTGCAAATGCAACTGACATCAATTTTCTGGTACCCCAAGGAGCTGGGTGAAATGTCACCGGCGCATGAGAAACTGGGCACCTACCAGGGCCCGTTTCACTAAACTTCGTACGACTAAAATGTTCGTGGGTGCAAATTTAAGATCGTCTGGAAATGTCAATTGATGGATTTTCATTTATTGAGCATAGGCTGCATATGCAGCCTATGCTCAATAAATGTAAATCCAGCAATTGTTTACAAGAAAACATTGTTAATGTGATATGTACAGACTATCATAATATTGCACGGCCCCGAGGAGTTGACGATCTCGTACTTAGTACCGTACGTGCACACCCTCTAGATACGGTTGATGATACAGTCGAAACTCACCGAACGGCCACCTCTCTACAACATCATCCTATCTATAACAGCCGCTATGTTATATCCCAAATGGATGATTTCCTCTGTATCTAACCATTACACTGCTGAGCACGAAAATGTTCGTCTGCTGTTACTTTTGCCTTATTCTCAATACAAACATGTTTGGACAGTATTTTAGAATCATTTCCATTGGAAATTATTGTAAACTGTTACCAAAGCATGTTATTGATGAGAATTATCGAAAAAGAAAAGAAAAAAAGAATGGACGACAACATTTAATTCAGTATTAACCTCCCTACAACAGCCACCTCTCTACAACAGTCAGTTTTGTGTCTTCCCATGGGTGGCTGTTGTAGAGAGGTTTCACTGTATTGTGCTGTATTAATTTTGTGCAGATGAATTTAAAATTCCGATGTTCCACATTATGAACCGGAGGACGGGAGGGTACGGGTATCGTAACGACGAATCCATGCTTAATGATTATCTTAATGGTGGATCTTACTGGGATTCACACCGCTATTCACACCGCTTACTGGGATTCACACCGCCTGCGGCCAAGTGATCTGGTGGAGTTAGGGTGCCTGGCATTAGATCATGACACTTTTGTATGTGCTTAAAATGTGTACTGTAATTACTGTATCCGCCGCATACATAGAGCTGCTGCATACATGGGTATTCCCTTATGTATATGATATTGTTGTTGAATGGACGTAAACCCAAATCACTCAATCCATTTTCTGGATTATATGCACATATATAACAAATGCGGATGCACGTTTCGCTTTTGGAGCTCTACTGATTATACACCCAATAACCCAATGTGTTGTCTTGGCTAACTATAAACTATACGTGATGTATATGTCTAATATATGTGTATTGCAATGCGTTACCATTAATAAGGTGAATATATAAATATCTCCTGACACAATATTGTCTAATGGTGACTGGCAAAATATTTAATTTTAAGCGGTCTTTTTGTGTGGAAGTCAAATTTGAGTGTAAGTACCCAGTATGCGAGTTTGGAAATTTAATAAGAGTGTTTATCAATGCCTGCCAGCAACCGCCCCACACTGGGCGGTATTGTACTGATGTAGATGTGTGACGGGGACTGGAAAATGGGCATTATCACATGTTGGCAGGTCTTGTACCTGATCATGATCTACTGGCAGACTCCTTCAGCTTGATAATGGTCTAGACGACATATAACGATGGCCGTGTTACAACTGGCTGAATGACGACCAGTGTAGGCCCAGATCAGACTGCGCGGACGCGCAGGCTGATCTGGGTCTACATTGGTTGCAAATGTTATAAGCCACATTTCTCCCGTCGCCGCTGCTTATCAAGTTACCTCGCTGCAGTATAGTTTAGTTATTTGATTTCAAACAAAATCTACGCCCTCCATTAGTTTATATATATATTGCGTAAAGTGGGCTTTCGAGGTTAAATATCACGTTGCATATATTAACATATCAATACATTAGTCTAATAAGAAAACATGTTAAATGGTCAGTATAGCGTCAATGTAAGATGATGTGCTTATGAAATTCTAGCTGTCGTCCATTGCTGTAAGGCTACGCCTACTGTTGGTTTGCTATTTCTATAATAATGTCATAAATTATGAAAAACAGGCGACGGCCAACCGCGGATTTCGTGCCAACATGCTGGTCACTGTGTACATAGTAAGCCCCATACTTTTTGGGATTTTTTTGTAGACCAGGTGCAATTTCTGCGGGGCGTGCCGTGCATCTACCCTTCATGTTTTGTGGCTTGAAGGTGTGCGCCAAAAAGTCAACAGCGGATCACTAAGGCATACATACATGTACATACATATGGAATTTATGACACTATTATTGCAACATTTATCGCACCAACCATACAATAGGATGTCTCTATGGAAGCGTCCTGGTTCCAATGCTGAAATATTTAGGAGATAGTAAATCCTAATTAGGAGATAGTAAATCCTAATTAGGAGATAGTAAATCCTAGGAGATAGTAAATCCTAATTAGGAGATAGTAAATCCTAATTAGGAGATAGTAAATCCTAATTAGGAGATAGTAAATCCTAGGAGACTAATTATGACTTATTATCTCCTAATTAGGACTTAGTAACTCCGAATTTGGACTTAGTCCTAATTAGGAGATACATATATTTTAGCATTGGTACCAGGACGCTTCCATATGTCTCTGCATACAGCAATAGAAATATGTGTAATTCTTCACCGATAGGTAAGAAGGAATATATAGTTAGTCCACGTATGTACATACAGTGCGTGTGGGTGTACGTACGTGCGTTAAGCGGCCCTCACATATCGGTCACTGCACCCGCGCGACTCCTAAAACAGGCCAAAAAGGGCATTTTTGCGAGGTGTATATATTTGTTTTAATGTCAATGCGTTTCTCGCGAAAAGCGTATTTACTAATCGGTTAATGCGATTTCTCAACCTGCAAAAACAGCATACCGGTTTCATACCTGACACATTTAGACTATTACAGAAATATAACTTGGTACATGTGCTGAACACATACACTGAAAACGGTTTGTTTCCTTCAAAAACAAGTTGGAAATCAATATTGACCAATGCGCTGATGCTGCCCGAAAAACAGTTAAGAAGTGAAACGTTAAGATACAAATTTCCATCGTTGGGTCAATTACTAGAGCAGATTAACTCTACATTATTCTGGAAAATTGCTAGGCATAGACCAGAGTTATCGCCCCTATGCACGACGTTAGCAGGCATCATTGGCAATCTTGTCTCGCGTACTTATATTGTAGAGTGCAAAACGTGTTTATTGCTAACTGATAATGTAATCGTACATACTATATGTCACTGTCCTGCAAATGAAAGGCTACGGATTACGCTATGGGACTTGTTGATTGGAAACGTTGGTGTGCGTATGTTTCTTTCTATAGCCCGTACTCCGCCACTGGAACAGTGTAAAAGTATCATAATATTGGCGGCGGAGGCACATCAGGAGTATGACTTTGTGCACTTATCCTTACTGAAGTTGATTTGCCCAATGTTCCGTAAGGCATTCGTGCATTAGGTGGTACTCGCAATAGGTCGTGTATACAGGTTTTGGACAGTTTTTATTATGGAAGTTGACGATGACTGATACCGGCTGCGAGTGTTATCTGTGTATGCGTGGCCAATGGCAACCAGCTAACAACGACGACTTTCCATTGGCCGCAGGCGCCCTTGCTCCGTTAACGTCCCATATAGAAACTGTCCATTATAGATTAATGATATTCTGTCCATGGGTAAATCATAGGGTAGTTGATTAAGCCGTGGTAAACTGCATTTTCTTGATTGATGAGAATACGCTGTCGCCAGCTAAAATATGGGTCCCCTCTGATGGAATGCACTTTGACGACCAGCGTAGCCTTGGATCAGACAGCGCACCTATTACCTATATACATTGCGTGCAATGTTTGATTTGTGCCTACCATGGTAATACACTGGGATATGTATATCTTCCGTATTCCGCAATGTGGACAGTTACATATACCTATGTATACTGGTAAGGACGTCAAGTGTTACAGTAACTGTTTATGATCTCTGTCATAAAAGGCACTATATCGGTTATGTTATCATTGCTGCATTGTTAAGTGTAGGTCATTGTCTAGATTTTCGATTTCGCCCTAGGCAACGGTGCATATGCTTTGGACGGTGCGGTTAATATCCACAATTCACGGAATTAGTAACTGTCCGATTTACAATGCGGCTGTCTAGCCATGCTCTAGGCTTCCGTTGAGTACATATGGGCAGTATGGACACTGGAGTTCAATGATATAGTATACCGATATTGACCCACACGATCTTCGCTTTGGCCATGCGAAGCAAACGTCAGTGTGAGTATTCATATTTGACATTGTGCTGTGTGTACAAAGCAAAGATCAAGGCATTGTGTATGTACTTTGCATTGTCATTATACTTATACTTATCATGTTGCCTGGCGCATAATGGCTCTGTAACGCAGCATGCACTATGCTGCGGTGCAGAATCATCGCGGACGGTACACGTGTTTGAAGCATGTAAATATGCGTAAACGTATGTCATTGTCCATTAGTTTTGTAAATATGTTACACGTATTTATGTTCTATCATTGTATTGTACTCTTCATGATTATGGAGGATTAAAAGAATCTATCTATACTTAAATTTACACTGTCCTTACATTCATAATGGAAACGCCCATTCAACGTATTGTGTTTATATCCCAGTACATTACATTAGCCCCACGTGACGTCGCGAGACGTTTTTGATTGGTTAAAATTTGTTTGACGTCATTAAAATACATGACGTTCATCGTTGCTGTTCCAGCAATTGCGACAAAATGACGTAATGCACAATTATTCTTAATTTTAACGCCATATTTGCTTATTTACATTTTTGAATCTATCAGAATATGCAGTGTAAATATAAGTAATAAACCATGGGCAGTTGTGTTTACTGTAGTATGAAAAATCATTTGGTCTGTTTAAAGTTTGCGAGGAGTCCTTCGGACCTCGCAAACTTTAAACGGACCAAATGTTGTTCATACTCTAGTAAACGCAACTGCCCATGCATGTATTCCTTAATTGTTTCCTTTTGTCTCCTAAATAATGACTTGATATCACCGAATTTAATAATGTGTGGCCACACTGTGTGTCTATGGATGGTGCCCTGTTTCGCATACACCCCGCGTCCGAATACCCAAGGTCGCTAATGACTTAATTGTATTATCAAGGCTGCCAGCCATAGGATTAGCTCAGTGATAACGAGCCATTGTTTTACTAATTTTAGCATGAGAAAAAATCTAATTTTCCCAAAGATGTTTGAAAATGCTTAAGCGCACATCAAACGGCTGCATGATATCGTACCGCCTAGGTGTTCCGTGCGAGTCTGTCATTGCATTCAAATTGGTGAGCTTATCCTACAGATCACGTGACCTAACCGTGACTTCCATTCTAATTTATTACAGTTTAATTCAGATATGTATAGTTAATTATCAAAACTTAATGGCTGATTCTGAAATGTCAAGGAAAATTACGTAATTCTGATTCGTATCAAAACTAACCCGATGGCGGCGGCTGATATACTGTATATAGACACATTCGCGAGGAAACACACACCGCGCTGTTTGTTTCCATCATAGAATATTTACACCTTCTACAAGTTCATAATGTAAACGCCCATTCGACGTATTGCGTTTACATCCCAATACGATACATTAGACACACGTGACGTTGTGCTATGTTGTTGATTGGTTAAAGTTAGCAACGTCGCTGTTCCAGGAATTGCGGGAAAATGATGTAAAACAAGATTATTGTTAATTTTAAAGCCACGTTTTGTTATTTACAGTTTTGAAACTATCAGAAAATACAGTATAAATATAAGTAATACAATATAGGCTGTTGCGTTTACTGAAGTGAACAATACATGTGGTCCTTCGGACTCCACGCACTTTAAGCAGACCAACAGTATTGTACACGCCAGTAAACGCAAAGTTCAGCCCATGGTTTTATTTCTTAGATAAGCATTTCTTGACTATCAAATCAAAAGTTTTCTTAACAAGTTACAGCTGCATTATTAATATATGTATACAGGAGCCGCGAGACCCTGTAACAAAAATTGCAAAGTATATAGAGAATTGTAGGTTAGTGCCGTGAATGGGAAAAAATATCTGGCAAGGCTCAGGAAACGGGATGGAATTTCTTTATTTCTCATCAGAAGTATATGTTGTGACCACTCATTTGAACCGTCTCGCCGAGACGGTTCAAATGAGTGGTCACAACATATACTTTGGTTCAGAAATAAGGAAAATAGATAGAGAATAGTAGGTTAGTGCCGTGAATGGGAAAAAATAGCTGACAAGGCTCAGGAAACGGGATGGGCGAGGCTCTGCCGAGCACATCCCGTTTCCGTGCCGCGCCAGATATGTTTTCCCATTCACGGCACTAACCTACTATTCTATTTATCCCGTCAACACCTACAAATGGCTGTAAAATGGAAAAAATTGTATTGACTGGATATCGAAAATGTTTCACGGCACCGTGTTTCACGGCACATACGCACTGTGTTGACGGCACATACGCACGGTGTTGACGGCACTTACGCACTGTTGGCGGGCACATACGCATGTGTTGACGGCTATACGCACTGTGTTGATGGCAATTAGCACTTAGCACGTGTTGACGGCATACGACTGTGTTGACGGCACATACGCACTGTGTTGACGGCACATACGCACTGTGTTGATGGCACATACGCACTGTGTTGACGGCACATACGCACTGTGTTGACGGCACATACGCACTGTGTTGATGGCACATTCGCACTGTGTTCGGCATACGCCCTGTGTTGACGGACATTCGCACTGGTTGACGGCAAAGCACTGTGTTGGATGGCACTTACGCACTGTGTTGACGGCACATACGCACTGTGTTGACGGCACATACGCACTGTGTTGATGGCACATACGCACTGTGTTGATGGCACATACGCACTGTGTTGACGGCACATACGCACTGTGTTGACGGCACATACGCACTGTGTTGACGGGATAAACTTATCTTGCTAAGTACACTAAGGATAAATTTATTAACTTTTCTTTTATACTGAAATTATTTTTATTATACTGAATGTATTACATTATCACAGCCATTTTGGCAGTGATAATGTAATAAATGCAGAATAATAATTCTGCATACTTTCAATCATCAAATATATGCCGTCGTTAGTTCTATATGAAATAATGCATTTCGGGAAAAATAAATGATTACTCCCTCAATGTATACTTAGCTAGATAAGTATGCTTAGCAATTTTGATGAAATCGGCTACCGATCTACACTTAATCGAATAGGAAACTCGCCTCGTTCATCTATTATATTACATTCTGTTATTGAACTTTCAAGTACAAAATGAATCAATTGTTTTCTAAATATTTCCTAAAATATTTCATTCAAACAACTAATCATTGTTTAAAGTGATCAGTAGATTTTCTATCCGTGAGTTTATACCGTTTTCAATTAGCAAACCTGACACATTCTAGCTATGCCCCAAACATCAACCATATAATGAGCACTAATTATGAAACTATAGGAAATGGATGTCAAGAGAATGTCACATCTAGTACATAGTATTGTGATATACAGTCAAACCTCTCTAAACCGGACATCCTGGGAGGTCCCCAGGGTGTCCGGTTTAGAGAGTTTCCACTGTAAATCAGGCATTTGATCATTCTGAGCCGTAGTTGTGTGATATGCGATTACGTACAGACATTTGCACCTGAGATAAATGACCAAGTATCGCATCAAACATAAGGTCACAGGTGTTTTCTTGGTGTCCGGTTTAGAGGGGTTTCACTGTAGTGTAAACTCTTGTGAGACTTTATATAGTTTTTAATTACAAAAGGTCCATGTGATTAAGCAAACCCGGTCATATTGTTTAAGTCAATTTTTGCCACCGAATGTAATAGACACCATAAAAATCAGCATAGATATTTGTTTCTATGTATTACATAAGCACATCGTCATACATTGAATCTGTATAGATCATGAAGCTGTCCCGTGTACAAATGTGGCTGTGACTGGAGAAATGGGGTTTATTGATTTTGCGGCAAATAGCACGCTGATAACTATATACATGTATATTGCTTGTTAGAAGCATGAACGATGTTTCAATGATGGAATGGCCCATGTTCTTATGATGTTTCAATGATGGAATGGCCCATGTTCTTAGGTACAAAGTCACATGGCGTGTCATATACATATATGTATCACACTAATGTGTTACGATTTTACATTGTCAATTTCCGATGTTATGCAATACGTGTACATGTATTTTGCCTTTAGACAACTTTATCCTGTTTCCAGGCAGCAGTTGTCGTGTACGGAAGACCATTAGGGCCACTTTACTTTTTTATCTTTTCTTGAATTTTCGAGGTCTTTTCTTGAATTTTCAAGATGTTTTCTTGAATTTTCAAGAAAAGATAGATCTTGAAAATTCAAGAAAAGGAAAATTCAAGAAAAGATCTTGAAAATTCAAGAAAAGATCTTGAAAATTCAAGAAAACATCTTGTTTTTCAAGATGTTTTCTTGAATTTTCAAGTTATTTTCTTGAATTTTCAAGATCTTTTCTTGATTCAAAATTCAAGAAAAGAACTTGAAAATTCAAGAAAACATCTTGAATAAATGGAAATTAAAAAAAAAGTGAAGTGGCCCTAATGGGCTTCCGTAGTCGTGGCACTACAATTCAAATAATACGAAGGAAAAACGTACACATTCATAGTCAAATTCTGGGAATAAGATCATGTTCTCAGTACTAAAAACAATACATGCCTCTCTTTTCATATTAGATACAGTGGCAATTCTCGACTGGACACTCTGGGATGTTACCATGATGTTTATAGATGTTCCATTCATCATTAGACATACGTGGAGGCGAACTATCGAAATATATCAAGTTATCTCGATATAGTTTCATGAATATCCGGTTTTGATATCTTGTACTGTATATTATCGTCGTCACACTGGGTTTCTGTTTCTGTATCTCATTATTCAAACATTTATATCGAATTATACTGCAGCCAGACCAATTAATAGGGCGGGTCCCATAGTCGGAAATGTGGCTGTGACTGGAGAAATGGGGCTTATGGGGTTTGCGACCATTGTAGATCCAGATCACGCTGTGCTTCCGCACAGTCTGATCAGGATCTGCAATGTTCGCCAGTTAATTAATGAAACACCCGTCATGATTTTAACAATTAATATACATATAATAGCAGGAGCTACACTGATCACAAATACCACAACCCCCAGTTCTCCAGCCACAGTCACAAATATTAGTCACAGTCATAATTCATGACGAGCTAGGTATTTTGTTTTCCGAGGCTCCTGAATTAAACGGCACTCAATCTGTCGCCGGTACATATATATATATAATTATGTCAAACATCCGCCTGACAGCGAAGGTTGCATTCATAGCATATCCTCTACTCCATGGAAACGCCTGAAGGTTTATGAATCACTTAAACGAAGTTCCTGAGCGAAGAACAAGAAGCTGTAGCAAACGGACAACGGCCATTGGCTCGACAAATCTGGGCTCACATGCCCGGGTATTGAAGGTTCTTTGAGCCAATTCCTACCCTTAAATAAAGATAACCAGCTAAATGCGTGTAGACGCTGTGGTTACGCCAGGTCTATGGAACGCAAAATCTACATAAACTCAAATAAGTAATGCTAGCTCTAAATAATTAGAGGTAACATTACATATTTAGAGCTAGCTCCAAATCATGTGAAGAGCTCTCTACATCAGTTGGAGCTACAGTGGGGTCAGCGTGTAAGTGCACACACGAACGAACACGACAGGTTGGTTAAAATATTTAATGCTAGCTCTAACTATTTAGAGATAACAATAATTATTTGAGTTTATGTAGTCCATACAGGTCGCTTTACAAAACAAGCTTAGTGTGCTCTATATATACGCCACTAACCGCTGAGAGACAGTGTATATACATATTCAAGAGTGTATCAGGCTGATACCATGCTGTAGTCCACATGTGCCAGAAACACAAATCACCTGATGATGTGGTTTCCAATATAAATTATAATACTAGAGGCGATACTGACATGCGATGGTGTCTGTGGTATTCAATAGTTGTACATTTCCGTCGGAAATACCATGCAATTCGAGCATGTATGCTGTACTTTCGGTACTTTGATAACCCGTTCCATTCAAACAGCGGATTTACACATACATATTCCGGGGCCGCAGTACACGTCGCGTGATGCAGCCGCATCAATTTCAAAATTTCAGTTCGATCGTTGTGAACTGGTCTGGTGACGTAATGTTGCGTTCTTGTAACGTCATGAGACACATGCATTACGTAGGTGTTGGTTTGGCCACGAAATGAGCATTGTCTACATCCATGTTCAAACAGAACGCGCTGTACGTTTGAACACGGTTGTGAGCGGTGTCAACAGCGGCAATAATGTAACAATATATCGCTTGCATTTACCGCAAAAAAAACCCAGACAAATCAGCAAGTGCTTAATATTGTCTAACACCAGGCCCTATGAGTAATCACAGGCGCAATGAAATCAACTCCCATAAAGGCTCAGTCGAAGGAGAGATGCTAAGGCAAGATAAAGACCAACAAGTATCATTTTTACCAGACCATCCCATGAAACAGAACCCAGATCATCATGGTCTGACCAAAAATCGTCTACAGAGGAGCAGTTTAGTACCACGTAGCTCATCTCGCAACATGCTACAAAACTTGGACCATCGACAATTCCCTCTTGATAGATCGGATCTACCTGAGTCCTAGAAGCACGACTTGTCCAACGTACACATCAGTACTACTGGGACCCGTTTTACTTAACTTCGCACGACTAAAAATGTTCGTAAGTGCAAAATTAAGATAGTCTGTCAATTCCACATTAACAACGTTTCCTTGTAAACAATTACTGGATATACATTTATTGAGCATAGGCTGCATTCGCAGCCTATGCTCATTAAATGTAAATTCATTAATTTAAATATCCAGACGATTCTATATTTGCACTTACGAACATTTTAGTCGTACGAAGTTTAGTGAAACGGGTCCCAGTTCCCCGACATCGGCCCAGCGAAGAAGATGAGATGATCAAGAAGTCCCTCGCACAAGCCAGCCATGCTCTATGCAAACTATCCACCAGAGACATGGACTCGTGTATTCACAGATGGCTCAACAACCGCCGCTGTCCAGGATGGTGGAGCTGGCATTCACATCTCCTTTACAGCCTATGCTCAATGAATGCAAATTCATAAATTGAAATTTTCAGACGATCCTAACTTGGGACTTCGGTCGTACGAAGTTTAGTGAAATGGGCCCCTGATGATCAGCAAACTGTCATCTCTTTCCTGAATAATACACCAGCTAAGCCAAAACCCGACGACTAGCCGTGCTGTGGATCCGCGCTCACTGTGGAATTCCTGGAAATGAGGAAGCTGACAAGCAGGCAAAACTTGGGACCAAAGGTGATCAGCCGCAAAATAAGAAAAGACAAACTACTAGCATATACAACCATTGAGTGTCATCATTTAGTTTACACTTTATTGGTTTCTGATACCACAACCGTGCACCAATAGCTGTATGAGTTTTATACTGTACCAGAGAATGTATAATGTTGGAAGGGGTGTAATGATACATACGTGACACAAACGTGTTAAGGTCATTTACGTCCATCGGCGTCAAACTATGAATAACATCCAAGACGAGCTGTCACCAAAATTTCGTTGCGCATGACAAAGTGTGTCCTTAGCAACCCCGTCAGAAGCTATAACACAATGAACTATTACAAACTAACATTTTCATATTCCAAAAAACGCGAGTCGATCGAGAGAGGTTTATTTTTGAATATGGTTACATTCTGTTTCTTTGTACGCGGGTTGAAATAGTTAGGCTCGAAAACGACAAAATGCCTCTTTATTCGAGATAGTGTATACTTATGGATATATAGTTGCCATCGTATTATACTTAAAACGAACACACTGTGCTATTTAATATGGGCTAATCGTGGTTTGTTGGGAATATAATAACATATTGGAAAATGCATAATATTTCATAATTAGTATGTAATGTATGTAATAAATAACAGACGTGTGCATATGTTCAGGTACCCGTGTAATTGTGAATGCTGATATGTGGCTGTGACTGGAGAAATGGGGCTTATGTGATGTATGACCAGTGTAGCTCCTGATCATGTAGTGCTTTCATGTAACCTTATTACGATCAATATTGCTTGTTAGACGCGTTATGGGTGTTACATTGATTGAATGTCGAACAGTGCAGATCCTGATCAGACTGTGCGGATGCACAGGCTGATCTGGATCTACACTGGTCGTAAAACCCATAAGCCCCATTTCTCCAGCCACGGCCCGTAATTAGTATGTCTTAAATGTTTTCCATTGATGTCTAAACTATATTACATTCTTACTGAACATTGAGTTTAATTAGTATATACGCAAGAATGTGTAAATCCTATGTTATGCCATTCATATCTCCCATTATAGAAACTATCAATGCATGGTGTTCACTTGAGGAATTATGGAAATGCTGTGTTTGCACAACACAGTAATAACGCAACACACCCGATTGCTGATAGAACCTGTAATTAAGGCTGGTTGGACATTCTACTAATGTGAACACATGTCTGATGAATCATGTTGCATAATAATGCAAGCATAATTTGCACCTACGAATTAATATGTTAGCAATACTTGTATCTACATATATATAATAAAATACATACAATGCACAGCAGTGTTTAAAGCGGGGGCATATAGTCCTTCCTGAACCAAACATGATCAAACATCTCATAGTGTGATAGTGTGTGTGAAAAAAACATATATTCACATTGTTCCACAATGGGGAGATGGGGTGGATGGAAGGAGTAGACATGCTCAGACGACACAAATAAACATTCCTGAAGGGATTGCAAGCAACGGAAAATGAGGCACTGTCCATCAAAATACAGCACTCTGGTGTCCCTGTATCTATCATAGCAAATATATACGAGTATAAAACCCTCGGTACATTATCAAAATGCCTCCTGCCTCCACAGACTTGGAAAATTGTTATAGGAATGAATGGCCTTTTTGTGGCCGGAAGGCCTTCGTCCAGTATCCCCGCGACTTTTCCAAGTTTATATCCCCGATAAATTCAACAAAAATGCCATTCATTCCTTATAATTCCAGCATTTGAAATAAATTCATCAAGAAAATGTGTTTATTTTCAGTTTTCTTAAGAATTATTTTAACTGTGCCTCATGGTTACGGAAAGTAGTTCGGCGTGGGAGTTTACTGGGATATAAATTTTGGACAGAGACTTGCTACGGACCAATAAAATGTTAGGGAATTGTGTAAATATTTTTGTGCTGGAATTATAACATAGTACATGTAAAGGCACAATGCCGAGTCATAGTACAACTATATTAAAGGCACAAACTGTTCTTTATATCAGAGAGATCTGAAACATGTTCTGGCAAAATAAACATTCATTCACAATTACGCCACGTATTGAATATCATTAATATACATGTTATATGAGACGTCAATTTCCACACTGATATCAGGGCCGATAACCGTGTTTCCTTAAAATGTTAACGGATATTACTATTTACTATCTGTATTTATTTTTTGATGTGCAATGATCATACCTTACAGTGGGGTCAGCGTGTAAGTACACACACGAACGAACACGACAGGTTGGTTCCAACCTGTCGTGTTCGTTCGTGTGTGCACTTACACGCTGACCCCACTGTAGAATCTGTCGAAGATATTATTTTTTCAAGTGACGCATTTAATTAAGTTAAAAAATATCATGCCTCATTTGCATATGAAAATAGTTATTTCCTGGGTTTACCCTGTTAGCAGTCTTTATTTTTGCATTATGCAGTAAGAAATAAACGCTAAAATAAACCATTGGACCGGATCTCTATGAATAGATTTGCAAAGGGAAGTAACTAACTACGATCCCTCATTGCAGACACAACGGACGATATGGCAGTTTTTGCAGAGTTACGTATCCTGAACGTAGACGGAAATATACAAGGAAATGGCATATATTTTTCCATTTAAGTGAAACCAGTAGCCCATTTCACCAACATTTCAAAGTATACTTGTCTAGCAAAGTATACTTTGAGGGAGTATTCATTTAGTTTTCCTGAAATGCATTATTTCATATAGAACTAACGACTGCATATATTTGATGATTAAAAGTATGCAGAATTATTATACTGAATGTATTACATTATCACAGCCAAAATGGCAGTGTAATAAAAAATAATAAATGTATCCTAAAATTGAAAATTTCTCCCTCAAAGTATAATTTGCTAGAAAAGTATACTTTGCAATTTGTTGGTGAAATAGGCTACAGATTGAGCACAAAGTCTTGTTTTATTGTAATTTCATCTACAACTGCGCATGATACACGTAGCAATGTCACACGCTATAACAAACCGGTGCCAATGCTAAAATATACGTATCTCCTAAGTCATAATTAGGAGATACGAAGTCCTAATTAGGAGATATCTCCTAATTATGACTTATTATCTCCTAATTAGGACTTAGTATCTCCTAATTCGGAGCTAGTATCTCATAAATTGGGACTTACTATCTCCTAATTAGGAGTTAATATCTCCCAATTAGGAGATAAAACATGTTTAGCATTGACACAGATAGTGAGTCCTAATTAGGAAATACTAACTCCTAATTAGGATATACTAAGTCCTAATTAGGATATAGTAAGTCTAATTAGAAGATACTATCTCCCAATTAGGGGATACAAATATTTTAGCATTGCACCAGGACCCTTCAATACAAACTCCATAACATTTATAGTGGTCGGAGAAATGACACCAGTCATAAGAACATAATAAAATCAATCGCACATTTTAATGGACACTTTTCCTATCAATGAACCTCGTAAATGTTCGTATTAAATTTACATGTAGGACGTACTAGGTTCAAAACCATGTACGCTAAGTTGAAAGTACTTTCAAATAGTAAACTATTTTTTTAAATCTGTCATTGTCAGTTTACTGTCATTTTTTATCAGATCACGTAGTGCAGGCTATTATAGTTGCTCATAGACAACTATGACTTGCACGTACAATGCATTTATGACATTGTCTTAGTTTATCTATAATATTCATTCTTAATTTGAGAACATTCAGTTCGCTACATTTAATAGTTCGTGTTTTGGATTAACCCGGACAATGCGCCCCCTGTATCCGGTTACAAGGGAAGATAACCCGCCGACAATTGTATCACCGCTGCCATCAAACCAATAAATCATCCCATTGTCTTAAACATGGGGAAGAATTTAATCTGATCGTGAAGCGCCGTGCCAATATATGAATGTCATATTTTTGGCAGTTACTCATCTAAAAAAAAAATATTATTATATATATTTACGATAGCATTGAATATATTTTTTCCTTATTCAAGGTGCATGATCACGTGGTTACAACAACAACAACGTCGCTCACTCCAAAGTAAGTATTATTTGATATGTTCCTTAATATGCAACGTATTTTGATGAAATATGGCGCAGCAAACGCGTCTTCATGAGCTGCATTTTGGTGGTCTATGGAGTTTGGCACAGACTTATGTCGTTTTTGCGAAAAATCGATTTCCGTGTCAGAGACACGGAAATCGATTCTTCGCAAAAACCACAGACGTTTGAGCTTGAGTTTGGGCGAAAATAAAGAGACCACCAAATGCAGCTTAACAATACGCGTTTGATGCGCCATATTACATCAAAATCCGCTAAGTAATAAGGACACTATAAAAGAATACGTACTTTGAATCGGTACTTGTTGTTGTTGTTGGTACCACGTTGGTACACCTTGGTATTGGCGCATGGAACATTTCACGCACACTGGACAATTTAGATACATCTTGCAATACGTATGCATAGATAGTAAACAAACCGCAATAATGCGATTTAAATTACAAGCTTATTGTTTTTAAATCGAATTCCTACATATCTAAACCGATTGTGGTCGTATAATGTTTCTATTTCTGTAGTATTAATGTTTCACTAATTTGTACCCGACCAGACTGTTGTCTGCCTTATGAAATTGTCAGGATTTTTTTTAATATAAACAAGGACTCGAAATCTTACAATTTTAGTAATATTGATTTTCAGGAATTAATTCGCTATTTATGAACATTTTATGAATTTATTTAAATAGACAAAGAAGGAAATCTAGAAATTTCAGGATTTTTTGGGCAATTTTCAGAGTAATTCAAGTCCAATACCTGTGAATGAAAGCTCTCAGTGTTCAGACAGACAGCTTAACAAAACAATCTATCAGAGCGACACCAAACCTCGGTGGAAAGTGTGGTGGCAAATGTAACATGCCGTTCGGGGCATATTTGTATACAACGCACCACGTATTCTCAGGAGTGTGAATAATATTTAAAAAAAAAAAGCGTTGGATCTTGTTTAAAATTTCTTGTAAACAATTATTGGATTTACATGTATTGATCATAGGCTGCATACGCAGCCTATGCTCATTACATGTAAATCCATCAATTGAAATTTTCAGACGATCCTAAATTTGCACTCACGAACATTTTATTCGTACGAAGTTTAGTGAAACGGGCCCCTGGTTCTTGCTTTGTTTCACATAGCGGAAATTACATAACATCAGTGATGACTTAATAGAACACTATTAACCCTTTGAACCCGTAATCCCGCTATAGCGGTTTATGCAAAAAGTGCAGATCCAGATGAGCCGGCTCGTAACGAGCCGTCTCATCAGGATCTGCACTTTTTGAAAGTAATTTTAATATTTTTGAGAACAAAAACACCCCCTTTTCATAAATGGACGAATCTGAAAATCATTTTGTGACCATTGGATTGGTCGGAACATTAGCATATCACAGTCCATTCCAGTTCCTTAGGGTTGAAAGGGTTAAACGAGTTTACGGAGTTCACAAGAAAGGCGGCGGCCAAAGAGTTTAATAAATATCATAATTATGAAATCAATAACCCCTTAGGTTATATGTATTGCATAAGCACAACATCATATATTGAAGTTGTACTGATATAACATTGTATGTAACGTGTAGCAGTCTCGTTTACATTTGTATTACACTAGTGTATTAAGATATTTTCTACACCAATGTTTTACACGGCTAAAGCCAAACCCGAATGTTCTGCCTTTCACGCAGGGCGTATGTTATAGTTATTTGTTTGTATCTCGTTTATGTTAATCCGGGTTCGCCTTCTGTCAGGTAAGTGATTATCAAAAATGACATTTGGATATAAAGTAACACTTCTATGCCCACAAGTATTCAATTTAATATGCGGGAATTGGGTAAACAATATTTGCGGTTGAAATATGATAATGTTCGGGTAACCACAACAATAAACATTGCAATTACAATAAACTTCCCTGGTATGTGTATTAACTAGGTTGACGTGCAATAAATAGTGCAGTTGATGTAATATTTAGTGCACTAGGTGTGGAGTTACCAAACACAATCAATTCTGTCTGATCAAGAAGCATGTGTACTAGGTCTCTTCGAAAAGCAATGCAATCCATCGGATATCGAACGGAAATTGTTGTGTTTTGTTACATCATATAAGGTTTTCGTCGCACATGTACGCACATTGCCGTTTAGACGCTACATAGTGTGAATTCTTCCAGTCAATTTGAATCACAATTACGTGACCAGGTCGATGTAAATGAATTGCCCGAGCTTTATCACACAATCCACATTGTATCACTACCATAGTGATATTCTGATAACTGTTAACCCTTAGACCGCTATCTTAATTTTTTTTGTCCTCTGCTGTTTATTTTCTATTTTCCATTTTCATCATCAAAAACATGCTTTAACAGCACTTTATAATAATTTACAACATGCTTTGACAGCACTTCAGAATCATTTCCATTGTAAATGATTCTGAAGTGCTGTCAAACCATGTTTTTATTGAGAAATAAGGCAAGCTATTAAAGCAACAGCAGACGACAATTGTTGTGAGTAGCAGCCTAAGTGTTAAATTATGTGTGTTGCTGGCTCATCGTTCTCCTTCATGTATCTACTTGTACTTATATATCATTATATGTTTCAATATCCATTGCGGGTGTTCGCCATTGTGGTTGTGGGTTATAACCTTGTCTATACTCCCGATATCGGGACTTGATAACAAAATTATACTAAATCACGCAGGTTCGAAGGTATTTATATAAAATACGGACCAAATTGCCTGTCACAGTTTGTCACCTCATTACGGCGAGTATCTAGATGGCAGAACGGCGGTGAATACAATCGGCGGTATCGGTAAAACTGGGGTAAACCATTGATGATATCTGCTGCCGTGGTCGTGTACTTTACATGACTTCAATGAGGTTCTGCTATGGGCATCTAGTAATATAGTTCTGAGTTATGACGAAGTAGTATTTACAAATTATGCGTTTGAAGCAGTCTTTGTTTACATTCTTCTTCGTGGAAAGTGACCGAGAAAAAAAAAAAAAATACACACTTTGTGTTAATATTGTTGTGATCATATTATAGATTTTCTCTCAATAACAATATAGCGAAGTATGAATTTCAACACCCTGCCTGTTTTTTTTCTATATTATAGTCGCAGCTGCTTCAGCTCCTTTTTGTCCCACATTAAATTCCCATAGAGAAATTGTTTTTTCGTAATAAAATCAATATTTGATGGAATTTTATGAAATAAAAAAATATGGAGGGTGACATTCTATGAACCTCACCAAATTGGACATCCTGGAAACTTCCCAGGCTGTCCAATTTATAGACAATAAACACTGATAGTAAAGGGGTCAGTCTTCCATTGATCTCTTCCATTGCATGTTCTTAACCCTTTCACCCCTAAGTAACTGAATCGGCTGCGATATGTTAATTTTGCAACCAATCCAATCATCGCAAAATGATTTTCAGACTAGTCCATTTATAAAAAGGGGGTATTTGTTGTTCTCAAAAATATTAAAATTACTTTCAGACAGTGCAGATCCTGATGAGACGGCTCGTTACGAGCCGGCTCATCTGGATCTGCACTGTTTGCATAAACCGATATAGCGGGCTTTCGGGTTCAAAGGGTTAAATGAACAATAAAATTACACGTGGTTGAGTTTATAACAACTAAACTAATTACCGGTCAGGGCCGCATATCGATATATAGATACGTACCCAGGGCGGTCCAGATGTTCGTTTCTGATCTGGTTGACAGCTATCTGGCTGTTTTCTGTGATATATCACCGGCATTAACAGCATGAATAATCACTTTATTTTAGCACACACCTGGGGTCCGTTTCACTAAACTTCGTACGACTAAAATGGGTAGCATGTAATGCGTGTATGGGTGCATTAACTGCATTATGCTCACGGGGTGAAAAATAGAAATTGACAATGGCAGACATGCATATCGTTAAATGTTGGCAACAGAAAAAGAAACAATTATTCAAGATAGTATTAGTGTTCTTCATCTGTTCATTCGTGTTCATAATACTTGCATATACTACGATGCAAGGTTGGCCGCCGGAAACAGAAATATCACACCAGGGCGGGGCCCAGGTGGTTGTGACAGGCAGCACACTGGATATTAGACTTTTACTGAACTCGACAGACAAATTACCATCTCCATAGCAAAATGTCCTGTAATTAGACACATATATACATGTGTCTAATTACCGAACAGTTTGCCATGGAGATGGCAGTACATGTATGGGCAGGCTGATAGTCATGAATATTTGTCAAATTACCTACCCCTTTATACAACTTATGCACCTCAGGTTAATTTCCTTAAAATTTCCGCTGCCACCCACCCCCCCCCCCCCCCCCCCACCCCACCCCACCGTAAGTGCAACTTTAGTTCGTTCGGAGCCAGCCACAACATACACGGTAGCTACAACTTTGCAGCAGTCACTAGTTTTCAATCGACAAAACATTTATTTCCATTGAAACCGCCGGTGCACCGCTGGCCTGTAAATCACAAGTGCCACACATGCGACATAAGTAAGGGGTTCGCATTTCTCTCGCGACTTACAACCGTTAGTGACACTTTATAAACGGAAAGTTATGACCCGTTCAAATGATCGCCCAAGCTCGTGTCTCCTTACCATGCCCCCGTGAACCTATCCTATACACGTATGAAGAAACACCCAGCTCTTGGCGATAAAAAATTACAATTTTCGGGAATTTTTTTTTATTTTTTTTATCGCCAACACACCTGCCAGACGTACGGTATGCATATGTGGCTGTGACTGGAGAAATGGGGCTTATGGATTTTGCGAGCAGTGTAGATCTTAACATTGTATTCGATTGCAAAACTTATTTCTAAAGCTAGTATCTCACTGGGCTGCTACCGTTGGCGACAAAATGCAAAATGTCTCAAAACGTTCGCACGGGATCCCAATTTCCTCGCGTGAGCCGCAGGGCCTCGCTATCGTGTCGCTGGATTTTTGAACATGTTCAAAAAATTCGCGTGACAAATTTTCTCTCAAAATAGTCTTTGCGGGTGTCTCGAACCCTTCTCAATTTAGTTTCCGTGAGTCAGAAAGTGCGAGAAATGTGAGACAACTGTGTGAGGGGTTGGCGACCTATGAAACTAAATTGTGATTGATTGGAGACAAAAATGAGAATCGGACATTCTGGGCGCGAGACAGGCGCGAACTGCCCTGTGGCCCATGGGAGCGCGACAAAATTGCGAATAAATTGCGATTTCTCAATTGTCACTCATAAGTGTCGCGCGACTGCGAACTCCCGGCGCATTTTGGCCAAAATTTCGCCGGGAGTTCGTGCGACACCAATTAAGTGTGATTCCAAGAGAAAATTGTATTTTGTGTCTCCTACTTGTCGCGAGCTGTCGCAGCCCAGTGAGATACTACCTTAAATACTGCCAAGTGTATGGGAATGGTCTGTAGCTATACGTTAACAGCAGAACTTATGCAGTCTTTGCACTATATGAGACACGCCATGGGATTTTGTACCTTCGGACATATGCGTGGTTTCATTATACGTATACAAAATTCGCAATATATTTCATAAATTAAGTAAAAAATTGACTCAATTAAGTACATGCGGAATATACTGACAATTGTGTCAACCTTTGATGCCATTTACGGACAATATTGTAAATTTTGTAAACGCATTTCATGAAATTACGCAGATGTCAGAAGGTACAAAATCCCACAGCGTGTCCCACATGCTGACACTACCTGCGCTAATCTTGCCATTACTTGTAAATTCTTCAATTTCGAAACACTTCAATATTTTACTTGAAATCAAGAAGCTTGATTGGCTGAGCCTGAGCTGTGCACAGCTCAGGCTCAGCCAATCAAGCTGCTTGCTTGCGAGTTGGAAGTGCCAATAGGTGTTCAGAAACGTGTACCGACCCAATTTCCATGTACATTGTATGTCAACACAATAGAGACCCAATGCACATGCGCGGTCTAATATGAAACGGCTTATTTGCATTAAGCCAACTAGCCCTTGATCCTGTACACCATATACAGACACATTTACAATACATAGAGAATAGTAGGTTAGTGCCGTGAATGGGAAAAAATATCTGGCAAGGCTTAGGAAACGGGATGGGCGAGGCTCTACCGAGTACATCCCGTTTCCGTGCCGCGCCAGATATTTTTCCCATTCACGGCACTAACCTACTATTATATTTATCCCGTCAACACCTACAAATGGCTTTAAAATGCAAAAAAATAAAAAAAATAACCCCAGCCGCCGCACATATTCATACGTAGTGATTAGGTCGTATTGACAGGATATCAAAAATGTTTCACGGCACCGTGTTTCACGGTACATACGCACTGTATTGACGGAATAAAGTGTGACTAATGGCATAGTGAAAATATGCAACCATGTGGTTGGGTAGTATTTTGCTTATTGTACACACACATTATGAGCTGGAACTTGCAAATAAACCACCCTTAAAGTGTCGGCTGCCTGCTTTAATTGCCTACGCTAATCTTATAATCTAAAATTAACGGTTTAATATCAATATTTCATAAAGAAGGCGTGTCATGTACTGCCCATATCAGTGTCGTTATTTATTCTTGAACACCATTTTTCAAACACCCATAAATCTGACAGCGAGAAGCTTTTTATTCTATTTAGGCACATATTCTCCAACAAATGATACATTTAGACACTTGAGACCAACGTAGATATTTAAATGTTCCTTGCTTGCTTAGTTTCATCATGCTCACTCAAATGTTGTCAACTGTGTGTACACTAACGATATAACGATGCCGCGTTAATTTATACTGACTGGCGAACTAGGATCACGGTTCTGCAGTTGTAGCACTACAAGTGTTACGAAACAGGTAAGACCCGTTTTGTCAAATAATGCTCATTTATAGGGTGTGATTTGAAAATTGAACCGATGTCGATGTTAATCGTACTATCGTTTACAAGTATCAGGCTTCAAATGTGAAAAGGATAAACTCATTATGACGTGACATTATGTACATGCACAGGGGCAGATCCAGCATTTGGGGAACGGGGGGGGGGAGGGGGTTCTAGTTGCGAAGGTAACTCTTGCAATCTACTCCCGTACGGCAGTAATTGCAAGAGTTACCGTTCGCAACTAGGTGGTTGTTCTATTTTTGAGCTCTTCGAAATGCACTTTTACGGCATTTAAATTCAGACTCCAACTGGTGGTAAACTGTGATCTATGTAAACTCCGTGGCTGAAGGGGGGGGGGGTGCAACCCCGGAACCCTACCTTCAGATCCACCCCTGATACATGCAGTTTGCTGCTTACTGCCGTGGTCGGAGTTATGGCGACGGGAGGTTCCAAATGAATACCAGGTTACACTATTTCATCATACAGTCAAACCCCCCTAAACCGGACACAAATAAAAGTTAGTTCTATTTAATTGTAATCAGTTTCCTTGCCATTTATCTCCGCTGAGTATGTCTGTTCGTGATCACAAAGCACCTACTCGTGTCTTTGAGTAGTTGTCTGTTTGTTTTACAGTGGGACCTCCCAGGTGTCCGGTTTAGAGAGGTTCCACAGTATTAATTAATTTATCCAGCCGCGTCTAATTATGGTATGCTATAATATATTATTTTTGTTTCCTAATTGATAAAAGCCACACAAATCTTCAAAGTGTTTCTCTAAATGGTATGAATGCGCCTTGGACAATTCAAAACGTTCAACATTATATACAGTCGAACCTCCACGAACGCCTACCTCTCTACAACAACACCCTCTCTGTAACAGCAGCTATTTTATATCCCAAATGGATGATTTCCTCTATATCTAACCCTGCTGAGCACGAAGATTTTCGTCTGATGTTGCTTTAGCATTCTTTCTCAATAAAAACATGTTTTAACAGCATTTTACAATCATTTCCATTGGAAAGGATTATAAAATTTTGTGTCAAAGAATGTATTTGATGAGAAGTATCGAAGAAAATAAATAAACATCAGATAAAAGAAAATTAATTCAGCATTAACCTCCCTACAACAGCCACCTCTCTACAACAGCCAGTTTTGCGCCTTCACATGGGTGTCTGTTGCAGAGAGGTTGCACTGTATTTCATCTTATAGAATGTTATCAATATCAATTACATGTTCCAGTTTGTTTGACCAATGTCCATTGATTCTATCATTGGTCCAGGAAGATATAATTGGTAGTAAATGTTTTCTGCAGCTACAAACATATAATGAATACAAGGACTGTCATGTGGTAGTACGGAGCCACGCAAGGGACGTAGAATTATTTTTTTTTAATAATTCGTTCCCTCAATTTAACAATTCGTTCCCTCGTTCCCTCAATTTAACAATTCGTTCCCTCGAATTAGCAATTCGTTCCCTCAGTTTAGAAATTCGTTCCCTCGAATCAACAATTCGCTCCCGCGAAATAACAATTCGTTCACAATTCGTTCCCACGAATTAACAATTCGTTCCTGTGGGTTCGAAATGTTATTTCATGGGAACGAATTGCTATTTCGTGAGAACTTATACTTATGTCGTTTTTGCGAAGATCGATTTTAGTCTACTGACACGCAAATCGATTCTTCGCAAAAACGAAGTTTGGGCCAAAGTACCGAGACCACCAAAATGCAGCTTAACAAGACCCGTTTGATGCGCCATATTTCATCAAAATCCGCTACATAATCAGGACAAAATAAAATAATACACTTTGAATCGGAGGGCTTCTGGAAGTTTCAATACTTGTTGTTGTTGTTGTTGTAACCACGTTATCATACACATTGTGTCTGTTTTCCTTCTTATTTGTGGCTGTGAGTGGAGAAATGGAAACTTTTGTAGCCTGCTAATGATCTGTGTTGCTTGTTTGAAGCATGGCGGGTGTTTCATTGATGGAATGGCAAACAGTGCAGATCCTGATCAGACTGTGCGGATGCACAGGCTGATCTGGATCTACACTGGTCGCAAAATCCATAAGCCCCATTTATCCAGTCACAGCCACATGTATAAGAAAAGCTGTGCATTTTTCATTCTTATGTGTTATCAATACAAATGAATGCTAACGAGAGAGACATATTTAACCATGCCCATAAAGCTAGATATCATGTTATGAGTTAGGCCATGCGATTTTGTACCTAATAATATGTGCGATATCTCATGACAAATACTATTTTAAAAAATATGATATTTTCCTTACATGATGTCGAAAGTTTACGAAATGTTTAGAGCTCATTGGGAATAGAATTCCGCATTTGCTCTGAACATTTCGTCAACTTTCGACGTCATCTATATAAAATAACACAGTGAATAGTTTTCATGAAAAATCGCACATCATCCTCTGTACAAAACCACATAGCTTTTCTGATACATAGTTGCCAGTTCATTGTGACATTGTATATTTTGTTTCACGAAGATTAAGTTGGTGTTAGTTTCATAGCATTGCCACCCAAAATATAATAAATTGCATCATGGGCATAGACGATACTAACATATCCATTTTTCCGCATTGTTGGATGTCACAGTGACAATACTGACATCGGGTTCCGGACATTATATCGTGGTACATGTTGGCCTGGATGTGATATAGAGAATACCAGGCTGGTGTCGTTTGATATCAAGTTTATCAGGCAGGGCTAGGTCCGAGGATTGCCTCGAAATTCCTACGCGTTTCCGAGCCGAGCCTCATAAACTTGATATCACAATACACTAGCCTGGTATTCTATTTATCAGGTAACGTTTTATGCTTCAAGATGATCACAGGGTACGTCGTTATCTATGGACAGAACGCGGACTTGTGTACGTTGCGTCATTACACTGAAGTCATTCGGTAACGTCACGTGACGTCATCCGACCAATGGAACGTCAGTTTTCACTTCGTTGTAATCGGATGTTTGTATCAGGTAAATGCCTTATACAACAACATGTTGTCAATCAGTACGTATTCGGCCAATACAGGACAGGTTACCTGGTAAAATCATTCACCGGTTATATGTATATGTCTGTCACAGTTTCATTTGTCTTTTATATTATCATTATCCAACATCTTTAGATCTTTGGATAATACTAATATAAAAGACAAAGAACAATATGTTCGCCATGACGTGAGTGAAACACATTTCATGTTCCTTACTAACAGTGTTGACGTATCCGACTATACGTGTATCATACGCCCCCTGCATTTTATAAATTCTCTTCAATGTGTATCATGTGATTACAACAACAACAACACGTACTGAAATTTCCAGAAGGCCTCAGATTCAAAGAACATTTTCTTTTAGTTTGTCCTTATTATGTAACGGATTTTGATGAAATATAGCGCATCAAACGCTTATTGTTAAGCGGCATTTGGTGGTCTCTGTACGTTGGCCCAAACTTATGTCGTTTTTGCGAAGAATCGATTTCCGTGTACGGACACGGAAATTGATTCTTCTAAAAAACGAGAGAAGTATATGCCGAACTCCCGGGATGACCAAATGCTGCTCATGAACACACGTTTGCTGCGCCATATTTCATAGAAATCCGTTCCATATTAACCCTTTCAACCCTAAGGAACTGGAATGGACTGTGATATGCTAATGATACGACCAATCCAATGGTCACAAAATGATTTTCAGATTCGTCCATTTATGAAAAGGGGGTGTTTTTGTTCTCATAAATATTAAAATTACTTTCAAAAAGTGCAGATCCTGATGAGACGGCTCGTTACGAGCCGGCTCATTTGGATCTGCACTTTTTGCATAAACCGATATAGCGATATTTCGGGTTCAAAGGGTTAAGGAAAATATCAAATAATACTTACTTTGGAGTGGGCAAGATTTCAACACTTTCAGCCACTGTCGTTGTTGTTGTAACCACGTGATCATGCACCTTGTTTCTGGTAAAGTACAAGTAAACATGACAAATGCGCATGGAAAGGACAGTTACCATGTACCACATGTACAATGACAGCGTGTCTACAGTCAGCGCCCAACAAAGAATCAGTAAAATATGATGATGAATGATGTGAAAATACGAAACGATTAGCAAAAGTGTAAGACGAATCCGATTTCTCATAGGTATTCTAACAATTTCTTTGAAGTTCACAGCAAGAACAATGCCGTTCTGTTGTCGCTGGGGCTTTCATTTACCGTCTGTCCTCCAAAACACAAACGTAAATATGCAAAATTTGTCATATGAGACCAGTGATGTGAGGTTGTACCTTGATCCCGTCAACACAGTACCTATGTGCCGTGAAACACGGTGCCGTGAAACATTTTTGATATCCAGTCAATACTATTTTTGCATTTTAAAGCTATTTGTAATGTTGACGGGATAGTATAGTAGGTTAGTGCCGTGAATGGGAAAAAATATCTGGCGCGGCACGGAAACGGGATGTGCTCGGCAGAGCCTCGCCCATCCCGTTTCCTGAGCCTTGCCATATATTTTTTCCCATTCACGGCACTAACCTACTATTCTCTACAAGCAGATATGTGCTGTCTTATGAATACTACATGTATTTACGAAATTTACAATATTTCTCATTAATGGCGTCGAAAGTTGACGATTCCATATTTCATGTGCCGGAAAATATTTGCATCAAGTCTCGACCTCATTTACAAAAAGAATAGCACAGTTTCTGTAAAAAATAATTCATGATTACATACAAACTCACATTTGTCTCATTTAAAGTCAATAATTATTTAAAGGTATATGCCCACGCAGTAGGCACAAAATGTTCTTTATAGGAATTAAATAAGTGCATAATTGTGTCACTATTCCACCAGTTATAAAAATTACGAGTGCCCGCTATACAGATATAATCATTTAGTAATATTCATTTTACTGATAGTGACGCGCGGTGGTATCAGGCTATTTTCATATGCAAATGAGGCATGGCATCTTTTAGTTATTTATACTAATTAAATGAATCACCTGAAAAAATAATATTTCGACAGATTAATAAGTATGATCATTGCACATCAAACAATAATTACAGAGAAGAAATAGTAATGTCAGTTAACATTTTAAAGAAACACGGTTATCGCCCCTGATATCAGTGTGAAAATTCATGTTTGATATACGAAGTATAAACATGCCAATTATGTCGTCCGGAAATGGTTCATGACTGTTCATTTTGCCCGAACAATGTTATATCTAATGTATGGACGAAAAACATATGCCTCCCTATATTATAACCTGGCACGTGGGCATGTACCTTTAATAATGGGGTTTATGGGTTTTGTGACTAGTGTAGATCAAGATCAGCAATTGCACCCGCACAGTCTGAGCAGGATCTGCACTGTTCGCCATTCCATCTATGAAACACCAATCATACTTCTTACAAGCGATATAGATGGTTAGCAGGCTACACTAGTTATTTGATCAGGAGCTACACGTACTTGCCACAAATCCCATAAACCCCATTTCTCCAGTCACAGCCACATATCAATAGTACGGAAGCCCATTAGGGCCACTTCACTTTTTTTTTATCTTTTCTTGAATTTTCGAGATGTTTTCTTGAATTTTCAAGATATTTTTTCGAATTTTTAAGATCTTTTCTTGAAAATTCAAGAAAAGATCTTGAAAATTAAAGAAAACATCTTGAATAAATGGAAACTAAAAAAAAGTGAAGTGGCCCTAATGGGCTTCCGTACAATAGTACCCTCGCCGCTGCAATGTAAATATAGACATAATTGAACAAAACAACGTATCTCTGGACCTCCTGTGTGACACCCAGTACATGGTGCCAGTATAAGAGATATCTAACATTTAACAAGCCCATTTGAAAGTAAACTACATTGGAACCTCTGTAAACCGGACACCAAGACAATATATGTGATCTTATTGTTGATGGGTTTCTTTGCCATTTATCTCAGATGTCAATGTATGTTCATGATTGCAAAACATGCACATACGTATCAGAATGGTCATATGCCTGGTATATAGTGGAACCTCTCTTAACCGGACACCCTGGGGACCTCACATGGTGTTCGGTTTAGAGAGGTTTCACTGTAATATAAAGGTCAAACTACAGGCGTCCGATCATTAGGACAAACAAAGGACACACGTATCGCTCGATAACATAACATTCTGTGGGTGGGGTAATAGACTTATAATGGTATATGGGTATATAATAGTTCTCTTGTTTCAACATAGACAATTGTGTTGACAACGTCGTGTGCCAAAATGAGATACTGTATCTTGGTCACGATCTAGCACAATCAAATTAAAGTCATATAACTTGTCTAGAGGGACCAGTTGAGATTCAACGATACTGCGCCGAGCGTGTGATTAGCCTGAGGGTTTTCGGTACATTCGCAATGCAATCGCTATATGATACTTTTAGCGAACAATATGTATAGTTAGATCGGAGATGGGGCATGCACGAGGGTATGTTAGGTTGTTATTGCCAGTTTTTGTCATTATATAGTGAACTTGTATTATGACAAACTCTTTACTGTTAATTGTTATTGGCCCATTTTGTTAACTGTTATCTATGAATGCGTCCTGGTGACAATGCTAAAATATATGTATCTCCTAATTAGGATATACTAACTCATAATTAGGAGATACTAAGTCCTAATTAGGAGATAATAACTCCTAATTAAAATACAGGATCTCCCAATTCGGATTTACTATCTCCTAATGAGTTAGTATCTCATAATTAGTACTTACTATCTCCTAATTAGGAGTTAGTATCTCATAATTAGGAGATAAAACATTGCTTAGCATCGACACAGATAGTAAGTCCTAATTAGGAGATATTAAGTCCTAATTAGGAGATAGTATGTCCTAATTAGGAGATAGTAAGTCCTAATTAGAAGTCCTAATTAGGAGATAGTAACTCCTAATTAGGAGATAGTAACTCCTAATTAGGAGATACTATATAGGAAATATAGTTTAGCATTGACACCAGGACGCTTCCATAGTTATCACACTTGTTTTATTTTGTTATTATATATCATTTCCTGTTATCCTGTTAATCCCAGCCCCGATCCGCGCAGTCTGCTATTCAGTCAATATACGTGGACTTAATGCCATCAGCAAAAGCATGGTACTACGGTGTTCCGTTAATGCTATCGTAATATCGTTATCGGGCCTATACTACGACCACATGATTTAAATCGTACGATGCGCATATCACATTAGTACGATAATACGATGGTGGTAACACGAATCTACGATGACGATAGTACGATAACTATAACACGGTAGCACGATAACATACCGAGCTATTTAAATGTGTGTTATCATCGTGCCATCGTGCTACCACCGTCGTAGTGTCGTCATCGTAGTATTGTAATACCGTCATCTTCCTATTGTGATATCGTACTATCGTCATCGTAGTATAGTACTATCGTCATCGTGTTATCGTAGTATCGCCATAGTGCAATTGTGGTATCGCCGTCGTAGTATTGTAATTTCGTGCTGTTGTTGTATCGACCGGATAGCGATATTACGATGACCTTAAAGGACGTACAGTATACCCTGATGCGATTGTGGGAATGTGAATAATCGTCAGAATCAACATTGTTTTACAGATATGTTGAGGCACCACTTCTACACCGTCGGCCTATATATCATTTTAATACTATTGTAGTTTTTCATAATACAAGTCACCTTCACCATTTCTTTAGTTCATGAATTTGTATTACCTTTTATTTATTGCGAAAAAAAAGATATGCTGGGAATTTAACATAGGGCAAACACGAGCTGGAGAGTGACGAGGAGGGTCGTGAAAAGCAGTTCGCATATTCCATAATTTCGTAAACTTAAAATAATTAAGGAGTGTGAGTGTTTTAATAATAACGAAACAGTATCTAATTATGGATACACTTTTAATTAGCTTGTTTATTGACCAAATGTAGGTCAGCAGGAATGCGTGGAACAGACAGTAGACAGGTAGATAGTGACGTGCGTGCCATTGTGGACATCCTTATTTTATCTTCAGAGGCACATTTTCACCAAACATGTTGGGCGGGTATTAATAACGACGTCCGGGTGTGGTGTTGATTTCCTAATGACTTTGTATTGTTGTGTAGATCCGTGTATCAAAACAATCTGCATACAGCACTATATCAGCCTCATCTTTCACTCAGCATGTATATCTGGGAACATGCTGCATATTCGGAAATTTAACATATGTTATATCGGTGAATGTACAATGCCAATAGAGTTCGTCATTCTCTCCGTACGTAGTTCATTCGTGTATTGTACGATATTTACAAATGTATCAGAATATAATGTTCCTTGATCGTTCGCTGTGTGAACATGCAACGAGTAAGCCAGTGTGTTTGATCTTCCTGAACATAATGTTCCTTGATCGTTCGCTGTGTGAACATGCAACGAGTAAGCCAGTGTGTTTGATCTTCCTGAACAGAATCACTTACGTGGCCACTGTATGAAGCTAGCCATGTGTTCGTGTGGAGGATTTGTTGCATTGAAGGTGCCGCGTTCTGGTGGCGCGTACAATGTAAATGGAAAGCTAAGCAAAACACGAGAGTCGACTTGACATTGTACAATTATTGTATTTTGAGGAGGTGTACACTTGTTTTATTATATGACTCTTACCACGAATATTCAGAAAATCAGGAATAGTCACAGTGTAAACACAATAAGAAGTACATGTGTCAGATTTACGCATGCGCTCTAAGGAGGTGAACAATATGTTTCTTTACATGAATAAACACATCTCGGACCGGTGCTTATTCGTGTAAACAAACCGTTCAGAGGTCTACATTTAATTTGTAGATAATCACGTGGCCGTGTTTCGGCCAATAAGAATGACTGAAACACTTAGTCATATAATAAATGGAATTATTTATCCCGCCTTACTACTGGGTGGTCGATGGTTCGAGACTCTGCCGTGCTGATATGACCGTTTCCAGGATGAGCCACCGGCCAGTTAAATTAATGACGCGACATATTAATACACCGACTATTTGCATGAACGTATATACATTCGAACCTCCCCAAACAACAACACCCTCTCTATAACAGCCGCTATTTTATATCCCGAATGTATGATTACCTCTGTATCTAACCCTTAGTCTTCTGTTGTTGCTTTTGCCTTCTTTCACAATAAAAACATGTTTTGACAGCATTTTAGAATCATTTCCATTGGAAATGATTCTAAAATGTTGCCAAAGCATGTTTTTGATGAGAATTATCGAAGAAAATTAATAAACAGCGGACGACAAAATTTAATTCAGCATTAACCTCACTACAACAGACAGTTTTGCGTCTTTACATGGGTGGCTGTTGTAGAGAGGTTGCACTGTATACGATCACACGTACATGGACATGTCCAGTTATTACGAAAGGATTTGATAATACACGTACATGTTTCGGAAAGTAACTCCCATGAGTAACTTCCAATGAATATGCTACGACGTGAGTTTTTGCAGAGTTGTTTCCCATGAATATGCTACGGGTGGTACGTGAGTTTTTGCAGAGTTATTTCCCATGAATATGCTACGGGTGGTACATGAGATTTTGTAGAGTTATTTCCCATGAATATGCTACGGGTGGTACGTGCGTTTTTGCAGAGTTCTTTCCCATGAATATGCTACGGGTGGTACGTGAATTTGTGCACAGTTATTGCCCATGAATATGCTACGGGTGGTACGTGAGTTTTTGCAGAATTAATTCCCCTGAATATGCTACGGGTGGTACGTGCGTTTTTGCAGAGTTATTTCCCATGAATATGCTACGGGTAGTACGTGAGTTTTTGCAGAGTTGTTTCCCATGAATATGCTACGGGTGGTACGTGAATTGTTGCAGAGTTATTTCCCATGTATATGATACGGGTGGAACGTGCATTTTTGCAGAGTTACTTCCCATGAATATGCTACGGGTGGTACGTGAGTTTTTGCAGAGTTATTTCCCACATCCATACTCGTACAGTGTCTGCTATGGGGCTAGGCTGGTCGTTCCAGATACAGGGGGCCATTTTGGCGCGTAAAAGTGAGAGAGACTTCAATATTGTTTTTTCCAGAAAATAAAGTACATAATTAATCATATTGGATCAAACGGATGTTTTTTTTCACTCGGTCCAATTATCGACGAAAATAAATCATTAATATGTAGTTATCTCCCCTGTCTGGCTTCGGTTATTTACGTCTAGACAGAATTATACTTCATTTTCTAAACTGTCGTTGTAAATAATTTGTACGAAATAATACCGCCGTGGTGTTGTATGACAGCATTATTAATTACTAATGTCACCCATATCAGTATAATATCTACTAGTTATGCCATCTGATAGTGTGATATCCGGAGGCGAAACATGCTTAATATGTCTGGAACCTGGGTAAAGAATTTAGCAAAATAAGTACTTATTGTAACTACATTTGTGGCCGTGAATGGAGAGTGTGGATTGTGGTATTTGCGACCAGTGTAGACCCTGATCAGCCTGCGCATTCGCGCAGTCTGATCAGGGTCTGCACTGTTCGTTATTCGGTCCGTGAAACACAATGCGTGCGTGCTGTAGCGAACCAGGTGTAAGACGGGTTGTTTGACCTACTTCTCCAGTCACAGCCGCACTTCACTAGCCACCTAGCATACTTGATTGAATAAATGGAGCATTGAATAAATAGCATTTGCCCTCGGGTGTGAATTTGATCAGGGTCTGGCATATTCGGCGTTCAGCTAGTGACACATTTATCATGTTTCTGACACATATATAATACGTCTTTACAGGATTGGATGCGTACAATACCAGAGCCAGACTTACAAACACGTTTCCGTTGCCACAAGCCATATGTGATATCCGTACTGGTAACGGCTAGTGTTTCCAAACATTTCGGGTGAATTTTAAACCATTGCATTTACGTGTCCGATAGTACATACGTTAGTTAGTTGGAAAACCAGACAGGACACCGGTATTAGTGTGGGTTAAATACATTAAAGGAGATATAACAAGCTTCTGTTTTCGCGATACGCTTATGTATTCATCATTTATATATCAAATAAAACAAATTTTACAATAATTCGACCAGTATGTGCCGTTCTTTTACGGATTTCATATTCCGGACAACCAGTTTTTCAAGCCGTCACTGCATGACTAACTTCCCCTTATTTTGCTTACCACAGTTATTTCCCTTTGCGGTCAGGTGGGTATATGACGTATCAGTAGAACTTCCGAAATGTATGCATAATACGATTATTACACGTAATAGTTCAACAGACTACTTAGAACTCCAGTTTATTAGACCGCTGATATAAATATATGGGACTGTACTGTAAAAATATAAGAATTACCTAGTCACAAACTACATACTGAAATGCAACAGTGGGTGACAAAATGGACATACTATTTTCAACAGCTGTAAGATACCAGTCAGTATATACATTTATTTATATTTACATCGTCAGGTTATGTTTTCCCCGATAGTACTTATATATAATGCTAAATCAGACGGGCAACAGAGTAGACACTTATCAGAGCTGTCATGTGCATAGATGGATCTGGTGCTATGCTGGTCAAACTGTCATAACGTCATTCTTGTAGGTCATTGTCCACAATGAAACAATGCTTTACATGGGGTCAATTAAGGAAAGCCCGGGGTGACAGCAGTGGGAAAATTAGTCGCTTTAATTGCCACGGGGGGTGGGGTGTTGTTTGAAGATTGTGTCAACATCCGCTGTACACTGCGACTGAGAAGGTGCAATAAGCCAAACACAACACGGGGCTTAAGTAGTATATAAGAGTCAAAATGATACCACCACCCTCTGGAAGCCACCGGCTACACGTGGTGCCTCCCACCAGGTGGTGCTATAATTAATGACTCTTATATACTACTCAGATTTTCCTCCATTTTTATGAGAATATTTATGAGAATGGGAGTAATTTTAATTTTTCAAAACACAGAGTAGGCATAATTTTAATTTTTCCAAACACAAAGGGGGGAGTAAGCATAATTTTTTTAAAAACACACCTCTACGTTCGGCGGGTATGTATGAGAACATATTTTTCATCAACCGCGAGACCATATATTTATGACATGAGAAGATACACCCTATTAGAGATAAGAATCCCTATGTTATACTCAGTATATTACAGCAATCTGTCATACATTTATTACAAATAAACTTACACCCTATTGAAGATAAAAATCTATTGGTTATACTCAGTATAATGTCTACCATAAAGCAAATGAGAGAGCAAGCTAAGAGTTGGGGAATTTCCCTAAGAGGTTTGAGACTCAAGAAAGATATAGCAGATAGGATAAGTGACGCGCGAGCCATCGTCTACGAGGAGAGGCTGCGACGTGCGGTTTCGACCGGACGACTGCCCGCTGACCCTGAAAAACGCTCCGAGAAATTGGAGAACGAGACGACGGCCAGTCTGCGCGCCACTGCTTACGCGCAGCGTGTAAAAGAAGATCCCAGCGCGCGTAGAAAACCACTATTCAAGGCGTACTACAATAAGATTTATCAAGGGAGGGTTGGTTGGGAGACCTCCTAAGAGTAGGAGAGATATCGCCAGAGCTTTGGTGGAGGAGGGTCCCAGGATTCTCGCCGAAGAAGCCGAAGTTAGGGAAACTGTTGATAGGGGTAGGAGGAAGATAGTATGGACTTTCGAGAGGGGGGTAGATGGGGAGATCGCTAATCGCATAATGAATAAAATTCGTCCAGAGATGACCACGGCGTGTTATCTGAGGTATTCGTGCTCGTATCGTATTAGGAACATAGAGACCGACGCTACTATGATCTATCACAAACAATCAAAGGGCAGTCCGTGGATAAACGAGATCGCCAAAGCCGAGAGTTGGATATCCGATAGAGAGAAAGGTCGAATGGACATCGACAAAGTTGATAGACCAAACACAAAATGGACCTTCGTTCGTTGGATATCGGTCGAGGTGAAGATGATCATCGACGCTCAACAACTTCTCATGGGAGCGGGAAAACTCCCAGACTGGTTAAGACAGAAAAAGGGAATGTATTCCGTCGACACGTACGACGACTACTTGTGTCTGTTTAGGTGCATAGCCATCCACCGTGGAGGGAGACCAGACCGCTGTTGTGAGAATGCACGAACTCTAGCTAACGAATATCTCGGTCACGATAACGGACCGGATAGTAAGGGAATTCCCTTGAAAGATATTAAGAAGGTCGAAGAGCACTTCAAGATGGGCATTCGCGTTTACGAGCCCACCGACGAGGGAGTGTGGTATCTCATGAAGGTTCCGGCAAATTACGATGTGGTTGGGGAGAAGACAATGACGATAGGAATGTTTGGAGGTCACTCTTTCCTCATAACGAACCTCCGCAAGATGACGAACGAGTACGGGTGCTCCGGATGCCAACAACGGTTCACAAAGTCGTGTAACATGCACAGGCACGCGACCACCTGCATGGGTGGGAAGACCGTGGTGACATGTCCAGGTAAGATCGTAGAGAGACCACAGTCTGCATACGAGAAGGCGTTCTATCCCAAGGGGTCAGCGAGCGAGAGATCGATTCAATGGTTGAGCAGAGAAGAAGAGAGATTGGGAAAGCACATACATCACGCGAGATGCGGTCACGGTGGAGAGAGGTGGGTGGCCGGCGATCCTGTCGATGGATATTGTCACGAGACCAAGACCGTGTTTTCAGTTTTCACGGATGCTACTGGCACGGGTGTCCGATTCATCACGGTAAGACAGCGCTGTATATGAGGTACAGGAAGACGAAAATTCGAGACGCCAAGATAAGGGAGGCGGGTTACGAGCTGGTGGTGATGTGGGAGTGCGAGTGGTTGAATGATAATTTTGATAAAATTAATACCTACTATCCACAATCACCGCGGCGCGAGGAGGAGACGACTCTGTACCCTCACCAGATAGTCTATGACTTCGAGGCGTATCTCGACAAGTCAAAAACCACTCAACCCACCAAAGACCTGACCTTCGAGGTCGAGCACGTTCCTATATGTTTGTCTTTGGGGGATACGATGCATGAAGGGATAACCCACATCTGCGAACGAGATCCTGACACGCTAGTCGAGAAGTTCGTGACCGAGCTACAGATGAGAGGCAAGGCAATCAGGGAGGGTTAGGAAGAAGTATCTGCCGGCCGATATAGATATGCTATCGAAGTCTCAGCAAGCAAAGATTGTCTCTTGGATTGACCAAGTCCCGGTGGTGGGGTTCAACTGTAGCAGGTACGACCTGAACCTCATCAAGCAGTACTTTGTCGAGAAGTTGGCGGCCACCGTGACTAAGGTGATGGTCGGAAAGAGAGCCAGCACGACGATGTTTCTGTTTACCCCGGAGTTTAGATTTCTCGACCATCATCCAGTATCTGGGACCCGGTACCACGTACGACCGGTGGGTTAAGGCGTACGACTGTAAAACGATAAAGTCTCACTTCCCGTACGAGTGGTTCGATAGCGCGGACAAGCTCGACCATCCGGGGCTGCCAGACTATCCCGAGTGGTACTCGAAGTTGAAGGGTGAGTTCCTACTGTCGTTGTCCGAGTGGAAAGAGTGTAAGAAGGTATTCCAAGAAAATGGGATGAAGACGTTCAAGGAATGGTTTGCAACACTACAACGACTTGGATGTCGGACCGTTCCTAGAGGCTCTAACTAAGATGACGGAGTTCTACAGAGGAAGAGGTGTGGATATACTCAAGGATGTTGTGTCTCTGCCCGGTGTTTCCCTTCAGTACCTACTTCGTGGGACGATCGATGAGAAGGCGGACACACCCGAGCTGTGGTCACCGAAGTCTGAAACTTATGAGATGATGAAGCAGGGATTGGTCGGTGGTCCGTCCATAGTGTTCTACCAGATACGCAGAGGCTGGCAGGTCGACGATCAGGGTCAGGTAGGTAGTCGGGAGGAGAAGATGTGCAAGGCGGTGATGGGGTACGACGCCAATGCACTGTATCTGTCTACCCTGTCGAAAGACATGCCGTGCGGGGAGGAGACGATATGGACGTGTGACGACCCGAAATGACAGTCGTATATAGACTGTTTCGTGAGGAAGGTCAGGAGTGAAAAGTGGTTCGGATTTGCGGAGTTGGATATAGAGGTCCCGGAAACGTTGAGAGACAAGTTCTCGGAAATGTCACCGCTGTTCGTTAATCAAGAAATCGATGAGAACGATGTTCCGCAGCACATGAAGGACTACCTGGCCGGTACCGGGAGGAAAAGGGTCGAAGGACAGAGAAAGCTCGTGGGGGCAATGTCCGCCAAGAAGATGATCATATACTCCCCACTGCTAAAGTGGTATCTGGAGCACGGTCTGATCATCATAGGGTGATAGACTACACGCCCGGCAAACCGTTTCAGTGGTTCGTGGAAGAGGTCACCGCTGCCAGACGGACGGGGGACGTAGACAAGAGCAAGACGGTGTTGGCGGAGATATTCAAACTGGTTGGCAACGCGTGTTGTGGCAAGCTAATAGAGGCACAAGAGAGACACCTGAACACCACATATACGAAGGATGAGAAGACTGTCGACCGGGCACTGAGGTCGGCGTGGTTCGAAGACCTGGAGGAGATTGGGGAGGCTTACGAGATATCGAGCAGGAAGACTCGAGTGGTGATCAACAGACGTTTCAGTGTGGCATAGCGGTCTACCAGTTGGCCAAGCTCCGGATGCTGGAGTTCTACTACGATTTCTTGGACAAGTACGTGGATCGCGGAGATTTCGAACTGATACAGATGGACACTGACAGCATGTACTTCGCGCTGTCGGAGAAGACGCTGGCGGCGGTGGTGAGAAAGAATATGAAGAGAAAGTTTAATAAGGAGAAGACCGAGTGGTTGGCGTGGGACGCGTGGAGCAACAGAACTCCGGGATTGTTCAAGCTGGAATTCGAGGGAGATAGAGCCATCGCTCTGTGTAGCAAGTGTTACTACGTGAGTGGTGATGGAAAATCTAAGCACTCGGCCAAGGGATGTCGAAGAGATCTAACGATCTGACTTGGGGTAAGGTATAAGAGTGCTCTCGAAGGGGTGGGTAGGGATATGGCGGAGAACAGGGGATTCCGAATGATTAACGGGGTGATGAAGACGTACTGTCAACAAAAATTAGGACTCTCGGCGTACTACGACAAGAGGAGAGTGATGGAAGACGGGTTGCACACAGAGCCTATAGGATAGGTAAAAAAAGAACTCTGAAAAAAGGATAGAATACTAAAGACTCTAACGATCCGGGGGTAACTGGGTGTCAGAAGGTACCATAAGAAGTTCTTCGCGAACAAAACCGCGAGATGGACCATCAGCCAAATAATAGAGCACGGGCTCATCAGGTTTGGTAATAGATCGATCCAGATGATATACATTCATTGACCACACGGGATCAGTCGCGCGGCGGCTGCCACCTTCAAGCTCTCCCGGTTGATAGAGGTACCGGACGTCAATATCTGATGGAAGCCGCTGCTCCTCTAAACCAACGGGTCGCCCGCGCGAGACGGCAGAGGGCTTGCTCGTCACCCTTTTAAACTTGATAGCATCTACAGGCTTCTTACCTATCAATCTGGTCACCTCTCCGTTCAGTGCGGAGACCACGGCGGGCAGTCTGGCCACCCACTCGGTCGATCGTGAATGGGGGTCTACAAGTTCTTTGGCGTATTGGTGTCCGAACAGTCTCTCAGCCAGGGTTCGATTGAAGCGTTCCACGATCCCCTGGTCCCGGTGGATGTTGACGCGGCCGCGTCTGATAGAAACTTTATGCTTAGACAATAGATGAGAGACCGCGCCCACGAACTTGCGGCCGGGATCGACCTGGAGAAGATTCGGCCATTTGAGAGGACTCCTCTTATATATTCGGGAAAGAGCCTCAGCCACTTCCTTAGACTCTTTAGTGGCCAACGGCTCAGCCCCCTTATAACGACTCGCTACGTCAACGATTGTCAGTGCGTACTTGTACGTCTTGCGACCGACGCGATCGTGAGGTAGAAACAGGAGGTCCGCTTGGTGAACTTGGTTCGGCACCGGCACGTCGAATTTCGGCCGCGGAATATTGTGAGGCGCGGGTAAATAGATCTGCCAGATGGCCTGCTTCTTGAGCCATTCCTTGACAGCGTTTTCTGAAACCTTGGTCGCCGCCGCGAGGTTCTTGATGGCCGTGAGTCCCTTCCAGTAGCCGCGTGGGCTATAGTATGTATTCGACAGCTTGCGCGTTAGTTTGGTATCAAGTTTGCGCGTGTTCATCGTATGCGAAGTATTCTAATATATCGGACAATCTCCAACATGCCCTCGCCAGTTCGTCGTCCGGTAACTGCGTCGTTAATAATAAACCTTTGTTGGAAGTTTCGCTGCAGCCCCAGTCGCGTTTTGGGTTGGAACAGGAGAGGGGAATCTAATTCATTCAATCTCGATTGGGAGTCCAATCCCCCAGGATTGGTGGAGGAATCTAACATCCGCTTTGCGAAAAGGGTGGCCTCTTTTTCGTCCTGGCGCCACGTCTCGAGAGAATCTCGGGCCAGACGAATCATACTCTTTGCACCAGGTAAACGATGTTTTTGGGCAGTGTAGCCTACATCGATCATAGCGTCATAAAGTTCGTCAACTAACATCGTTCTATATATATATATTTATAAAAAAAAATGTTTTTTTAATTAATTAATTATTTTATATAGTAGCCGACGAGACCCACCACACCCATTCCCACGACGATGAACGCGATCTCGCGGTCCTTTTGGGCCTCTGACGGTACATAGAAATCTGAAAGTTGGGGCTCGGGATCCATTGGATCGAGACTTTTGTGCGGATATGCCAGCGCGTACTCGCGGTTGGCTTCTTTCAACGTTCTGAAAAGTTTGTGCGGCGTGATTTTCGCGGCGAAGCTCTTCATTGACCCAGTCCAGATGGGCGGTTCGTTTTTTCGACCACGCTTCCTTTGCGCTATTGAGTTGTTCTACAGCTAAATCATGGAAGGCGCTTACGCTCCTCATCCACGTCGAGCTTTTCATTTTAGAGAATATAAAGTTGCTACCGCTGAACGCCAATGCGTTTACAAGCGCACCACCTACTATTACTGCGATTGAAGCCATTTATTTCCATATATTAACTGGTAGAATTCCAGCTTTAACTAGATAATCTCGGGTCCAAACTGCGGCCGCTACATCTAAGGTCGCGAGCCCTACGTCTCTCACAGTAAAGTCCAATTTGGGAGCGGTTCCTCCTAGGGCCATCTTTGATAGTCGAGCATACCCGATACTGAAATACCCGATATCACCACGGCGTGATAAAGCGCATTCACTAACTTTTTATTTTACCATCTTGTTCAGCCATTGTTATAATTATTGCATATAAAAGGGGTCGCGATCAATGTTTAAATGCGCATCCAAATTCAACATTGTTGATGATTGGTGTTTAGTAACTTTCTTCTGAACACTGGCTGGTTGTTTTTTCGGGTATTTCCACACGCACAGGGCACCAACAACTGCCAGACTACCACCAACAAAACCAACTCCAATTCACGAATTTGGGTTCAATCGGATTCGCCAACCTCGATTGGGTGACAAATTCTTTGAATTTGAGTGTGCTTCCAATTCGTGAATTGGGGGTGTTGTTGTACTCAACTCTGTCTTCAGATGTTTTGCTGTCTCCGTCCCCGATTGCAACCCCAATCTCGATTGGAGTTTAGCCTCTCGAAGCTCGGCGAGTATTTTATCTTGTTTAACTTTTCGGGTGGCAGCCGCCGCCCCTCCCAGCTGCCTGTCTTTTAGGATTTTTTATATGCGGTATGTCATCCAGTGGCGGAGTAACACTCTGGTTCGATTGTGTTAGAGCAATCTGGTTCAACTCCGTCACTCTCGTGGGTGTGTCTTGTGTCATCATTTTCTGGGCTTATAGTTCGTGGGCATATATGTCCAAATTGACAGTGTTTACCCGTGGTCAACGCGGTTTGTCAGCGGAGCTAAGTACATTCCAAACTTGTGATAAATTGAGCAGCATGCTGTTCTAAGAGTGTGTCCTATAAAAGGGTCAGTCTCTAGATCATCAATCAACCCCGCAGTGTTTGGTATAGGGAGAAGTCTACTAACGGCGGTAGCGTACAAATGAATAGCCGCCGATCCAAGATTTTTGTCATCTCGCGCCCAATTTGGATTCGTATCGCGCATACATTTTATCGATCTCCGCATCTGACATCTTATCCACCTGAAAAACTGAGAGACGCCTACCGAGATAATGCTCCGATTGTCCCCCAGCAACCAGCGCAGCTAGCCGCTCTCGTCGCGCCGCATTTTCATTTTCATTAGGAGTCGTTGCACTCAACCCAATACCAACTGCCGTTGGAGTTGGAGTTGGAGTTGGAGTTGATCCCGATTGCTCTGTCGGATCATTATTGTTGGCAGTCGGAGTTGAGGTTTCTTCTATTAGCTGATCGAGAAGTTCGTCGCAGTTCATTTTTCTTAAAATTAATTTAACTATTCTAACAACTCTCATCACTTTAACATATTGCCAAGCGCACCACCCGATACTATGATCACCATTATGCTCGCAACAAAGCTAGCAGCGGAGCACCAAATTGTTACATTGTTAACCATTGTTCAGCATTTGTTCAGTATTTGTTCAGCATTGTTCAGCAATTGCTAAGCATTGTTCAGCAATTGCTAAGCATTGTTCAGCAATTGCTAAGCATTGTTCAGCAATTGCTAAGCATTGCAATAGCTTATTACTTTGTAATTTTCCTAATTTTATAATTTTCTTAAAATTAATTATTAATTAATTGATAACTTTATAAGCAGTTGGTTGATCAGTCTTTAGCAGAAGCTTGGCGTGCTTAGTTTCGGAAAGCATCTGTCGAACCTTCAGGCGCTCCTCGCGCGTTGGGATAACGTCATTCTCTCGAAGACAGTCATCGAATGAGTCTCGGTCCTTGCAGTGAAAGAGGGCGACCCATTTCGTTTGCTCGCGCAGATCCTTGAGGACGGCGTTGTATTTTTTGAGTGGAGATCCATACGCTTTGCCTCGCATGGCGGCCAGAAAATGCGAGCTCGGAGAGCAATGTCCTTCTATTTGGTCATCGCCGCCTTGGCCGAGCAATCGTCAATCACATATAGGGTGGGCTCACCCTGGAATCTTTGGTATAAACCACGCAACAAATCGTGAAGCCTATCACCCGGGTCAATAACGTATACCTCAGGGTCGGTCCATATCCACGGGCGCCGCTGATAAGTATCGTTGTGCCGCACAGTGGGACACAGGATCACAATGTGACGAAAGGCATCGCGGTAGGACTCCTCGAGCAAGTCGAGGATGAAAACCGTTTTTCCACATCCTGTCTGCCCACATATTATGGCAGAGTGAGCATCTCCAATCGTGAATTGGTATTGATTGTTAATTTTCTTAATTAATTCTTTAGAATTATCAAAATTATGTATTAATAAATCGTTAGATGATTTTTTTATTAATAAATCGTTAGATTTAGTAGATCGCTGATACGTATCGACCATCTTCGATGTTGAGTTGTGCGTCTGTAATTATATATAAGTACACGTTCAATGGCCCGGCTCCGTCCGCCTCTTTGGTTATCTGGATCGTCACACTCACTAGCGTTCTCAACTTGGCGTCCGCTACCGTGTATTTGGTCATCGTCGCTGGCTCGCATGTCTAGCCATAACGCGTATTTGGTATTCAGGAACTCCGCGAGGGAGACGGCCGAGAGATGCAGGTCTTTTGCAACTGCTGCAACCTCCGGAGAGCGCTTAGAGCCGGCAGCAAACTGCTTTCTTACTTCATCCCACTGCTGGTGCGCGCGAAGACCCGCGCTGTAGAGTTGATTGGGGACTCCCTCGATCGTCACCTCTACCTTCGTGATTTTGGCGTTATAGAATCTGTCGGTTTTTCTAGCACCGAACGCGAACCGAGCATCCTCGAACAGCATCAGTATACCTTTCATCGAGCGGGCGGGTACGTTGACGTTAATATTCCACAATGTGTCGCCTTTGTCTTTCGTCATCTTGCGATGGCGAAGAACTCGGTCGTAAAGTATGGCAACGCGCCCGGCATACTGTGTTCTGATCAATCGCGCGAGTTCGGGCATCGTGACCATGTCGTACTCCAGAGAAACATTATCGATCGTATACGTCGATAACATGTCGCTGGCTATGATAACTCGGCCGTAGTCGTTGAACGTTAGTTCGTATTCGAGGCGGTCAGCCAAAGCGCTCTGATAGTAGGGCATGTGACTCTCCAGCAACTCAAAGTCGAGCGGGATGTAGAAGCGGTTGCCGTAAGCGCCCGCGACCGCGTTGTCACTCGCGTTGTTATCTGCCTTGTTAGCAGCCCCGATTCTAAGTTTGGTTACGTTCTTATTTTTGCTGGTGTCAATACCTTGATAGACAGCGTTTTCAAGCTCGTGTGACGTCTTCCACAGGTCCTGATAGCAATGGTAGACGTCGCTGTCGTCGATCGACATCACCTCATTACCAGAAATCTTTATCATGGTCTTCTTGACGATGGCGCGACCCAGGTTCTGAACGACGGTTCGATCCGCGTCCGTCGACGTTAGCGAAATAGTGAAAGCTAGGCGAACAGTACCCGGAACAATGACGTCGTTAGCTCCGAGGTTGGGGAAGCGGACTAAGAGCTGCTGGTTCTGGTCGATCGTCGATGGGTTGTTCGTAATAACGACACTCTGTCTCACGCCTTTTGCCCCGAGGGGCTCACGCAGTCTGCGGTATGGATTGAGTTTGCGACCGTATTGACTCGAAGACATAATTAATTTTTTCAAAATTATTGAAACTATTAAACCCGTATGGTTTTGTCTTTAATACATAATTAATTTTTTAAACACATTATTAAAGATGGCTGATTACGATGCTGACATGGATGAAATCGGCAGAGACGATTACGTCGATGATTATGATGATAATGATGATAACTTCGAGGATTCCATCACAACCTTCGACAAAACACCCCCTCCAATCCAATCGCAATTGGGGAAAATAGGTGGCGCTACCAGCAGCGTTGGTCAAAGTCAGGAATTACTTGAGGGAGCTGTAAACGACTACTATAACAATTTTTCAGAAATCGGTCTGGTCCCGTCTGTCGGTCGCGACTACTCCAAATTCGAATTGGATCTGAACGGTAGATTGCGACTAAAAGCATCAGATAACCCGATCGTCAACATGAAGAACGGGGCAAAACCCCTATCGCTAACACCATTGCCGGAAACCGGGGCGGTGGCGATATCATAAAGAACGAACTAGGATTTCCAGATTGGACGCGTGGTAAAACAATTGTGCCGGCCCGCGCTGTAGAGGCTCTACAGTCTACCGACGAAACTATGGCGAAGACGGCCACCGCGATAGAAAAGGTCGAGCTCACCGAGGTCCCTCAAAATAGCCACCGACGTTATTAACACAATGGAGACCACGTTCAGTGTCCAATCGCAATTGGGGAAAATACTCAACGATGACCCACCGTTACCTCTTCGAGAACTCCGTGGACTCGATAAGGCTCTACAAAAGGTCCGGGGCGAACTGGTCCTTAACCTCTCCAAACTCACGGCGCTGGATGAACATATCGCGCTAGAAGAAAGAAAACTGGAGGAAGCCGGTGACGATAGAGAATCTACCGAGCGGATCGCCGAACGACTGCGGTCTTTGCGGGATGAAAGAGAAGCTCGCTTGGAGGCCGCCTCGGCTAACCGTGAGCTCTCCGCACACAAATAATTCGTTGGATCCGTGAATCAATCTCGAGGGTCCTGCACGAGGAGACGACACTCGGTGAGCGTCTTCGCACTCTGTTCAGAGAGCAGGGCGTCACGATAGCAAGCATCCTCGTTGCTATCGGCATGACTATATCGACCATAGTTCTAGCTTTCACTGGTGGTGCGGCGCACCACCCGCTCCAGCACCAGCACCAGCACCCGCTCCATCCGGTGGAGCCAAGGAGTGGATAAAAAAACAACTAAAAGCCCTCGCCAGTCTTCTAGCTAAATTAGCTGGAAAGGCGGCTGCCGCACTACCTGGACTGATCGGAAGTATCGTTTCTTACTTGCTATCTATATTATCAAAAACGGCCGATGGCTAGCCAAAAATACCTGGGCTTTAATCGTGACAATCGCCGGTCTCCTACTATCTTCGCCAGAGAGTTCCTACAACCAAAGCGTAAATAATCCGATCGCCACGAGGGCGACGACGAGCCCTAATTTCTCCTCCTCGTGTGTTGTGCTTCCAATTTCACCCAATCTACGATTGGTGTTGATGATTGGTGTTTCTCCAATCGCGATTGGTCTGTTGATGGAACTCGATGGTGCATCCAATTTACGAATTGGGGGTACTGGGTTCGATTTACGAATTGGGGGAGGTGTATCCATTTTGTGTTTTTATGAAAATCGGTTTCCACTGTTGAACCCGAATCATGTTGGGGGTGCGCTTGATGATATCCGTGTTCACGTTACCGTTGTGGCCGATTTTTTGATTGGCGGTGGCGATTACGATATGATTATTGTAACCGTCAACCGGGTCGTCTCGTAGTATCATATTGCTCGGCGCCATATAAAGACCTATTCCAAATACATAGTCTACTGGGGTGCTGGCATTCTGTAAAACGTCTTGATAATTCTGGATCGCCTTCTCCAGGTCCACCCTAGCCGAGATGGCGTCCTCTACAAGTGCCAAGAATTGTTTTTTTTTTGTGCATCAAACGCTGTTCCCATGCCCAGTATAGAACTGCGAGTTTGCTTCTGTGCGCCGAGGATGGCCCAGACGTACGTGCGAATAGATTCGTTGACGTGAGTAACCCCGGCCTGCGTGAACCCTATACCCTTATCTAACATAAATGTGTACCCACGCGTCCTGAACCTCAGCAGCCTGCTGTATGTAATCGACGTGAGCCCGTTTCGGAGGTAAACATTTTACAAGAAAACACACACCACAGTGCCGACCTCCAGACACTTCTGGCCCGAAAGTCATCGTCGCGGGGTCAAAATTCCCGGCGTTCCGACTGACGATGTGGTCACCGGAGTGATCGTGTCTAAAATCAGTCTGTGTCCAATTCCCGGACTGGCCGTGAATGAGAACGTCCCCGAGGCCGGTGCTGGTAGGAAATGCTTTCTGTCTCCAGTCCGCGTCTTTTGAAACGTTAAATTCGTTACACAGGGGGTTAACAACGTCTTTTTGTGTGTATTTACCTCCGACCGCGTACTTTACATTAGAGTTAAAGCTAAATGCTTTGGTATCCATTGAAAGATATTATTATGTTTGCTACTATAACTAATGTTCAAAAAGGGAGTTGTGAACTTCAAAAATTAATTGACAACTGCTGTGGAAAACACCGGGTAGGCCTTAGATCAATCACCTTCACGGTTGGATGGCAGAATGTGGGGAAGAGTGAAGGGTTTTACTATGTGAAGGATGGACAACAATTAGGTGTAAAGCTGCCTCACGGACTGTGGGGAATAAGACAGCTCAAAGATTTTGTCAACTCAGAGCTTGACGGTATAATCAACCTCACAGTATCGAATGCTACCGGGCTCACAACAATGATCATCAGCAGTGATGTAGTGGTCTCCCCAGGGTTGGGTATTCAACTCGGTTTTAGAGAGACATACTCCTCAAACAAAGGAGTGTTCACCCCGGGTGAGTACGTCGGTGATAACCCGGTGGACTTCACCTTCACGAAGACTCTCAGGGTGCACCTGGATCGGGTGAACACATCGTACAACACGATAGACGGATCCCCCAGCACATTACTGAAAACTGTGCCCGCCAGCGATTGTTTCTATGGCGAGACTGTGACCTTAGACTTCCCACACCCAGAGATGAAAGTTTTGGAATCGGGACACATCCACGAGTTGAAGATTTATATTCTTGATGATAAAGGGCGAGAGTTGAATAACGATTACCCGATTTCGGTCGTCCTAGAAATTTCAAATTAATTATTTAGAATTAAACGCATGTTCGTAATATATATTATCAACATTATGAGTATATACGGACCAGGTAGTTCTTCCGATTGGGTGACAAATTCAAATAATTTGGAACCTGCAGAAGGGGGATTCATCCCGACAGAGGGCGACTTTTTAACTACCCAAAAAACAAAGGCCTTGATCAATAGAACTATATCGAGGGCCACGGACGAGATTCACAAGAGTCTACTATCACAACTTAGAGAATATGCCCTGGCTGTGAATACACAAAGTCGTGAAGAAACGCATACGGAACTAAACGAACTAGGTAAAAAAATAACCAAATTTAGAAAAGAGGCCCGGTTGGGAATTGATAAAGCCCGAGAAGACCGCCAGGCTGACATTACGGAGGTTTATGGGGTGTTGCGCTTAGAAGACTCTCTCAGCAAAGAAGCTACACTTGCTGAATTAGACGGGAAAATAATCGATTTTCGAAATGAGGCCACGTCGGGTATTGAGAAAGCACGAGAAGACCACCAGGCGGACCTTACGAAGGCTTATGAGGTGTTGCGCTCAGAGGACTCTCTCATCAGAGAAGCGGCACTTACTGAACTAGATAAAAAAATAACCAAATTTCGAAAAGAGACCCGGTCGGGTATTGATAAAGTCCGAGAAGACCACCAGTCGAACCTTGCAGAGGCCATTGCGGAGGCTTATGATGCGTTGCGCTTAGAGAACTCTCACAGCAAAGAAGCGACACTTACCGAACTAGATGGAAAAATAGCCGAATTTCTGAAAGAGACCAGGTCGGGGTTGAGGGGGTCCGAGAAGACCACAAAGAGGCCATTGCGGAGGCTTATGGGGCGTTACGCTCAGAGGACTCAAGAAGACTCTATCAACAGAGAAGCGGCACTTACTGACCTATACGAAAAATAACCGAATTTAAAAAAGAGAACCCGGTTTGATCTTGATGGAGTCCGAACGGGTATTGAGAAAGCCCTAGAAGACCACCAGGCGGATATTACGGAAGCTTATAGGGTGTTGCTCTTAGAGGACTCTATCACAGAGCTACACTTACTGAACTAGATGAAAAAATAACCGGAATTTCAAAAATTTCAAAAAAGAGGCCCGGTCGGGTATTGATAAAGTCTTAGAAGGCCACCAGGCGGACCTTACGAAGGCTTATGAGGTGTTGCGCTCAGAGGACTCTATCAACAGAGAAGCGACACTACTGAACTAGATGAAAAAATAACCGATAAACTGAAACATGATCGGTTATAGCCGCGACCAAAGCTCTTGAGGAGGCCTCTTATGAGATTCGTACTGAGGCATATAACGCAAACAATGCGCTTGCCGAATAGTGAAAACAATGAAAACACCAAAACGTGTCATAACAGTTTGGGCTGAGAAGCGGGGCCCATTGGTTGTGGGGCACTATGAATATTCGTTCGGTGCCAAAGCGAGTAATAAATATGGGGGATGGGGGATACACTATGACAGAGCTGCTGGTGGGAAAGTTGGTCAGAATGGCGGTCTGCTCGGTTAATGCTAATGGTAAACCTGTGGGCGCGGTCGCGATAAATATTGTAGTAGATGGGAAGAACGGGGGGTTGGAGTCACTAAAATCTCTGGAGATAGTTCGACGGTGGTTTCGTTTGCCGGTGATGATCGAATTAGACTTTCCCAAGGTAGTGTTATTAACTTTATTACGAAAATCGGTGAACCAGAGAGTTCTTCCACTATTGTCTCATTGTTAATTGAACTTATTTTGTAAATACTAATATATTGAACTAAAATTTAAATATGAACGAATCACCGCGCTCCAATGTCCAATACCACTCCACCAACACTGTATCCAACTCTCAATACCACTCCACCAACACTGTATCCAACTCAATACACTCCACCAACACTGTATCCAATTAACGAAAGAAGTTCAGATTTTAGGTTGAATAATATCGTCGCTATGCAGGATATTTTAGTTAGAGAATGTGCAAATAGAAAAAGACACGCTAACAAATATAGGCGCTCGGCAAACATAGCTGAAGCATCTAGTACGGTTCTGGCAAGTGTTTCTGTGTTGTGTGGGGCGGGGACTACTGCAATGCTATCTACAATTGTAATGGTTCCACTTGCAGGGGTTTTGAGTGGAATTACCGTTTTATCTGGAACACTTTGTATGGTAATTAGGGCGGTGGGTGGAAAACTCGAGAAAAAAAGTAGAAAACATGATAGAATATCCGTTCTCGCTAGGTCTAAGAAAAATAGCATCGACGTTATGGTGTCCAAAGCGTTGGCCGATAAGAAAATATCAAATTTAGAGTTTGAATCCGTGGTGGAAGAAATGGGGAGATATGAAGAATTAAAAAATGATATAAGGATCAAGGCGCGCGCCACCATGCCCAAAATTGAGTGTACTGATTGGGATAAATTTAGGGTAAAACTTGGAAATAAAGTCGGAGGAAATGTTACAGCACCAACTACAGACATTTGATTAGTAGTGGGTAAACGAATCGTTTGGGTTTATACATAATTACGGTAACTCGGCGCAGACAGAATCGTAAAACTCTATATCCGTAAACGAATCGTTGTTTTTAAACAGTCTTATAAAATTAGTTTCACCCTCTTCACCTAGTTGTTCTCCGATCCTATTTGTAGTCGCTTCATTTCACGAATATGTCTCTTGCTTAGCTTACATAATTTCCGGTAAAATATTGTAAATGCAACGTTTTTATCGGAACGTAATAAATTACGCTGATATTTCATGTATTCAATTATATATAGTGCTTTCAATTTATAGTAATATTCATCAATAAGGTCATTATAAAATTCCAATTCCCATTCTATTTTATTATCCATTTTTGTGAGTATAACTTATAGTTTTCTTATCTTTAATAGGGTGTAAGTTGTGGTTAATTTTTAAAAAAAATTGAACATATCATATCTTTCTAACTGACTTTTCGATTTGAATTATTACTAAACGATAATACTTGCGAGCACGTAATCCCTTGTTAATCATTCGATGAGTAGCCTGAGTGCCACCGCATGGTGGACATAGTAATGACTCGGCTTTGGTCCCTACCCCACAATGCCGACAAGGGCGAGGCGAAACGGAACCTCTTCGCATCCATGCACGGTGATGTTTGCAATATTCGTAAAATACCGGTACGAAAAACATCTCTCGTGACTACCTGTCTTCAGCCACGCACACTTAACTAGAACCATTATGTTATTATATATACTGAGTATAACATAGGGATATTCTTATCTCTAATAGGGTATATCTTCTCATGTCATAAATATATGGTCTCGCGGTTGATGAAAAATATGTTCTCATACATACCCGCCGAACAGTAGGTGTGTTTTTAAAAAAAAAAAAAATTATGCTTACTCCCCCTTTGTGTTTGGTTAAAAATTTATTAAAATTATGCCTACTCCCCCCTTCGTGTTTGGAAAAATTAAAATTACTCCCATTCTCATAAATATTCTCATAAAAATGGAGGAAAATCTGAGTAGTATATAAGAGTCATTAATTATAGCACCACCTGGTGGGAGGCACCACGTGTAGCCGGTGGCTTCCAGAGGGTGGTGGTATCATTTTGACTCTTATATACTACTGCTTATAGGGCGTTTGCGACCAGTGTAGATCCAGTTCAATCTGTACATTCGCACAGTCTGAACAGGATCTGCACTTTTCGGCATTCCTTCAATAAAACACACTAACATGGAATCTAGATCGTATTTAGACTACAGGCGTGTTATATTTGATTAGGACCTACACTAGTCACAAATCACACAAACCCCATTTCTCCAGTCACAGCCATATATAGGACCAAGCTTCGACGTAACCCCCATTTGACAAAACAATGATTTTCTTCTGGAAAACATCTTTAGTTTTTAACATCAAGTCCAAACATTTTCTATTTATTTGAAACAAGTCAGTAGAAAAATAAATTAGAAATAGTAAAGAATTTACTGTACATGTGAAAATTGAACATATACTTTAATTCTTTTTATCTGTCAACGAACAAAATATTTGAATTAATTATATTTTAGTATTCGAAAACAGTATTTACGGAAAAATAAGCGAGTGGACATTGAAGTTACACAATTTTAGTCCTGCAATATAACATTCATCCATGTATAAAACAAACACATCAAGATTGGATTTTCGGAAATGTAGAAAGCACCCTGATGTGCACAGTGTATCTATTCTACCATGTCCGTCAAATTGTACTTAACCAATCAGCTTGGCATAGGTGTGGCCTCGCGGATCATTGCAGAATCAATTTACGAAATGTCGGAGATTAGCATTTTGTAATCACAAAATAGAAATATAACATTTAATTTTCTGATTCTGGCTCTGCTGTCTGTTTGACCGTGATTACAACCGACTTCTGCACAGATAGTCATCGCCGACGATTGCAACCAACGTATAAATACTCCAAGTATAACTAGGTGAAGGAAAACATAACGATTAACGTATATATTAAATGACAAAAACGAAGAAAGTATGCAACAAATACATGATGTCCGTAAATCAAAACGATACTGCTACGTCATAGCGGTTATTTTTACAGCGCCACCTCGCGCCAGTAGGTCGCAGTAACATTGCATGGCGCTGTATATGTGTCAGATAAGGTGCGATATGAGAAATGTCAATATCACGAAATATACAAACGAACCGAAAATCGGTTATTAGGGTCGCCGTTGTTGTTTTTAGCGCGGTTTGAAGAAAATAAGTGATAGTTTGTAATGTGACCTTTAAAGCACATGTGTCCGCCTATATGGTCGATTATCGCCTCGTACAGGCTGACGAACTATGCTCTAAGTATTATATGTAATGCACATACATTGTAGCAATGTCTTATCAGGCCGGTTTACCGACGAACAAACCCCAGAGAATTAGACCCAATGTAAATATGGATAGTATAATACCCCATCGCTGACACTAGCTATATGATACATAGTATCTATTATCATCGATGAGGAAGAATGTCCGAAGCATTGGCCGTCTAATTCAAGTCAATTGGAGTGTCTTTTAGCTGCACAATGACCGCCGTTGGGCATGGATTTACATTTATTGAGCATAGGCTGTATATGCAGCCTATGCTCAATAAATGTAAATCCAATACATGGGGGAGATATGGCGATGTGCCTAAAGTGTGTGAATACGAAACTATGATGTGGCTCTCACGGGAGAAATGGGGCTTTAATATGTGATTTATGACCAGTGTAATACCTGATCAAACAGCACACCAACCTGGTAAAGCCTGATAAAAAAGAAAATATCAATAACAGTTTATAAGAAGCATGACGGGGCGTTTCATTGATGGAACAGCGAACAGTGCAGATACTGATCAGACTGTGCGGATGCACAGGCTGATCTGAATCTACACTGGTCGCATAACCAATACGCCCTAGTTATTCAGTCACATCCACAAATACATACTTGTCTCCTGAAGTGACGGCTCGCGTTAGGATCCGTCTCATCTCGGTCTACACTGTATACAAACAGAGGGATTTGAGATATGTGGTGTTGCATTTTTAATGCTTATTATATGCCAAGGCTTAATAGCCAGAGGGTACTAAATCATTAGGAAACTATACCCACTGCACAATGCACGTCTCGAGATAACATCACTCGTCGCAATGACGGTATATTTGAATCGGGTGTCGTATTGGAATACTCGACTTTTTTTTCAAGTATTTCTTTGTCGGCCGTCGGCAAATATGGCACTGGCAGGTACGGAACAAAACGGCAATTAGTTGTTTGTCGTTTAAGACGAACGATATGCATTTTTGACCCGCGACGATAATAAAGCCGTAATGGAATGTGTGTCCAGTTTAAAAGCTAGTCAATTACACATAGCTGCACGTTTGTCACCAGCTTCACTCTGGCTTTATATTTGTTTGCTGCTTAGGACTGGAATAGTTGTCTTATGGGGAACAACGAATAATGTATCCGGATCAGACCTTGCGGATGTGGGGTTACATTGGCCGCAAAGGCAGTAGGCGACATCTTTATTCTCTGGCGCGTCTGCATATGTGGCTGTGGCTTGAGAAATGAAGCATATGCGTTTTGCAACCAATGTTGATACGGATCAGATACAACACTCCTGTAGACCGATGACGCTCTATATTCCATGTTAGAAACATGACGAGCGTTTCATTAATGACATGGCAAACAGTGCAGATCCTGATCAGACTGTGCGGATACACAGGCCGATCTGGATCTACACTGGTCGCAAAACCCATAAGCCCCATTTCTCCAGTCACAGCCACATATGAGACATGAATAGGCAGTTGTATTGCATATCGGATCTGTTTGTGACATTGCGGATATTTCAATGTGATGAAATTAACACTGCTGTAAATTGTTTACCGATGCTATACAAATGTGACGTAAGACCACCCATGAAAAAACATGAAAATGTTTGCCGTTATGACTGAATGCTATACACACAGTTCATCTCTTCGTTGCTGCGACGCATAGAGACGAAAATTAACGTTCTTAATTTTTGTCTCTATGCGGCGTATTATTCGAAGAAACGATGAGACGAAGATTCAGAAGCGACGAAGAAACGAAAACCAACGTGGGGACAGAACGAATACGATAATGATCGTTTCTTCATGGCGAAGAAATGAAGGAACGAATATTAAAGCCACTAAACTTCGTTCCTTCGTGGCGAAGGAACGATAATTAGCGTCCTGTATGCGTAAAACAGCGTGGCGACGAAACGAAGAAACGAAGATTAAGGGGCGCTAATTTGCGAGGCATAACTTTACGCGGCGTAAATTATCGACCTTATAGGTTAATAAGTGTCGTCCCTCCGGGGCGAAGAGACGATAAATCGAGTGGCGAAAAGACGAAGTTTAATTATTAAACTTTGTTTCTTCGTTTCTTCGTTTCTTCGCCATGCTAATCTTCGTTCTGTCGCCACGAAGAAACGAAATGTCCCTAACGAGCCACCATATATCAAGGGAATTTCATAGTAAGTTGAACTGGAAAATGTCTGTCAACCTTCGAACCCGCGAAAAGATGATTCATGACTGGCAGGTTAGAACGGCCTCGCCCCAATTTTCACGGTTCAGGGAAATTCATGAGACATATGTGTTTAGTAAGATTTGGAACTATGCTAATAAATTCTCAGAGTATGTTAGCTCTTGCAGAGCGGTATTTCAAATGATATAAAATGATATAAAATGATATAAAATTTGACGCAGACCAATGAGACTCGATGTAGTGTAATAATGGACAACTTGGTGAACCACTGCATTTGTGACTGTACATCTGAACTGCAAATGTGTGTAGCGATTCGTCGTGTATATGGTGACGTCATATTCGGAAGCATGAGTTGCTTCGGCAGTCAAGAAAAGGTCAACCTGTTATTGCAAGGTTGTGGGATTGGTTCATTGTGTGTATCAGAAGTACCTACAATAGACGATGATCGTCAAGGAATCATATTTGGCCGTCTCCGTGTGCTATGGCAGAGGTACATATGTCAGCGTTGAGTAGTTCTCGATTGCCAATTCATCTAATCATGTTACTAGTAATATGATGTAAGTATTATGTTTTGTCTTGTATATACATGTATATATGTTAAATATGTTGTTCTATCTTATTCATAACATCTTCATGTTCATATGACTTACATGAATCTCCAAATATCTGGAGGAGTAGTATATAGGGATTCAAAATGATACCACCAATGTTTTAACGTTATTGAGCTGTATTGTAGCTCCCACCACCAACCAAAATTTGGTGGTGGTATTGAATGATAAAAAGTGGTCTTGTAGTCCCAATTATATTGAACAGAAAAAAACGATACCAATTATACCAATATTATTAGAGAAAAATGGATAATAAAATACAATAGGAATTGAAAGTTCATAATGACTGTGTTGAAGAAGTTACGGGGGTTATATTCCTATATATAAATTCTATAAATTGAAAACACTAGGCGATATCGAATACATGAAGTATCAGCGTAATTTATTACGCTCCGATAAAAACGTTGCATTTACAATATTATACCGGCAATTATGCGAACTATACAATAGGCAAATACAAACATTAAGACGGATAATGCGTATCGGATATGAAACTAAGGTGTATTATATAAAATTGTTAAAACCAAACGATTCGTTTACGAATATACATTTCTACGATAGCGCTTATAAAGATATTGAAAAATTATTATTGAACAAGCACAACGAAAAATAGCAAAAGCCTCCACTCGTGCACAACAACCCCAGCGACTGGGTAAATTTCTTAGCCGGCACCCAGCCACTGGGTTGTTGGGACCTTTCTTAAGCCCACGCGCGTGATCTGTTGGCTCACAGTCTAGTTTTACGGGTCGCCTTTAACCCCATTGACAATTCCTCTCCAAAACGAATTCAGAGAAACCAGTGAAGTAAGGCGAGCCTATTTTGTGCATTTGGTTTCCGAAATTGCAAACTCTTAGGCAGAAATCTTTTAGGCCGGCACCTTTGAGCTATGCAATTCCATCGCCAAATTCACATATTTAGAGACTGCTACCATTAAACAGAAGACGGACGTCATACCGGATCAACAACATGGCACACACGAGATGAGACCAATTGTTGAAAGGTCAACAAACGTATATATACTCATCAGTTTCCTATACAACATCAAATGGTGTGCAAATTATAATTATTTATAAACACTTAGAGAGGTTCACGAATTTCCGGGATAGTTCGTTATTTAATTAATTTTGTAAACATTATTAATAATTTAAAGCTGAACACCCCCTATTATTACAAAATTAAATAAAAAATTAATAAAATAATAATTAATATAAGAAAAAACAAAATATTTCCACCAACAAAGTTGGGTTTTTTAACCGGCGCGAGTTCGAACCTCGGCGGGACCTAAAACTTTTTTTTTTTATTACTGATTATTAATTATTATGTTTACTGATTTAAATTGTTTACTGCACCAATATAATTAATTTTATAATTTTTTAAAAATTATTTAATAAAATATCACAATTTCGGGATGGTGGTGCTGTCACATTTCCTCCGACTTTATTTCCAAGTTTTACCCTAAATTTATCCCAATCAGTACTCTCAATCTTGGGCATGGTGGCGCGCGTTTTGATTCTAAAATCATTTTTTAATTCTTCATATCTCCCCATTTCTTCCACCACGGATTCAAACTCTAAATTTGATATTTCATTATCGGCCAACGGACACGATAACGTCGATGCTATTTTTCTTAGACCTGGCGAGAACGGATATTCTATCATGTTTTCTACATTTTTTCTCGAGTTTTCCACCCACCGCCCTAATTAACATACAAAGTATTCCAGATAAAACGGTAATTCCACTCAAAACCCCAGCAATTGGAACTGTTACACTTGTAGATAGCGTTGCAGCAGTCCCCGCACCACTCATTACATATAAACTTGCCAGAACCGTACTAGATGCTTCAGCTATGTTCGCCGCGCACTTATATTTTTTAGCGTTTCTTTTCCTATTTATACATTCTCTAACTAAAATATCCTGCATAGCGACGATATTATCCAACCTAAACTTCTTTCGTGAATTGGATACAGTGTTGATGGATTGGTATTGACAATTGGAAGCGTATTCGGAAGCGGTGATTCGTTCATGATTACATTTTACAAATCAAGTTCACTTAACAATGTAACAATAGTGGAAGAACTCGCGGGTCAGCGATTTTCGTAACAAAGTTAATAACACTACCTTCTGAAAGTCTAAATGGATCGTCACCGGCGAACAAAACCACCGATGAACTATCTCCAGCGAGTTTATTGACTCCAATTGCCCGTTCTTCCCCATCCAGTACGAGATTTATCATGACCGCGCCAGCAGATTTACCATTAGCATTAACCGAGCAGACAACCATTCGGAGAAGCGTACCTGGAGCAGTCATGGCGTATCCCCCATATTTATTGCTCGCTTTGGCACCGAACGAATATTCATAGAGCCCCTCATTCAATGGGCCCCGCTTCTCAGCCCAAACTGTGATGACACGTTTTTGCGTTTTCAATGTTTCCAACAATCCGGCAAGCCCCCCGATAGAGGTATGGGCCTCAGCACGAATCTTTTCAGAGGTCTCCTCAAGTGCTTTGTTCGCGGCTCTACGAACACGCGGCTCTACGAACACGCGGCCTCTTCCCGAAATTCTGTTATTTTTTCGCCTAGTTCAGTAAGTGCTGCTTCTCTGATGAGAGAGTCCTCTGAGCGCAACACCATATAAGCCTCCGTAAGGGTCGCCTGGTCTTTCTCAATACCCGTTCGGACTGCCTCAATTTCCATCCGGGCCTCTTCGCGAACTTGTGCAGTCACCGTCAGGACGTCTACTTTAAGCTGTGCCATACTCCTGTAAATCCCGTTTGTGGCCTCCGATATAGTTTTATTGATCAGGGCCTTGGTTTTTCCGGTAGTTAAAAAGTGGCTCTCTGTCGGGACGAATCCCCCTTCTGCCGGTTCCAAATTCTTTGAATCTGTCACCCAATCCCGATTGGAATTGGAAGAACTACGCGGTCCGTATATACTCATAATTAATTTTAAGAAAATTGTAATATTGGGGCACCTATACTCAATTGCAAATTTCGAGAACGACCGAAATCGGGTAATAGTTATTCAACTTTCTCGCTTGATCATCAAGAACAGAGACCATAAATTCGTGGATGTGCCCCGTTTCCAAAACTTTCATCTCGGGGTGTGGGAAGTCTAAGGTCACCGTCTCCCCAAAGAAACAGTCGCTGGCTTGCACGGTTTTCAGTAATGTGCTGGGGGATCCGTCTACCATGTTGTACGATGTGTTCACCCGATCCAAGTGCACCCTGAGAGTTTTCGTGAAGGCGAAGTCCACCGGGTTATCACCGACGTACTCACCGGAGACAAACACTCTGTCTTGTTCCCCACAGTCCGTGAGGCAGCTTTACACCTACTTGTTGTCCATCCTTCACATAGTAAAACCCTTCGCTCTTACCCACATTCTGCCACCCAACCGTGAAGGTGATTGATCTGAGACCGACTCGGCGTTTTCAGCAGCAGTTGTCGATTGACTTTTGAAGTTCACAACTCTCTTTTTCAACATTAGTGATAGTAGCAAACATAATAATATCTTTCAATGGATACCAAAGGATTTAGCTTTAATTATAATGCAAAGTACGCGGTCGGTGGTAAATACACACAAAAAGACGTTGCTAACCCCCTTGTACACCCAACTGTAACAGTTAGACCGGACAGTGGCTTTGCCACAAATTTCCCTAACATTTTTGAACAATATAGACTGCCCAAGATTACTACAATGGAGACCTTGAACGGGTGGAAAGCAACACCGATGCAGTTTTGGCAGAATCAGCTCAACTACGCCGCATGGTGTGCAACAGCCGGATGTGGGGTTTCCTCTCTGGACCATCTGGTCGCGGAGGATCCCTTCTTGAGGGCCGTTTATAACTTTCATGTGTATTATACAATTAGGAGGATTCTCAAAGAACTAGGTATTCCACTACCTCAAGACGACGCTTGGAATCCCATTTCCAACGCATACGACCGTATGACGTTTGAAAGACTGTGTAACGAATTTAACGTTTCAAAAGACGCGGACTGGAGACAGAAATAATTCTGGTACGCTTTCGGTTTAGGTGACGTTTACATAACGGGCATGGGGTTTGTCAAGCTCCCAAAGGATCCACCACCACCAATAAAACCAAAGAATACCGACTTCGTGCCACCAGTACCATGGTCTTTCAAATCGGCTCACGTTGATTTCATTCAGCAACCTGCGGGGGTAAATAACGCGTGGGGATCATTTATGTTAGATAAAAGCACAGGATTTACTCAGGCCGGTGTTACCCGCCTCAACGACTCCATTCGCACATACATCTGGGCCATCCTCGGCGCACAGAAGCAAACTCGCAGTTCTATAATAGGAGTCGGAACGGCGTTTGACGCGCAAAAACAATTATTGGCACTTGTAGAGGACGCCATCTCAGCTAAGGTGGACATGGAGAAGGCGATCCAGAATTATCAAGACGTTTTTGCAGAATGCCTGCCCCCTCCCCAGTAGACCTATGTATTTGGAATAGGTCTTTATATGGCGCCGAGAAATATGATACTACGTGACGACCCGGTTGACGGTTACAATAATCAGATCGTAATCGCCACCGTCAATCAAAAAAAATCGGCCACAACGGGAACGTGAACGCGGATTTCATCAAGCTACCCCCCAACCCCCCAAAGACGGTCGGGAGCGGAGGTGAAAATTCAAATAAATTTGAAAAAGATTTCATAAAACCGCAAGCACCTCCCTCAACTCCGTTGAACCCAGTACCCCCAATACAACCATCAAGTTCCACCAATCGCAGATTGGGTGAAATTGGAACAGGAGCGGGAACTAGTGCCACAACCCACGAGGAGGAGAAATTAGGGCTCGTCGTCGCCCTCATGGCGATAGGACTACTCGCGCTTTGGTTTTATGAACTCTCGGGCGAAGAATAGTAGGAGACCGGCGATCGTCACGATTAGAGCCCAAGTATTTTTGGTGAGCCATCCGGCTGTTTTTGATAACATAGATAGCAAGTAGGAGACGACACTCCCGATCAACCCAGGCAGTGCAGCAGCCGCCTTTTCGGCAAATTTAGCCAGGAGGACTGGCGAGGGCTTTTGGTTGTTTTTTTACCCACTCCTTGGCTCCACCGGATGTCGCGGGTACAGGCGCGGGTGGTGGTATAGGTGCAGTCGCACCACCAGTGAAAGCTAGAATTATGGTCGATATACTCATGCCGAGAGCTACGAGGATGCTTGCTATCGTGACGCCCTGCTCTCTGAACAGAGTGCGAAGACGCTCACCGAGTGTCGTGTCCTCGTGCAGAACCCTCGAGATTGTTTCGCGGATCCGACTTATTTGGGTGCGGAGAGCCTCACGGCAAGCCGATGCAGCCTCTAAGCGAGCTTCTCTTTCATCCCGCAAAGACCGCAGTCGTTCGGTGATCCGCTCGGTAGATTCTCTATCGCCACGGGCTTCCTCCAGTTTCCTTTCTTCCAGCGCAATATGTTCATCCAGCGCCGTGAGTTTGGTGAGGTTATGGACCAATTCGCCCCGGACTGTTTGCATAGCCTTATCGAGTCCCCGGAGTTCGCGAAGAGGTAACGGTGGGTCATCCATCATGATGAGTATTCCGTCTATATCGCTTTCGCTGAGCTCCATTGTGCGAATAGCGTCGATGGCTACACGAGGGACCTCACTGATCTCGACAGTTTCTATCGCGGCGGCCGTCTTCCCCATCGTTTCGTCTGTAGAATGTAGGGTCTCTACAACGCGGGTCGGCACAATTGTTTTACCACTGCCGCCCAATCTACGAATCCTAGTTCGTTCTTTATGATTTCGCCACCGTCCCGGTTTCCAGCAATGGTGTTCAGCGATAGGGGTTTCGCGGTCCTCATGTTGAAGATCGGGACATTTGATGCTTTTAGTCGCAACCTATCACGCAGATCCAATTCGAACATGGAGTAGTCGCGGCCGACAGGTGGGACCACACCTTTTTCTGCCAAATTGTTGTAGTAGTCATCTACAGTTGACTTGACTAATTCCCGACTTAGACTAATGGTGTTGGTAGCGCCACCTATTTCCCCCAATTGCGATTGGATTGGAACTGGAATCTCTATGAAGGGTGTTTCGTCATCATCATCATCACCATCGAGGTAATCGTCTCTGCCGATTTCATCCATGTCAATATCGTAATCAGCCATCTTTATAATTATGTATTAAAGACAAAACCATACGGGTTTAATAGAGTAACTAAATTATGTCTTCGAGTCAATACGGTCGCAAACTCAATCCATACCGCAGACTACGTGAGTCCCTCGGGGCAAAAGACGTGAGACAGAGTGTCGTTATTACGAACAACCCATCGACGATCGACCAGAACCAGCAGCTCTTAGTCCGCTTCCCCAACCTCGGAGCTAGCGACGTCATTGTGCTGGGGACTGTTAACCTCGCTTTTACTATTTCGCTGACGTCGACGGACGCAGACCGAACCGTCGTTCAGAACCTGGGTCGCACCATCGTCAAGAAGACCATGATAAAGATTTCTGGTAATGAGGTGATGTCGATCGACGACAGCGACGTCTACCATTGCTATCAGGACCTGTGGAAGACGGCACAAGAGCGCGAAAACGAGGCCTATCAGGGTATTTACACCAACAAAAATAAGAACTTAACCAAACTTAGAATCGGGGCTGGTAACAAGGCAGATAACAACGCGAGTGACAACGCGATGGCGGCCGCTTACGGCAACCGCTTCTACATCCCGCTCGACTTTGAGTTGCTGGAGAGTCACATGCCATACTATCAGAGTGCTTTGGCGGACCGCCTCGAATACGAACTAACGTTCAACGACTACGGCCGAGCTCTCATAGCCACCGACATGGCATCGAAGTATACGATCGACAATGTCTCGTAGGAGTACGACATGGTCACGATGCCCGAACTCGCGCGATTGATCAGATCCCAGTACGCCGGGCGCGTTGCCATACTTTACGACCGAGTTCTTCGCCACCGCAAGATGACGAAAGACAAAAGCGTCAACGTACCCGCCCGCTCGATGAAAAATATACTGATGCTGTTCGAGGAGGGTCGGTTCGGGGCTAGAAAAACTGACAAATTATATAACCCCAAGATCACAAAGGTAGAGGTTACGATCGGGGGAATCCCCAATCAACTCTACAGCGCGGGTCTTCGCGCACACCAGCAGTGGGACGAAGTCAGAAAGCAGTTTGCTTCCGGTTCTAAGCGCTCTCCGGAGGTTGCCGCGGTTGCCAAAGACCTGCAGCTCTCGGACGTCTCCCTCGCGGAGTTCCTGACTACCAAATACGCGTTATGGCTAGACATGCAAGCCAGCGACGATGACCAAATGCGCGGTAGTGGGCGCCAAGTTGAGAACGCTAGCGAGGGTGTGACGATCCAAATAACCAAAGAGGCGGATGGAGATGGGCCATTGAACGTGTACTTAATTATAATTACAGACGCACAAATCAACATCGAAGATGGTCGGTACGTCTCAGCACTTTACTGATTTAAAAAATCAACACCAATTCACGATTGGAGATTTAACTCTACCTTCAAACTTCAAAGTTTGTGATGCCCACTCTACCACAATATGTGGGCAGACAGGATGTGGAAAAACGGTTTTCATCCTCGAATTGCTCGAGGGATCCTATCGCAATGTCTTTCGACACATTGTCATCCTATGTCACATTGTGTGGCACAACGACACTTATCAGCGGTGCCCGTGGATATGGGTCTACCCTGAGGTATACGTCTTTGACCCCGGTGACAGGCTTCACGATTGGTTGCGTGTCTTCTACCAAATATTTCAGGGCGAGCCCACCCTATATGTGATTGACGACTGCTCGGCCAAGGCAGCGATGACTAAATAGAAGGACATGCTCTCTGAGCTCGCATTTTCTGGCCGTCATGCGGCGCAATGTGTATGGATCTCGAAATGTTGAACAAATGCTGAACAATGGTTAACAATGTTAACAATGTGTTGCTCCGCTGCGAGCTTTGTTGCGAGCATAACGGTGATCATAAGTATCGGGTGGTGCGCTTGGCAATATGTTAGACTTATGAGACTTGTCGAAATAGTACTAAACACAATGAACTGCGACGAACTTCTCGATCAGCTAATGGAAGAAACCTCAACTCCGTTGAAGTCGACTGCCGACACGACTGCCGACACGATGTCTTTCCTGAAAGATCAATCGGCGATTGCAACGGCTGCCGATACAGTCCCGAATGAAAATGAAAACGAGGCGCGACGCGAGCGGCTAGCTGCGCTGGTTGCTGGGGGACAATCGGAGCATTATCTCGGTAGGCGTCTCTCAGTTTGTCAGGTGGATAAGATGTCAGATGCGGAGATTGATAAAATGTATGCGCGATACGAATCTAGGTTAGGTGCAGAGATGACAAAAACTCTTGGATCGGCGGCTATTCATTTGTACGCTACCGCTGTTAGTATACTTCTCCCTATACCAAACACCGCGGAGTTGATTCGCGATCTACAGATTGACCCTTTTATAGGACACACTCTTAGAACAGCCTGCTGCTCAATTTATCACAATTTGGAATGTACTTAGCTCCGCTGACAACCGCGTTGACCACGGGTAAACACTGTCAATTTGGACATATATGCCGACGAACTATAAGCTCAGAAAATGATGACACAAGACACACCTGCGAGAGTGACGGAACCGCAATCCCCGATTGCTCCAACCCAATCGAAATTGGAGTTGAACCCGATTGCACGACATAAAAATCCAAAAAGACAGGTAGCTTGGCGGGCAGCAGCTGCCACACGAAAAGTTAGACAAGATAAAATACTGGCCGAGCTTCGAGAGGCCAAACGGTCGTAGCAATCCCCGATTGCTGTTGAAACAGCAAAACACCCGGTGGCAGCTGTTTCTCCCCCTATCCACGAATTGGAACAGGAGAAGCAATCCCCGATTGCTGTAGCTCCTACCCCCTATTACTTCTACATTGTTGAACCTTATTGGAAAATCGTCCCGTGGGTTGTTGGTGGTCTGGCAGTTGTGGGCACCCTGTATGTGCTGAAATACCCCCTATTACACCAATCCAGATTGGAAAAACAACCCCCAAGGCGGTTCCGAAGAAAGTTACAAAACCGATTGCGCCCCATTTAAACATTGATCGCGATCCCTTTTATATGCAATAATTATAGTTATGGCTGAACACGATGGTAAAATGATAGTGAATGCGCTTTTTCAGCCGTGGTGATATCGGGTCTCAGTATCGGGTATGCTCGACTATCAAAGATGGCCTTAGCAGTGACCGTTCCCAAATTAGACATCTCTGTCAGAGACGTAGGGCTTGTGACCTTAGATGTAGCGGCCGCACTTTGGAATTCTACCCTCTAATATATGGAAATAATGGCTTCGATCGCAACGCTTTTATGTGATGCAGTCATGAGCGCTGTGGCATTCGGCGGTAGCAACTATTTAATCTCGTCAATAGGAAAATCGGACGCGGATGAGGAGCGCAAGCGTCACGATTTGGCTGTAGAACAACTCAAGAGCGCAGACGCAGCATGGTCTAAAAAACGACCCGCCCATCTGGACTGGGTCAACGAAGAGCTTCGCCGCGAGAATCACGCCGCGTAAACTTTCCAGAACGTTGAAGAAGCCAACCGCGGGTACGCGCTGGCATATCCACAGAGAAGTCTCAATCCAATGAATCCCGAGCCCCAACTTTCAGATTTCTATGTACCGTCAGAGGCTCAAAAAGACCGCGAGATCGCGTTCATCGTCGTGGGAATGGGTTTGGTTGGTCTCGTCAGCTACTATATTCAATCGAGATTGAAATAAGCAATAATTATAACTTTTTTTTTTAAATATATATATATATAACGATGTTGGTTGACGAACTTTATTTTGCTATGATCGATGTAGGCTACACGGCCCTTAAACATCGTTTAGCTGGTGCAAAGAGTATGATTCGTCTGGCCCGAGATTCTCTCGAGACGTGGCGCGAGGACGAAAAAGCGGCCACCCTTTTCGCAAAGCGGATGTTAGATTCCTCCAAGTTAGATTCCCCAGATTTCCCTCTCCTGTTCCAACCCAATCGCGATTGGGGCTGCAGCAAAACTTCCAACAAAGGTTTATTATTAACGACGCAGTTACCGGACGATCTGGCGAGGGCATGTTGGAGATTGTCCGATCTATTAGAATACTTCGCATACGATGGACACGCGCAAACTTGATACTAAACTAAGGGGGGTTAAGGTTCGCCTACACTGCAAGCTAGCAAACACATACTACAGCCCCGCGGCTACTGGAATGGACTCGCGGCCATCAAGAACCTCGCGGCGGCGACCAAGGTTTCCGAAAACGCCACCAAGGAATGGCTCAAGAAGCAAGCCCTCTGGCAGATCTATTTACCCGCGCCTCACAATATTCCGCGCCCGAAATTCGACGTGCCTATGCCGAACCAAGTTCACCAAGCAGATCTCCTGTTTCTCCCTCACGATCGCGTCGGTCGCAAAACGTACAAGTACGCACTGACAATCGTTGACGTAGCGAGTCGCTATAAGGGGGCTGAGCCACTGGCTACGAAAGAGTCTAAGGAGGTGGCCGAGGCTCTTTCCCGAATATATAAGATGAGTCCTCTCAATTGGCCGAATCTTCTCCACGTCGATCCCGGCCACGAGTTCAGGGGCGCGGTATCTCATTTATTGACTAAACACGACGTTTCTGTCAGACGCGGCCGCGTCAACATCCACCGAGACTAGGGGATTGTGGAGCGGTTCAATCGAACCCTTGCTGAGAGACTGTTCGGTCACCAATATGCCAAAGAGCTTGTAGACCCTCATACTCGATCGACCGAGTGGGTGACCAGGCTACCCTCCGTGGTCTCTGCACTGAACGGCGAGGTGACCAGATTGATCGGTAAGAAACCCGTAGATGCTATCAAGGCAAAAACGGTGTCGCACAAACCATCCGCCGTCTCGCGCGGGCGCCCCGTTGGTTTAGCGGAGAAACTGCTTCCATCGGATGCTGCCGTCCGGTACCACTATCAGCCGGGAGAGCTCGAAGGTGGTCGCCGCCGTGCGACTGATCCCGTGTGGTGTCTCAATGTATATCATCTAGATCGATCTATTACCAAACCCAATGAGCCCGTGCTCTACTATTTAGATGATGGTCCATCTCACGGATTTATTCGCGAAGAACTTCTTATGGTGCCTTCTGACACCCAGCTACCCCCGGATCGTCAGAGTCTTTAGATTGATTTATTAATAAATCGTTAGATTATTTTTTATTAAATCAGTAGAGACGTTCTGTATATATTCCGTCTGGTAACACGCGTCTTTTATCGTAGTACGCCGAGAGTCCTAATTTGTGTTGACAGTACGTTTTCGTAACACCGTCTTTCATTGTAAATCCTCCATTTTGTGCTACATCTATAATGTGTTTTCCATCTTCCGTAGTTTCACTTAGTACTCGTTTATATCTATCCCAATTTAAAGTGTTAGTTCTCTTGGACATTCCGTTCGCAGTGTTTTTATTATTTTTTTCAAAATTAGTGGAATTAAATTTTTCTACAAAATAACACTTACTAGATAACGCTATCGTCCTATCTCCGCTAAATTCCATTTTGAAAAGTCCTGGCTCTCTTTCGCTCCATTTATCCCAAGCCAACCATTTATTTTTTTATTTTTCAAACTCGTCTAGTAAGTTGGGTCTAATCAATTCCTCTATTGTTTTTCCACTAACTCCTATGTACATACTATCCGTGTCCATCTGTATTAATTCAAAGTCTTCTCTTTTTACGTATTTGTCTAGAAATTCGTAGTAAAATTCCAACATTCTCAATATAGCGAGTTGATAAACCGCTATTCCACAATGGAATGGTCTCTTTACTGAGCACCGCGGTTTTCGGGAAGATATTTCGTACGCATCTCCTATCTCTTCCAAATCATCAAAGAATGCAGATCTTAATGCTTTGTACCAGGTTTCGTGTGTAGTCACCGTATTTAAATGTCTCTCTGTTGCCTCTATCATTTTTCCACAACACGAGTTTCCTAATAATTTCATTATATCCGCTACTGGTTTCTTATTTGGTTCTACATCGCCTGTTCGTCTTGCGGCTGTAAATTATTTTGCGAACCATTCGAATGGTTTTCCACTAATATAATCTATAACACGATGAACTCCAGTTATTTCTAGGCCGTGTTTTAAATACCATAATAGTGGTGCGTACACCAATACATTAGTGGCGGTCATCGATCCCACTAATTTCCTTCTATTTCCTCTTGTTCGGCCAGTATCTTCCACATATTTTAACATGTGTTCAGAAACCTCCTCAACGTCTACTTCTCTGTTTATAAATATTGGGGACATTTCAGAAAACTTATCTTTTAAGTTGTGTGGAACTTCTATATCCACCTCCGCAAACCCAAACCAGTCTCCAGGTAAAACACTTTTACAAAACTTTTTATTAAATTTAGGGTTATGTGGGGTATCTATCTGGTGTCATCAGTTTCTCTCCCACACCTGGGCATCTCTAAAATGTTTAACGTAGATAAAAATAATAACTGCGTTTTGTCAATCGTACCCCCCAAAACACAGCCTGACCAATTGTTTTACCCTCACTTTTGCAACGGTTGTTGGTTTCTAAATTCCTTTGAAAACGATTCGGCTTCTGCATATCGTGTAAATACTATTGATGGACCGCCAACTAGAGCGTCTTTCATCATTTCGTATGTTTCTTCCTTTGGTGCATATAGAGCATCCTCCGGTATAATCGTCTTTGAAGATTTGTGTTCTTTAATGGTTCCTCTCAATAAATATTGTATAGCTACTCCAGGTAGTGTTACCGCATCTTTGAAAATATCCTCACCTCTGTGTTTATAAAATTCACACATGTTTTCCACCGCTTCTAGGAACGGTGCTACATCCAAATCGTTATAATATTTCAACCAATCTCTGAAGGTTTCCATATTCTCAAATTCTACGACATTTGCTTAATTCTGTTTCATCTATTAACATTTTCCCAGATAGTTTGGAATACCAATTCTCTATATCTGGTAGTCCTGGGAAATCCAGTTTGTCTGGAGAATCAAACCACTCGTAAGGAAAGAAAGATTTGTGTCCTTTACAGTCGTAGGCTTTTATCCAACTATCGTAATTTACACCAGGTCCTAGGTAAAGTATTACATCAAGAAATCTAAACTCTGGAGTAAATAAAAATATTGTTGCGTTTGCACGTTTTCCGACCATTACTTTCGTTGTTGTTGATGCCAGTTCGCCTACTAGGTATTTCTTTATTAAGTTTATATCGTACTTACTGCTGCTAAAACCTATAACCGGTACTTGATATATCCACTGCTCGATCTGGGAAATTTAGTTTTTTTTTCACGTAAATATTCTGTATTAAACCCATATCTTGACCATACTTCTTCTCTTATAGCTTTTCCCCTGACTTTCAAATCTTCTACGAATGTTTCTATAAGTTTTGCAGGATCTTTATCACAAATATGAGTTACTGTTCCTGAGAAATTATCTCCTATACTAACGCTTACCGGAACGTGCTCAGCTTCGTACTCTAAACTATTACCGAGAGTTTTTCGATTCTGCTGGAGATACGCCTCAACATCGTATACTATCTGATATGGATAAAGAGTAGTGTCGCAACCGATCATTATGTCTTTACCCGTTCTTTGGAATTAGCATTCCCACATAACTACTAGGTTGAATTATTTGCTTCTAATAAATTTATCTCTTCTCATAGTGGATGCGCGTTCTTCTTTTCTATGATTTGCATGAATCTCACACCCGTGCCAGTAACAGCCGTGATATTGATATACGGTATTGGTTTCTGGACAGTATCCATCTACTGGAGCTCATAAAATCCATCTTTCACCCCCGTGTCCACACTGTTCGTGGTGAATGTGAATTCACTCCTGCTTTTCCACAGAGTACATCCAATCGATCGCCCCATAACTGTTAGAACTTTTTGGGTAGAACGTTTTCTCGAACGACGAAGGCGGGCACTCTAAATAATTACCGTCACATATTACTTTTGTCTCACCTTTCATACATTTTGGTCCGTGTCTCTTCATATTACTCGCTTTCGTGAATTTCTGTTTGCAATTATCGCAGGCGTACATTTTAGATAATTTTTTAAGGTTTTTTAAACAGTCCTATTATCATTGGTTTATTACCTATTGCCGTATAGTGTGCTGGTACCTTTTTCAACCACCATACGCCACATTCGGTGGGTTGATATACTTCTATGCCGATTTTAAAAAACTCTTCAACCTTTTTCAGATCTGAAAAAGGAATTGGTGAAGCCACATTACTACCGGTATATTGTTTACTAAGTTATTTTGCCTTGTCCGTGCATCTGTCAGGCCTTGCACCTGTCATAAGCATAGCTAGACACTTGAACAGACAAAGGTCGTCATTATACTTATCTAAAGAATACATACCTTTTTTATTATTTCAACCAACCATTCTGGAAATTCTCCTCTTTGGATTGTAGTCCCAAATCTATTCCCCTATTGCCCTGTATTAGCTTTACAAAAACCTCTACCCATCTTACAAACTTCCACTTTGTATTTGGTCTGTCTATTTTATCAGACATTATTCGTGTTTGCTCCTTATCTGGAAACCAATTTTTAACGGTTTTCATTGATGATAGTGGTTCGCTACCACCGAGATTTTTGTGAAATATTATAGTCATAGGTTTTCCATTTTTAGTTTCCTCCATATGTTCTAGCTTGTAAGAATATGAATATCTCAAATAAAAATTGGTTGTTAGATACGGAGCGAGTTTATCGGACATGCGTTCAGACTCGTTAATGTCAATGTTTTTACGAAAGGATAATGTAACTACCCGTCTTCCCTTTTCTACCTTTTCCAATGTTTCATCATGAGCCCCCAATATGTCTTCACCTTCTGCCACTATCGCGCGAACGATAGATTTGTTATTATTCTCCAAATTATTTGGTATTGGGTCACCTGTGCGTCTGGAATTGGTGCTTGAAGGTTTTATTACACTAGCCCTTAACACCGCAATACTTTCTTTTTGAATTCTGTTACCAACTTCCTCTGCTAGTGAGAGGTCTTTAAAGGCTCCTCGTTTGTGGGCGCGGGTAAACCGCTTCATAAACGCCTCATTCTTTGTGGCGTTTATCAGCTTTGTCAACCCTCTAACTCTCAACCGTTTACTATAAGTAACCCCTAGAGATTCGGCTTCTCTTCTCAAACTTTCTATTTCTGCTCTAGTTTCTGGCGTTGTCATATTTTCTGTATATATAACCTATGAAATTTATCTGTTCAATTGGACGTGAAAAAAACATGATGTTTTTTTCACGTCCAATTGAATATAAACATATACATATATATATAAATACATATATATAATGGAGTGTGTGACTTGTTGTAAGACGTTTACGTGTAAAGACTATCTACGAAGGCATCTATCGAGACGTAGAAAATTTCCTTGTGTCGCCCCACAATTTCAATGCCCCAGATGCCCTTGTAAATTCGTTTGTGCCCAAACTCTTTGTAGACATAAGCAACTGCGCTGTCAGGTGGCTAAAGGTGAACGTGGTAGACTAGAGCTGGTAGAATTAGTTGCTGATCTGCGAAATAAATTAGCTATATTGGAGGAGAAAAATGTGCTGTTGGAATATAAACTATCACGCGCGGACGCATTGAAATTGCATTAATGATTTCGTCTTTTTTTCAAAAGTCAATTTCCAATATAATTGGGACTACAAGACCACTTTTTATCATTCAATACCACCACCAAATGTTGGTTGGTGGTGGGAGCTACAATACAGCTCAATAAGGTTAAAAACGTTGGTGGTATCATTTTGACTCCCTATATACTACTGGAGGAAATAAAGAATATATATACACTAGTAATCCCAAGGTCAAGGTCATGGACTTAACGCTTTCACAAACTTACCTTTGGGGTAAATGTCTTATAACTTCTGTTTCGTTTAATATACTGTATTGATAGTTCACACATGCATTCCCATGACGGTCCTCTAGCATGTTGTGACAAATCCACGATACTGCGACCACCAGCAGTCACAGCAGCCATATATTTCACCAACATTGCAAAGTATACTTATATAGCAAAGTATACTTTGATGGAGAAATTTTCAATTTTAGGATAAATGTATTAATTTTTATAATACTGAATTTATTACATTATCACAGCAATTTTGGCTGTAATAATGTAATAAATTCAGTATAATAATTATGATTACTTTTAATCATCAAATATATGCAGTCGGTAGTTCTATATTAAATAATGCATTTCAGGAAAAAGAAAATGTAATGATTACTCCGTCAAAGTATACTTTACTAGAAATGAATACTTCAGTTTGCAATGTTGGTGAAATCGGCTACAGGTCAACTTTATAGACATAGCGCTTTCACGAGATTTCTTATTTCATTTGATAGCACTCATTGATAATTTGCACAGTGGTGTGAGTCGGCTAGATTATTGCGAAAAAAAGAGGAAATTAGTAAAAAAAAATGCTAAAAAACACATGCATCCCCTCCACAAAAGTAACATTTTTTAGCAATGTCGGCAAAATAAGTTGCTTCTTTTTATTTTTTATTTTTATTAAAACAGAGGAAATCCTCTGAAAAGAGGAAAATTGACACCCCTCCATTCTTTGTTGGTCCTTTATCATACTGTCACAAATCAAATCAATGGCTCTCCCACCATCAGCCAAAGTTCAAGGTTTAGTGCGTTCACAAAATTCGTTTTTTTTTTCACAATTCAATATTCTGTACAGCAAATATTTCTGATGAATATATCAAGCAGTTGATGCAAATGATCATGAATTCCTGCATTTTACCTGTTGGTACTGGTTATATTTCGTAGTATACCATATTGGACGCCATTTTGAATCCCAGGAAACTGACTATGATTCAATCCACCCTCGATATGTTTTGCATGTCAAATAGTCTTGCAATATGAATGCAGTAAAATAGCTGGTGAAAGAAAAAAGACCACGTGACCTGCACTTATATCACATACAAATTTTAATGATCGTCTCCTGTTTAATTAATCTTCTTACTTGTTGAAACAAACCCATAAAATGGGAGACAAAATTACACTTTATTAACTTATGCAGGTGGCATTCGTATAATAATAGTGTTTGGAACGTCTGTTAATTATCAATTCTACACGTTTATATTTATGTTACCCATTCTTTATTAGAGAATGGTTGTCAATAAATATACGGTTAATTATATAATTTATCTAATTTTCATGGTCTCGTATTAATTTTATGAAAGAGACACATTTATTCTAACGTTCAAACAAAAAATATCTATCAATATTGATTGTTTCATAATCTGTGTTGTAATTTGAGGAAACTCATACATTTGACATAAAGCCTAAAGGGGGATAATAACGTAGTTTCATACCAGCATGCACAAAAACATTCCGGGAGTTTTGCAGAGTTACTACACTCAATTATATAGTGTGGTATAATGAAGAGAAATTGTGCACTTTGTGACAAAAGCATGAACTTTGGCACTTTGCCCCCTTTGAAGTAGTGTAAGTCATTACATATTGGGCACTTCATTTTAAATTTGATAATCATACATGATATTTCAATAACAAATCACAATCAATTGTATTTTCAAGATGGCCGCCAATAATATAGCAAATTTAAATATATTTGCTTGTGTAAATGAAATATCTACTATATCAGTAGCGGATTCAGGGGGGCTACCCAACTCCCTCGCAGTCCCCCTCCGAGTCCCTTGCAGTTCAGCTTGAGGCCGCGAGGTGCTCAATTACCGTGTGTCGCCAACGAGGAGGCACTGCTAAGGGCTTGTCTACAGAGTGGCTATGTACTGGCACAGAAGACTTATGCACTCGGCTTCCTATTCGCCAAAGGCTAGCCAGCGGCAGAGGCTGAAAGCGGAAGGTGACAAGCACACAACACACAGCACTGCACACTAAACTACTCAGCAGACCCAATTGACACACATTTTGTGATAGTTGGATTGGTTGTAAATCCATTCCAGTTACTTTGGGGTGAAACTGTAGCCGATTTCATCAAAATTGCAAAGCATACTTTTCTAGCAAAGTATACTTTGAGGGAGTAATCATTTATTTTTCCCGAAATGCATTATTTCATATAGAACTAACGACTGCATGTATTTGATGATTAAAAGTATGCAGAATTATTATACTGAATTTATTACATTATCACAGCCAAAATGGCTGTGATAATGTAATAAATTCAGTGTAATAAAAATTTCATAAAATTGAAAATTTCTCCCTCAAACTATACTTTGCATTGTTGGTGAAATAGGCTACAAGTTAAGGCTTTAATCGACACGGACATGTGTTGTCCGGTCATGTATACAAACAAACACATCAAGATTGGATTTTCGGATCTGTATAAAGCACCCTGATGTGCACAGTGTATCTATTCTACCATATCCGTCAAATTTGACTCAACCAATCAGCTTGGCATAGGTGTGGCCTCGCGGATTCAATATACACCTACCGCATTATTGTTGACATCCGTTTAAACGTAGCTTCACATGCCTGTCACTGACTAGGTCAGATAAACAAAATGGATTCAACCAATCAGCATAGAATAGGTGTGGCTTCATTGAATTCAGAATACACATGTCCCAAGATCCACTTCCCTATTTGCCTGCGGTCAAATCAACGGGTAAGTTGTTTGCTATTAATGACCTCCGGCGGCATCCGTTTGAACATAGCTACACACGCGTGTCACTGATTATTTCAACTCGAAATTGGCAAAGCACAAGTATGCTGAAGTAACATTCTGCAATGCAAAGCATTGCAGAATCAATTTACGAAATGTCGGAGATTAGCATTTTGTAAAAACAAAATAGAAATATAACATTTAATTTCATGTTTTTTTCTGATTCTGGCTCTGCTGTCTGTTTGACCGTGAATTACAACGACTTCCGCACAAATAGTCGTCGCCGACGATTGCAACCAACGTATAAATACTCCAAGTCTTAACTAGGTGAAGGAAAACATAACGATTAACGTGTATATTAAATGACAAAAACGAATAAAGTATATAACAAATACATGATGTCCGTAAATCAAAACGATGCTGTTCTACTGCTACGTCATAGCGGTTATTTTTTCAACGCCAGCTCGCGCCAGTAGGTCGCAGTAACAGGAGAGATAAGCGATGACCAATTCATTGCATGGCGCTGTATAGGTGTCAGATAAGGTGCGATATGAGAAATCTCAATATCACGAAATATACAAACGAACCGAAAATCTGTTATTAGGGTCGCCGTTGTTGTTCTTAGCGCGGTTTGAAGAAAATAAGTGATAGTTTGTAATGTGACCTTTAAAGCACATTTGTCCGCCTATATGGTCGATTATCGCCTCGTACAGGCTGATGAACTATGCTCTAAGTATTATATGTAATGCACATACATTGCAGCAATGTCTTACCAGGCCGGTTTACCGACGAACAAACCCCAGGGAATTAGACCCAATGTAAATACGGACAGTATAATACCCCATCGCTGACACTAGCTATATGATACATAGTATCTATTGTCATCGATGAGGAAGAATGTCCGAAGCATTGGCCGTCTAATTCAAGTCCATTGGAGTGTCTTTTAGCTGCACAATGACCGCCGTTGGGCATGGATTTACATTTATTGAGCATAGGCTGCATATGCAGCCTATGCTCAATAAATGTAAATCCAATAAATGGGGGAGATATGGCGATGTGCCTAAAGTGTGTGAATATGAAATGTGGCTCTGACGGGAGAAATGGGGCTTTAATATGTCATTTATGACCAGTGTAATCCCTGATCAAACAGCACACATCGGTAGCCTGATAAATATCAATAATGTTTATAAGAAGCATGACGGGCGTTTCATTGATGGAATAGCGAACAGTGCAGATACTGATCAGACTGTGCGGATGCACAGGCTGATCTGAATCTACACTGGTCGCATAACCAATAAGCCCTAGTTATTCAGTCACATCCACAAATACATACTTATCTCCTGAAATGACGGCTCGCGTTAGGATCCGTCTCATCTCGGTCTACACTGTATACAAACAGAGGGATTTTGAGATATGTGGTGTTGCATTTTTAATGCTTATTAGATGCCAAGGCTTAATAGCCAGAGCGTACTAGATCATTAGGAAACTATACCCACTGCACAATGCACGTCTCGAGATAACATCACTCGTCGCAATGACGGTATTTTTGAATCGGGGGTCGTATTAGAATACTCGACATTTCTTTCAAGTATTTCTTTCGGCAGTCGGCAAATATGGCACTGGCCAGGCGCGGATACAGGGGGGGGGTCCAGGGTCCGACCCCCCCCCCCCCCCCCCCCCCCCCACCCCCCCCCCCCCCCCCTGCTCCCGGGAAAAAAAAAAAAAAAGACGAAAATCTACAATACTCGCATAGTTGGATGACTTCTTTCGTGGCCTAGGTGTCAGGAAATCGCATCTGAGGCGATCTGGTATCTAAACATTTCCTGGGGGAGAACCCCCAGACCCCCCTACTTTACGATTTCGCGCTCGCATAGGTCGGCTATACCAAAACGGCAATTAGTTTTTTGTCGTTTAAGACGAACGATATGCATTTTTGACCCGCGACAATAATAAAGCCGTAATGGAATGTGTGTCCAGTTTAAAAGCTACACATAGCTACACGTTTATCACCAGCTTCACTCTGGCTTTATATTTGTTTGCTGCTTAGGACTGGAATAGTTGTCTTCTGGGGAAAAACCAATAATGTATCTGGATCAGACCTTGCGGATGTGGGGTTACATTGGCCGCAAATGTAGTAAGCGAAATCTTTATTCTCTGGCTCGTCTGCATAAGTGGCTGTGACTGAAGAAATGGGGCTTATGGGATTTACTACCAGTGTAGCTTCTGATCAAATAGCACACTCATGTAGCCAGGTAACGATCTATGTTCCTTGGTAGAAGCATGACGAGTGTTTCATTAATTAAATGGCGATTAGTGCAGATCCTGATCAGACTGTGCGGATGCACAGTCTGATCTGGATCTACACTGGTCGCAAAACCCATAAGCCCCATTTCTCCAGTCACAGCCACATATGAGACATGAATAGGCAGTTGTATTGCATATCGGATCTGTTTGTGACATTGCGGATATTTCAATGTGATGAAATTAACACTTCTGTAAAATGTCTACCGATGCTATGCAAATGTGACATAAGTTCACCCATGAAAAAACATTTTTTTCTGTTGTTTTTTTTCACACGAAAACATGTACAAACAAGACATATTACTAGCAACATGCATGTGCATAATTACATTCCATTTCATATTTCTAAATTAGTAAATTACATATGTAAAAAATAACAGTTTAATTAGATAAGTACGAGCAGAATGATCATATGTTTTCATTATCTTTTATTGGATTAAATATTTTAAGAGAAAGAATGCTAGAAGAAATAAATTAGTTTAGTGGAAATAGTTAGTCTAGTGGTAAATCATTCCATTTTCTATTGTGTATTTCAGCTTTGTTTCTGTTTACTGCTATTTTATGTTTTTTTTAAAGCTGAGAAAGTCGGTTCAGTATTTCTTAATTTCTATCTATACATGAAGTACTTTCCTAGTATAATACAAAAGTTCAAGAATATAGTTTCTGTTTCATACTGCCCTGAACTTATTGATTGCCATTCCAATGTAAATGTTCTACCGGTATCATGTAAAAACGTGTTTAGCAGAGACGAAAATTCCTGACTTCTTTGGCATTCCCAAAATAAGTGCTTGTTTGTTTCTGGTGCCATACTGCATAAATCGCATAATCGTTCGTGGCAATAATTTTTATCCAGCATGAAAAACTTGCAAACTGTTGCTGTTATGGCTGAATGCTACACACAGTTCATCTCTTCGTTGCTGCGACGCATAGAGACGAAATTAACGTTCTTAATGTTCGTCTCTACGCGGCGTATTATTCGAAGAAACGATGGCATACGCCGCGTAGAGACGAACATTAATAGGCGATAATTATCGTTTCTTCGTGGCGAAGACACCAAGATACGAAGGGACGAAGAAACATAAATCAACATGGGGACAGAACGAAGAGACGATAATTATCGTTTCTTCGTGGCGAAGAAAGGAAGATTAAGGACACTAGATTTCGCCTCTACGATAAGTAGAGTCATGTAGGTATAAAACAGTGTGGCGACGAAACAAAGAAACGAAGATTAAGGAGCGCTAATTTGCGAAGCATAACTTTATGCGGCGCATATTATCGACCTTATATGGCGATAAGTGTCGTCCCTCCGGGCGAAGGGACGATAATTAGCGTGGCGAAAAGACGAAGTTTAATTATTAAACTTTGTTTCTTCATTTCTTCGCCATGCTAATCTTCGTTCTGTCGCCACGAAGAAACGAAATGTCCCTAACGAGCCACCATATATCAAGGGAATTTTCTAGTAAGTTGAACTGGAAAATGTCTGTCAACATTCGAACCCGCGAAAGATGATTCATGACTGGCAGGTTAGAACAGCTTTGCCCCAATTTTCACGGTTCAGGAAAATTCATGAGACATATGTGTTTAGTAAGATTTGGAACTATACTAACAACTTCTGAGAGAATGTTAGCTCTTGCAGAGCGGTATGTCAAATGATATAACATTTGATGCGGACCAATGAGACTCGATGTAATGTAATAATGGACAACTTGGTGAACCACTGCATTTGTGACTGTACATCTGTACTGCAAATGTGTGTAGCGATTCGTCGTGTATATGGTGACGTCATATTCGGAAGCGTGAGTTGGTCGGCAGTCTCGAGAAAAGGTCAACCTGTTATTGCAAGGTTGTGGGATTGGTTCATTGTGTGTATCAGAAGTACCTGCAATAGACGATGATCGTCAAGTAATCATATTTGGCCGTCTCCGTATGCTATGGCAGAGGTACATATGTCAGCGTTGAGTAGTTCTCGATTGCCAATTCATCTAATCATGTCACTACTAATATAGGAATGAATGGCATTTTTGTGGAATTTATCGGGGTATAAACTTGGAAAAGTCGCGGGAATACTGGACGAAGGCCGGAAGGCCTCGTCCAGTATTCCCGCGACTTTTCCAAGTTTATATCCCCGATAAATTCCACAAAAAGGCCATTCATTCCTTATACTTCCAGCATTTGAAATAAATTCATGAAGAAAATGTGTTTATTTTCCGTTTTCTTAAGAATTATTTTAACTGCGCCTGACGGTTACGGAAAGTAGTTCGGCATGGAGTTTACTGGGATATAAATTCTGGACAGAGACTTGCTGCGGACCAATCAAATGTTAGGGAATTGTGTAAATATTTTTATGCTGGAATTATATGTATATATGTTAAACATGTTGTTCTATCTAATTCATAACATCTTCATGTTCATATGACTTACATGAATCTCCAAATATCTGGAGGAAATAAAGACTATATATACAGTAGTAATCCCAAGGTCAAGGTGATGGACTTAGCGCTTTCACAAACTTACCTTTGGGGTAAATGTCTTATAACTTCTGTTTCGCTTAATATACTGTATTGATATTTCACACATGCATTCCCATGACGGTCCTCTAGCATGATGTGACAAATCCACGATCCTGCGACCACCAGCAGTCACAGCAGCCATATATACTGAGCAAAACTAGAAACGTCCCTCCATGTTTAAGGAAAGATTCATCAAAAACCAAAAGGGTTACTTTTAAAAATCAAAATGGAAAAACAAGTTCATTCATTTCTGTATCAAAGCCAATAAATTGCATTTGGATATCTTGTTAAATATTCGAGAGATAACCGGCCAAGGGCGGTAGGGGTCAAAATCAAAAATCACAAAAACTCAGAAATGTGTTACTTAATGTTTAGAGATGGAATTTCAATAAGTAATGTGGCAAATTCAGTAAATCTCGTTAGTACCGAGTGTGGCCACCATTTGCATGAATGCATGCAATATCCTACGCCGCATCGACGTGACGTAACGCAATACCAGTGCGTTGGGCAAATTCCTCCAGTTTCCCGTTGTAACGCCCGTGTAAGATCGCGAACATTGTCAATCTGATGGTTTAGCTCGTGCTTTGCGGCCCAGCTCATCCCATATGTGCTCAATGGGATTGAGATCCGGGGAGACCGCGGGCCATGGCATGACGTCGACGTTGTTTTGCTGTAAGTATTGAGTGGTGACCCTGGCTACGTGAGGGCGGGCATTGTCGTGCATCAATGTCACACCAGGACCATGCTGACGGATAAATGGTAAGGCATGTGTATTTAGCACATCTCCAACATAACGTTGTGCATTGATGTTGCCCTGTACAACAACCAAATCTGTCTTCCGGTTTCCCATGATCCCACCCCAGACCATTACGCTCCCTCCCCCAAACCTGTTCTTCTCAACAATGCAACAATCGGTGAATCTTTCATTTTTACGCCTGCTGGTATACCCGTAATCTTCCGTCAGCATGACTAACTGTGAACCGAGATTCATCGGTGAACAAAACTCGGTTCCAGTCAGCCCTTCTCCAGTTCAGATGACGTCGCGCCCATAACAGTCTGGCAGCACGGTGACGTTGGGTCATTATCTGACCAGTGTACGGGCGGCGTGCCCGGATTGGTTGGGCGTTACGACGTAACCGGTTGCGAATGGTCTGCCCTGAGACACCGTATCGCCTAGCAGTGACTGTGGCTGCCAATCGACGTTGACGTAAGTGCGTCAACGTAATGTAACGATCGGCTCTAGCCGTCGTTACACGAGGCCTACCAGGTCGCTGCCGGTCGTGAACAGCCCCAGTCTGCTGGTACCGGGCTGCAAGACGATCAATCGTCTTTCGACAGCAACCAAACCGAGGCGCGACCGCCCTGGCGGCCATCCCACCCGCAAGCATCCCAATTGCCTGATTTCGCTCGTTTTCGGAAAGCCGTGGCATATCGAAAACAGTGAAAAATTAAAAAAGTTGTTTAATTTTCCGAATAGCCCCTATCGCATGAATGGTACGACATGAACTGAATCACCTTATCGATGACAAGTATAGCGTGGCTGGCCGCTATGTAAACCGTGTGTATCGGCTAAACTCTACACGATCGTATTCTGCACATCGCCACGGTTTAAAATACATGTACTTTGAACATGTGGTACATACATAGACAGAGCTACACCGGCTATAAAACAGGGACGTTTCTAGTTTTGTTGAGTATATTTCACCAACATTGCAAAGTATACTTAATTAGCAAAGTATACTTTTATGGAGAAATTTTCAATTTTTTTATAAATGTATTAATTTTCATAATACTGAATTTATTACATTATCACAGCCATTTTGGTTGTAATAATGTAATAAATTCAGTATAATAATTCTGATTACTTTTGATCATCAAATATATGCAGTCGGTAGTTCTATGTTAAATAATGCATTTCAGGTAAAAGAAATGATTACTCCGTCAAAGTATACTTTGCTAGAAATGAATACTTCAGTTTGCAATGTTGGTGAAATCGGCTACAGGTCAACGTTATAGACATAGCGCTTTCACGAAATTTCGTATTTCATTTGATAGCACTCATTGATAATTCGCACAGGGGTGTGAGTCGGATAGATTATTGCGAAAAAAAGAGGAAATTAGTATAAATAAAAAATGCGAAAACACACATGCATTTTTATTTACTTTTATTAAAACAGGAAATCCTCTGAAAAGAGGAAAATTGACACCCCTGCATTGTTTGTTGGTCCTTTATCATACTGTCACAAATCAAATCAATGACTCTCCCACCATCAGTAAGCCAAAGTTCAAGGTTTAGTGCGTTCACAAAATTCGTTTTTTTTTTACAATTCAATATTCTGTACAGCAAATTTGTCTGATGAATATATCAAGCAGTTGATGCAAATGATCATGAATTCCTGCATTTTACCTGTTGGTACTGGTTATATTTCGTAGGATACCAATATGTCTATATGGCAGCCATATTGGACGCCATCTTGAATCCCAGGAAACTGACTATGATTCAATACATCCACAGTCTATATGTTTTGCATGTCAAATAGTCTTGCAATATAAATCCAGTAAAATAGTTGCTGAAAGAAAAATGGCCACGTGACCTGCACTTATATCACATACAGATTTTAATAATCGTCTCCTGTTTAATTAATCTTACTTGTTGAAACCCATCAAATGGGTGACAAAATTACACTTTATTAACTTATGCAGGTGGCATTCGTATAATAATTGTGTTTGGACCGTCTGTTAATTATCATTTCTACACGTTTATATTTATATTACCCATTCTTTATTAGAGAATGGTTGTCAATAAATAAACTGTTAATTATATAATTTATCTAATTTTCATGGTCTCGTATTAATTTGATGTCAGAGACACATTTATACTAACGTTCAAATTAAAAATATCTATCAATATTGATTGTTTCATAATCTTTGTTGTAATTTGAGGAAACTCATACATTTGACATAAAGCCTAAAGGGGGATAATAACGTATACTCAACAAAACTAGAAACGTCCCTGTTTTATAGCCGGTGTAGCTCTGTCTATGTATGTACCACATGTTCAAAGTACATGTATTTTAAACCGTGGCGATGTTCAGAATACGATCGTGTAGAGTTTAGCCGATACACACGGTTTACATAGCGGCCAGTGACCGGAACGTTCATTTCCACTTTTTGCACGTGCACGCTATACTTGTCATCGATAAGGTGATTCAGTTCATGTCGTACCATTCATGCGATAGGGGCTATTCGGAAAATTGAAAAACTGTTTTAATTTTTCACTGTTTTCGATATGCCACGGCTTTCCGAAAACGAGCGAAATCAGGCAATTGGGATGCTTGCGGATGGGATGGCCACCAGGGCGGTCGCGCCTCGGTTTGGTTGCTGTCGGAAGACGATTGATCGTCTTGCAGCCCGGTACCAGCAGACTGGGGCTGTTCACGACCGGCAGCGACCTGGTAGGCCTCGTGTAACGACGGCTAGAGCCGATCGTTACATTACGTTGACGCACTTACGTCAACGTCGATTGGCAGCCACAGTCACTGCTAGGCGATACGGTGTCTCAGGGCAGACCATTCGCAACCGGCTACGTCGTAACGCCCAACCAATCCGGGCACGCCGCCCGTACACTGGTCAGATAATGACCCAACGTCACCGTGCTGCCAGAGTGTTATCGACGCGACGTCATCTGAACTGGAGAAGGGCTGACTGGAACCGAGTTTTGTTCACCGATGAATCTCGGTTCACAGTTAGTCATGCTGACGGAAGATTACGGGTATACAGGCGTAAAAATGAAAGATTCACCGATTGTTGCATTGTTGAGAAGAACAGGTTTGGGGGAGGGAGCGTAATGGTCTGGGGTGGGATCATGGGAAACCGGAAGACAGATTTGGTTGTTGTACAGGGCAACATCAATGCACAACGTCATGTTGCAGATGTGCTTAATGCACATGCCTTACCATTTATCCGTCAGCATGGTCCTGGTGTGACATTGATGCACAACAATGCCCGCCGTCACGTAGCCAGGGTCACCACACAATACTTACAGCAAAACAACGTCGACGTCATGCCATGGCCCGCGGTCTCCCCGGATCTCAATCCCATTGAGCACATATGGGATGAGCTGGGCCGCAAAGCACGAGCTAACCATCAGATTGACAATGTTCGCGATCTTACACGGGCGTTACAACGGGAATGGAGGAATTTGCCCAACGCACTGGTATTGCGTTACGTCACGTCGATGCGGCGTAGGATCATTGCATGCATTCATGCAAATGGTGGCCACACTCGGTACTAACGAGATTTACTGAATTTGCCACATTACTTATTGAAATTCCATCTCTAAACATTAAGTAACACATTTCTGAGTTTTTGTGATTTTTGATTTTGACCCCTACCGCCCTTGGCAGGTTATCTCTCGAATATTTAACAAGATATCCAAATGCAATTTATTGGCTTTGATACAGAAATGAATGAACTTGTTTTTCCATTTTGATTTTTAAAAGTAACCCTTTTGGTTTTTGATGAATCTTTCCTTAAACATGGAGGGACGTTTCTAGTTTTGCTCAGTATAGTTTCATACCAGCATGGACTTAGCGCTTCACAAACTTACCTTTGGGGTAAATGTCTTATTACTTCTGTTTGGTTTAATATACTGTATTTATATTTCACACATGCATTCCCCTGGCGGTCCTCTAGCATGCTGTGACAAATCTGCAATCCTGCGACCACCAGCAATACCAGTAGCCTATTTCACCAACATTGCAAAGTAAACTTATCTAGTAAAGTATACTTTAAAGTTTGAGGGAGAAATTTTCAATTTTAGGATCAATTTATTAATTTTTATTATACTGAATGTATAACATTATCACAGCCATTTTGGCTGTGATAATGTAATAAATTCAGTATAATAATTCCGCATACAAATCAAATATATGCAGTCGTTAGTTCTATATGAAATAATGCATTTTAGGAAAAATAAATGATTACTCCCTCAAAGTAGATCTATACTTTGCTAGAAAATATACTTTGCAATGTTGATGAAATCGGCTACAGGTCAACTTTACAGACATAGCGCTTTCATGAAATTTCTTATTTCCCTTCATAGCACTCATTGATAGTTCGCACAGGGGTGTGAGTCGGATAGATTATTGCGAAAAAAGAAATTAGTAAAAAAATAAAAACATGCATCCCCTCCACAATTGTTTAAGCAGTGTGGGCAAAATCAGTATTTTTTATTTTTTTTTTATTTTGTTAAAACAGAAAATCCTCTGAAAAGAGGAAAATTGACACCCCTGCATTCTTTGTTGGTCCTTTATCATACTGTGACAAATCGATGACTCGCCCACCACCAGTAATCCAAAATTCAAAGTTTAGCGCATTTACAATTTTTTTCACATTTCAATATTCTGTACACCAAATTCAAATTTTTCTGATGAATATATCAAACAGTTGATGCAAATGATCATGAATTCCTGCATTTTACCTGTTGATACTGGTTATATTTCGTATTATACCAATATGTCTATATGGCAGCCATATTGGACGCCATGTTGAATCCCAGGAAACTGACTGTGATGCAATACATCCACCCTCGATATGTTTTGCATGTCAAATAGTCTTGCAATATGAATCCAGTAAAATAGCTGGTGAAAGAAAAATGGCCACGTGACTTGCACTTATATCACATACAGATAATATTGATTGTCCCCTGTTTAATTAATCTTACTTGTTGAACCAAACCCATAAAATGGGTCACAAAATTACACTTTATTAACTTATGCCGGGGGCATTCGTATAATAATAGTGTTTGGACTGTGTGTTAATTATCAATTCTACACGTTTATATTTATGTTATCCATTCTTTATTAGAGAATGGTTGTCAATAAATGTACAGTTAATTACATAATGTATCTAATTTTTATGGTCTCGTATTAATTTTATGAAAAAGACACATTTATACTAACGTTCAAATAAAAACTCTCTATCAATATTGATTGTTTCATAATCTTTGTTGTAATTTGAGGAAACTCAAACATTTGACATAAAGCCTAAAGGGGGATAATAACGTAGTTTCATACCAGCATGTGTAGTAGCTCTGCAACACAAACATTCCAGGAGTTTTGCAGAGTTACTGCCCGAAATTATATCGTTTGGTATAATTCAGAGAAAGTGTGCACTTTGTGACAAAAGCATGAACTTTGGCACATTGCCCCTTTGAAGTATTGTAAGTCATTACATATTGGGTACCCATTGATATCTCCTTGGTAGCGGCCACCATCTTGAATTTAAAAATGGCCGCCTTAATTAACATGTTTTTGTAATATATTGTAGTTTGGCCATCTTAGAAACAAAAATGTGTTGGTATTTCAAGATAGAACAAATAAACAATTATGCAAACTTCATTTAATGATATCAATACATCACAATCAATTGTATTTTCAAGATGGCCGCCAATAATATAGCAAATTTAAATATATTTGCTTCTGTAAATGAAATATTTACTGTATAATCAGATTTAGTGTGTTCATAGTTACGTAATTTAGAAACTCAGCTATCACCATCAATACACTTCAACATGGAGACATACATAGATATATGTACATGTAAACTTTAACATAAAACTAGATCTGTCATATATCGGCATTAACTCAACATGTGTCTTCAGGACCTAAATTCCATTTGAATTCTGACACAAATTTGACCAAGTTTATCTAAACATTTTGTCTGTTTCATTGCTTTGTATTGTAAACAGAATGTTGTTTTATTCAATTTAAATGTTTTATATTCTATGTTAATGTTGCACTGACTGTTTTCTACATAGCTACACATGAATAATTAGGGAATGCCGATTTCCTGTCATTTCAGTGCATATTATATGGGCCACAATTTTGTAAGTTTCCAACTTTGCCAACCATGTATGTCAATTCCAACTGCAGTATATACAAGTATGTCAATTCCAACTGCAGTATATACAACCATGTATGCCAACTGCAGTATATACAACTATGTATGTCAATTCCAACTGCAGTATATACAACCATGTATGGCAATTCCAACTGCAGTATATACAACCATGTATGTCAATTCCAACTGCAGTATATACAACTATGTATGTCAATTCCAACTGCAGTATATACAACCATGTATGCCAATTCCAACTGCAGTAATATACAACCATGTATGTCAATTCCAACTGCAGTTAATACAACCATGTATGTCAATTCCAACTGCAGTATATACAACCATGTATGCCAATTCCAACTGCAGTATATACAACCATGTATGTCAATTCCAACTGCAGTATATACAACCATGTATGTCAATTCCAACTGCAGTATATACAACCATGTATGCCAATTCCAACTGCAGTATATACAACCATGTATGTCAATTCCAACTGCAGTATATACAACCATGTATGCCAATTCCAACTGCAGTATATACAATATGGCATCCGGAAATGAATATTTCTATAATAAAATCTTAGTATCCCAGTAAGCATTGACGATATAAATTGTGTGGTGGTGACAAATCATCGCTTTTAACAGGTCACATCTTAGGTTCTGTCTACACCTATGTGCTCATAAGCTATTTATCTAGCATACTTACAGGCTTGCAAATAAATGTCAGCCTAAATATAACATGGTCGTTTTATAAATTAAAAGTAAACATTACAATGTGCATAGGTTGGCAACAGTTCAGGAAACATTTAGTTTTGACAAAAGCCATCTGTTCCAATATCAAACCCGTAACTATAGTCAAATAAACCCAACTAACAACATATACGTGTCGCTATGAAATATAGAGAATAGTAGGTTAGTGCCGTGAATGGGAAAAAATATATGGCAAGGCTCAGGAAACGGGATGGGCGAGGCTCTACCTACTATTCTATTTATCCCGTCAACACCTACAAATTGCTGTAAAATGCAAAAATAGTATTGACTGGATATCAAAAATGTTTCACGGCAGCGTGTTTCACGGCACATACGCACTGTGTTGACGGGATAATGTATTTTATTTTGTCAATGAAACACATCTATATTGCCGCATAGCACATTCATTAGTCCCACCAACATTCTCGGCCTCAGAAAGACATATATGTTGCCACCTTTTAATAAATGGACTAGTCTGAAAATCATTTGTGGACGGTTGGATTGGTTGTAAATCCATTCCAGTTACTCAGGGGTGAATGGGTTAAGCTTTAATAATTCCAGCACAAAAATATTTACACAATTCCCTAACATTTGATTGGCCCGTAGCAAGTCTCTGTCCAAAATTTATATTCCAGTAAACTCCCACGCCGAACTACTTTCCGTAACCATGAGGCGCAGTTAAAATAATTCTTAAGAAAACGGAAAATAAACACATTTTCTTGATGAATTTCAAATGCTGGAATTATAAGGAATGAATGGCCTTTTTGTTGAATTTATCGGGGATATAAACTTGGAAAAGTCGCGGGAATACTGGACGAGGCCTTCCGGCCTTCGTCCAGTATTCCCGCGACTTTCCCAAGTTTATACCCCGATAAATTCCACAAAAAGGCCATTCATTCCGGCCTCGTCCAGTATTCCCGCGACTTTTCCAAGTTTATATCCCGGATAAATTCAACGAAAAGGCCATTAATTCCTATAATCGACACGGACATGTGTTGTCCGGTCATGCCGATGTATTTATCTGACAATACTATGAGATACGTGGTCATATGTGTGGTTCCATTGACGAAGGAGCGAATTGTGCTAAAGTGGTACAGAAACCGGGGAACATGTTGATCGATCATCGCAATAGGTTGCATTGACGAATTAACATGCTCAGTGGTTACATGAACATTTTTTAGCGACTAAAACATGCGGTATATTCATATGAACACGACTTTCACTATCTATGCCAATTAGTATTAAATGACCAAACTACCCATTGTGTGAACGTATACATTTATCTAAAACATACATTAATGCTGTATATGTGTTGCGTTGCCATATGCCTATGTTTCTGGATGACATAATGAGTTAGACTGTCATATGAATGTGTATCATAGACGTTAAAATATGCTGTGTGACAAAATAAAAATGCTTCAGATATAGAGTAGTGTTGTTGCAGTGACATAATTGTGTTTTTAGAATCACATTGCATGTGCCTGTACATGTATGACTACAGAAAGCACTTTTAGACAAATAGTGTGAATATTGGTATACATGTTTCCGCATGGGCCTTTATCACAGTTTTCACCATGTTATGCTCTTGTTATTAGCCGATCTATTTATAGATCGGCTAATATATTGGTTATCCATCGGTTTGTGAAAAAGTTTGTAACCACCCTTTTCTCCTATATTCGGTAATCTACAAACGCGAAATGTGTTGTATCACTTCCAAACTACATCAACCGGATAATTTTTCATTTTTTGCAATTATCTCTGTTTAAAACTTTAAATATAGCGAAATAACACAATTTGGCTATAAATAAACGTTTTAACTACAAGAGTTCGGCGGTTTGCAATTTGGCTATACATAAACGTGTTGACGTCACAAACCGGAAGCTCCGCCATGTTCCAATATCTCGAAACACAAAACAAAACATGTCGAAGTTTGACCTAAATTCAGTTAGTTAGACGCATAATGGTTGTGAAGTGTTCTATATACGGATGTAGTCGTGGTAAAGATCGCGAAAGGAAACTGGAATAGTATAGATTGTCTGTAGTAATCACAAATCAAGGTGTGGAATGCGAGAAACTAAGTTCCGATCGGAGCCGTGATTGTCGTGAATGGCTGGCTAGAATTGGACAAGAATTTGAGCGCAAGAATATCCAAAATGTTCGGGTGTATTCGGCGTATTTTGTCAATGGTAAGTTCTTGATATTATAAATAATCCGATAGTTCTACTTGTCAGCTGGTGAGACAATGTAAGCTGGTGTAATCATTATATTGTGTGTGAACCCCCCAGATAAGCTGCGTATTTGCGTAAATACCCAATTAAAATTGCCAAAAACCCAATTGAAATCAGAAGAAGTGAGTATCAAAAAGCAATGAGAACAATTGTGGTACCTTTATCATGCTGCAGAAAACAATAAACAGATCACAATATAACATATTTTTTCATGAAAACACATCCAAGGAGACAATTCTAATGAAATGCCAAGATATGTTTTCATTTCGAAATAAACTATTCAATAATTGCTATCTGTTGATGTGTAAACAGTAGTGTGATTTAATTTTACCCAATTAAAATTTTGAAATACCCAATTGCTTCAGAACTGATGGAGTAACAATACTCAATTACTAATTCCTTATCTGGAGCCCTGCGGCCAGCCACTGAATTATAATGTTTGACACCCGTTCTGTCTCTGTACTTAAAGGTACATGCCCACGCAGCAGGTTACACTTTACAACTACTTTTCATTTTCTGTCATGCCTTATATGAGCCAATTGTCTACCCACTAATGAGTTATTTTCAATTACGGCGCGTGTTAATTGGTGTTAAATCGCATTTTATATGCCGCGACCAGAAAGGGTATTTTCTGACCTCGTGCTATTTTTACCAACACGCGTCACGTGACACGGTCAATCATATCACATCTTTGACATGCGCAGTGAAGTATCGGAAGTTGAGAAGAAAAATCTCTGTTCGAGTCCAAATCTAAATCTCCACGTAACTCTTTCCATTTGGTGATATGGTCGTCAATATTAACCACTCTCTCTCTGTACTGCCTGTCCCTCAGACATTTCGCCTTTGTTTTGGCCGACGCCGTTTCATACAATTTCCGTCCTGGACGTTTCGACATGTTGATATTCTTGTTTACATTATTGGGAAGCCTACTGGCGCGCGTAGTATACTGCGCATGCGCACCGCAAGCCGTGATGTGAAAGTCGTCGTCCCCGCACATTATCAAAATAGACTGTTACCGCCGCGCGTCGCTAAATTGATAATTAATACAGAGAGAATATTAGTATAGTGTCATGAACGTGAATAAATATCTGTCGAGGCTGAGAAATCAGGATGGGCGAGGCTTGCCGAGCACATCCTGATTTCGAGCCGAGTCAGATATTTATTCACGTTCATACACTATAATAATATTCTATTTATCCCGTTAACCACATCAAAGTTGTTCAAATGTCTCTAAAAATGCATTTGTGGCCTCATAAGTTTGTCTTCTGAAGCGACAAGATTATCGTGTTACGTCATTCACATAATGACGTAACGTCATACATAGTGACGTATCTACTAGACGTGAACGAGAAAAAATACACGTACCTGCTTTTCACGTCTAGTAGCGACATAGTTGACGGGATAAATGATTATATTTGTATAGCGGGCACTCGTAATTTTTAGAACTGGTAGAATAGTGACATACTTATACACTTATTTAATTCCTATAAAGAACATTTTTTGCCTACTGCGTGGGCATGTACCTTTAGCATGCTTAAGACGTGCGAGATGGTGTATTTTGATGGACCTCAGACAATACAAAATTGCAGTTTGTGTGGAATTTCATGAAAAATGTTTACAGATTTTGCGATATTTTCTGTAAATCTTGCCAAATGTTGATGAAATTCTCAGAGCAAATGCGGAATGTCACCATGTTGTCACCATTCAATGTCATTTATGAAAGATATTGTAAATTTTGTAAATATTTTTCATCAAAGTGCCTACATGTTTGTACATGCAAAATCACATGGCGCATGTCATATGTATACAATTTGTCATAAATTCTCAATATTTCAGTGATATTTCATAAGAGTACACCTTTTCTTTTTTATTTCTCCTCAAAAGTGCATGTAAATGTTGTGACCACTCATCTGAACCGTCGCAGCAAGAATGTTCAGATGGTGTATGCAACATATACTTCCGAGAAGAAATAATAAAAATAAGTTATTATATTGTAACTAAATGTGCAAAGTTACAATATCCGACAAGTACACATGTATTTATTTGTTTTTAGCTCACCTGAGCGAAGCTCATGTGAGCTATTGTTACCACAAATGTGTCAGTCCGTCGTACGTCCGTCCGTGCACATTTTCAAACGTCTTCTCCTCGGTAACCATTGGGCCTATAGTCAACTTCATGGTCATGGTCCTTAAGTAGGGGGATTACAAAATTGTTAAAATGACGGCATTATGTAATCCAAGATGGCCGCCGTCTAAAAATATCACAAAGTCTTAAAAAATCTTCTTCTCAAAAATAGCCAACCGGATTTCGACAAAACTTGGTACGAATGATCAATGTACAATGCTCTTTCAAAGTTGTTAAAATGGTGACCCCGGGGTCAAATTTTATTTTTGACTGAATATGCTCATGTCATATATCAAATTGAAGGTATCGATGAGGCGATTGCTCTGGTGCAATATTTGTCGGAATTGGATGATTATGTCATCCATGATGGCCGCCAAATGTCCATTTATTCGAGATTTTGAACGACTTTTTCTCAGGAACCACATTGCCGATGCTGGCCAAACTTCATAGTAATTTAAGATCCTTGGGTGAAGCATTTTCAGATTTGGTCATTGCTTAATCCAAGATGACCGCCATCAAAAAATAGCACAATTTTTTTAAAACACACATTAACTCAATGTCACATTCTCCTCTGGTGTGCATGTAGTCAGGTGAGCGAATTAGGGCCATCATGGCCCTCTTGTTAATATATATCATGTATATGTTTCAGGAAAGAAGGCAGAGTTGTATGATCATATTAACCCAAACTGAGCACCATCAATTAATCTGGGCGGACAAAAGCGAGCATCATCTACATCAAGATATGATCGGCAGCAGGAAAAGAAGAGAAGGAAGCCAGCTGAATCCACAACTATTGTTGGACCTGATCACACTGAGACGGGTATGGATATGGGTGACAGCGTTGGTGAAGACGGCGTTCAGTCACAGACTGATGTTGATGGTCCACTCATGGAGGCTATGTCGTTGGAGCTGCAGGAACTGCGTACAGAGAATGGGGAGCTGAAAAAAAGGTGGCCCATTTGGAAACTAAATTCACTGCAAGTTATTTTAAGGGTAGTGACGAGAAGGTGAAACATTTAACAGGATTACCATCATTCACAGTTCTATCTATATTGTTTAATTTTCTGGAGCCTCACCTGCCATCCAGTCTGGTCATGCCCAAATTCAAAGTAATGATATTGACATTAATTACTGTCTGTTTCACGTTAACCTGCCCAACTTTTACACCTATTTAAACACCATAAAACTCTTATTTATTGGCATAAAATCATTTTTCAGCAAAATTTAGCAATGAGCCATCTTTCTATTTTTTTGAAATTCGGTCCTATAATGGAGTCATAGCCATAAATCAAGAATTGAATGCAGGGTTGCAATGTTCAAATGTCACGTGCGGTCAGATTTTCAACATTTTTCTAGCATCGAACTGCTTGCTGGATTTCATCATTAAAAAAAACCACTAACCTTGTATTTATGAGAGCAAATCTTGCCAGATTGAAAATAAAGGAATCGAGCCTCCATTTCTCGGTGTTCGCACAAGAATTCCTGAAGAAAATGCCGAGAATTTTGTCAAAATACAACATGATGTCATCATCATCTGCTACAGCTTTCGTATCTATTGACAACGCCAAGCTGAGGTTGGCACACTGTTCCTACCACGCAAAATTAATTGCACATATCCTCGCACATCGACACCGGTGTAAATCTACCTTCGCTAATGGTATGACTTGGGAACACCATATATACGTCATTTCCGGCGGAAGTATACTGTCACTTCCTGTGAGCCAGTTTCTTTGCCGGACGAATTTTCGGCGGACAATTTGGTTTACTAAACGCTGATTGGTTGGTGAAGGTCATCAGGTTAATCGAATCAAGTTCGTTAACATTCACAATTTATAATACATTAGGACGTATTAGCAATAGTATCAGATCGACTTGGAACCTTATGGATGAATGATATTCGCTATGAAGATTAAATGATTAATTGATATATTTTAATGCAAATTGTTTAAGTTATATGCCAGAAAATGATGTTAATAAACAAATTTATTAAGAATTTGTGTTCAGTTCGCAATAATAGTTGTTGCTATTGTTTACCGGAAGTGATTATTGCAACAGCAGTTTCTTGTTTTATTGTCAACAACTAAATTCGGTGAAATGAATTTACAAGGCAAAAGCCCATCCATGACTGTTTATTCGAAATAACTTTGTTATTAGACGGATTTTCTTGAAATAAAAAATAGGCTCATTTCTAAAAAAAATATTTTTACATTGTTTTATATAAAAAAAATAAGCAGCTTGGAGTGTTTTTACAGCAATAAATATTGGGCAGCATTTCGTGGAACAGACAATAGTGAAATTGCGACTAAATTTGTCAAATCTCTTTCTGCGTATGAATTTGACACTACTCAATCAACAATATCTACACTTTTTACAAGAACAATTGACTGTATGTACAAGCGGCTAAAGAAACTCATAAGATGGCCAGAGCGCGAGACATTGAGAAAAGCCATGCCAATGGAATTTAGGAAGTACTTCGGCCACAGGTGTGCAGTGATAATTGATTGTTTTGAGGTATTTATTGAGAAACCAAGTGGTTTGAAAGCCAGAGCAGAAACCTGGTCTTCATACAAACACCACCACACTGTGAAATTTCTAATTGGAATTACTCCTCAGGGCAGTGTGTCCTTCATATCGAAAGCATGGGGTGGTCGTGTGAGTGACAAGTTTGTGACAGAGAACAGTGACTTCCTGTCCAAGTTATTACCTGGGGATTTAGTGTTGGCGGACAGAGGATTTGATGTCAAGGACAGTGTTGGCTCGGTAGCTGCAGAAGTGAAGATTCCAGCATTTACGGAAGGTCGTGATCAACTATCCCCCTCTGTACGGTGAATCAACGCGTAAACTTGCCCACTCAAGAATATATGTGGAACGGGTTATTGGTTCAGCTCGACAGAAATATACTATATTGAACGGTTGTCTTCCCATTAATTGTCTCATGAACAAGGATAAGTTTGGTAAGACGGTCACTGACAAAATTGTTACCGTTTCGTGTGGACTAGTACATTTGTGTGACTCAATTGTTGATTTTAACCGAACCAAATTGATCTACACTGGTCCTTGCACTCCTTCGTGTCCTTTTGTAAATACTGAAATCTTCTTATTCTGATTCACTTATTTCGCCATCAAACATTTACTTTTCTATTGATTGCAAGGAAATAGCGATTCTGCGATATCGGTCGGCTGCCAGCATGGTACCGGTAAACAGGTTGTCTGTCGGTCGGTATAGTTGGCTATACCGACCGACAGCCGACCTGTTTATCTGTACCATGCCGGCAGCCGACCGAAATCGCTGAATTGGTATTCCTGGGCCAGGGGTGTGGAATTTCTTCATCAGATTTGCTGGCACCTTTTGAAATTAATATCATATACATATCCCAATTAAAAACCATTTGTAATAGAAGCTAAACATGTATACTTTATAATTTATTCCATTATCATGATTATCACATAAAGCATGTAATAATAAAGTATAAACACTCCTAGTAGGCATGATATTACTTCCTTTCAATGGTAATATGACCAGTGTAGGCACAGATCAGCCTGCACATTCACATACAGGAGTGTGCTAGAAGATTAATATCCAGATTTATCAAAACCCGTAAGGCCGTTTTCTCAAGCCACGATCACATACACTTTTCTATATTTGTGATGCACCGTTAGAGAAACAGTCCACTTACTTTACTGGTGCTGCAGTCCGTGCCGATGGAAATATTTGAAGACAATCCACTTGAAAGATACAATAGGCGCCATTAATTGTAAAAAAATGTTTCAAGACGAGTAGTAATTTTATTGATTTTTTAACGCTCATCTAGAAACATTTTATAATGGCGCATATTGTATTTTTCAAGTGGATTGTCTTACATTTTCGACCGGCGCGGAGTGCAGCACCAGTGTAATAATGATAATTAAGATGCGCCATGTGATTTTTTACCTACAAAAATGGGCGTAATTTCATAAAAGAAATACAAACTTCACGATATTTTCCTGGAATGACACCGAAGGTTGTCGAAATTTTCAGAGCAAATGCAGAATTATATTCCGCATTTGCTTTGAGAATTTCATCAACTTTCAGCATATTTCATGAAATTTCGCACCTGTTTGTAGGCACAAAATCACATGATGCGTCTCGATTATACAGACAGTATATATATCTGCATTGGCAATATATACATTGAAGTTCACATACAGTACTTGCACACCAAATTAATCACCTTTTTACACGCTTGTTTTTCTTCAATTCTGTCATCTTTCTACAGTCTGGGCAATAGGTATATATATAAGATTCCGACACCTCGTGTTCATTTATGGCACCCGATGTTTTTATAAACTTGAATGTATAAGCTTTCCAAAAAATGCGGGTGCCATTTTTTTAAACCATTTCAAGGTCATTGAACTTTATGCTTGACGGAAGTCGAAAATTTCCAATATATGAGCCAATAGGTAGGTCATGGTCCTTAACTTGGAAATTGGTGTAAGTTGTTCAAAAACATTTCATATGGATATATTAAAGAATTTACGTAAACTACACTAATTTTCAGTATATTATTATCATATTTTCAAGATGGCTGCCAAAAATCGGGTATTTATGAGATTTCGGTTGACTTGCTACATATTTGTGTAATGCTAAGCGCCTTCACCTATATTCAAAGGTTAATTCTTTCAACTGGAATAATATTGCAGTTAATATACTCCATTGTCAGAAAACTCAAAATGGCCGCCAAGTAAATGGCAAATCCATAGTAATTTACTAAATACAACTGGGAAAATTTGGTTGGGGAGGAAATCAACACTTCTCTCACTTTTCCCTGAGATTCCGTAACTAATAAAATGTGGACATATATTGAACCCTGATTTGATCGGCTAATAACATCATGCTCTGCATGACTTTTCATATTATGTACTTAGCACCCTCCCATTAATGGTGGCAAAAGTAGCGACCCATTTTTGGTTCACATTGCAACATGTGTGTTTTTTTTGGTTTCGAATTCAAGAGACGTGTTCTTATATGTACTGTTAATACCACATTTACATACTGCTATGTTGATCGTGCCCATGTGAATGGGCGATAAAGTAGTTAACAACGGCCATATATAGTGTGCGGTGTTTTTCTCGTCATTGATTCGAGCGGACATCGTGTTTGTACATTAATTTATCAGTGTTGGACGAAAAAACATGTACACTTGCACTGGTTAAATCAGTATTTTGACTGGACTATTATGTATTAGTAATTTTATGGTTGCCATAATGGACTTGATGTAGTAGGAATGTACCTATATGGTTTTCAGTTTGTGAAATTTGCCTTACTTCGTTACAGACACCCTTAATAAATTGTTGCAAGTTTGTGGCTATTTTCCAGTATACCGTATTCTATAGCAAGACGGCAATAATGGATTAACCGCCATTAAATGACATTATAGCCAATACATATTATACAGATTCATGGGTATCGGAACACATGGTGGTGTGTAGAAACCAAAGTGACTTGGTGACTTGTGAAGCGGGGTAGTCCTATTGTTTTCTTGACCTAATTGAGTTGCTAGCCTATATATTGGATTGTAAATCAACTTATAACTAATTTCACGGCGGCCATATTGGATTTAATTCAGTTAGAGTGGTGCTATAGGACTGAAACTGCAATATACCTTTTACCTTATGCTTCTGATATAATATGCACAAACATATTAAAAGAAATGTTTTTTTTTTAATTCTAACTGATTTTCACGGTGGTCATATTTAATGCAATTGGAATGGCTCTATAAGACTTTAATTGTAAGATATGCTTTACATGTTTCTGATATCATATGCAGACATAAAACAAAAGTCGATCGTCAAATTATAACGATTTTAAGACACATTTGCTCATATACGGCGGCCATAATGGATTTCCTGTCATCGAATGAGATTACGCCGGTGAAATGATGCTATATTGATTCCCTGGTCACAAAAACATGGGTGTAGATACCAAAACCAAGTCTCTAGGTGACTTATTAAGTGAGCTATTCTTGATTTTGCGATTTGACCTAATTAATATGTATATAGCCATGTATTGACCTTTACTTCGAATTGTAACTGATTTTCACGGGGGCCATATTGGATTTAATGCAGTTGGAATGGCTCTATATACCTTTAAATGTAAGATATGCTTTACATGCTTCTGATATCATATGCAGAAATAAAACAAAAGTCGATAGTCAAATTATGAAGATTTTAAGACACATTTGCTCATATATGGCGGCCATATTGGATTTACCGTCATTGAATGGGATTAAGCCACTGAAAGTATGTTTGATAGATCCCTTGGTATCGAAAACATGGGCATAGACACCAAAACGAAGTCTCTAGGTGACGTATTAATGGAGCTATTCCTGATTTGACCTAATTAATATGCTAATTAGGTCAATTAAGAAAATTGCTGCACATGTGCAAATGGGCATCCAGCAGTTTCTGACTTCCTTGGACCTATATTTTACATTCCCACTTTAAAACATTGCGGTAATCGACATTCCTAGGTTCACCATTCGGCTAGTAGACTATACTGATAATAGCTATAATTGTTGGCGGCCATTTTGGAATTCAACATAAAAGACAACAAGGTGATCGTTTTTACATCTAATCTGAATTACTAGACCTAGTTTTATACTCATTTAGACAATAACACAGTGATTGAAGCATAGAAGCAACAATGTAGCAAATATTGAAATCCATGGCAGCCATTTTGAAAACCAAAATGGCGGCCGTGACCATAGGGATATCAATGGATACCCAATCTTTAATGACTTAGTATACTTCAAAGAGTATGTGTGCCAACGTTCATGCTTTTGTCACAAAGTGCACAATTCTTCTATATAACTACCACACTAAATACAATGAATGGGTTTTTATTCGATCGAAGAATTATACAATTTGGATTATATAATTAACTTATCAAATGAAAACCGTTGCTATGGGCGGTACGAAAGAAGTGTCAGATCCATAGAATGCGGGAACCAGCAATTATCGTATGCTGTTCTTATACGTTTGTCTTCTTTATCAATACAACATGACTTGGCAGAATTTTTTTATTTTTTATTTTTCATTTTCAAATGCTGTCACCGCAAATTTGATGAGAATGAGGGAACTTAAAAACGAGTGTCCAATTTAGAGATGTTCCACTGTAAATCAGTCATATGAGCACACCATGAGACGTTTGTGTGTTTTCAATCACGAACATACAATGCCATTCTAAATCCGCCTACACTGAATGGACCAGTAGAATAAGGGGGCTACAGTGGGGTCAGCGTGTAAGTGCACACACGAACGAACACGACAGGTTGGTTCCAACCTGTTGTGTTCGTTCCTGTGTGCACTTACACGCTGACCCCACTGTAACTCCATGTGGGAGATAGCCCTTTCTGCTACTGGCACTTCAATACAAGTTCAACACATCAAAATTAAGTGCTCGGTCTATATGTCAACTGTAGCATATTTCTTCAGCAGAAACACATTGCCTGCACTATTAACCGCCAGTTAACAATATACAGTGAAACCTCTCTAAACCGGACACCACGAAAACACACGTGATCTTATTTTTGATGAGTTTCCTGGTCATTTATATCAGGTGTTACTGTCTATTCGTGATGCATAGCACACAACTATGGCTCAGAATGATCAAATGTCTGATTTACAGTGCAACCTCTCAACCTCCCTGGGGACCTCCCAGGGTGTCCGGTTTATAGAGGTTTCACTGTACACCCTGATCAAACTAGTCGCAATGACACACAAAGAGCCAATTTCTCATGATACGTGAGAATACGTACGTGAGATATGTAACTCTTAATTACCACAAAATAATAAACCCAGCCCGCCTACAGTATATAGTCGTTATATATATGCCCATGTCGTATTTCATTCTTATACCGAAACCGTAGGATGGGGGAAAGCTGAATGAGCGTAGTCGTGATGGATGAATGCCAAGGATCACCGAAAAATTAACAGTGCCCGCTATACAGATATAATCATTTAATAATATATATTTTACTGATAGTGACGCGCGTTGGTATCAGGCTATTTTCATATGCAAATGAGGCATACTACTTGTTAATTATTTATACTAATTAAATGCGTCACCTGAAAATAAATACTAATAATACATAGTAATGTCAGTTATCGCCCTTGGTATCAATGTGGAAATTTACAGCTGATATAAATTGTATAATATTGCCAATATTAATTCTCTTTATTTATGTTTTGATGTGCAATGATCATACTTTATAATCTGTCGAAAATATTATGTGTTTTCATGTCACGCATTTAATTAGTATAAATAATTAAAAAAGATCATGCCTCATTTGCATATGAAAATAGCCCGATACCACCGCGTGTCACTATCAGTAACATATATATTATTAAATGTTATTTCTGGCAAAATAAACATTCATTCACCATTACCCCACGTATAGAATGGCATTATTATACATGTTATATCAGACGTGAATTTCCACACTGATAACCGTGTTTCCTTAAAATGTTAACATACATTACTGTTTATTATCTGTATTGTTTTGTTTTGCAATGCTCATACTTTATAATCGGTCGATTCAGGTAATGCATTTAATTAGTATGAATAAGTAAAAAATATCATGCCTCATTTGCATATTAAAATAGCGTAATACCACCGCCAGTCATTATCTGTAAGGAAACACGGTTATCGCCCCTGGTATCAGTGTCGAAGTTTAAGTCTGATATAAAATGAACAATAATGCCAATCAATACGTGGTTTACGTGCCAGAAAATGCCTCAGATGATGTCTCTGATATAACGAACATTTTGTGCCTACTGAGTGGGCATGTACCTTTAAATATAAGTTTCATGTTTGTTGGAGACTGTAGCACTTTATACTATAACTCACAAAATTGCGTGAATGTTTATAATTAAATGTACCAAACTACGTAATATTTCCCATACAATTGCTTATCGTTTGATATTTCATCCTAATAGTGTGCTTTTGGAATGATAATTAGTTTGCATGGGCGGATTCAGGAGTTCAGGAGGGGGGGCGGACCCGGCGCCCCCCCCCCCCCCACCCCCTAAAATTCGCCGAGTAAAGATTTTGTACAAGTTACAAGGCACGTTTCATGCCAAGTGCCATGTATTCCATGCATTTTTCGGTTGTTTTCATATTGTTTCAAAATTTAAACGTTTTCAATCAAAAATCATGTCTAAACATACTGTGACAGTGTCAATATGTTTGCTCCAAAATGTGCCAGAACGCAGGAAATGCGATGTAGATTCTGCTCGGACGACTATTTTGCAATACTTGACTATATTATCGAACGAGCATAGCTCGTTCGATAATATAGTCAAGTATTGCAAAAATAGTTACGCCCCTCCCCCTCCCTTAACCCGAAATCCTGGATCCGCGCCTGGTTTGTACTTTATGTGTAGTTGAACGTATTTATAATATTTACGGGACTGCGTAAAGGCACGTAGTATTTTGGACAATGATACTGCAGATATTTATATCAAAACATGTTTATATCAACACTGTTGTATCAGGTAACGCGTTATTCATTGACCAAATACACATTGATTGATAACAAATTGCCGCATCCTATATTGACTATTATTATATGACTGAGAAGTCCAGCCAATGGGATTGCCCAATAGAGGGTCACATGATCGCGGACATATATGATATTCACCTGAATATCAGCCAATTGAACAAAACAACGCAAACAGTATCATCCAATCAGCAACTAGCTTACAAATGTACTTCGCACTTGACAGCAAAACAACAACAATGGATGCAAACTGAAGCAAACTTGTACATAAATGTCAGTCGGGTTTTAGAAAATCCATAAGTCAGATAATACAATAATTATTGTCTTTTTAGTCGGTGTACACGAGATTTACGGACCTTCGAAAAGTCAGACTTTTCTCAGATCCATAAATCTCGTTTTCACGTACTCAAAAGTCAATAATTGTATAATGTATGTTTCACCAAAACCTGTCCACATTGTGCGGCTATATCCACAATGCAAACACAATGTATTTTACGATTATACAGTGTATTAAAATTTAACAAAATGTAAGAATGAGCCTTCTTTTTATTACGTGAAATTTGGTCAAAGATTTATTTCATTACCAAAAAAGTCACTTTTCCCTCACACTTCTTTTACTTGGTGGAATGACGGTTATGACCGAATGACGTCAGTGTAACGATATACCATAAACAATAACGGTTCCTTTCAAAGGACACCATGTTATATCTGCCCATCTTCTCGCATAAAACGTTACCTGATTAACTAGAATAGAATGTAAGGTTCGACAATATCCAGCCGTGTGTATCCAGCCGTAGGCCGCGGGTTCAAACAATTCCCGAGTGTCACGGTATTGGGTTACCCACCACGGCTAGACATGGTCGAACCATACATTTACGTTATAGTTACATTTCCGTCTGAAATAGCATGCAATTTGCGCATTTATGCAGTACCTTCGGTACGTTGATTATCTGCTCCATTCAAACAGCTAATTTGCATATACTTATTCCGGGGCCGCAGTACACGTCGCGTGATGCAGCCGCATCAATTTCAAACTTTGGTGCGACCGTTGTGAACTGGTCTGGTGACGTAATGGCGTGTTCTAGTAACGTAATGAGACACTTGCATTACGTAGGTGTTGGCTTGGCCCCGGAATGAGCATTGTCTACTACTAGTCTTGGTCAAACAGCACGTGCTGTACGTTTGAATACCGCTGTGAGCGTTGTCAAACAACAGTTTTCATGTAACAACACATAATATAATACTATGTTGTGCCTTTTGATATCAAGTTTATCAGGCTCCGCTCGGATACGGCAGGACTTTCTCGTCGAGACTTGACATTCCTGCGCGTTTCCTTGCCTGATAAACTTGATATCAAAATACATTAACTAGGTATTCTGTATGTGTCGTTTATCCTATACAAATCTGTCTCACTTACAAATATGTGGAAAATCAGATGATGTGATTGGAGAAATGGGGATTATGGGTTTTGCGACGAGTGTAGATCCAGATCAGACTGTGCATCCGCACATAAATCACCAGCCATGCTTCTAACAGGCAACACAGAGTGCAACCTCTCTGAACCTGTCATTCTGGGAGGTCCACAGGGTGTCCGGTGTAGACATGCTCCACTGTAAAACAGATAGATGACTACTTCAAGACACGCATGTTTGCTTTGTGACATATCATCGGAAATGACGGCTATGAAAAAATCAGAAATAAGCATAACCACAGGTGACGATAAAAACAATCACATGACAGATATATATGCATACAATGAGAGATTATCAGATTATTGTTTAAGCTGCACTGGCCACAAATCCAGTAAGCCCCAGTTTTACAGTCACCTGGTCACCCAGCCATAAAGGAGGTACTGTATACACCCATTCAACCTATGTCTGCTTAGTTGTATGTGTTTACTGTCATCTCTCATCGTTGATAACGTATGTTCAGGATCGCAAACCACATATACCTGTTTTGCGGTGCCAATATGTCTGATTTACAGTGGAGCCTCTCTAAACCGGACACCCTGGGGACCTCCCAGGGTGTCCGGTTTAGAGAGGTTCCACTGTATACCTTCGTGGATTCTGACCAACTTACACACGTCCACGCATGCAAATTGCACTCACGAATTCGGCATGTTTGATCGACAGTTTAAGGTTCTCATGTCACTCGATGTCTCATGCTGATTAAATATATATGTCATTTTTTCATTAAGGTAGCATTGTTTTACCTAATCATGATTAGTTTGGCATGCTCTTTATTTACTGCGCAGTCGTTTTGCCGCTTATGCGAACATATTATGTTGGAGTAATTCGGCGGAAATAAAAAAATCAATTACCAAGTTTCATGTTCGCAACTTGCGTGTCAAATCTACGTTGCAAGCCTTCTGGGTCACCAATCGGGCAACACCGGGCTTATTGCAAATTCTACGTGATAACACCCAGATCAACATTCGTATTACAAATCAATTTTCAGACCGTTTCATTCTTCTATTTTTTGTTTGTTTTTTTAAATGAGAGATCATCCGCAATTTGCGCAGATAAAAGTGAGACGGCTCGCTAGACCAAGGTCGGTGTTTATATAAGTGGTATATTATTGTAACTTCACAAGTTAGTATATACTATACCCATAGTGTGTAGAAGATATAAACTGTATTTCACGTGTGTGTGTATTTTGTCCTGTTAGTAAACGATTGTTGGTTTAATAAAATGCGTTCATGACTAAATTTAAACAGTTTTGGTCTACTGTTGAACTTCTTACGAGTGCACATCTACGGAGCCTCGCAGGGGACATGGCTTTTTTTTGTTAATTCGTTCTCACGAAATAACAATTCGTTCCCTCAATTTGACAATTCGTTCCCTCGAATTAACTATTCGTTCCCATGATATAACAATTCGTTCCCACGAAATGACAATGTTGATAACATGTTGAATAAACCAATGGAATAAAGGAAATGATATATCATAGGATAATAAATATTGTGATTGGTACGGAGCAGGGGACGAAGAATTCTTTTTTTATTAATTCGTTCCCACGAAATAACAATTCGTTCCCTCAAGTTGACAATTCGTTCCATCGCATTAACAATTTGTTCCCACGATACAACCATTCGTTCCCACGGGAACGAATTGTTAATTCATGGGAACGAATTGTTATTTCGTGGGAACGAATTAATAAAACAAGAATTCTACGTCCTCTGCTCCGTACCAATCACAATATTTATTATCCTATGATATATCATTTCCTTTATTCCATTGGTTTATTCAACATGTTATTTTAATATGTATTGTATAAACATCGTTATGTTGCTATGTTTGTCCTCGTTGGTACAGTCATAGGGTAAATGAATTGCCGAAGTAGCTTCGCTGTTAATCAATGACTATTGTAGAGTGTAACCTCTCTAAACCGAACACCAATAAATCTTATTTTTGACGAGTTTATCTGTCATTTATCTCGGTGGTAATGTCTCCCCGTGATTGCATAGCACACAGCTATGACTCTGAATGATCAAATGCCGGATTTACAGTGAAACCTCTATAATCCGGACACCCGGGGGACCTCACAGGGTGTCCGGTTTAGAGAAAGGTTTCACTGTAATGCATGTCCATTGATACAGCAGAATAAAAACAATCTACATGTACTTGAAATTTGATCCAATGAATTGGTGCAGGCGGTTGACACAGGAAATGTGTAGTTCATAAAGTGGCAAAGACATATACAGTGGAACCTCTCTAAACCGGACACCAAGAAAACACATGTGATCTTATTTACGGTGAGTGTCTTGGTCATTCATCTCAGGTGATACTGTCTGTTCGTGATCGCATAGCACACACATATGGTTCATAATTATCACATGTCTGACTTACAGTGAAAACTATCTAAGCCGGACACCCTGGGAACATCCCAGGGTGTCCGGTTTAGAGAGGTCTCACTATATAAAATAGTTGAGACATCAGTTTGAGACATAGTGCATTTACGCGTATATTTCGTGTGCATATGCATGTATTCACGATGACGGCGGGGTGGTTTACAAAATACAAGTCTACCTATAGATTTACTTCGCTGCACGACATTTCTAAATTACATAAATCCTTCAATAAATGACATATTATGTCATCCACTCGCAAGGGGCATGTTTACAAAATAAATATGATTTATGACAAAACTATTATCCCGTGGCATCTGCATCAACCTCACCGCGGGACGATAACCCGCGAAACGTTCCGCATGGTTGATGACAACAATGAGCACATAGCAACACCTGGGGCCCGTTTCACTAAAATTCGTACGACAAAAATGTTCGTAAGTGCAAAATTATGAGTCTGTAAATTGTACATTAACACTGTTTTCTTGTAAAAAATTATTGGATTTACATTTATTGAGCATAGGCTGCATATGCAGCCTATGCTCAATAAATGTAAATCCATCAATTCCATCATTTCTAAATTTGCACTTACGAACATTTTAGTCATACGAAGTTTAATGAAACGGGCCCCTGATGTGTTAAACTATGCATCTGTGGCTGGTTACTGGAAAAATGTGGATTTATATCTAACATTTCTGGTTAGCCTTGATCCTGGTCATCTCGCAAATTTCGGTAGTCTGATATGGATATAGCAGTTGGTTGAAAGCCTTGTATGCGTTTCACCAACCCGAATGTTCCGGCTGTGACTTGTAAGTCGCCCTGTGTGACAGTCAGAACATTCGCGCTAGTGTTTCACTGACTGAACGGCGAACAGTGTAGGCCCTGATCAGACTGCACGGTGGCGCAGGCTGATCTGGGGATACACTGTTCGTATAATCCATAAAAACATGTATCCAATCACAGCCATATGTTTACACTATCGCCGAAACGTTTGTTCGTATATCAGACATCTGGTGGCCGTTTCACCAAACTTCGTACGACTAAAATGTTCGTACGTGCAAACTTATGAAAATCTGTAAATTTCACATTAACAATGTTTTCTTGTGAACAATTATTGGATTTACATTTATTGAGCATATGCTGCATATGCAGCCTATGCTCAATAAATGTAAATCCATTAATTGAAATTTTCAGACGATTCCAAATTTGCACTTGCGAACATTTTAGTCGTACGATGTTTATTGAAACGGGCCCCAGTTCTCCAACTGACGCCTAGGATTGGCAAACATTTCGGTTTTAATACACGTGCACAGAATGTCCGTCACATTTACATGTAAGGTAATCTTTGGCAAATATAAATGTTATACAATCTACATTAATACGATAATTGATTTCGATTATAAAAAAACAACAACCAAAAAAAAACAACACCTTACGGAACTAATTGGTATATAACTAGAATGTATAACTAGAATTTCCCTAATCTAGTCATATTACACACAGGTGGAAGACTCGGTCCTGTGACACAAACAAAATGTCTTTCAAACATCACATTACCCCCACCCATGCAGTATCGTAATGTACTGCACTGTCATTAATACAGTAAAGTATGAGACCAGGTGGTGAGGTAACTGGATTGCGTGTGTGTGTGTGCGTGTGTGCGTGCGTGCGTGCGTGCGTGCGTGCGTGCGTGCGTGCGTGCATGCGTGTGTGCTTGCATGTGTGTGTCACAGGTCCGAGTCTTCCACCTGTGATATTACCAGGTGGACTCAGACCGGGCGTTCATCATTAAACCGAGATTAACACACCCATTGGCGTGCCTATGCATGATAGTGGGATAAACAGATTACTAAATCAGCATGCATACATTTCAAGAAACAAAATGAGCGTAAAAATTGGTAAGCATGGCAACTGATTTCCTTTTATTACAAATGTTATTGAAAATTGGCAAATCATCCAACAAGTCTATCCCTGGTTATTCCCATATCAGTGCTCGCTCCTACATAATATATATCATACTACAGTGAAACATCGCTAAACCGGACACCCTGGGAGCTCCCCAGGGTGTCCGGTTTAGCGAGGTTTCACTGTATAACAGGCATTTGATTATTCCGACCCATAGTTGTGTGCTTTGCAATCACGAACATGCATTGTCAGCTGAGATAAATGACAAGCATTATTACATATGTTTCCTGTTGTCCGGTTTAGAGAGGTTCCACTGTACAATATCTATCTGTAAGGTATTGCTTTCTCGGGAAGATAATCCACACTATTCACCTCAACAAGAGCAGTATTTATATAATGTTGCTATCAATATATTATATTGAACAATTCTGCAAAAACCAGGAACACACTTTTCCGACGTTTCGGCAGAAGGCCTTTATCAAGGAATTAGTTTCTAATAAACGCTAAGTGGCATCCTTTTCATTACACAAGGCCTTCATCAAGTAATTAGTTTCTACTAAACGCTAAGTGGCATCCATTTCATTTGAAATGGATGTCACTTAGCGTTTAGTAGAAACTAATTCCTTGATAAAGGCCTTGTGACGAAACGTCGGAAAAGGTTTTTGCAGAATTGTTCGTATCGTATTATTGCGGAAAGCTTGTTATCAATATAGAAATCATTCGTATAAATCGTATATAAATCGTATATAAATCGTATATAAATATAAATCGTATATAAATCGTATATAAATCGTACATAAATCGTATATAAATCGTACATAAATCGTATATAAATATAAATCGTATATAAATCATATCGTAAACCTAAATCGTATTAATTATAAATGATAATTCGTATAAATAAATATACATCGTATATAAATCGTATATAATCGTATAATATCGTATATAAATTCGTATATCGTATATAAAACGTAAAATAAATAAATCGTAAAAATCGTATATTAAAATATAAATTCGTATATTAAATATTATAATATAAAATTCGTATATAAATATGAATCGTATATAAATCGTATATAAATCGTATATAAATATAAATCGTATATAAATATAAATCGTATATAAATCAAGTACGAACGAAAGCAGAGTAAGCATCATCAACCCCGGACATTGAATAAATTAATTCACTGTACATATATTTATATTTAGACATCAAAAGTCTAGAACGCCGTAAAATGAAAGTTCACACTCATTAATATGTTGTTATTTCAAACATACATACATAGTACATGTATGTTAAACATAATTAACTAATGTTTACAAACGCCTTTTTACGAAATTGTAATATAGACGTTCTTGGGTACACAATTTAAACACCTATCAGTGCATTTTTCCGGACATTATAAAGTCATTACGTTTGTACTAAATTCCGTTCTATGTGCAATATTCAATACGAATGTGCTTTGATAAAGTCTATATTGGTCTAGAGTCTGCTTAATGGGTGCATAAAACGGGAGGGCGGATAGACGCTGTATAGTAGCTGAGTGTTCATTACATTCATAATCAGTATCGTTTCCTGAATTAGTTTTTTTTAATGAGCAACGAGTGGCAGTATAACATGCCGGATATATCATGCATACACACACAGGCATCCGACGTGTTTCGGCTTTCATCGGTATACCGATGAAAGCCGAAACACGTCGAATGCCTGTGTGTGTATATATTTAATGCCTGTGTGTGTATGGATGGACATATCCGGCATGTTATACTGCCACTCGTTGTATAATATATATTATATATATGGACAAGGCTTCTAACTTTGGTCGGACACGACCTCGTATCATAACACATTCCACGATTTTATTAACGCTAATGTGAATATGTTGGCGGAAAATGCACATTCTAATTTGAGAATTATTGCTATATTGCTAACATAACATAGTTAGAACATAATTATGCAAATACTATCGAATTACAGCTCTTTTTCCTAGGTCGGACACGACCTCGCATCATAACAAATTAAATAACATGTTTAATGCTGTAACTTCAATATTGTAGTGGAAATTTCATATGATCATTGAAAATTATCGATATCCTGCAGAAATACATAGAATGCACAGAAAATTACAATTTCAAACATGTTATTTTGTTATGATACGAGATCGTGTCCGACCAAAGTTAGAAGCCTTGTTCATTAATATAGTTATACCGATGAAAGCCGAAACACGCCGAATGCTTGTGCATACACATGCACAAGTGTAATAAAACCGCAATTGTGGTGTATTGCGTTTCTGGTAGTCGTGTTTGGCGAGTATCATGGGTCACCTATGTCTTGTAATTATTATCTACTTCCAAATACAGAGAGTTGAGTTGAGTACATGTACTTCCAAATACATGACCAGTCCGGACCTCTCTCTGGCGCGGCACGGAAACGGGATGGACTCGGCAAAGCCTCGCCCATCCCGTTTCCTAAGCCTTGCCAGATATTTTTTTCCTTTCACGGCACTAACCTACTACTATTCTCTATATTTACTACTTACTGTGGAGGTCATTGAGATTCTGAACAAGTCTGCCAAAGATTTTTTGTAAATTTTAGTTTTCTTAGCCGTACGAGGTTTAGTGAAACGGGGCCCTGTAGTCTCAATGCCGTTTGTTTGTTTGCTTGTTTATTGGTGTTTAACGGCCTATCAACAGCTAAGGTCATGTAAGACCGGGCAAACGGGCTCGATCCCGTTTTAACCTGCTGCATTGGAGCGGGGAGGGATCCCAAAATCAGAACGGAATAATTTACATCCAGAAAAAAATATTCAGCCCTGAAGTTAGAATAACCTGACCTGGTGCCAGGTCCATAACACACAGAAATTACTTGGCCCCTTCCCCTAAAATAGGTTTACGAATAATGGTAATACTCACATAAGTGGTATAACCAGATTCAAGCATCACATACAAAATTATAAAGACGTATGTAAGGGCTAAACCAGGTTTCCAGCCGTACCTGATCGTGTACCCGGTTTCCATGATCAAAATTTGGTTTCCATGATCAAAATCAAGCAATTTGTTTGGTCGAGGATGAGCTGTGCTCAGTCTCGGCCAATCCAATTGCTTGATTTTGAGAATATATTTCGAGAAGGTATTCAGTACGTTTAATAATTACGGGCAATGAGGTGTTAGTTTTCAAGTTTCTTCAATATCTCAAATGTAAACAGCCTAGTGTTTCGTAGAAGCTTGCATATATCATTATCGTAATAGTTACCAGGACGCTTAATTAATTGCGACCGCAAAAACGTACAGCGCAAAAAGATATCCACAAAAAAGCAACCAAAATATGTTACTTCTCGCTATTTGTGACACTTTATGCAACATTCATGTCCAAGGGTCAGACGGAGGCCACCCTTTTAATTAATGCTATCAATTTGGTGCGAACGTTTCGCATGAGTGGCATGCGTATACGATGCCATGGCCACGGTGAAACCATACACTCTAAACCAGGCATAGAACAAGTTTGTGCTTCATTTTGATGGTTTGATTGCCAGTTATTTCCAATGAAAATACCATGACCACATTTTTCACACAAGTGTCTTTGAGTAGTAGATCGCTGATATATAGTGGAGCATTTATATACCGGACGTCCTGGGAACCTCCAAGAACGCCGGTTGAGAGGTTCCACTCTCCAATTGCCCAACAGACAGATGTTCTTCGTTGTTTTGTAAACGGTTCACCCATTCGTAAAATTCATGTAATATTCCACATACGCCATCAGCCCATTTCATGAGATATATAATATGTGTAGTTATACAAATCAGAACGCTTTTACAAATGATTGATGGCCTGGTCAAACGGCTCGTTGCTAGCCGGTTGTAAGCAATTTGCATCCTATGGCGTATGCAAAATTGGCGTTTGCAATAAGTTAGTAGGACGTTTTAGCGTCATGCATTGGCATATGTCTAAATACAGTCATGTGCATACATGCAATTGTTAAATTGAGGGAACGAATTGTTATTTCATAGGGACGAATTAATAAAAAATATGCGTCCCCTGTGGGGCTCCGTACTATAAAGCGGTCATCACGCGTATGGACACCGTTAGCTCGAGAGAGGACAGCCCGAGACATCATTGTGGCTCAATAATGGTACCATTTGCTACTTACTGTAGAGGTCATTGATTCTGAACCAATCAGGCAAAGATTTCTCAAAAGCAGATGATAGAGCGAACTTTGTTGGCAATTTTAGTTTTCTTTGTCGTACGAGGTTTAGTGAAACGGGCGCAAGTCGCAAGACCGTACCTGATCGTGTACCCGGTTTCTAAGCTGTGCTCGGTCTCGGCCAATCCAATTGCTTGATTTTGAGAATATATTTCGAGAAGGTGTTCAGTACGTTTAATAGTCACGGGCAATGAGGTGTTAGTTTTCCAGTTTCTTCAATATCACAAATGTAAACAGCCTAGTGTTTCGTAGAAGCTTGCATATTTATTATCGTAATAGTTACCAGGACGCTTAATTAATTGCGTCCGCAAAAACGTACAGCGCAAAAAGATATATAAAAAGGCAACCAAAATATGTTACTTCTCGCTTTTTGTGACACTTTATACAACATTCATGTCCAAAGGTCAGACGGAGGCAACCATTTTAATTAATGCTATCAAGTTGGTGCGAACGTTTCACACGAGTGACGTACGTCATACGAGGCCATGGCCATGGTAAAACCATACACTCTAAACCTTTGTTTTTTTCTACAATTCCCGATCAGAACAACGGAACGTTTCACAAAATATTACAAAAGTTTCAATGTCCAATATTTCGGGGTGAAAGGATCAATTTGCATACCTGATGTTATTGTGTAACACCTCAGTATCATGCATACTGTCATATCTAGACATGGACGTTGAAGTATTCTTGTTTTCCTCGTGTATCAATTTATATTAACGTGTACCTCATGCTGCCATTTTGTATGGACTGAGTGAATAAAGAGTTTTGTACGTGTACTTGTACGTATAATAAACGACAATAGCATAACCATATTTTGCACACTCGTTTCTTGGAGTAGTAGTTCGCCTGGGCCCGGTTGCTCAAAACCTCTGTTAGCTTAACAGACTGTTAACTCCTTAGTAATGCTAAGGATTTAACTGTATGTTAAGCTAACAGAAGCTTTGAGCAACCGGACCCTGATATATAGGGGAGCATTTATAAACCGGACACCCTGGGAACCTCCAAGGGCGCCTGTTCCACTGACCAAATACGTCGTGTTCGGTGTGTATCATTTATTTTTTCTCAAGACTGGGACTTGTAATGTTCACATACATGTATATCTATACCATGTAATGTCACAGGTTGAAGTAACGGACCGAGGTCTATAAATACACTAAATATGCCTAAAAGCATCAATAAATGCAGAACAAAAATAAGCTTAATATTTATTTACTCTCTATATATAGACATATGTATATGACTATATATAGGGAGTAAACGAATATTTGTTAGCTTATTGATGTTTCATTTATTGATGCTTTTATGCATATTTAATGTATTTATAGACCTGGGTGTAATGTCAGTTTATTGCTATATTTCTGGGCCCGGTTGTTCAAAACACCAGTTAGCTTAACGGACTGTTAAATCCTTAACGGACAGTTAAATCCTTAACTGAATGGTTAAAATCTCTGTTAAAACAGAGATTTTAACCATTCAGTTAAGGATTTAACAGTCCGTTAAGCTAACGGATGTTTTGAGCAACCGGGCCTTGGAGTACTTTGCAGGATAGAGTAACAGCTTAATCGTAATACACTGTATAAACTGGAAGTATAAAATCAAATAACGACAGGTTTCTTAGTTAAACAGTGGTATAATTTATTTTAACGTATTTTTACACAAATATAACAACAATATGTACAACAGTAAACATTTTCCACGTTATCTACCACTCTATGAAGAAACAGGGACTTTGCATATTACATTCAAATATGCATCCTAAGCAGGATATCCATATGTCAACTAAAAACCGCAATCATCCATCGACATGCATTCAGACTACGACGTACATAGCAGTTCACATCATTACGTAAAGCACCGTTCGTCCGCCTGTACGGTGAGATAATCCGCTAGCGGATTATCTCACCGTACAGGCGGACGAACATTACACTACATAGCGTATCATACGTCGTACCGTTTGTTCTCCTTTTGGTAACCAGGGAACATGGCTTACAAAAAGGAGTACGGTTGAAGTACGCAGGGAAACTATTCTGGTATACATACATGACATAGCGGATTATCTCACCGTACAGGCGGACGAACATTACACTACGTAGCGTATCATACGTCGTACCGTTTGTTCTCCTTTTGGTAACCAGGGAACATGGCTTACAAAAAGGAGTACGGTTGAAGTACGCAGGGAAACTATCCTGGTATACATACATGACATAGAGACACGTCTAAGGCGTAGCACTTTATGCTACGAGAAATGAGAAAATATTCCCAATTGTCACTGTGCGAAAACGAAAACGAGAGAGTATCTAAAATAACCACACTAAACTACTTGATGACGAAGAGCAAAGAAATTCCACAGCAAACCATACACCTAAGAGTGAGGTGTCGTTTTGTATCGAGAAAGCAAAACTAAAAATCTACCCTCCAAACGGCGGTGTCGTTTTAAATTGCATATATAAAAGAAAGAACATTTTTGGCAGTAAATTGACAACGATTGGTATTAACGAAATAATAGATACTAAAGTAGAACCATTACAAGGTTTTGTCTAAAACATGAAGGGAATCGCTGCTTATGAGATGGCCATATACCCTTAAACAGCGACGTACGACACATTCCGTTCATTGCCTATAGTAACAAACACAGTAGACGATTTCCAACGCAACGGTTGACTGTTCCAGATATGTTTTCTTTTGCTTAATAGTACACGTATGCATCTATATTAACTGGAACACATTTCGAAATTCACGCATCATCGAACCGGTGATATTGGCTGAAATTCAATGTGTATGACTTAATCCGAACTATTCAACGATATATAATTCTTACCAGTGTTATTAATGAGCTATATTATATTTTTTAAATTATTTAATTTGCATTAATTCAGATACGCATTATCAGAATATATTATGTTCTTACACAATCGAAGAATACGACTCTTATGTAATTGTGAAGAAAAACTGATCAGTTTCTATGACATTGTAAAATATCGTGAACAAATACAATTTAGAAAAAACTAACACACTACTACTTTTCAGCGGTCAACATCACACTGTTAATGTCACAGGGCGAGAAAGATGCATATCCGACCCGAGGCTCAAACCGGAGACCTCTGGATTACCGTACCATCGCTCTAACCGACTGAGCTAGCCGGGCACGAATACACACATCCTCTCCACAGTGAGTTACGAACCGTGACATTAATATCAACCAACTAGCGTGTACATACATAGTATCAACATGTACATAACCAACACAGACGTTTTGGCAATGAGTGTCTACATTTAACATAGTATGTGACATGAAAATATAATTAGTTGTCTGCGTTTATCTGCTATGTCTTATGTCATTTTCTTTTGGCAATAACATGCCATAATATCGTGTTCTACAGCGCAAATTACTACGCCGGTAGTTGGGCTTCGAAAACAAGAATACAGCAGGCTACGAACACAGACCACATAGACAGTGACATCTGAACGTATACGAGACAAACACGGGGGCCGTTTCACTAAACTTCGTATGATTAAAATGTTCGTAAGTGCAAAAATATGATAATCTGTAAATCTCGCATTAACAATGTTTTCTTGTAAACAATTAATGGATTTACATTTATTGAGCATAGGCTGCAGATGCAGCCTATGCTCAATAAATGTAAATCCATCAATTGAAATTTCCAGACGATTCGAAATTTGCACTTCTGAACATTTTGGTCGTACGAAGCTTAGTGAAACGGGTCCCAGGTGCATTCCACCTATGCATATGTGCGATATCTCATGAAAACTATACACACAATTTACGATAGGTTCCGTAAGAGGTCCAAAATTGACGAAACTTTCAGTGCAAATGGAATGAAAGTTTCGTCAACTTCTATACAATCGTCCTGATATTTCGCACAATCTTCTTAGGTTACTAAGGTATAATATTACATGGCGTGTCTCGTACGTTTGCTGCTTTAACGGGGTTAAAGACAGGCATCAGCAGTACACACAATGAGAATGCGAGTAAAAATCAAGATGCAATACAAAATGACATTCTAAGGTAAAAATCAGGCGTATATACAAAAATGTAGACTGTAGACTTTTCAAAACATACAAGTACTATCATCAGATGTATGTTATTATTACAATACAGAAGAAACGCTATTTACAAGGATGTATACACAATCGGTACTATCAATTATATAAATACAATGTACATTATCACACATTCTATGACTGACATTCTCTCTTACAGTAACAATTTGTATTATTATTATATGACTGAGAAGTCCAGCCAATGAGATTGCCCGATAGAGGGTCACATGATTGCGGACATTCACCTGAATATCAGTCTCGACTCTTCTCGCTTGCGAGACGAGTCCGAGAGTGATATTCTAAAAATGATATTGATCTGGATGCGCGAGTCACTGATCACGCAACGGAAACATGAAACGGTTCAATGACGAGCCAATTGAACAAAAATATGCAAATAGTATCATCCAATCAGCAACAAGCTTCCAAATGTAATTCGAACTTGACAGCAAAACAGAAAACAATGGATGCAAACTGAAGCAAATGTCGGGTTTAGTTTCAGTAAAACCATAAGTCATATACTAATTATTGTGTTTCGAGTCGGTGTAAACGAGATTTACAGACCTTCGAAATGTCGTATTCAATATGACTTTCCTCATGTCCATAAATCTCGTGTACACCTCCTCAAAAGACAATAACAGTACATAAAATATATGCTCACAAAATGAGGTATGCAGGACATGTGATTTTGTAACTATGATTTGCGATATTTAATTTGCGAATTTTCCGGAAATGACATCAGAAATTAACAAAATGCTCACAGCAGATGCGGAATACGTTAAATTTCGACATCATTTACAGAAAATATCAGTTTCTGTAAATATTTTTTAATGAAAAATCGCACATTTTAAGTACAAAAACACATGGTTTGTCCCATATGATTGTGCATGTACCTTTTTATTAAAATTCAACACGCATTTCGGTAGTTGACTTCGGTAGAAGTATGAGCCCTGTTCAAACGAGTGTATTTGAAATACATGTAACTTACATCATGTAATTCACTGGGTCCTGTTGCTCAAAGCTTTTGTTAGCTTAACAGACTGTTAAATCCTTAGCATTGCTAAGGATTTAACAGTCTGTTAAGCTAACAGAGGTTTTGAGCAACCGGGCCCAGGTGTCTTATTATTTTGACTGCGATTCAAAATGCCCTTCGACAACATCTTGTCATTTTAGCAATAATCAACAGACCATGACACAGTAACAATGGATAACATTACAGCATAACATTTGGTTTTGAAAATAAAATTATAAAAGTACCCAAGCCTATTTCAACAGTTGAGTGATTTTAATTCACTTTCAAAAATCATTTTCTTTACCCTAACATAGTCATTAAAAAGTTCAAATGCGTACATCTTTAACTACGATAGACACCAACAACACTATACAATTATTGTCTTTTGAGGAGGTGTACATGAGATTTAGAAACGTCATATTCACTTAGGCCGAAGGCTGTATAAATGTATAGTGTATGCAAATGGGTGGGTAGGGTAACGTTTTACAAATGAGCCAAGTATTGGGTCCTAGGTCCGAGTCTTCCTCCTGTGGGCGCCATGATAGGTAACCATTGGTATACATGACACACTCACTCGGGTGATTCGCTGATATGTGGCTGTGACTGGAGAAAGGGGGCTTATGGGATTACCAGTGTAGCTCTTGATCAAATAACATGATCATTGAACTGTCCTGCATGACACGTGTTTCATAGGTGACAGGGCGAACAGTGCAGATCCTGATCAGACTGTGCGGATGCACAGTCTGATCTGGATCTACACTGGTCGTAAAACCCATAATCCCCATTTCTCCAGTAGAGAAACAGCCGCATATATCTACTATTGCGCGCACACACAAACACGCACGCACGCACGCACGCATACGCACACGCGTGTGTTTGAAGTTGACATACGGGTAATCCAACACTAACATACAATACAAAATACACTCCGAGATACACTGGAGGTTCAGTTACACAGTGAAATACCGAGGTATCTTAAATAAACTGTTTCATGAAGTTAGTTATATTTACACAGAGAAACGACATGGTATCGATGAGTGAGTACTAGGTAGATGAAGATGCCACGTTGACATCGTATGATAATGAAAATCGTTGACGTTTCTTTGGCATACATATTAAGAAAGCCATTATCAGCGCAGAACCATAGAACGCATAATGATGAGTTTATACTTGCAGAAAGGTGATGTCCTACAGAAAATATTAACTCAAATGTCGTTGATTTGGAATACGTTTGGTAACGACGACGCAGACTCGATGAATAGAGACGAGCTCACACGCATCTGTTAGATTGTCAAGTGAATGTCTTCCTTTTAGTGGTTGAATTTTTTTCAGGCAATTGTGGGTGTAATTGGCATCAGTAGATCATTTGTAGCACATATGAGACACAGCATGAGATTTTGTACTTATAAATATATTTACAGAAACTGTGATATCTTCCGTATATGACATCGAAAGATGACGAACTTTTCAGAGCAAATGCGGAATTTAATTCCGCATTTGCTATGAAAATTTCGTCAACTTTCTACGTCATTTGCGGAAAATATCACAAATGTTGTAAATATGTGTCATGAGATATTGCACATGTTCTTAGGTACAAAATCACATGGCGTTTCGCATATTGTGTTACACATTGTACCAACGGTGCTCGGGCTACACTTGATTCACTTCATTGTTCAATTGTATGAACATGTCAACGTTGTAGTAACTTGAGATAGTTTTATGCTGATAATGGTGATGAACAAAATATAAACACATACAACGTACCCTTGTGTACATGTACATAATGTAGTAATAGCATTTCAATATCTATATTTTCGGCGTTGTACAATTAGTAACACTGTAATCAGTTTCGTGCAATATCGGCGTGTTTCGGCTTTCATCGGTATAACTATATATATATATATATGAACGAGGCTTCTAACTTTGATCGGATACGACCTCATATCGTAACAAATTCCGCGATTTTAGTAACGCTAATGTGAATATTTTGGCAGAAAGTGCACATGTTCATTTGAGAATTATTGTTATCTTGATAAAATAGCATAGTGAAAACATAATTATGCAAAGAATATCGGACACAACCTCGTATCAAATGAAATAATGTGTTTAAGCCTCTAACGTCAATCTTGTTGTAGCAAGGTCATATGATCATTTGAGAATTATCGTTATCCTGCAGAAATATATAGAATGCATAGAAAATTACAATTTTAAATATGTTATTTTGTTAAGTTACGAGGTCGTGTCGACCAAAGTTAGAAGCCTTGTTCAAAATATAGAGTTATACCGATGAATGCGAATGCTGTAAATATACCCAGTATGTCTTGTCATTAATGGGACCAGTGTTTTCACAGTTCTCCAGAAAATATACACATTCAATCAGATATTGGGCACTGAATCAGTGAGCTGGGAACCAAAACTTCGTACGACTAAATATGCAGCCTATGCTCAATAAATGTAAATCCAATAATTGTTTACAAGAAAAAAGTGTTAATGTGAAATTTACAGACTATCATAATGTTGCACTTACGAACATTTTAGTCGTACGAAGTTTAGTGAAACGGCCCCCAGACTACCATCTACGAATATCACCGGTGCTACACACCGCACCCGTGTACACTGTTTCACGTCGATTTATGTATCGGTTCAAATCTTAGAACTATCACATAAACTCTTCTATTTTTTTTCGTCTAGTAACCGGCGCAAGTGTCTTGCGCCGGTTACTAGACGAAAATATGTTTATTCAACGTGTAACTGAATGGAAGTCGTTATGAAGCAGGGGCCCGTTTCACTAAACTTCCTACGACTAAAATGTTCGTAAGTGCAAAATTATGATAGTCTGTAAATTTCACATTAACACTGTTTTCTTGTAAATAATTGTTGGATTTACATTTATTGAGCATAGGCTGCATATGCAGCCTATGCTCAATAAATGTAAATCATCAATTCAAATTTGCAGACGATTCTAAATTTGCGCTTACGAACATTTTAGTCGTAAGAAGTTTAGTGAAACGGCCCCCAGGCGCCTATTTCGACATGAAACATTTTACACTGGCACGGAATTCAACACCAGCGAAACACTGGAGAAATAACCATGTAGCTATCCGCCGCTTTGTTAGATATTGTCAGGGTTTCAACAGTGTTGTATATAAAGGCACAAATAAATACAATACATGTCTGTGTATTTGCACCACTGTTTGCTCCACGTAAAAACTAGTCACGTGTCCGTATATTGTCATGGATTCCATATTTACACAAAACATGATGCCCTGACTACGTAACACAAACGCACATGTGTCCCTGTCTATGCATTTTGTTTATTATTAGCCTTTAAAGGTACATGCCCACTCAGTAGGCACACATTGTTCTTTATAGGAATTACACAAGTGTATACGAGTGTCACTATTCCACCAGTTCTAAAACGCTATACAGATATAATCATTTAGTAATATTTATTTTACTGAAAGTGACTCGCGGTGGTATCAGGCTATTTTCATACGCAAATGAGGCATGATATTTTTTAATTATGTATGCTAATTAAGTGCGTCACCTGAACAAAAAATATTGTTGACAGATTATAAAGTATAATCATTGCACATCAAAACATAAATACAGAGAATAAATAGTAATTTATGTTAACAATTTAAGGAAACTTGGTTATCGCCCTGACATCAGTGTGGAAATTTACGTCTGATATAAAATGTATAATAATGCCAATCAATACGTGGGGTAATGGTGAATGATTGTTTACTTTGCCAGAAAATGTCTCAGATGATGTCTCTGATATAAATAGATTGTGTACCTACTGAGTGGGCATGTACCTTTAGCACGGAGGAACAGTTAAAGCCTTCTACGAAGGAAACCGACGAAAATAGTCGTCTGGTGTTTTTCTTTATTTTATTATTCTTAGTAAAGATGTTTGGCAGCACACGAGAATCGTCTCCATTCAATGGAGACGATTCTCGTGAGCAGCCAAACATATTTATAGTGAGAACAAATGGAAACAAAATAAACAGCAGACGACAATGTTTAATTCAGCGTTTAAATTGTTAATGTTATTGTATTTACCCATGCGAATCAGTGAATGCAATTTAACGTGTCTTGTCACATCTGTGATTTTTGTCCAAGTTCACGTAAACTATCGTCTTGCACATAACTGGCATTGGAAGTTGTGAAAAATTCCACAGCTATGAAATATTCGATGAAGTTTGATGTTTCCTTTATTGACAGTTATTTTTGTAACTTGATGTTCGCTCAAAATGTCATCGAGGTTGAACGATTTTCTCCATTACTGGTCTCGCTTGTTCCATCAACGAAAGTGTCCTATGGTGGCAGATGATTGATGACACACCTCATGACTTTAGCCACGTACTGGATTTGACAAACCAGTAGCACAGCTCAGACTCATCCAGTCAAGCTGCTTCAATTCAAGCATAATAATAAAGTATTTTGAGATAAAAAAAAAATCAACTATAGGCAAGATTAGCGCAGGCGGTGGGTAAGAAACTCGGATTAATCAGTTTAGTCAGTGCCTGCTTAACATATATCTATTTTTGGCATCTATAGCGAGTTCAAATTAAACGCAAGTAAACATATACGAAGATCAGCCATTACACTGACTCAGGTCAGCATTAAAATGGTTCGCGTCGGCATTAAGATGGTTTCTCAGCCAAATTAAACACAAGTAAACATATACGAAGATCAGCCAGCATGGCTGATCTTGGTATATGTTTACTTGTGTTTAATTTGAATTCGTTATAGTCATATTTAATATACGTTATACAACAGGAGTGACATAGAGAAATGTTCCTTGTTATTATGGTGTATCATATGATACACGCCATATGATTGTGCACATGTGAATATGTGCGATATCTCAAGAAAAATATTTACAAAATTTACGATATTTTAGGTAAACGACTCAGAAAGAGGACATAATCTTCATAGCATATGCGGAATGTAATTTGCATTTCGGCATCATTTACAAAAACAAATATCACAGTTTCTGTAAATATATTCATGATATACATGTTCTTACGTACAAAATCACTGGGCGTATCTCATAAACTGTATAGTGTTACGCTCTCACAAACAGGATCCGCCAATATCTGGTGAGAAGAACTTAAGCGCTGTTTGTGTCTATTCTCATATGTAAAATGGATGAGACGTGATCTTAATTTGAAAGCTAACACATGCTGGCAAAACCGTGGTTTAACGCATTAACAACAGCGACGCCACAAACAGCATTAATAGGGTGATCAACGACATATGCGACGCCATCAGACGTATGAAGCCAGAAGGGTCTATTGAAGTTGGCTGGTTGACAGCTGATAATATAATACCAAATTAATTTGTCAAGTAAACTGCCTTATTTATCTGATTCAAACGGTTAACAAAATCAAACATTGTGTAAGCATATATATGTTAAATTGGAAAAGTGTATACATGTTTGTTTACGTCAATTTATCCGCACGTATGTTATGACAGTCATATGATAAATATAATAATATTAAATGCATATTTCAAAGATTTTAAGTTAGACTCTGCATATTCTAATAAATGTGCTAGGAGAATTATCCTTATTATTTGAGTATTCGATCGGTATTGGTTCCGTAAACTTATGAAAATTTCCATAAATTACTCCATAGTTTGGTAAGCATTTCAGAAAACATGTCGCATTTAATTCCACATATGGTCGGCACGTTGTTGGGAACAGACTTCATGGACATATTACAGATTTTCGAAATTAAATAGTTGCATGTTGAAAAACTTGTGGGTTATAAATAGTTAACAAAAAATAGAAGACGGCACTTCATTATATTTTCTAATAGTTCATGCTGTAACTCTAATAGTTCCACGACATGTTCACAGGGAAAAATAAGGAAAATACTTTCAATTCGTTGGCTGTTATTTTCACCGCTAGACTACAAGGAATTAATATCGGAAACATGACTATATGATCAAATTAAAATCCCGTAACTAGGACCAGATAATGTACCTAATGAGAATTCCGATCAAATAGCGAGATTTGATAATGATGGTATACGATCCATTATCCCGCAACAAAGACTTTTTGCAAACAAAAAAATACGTTTGAAAAATGTTGATGTAAAGTGCACTTGATACTTTATAATATTTCATAAACTAAATTGCATAGTTGTACGCCCGAGTGAATATAGTGAATAGTAATTTCGTTCATGTCGCCTTGATACAGGAGTATATCGTAGTGCATATCTATTAACACCTATGTAAGATCCCGTGATAGCATACCTTATCATCAAATTTCTCCTTTTTTTGGTTGAAATAGAACCACCAATAATTGAGTCTTGTTTGGAAACGATGTCGAACGTTGATAAATTAAATATCAGAGTCAGAAAATACTACATTTGTTTTTTATAAATATTGTACAATATTTATAAGAAACAAATGTAGAGATCCCCAGGGTGTCCGGCTTAGAGAAGTTTCGCTGGAAATCACACATTTGATCATTCCGAGCCATCATTGTGTGTTATGCATCACGTATAGACAGTAACACGGTTTCACCTGGTATAAATGACCAGGAAACTCATCATAAATACGATCACGTGTGTTTTCTTGGTGTCCGGTTTAGAGAGGTTCCACTGTATTGATATTAAATAATAATAATCACTGTCATTAAGTTCAGGGGCAATGACCCGACAATCGTGCTGCCTCCCCTCCACTAACCTGCCTTCTCAATTTGGTACTCATTGGCTGAAAGTGTACAGTTTTACGTAACTTACTATATCAATTGCTTTCATTTATGGTAGCAAAGGCATTTGTATGTGAACAGTTCATCTAGACAAATATGTTTCTACATTAAATTTAGTTTCAATAACGTTGCTGCATTATGAAGTTATGTTCTTTAGTTTCTATTCAGGTTAAATAGGAACTTCACGGCATCGAGACGACTAATTTGAATGTCATATACCAGCAGACATATCATATGTCAGCGTTGGTGCCTAATATATTATTTGTTGTAATTATACGCTTATAAATGTGAGAAATAATTAACATTTCACTGATTCCCTATACCGGTGTTAACCGTTTAAACGTGTCTCTTACATTTATATGCAAAACACACTTGTCAAAGATGTCCTGACAAAGTGTGTTGATGTGAAAATGTAAAAACGGACGGTACGGTACCACCGGCGCTAATCTTGCCAACATTTGTCAATGTCGTTATTTCAAAATACTTGAATATTGTGCTTGAAATCAAGCAGCTTGATTGACTGAGCTACAGCTCAGGCAATCAAATTGCTTGATTGCAAGTTGATGTCAGAAACGTTGATGACCAGGGCAAGATTATGTATGATTGGCTTTTTGCAATGAGCCCATCTCATCTTAGACACTGAATAATGCTCTGAAATGGTATATTTAATAGTGTTATAATTTCTCCAAAACAGTTTATGTTGTGAAATTATATACTGTGACAATAACATATCGATTTGCAAAGGTGAACGACTATAATAAGTAAAGAATGTGTTTAAGACGAAATAAAATCGTCTCTGCCTTAGAAGATGATACACGTGCGGATTGTTCAGCTTTTTGTGCATTAGCTATCACTAAATGTGGCTGTGACTGGAAACATTGGGGCTTATGGGATTTGTGACCAGTGTAGCACCTGATCAAATAGCATACTAGTGTAGCCTGATAATGATCTATGTTGCTTGCTAGAAGAACATGACTGATGTTTCCTTGATGTAATGGCGAACGGTGCAGATCCTGATCAGACTTGGCGGATGCAAGCATATACATGTGGATATATGTGGCCTAGTTGCGAAGGATACTCTTGCAATATACTCCCGTACCGTCCGTAGCTAGCTACGGACGGTACGGGAGTAATTGCAAGAGTTACCATTCGCAAACATTTGTGGCCGTGACCGGAGCAATGGGGCTTATGGCTCAAATCCATATTTTCTGTAATGTTGATGCTATAAGCCGCATTTCTCCAGTCACGGTCACAATACCATAATAACCCTAAATAATCGGACACAATTTGTTGTGTGGAAACTAAAATAGGGGTTTCCCAAAACAAATTGTATCCAAATACATTGTTACTGTGATAAACAACTACAACCATACTAACCGTAAATATTTTGACATTCCTGGCTGTGAGACATCATAAATTAATGTATGTTCGCAGAATAAAGTGTGTCCGAATATTTAAGGATTTTACGGTATTACATAGGCAGCAGTACCAAACATGAACGTAACCCCGTCATTACCACCTGAAGGTACCGTAATCTCTTCAAGAGTGTGCAAAACATGTAAACGTAGTTTCGCCGTCTTGCACTCACACCGGCTTGTAAATGTCAGTTTCATTTCCCGGTAGTTACTGCATTACGTATTCGACAGGCCGCTGACACTCCACTGTCGTTTGAATGTCATCTCCGCATACTTCACGAGTGAAAATCCGCCTCCTTGTCAGCTATTGTCTTTTAAATTCTTCATTTTCGTATCCACCAAGTAACCCCAGGACACGATTTGTTCTTATAAACGACACAGGTTACTAAGAGCATTATAACAAAAGCATATGGCGCCACTACATTGCACCGTAAACAATGTTTGTAAATAGTATTTACAACATTAATGCCAAGATGATGGTACGCGATATATTTATATATATATACAAATATGCTGGCCCTTTGTGCAAAAGAAAACATGGATATCCATGTACATGTCAATGGTCCAATGTCCATTTATCTGCTACGTGAACACATATAGTCACTATATAATACACAGTTCCGCATAACAGAACGAAATTGGTGTCAAAACCTCACCCTGTCTAACCCGATTCTAACGACGAATCTAAATTGTTTTTGTATTGCTAACAACTTACATGTACCAGTGGCCACTGGACTTTTCTAGACAATAACATATTAGAATACTGAACATCTTGTCACCATGGTTACGGTAACCAAGTCCATACCAGTATTCATCTGTTCGAGCTCACAGTTGGATACGTCTGTTTCTTTTTGTTTTGAAAGTATAATGTGTTAGATCACAGTACAGCGCCTTTGATGAGGTCAAATGATTATTGTGTAGCTGTTACTCATAAACCTCCACCTCACATAAGACCGCACTGAAAATCCGGTTCCAACTGTTCTCTATATTCCATGCTTCGATCATGACCTTTCGACCTTCCAGCGGGCGCATGCAGGGGAAGTGAAGGTGAGGTCTGAATAACGCATCGTTAAGTCTAGAAGTATATGCACACAACTGCGACGTCGAGTCTGGGTCGTTTGTCATTTCCTTGTCGCCACCTTTGTCGTCCACATACACGAGGAGTTTATCGAGGTTGTTCATGTAATCTTTGTAAGCGCTCACTCCTGAAAATATAGAAATAGAGAATAGTAGGTTAGTGCCGTGAGTGGCAAAACATATCTGGCAAGGCTTAGGAAACGGGATGGGCGAGGCTCTGCCAAGCACACCCCGTTTCCGTGCCGCGCCAGATATTGTTTTCCCATTCACGGCACTAACATACTATTCTATTTATCCCGTCAACATCTACAAATGGCTTTAAAATGCAAAACGTCACCGCACATATGCATACGCAGTGATCACAGTACATACGCACTGTGTTGGATAAATAAGAGTTAGTGCCGTGAGTATGAGATTCTTTGAGAATGCACTACTTTCTCATTCTCTGAATCAGGAAGTTTGATTGGTCGAGGCTGAGCTGTTCTCAGTATCGACCAATCACTCTGTCTGATTTTGAGTACACATTTCGCGAATGTGACCCGAACGTTCTATAACAATATAACGTTGTTAGAAGTCCAGTTGCGATAATCTTAAAATTGTCAATATCAATTAGTCAATGAATATAATGAAGATAATGCGTTCTAAACATTTTCAATAATGGTATGCTCGAAATCAAGCACCTTGAGCTTGCTCAATGTCGTCCAATCAAAGGGTTTGACTTCGAGCAAATGCACTAACCGTTATATTATACCGCATTCGGAGGAAGTTTAACGAAATTGGCAATGTAACAATAATTGAGACAAAACCACCGGTGCAACGATAGATAAAACATACACTTATCATCATGGAACATCAGTAGCCGATTACATCAAAATTGCAAAGTATGCTTATCTAGCAAAGTATACTTTGAGGGAGTAATCATTTATTTTTCCCGAAATGCATGATTTCATATAGAACTAACGACTGCATATATTTGATGATTACAAGTATGCAGAATTATTATACTGAATGTATGACATTATCACAGCCAAAATGGCTGTGATAATGTAATAAATTCAGTATAATCAAAATTAAATAAATCTATCCTTAAATTGAAAATTTCTCGCTCAAAGTGTACTTTGCTAGATAAGTATTCTTTGCAATCTTGGTGAAATAGGCTACAGAAGTCATATGCGTCAACAGTTCACCAGTAATCATAGTCTTCAACATACGCTAAGATATACACTAGCATCAATAACTGAAAATTACGCAACGGGCCACGGTTAATGTAAACAGTCATTAGACAGTCTTGAGGTGACATGTTGTGCTTTTCAGATTTTCATTTATGATGGATGGATTATGTATATGAGCTGGAATTCACTGACGACTATTAATATCCTACCGATGATCTGCGTTTTTACGCTGAATTGGTGACACGAATTTGCGACCATCTCATAGATTCGTTAGAAAATTGGCTTAAATGTATGTAAAATGCTTCGTGTTTACAAGGACGTCTATCAACTATACTGTCAATACAACTGGAAATATTCATTATTCATTATAGTACACTTAAAGAAGACAGAAAAGTAGAGATAAAAGAAAACGTACGCTTGCCTGTATCGAGATGCACTCCAGTAGAAATAACAAGAGGGCCATGATGTCCCTAATTCGCTCACCTGACTCCATGCACACCAGAGGAGAATGTGACATTGAGTTCATGTGTTTTAAAAAAATTGTGCTATTTTTAGATGGCGGTCATCTTGGATTAAGCGATGACTCATTTTACCAAATCTGAAAATGCTTCACCCAAGGATCTGAACTTCCTATGAAGTTTGGCCAGCATCGGCCATGTGGTTCCTGAGAAAATGACGTTCAAAATCTCGAATAAATGGACCTTTTGGTGGCGATCATGGCTGACATAATCATCCGATTCCGACAAATATTGTACCAGAGCAATTGCCTCATTGATACTTTCAATTTGATATATGACATGAGCATATTCGGTCAATAATAAAATTTGACCCCAATTAGACCCCCCGGGCCACGCCCATTTTTGACCCCGGGGTCACCATTTTAACAACTTTGAAAGAGCATTGCAAATCGATCATTCCTACCAAGTTTAGTCGAAATCCGGCTAGCGGTTCATGAGAAGAAGATTTTTTAAGAAGTTATGCTATTTTTAGACGGCGGCCATCTTGGATTAGCGATGACCTCCATTTTAACAAATCTGAAAAGGCTTCACCCATGGACCATAACTTTTAAGTTTGGCTACCATGGGCCAAGCGGTTCATGTGAAGAAGAATTTTGAAATCTCTAATAATAGAACGACCATTTGCCATTTCGGCGGCCATCTTGGATGACATAACAATCCGATTTCCACAAAAAAAATGTACCCGAGTGATCGCCTCATTGATACCTTCGATTTGATATATAACATGATCATATTCGGTCAAAAATAAAATTTGACCCACATTTGACCCCACGGGCCACGCCTATTTTTGACCCCGGGATCACCATTTTAACAACTTTGAAAGAGCATTGTACATCGATCATTCCTACTAAGCTTTGTCGAAATCTGGTGGGCGGTTCTTGAGAAGAAGATTTTTGAAGAATTTGTGCTATTTTTAGACGGCGGCCATCTTGTATTACGTAATGACGTCATTTTAACAATTTTGCAATCCCCCTACCTAAGGACCATGACCATGAAGTTTGGTGACTATAGGCCCAATGGTTACCGCGGAGAAGACGTTTGAAAATGTTCACGGACGACGACGGACGACGATGACGGACGACGGACGATGACGGACACATTGCGGTAACAATAGCTCACATGAACTTCGCTCAGGTGAGCTAAAAACACAGAAGAAATAGATGACATATGGAATTGAAATTAAAGAACAGTTGTGCATATGGTCGATAATCGGATCGCCAAAGCTCACATAGTATCTCCTCATCCAGGAGGATCAGACTACCAAATTGATAAATTCGAAATGTTACCATCGACTCTTTTGCTTTTTAAACCATAGAGGCTGAATTATTCTCCTTATAAGAAGCAGAATTCATGTTTTAGCTGATCATGTGAAAACTTCTCATTTGCTGTGAAAATATAGTCGGAAAAAACAGCAGGCGATGATTTTAATTTCACGAATCGTACGGGTTAAACAGTTTTCAATAAACATACAAGGGGTCAGTGGAAGAACGGGGTTAACTCCATCATGGAGCTATCCCCTTCCTTCAATGACCGTATACAATTCCTTCACATGATCCAACCACGGCCGATTTAACCCTACCTTCTACCAGAGACATATTACACATACGCAACTTGATTATAGGAAGACGACTTCAACCATATACATGTACTTGCGAAATCACAACTCGTTAAATCGCCTGCCTTGACCCAACCTACCTTCGCCCTCTCCCTGCCACGTGTATATGAGTATCCCGGAGACCTTGCGGGTCTCCCCGAGGTCGATGATGAAGCGGTCACCGTAAAGGTTGTCGAGGATGGTGCAGAACCTGAGGCCCTGTTGAAGGTTCCCGTCCACAGCCTGGGATGCCCGGTCCTGGGCCAGGTGACTGCTCGTGATGTGACGTTTGTGGTGGCGCGAACTCGTGCCGATTATCGCGTGCTTGTTGTACGCCAGATTCTCAACTGGAATGACCATTAAAGCATGTTTGAATGACAGTTGTAGTGATTGAAATTTGCTGACCTATTGTATATATACATAGCATATCTATGACATCATTGACGTTACCATATAACTAGAAAAAAACACAACTTGAAGGCAAATGTAGCAAACAGTCAAACCCTAGAGACAGGAATTACTTATACCTGTGGCAGAATATACCAATGACATACCCCTTTTTTCTAAGCCATATTCTCCAAATGTGGAGCAGGCCCTACGACCTAGACTTTTCTGGTGCATACAAAAGCGTACGCATTTAGCATTTTAACTAAAATAAAGATGTGTCTGACTTATATACAAGAAAGTTAATTTTATGGCCTCTCTGGGAATAAATTAGTGAATTTGATTTTTATGTGAGATCCTTATTTACATGATTCGTGTCTGATGCTACATTTCAAAGTCACACTCTAGTAATTTGTCGTAGGAACTGTTTACATGGTGGCTCAAGGATCAGGTCGGAATATTAATTGATCAGGTGTGCATATAGGAAATACCGAGATGGGTGTCACATTGTCGTGTACTGCTGTTGTTTCATAGTTCGCCTTTTTCCTTAATAAAACATAGTTTGTCAGCACTTTAGAATCATTTCCATTGGAAATGATTCTAAAGTGCTGACAAAGCATGTTTCAGATGATACAAAATGGAAATTAAAAACTAAACAGCAGCCGAAAAAATAAATTATGTTAAGGTCTAACACACTTACCGCATGGCGAGTCTTCATTTACACGCATAAAGCCTTTTGTACACTCTCCTGAAACGATACAAGAAAACATGATTTAAATACACAAAGTGTCATACATGTATACATATCGTTACAAACTATTAACGGACGATGTCTTCACATTTTCTGAAAGCGACAACCAATACACACATGACATAACGTTAACTGTTTAAATTGTCGAGTATTATTTGTTGTTGGAGTTTCCATAATTCTTTTGAATAGCGACTTTTGTTTCATTCGGATGCCTTCATAATGCAGATAGTCATTTTGTGGAAACTACACGCTACGCTTGTTTAGATCATATTGTTTGAGCTTTATGTGTGTAATATATTCTAAAAAAAAAATGTCGTTTATGCTATGTTTTCCATTAGTTTTTCTTCCAGATTCTAACGAAAGTTGGCCTCGATTTTCACGTTCATTTTATGTCGTTTCATGCCAAACTCGTTGAAATAACATAAAAAAAACACTATTATGGAAGACAGAACGTCGCTCAAAACAAATGGACGGTGCACAATTGTAGACAATTCGTATGTTCAGAACTGTTCGAGTCGATACAAAATTTCATCTGTGTCCGGAGTTTAATTTTGTATGAACCCTTGTCATATGCTCGGACGTGTCTAGTTGCGGCCAAAGCCAATACATGTACCGTTTTCCGTCTCTCTGTAACATATTTCATCAAAATTCGAAAGTATACGTACCTTTCTAAGTAAACTTTGAGGGATACATTTTCAATTTAAGGATAAATTTATAATTTGTATTATATTGGCTGTGATAATGTAATACATTCAGTATAATAATTCTGCCTACCTTTACTCATGAAATATAATTATGCAGTCGTAGTTCTATATGAAATAATGCATTTCGGGAAAAATAAATGATTACTCCCTCAAATTGTACTTAGCTAGATAAGTATGCTTAGAAATGTTGGTGAAATCGGCTACAGGAATAGACTGTAAAGTTATATGTTCAGTTAATGCTGCCTATTTGAACCAAACCCGAGCTACATTGTACTGCTATGCGATTTCCGTATATAGAGAATACCAGGCTAGTGTCTTTTGATATCAAGTTTATCAGGCAAGGCTAGGAAATGCGTAGGAATTCCGAGGCTTGCTGAGGAATTCCTACCGTTTCCTAGCCGAGCCTGATAAACTTGATATCAAAGGACACTAGCCTTGTATTCTATTTATCAGGTAACGTTTTATGTTCGAAAATGACCACATATGACGTCGTTATATATATGGACTTGTTTACGTTGCGTCATTACACTGACGTATTTCGGTAACGTCACGTGACGTCATCCGACAAATGTAACGTCAGTTTTCACTTCATTGTAACCCGGATGTTTGTATCAGGTCAATGCCTGATACAACAATATGTTATCAGTCAGTATTCGGTCAATACAGGGCACCTGATGAAATTGAGTTGCACGTACTTCATAAAGTAAGGTATTATTATTATTATTATTATTAGACCAATGGATACAATTATACGAGAGATTGTGGGTGACTGCTGTATTCAGGAACATTTTGGAAACGCGGGAGGTTTTAAACGTACATGCCCACGCAGTTGGCACAATATGTTCTTTATAGGAATTAAATAAGTGTATAATTGTGTCACCCAGGCTGTTCCACCAGTTCTAAAACTTTCGAGTGCCCGCTGTACAGATATAATCATTTAGTAAAATTTATTTTACTGATAGTGACGCGCGGTGGTATCAGGCTATTTTCATATGCAACCGAGGCATGCTATATTTTCGACAGATTATAAAGTATGATCATTGCACATCAAAAAATAAATACAGAGAATAAATAGTAATGTCCGCTAACATTCTAAGGAAACACGGTTATCGCCCCTGATATCAGTATGGACATTTATGTCGGATATTAAATGTATAATAATGCCAATCAATACGTGGGGTAATGGTGAATGAATGTTTATTTTGCCAGAAAATGTCTCAGCTGATGTCTCTGATATACAGAACATTTTGTGTCTACTGAGTGGGCATGCACCTTTAATATATACACCAGTAAATGCAAAGACGAGAAACATTGCTTTGTGATGTAATTATGTGATTTGATTAAACGCATATCGCTGACAGAGTAATGAATGTAGAGGCCAAATATAACATTAATTATTAAATATTAATAAATCAACTACTTTGATGCTATTATTCATAAAAACTCTCGTTATTTGTGGGCGTAAGTGATACACATAATAACAAGGCATTTATGAATGATATAATGGTTAAAACTTGACTATTATACTTTTTACGATAATATACACGCACATATATTTATCAGGTAACCTGCCCTGTATTGACCAAATACGTACTGACTGATAACATATTGTTTTATCAGGCATTGACCTGATACAAACATTCGGGTTACAACGAAGTGAAAACTGACGTTCCATTGGTCAGATGACGTCAAGTGACGTTACCGAATGACGTCAGTGTAATGACGCAACGTAAACAAGTCCGCGTTCTGTACATAGATAACGACGTCATATGTGGTCATTCTCAAGCATAAAGTGTTATCTGATAAACAGAATATCAGGGTAGTGACTTTTGATATCAAGTTTATCAGGCTCGGCACGGAAACGGTAGGAATTCCTCGGCAAGCCGAGGAATCCCTACGCGTTTCCTAGCCTTGCCTGATAAACTTGATATCAAAAGACACGAGCCTGGTATTCTCTATTTAACATTTTTTGTCGGATGATCGTCCACGATATTCGCGTCCATGCTAAAATATATAGTTTTTTTTTAATTCAATTTATTCGCGGGGGACAAGTATTTATCCCAGTAACAGGCTTCCGTCGTAAATTACGTTGGACGTACATGTAGTCGTTGTTTAGTCAAATGCCCATACACATACATGTATCGTAACTAGGTCACACACGTTACGGAGCAAACAAATAGATGTGTATCACAATTTGATCCCACTGTTATCAAACCGGTGAACTCCGCCCATGTTTCGGTCGATTCGACAGGACAGATTCGTTTGGAACATTGACCAGATCTGACGTCCGAATGTCCTAGGTGGTTTAATCCTTTCCCTGATAGAAACGACTTTTCACGCCTCTGAAGAAGATGTCTTTAGAAAACATTGTGGGAAAAGGAGAAATTGCTTGCAACAAGCAATTTCTCCTTTTCCCACAATGTTTTCTACTCTATCAGATAATTTAACCATCATTAGACCCAGCATTTGATTCTTTTATTCAGATATTTTCGATTTGGAAGAGTCGAAATATCGCAAAACAGGGAAAGGGTTAATCAGTTTATGGTCATTGAGGTCGATTTGTTTTAATTAGTAACATTATGATACTACCGTTGGTGTAAAAGGGTAGCATTAACCCATTTCAGTCTAAGGATACTATATTTGTTGTTGAACAAAATCTCATCATTTTGTTTATTTCTCCATACAGGTATATGTTGTTACTACTCAATTGAACCGTCTCACCGAGACGGTTCAAGTGAGTGGTAACAACAGGTACTTTGGAGATGAAATAAAGAAAATAGAGATGTTTTTCTCTCAGAAGTTTCGTTGTATCCCGTCTATAATGTGTTAAGCAAGACGGCTCAGTTCAATTGAGATATGGATGATTTTCTTGTGAACGAGTTTGAACGAGTTTCTGTTTTAATTTCCACTTCAGACATACCAGTAGGTCGTAACAAATGGGTATACAGTAAACAGTGTCGTAGATAGATATATTGTAGGGCTTAAAGGACGAACGTCCGGCTTTATATGCTACACTGATAAATGCCATGAAAACACAACATGAACAACATCGACAGTACATTATATGAAACGGGGCTTATATACATACAGTATGCAGTTCACTGTCAACCAAAGACAACATGCATTGTATTACAATAAGAGGGACATGATGGTCCTAATTCGCTCACCTGACTCCATGAACACCAGAGGAGAATGTGACATTGAGTTCATGTGTTTTAAAAAAATTGTGCTATTTTTAGATGGCGGTCATCTTGGATTAAGCGATGACTGTCATTTTACCAAATCTGAAAATGCTTCACCCAAGGATCTTAACTTCCTATGAAGTTTGGCCAGCATCAGCCATGTGGTTCCAGAGAAAAAGACGTTCAAAATCTGGAATAAATGGACCTTTTGGTGGCCATCATGGATGACATAATCATCCGATTCCGACAAATATTGCACCAGAGCAATCGCCTCATCGATACCTTCAATTTGATATATGGCATGAGCATATTCGGTCAAAAATAAAATTGACCCCACGGGCCATGCCCATTTTTGACCCCGGGGACACCATTTTCACAACTTTGAAAGAGTATTGTAAATCGATCATTCCTACCAAGATTAGTCGAAATCCGGCTAGCGGTTCATGAGAAGAAGATTTTTTAAGAATTTATGCTATTTTTAGACGGCGGCCATCTTGGATTAGTGATAAACTCCATTTTAACAAATATGAAAAGGGTTCACCCATGGACCATAACTTTTAAGTTTGGCTACCATGGGCAAAGCGGTTCATGTGAAGAAGAATTTTGAAATCTCTAATAAAAGAACGACCTTTTGACATTTCGGCGGCCATCTTGGATGACATAACAATCCGATTTTGACAAAAAAAAAATGTACCAGAGTGATCGCCTCATTGATACGTTCGATTTGATATATAACATGACCATATTCGGTCAAAAATAAAATTTGACCCCAATTTGACCCCACGGGCCACGCCCATTTTTGACCCGGGGTTACCATCTTAACAATGTTGAAAGAGCAATGTACATCTTGGATGAGCGATGACCTCCATTTTAACAAATCTGAAAAGGCTTCACCCATGGACCATAACTACCATGGGCCAAGCGGTTCATGTGAAGAAGAATTTTGAAATCTCTAATAAAAGAACGACCGTTTGACCTTTCGGCGGCCATCTTGAATGACATAACCATCCGATTTCGACAAAAAATGCACCAGAGTGATCGCCTCATTGGCACCATTTTAACAACTTTGAAAGTGCAATGTACATCGATCATTCCTACCAAGTTTTGTCGAAATCCGGTTGGCGGTTCTTGAGAAGAAGATTTTTTAAGAATTTGTGCTATTTTTAGACGGCGGCCATCTTGGATTACGTAATGACGTCATTTTAACAAATTTGTAATCCCCCTACATAAGGACCATGACCATGAAGTTTGGTGACTATAGACCCAATGGTTACCGAGGAGAAGATGTTTGAAAATGTTCACGGACGACGACGGACGACGACGGACACATTGCGGTAACAATAGCTCACATGAGCTTCGCTCAGGTGAGCTAAAAACCGTATATAATAATAATTCCAGCACAAAAATATTTACACAATTCCCTAACATTTGATTGGCCCGTAGCAAGTCTCTGTCCAAAATTTATATCCCAGTAAACTCCCACGCCGAACTACTTTCCGTAACCGTGAGGCGCAGTTAAAATAATTCTTAAGAAAACGGAAAATAAACACATTTTCTTGATGAATTTATTTTAAATGCTGGAATTATAAGGAATGAATGTCATTTTTGTGGAATTTATCGGGGATATAAACTTGGAAAGGTCGCGGGAATACTGGACGAGGCCTTCCGGCCTTCGTCCAGTATTCCCGCGACTTTTCCAAGTTTATACCCCGATAAATTCCACAAAAAGGCCATTCATTCCTATAAGGGTGGGAATTGGCTCGAACACCTTCCATACCCGGATTACATCAACAAAGTACCATACATTATATATTCACTGATCCCTTAACATGTTTTCTATAGGTATCTCATTTGCATATTTATTACACTATTGTGGTGTGATTTTCATGCATACATCATGTACCCTGTGTTATTACACTGCAAAAGCCAACTTTATTCTATAACTTCTTTTCCGACAAGGCAAACAAATCTTCCAAACATAAAGGACTACGACACAGTACGGCCATACACACGATTATAACTGCGAGAAGAAGGTTTAAAACATACAACACGTATAATTAGATGTGTTTATTGAAGTAAGCAGCTACTTACGCTTTAAGATACTTGACACAACGTCACCTCGGGCTACTAAGATATGCGGGTTTGTAAATTATCTTGGATATATAAGAATCTGGCTCAGATTTCGTAACTATCTGTATAAGGTGTAAGATTTAGCGCAAAAATGTGATCATCGCACACACATGTACGCCGTACTGAGATATACGGTGAAACCTCTCTAAACCGGACACCCTGGGGGTCCCCAGGGTGTCCGGTTTAGGGAGGTTTCACTGTAAAGCAGGCATTTAATCATTCTGAGTCATAGTCTGTGTGATATGCGATCACGAACAGACATTATCACCTGAGATAAAAGGCTAAGAAACTCATCAAAAATACGGTGTCCGGTTTAGAGAGGTTCCACTGCAAATATTCACAAATAGCGTATGCGAAAATTCAGTTCGGTACATATATGCACAGTGGAACCTCTCCAAACCGGACATCCTGGCATCATGACTTCATGACACATGCTAGTGTTTTGCAATCATGAACAGACATTGTAACCATTACTTGTTTTATGTATTTCACTGAACATTTGGCATAAGAGAACAAAACTCATTGGATGTGATTGATATATTTGTGGTTAACGGCCTAGCAGCAGCTAATGTCATTTAAGGCCGGGTCATCGAGTTCGATCCCGCAATTGTAATCTGCTGCATTGGGGGGGGGGGGGGGGGTGGGGGTGGGGGTGGGGGTGGGGGTATCAAAATCGAACGGAATATTTACATGGAAAATATATATATTCAGCCTTGAAATTAGAATAACCTAACATGGTGCCAATTCCATACAACACCAAAGTCACTTGCCCCCTTCCCCTAAAAATAATGGGATTATGATTTACGTTTTACGTTTCTGTTGTGGGTAAGCGACCATATAGCGGCTTATTAGTGACACCCAGTTTTAGGGCAGTTCTTTTGATTTGTGTTACCTTTCTCGACTGTCTCGTTGTCGCAGAACGTAGCAGAGTTATCACAACAGCGCAGAACAGAACAGAACAGAACATGTCTTTATATTTTAATATCTCAGACAGTGTGTTTGTTATAAGTCAAAGGTGCCATGCATTACAAATAATGACATTCAAATTTTGTTGTATTAACCATCTTGATATAATCATGGAAATGAGAGAAATGAAGAACAGACTTTTAACAATTCGTTCCCACGAAATAACAATTCGTTCCCACGGGAACGAATTGTTATTTCGTGGGAACGAATCTATTTAGAGGAACATATTAAAGGAAATAAATGTAATTACTGGTATAAAGGGCGGGAGAATCTTCAACATGTGGTGGCACAGTTATATAGTTTGCATAGTTCGTACATTCAATTTTTCATATCGAGTTGTTTTCAAATTCGCGATAGAGATAGAAAACGAGTCACTCTCATCACAAGCCTGCTTATATTTGACGGTAGCATTATATGCGCTTAAGTAATATCATATAGATTGATTCGTCTACTTGAACATGCATATTTGGTGCCCACGCACATATCTGAATTGTTCCCTGTGTCTCTGCTGATCGCCGTCGCGAAGTAAATATTACACAGTCAATATTGTGATACTCGATATTACAATTCGTTCTCGCGATATAACAATTCGTTCCCTCGAATTAACAATCCGTTCCCACGATATATCGTGGGAACGAATTGTTAATTCGTGGGAGCGAATTGTCAATTCGAGGGAACGAATTGTTATTTCGTGGGAACGAATTGTTAATTCGAGGGAACGAATTGTTATTTCGTGGGAACGAATTGTTAATTCGAGGGAACGAAATGTTAATTCGAGGGAACGAATTGTTATAATGAATTGTTATATCGTGGGAACAGATTGTTAATTCGAGGGAACGAATTGCTAAATTGAGGGAACGAATTGTTATTTCGTGGGAAAGAATTAATAAAATTACGTAATGACGTGAACCTGAGGTCGTTTCACAAAACTTATTATTTTCCCATCGACAGACCAATGATCTACTAAGCTGGCAGCACCCCAGATGTTGTACGTTTTTACACACCTCGGGCAATGACAAAATCTACATCTCCAAGATCAAGAATGAATCGGCGTTTTTTAAATCAGGTGTAAAGAGATGAAATCGTGATACAATTACGGGGGAAATTATCTGCTAACAGTGGCAAAATGAGCTCACTAGCCATTGTAGTGGTTTCAATAAACTTGTCAACTCTTCGCGGTTGTAACACGCCGTTCAATTGGTGGACTGTTTACAGAGCCGCCACCTCACACCTCCAATGTAGAAGAGATTAGACGATTTTAGCAGCATTTACTTTACTTTGAACTCCCCGAAGTAGCCAACTTATCACATAATCCAGAAGTTTGAATATCAATTAAAGACTTTGAACAAGATCATAGTCGTTATGTTGGAAGAATATTTTAGTCGTACGAAGTTTAGTGAAACGGCCCCCAGTTCTCCAGTCACCGTACTGTCGACAATTTCTGGGTATTTTCCGTTTGAATTTTAATAACCATTCCTATGCCACTATAAACCTATAATTACACTATAATAAACATATTATGATGTAGCGGTTTGTGTTAATTTGCAATTTCTATCAGCAAGTTGATTAAAGGTACATTTGTTCACCTCAAGTTTGTTTTTGATTGCCAACAGCTGTCATATGTTGATGCCTCCTCACAAAGACGGGATTCATAAGAGAACTAAGCTAGTGTGTTGATAGTTGCGAACAGTAACTCTAGCAATCTACTCCCGTGCCATCTGTAGTATTCTGCTACGGACGGCACGGGCGTAGATTTCAAGAGTTATTGTTCGTAACTAGTGTTTTAATATCACGTTTACTAGGAAATGCTAGGAAACGCGTAGGTAGACATGCATCGGCATAGTCTGACCAATATCTGTATTGTTCGCAATTCCATCAACGAAACACCGTTATGCTACCTTCTAACACTCAGTGCAATTTTATCGATTACGCAGTTGTAGAAACTAAAACCAGGAATTTAATATAAACATTGTATGTGTCTGTGACTGGAGAAATAGGGCTTACGTGTTTTGCGACCAGTGTAGATCCAGATCAGCCTGTGCATTCGCACAGTCTGATCAGGATCTGCACTGTTCGCCATTCCATAGATGAAACACCTGCCATGCTTCTAACAAGCAACATAAATCGTTATCAGGCTACAGGAGTGTGCCATTTTACCAGGCTAAACTAGCTTCAATTCCCATCAGCATCAATTTGTCACGTGACGATCAGCAGTGTCTTTTCTACAAGTCTCATCCAATACTCGTTTATTCAAGTCTGAACATTATGATTCCCAACCTGATTTGGAACAGATAGCACGGTCAATGCGATACGTTTCCTCATGACACAACACCTATTGTATCGCTTCATCTTCAATTGACAGAGTCTAACTCCTGAGACAGAATTAATAAGTCACTTCGGAATTTAGACAGTCAAGATGTATCACCGAAAGAAACTTCCTCCTTTAAGTTTGATTAATTAAAATTCCATGTTACCTAATTAGCAGCGAGTGTCATTCAACACGAATAGGCCAATTAACATACGGTTAATAGCTAGTTTAACCACTTGGTAGGCCATTCTGTTTCCCGACCATTCCAAGTTGGGTACCATTTTTGTCATACCGTTCTTGAACTACAAAGCTATGACGGAAACTGGAGATATTGGGCTTATGGTAGTTGTGATCAGTGTAGATCCCGATCAAGTAGCATACTCGTGTAGCCTTAGTATGTATTGCATGATAGCTATATATGTGTTTCATTCATGGAATGGCGAACAGTGTAGTTCTTGATCAGACTGTACGGATACACAGACTGATCTGGATCTACACTGGATGCAAAATCCATAAGCCCCATTTCTTTAAGTCACAGCTGCATATAATTATGTATTCATCAGGGGGCCGTTTCACTAAACTTCGTACAATTAAAATGTTTGTAAGTGCAAATTTAGGATCGTCTGGAAATTTCAATTGATGGATTTAAATTTATTGCTTATGCAGCCTATGCTATGCTCAATAAATGTAAATCCAATAATTGTTTACAAGAAAACATTGTTAATTTGCAATTTACAGACTATCATAATGTTGCACTTAAGAACATATTAGTCGTACGAAGTTTAGTGAAACTGCCCCCACTATTTGACTTGCATATTCCGAGAAGCATGTATGAATGGCCCTCATACATTATCAACCAATATTTCATAATATGTGGCTATGACTGAATACATCGGGCCTATGGGATCTGTGAACAGTCTAGCTCCTGACCGAATTAACACACTCCTGTATCATGATAATGATATGCATTGCTTGTTATAAACATGGCATGTGTTTTATCGATGGAATAGCGAACAGTGCAGATCCAGATCAGCCTGTGCGGATGTGCAGGCTGATCTGGATCTACACTGGTCGCAAAAACCGATATACCCTTTTTATCCAGTCACAGCCACATAAATGAATACTATATTTAACCATGTTGATATGTTGAATCTGTGATGCCCATGGCAAAGTGATGATTAATGATACCATACATCACATGGCGCAGCACAACCGCGAACTTGCACATGTCACACCTCGGAATCTGGGGGCCGTTTCACTAAACTTCGTACGACTAAATTGTTCGTAAGTACAAAACTATGATAGTCTGTTAATTTCACATTAACATTGTTTTCCTGTAAACAATTATTGGATTTACATTCATTGAGCATAGTCTGCATATGCAGCCTATGCTCAATAAATGTAAATCCAATAATTGAAATGTTCAAACGATCCTACATTTTCACTTACGAACATTTTTATTCGTACGAAGTTTAGTGAAACGGGCCCCTGCTCCAAGGTATGGTGTAAAAATGCATAGTTGGACCTTCGGTTGAGAGGTACCTTATAACATTTCAAGCAAGTGTAGGTATTGGCTAGGTCGCCGCTACTGGTAGCCGCAGTAGTATTCTGCAATAACCATTTGGCTACTGCAATAACCAGTTGGTTACAAATATTTCAGAAATGGGCATTTTGGCTACCAAAATTTCAGAACATATTTGAAAATGTACTATATTTTTAGAAATTTGAAGCTATCGTAACATAGTTTTGACTTCTTTCGTGTTATCAATTCATTTTCGCTACTAATTTCAAACTCCTAGCGACATCCTAGTATTGATTACATTTACTCTGAAGGAGAATGACTTCATGTAATCATTCAGCCCATGACATATACTAGTAGGCTACGTCTGTGAACATGGTGCACAGTATACGTGCATGTACATGCATAGATCACACTGCGAGGATATTCACGCTTATCTGGGATTACGCTGGTCGCCAATACATACTGCGAAGAATTTCATGACGTTCAGTCCTTTGCTTTTTTCTCTAATGATAATGTCATTTCATTATTTAAGGTGAGTTTCACCTCAATGAGTGATTATTATTATTATTATTATTATTATTATTATTATTATTATTATTATTATTATTATTATTATTATGTTAACCCTTTCAACTCTACATAACTGGAATAGACTGTGATATGTTAAATTTCTGAACAATCCAGTCGTCATAAAATGGTTTGCAGACTAGTCCATTTACCATTTATAAAAGGATCTTTTTTTTTTTTACTTTTTTAAATATGAAAATTACTTGCAAAACGTTTAGATCCTGATGGGACGGCTCATTACGAGCCGGCACATCCAGTGCACATATGGATGTACACTGTTTGCAAACACTGCTATAGATGTCTGTATTGTGGAAAGAGTTACATTTTCAATTTAAATGCCTGATTACCGCAGCCACAGGCAAGTTTGTGATCAGCGTAAATCTTGATTAGAATGGATACAAAACAAACAGCAAAACACGGGTTGTTTTACAGAACCGTCACCAGCGTATACCATTATCAGTCTGAGCTGTAACAAACGTTATTGTTCACACATTGGACTTTTCAGGAACTAAATGCTGCGGTCGCTATCGCTCCCTCGCATTTAATTCCTTAAAAATCCTATATGTGAACAATAACTTACACTACTCATTGTATGGCGCCATGTGTAACGTTGCTATCATTTATTTAAACACCAATATTATATGCACGGTATGAAACCGGTATATTAACAACACTTATTGTATACGTTGTGTTTGCATATGGTCATAAAAGCTGTTTGTGTGTATATGTACAGCACATATCTACACATATACTATATTCACACATTCGTGCAAAGGTTAGCGTTGTTATTTATGCCAAGAATCAGATGTCAACACTGTAAATCGAGAAATATATCGCATCTGCTGTCCCGACATATCATGTACACTGTGCCGAACGCCATACAATGACATATTTCGTTACACCGATGTGGTTATGCATGGCGGAGGTAGGTATATAGGACAACTTTTAATTTATTGCCGTGACTGGAGAAATGGAGCTTATGGGATTTGTGACCAGTGTATATCTTGATCAAATTACACAGTCCTGTAGCCTGATAACGGTCTATATTGTTAGAAACATGATGTTTCATTGATGGAATGGCGACCTGTGTAGATCCTGATCAGACTGTGCGGATGCACATGCTGATTTGGATCTACACTGCTCGCAAAACACATAACCACGCTTCTCGCCAGTCATATCCACATTTATGGTCGACAGGCGCGAAAATAATAATGTAGATAGACATTACGTAAACATGGGAAATGCTTCCATAGTGTGGCCCAAAAAGAACACGTGCGGGTTTTAGTCAGCAATAGACCAACTAGAGGTATTTCAGCTCTGGACAAAACAGAAACTGTATATTTGCTCGAGATTCTCGTATATATGCGACCTTGTCATTTGAGACACGCCATGTGATTTTGTACCTTCGGACAACTGCGTAATTTCATTAAATACGGGCCATTAAATACGTTTACAAAATTTACAATATTTCTCATAAATAAAGTCTTAAGTTGACAAAATGTAATTGTTCAGAGTACATGGGGAACTAATAATTCCGCATGTACTCTGGAAATTTTGTCAACCTTTGACGCCATTTACGGCAAAACTATTGTAAATTTTGTAAACGTATTTCATGCAATTACCGGCGCGAAAGGTACAAAATCACATGGCGTGTCTCATTTATGGCTTTCGATGTAGAAATTAGATTTATGGCATTTGAAACCGGTGCTGACACAGATGTCGTTCCATCAGGATCTGACTTGTACACGTTTCGCCATTCAGACACGTGATTGTGACGGGAGCAATGGGGATTATGCGGTGTGCGACCAGTGTAGCTCTAGATAAGCATGTGTGTTTTCCATTCCATCAATGAAACACTTGTCATACTTCTAACAATGAATGCATATCGTTATCAGGCTATAGGAGTGTGCTATTTTATCAGGAGCTACTCCGGTCACAAATCACAAAAGCCCAATGTTCCCAGTCACAGCCACATATGTGTTGTATAACATATTATCCCGTCAACACAGTGCGTATGTGCCGTGAAACACGGTGCAGTGAAACATTTTTGATATCCTGTCAATACGACATAATCACTGCATATGAATATGTGCGGTGGCTGGGGTTATTTTGTTTGCATTTGAAAGTCATTTGTAGGTGTTGACGGGATAAATAGAATAGTTGGTTAGTGCCGTGAATGGGAGAAACTATCTGGCGCGGCACGGAAACGAGATGTGCTCGGCAGAACCAGGCCCGTACGCAGGATTTTCTATTGTGGGTGCGTCAGGGGGGTGCCTCAGGGGCGAGCCCCATGTAGTGGCGCGAGTACGCTAGCGTACTCCTGCCACTACATAGGGCTCGCCCCTGACGCATCCCCCTGAAATTTTTTAAACCTAGATGGCCTGAAATGCACTCTCCTGCATTTTATGTCTTTAAATTCGGATTTCAACGGTGGTAAATTGTGACATTTTCATGCAAATTACCTGTATATTAATGCATTTCATGATTTGTTGATATTACTGTTTGAAAAATAGCGGACCTCAGCGAATTTAGGGGGGTGCACATCCCGTTTCCTAAGCCTTGCCAGATATCTTTCCCATTCACGGCACTAACGTACTATTATCGATATACTCGCATTCTAGTACAATCTTGCCAAACAAATCACCACTGCTTCCAATTCAAGATCACATTGAAAGAAACTAATAGTACATTATCGCACAGTGGGCATACTTGAAGCAAGGGTGCATGTCAGAAATAAACTCTCCCCCAACGCATTCTCACAGGTTACGTTAATTTCAACTTAAGTACATATTTGAACGCTATTAAGACTAACTTTATTATATAGTATAATAAACAGTTTGATTTCAAAGAAAGCCTGTGACAGCATTACGTCGTATTCCGTGTTGACATTGAGCAGTATCTTGATTTAATAGACATCACAGCGAATGTAAACATATCCCGTATTTGAATTAAGTGTGTAAACATTTGTTTACTGTGCACATGCAGGGCTGATTACTACAATACAATGGTATAATAAAGGCCCCAGTGTATCGCCCTGCATGACACCTGACTCGAGGAGTTGCCGTCAACTGAAGTGTGTTGCCTAATCGCATTATGCAGGTAGGGCATCTAGGGTATTTGTCAGTCAGGCGTTCTGCTTTCCTTCCACTAAACCGAGTATTTAATTAGCGAATGTGATAAGGTGTTATGTATTTATTTGAATGTTCTGCAACTTGTTTATGCGGTATATCTCGCATGTACATTTGCACAAAATACGTATTTACAGACAGGCAACAGTGTTACAGATTTGTACTTAGATCCACTGTAATTCCGGCACAAGAAACACTCCAAGACATATGTATGTGCTATGCAATCACGAACATACATTATCTCCAGAGATACATGACAATGAAACCAATTAAATTTAAACACACATCAGTCGTTTAAGTGTCCGGCTTAGAGAGATTCACTGTATGACTTTTATCAACACAATGCGCATGTGCCGTGAAACACGGTGTCGTGAAACATTTTTGATATCCTGTCAATACGACCTAATCACTGCGTATGAATATGTGCGGTGGCTGTGGTTATTTTTGTTTTCATTTTAAAGCCATTAGTAGGTGTTTACGGGATAAATCGAATAGTTGGTTAGTGCCGTGAATGGGAAAACATATCTGGCGCGGCACGGAAACGTTTCCTAAGCCTTGCCAGATATGTTTTCCAATTTACGGCACTAACCTACTATTCTCTATGTATGACCTACGATGCGCGATGTATCCGTCATTATGTACACGACGTTGTAATAGAAATAGTGGCGTTTTATTTAATGGCCCACATATCAAGATATTATATGTTTACCAGTATTGGTTAGCTCTATTAAATTGCTTGATAAGATATTCAAGTGATATAAATGGTCCTAGGATTTATCATTTGACCATCACCCTACAGAACAGTATTAAGGGCTGACTATATAGATATGACCGTTTGTTTCAAATGTAGTGGAATCATACATGTGACTGTAATATCAATATAAAGTATATCTGACCCTGTTCTTCTTAGAATATATTATACAGAGAATTGAGTTGCCATCTCCGCCATTTTAGTTTGTACATGTTATAGGACAGTTTCACCACTGGGAGGGTTTGACACCTACAGCAAATAATATGGCAGAACATCTAATAAAATCTGGTGCAATACGTCCCAGATATACAGAACGACAACGTGCTATAAATATTATTTCAGCAGACTACACAAAAAGCTAGACGTCTGAGCATTTCTACCACCACTCACAAACTGTAAAATGTACACGTTTTCAATGTGCACAATGTCAAACTGATGCACTGTCTAGCATTAGAAGTGCATCTGCCACACTCACTCAGATAATACTATAGAAACGAAAGGCATTTTTGTGGAATTTATCGGGGTATAAACTTGGAAAAGTTGCGGGAATACTGGACGAAGGCCGGAAGGCCTCGTCCAGTATTCCGGCGACTTTTCCAAGTTTATATCCCCGATAACTTCCACAAAAAGGCCATTCATTCCTTATAATTCCAGCATTTGAAATAAATTCATCAAGAAAATGTGTTTATTTTCCGTTTTCTTAAGAATCATTTTAACTGCGCCTCACGGTTACGGAAAGTAGTTCGACGTGGGAGTTTACTGGGATATAAATTTTGGACAGAGACTTGCTACGGGCCAATCAAATGTTAGGGAATTGTGTAAATATTTTTTTGCTGGAATTATACTCAGATAACTGCTTACAAGTCACTGGATTCGATACAGTATGTATGGTAATACAGGTATTTATCTACAGTACTGTGTATTGTTCTTACTGTTACACAGTCTTTACTGAATTCTCTAACATTTTAACAAACGGTCAACAAACCCTTCAGATATCAGATTTTGTATATTAAATTGATGAAAACAAGGCATAGCTTGCTGTAGTCAGATCTCTCCCCATCATGTTGCACCAAATGTTATTCATGTGTTTGTGATATTATTAACCCTTTGAACCCGAAATCCCGCTATATCGGTTTATGCAAAAAGTGCAGATCCAGATGAGCCGGCTCGTAACGAGCCGTCTCATCAGGATCTGCACTTTTTGAAAGTAATTTTAATATTTTTGAGAACAAAAACACCCCCTTTTCATAAATGGACGAATCTGAAAATCATTTTGTGACCATTGGATTGGTCGGAACATTAGCATATCACAGTCCATTCCAGTTGCTTAGGGTTGAAAGGGTTAAGGGTATGTGTCAAATGCAAAAAGAGGTAAAACTGGCTAATGGCTTGTACACACTAAGATGGCCGACATGGAAACTCCATGCATTGTGTAGGATATAGTAAGAAGAGAATGTTCACATGTATGTTATGCATATATCCCATCACATTTACGAAGCAATTATGCATGAAGCATTAGATGATCAGGGGGCCCACGGGTCCTTAAGTGTATTAGACATGAAGTTCATGGGAATGCTCATCCTATTAGAATCGATCTTAGGTTGTAGGTTGTGCATAAGTAAATAGACGAAATCATGGACACTGTACATACGTTTAGATCTACTGTCTGTTCCACATTTTGCTGCCGACGAACATTTGGCCATTAAACACATTAAATCTAAAAAATATTTAAAAATAAGTACTTTTTCATCAATAACAAAAATGTCACTCTCCCTGAAAAAATTTGTTTCATGAAATTCCATCAAATATTGATTTTAGTAGAAAAAACGATGTTCCTATGGGAATTTAACATTGGTAGTCAATTTCCAAAAGTTTTCGTTTTTTGATCCTGAAGGATAAAAAAAAGAGAAATATTGGAAATTGACTTCGACACCTGGCGAGATAGCTTGAAAAAGATGTCTAAGAAAACGAAAGTTAGATTTTGAAAATCGGTCAACAAATAAAAACAAATATTTAAAAAATCTATTTTTTAGCCCCCATGTTAAATTCCCATAGGAAAATCGTTTTTTCCAATAAAATCAACATTTGATGGAATTTCACCAAATAAATTGTTTTGGGGAGGGTGACTTTTTTCTTATTGATAAAAAAGTGCTTAATTTTAAATATTTTTTAGATTTAATGTGTTTAACCCTTTGAACCCGAAATCCCGCTATATCGGTTTATGCAAAAAGTGCAGATCCAGATGAGCCGGCTCGTAACGAGCCGTCTCATCAGGATCTGCACTTTTTGAAAGTAATTTTAATATTTTTGAGAACAAAAACACCTCCTTTTCATAAATGGACGAATCTGAAAATCATTTTGTGACCATTGGATTGGTCGGAACATTAGCATATCACAGTCCGTTCCAGTTCATTAGGGTTGAAAGGGTTAACAGCCAAAAGTTCGTCGGCAGCAAAACGTGGAACAGACAGTAGGCACTTATAACAGGGTATGCGTTTACAAAGACGTATTAGAAATTTGAACTAGGAAGTTAGACAGTTGAGTTGGTGCAACACAGCTTCAATCAAACTGTCGGAGTTTGAAGCAACCCATTGCATTCGGATACACATTTACTGGTATTTTATTTTTGTTGTATTTCTCAATGAAAGTATAAATTGTGACCACTCATTTGAACCGTGTCGACGAGACGGTTCGAATGCTGGTCGTGACATATACTCTGAGCTCATACAAAGACAATATTTAGGATTATCCACAAACAAAATGGCTTGAAACGTGTTAATATCCACATGGTCAGAAAGCTCTATAATCATAAAGCCATGTGTTTTAGTGTTGTCTTACCTGTGTAAGAGCAGCCCAGCAGTCCAACCCGCATGGCGATCTTCTTATTCCATTCGATAGGGTGGAATCGTATATATCGAGCCACAAACGGAGAGTTTAGGTAATGTGTACGCTGGGTGTCTTTGTCCGTGTTGCCGCCAAAAATCTACAAATTTCAAATTTAAATTATTGCATCATGGGCAACATGCGCGCGGATACTGTGCACGGTGACCGGTGAACTCTACAGGAAATATGTGCGCATGTGCGATGGACTACATCCGGTCTACTCCATGCGTCTATAGCTCTGGGCGGAAGTGTGCTGGGCTAAAGAAAAATGTGCTCTGGTTCCAATGGAACAGGTGCGCAAATAAGCGTTTTAGTGTAGATTATGGGACCATGCAGTCACATGTTAATCTAACACCCATGCATGTATTTCATGCTTCATGCGAAATGTTAGTTTTAAGAAAATGAGCGGAACTATGCCCTTAACCGTTACAAGTTTCAAACAACACATCGCCAATAACATATAAAAGAAATCAACTAAACTCTTTACAAGAAATAATATTTTTTTTAGTAATTTCCAATAACCTCCTAAGGGAGGCACATTTAATACACATTGTTTTAAAGTCACTCTTTATTAAATTTTCGACCACATGGTCTTTATCAAAATTTTTGATAAAGACCATGTGGTCGAACATTTAATAAAAAGAGTGACTTTAAAACAATGTGTATTTTTTTTTAGTTTATTTTTGTTTGCCTTCATTACTATCAATGGACTGCAAATCAAGGCAATGTACTCAACTCTGGCACAAGTTAAAGTCGATGCTACGCGGATGTTTGTATCATAGATTGTAACAAGACTGACACATCGCCTGGTGTAAATAACCCGAAGTGGAATACAACTCAATTGCAGTCCTAGAAGGCGTGTTCAGCGATTACGAAGGATCGAATCCTTGGAATAGTTAGTTCAAGTAATGCACACTGGAACTGTTTTTGGATAAATATCATGTACTACATATGGCAAATTTAATGTACAATGTGTTGTCATCAACCAAATCGTTATTTTGTTAATAAGAGAGTTAGTAGAACAAAAGGTGCGTGTGCGTCAATAAATACATGCAACAAACATAGAAAGGATTTAGTCAAGTCATAGGAGACACGCCATGTGATTTTGCACCTTCGGACATTTGCTTAATTTCATGAAATACGTTTACACAATTTACAATATTTTCCATATATGGAGTCAGAAGTTAACAATATTTTCAAAGTACATGCGGAATTATATTCCGCATGTACTCTGAATATTTTGTCAACTTTTGACTTTATTTACGAAAAATATTGTAAATTTTGTAAACGAATTTAATGAAATTACGCATATGTCCGAAGACACAATATTACATGGCGTGTCTCATAGTATTTCAATGCGAAAGTCTTTATTCTTCTACAAATTGTAGACATGAGTAAACATGATATACACATAAACACATTCATATTGGTTCCATGGGACTTATGATAAGTACGTACATTATATGACGATATGTTGGTAATTAATTGAAAAACACATATGAAATAACGAGACTATGTTGTTTTCTTCATTATATATTTACATATTAAAAATTGTAGTCTAGAATTAATTTATGTTTTGCTATCAATATAAACATTTGCGATGTGCAATGTATCTATTCATCACCAAAATAATTGGTTATAGAAATAATATATTCTGATTTACATAGCTTAATGTTTAACATAATACGACACGTGATATATATGTTTTATAAACCGGTAGACAGCCACGGTCTACGAATTGCATCGTAAATATCCACATATTGTAAATATCCACATATCGCAAATATATATTTGATAGCATACCTTAAAACACATATCAACGTTGGTGCAACATGTACAACTAGACAATATACGGTACAATATAAACCTGACACAGACCAAGATATAACCTACATCTAAATACTCAACCTTAGTCCCAGTTAAAGCTACGACCTCTTTCCACGAACATCTAAAAGCTTTACCCCAAAAGCAAGGTTCTGTTTTAGCTCTACAAAGGTACTAACGTTTCTTACAGATTCACTACTGTTACGTACTTTAATATATGAAATGTGATTCTCCAACGTGATAGCAAGATAACCCCATTTTCCTGATTCAATATGTTCCACAGAAACAATGAACGTATCAGTTGTCGGAAAGAGATCTATATTGAGTCGACAAGACCATGGAAAACGTGAAAGCTTTAACTGTAATATGCTATTGAAGTATCCAACCATTCCAACTTGATTTTTCTCGTAACTGTCCTGGGGGCCGTTTCACTAAACTTCGTAAGAATAAAATGTTCGTATGTGCAAAATTATGATAGTCTGTAAATTTCAAATGAACACTGTTTTCTGGTAAACAATTTTTGGATTTACATTTATTGAGCATAGGTTGCATATGCAGCCTATGCTCAATAAATGTAAATCAGCCAATTGAAATTTCCAGACGATTCTAAATTTGCACATACGAACATTGTAGTCGTACGAAGTTTAGTGAAACGGCACCCCGTTTTCTGAAACTAAACATTTTTAAAAGAGAATTATAATACGTCAGTTAGAAGATAAGATAGGTAAAAGAAAATTGTGAAGAAAACAAAGCAGAAAAAGTAAATGTTATATTAGAACCGCAGCCATCCCGAGATGGTAAAGTAGCTTGTGATTTTGCTTTTATTGCAATATTTATGTTGTGTTTAATTTATTTGGAGACAACACACCGCTAGTATTAGAGTCACACGCTGTGCCTGTTGACTACCGTTGTACGCGTGCCTGTTTTATATGTGGCTGTGACTGGAGAAATGTGTGTTATGGGTTTTGTTACAAATGTAGCTCCGGATCAAATAGCAAACTCTCTTAGCCGACTAACATATACATTGTTTGCTACAGCATGACGGGCGTTTCATTGGTGGAATGACGAACAGTGCAGATCATTATCAGACTGTGTGGATACACAGGCTGATTTGGATCTACACTGTTCACAAAATCCCTAACATTAGGGTTACTCGTGTTTATCAGCATCCCTGAGTACATTAGTTCTATTTTAACTTGCTTTGACTTCCGTTGGCCATTACGCTTCGTTTAGTTATTTGCGGCCAACGAATCATTTCGACATCTGGGGTCCGTTTCACTAAACTTCGTACGACTAAAATGTTTGTAAATCCAAAATCATGATAGTCTGTATTTTTCACATTAACAATGTTCTCCTGTAAACAATTATTGTATTTACATTTATTGAGCATAGGCTGCATATGCAGCCTATGCTCAATAAATGTAAATCCACCAATTGAAATTTCCAGACGATCCTAAATTTGCACTTACGAACATTTTAGTCGTACGAAGTTCATTCATTCCTTATAATTCCAGCATTTGAAATTCATCAAGAAAATGTGTTTATTTTCCGTTTTCTTAAGAACTATTTTAACTGTGCCTCACGGTTACGGAAAGTAGTTTGGCATGGAGTTTACTGGGATATAAATTTTGGACAGTGACTTGCTACGGACCAATCAAATGTTAGGGAATTGTGTAAATATTTTTGTGCTGGAATTATCAATGGATAACTGTAAATACCAGCAAATACAAAACTAACGAACATTACAGTATCTAAACACTTGAGAGTGTTTACAGTAGTTTTAACCCAGAAAAGGGAGATAACCAAAGCCGAAATGTAGAGGTGCACACGAGAAAAGTGTAAGTAAGTAAAGTAAAAGAAGATAGAAATTTAAAATTAAACAAGGTAATAAATTTAGTGTAGGTGACAAAGATAAAAAAAATATAAACTATTGCTGAAAGTTGGAGAATCATCAGTGACCGTGTTAATAAGTCCCATGGACTTGGAACGAGACTATAGTCTGTTTCATGAAACCTGCCCAAATTTTACGGGTGTATTAACAATGCAAAAACAATTTTTGTTTTGATAATATTAAATTACATCAAAATTTAAAAATGATCCTTCTTTTTATTTCGTGAAATTTGGTCCAATATTGATTTTATGGCGAAAAAACAATGTCCCCATGTTAAATCCCCATAGACATATTCACAGAGTGGGGATTTAACATAGGGGAATTTTTCGAATTTCAGTAATACTGGACCGATTTTCAAAAATTAACTTTTGTTTTCTTAGTTAGATCATTTTTAAGCTATCTAGCTAGGTTTCGGAGTCAAAATCTTTCATTTTTTGACTCCGCCCACAGCTCCTCCACCTCATTTTCTCCCATGTTAAATTCCCATAAAATACATTTTTCGTATTAAAATCAATATTTGACAAAATTTCACGAAATACAAAGAAGGATCATTCTTAAATTTTGATAAAACTTAATATTATCGAAAACAATATTGCTTTTGCATTATTTATATCCCCGTATAATATTGGCAGGTTTCGTGAAACAGACAGTAGTGAGACAATCGCACTGAAATACTAGACAGCATCAAGCTTGGTTTCTTGTGTTTTATGACACGCCAATGTGTTTCATGTATACGACATAGCATTATGCTTTGATTTATATCAGTTGTTAATATAAATGCGAATGTGTATTATGTTGATAGTAATTTCCAATAGCATCCGAACATACTTTTTTAAACTGTATTGGCAGTTCTGTGGGACACCCATATATGGACACCCAACAGGGACTGCCGATACAGATTTGATAAAGACCATTTGGTTGAGACTTTAATAAAGAAAAGTGATTATTAAACTAATATGTATACATTTATATTTCATAGTATAATATCTGGTATAGTTACACGTTATAAAGATCACTCAACGTCATTTAGTTATATCAAATTGTCATAGATATATTAAAACAAATTATTATTTGCCATAGATTCTCGATCAATGAAAGCATAGCATTTCATCTCAAGTAGTCGCATGATGCGACGCTTTCGCCAACATCTATTAAATTAATCATTAAATGGTGCAATAACTCATCTATATTTAGAACCACAGGCCCGCCTTGTTGATGTAATTTCCTGTGACGCGTACCATGTCAGTGTCACACCGCCAATCACGTAATAGTATCGTCGTTGAAAACAAGGACAGCGCTCCATGCTAATAGACAGGTGCCAGCGATGGGGCGGGGCAATCAATAAGTTAGTTATATTTCACATATTGAATATTTAATAAACTAATTTCTCGCTCGCTTGCGCTCGCTATGAAATTAATTCATTACAAATTCCATATGTGAACTATAACTATTACGCAACAAAATGATCTTAACCTATACTTAAACAAACAATTCTTATTTCCCAATACACTGAGATGATGGTACGTATGCGACATAGAGAATAGTAGGTTAGTGCCGTGAATGGGAAAAAATATCTGGCAAGGCTCAGGAAACGGGATGGGCGAGGCTCTGCCGAGCACATCCCGTTTCCGTGCCGCGACAGATATGTTTTCCCATTCACGGCACTAACCTACTATTCTATTTATCCCGTGAACACCTACAAATGGCTGTAAAATGCAAAAATATTAGTGACTGGATATCAAAAATGTTTCACAGCACCGTGTTTCACGGCACATACGCACTGTGTTGACAGGATAAATAACTATTTAATGGGTAAACATGAACGTTGTATTGCCTGCTCTTTGAACGAATTACACCGCTTATGTATGTAGCGTACGTATACATGAACAGTGTTGGCGTGTCATGCTAGGTGGTGAATATGTGGGTATATATACCGCAGCCATGGAGGCGTTAGTCTCTTACCAGGCCATCGTCCGTATACTGATCGGGGATTAATTGTAATGATGACGCGTTATACGTCGGCGTCCAATTCCATTTGTTCTACAAAAACAAGTGCAGTCGTCAGGCAAACTTCCTTCCACCGCAACGTGCTACACCATGTCTGCATGACACCCATCTCTCGTCACCATAGTAACCAAACACCAACATTCCCACGACACCATAGATGGATATACACAGGATTACACCAATACAAGACAGATTACAACGTAAATATGCAAAAAAAATAGTTATTTCGTTTGTGTCTGGTCGAGTTCGTCATGAAAAAAATGTAATAATAATTTACTAGAATGTCAAGGTTTGGGTGATAGTTCATGTTCTGCTTAGTCACAACACGACATATTGTCCGTATATTCGAGAAACGTCATACGCATATATTACTAACAATATAACTAGCATACTACATGTAAGAATGAAAAGGAATGTACATATGCGCTTGTAGTTAGCACTCATACAAAAAACTACAAGGAAAACTATATTAAAACTTGGTTTTAAAACAAAGTCAGTGTTCACATTATAAAATGTCAAAATTGACGTCTGTTAAGTTGAACTAAAATATAATGTATTGAGATATTCAGTACTAAATTGAATACACACTAATTCAGACAAAAACAGTATCGGTACAAAGTCGCCATGGTCACGGTGGTAAGTTACAGAAAACCAAGTCAGTCAGGTCAGGGTCAAAAGTCACAGACTATCTAGTTATTTCACGGTAAGATGTCACAGAACAATTAACATCAAAGTCACGACGAAAACAAACGTCACAGGCCGCTGGCTACCACCATTAATAACAAGCAACGTATTTCAACAATGTTTCCGTGTTTTAAATCCATGCATTAGGCTCCAATTCCGAAGTTCTGATATAATTATACTTTTGCATACAAGTTTCAATTAAATTAGAATGGTGTATAGTACGTGGCGCCGTTTAAATGCACATAACGATACTTTGAGTATCTATTTTCTGAGATGTATTACATGCAATACTAAATCCTTGTATTGATCAAATACGATATTGAGAATGCAGTGGTGTATTTTGTGCTAATGCATGTGCATTTCATAGCCTTTCCTGATAAACTTGATATCAAAAAGACTAACCTGGTATTATCTATGTGTTTCCCGGATCACCACTTTACGATCGCTTGTTATATTTAACATCGTTATAAAAATTATATACAATATAATTATGTGCTTATAATGAGGGCTCTTCCGTCTCCCGTGTGGTTAGTTGCGAACGGTAACTCTTACAATCTACTCCCGTACCGTCCGTAGCCTACGGACGGTACGGGAGCAGATTGCAAGAGTTACCGTTCGCAATTACCTTCATGTATACTGTTTTGTATTTTGCACATTGATGTACTAACGGTATATTGCTCGGTATACAACGTAACTACTATGGTAGAATAAATTTATAGTATGATATGAGATGTTACATCAGCTTTATATCATGCACATTGTTGAAATACGCAAACACCGTTACAACAGATATAGTAGAAAGACATTTATTCAAGAAATGGGTCGAGGTGGGTGGGGGTCGATTAGTCACTTAAACATATATTTCAAGAAGACATTTGCGCCGAAAGAAATGCAAACACATTTGCTACACCTTCGCCAAATGTAAAACCCGTGTAACACCACTCAAGCTCAACCGTCAAAGCAATAAGCACTCTCTGCAATGGAAACTGTTTTATTAATGCTTTCACGCGGTGGTAGTATCTGTGAATAAAACGTGGCCGGACCAAGGAACACCGTGGAGGAGACACTGCCAGAAGGAATCTTACAACGGGTTAAGCCCTTCATATATTGTATTCTTACACGTAGTGCGGTTATTCACTGCAATTAAACTGAAATAATTACACTTATATAGATTCATAATGCAAACGCCAATTCGACGTATTGCGTTGTTCATTGGCTAACGTTCGTTTGACGTCATTAATTTCCTCGACGTTGTCAATAACAACACGCTATTAACATTGGCATCGTCGCTGTTCCATGAATTGCGACAAAATGATGTAAAACAAGATTATTCTTAATGTTAACGCCATATTTGGTTATTTACATTTTTGAAACTATCAGAAAATGCAGTGTAAATATATGTAATAAAACCATCGGCTGTTGTGTTTACTGGATTGATCAATACATTTGGTCTGTTTAAAGTGCGTGGAGTCCTCTTCGGACTCCACGCAATTTATACATACCAAATGGATTGTACATCCCATTAAACGCAACATCCCATGGTTTTATTCCTTAATTGAATATGTGTTCGCTCACTCTTGCATTTGTGCTGTTACAGATTTTGTAATATTCGATATTGTCCGTGATCCGGCGGATTACGTTGTTATTTGTAATACGAAATTTATGGCTGTATCGAAAGCGACTTACCATAAGTCGCCCTGCGATACAGCCAGATAAGTCAGGTTACGATATTTGTAATTACACAATATGTGTCAGTATACATGTATATACAATTGCATTACAGCTTAAGCATTTGTTATATGTTAAAGGTTACATGTCATCGTTTCTGTTTTCAATTTGCCAAGACGAATAATTATTACAATCCCTAGGTATAGCTGTAAATGTATTGAGATATGTGACTGTTAATCGTGAACTCATATCGCATTTTTACGACATATTTTAACGAATTGCTAAATTGAGGAAACGAATTATTAATTCGTGGGAACGCAATAATAAAAAAAAAAGTTCTACGTCCCCTGCGTGGCTCCGTACATTGTTCTATGTTTCACTTCACGTTTTCAGATACGTGTTAGTTATAGCCACCCAATTTGATGTACCCTGACTGATCAACCACTCACTTGAAACATTGGTTTATTGTCGAATGAATAGTACTGATCGATGACTTGTAACCTTCGTTTGCAATATAGAACTATTATTGTTATACAGTACAACATGTTTAATTGTAACATAGAAGCGTCAGTTTGTAACATTGCTATGGTCGCCATATTTCTATGTAGGACACACGAATGTTGACATCAAGCTTCTGCATAAGCCTAACCTTGCGTCAAGTTCACGGCAGCTGATCAAACAACGAAGTCACGCTGGGCATTACTATAGTGTTCATCTATACAATGCTAGCATCAGATTTCGATGGATTTATACGCAAAGTTTAAAATTGGGTTTGTAATGTGCAGCACACCACTGTGTATGTTGAATATATATAAAGTAGTACCGTAGGCAAAGAAAGAAAAATACTCTGAAAAATGTTATAAGCGCTTTTTTGTATGCCTCCAGTTAAATGCATTGAGCCATGTATTCGCCTCTGCGAACGACCCGAAAGCCATATGAGACACGCCACATGATTTTGCACCCTCGGACATCAGCGTAATTTTATTAAATACGTTAACACAATTTACAATATGTTCAATAAATGGCGTCAAAGTTGACAAAAATGTCGGAGTGCATGCGGAATTATTCCGCATGTATTCGGAATATTTTGTAAAATTTTGACTTTATTTATGAAAAATATTGTAAATTTTGTAAACGTATTTAATGAAATTACGCAGATGTCCGAAGGTACAAAATCACATGGCGTGTCTCATATGATGTTGCATTTGCATCGTGCCCACCACCGGCATGTTACGTTGTTTGATCAGCGAGTGTGATATATCTAAAGCCGTGACGATACATCGATATATTGCTGCATATACACAGCTGCGAGAAATCTCACATCTGCTGCCAGTTTTGTTATAGTTGCGTGTAATTGAAAGCGTAAGACGTCACCGTATGTTGCATGGATATAATTAATGTCGTATTGTAACATTTGTGTTGCAAATCAATTACAGACTACCAATACACTGTGCCGTTATGCATGGAAGCGTCCTGTTGTCAATGCTAAAATATATTGATCTCCTAATTAGGAGATACTAGCTCCTAATTAGGAGATACTAAGTCCTAATTAAGAGATAAAACATTTTTCAGCATTGACACAGATAATAAGTCCTAATTAGGAGATATTAAGTCATAATTAGGAGATACTAACTTCTAATTTGGAGATACTAAGTCCTAATTATGAGATAGTAAGTCCTACTTAGGAGATAAAATATATCAGCATTGGCAGCAGGATGCTTCCATAGTTATGTTTCTTTTATTCTGTTGTTCGGGTAAACTAACCCGAACAACTGTTTAGCAATTGTGTAGCTAAAATGTAACATAAATATACTGCTCATCTGACTACACGGCCGTATATGTGATATGTTCGTATGACGCATGTACTATATTTGTGCTCCACGTGTACCACTATTAATAATACATGTATTAACTGTTTTCCAAGTTTTATGTCAGGGGCCCGTTTCACTAAACTTCCTACGACTAAAATGTTCGTCAGTGCACAATTATGAGTCTGTAAATTTCACACTAACACTGTTTTCTCGTAAATAATTGTTGGATTCACATTTATTGAGCATAGGCTGCATATGCAGCCTATGCTCAATAAATGTAAATCCATCAATTGAAATTTGCAGACGATTCTAAATTTGCGCTTACGAACATTTTAGTGGTAAGAAGTTTAGTGAAACGGCCCCCTGGCTTGTGAAGACATTTAAATACATGGAAACTGGCAACAGATGTACATGAATAACCCTTCAATTCTGAACACACATTTGCGTATGAAGGACCAAACTTTTTTCTCATTGAAGTCCGTGTTTTCGCCAAGCAAATATGTTTTTGCGATCCATGTGTATTTGGGATGAACATAATGTGTTATATGTGTAGAACAATACATATGTGATGGCAAATCACGAATTGCATGTGAAGAATGTCCATACAGCACATACGTATGCAGAGTGTGTTCAGAATGACATTGGGATATGCAATATCTAACTAAATGACATATTGACTTTGAATTGTATTGATTACGATAATATATGTGTTATTTTCTGACTGGAAGATAACTTGTATATAGTTGATTCATACACGGTATCAGGCGTACAGGAAACCACTATAGGGGAGGTTTGTATATTAACACAGTAGGATACACAACTGGTTGCCCTGTTATAACATTGATAGCTTTCCATTAACAATCAGAATGACTGCAATACTTAATACAGTAGTACAATAATAGTTATTAGCCAATGGTGTTATTTCACAATTTATTTTTTAAATAAAGGTTCCTATAGTGAGATCGATACTGTGATTTATCAAAAACATTTCCGACATAACATTACATAATATGTATCGGATATTCTATGCAATATTAAAATAAACTCTCATATATACAGTCATAATCTTCTAATGTATCACACGTGATGAGTGTATGCATTCAAGTCTGAACACTCTACAGACACTGTAGCTCTGGGGCCGTTTCACTAAACTTCTTACGACTAAAATGTTCGTAAGTGCAAACCTATGATAGTCTGTAAATTTCACATTAACAATGTTTTATTGTAAACAATTATTGGATTTACATTTATTGAGCATAGGCTGCATAAGCAGCCTATACTCAATAAATGTAAATCCATCAATTGAACTTTCCAGACGATTCCAAATTTGCACTTACGAACATGTTAGTCGTACGATGTTTAATGAAACGGGCCCCAGATGTATCCGATATACTATACGTTGTTGTTCACTGTATGTATCACATATGTGTATGTTGTTTTTCGCTGGCTGTGCATGTATGTTCTGCGAATGCCCTGAATGTGTTAAACGTTCAACGAATATGCGTTGTTTTCCGTCCATTATACCACATTATCGTACATGTAATGGTATTGCCACCATGGGTACACAGCAGTTTATATATACATACTGGAGTGGAATATATTGCGTAACCGCATTATATACCGTCCCACGGCGTATTTAAATATATAATATACCAGTGGTGGTAATATGTGAGTTCAAGCATGTGCAAAATAGTTCATTTCATCCGTTCACCATTAACCTTTATTTACAGTGTGTATGATACATGTATTGATATTACTACCGCTGGTATATGACATTTCACATACACACTGTGACTGTACATATTACAGTAACTGCAATATGTACCATCACAGTGTGTATATAAAATATACTATACCACTGGTAATATGTGAGTTCAAGCTTGTGCAAAGTAGTTCATCCTTTATGATTTGATCTTTAATTTGCATCGACCATCAAAGATGTACATGTTTTGATATTGCCACAAGGGGGGCACACCATTTTTTATACACACTGTGATGGAACATATTGCAGTAACTGCAATATGTTCCATCACAGTGTGTATATAAAATGTAATATACCATTGGTAATATATGAGTTCAAGTTTGTGCAAAGTACACGTAGTTCATCCTTTAACCATTGGTCTTGCATTTGCATTGGTCACCATAGATGTACATGTATTGATATTGCCACAAGGGGGGCACACCATTGTATATACACACTGTGATGGTACATATTGCAGTTACTGTAATATGTACAGTGACAGTGTGTATATATACTATACCATTGGTAATATGTGAGTTCAAGTTTGTGCAAAGTAGTTCAACCAGTAACCTTTGACCTTACCTTCGGGTCAAGATGGTGGGCGTCCTTGTATTTGTACCAGACCTCCGTGTCGTTACTGTAGGAGAGCATGAACCGTTTCACCCAGTGGCTTCTCTTGGAATCGCCACGCCCCTTGCTGATAACTCCGGTAACCAAGGTGGGTGGTCCTACGTCAATCTGTATCCATTGGTCGTCTACAACGAGAGGCGTTGTTGCATGTAATACAATGCTATACAATACAATGTTATATCATGGTTTCAGATATCACAAAAGAATGACGTAACGGGTGACGTCATTGGTAGATTGTATTTCAGTAACTGTCAAATGGAATAACGGATTTTACTTCATCATTCATATTAGCTTTAATGTCATATTAATGTGGCTATATACTAATACAAATATGGATGTGTACTGCATAGCGCAGTATATATAGCATTGTTCCTTTTTATTGTGCTGTTTGTAAGTTTGTATCATATGTCTATCGTTCTACATGTAACGAAGAATGGAGTACGGGCAACGTAATGAAAATTCTCGAGCACGAGCATCACCGATATAAACTTTATTCAACTAGCCATGCAAATTTCAGCTGTTTTAAAATGAACTTAACTGATATATCAAAATGCATACTGTATATGTTTAAAATTACATGTAGTGTGGAGTTTCGTGTGTTAGTGCATACAATGTATTTTCGCAGTGTAGTAACACGGTGTATTAAACAGAATATTACACAATTAAGTGTAGTAAATATGCAAATGGGACCGCGACAGATACTGTCATGTCGGCTAATTCTGTGCATCGGCTAATTAGCCGACGCCATTGTACCGCATTAGGCGATCGATACCGCTTCAATCATGTTAATATATATGATGTTGGGCTCATGGAATAACTAGAATATTTAACATTTGAGTTGTTTTAATGTGAATAGTATGTGGAATTATCGCTCATGTGAGAACCTCTATATAACTACTGTGGAACCTCTCTAAACCGGACACCCTGGGAACCTCCCAGGGTGTCCGGTTTAGAGAGGTTCCACTGTATACGGTCACCTTACTACATAATGTAATCGTGTTACGCTAATTATTTGCACTATATGTAATGAAGTGGAGTGGTAATGTTTATGTTGGCCACGGACACTGGATCGGGATCGTGTAAATAAATAGCCGCTTACATCGCGATCTCGCAGTCTCACGCTGTTTATCTTCATCTAGCAATTGAAATGTCCACGATTTCAAATATACGACCTTCTCGGTTACAAAGCTACGCCCATGTACAATGATGACGGTCAAGTAATGACCCTGGAGATATAGTCTGTTAAATTTAACTCGTTTGACATACTTGGTTAATGAGATGTTAGGAGCAGCGAGGCATTGTGAGTGGGAAGTTAAGGTGACATGTTAAGTGGTAGGTAGCGGGGCTGCCGGCCTACACCGCTACATCATGTACACTAGAAGAAAATAAGCTGATCATTTAATTACAGTTGGAACCCCATACATACGGTCAGCGATACGAATATATTGGATTCCGAAATGATAAGAGAATATGGAAAACGAAAACAAAATTACATTCATATATTCGAAAAAATAAATTTAATTATCAATTTATGTGTGATAGTATCTCAAAGTTTCGCTCTGTTTTCTAATTTTCGACCAGGGGCCTTATCAAGAAATTGATTTATTTACTCTGCTTTCGAATTTTCGGCCAATGGCCTTTATCAAGAAATGGAATTCCATTTCTTGATAAAGGCCCATGGCCGAAAATTCGAAAACAGTGAAACAGTGAGATAATAATTATAGTATTGCAATATCAGTATGTTGAAAAAAGTGAAATAAATAATATAATACCGTATTTGCTATGAACATTCTATCAACTATGGACGTCATTTACAGAAAATATCACAGTTTGCGTAAATAGCTTTCATGAAAAATCGCACATGTTCTTAGGTACAAAATCACATGGCATGTCTCATATAAGTTCCTGGAGCAATAGCCGATTTACTTACATATATACAGATATAACGTACTTCGCAGTCAGGACTTTCACTGTACATGTATATTGCTTATGACAAATATCTCTGGTGTATCTAACGATATATTAAGTAAATCCATCAAACATGTAGGTTGACATCAAGTATCCGCGCTGTCTGATCGGAGGCGGCTCTGATCGCCATTCCGTCGCTCAGTGTACTGATTGCGAGCGTATCTCAGTATCTACACTGGTCACACATGACCACAGAGCCTTTTTATCAACCTAACATACATCGATGTGGGATCTGGCGGGTCTAACGTACAGGTACGAACGCTAACCACAACATACTGTCTGTTTCACGAAACCTGCCCAAATGTTACGGCCATATGAACAATGGAAAAACAACATTTTTGTCGATAATATTAAATTTTATCAAAATTTAAGAATGAACCTTCTTTTTATTTTGTAAAGCTTGGTCCAATATTGATTGTATTACGAAAAATGTATTTGTCTACAGGAATTCAACATGGGCGAAAAGGAGGTGGACGAGCTAGGGGAGGAGTAAAGAAAACGAACAATTTTGGAAATCGACTCCGAAACCTGACTAGATATCTTGGAAATGATGTGTTTGCATTGTTTATATGGTCGTAAAATTTGGTCAGGTTTCGTGAAACAGACAGTAGTAAGTCTATGCATTCCACTTTCCCCCACATTCTCCACGTGACAGCAATGGCGTTTGTTTGTTGCTTACGTCTACTGAATGAAAAATGAGAAGTTAACGAGGCGTAAACGCGAAAACTGCTTTTGCAAGCTTCACTTCAAACGCGAGTGGAAGCATAAAAAACAAGGTTCGGTAGAGTCGCCTCACTTGCGGTACCGTCGCACCTGGTTGAAATATACCTGTGATATAGATTACAGCTTCGGTCAGAATCAGAAACGGTGCTAACCGTTCCTTTCATCCCGCCTGAAAGCATCTGTATTGTACGGAGCCCCGCAGGGGACGTAGAATTCATTTTTCTATTAATTCGTTCCCACGAAATAACAATTCGTACCCTCAATTTAACAATTCGTTCCCACGAATTAACAATTCGTTCCCACGAATTAACAATTCGTTCCCTCAATTTAACAATTCGTTCCCACATGGGAACGAATTGTTAATTCGAGGGAACGAATTGTTAACTGAATTGAGGGAACGAATTGTCATTTCGTGGGAACGAATTGTTAATTCGAGGGAACGAATTGTTAAATTGAGGGAACGAATTGTCATTTCGTGGGAACAAATTGTTAATTCGAGGGAACGAATTGCTATATCGTGGGAACGAATTGTTAATTCAAGGGAACGAATTGCTAAATTGAGGGAAAGAATTGTTATTTTGTGGGAACGAATTAAAAAAAAACACCCATGTCCCCTGCGGGGCTCCGTAGTATTGTATTAAGTATCGAGTTCTGTCCACTTTACGATTAATGTATATGTATACATGTGCATACAATACTGAGCATTTTATTATATACGTACTTTCGTTTTCCGTTGAAACACAATGGAATGCAAGCAGTCAATATTGTTTACATCTGATATTGACATCTCGCGTGGTCATATTGGTCAGTGCCGGAACTACGTCCACCTCGTAAAATAGCTCCTTCTAAATCATCTTAAATGTGTGTACTCCATTTACAGTTTGTATATTTCTCGAGGCGCAGATAAATTGTCCGTAATAATAATTTACGCGTGTAAAATGTATTTTAATTGTATGTGGATATACGCCACTCGTTCTTATCTGTCGCGCAACGATATTGCGTTGCTAAAGTCGCGCACAAATAGTCTAATACAAGTATATGTGTCGTACCAAGAGTGTGGATTTTAAGAGCAATGTCCATATCATCAAACAATTCGTATCTTGAAAATAATTCATAGTTCATACCAATAGAAGAAAATCGTACAATCTGGTATAAAGCTTCCGTTCCCATCCTAGTATTATCACTCGTCAAAAGGTGCATGTTATAGTCCCTATGTACACCACCGCCTGCGCTTGCCAAGATTTGAATGTATTTTCATGTCAAAATACTTAAATATTGTGCTTTAAATCAAGCAGCTTGATTGGCTGAGTCTGAGCTGCGTTGTAGCTCAGACTCAGCCAATCAAGCTGCTTGATTGCGAATGTAGATTGCCAGTATATGTTCAGAAACGTTGACACATGGGCAGGTTTAACGTAGGCGTCATTTATTTTAGAAAATGATTCACCTATTGTCGAAACTTAGGGTACCGCCTTGTCACCATCAGCATACAAACTCACCCACTGTGGAATCGGCTTACACGCCGGATGCTAATTGGTTTTTACGACATTTAAATCCTATTCACGTAATTGAATTCTAGATACTCGGGCGGAAAGCCGAAACAAAGATGCCACAACACCAGTTAGCAGATGGTCACATGATATCGCCGACAGCAGATAAACACGCGACTCCGTAAGTAACGACTGGCCAAGAACAATGCGACACAGTCGCCACCGTGGTGGTTCGTAACTGGCTCGCTAATTACGTGCATTAATTACCGATTACTGTTCAAACGCCGACAAAACTTTAGACGGGCCAGACAATCTAGAAGAAAGGTTACCACTTTGGTGGTGCGTAAGAGGATACGATAATGTGTGCACATTATGCTAAATCCTCAACCGTATACATTTCGGGAATCAGACAAGTTGTAAAGACACGGCAATTGTAACAGACACATTAGAGGGATAGTTGAATACATGAAGTGAAAGTGCACGGGACATTGACACTTTGCGGCTATAGCCGGTATAGTAATACAGAAGAGCCGCTCAAAACCGGACAACCAGAAAACGTCAGTAGGCTTAATGTTGTATGTGTTCTTAATGAAATTCTGGAGTCTGTTCGTTATTACAAAGTCAACAAACGTGTCTTGGAGTGAAAATATACGTGGGATTCAGTGGTACGTCTCTAAACCAGACACCTGGGACCCCAGCCAATCAAACTGCCTTGTTTGCGAGTTGGGTCTGCTAATAATGTTAGAAGCGTTGGCATCTGGGCAAGATTAACGCGGGCGGTTGTGTAATAGAACCGCAGAAATCCTGCCATACACCACCGCCTGCGCTAATCTTGCCAACATTTGAATTTTGTTTTTATTTCGAACCACTTGACTATCGTTCTTGAAAATCAAGCAGCTTGATTGGCTGAGCCTGAGCTGTGCTACAGCCCCGGCTCAGTCAATCAAACTGCTTGCTTGCGAGTGGGGCGTTGGTAGTCGATGTACAGAACCGTTGGCATCTGGGGGCCGTTTCGCTAAGCTTCGTACGAGTAAACTGTTCGTAAGTGCAAAATTATGATAGTCTGTAAATTTCACATTAACAATGTTTTCTTGTAAACAATTATTGGATTTGCATTTATTGAGCATAGGCTGCACGTGCAGCCTATGCTCTATAAATGCAAATCCATCAATTGAAATTTCCAGACGATCCTAAATTTGCACTTACGAACAGGGCACAGGGCAAGATTAACGCGGGCGGTTGTGTAGCGTCGACCTATCCACCATTATCCCTCTGTAAAGGATCACGGGGTAAACCGATATGGACATAAATCAATTCCGAACACAACTGACGGCAGTCGGACTATGTATGTGGCCTGTTATTAACTCTATATCAAACAGCAATGTTTGTCAACTTGAAACCAACTTGAGATCATCTCGAGATAAGCCGTATTTTCAACTACTTTTCTCTTATTTCGTGGCAAAATCGTACAAATTTACGAGTTAGAAATACCCGTTTTGTTGTACATTGCTAACTAACGCATAACGTGTATTATACTCGAGTCTGTGATGTTGCAGAAATACATATAAACCGCTTCGGAAATGATGTTTCTTTTACCAGCTATGATGACTATCGGGAGATTAAAGTATTTTGTCTTTCACAGGGCCCTCCTTCATGCTTCTAACCTTACACACCGAGATCACGAACCTGAGACCTTGACAAATACGGTCTCACCAGCACCATCCGCCCGATTACAGGTAGATGTTTGATTTATCTGACGATCTCATTCGCGAATTGTTGCTAGAGCGGAGATGAAGCATGAACAGACAATGTGAATGTTTATTTCGAATTGAAATGCGTTGTGAACTGTACACTGGTATGTGTATGTACGACGGGCGTTATCACAAACCGTTGTTTTGGATAAATATTTAAGAATTTCAATGGCCATTACTGTATATGCATGAAATACTATAATGTTTATGGTTAGGCGATAATTATGATATAGGGCCGTTCTCGTTACATGATAACCCCATATGGGTTACGCTGGCGAATAAAGGGTACCTTATGACGTTGGCAATCAGCGTAGCCCCAGATCCGCGCAGTCTGATCAGGGCCTACGCTGTTCGCCATTCAGTCACGGAAATAAGCTAACCACCACCATTATAACAATTGGATTCGAATCCTACTAGATGTCTATGCAAGAGGACGAATATCTACAATTCATACATATTAGACAAGCCATGTGATTTTGTACCTTAGAAGATAGGCGATTTTTCTTGAAAACTAGTCACAGAAACTGTGATATTTACTGTAAATGACGTCGCATGTTGACGAAATTGTCATAGGAGATGCGAAATTCCGACGCGTTTCCTAGCGTTGCCTGATAAACTTGATGTTGAAAGACACTAGCGTGGAATTCTCTATATCCTAGCCGAAGAGGACAACCTGAACTGTGTACGATTTCACATGATGGGTGACCTACATTGTCCTCAATGTCCTGACCTAACACGACATCATTGCTACCAGTTGGACACGCTTGAAACCCTATACCCCACCCCTGATCATGATATATGGCCAACTTAAGGGGTACTACATCATGTATATTTGCTGGAACATGAGGTGTTTAACCCATATCATGCCAGATACTGATTCACAAGTATCCAAATTTAGCAACATTTGTTTCTACATGTTCTTTGTTTCTTAACGAAAGTATAATTATGATATTACCACTAACAACGTATATTTTCATTGAGAAATGAAGAAAACGAGAGGCCACGTGATTTTTTACGTATAAGAAGATATTTCGTGAAAGGTATTTACAACATTTACGATACTTTCCGTGAATTGCGTCGAAATTTGAAGACATGTTCAGAGTAAATGCAGAGTTCTATTCCACATTTGCTCCGAATATTGTGTCAACTTTCTACGTCATTTACAGAAAATATCCCAGTTTCTGTATATACTTGTCATGAAATATCGCGCATCTTCTGAGGTACAAAACATGGCTTGTCTCGTATATACATTGCGGGTTTCAGTTTTCAACTTGGCAATTGGTGTCACTGGACGAATGTAATGTCAACGCATATGATATCAATAACTCCTAACAATAATGTAGATTCACTTCCACTGCCTATATATTATAATAACAAATTACATATTCGAAATACCTATATATTATAATAACAAATTACATATTCGAAATACCGCTTATCTGGAGCTCTGGTTATGTGGTTTTAATTCTAAGTCCTTGTCTGTCGCATGATACAGCAAGTGAAGTGATTTATGTTTCATAACCGACCCAGATCCGCCGATATAGCCACCATCGAGAAGTAGAGGAATATTTCAACTCCAGCGGTGCGGTAAATCATATGCCCGTACAGACCGGTTTCGTGAAACTATAACAGACTGTGTCCTATATCGTTGCGAGATTTCTTCCACGTGGTTGTACGAAATGGCGGACGGTTAGTGACGGTTGGAAAAGAAGATTTGTAAGTAGTGTGTGGTTTTAATCAAGACGAAACTTATCTCATAAGTTTCGTCTTGATCAAATCCACACACGTCTTCATACCGTTCATGACACGGCTGTCACAATGCGCCACTAGATCGGATTTCGTCGGATTTGGCTAATATTCTAGGTGAATAAATTGAATGGTTTAATATCATCATTTCAGCTCATATGAATTTCAACAAAGCGACCTACTGTTCGGATGACGTGCTATTTATAGGCTGTGTCTATCAATGCTGAGCGACAGAATGAAATAGTACGCTTCCTGTATAGAAATGAAGCCGAGCTTTTATGCGAAACTATTCTCCTTAACCCTTTCAACCCTAATGAACTGGAATGGACTGTGATATGCTAATGTTCCGACCAATCAAATGGTCACAAAATGATTTTCAGATTCGTCCATTTATGAAAAGGGGGTATTTGTTGTTCTCAAAAATATGAAAATTGCTTTCAAACAGTGCAGATCTTGATGAGACGGCTCGTTACGAGCCGGCTCATCTGGATTTGCACTGTTTGCATAAACCGATATAGCGGGCTTTCGGGTTCAAAGGGTTAAATGTGTAAACTTGGCCGATGTTTGGTTAACGTTCATGATTTTGGTGATCTGCCATTTCTACTGAATGTCCGATATACGGAATGGTGTAAAGTTTATAGAAACCATCATCGCAAGGTCGGGTATCTAAAGTATAAATTGATTGGACAAAAATGGTACGCTCTCCGCACAGTGGGAGATAAATAGGCGCAGATGGCGTGTGATACCACGCCGTAAGACATGGTTTCACATGACGAGCTAAATATATTTATTTTGTCACAACCTTGTGAAAAACGATGACCTCTATAAAGTGTCGTGTTTCTGTAATGAAAATAAATCAGATGTGCTACTTATCACATGGCGACTTGAATAGTTTATAGCTTAGCATTTCGCAACAGTTATACGACGTATCATCCGTGCTTGCACTATGGAGGTATGGTACGATTTCGGTCTTATGAAACTGCGTTTTATCAACGTGATGGTGTTTAATGCGGCACATGTACATATTGAGCAGTTACTGAGGAGGAAACGATGCATTGAAAGAAGAATATGAGAAAGATAGATATATCGTGAGGAGAGAGAGAGAGAAAGCGTAAGATGGGGAGGAAGAGAGAGAGAGAGAGAGAGAGAGAGAGAGAGAGAGAGAGAGAGAGAGAGAGAGAGAGAGCAATGTATACAGATTGTTGATATGAGAGGAAGAGAGAGAGAACGAGAGAGAGAGAGAGAGAGAGAGAGAGAGAGAGAGAGAGAGAGAGAAGCGAAAGAGTTGTAGAATGAGATAGATATGGAGGAATGGAATAATAACATGTTTGAAAGAGAGAGAGAGAGAGAGAGTGAGAGAGAGAGAGAGAGAGAGAGAGGTGGGCGTGCAAGACAGGAATGAAACTATATGCCTTCTACTCCATGCTGAAGTACTCACTCTTCTTCTTGCGTGCACACCAGCCCTTATGGCTGAGTATGTTGCCGTCGGCGGGCTGACACGACTCGGCGTTCCGTCGGAATGACGACGCCGTCACCTTGCCGTACGGCGGCAGACCCAGTGGCTCCTTACACACTGCAAACACAACACGGGACATTATAATGGATGGAGTACATGTACTTTCATTCATTATAGGTCATATATATTATCATTCATTAACCGTGTTGCTGAATTATTTCAGACAAAACATGCACAGTGAAACCTCTCTAAACCGGACACCCTGGAGGTCCCCAGGGTGTCCGGTTTAGAGAGGTTTCACTGTTAAGTAGGCACGTGACCATTCTGAGACATACTGATGTCGTTTGCAATCAGGAACATGCATTATTATCTGAGATGCGTTACCAAGAAACCTCTCAAAATGATATTATCTGAGATGCGTTACCAAGAAACCTCTCAAAATAATATAAAATATATTTGCTTGGTGTCCGCTTAAGAGAGGTTCCACTGTATAACGATAAGACCCATATACAGACAAACGTGTGAATGAAAGCCAGCCATGGGAATAGTAAAATATAGCCTTTGTTCGCAGGTGGTCTTTATTCGCAGGGTCATTTATGTGTAAATTTAGTAATTGGGAAAGCAAAATCGTGGCTGCTATAGACAGGGAATTGCTTTTTAGAGATGGTCTTTATCGCAGGTTCAACTGACGAACTGTACTACTCTGTGTACATGAATGAGGACCAGACAATACAACAGTTGCAAATTCCTTGTTTGATCAATATCAGGCTTTTAGGGATTTTCCAGCTCATGTGGAGTGCAGTAGCTAGACCATTTGTGTCACCAGGTGGTGTAAAGCACGTGAACGCATGTGTGCACTAAACTTCGTACGACTAAAATGTTCGTTAGTGCAATTTTAGGATCGTCTGGAAATTTCAATTGATGGATTACCATTTATTGAGCACAGGCTGCATATGCAGCCTATGCTCAATAAATGGTAATCCAATAATTGTTTACAAGAAAACATTGTTAATGTGAAATGTACATACTATCATAAGTGTGCACTTACGAACATGTTAGTCATACGAAGTGAAACGGCCCCCTGGCAGGTGGTGTAAAGCACGTGGACTTACATTGACATCCGAGGATCTCAACGCGCATGCTCGGGTGCCGGTTCCACGTGACTGTGTGGAACTTTATAAATCGCGCTACGACGGGCGTGTCTAGGTAGTGATGTTTCACTGTGTAAGAATCCGTGTTCCCCTCGAATATCTGTAACAGAACGGGAAACGCCATCAACAGTTAATGTAAATGCCTTTTCGTAATGTATTGATGCAATTTACGGATCTATATACGCACATGCGTGGCTCATGAGCGTACGTGTGCGACCAGCGTAGCCCCAGATCAGGCTGCGCGTATACGCATAACGTACACGCGCAGCCTGAACAGGACCTACGCTGATCGCAAGTCAGAGACGTTTATCATACGCCATGTCCATTCATTGTTTTAACCCTTAGACCGCTATCTTATTGTTTTTGTCATCCGCTGTTTATTTTATATTTTCCATTTTTATCATCAAAAACATGCGTTGACAGCACATTAGAATACTTTACAACATGCCTTGACAGTACTTCAGAATCATTTCCATTGGAAATGATTCTGAAGTGCTGTCAAACCATGTCTTTATTGAGAAATAAGGCAAGATATAAAAGCGACAGCGGACGACAATTGTTGTGAGTAGCGGTATAAGGGTTAATATGATATGATAGTTCAACAAATACTATTGATATCTATGATAATTCATCTATCTAATTCATCTATCTAATTCACGTACATTGCTTTATTTTAGGAAGTCGTGTTCGGCGTCGGTAATGGATCAACGTTCCTAGTGTACATGTTGTTGACTTGGATATGACTGTGCCTTCATAAGTATTTACTATGATGCACTTAAACAGTTATGTCACACACTCGAATATACGTATGTGCCGTGAAACACGGTGCCGTGAAACATCTGTGATATCCTGTCAATACGACCTAATCACTGCGTACGAATATGTGACTGGGGTTATTTGTTTGCATTTTAAAGCCATTTGAAGGTGTTGACGGGATAAATAGAATAGTAGGTTAGTGCCGTGAATGGGAAAACTATCTGGCGCGGCACGGAAACGGGATGTGCTCGGCAGAGCCTCGCCCATCCCGTTTCCTGAGCCTTGCCGGATATTTTTACCCATTCACGGCACTAACCTACTATTCTCTATATGTCCCATAAAAGAACAGGTTGAACATCTTCATGAAAGGCGTACGTCGAAATATTTGCTCTCAATGCTAACCAGGTTACTGTGAATTTCACGTCAAGTATACAATGCACAGGAATGTTGGTCAACCGTGACCGTAATCGTGATCGATATTTACCCGGTAGTTGCCATAGTGATCGAGGACGTAGAACCAGTTGTAGGCGTTCATGCTGTAGGACACCATAAATGACGTCACCCATTCGTTGCCGTCGGCCCGACCTTGGGTCATCACCCCGGTAACCTGAAACGAGTAAACATTGACATTGGGTCACGTGACGTGGAAAATGCTAACATATCATTGGTTTCATTGTAGTTGCGTCAGTGGAATAAAAAGAGAACTAAAACTTGGAAATAGCTACTTCTCCAGCTGATAGCTTCAATGAGACGCTCATTTTGAAGCTCCATTTCCTTAGCAACGCTCCCAACATGCCCGTGAAATAACACTTTCTGTGCACGTTAGCAACACTCCAAACATGCTCTTTAAATAAACATTTCTGGGCACGTTCTCCAAATATTTACTACTCAATTCAAGTCAACATAACTACTCTTGATTACATCCTTTTACAGTATAGTATATGGGAAACTACATAGACATATTACTGCATGGCGGAATGTAATGCAACAGCATGACATATGTAATAATAGTTGATGACATAAACGTCAGAGTAGCAACACTTAACAAATCCCTTTTTATGTAACAAATACGGTGAAGCGAATGAAATTTTCATTGAGACGAGGCTACTACATTAAATAAAGTAGTGTCGCCGCTATATCTACATGATATGTGGTTCTGACAGGAGAAATGGGGCTTATCGGATTTGCGACTAGTGTAGCTCCTGATCAATCAGCACACTCCTGAAGCCTAATAACAATCCAATCTGCATAGATGATTAACGGGTGTTTAAGTGATGGAATGGCGAACAGTGCAGATCCTGATCAGACCGTGCGGATGATCTGGATCTACACTGGTCCCAAAACCTGTAAGCCCCATTTCTCCAGCCACAGTCATATATGCATGATGCATGTATTATCAGCTAACTGACAGGTTAACGTGTGAACACAGCTCACGGTTGTTTCTCCTCCTGTCTATTTATGTACAATATTAATTGGTACCTTGAAGCTGATTGCATGTCTAAAGGACGTACATTACAATATATGTCATTTAACACCACCACATAATGGGCTATACGTTTCAGTTAACCATTACATACTGAGCCTACACACTTTTTTCACACAAAAAATAGCAATACTTCTACTTATGCACAGAAGTATATGTGGTTACCACTCATTGGAACCGTCTCGCCGAGACGGTTCAAATGGGTGGTAACATCATATATATTTGCACAGAGATAAGACAAAATAGAAATCAACATATCAAGTTGTTTGTACCTCATATAGGGGTATTTAGCATGCAACAGGTTAAACCAAACCGTGAACCGCCCTCTGGTGATATGTTAGTGTTTACAAGATGTGACGAAATGATAGCAACATTTACGGCCGTCGTAAGTGTCACCGTATTGTTTTAATCCCAATTTAGATCGTTGACGGCGCCGTGTTGAGTGGATTATTTTTGTCTGGCTGTGGGGTTTGTATTTTGTTTCACGGTTAGTTTGTAGCTGTTACTGGTCACAGGCACTTTGTGGTATGAACGAAAGAATCGTCTTCTAAATCATACCCAAGTTTACTCCGATATTAAACATCGAGGACAATCGCCATCTTTTCAACCAACGGACGTGGTACAATGTAAATTGGGCCCGGCTCGCTACATGTAATTCGGTAACGCAGGGTTCCCTGCCTTCGCACGCGTTACAAGATAAATAATATACTTCCATTGGTTTAAAAGATGACGAATGTCCTACCGTGTAGATGTACAAGTACACTTGGGTATGATTTAGCATATGACACGTGTTGCCGTCACAAATGAAGAGATTAGCAATGACTTCTGTAGAAAATCGCCCTGGTTTCGAACGCCTAATTATTGGACATTGAAGGCAGACACGAGATCTAACCCATTTCGATTATGTTCTAGAAGATGAGACATACGGAATAAAAAAAAAGCAATTACAAACACTCGAAATATTTAGAACAAAGCGACACTATTGCACGTGCTTCATGCGTCCGTTTCACCTTACTTGCTGATTTGTCGGGCTATAAAACTGTCAATAGGCGATTACAACGTCCCTGTCATTTAATGTCAATTATTTCGCCGGCCAGTGTCGTACAAAATCTACACCCTTCCTCGGCAAACCACAACATATTCGTGTTCACGATTTCTGTTACAATTAGCACGTGAGGAGGAACACATTCCACCCATAACATAATAGATTTTCTTTGTGATACCTACATATCCAAATACCGGACAGCGCCGCAATGTTGCATGTGTACGCTGGAAGTGATCACATTTCAGTACATTCTCTCCGTTGCGTATTTTAATAAGCTTTACGTAAGGTTACCGTGTGAATTTACTAAAACCTGCACAATGACTCCAAACAGTCTGACTAGAATAGAAATGGCCGGGCCGTATCAATCAAACTTTCACAAACAATTACAAGTGATTTGCAGCAATTCGGTGCACGTTTAGCAGGTGAAATAGTTTGCATGTTTCCCATGGTATGTATTGTATTTAAAATAACGGAATTCATCTACCCGTTGGAATATTTTAAACATGAAATTAGGCAAAGTGACGAAGGCCGAATTTAGATAGTTTTGGACAGACTTGTATCCACATGAACGATTTTAACTCTGGTCCTGTTTAGAGAGATTCCACTGGGGTCCTTCCAGGGTGTCCGGTTTAGAGAGGTTCCACTGGGGTCCACACAGGGCGGCCGGTTTGGAGAGGCTTCACTGAGGTCCTCACAGGGTGTCCGGTTTAGAGAGGTTTCACTGGGTTTCTCCAAGGGTGTCCGGTTTAGAGAGGTTCCACTGGGGTCCTCCCAGGGTGTCCGGTTTAGAGATGTTCCAATGGGGTCCTCCCAGGGTGTCCGGTTTAGAGATGTTCCAATGGGGTCCTCCTAGGGTGTCCGGTTTACAGAGGTTCCACTGGGGTCCTCCTAGGGTGTCCGGTTTAGAGAGGTTCTGCTGTACATGCAACGTCAGTAAAAACGTTCGGGCAGCATAGTTGGCGGTAGCTACGATATACGTAGCACACGTGCTTGACGTTTGACTTCTGACATATTCAGATAACATTATACAACATTTTTTTTTGTGTATCACAACTACGAACCTTGTTTCACGATGATAAATGAACACCGTGTGTTATAACGGCTTATGTTGAAGTTGAAAGGACCTGGTGAGGCTTTTATGTGCACCAATGTATGTTAGCAATTGCAATTTAAATTCCGAATTCGCCGGGGACAATTTTACGTATATATCTATCGGCACGGACAACGTGGTAGTCGGGTGTAAAGATTTGCATGTGGTTGTGAATGGAGAACTATGGCTTATGGGTTTTGCGACCAGTGTAGATCCAGATCAGCCTGTGCATCCGCACAGGCTGATCAGGATCTGCACGGTTCGCCATTCATATGGATACCCTCATGACTAATAACTACATGTTCCGACTGCCCATGGTAGAGTACGAGCCCGACTGCCCATGGTAGAGCACGAGCCCGACTGCCCATGGTAGAGTACGAGCCCAAGGTTTGTAAATGATTACACATCATTCGCTATCTATTTAAGTAAGCTGTATATTTGCAAAAAGAGAAATATAACCAAAGTTCCCAACGCATTACTGTGTCGACCAGTTGTAGCGATGGTGTGCGTGGTTAGCGTAACGGGTCCGTTCGGAGACAAAATGGGCATTACGCCGTTCACAACGTATCAATAAACTCCAGGGATCCAGATAAGCTGCGTATTTGCTTAAATACCCAACTAAAATTGCCAAAAAAAAAGCAATTGAAATCAGAAGTAGCGAGCATCAAAAAGCAATACAAAATTTGTGGTACTTTTATCATGCTGCAGAAAAAAATAAACAGATTACAAATATAGCATATTTTTCTTCTTTTCCATGAAAATACATCTTGGTATTTCATTAGAATTGTCTCCAATGAGACAATTATAATGAAATGCCAATACATGTTTTCATTTCGAAGCAAACTATCAATAATTCCTGTCTGTTGATGTGTAAACGGTAGTGTGATTTTATTTTACCCAATTAAAAGTTTGAAATACCCAATTGCTTCAGAAATGATGGAGTGACAATACTCACTTACTTATTCCTTATCTGGAGCCCTGAACTCTCTAAATATGTACATGTAAGTTCCGTGTGATCGCAGTAGACACGTCACATCGCATTTCTGTATATTAGTGAAGGGTCAATGGAATAATGGGGCTAACTCCCTGAAGGAGTTCGCCCCCTTCTTCCGCTCACCCTTCAATTACATTATCATACTCGCACCGTTCAGATCTGAACGTTTGGTTATACACCATCCATGCTGCCTGTCATTATTGATGAACTTTGCGAATTCCCAGTCAGACCTGGATAACAATTGTAGCCACATCGTTGGGTGGTAAACGTTAACGCGCACTGTTCAGATCTGCGCAGCGTTTACTGGTTACACCACCACCATCCATGTCGCCTGTCCTTATTCATGAACTTTGTGAATTTCCATGTGTCAAGTGTAGCCCCCATCGTTGGGTGGTAAACATTAAGTTTCTAGATGACGCATTGACGCCTGGTGTTGGGTATCCATACTGGCTGCGAGCCCAGTCACCCATAAACGTGATCTTCACAGCCCGCCAGGGGGCGTCATTTGAAACCTCAGACACGAGAAACCCGCCATGTATACTGACGATGTTATATATTAAACATTGGAAACGTGTATCAGATATATGCTGTGACTGGAGAAATTGGGCTTATAGGTTTTGCTACCAGTGTAGATCCAGATCAGGGCGGCTCTGGAGGGGGGGGGGGGGTTCCGGGTTGCAACCCACCCCGCCCCCGTTCAGCCACGGAGTTTACATATATCACAGTTTACCACCAGTTGGAGTCTGAATTTAAATGCCTTAAAACACAGGAAAGTGCATTTCGAAGAGCTCAAAAATAGGACAACCCCCGAGTTGCGAACGGTAACTCTTGCAATTACTCCCGTACCGTCCGGTACCGTCCGTAGCTAGCTACGGACGGTACGGGAGTAGATTGCTAGAGTTACCTTCGCAACAAGACACCCCCCCCCCGTTCCCCAAATGCTGGATCCGCCCCTGATACATATGGTTATCAGGTCACGTGAGTGTGCTATTTAATTAGGAGCTACACTGGTCACAATTCGCATATAAATCCCCATTTCTCCAGTTACAGCCGCATACTAAGTATTTACCATGCTGTACGATTCCCTGTGAGTTACTTGAATATGTAGAGCGTAAATCAAAAGCTTTGTAGCTACTTCATAGCAACAACAAGGGTCTTGAAAACTTCAAAGTCTGGCAAAAAATGCAATCAATTTCCGACTACATGTACATGTATATGTATATGACTTGTCAGATTCAAAATCTATTAGAAGGCGTATGCGTAACATTTGTTACAAACAACATTTTCTGTACCGGACACACAGAACACAATACTATGCTTAATTGCGACCGGTTTCACTGTAATGTTTGGCTGTGGTTGAAGAAATTGGGCTTACGGGATTTGTGATCAGGGTAGCCCCTGATCGAATAGCACACTCCTGTAGCCTGATAACAATCTATATTGATTTTTAGAAGCATGACGTTTCGTTGATCATTTGGCGAACAGTGCAGATCCTGATCAGACTGTGCGGATGCACAGTCTGATCTGGATCTACACTGGTCGCAAAACAGATAAGCCCCATTTATCCAGGCACAGGCACATTTATATCTGATGATACTGTCTGTCCAAGATTGCAAAGCGCACTGAAAGTTCTTGCAGCGTGTATATTGCCAAAATACAGTAAACCCTCACTTCGTCGTACACACTCGAAAATACACGATCTTACTGTAACCGAATACTTTAGCAATACCTATTGGGTCATATTATAAATCATCAGTTTGCGTCCGTGTTAGTTTGGAATAGGGTTAGCCCGCCATGTAAGATTTGGGTTAATGTTTCAAGATGGATGTCAATAGGACAGATGACATTTAAAGTCACATATCGTATACATTTATAATTGAAAGGACATAAGTTAATGACACAAAAAGTAATATACCGCATTCCACACGAATCAAGTTAGACACAGATGGTCCTTGTGACATTTGTAAACTTAGTTACTAGGGTTACAGGTATACAAGTATGAATGTGTATATATTATACTAAATTGTATCCGCATTTCACTGTTAGTTTACTGTTAGCGTGTCCGACTGCTAAAAGGCAACATTGTAGCTGTGGTTAATTAAGGGCACCAATGTACATTCCCGCATGCAACAAGCAAACTGTAAATAGTAGGGATGAAATGGAGGTTTATTTGTTACACTGCACACACACGCGCATAAAGTATTCGTTCGACACGAAGAGACGGTGCACCGATAAGACAGCGGCGGATCCCTATCAAACAACAATATGGCAAATAGGTCCGAGCAATCAAGTCTTCTTTCGTTGCACCTTTCTCAGTCCTTTGTTGTTATTGTTTTGCACCAACTACGAGCAGATTATGTCTATTATTAGAACATGCTTGTTGATAGTTCCGAAACGTGTCACAAAGAAATGTGAGAGAATACACTGGAGGCGAATATCCGGCGCAGATCAATGCATTTGCCTTAATCCTTTCAACGCCATAGGCCTGCATAGTGGTATTGGCAAATAGTGTATATCCAGATGAGCCGGCTCGTTACGAGCCGTCTCATCAAGATCTGCAATTTTTACAAGTAATTTTCACATTTTTGAAAGAAAAATAACACCACCATTTCATGAATGGACTAGTCAGAAAATAATTTTGTGACGAATTGGATTTGTCCGAAAATTAACATACATGTATACAATTCCATCCCAGTTACTTAGGGGTGAAAGGGTTAATGCAACCAGCTGTAATATTTCGCCAATATAAATCGGGCTCCCCTCGCGGTGTTTTCTAGATTATAACAATGCAATATTTGCATGACAAAGAGAAAAAACGCATCCATCTGTCACTAGAGGGGGAACACTAACGGTTTGTCAACTAAAGGAATTTAAAATGACAAAGCAACACCGAATTTGTTCATTATCTTTGATAGCTTCTGTCAAATGCGCAGGAAATAGATTAATATCGCGGTAAATACGTACGTAATTATTGTCCAATGAAGAGGAGCCGGTGTCTTTGAAGAGACGGAACATAGCGCCTGGTCGTTTCAAGTGAAGATTATATCTAGGTTTTTCCTAAGATCATTAGGGCTGATGTGTTGGATATAGTCATAATTGTCGCTGATCCGATTTACCATAACCTTGTGGTACGTTTAACAAGAAAATGAATCTTCTTTAAGACCGGTATTACTGTACAAATTGTGAACTTGAAGTGGAGGTTTATGAACTTATGCAAGGTATTCCGGTTCAGCATTTTTGAGATTGTGAGTCGAAGCACATTATGGCTACCAGGGCTCCAGATAAGGAATTAGTCATTGAGTATTGTCATTCCATCATTTCTGAAGCAATTTGGGTATTTCAAAATTTTAATTGGGTACAATAAAATCACACTCCTGTTTACACATCAACAGACAGCAATTATTGAATAGTTTGCTTCCAAATGAAAACATGTATTGGCATTTCATTAGAATTGTCTCATTGGTGTGTTTTCATGGAAAGATATGCTATATTTGTGATCTGTTTATTGTTTTCTGCATAAAGGTACCACTATTTTTTTATTGCTTTTTGATACTCACTACTTCTGATTTCAATTGGGGTTTTTTTTTGGCAATTTTAATAGGGTATTTAAGCAAATACGCAGCTTATCTGGAGCTCTGGAGTTTATTGATACGTTGTGAACGGCGTAATGCCCATTTTGTCTCCGTTCGGACCCGTTACGCTAACCACCCACACCATCGCTACAACCGGTCGACAAAGTAATGCGTTGGGAACTGGTTATATTTCTTTTTGCAAATATACAGCTTACTTAAATAGATAGCGAATGATGAGTAATCACCTACAAACCTTGGGCTCGTGCTCTACCATGGGCTGTTTGAACATGTAGTTATTAGTCGTGAGTGTATCCATATGAATGGCGAACCGTGAAATACCAAGATGTGTTTTCATGGAAAAATAAGAAAAATATGCTATATTTGTGGTCTGTTTATTGTTTTCTGTAGTATGATATAGATACCACAACATTCTTATTGCTTTTTGACAATCATTACTTCTGATTTCAATTGTGTTTTTGACAATTTTAATTGGGTATTTAAGTAAATACGCAGCTTATCTGGAGTTCTGGCTATTATAGAAGACGCAAATCCGGCTGAATCCAGACTTAGCCAAATACAATTTATCTACATCAAGTATGTGCTGTCCATTTGATACCATCCGACAAAACAGACCATCTAACCATTCGTATGCATTCGTATGCTATTGCACATTAGAGAAATCATTATAGGAATGAATGGCCTTTTTGTGGAATTTATCGGTGTATAAACTTGGAAAAGTCCCGGGAATACTGGACGAAGGCCGGAAGGCCTCGTCCAGTATTCCCGCGACTTTTCCAAGTTTATATCCCCGATAAATTCAACAAAAAGGCCATTCATTCCTTATAATTCCAGCATTTGAAATAAATTCATCAAGAAAATGTGTTTATTTTCCGTTTTCTTAAGAATTATTTTAACTGCGCCTGACGGTTACGGAAAGTAGTTCGGAATTGGAGTTTACTGGGATATAAATTTTGGACAGAGACTTGCTACGGACCAATCAAATGTTAGGGAATTGTGTAAATATTTTTGTGCTGGAATTATTGTGATTTTGCACCGAAGAAGATGTGCGATTTGTTCATGAAAATCATTTACAAAACTTACGGTAACTTCTGAAAATGACGTCGGAAGTTTACGAAATGTTCAGAGCAAATTCATTTGCTCTCAATATTTCGTTAACTTTCGACGTCGTTACTGAAAAAGAAAATTCATGAACTTTCTCACATCCTCTTAGGTACACAATTTCATGTCTGGTCTTATTTTACAACTCATCTAACTTGTCCGCTATGGGAAGATATAATTTGTCTGGATGGCGAAAAAACTATACTCTAATGAAACTGGGGCCCGTTTCACTAAACTTCGTACGACTAAAATGTTCGTAAGTGCAAATTTAGGATCGTCTTGAAATTTCAATGGATGGATTTATATTTATTGAGCATAGGCTGCATATGCAGCCTATGCTCAATAAATGTAAATCCAATAATTGTTTACAAGAAAACAGTGTTAATGTGAAATTTACACTCTATCATAATTTTGCACTTACGAACATGTTAGTCGTACGAAGTTTAGTGCCTCTGCTCAATAAATGTAAATCCAATAATTGCTTACAAGAAAACATTTTTAATGTGAAATTTATTCTAGCTTGGCATAGCCAATCGTAAGGAACGTCTTGCCATCCATCGGCCTGATGAAAATGTGTTAAATCCCCGGATCTTCAGGGATCTAAGGCACTTAAGTATGTAGTTTGTGGGGATCAGATAAAGACATATCCTGCAAGGTGGTTAATGAAACCCAGACAAATGTTTCAACTCAACTGCAGTCAGATGTGCAATGGCAGGTAAACCCTGTGGCTCACAATCTGGCACACACGTTATTTTACCGTTCATTTAATTATTTACCGCATAAAACGCGTACAGTTGAACCTCTCTAAATTGGATATCGAGAAATTTGTTGAATTGTGATGGGTTTCATTCTAATTCATCACTGAAAATACTGTATATTAATGTTTGCCTCAACACTGTTCATCCATTTGCGACTTTTCTTAGTGTTCTGCTTATATATGGCTGTGACTGTAAAAATTGGGCTGATGGCATTTGTGACCAGTGTAGTGACCTGATCCAATAGCACACTCATGTAGCCTGATAACGATAAGAAATGCCTGTTAGAAGCATCACGGTTGTTTCGGTGATGAAGTGGCAACCAGTGCAGATTCTGATCAGACTGTGCGGATGCACTCTGGATCTACACTGGTGGCAAAACCCATACGTCTCATTTCTCCAGCCAAAGCAATATAATGTGGTGGTGCGTATCATTAACCGTATTCTCATAAAGTAACTTGTAATTCCAAACCATTGATGCAATTCCAGAAATTAAATACACATATCTCACGCAGCTTAAAACACGCAAACTGCTAACATCTGAAACTGCAGCCGGAATGCGCCAAGGTACGCGCTTTAAGCTATGCCTGTTATGTTTAACGACGTAATAATGACGAAAGTGTGGTAATTTCACAGCTGATTGAAGTTTTATTACGGTTTGAAGTAACTAATACTACCTGGGTATGTATTCCAGTAACAATAAGTAAACCAGTACATACTGAAGCTGCACAATTTCTCGAACTGAAACAAATTAAAAATTATTCTCTAAATTATGCACAGAAGTATATGTTGTTGCCACTCATTGGAACCGTCTCGTCGAGACGGTTCCAACGAGTGGCAACAACATATAATTCAGAGAAGATTGAATAAGAAAAATAACGAAAATTATTTCAATTTGTTCACACCCAATATATGTGGATGATATGGGGTAAGAAACGCGGTTGTTTAAGAAAATAATTTTAATGAAAACTAGTACATCTTCCTAAATATAGATCACATTGCTTAACTCATATATGCGTCTTACAAGAATTATTTGTATGTTTTGAAATTACAATTTGATAGCATCATCAGATACACGTATAAAGTACATGGGACTACGGGAGTCCATCCAAATTAAACAAGCTTTTATCGGAAATTCCGCTTTAGATATGTTTTACTACATTATCGCATCGTTGGCACATTTCCGGGTGGTGTTTCTGTATTAACCCAGCTCGCGTGCAAGGTATGTACATGAGGATGTGATAAATTCGTTATATCACGTTTGTCCGCATGTACGAACGATAATCCGCGAGCTAAAGCTCGCGGATTATCTCATCGTACATGCGGACGAACCGTGATCTAACTTATACAGAATTACTACACATGCATGCTGTGGTGATTGTGTTCCGTTTGAAATAGATGATGCTCTTTAGTAACATCATCTTAGTGCACGACATTCACAATTGTGACGTGTGCATGGGACAGCAGGCTTATTGAATTTTAGACCAGTGTAACCTCGGATCAGATCCGGAATTTTCGCTGAGCAGTCAGCTCGTATTTTGTCAATGCGTCAGAGATATCAGAAATCGCTAACGCATTGACACAATACTCGCTGACTGATCCACCCATACATTGATAATTGAAACTGTGCATAAAACAAATGTTATTACACGGCAAAAAAAATCTAGTTTATGAAAAGATACTCATTACATGAGTTCAGGAGCGCAATTTTAAAATAATCTTAATAGCGCACGATTGCAGTATCTCATACATTGAGAGAACACGTGTTCGAGTCTTGCTTAACCCTTTCCCTGATAGAGACGACTTTTCACGCCTCTGCAGAAGATGTCTTTTGAAAACATTGTGGGAAAAGGAGAAATTGCTTGTAACAAGCAATTTCTCCTTTTCCCACAATGTTTTCTACTCTATCAGATAATTTAACCATCATTTGACCCAGCATTTGATTCTTTTATTTAGATGTTTTGGATTTGGATGAGTCGAAATATCGCAAAACAGGGAAAGGGTTAAGAGACACATGCTTGTGTGGACGAAGACTAAGAAGGAATGTCGGATACTGAAGCGGATGAACTAACCATGTGAAATGAAAACATGAGATGGCGATTTCCTGTGTAGTGCAATTCAGAAATAGTTTCATGTTCGTGTCATCTCTCAAATATGACGTGTACATTTCTACTTCGTTATTACATAACCGCCTGCGCTAATTTTGTCAATAGTAGTCAATTGTTTTCTTTCAAAATGCTTGAATATCGTACTTGAAATGAAGCAGCTTGATTGGCTGTGCCTGAGCTGTGCTACAGCTCAGGCTCAGCCAATCAAGCTGCTTTATTGCGATTTCAGATTGCCAATAGATGGTCAGAAATGTTGACATCTGGGCGATATTAACGCAGGAGGTTGCGTATGTACACTAATGGTTGCGATAATTGTCCATATTGGCCAATGATTTTACCCCATCTCATACTGAATATACACATTGTTGCTCATGGAAAACATGACTATGTATTGTTTCTTATTTCTCACCCATGTCATGCTACACATCCCCAGGGTGTCCGGTTTAGTGAGACCCCTCTGTAAATTCAACGCAATGTCTATCTAAGTTACACTGTGAATATATGTAGACTGACCAGGTAATTGGATTGTACACGCAAGCCCCGTACGTTGTGAACACTGGTGAACTGAACGAATGATGGACGGGATAAAGCTCGCAATGAAAAGGTAGGATGTGAACTATCAGACATTCAGTCACCGGATTGACTTCTCGTTTTTGTCGCGAGGTGTCACACGAGAACGTTCTTTCGGTACATCTAACTATGGAAACGAACACGCCTATCTGTGACGGTCACATACACCATATAGTCTGCGCTAAACTTGTCAATATTTGTCAATTTATTTATTATAAAATACTTGAATATTGTGGTTGAAAGAAACAACACAGCTCATGCACATCCAATCAAACTGATGGTTTGCTAGTTGGTATTGCCAATATATGTTCAGAAACCTTGACATCTGGGCAAGAGTAACGTAGGCGTGGCGTACGCCTGTCTGTGAGGTTACAATCCAGCATTGAGTGTCACTATGTAACATAATAGAATCCTGTGCCACCTGCATTTATTTAAAATACATATAGAATGGAATACTTTCCATAGTAAATTACCGTGTGGATAGTGAAATATAAGGAGAAAATATGATATTAACTATCATGTAAGCAATTCGCAGGACTCAGAAGTTATCTTTCATTAAACAAGCAGACGCTCAGAAATGGATCAACGAATGACAGGATCATGTGAAGTATGAATATGTGACAGGCAGAACAATAAAAACATTCTCAGTATTTGTGTTGCAGGAATACATGTATATGTACTTCTAATAATTCCATGCAAACACTCACCAGTCACTACAAATGGTTAGCTCAAAGCAAGCAAAATGTTCGCACTATATTTTCACTATGCACTACTTTCGACACGAACACTAATGGTCACACTCGATTTTCTGGAATGTAACCTATGACGCGCAACCGACTTCAGTGACCCTATTGTGATGACTTGTGGCCTTTGCGAGCAATGTAAACCCTAGCCTGCGTATCCGCCGATCAGGGTCTGTTCGCCATTCTGTCAGTGAAACACCCAGCATGCCTCTATTGAACTAGATCAGATCACTGTCAGGCTGCAGTATTCTTCCAGCGTATCAGAAGCGAAATTGGGGCCCGTTTCACTAAACCACGTACGACTAAAATGTACGTAAGTGCAAAATTATGATAGTCTGTAAATTTCACATTAACAATGTTTTCTTGCAACTAATTATTGGATTTACATTTATTGAGCATATGCTGCAAATGCAGCCTGTGCTCAATAAATGTAAATCCATCAATCGAGATTTCCAGACGATCCTAAATTTGCACTTACGAACATGTTAGTCCTACGAAGTTTAGTGAAACGGGCCCCGGGTCACAAATACCATGAGCCCTCGTTCCTCCAGTCACTGATAGTATGAATATTGCAAACACAAGTGTCTGTATTTCCTCAGTTGATGATGATATGAATGGCTAAGTGTCGATGGGCAATTAAATCATTTGGGAAAAGCACCTCAGAAATGTACTTTTTCAAACGTATAATACAGCTATCATTATACAGATCGAGACGTACGTCATAAAACTAATTCGCGCCACTTTACTGAAATAGTATGTTGCTGTGACTGGAGAAATGGGGCTTCTGTGACCAGTGTAGCTCCTGATATAACAACACACCCCTGTATTCTGATAACGCTCTTATAGTGCTCGTTAGAAGCATGGTGGGTGTTACATTGATGGAATGGCGAACAGTGCAGATCCTCATCAGACTGTGCGGATGCACAGGCTGATCTGGATATACACTGGTCGAGAAATATGGCTTATAAACGTTGCAGCCAATGTAGCCCGAGAGCAGCCTGCGATCTGGGCTGTGATTGGATGGATCAGATCAACAGACGACAATATTCATTCATTCCTTGCCCCGCCAAACAAAGTAAAATAATTCCCCAGCTACCCTGAAGGAAACTGTGACTGGATCAGCAGACGCCAATATTCATTTCCCGCCAAGCGTAATTCCTCACATACACTGGACGACGCTGTGACAAGATTAGCAGACGACACTACTTATGTTCTGCCACAAAAAAATGTGGATGTGACTGCATTAGCAGAACAAAAAACATCAATTTCCTGCCACAAAAAGAAAGCCAGAGGTATGTTCAGCATCTCTGACGCTCACGGGCGCTTTGAGAGCTTTTGTTCTCACACATTGATTGCCGAAGCGTCCACGAGCCGACCAGCAAGGTAGTTTGAATTGGTCCGTTTGAATTTACAGCTCGCGCTCGCCGTGGTTCACTTGGCAAGCGCTCGCGGCGAGTGCTCACGCTGCTGAACATACGTAAGAATTCCTCACATACCCTGGACGAGACTGTGACTAGATCAGCAGACGACAATATTAATTTCCCGCCACAAAAACAGAAATCACCACTTACCCTTGACGACACCCCCAGGTCGACCTGCAGCCATTCCGACGACGATTTGTACTTGGCGCACCATCCGTACTTGTTCTGTAGGTAGACGCGGGCGTACTTCTCCCGGCATTTGTTGTCCCATTCGCTAGGGTAGGCAGACGACGCCGAGATCTGCCAGTCTTGAATGGCCCCCGTGATCATTCCCAGCGGTCCGCTCGTGTGGCACACTGTGGATGGAAGGGGGAGAGTGTTGTAAAGTGACAAACTCGTATATGTCATTCTTTAAACGGGTTACCGAACTTTGTAAACCACGAGTACGCGTGGCTTCTCTTACAACCACTTGCTTGCGGAGTATCCTTGATGATAGCAATTGGCGGAGTTTGTCGGTTTACCGACAATCTCCGCCAATTTCCAATTCCGATGCTGCGTAGGTATTACAATGTAGTTCAACGGGAAGTTTCTCGTGATTTTACAAGTTATGTAACCTATTTATAGATATGATGTATACGTTGTTGGTATGTGACATAATGCATGTGCATTTCTAAATTATAGATGTAACGTAAGTCAACGCACTGGTGTCAAGATACTGGTATACCGAGATCTGCCTAACAAATACATATAACTTAACTTATCTACTACATTACATTGCCCAACTAGTATCAACTACATACAGCAACATATAAAAGCATGACGTAAATCAGTCAACATGTAATACACAGTTAACAATGCATTCAAATTCAAAAGTCATAATATACATGGCAACATTCAGGGGCCCGTTTCACCAAACGTCGTACGACTAAAATGTTCGTAATTGCAAATTTAGGATCGTCTGGAAATTTCAATAGATGGATTTACATGTATTGAGCATAGGCTGCATACGCAGCATATGCTCAATAAATGTAAATCCAATACTCGTTTAAAAGCAAACATTGTTTATGTGAAATTTACAGACTATTATAAGTTTGCACTTACGAACATTTTAGTCGTACGAATTTTAGTGAAACGACCCCCAGATAAGCAACATGCGGGATCTGATACGCAACTTGGGGTATCTGATAAGCAACATGCGGCATCTGATACGCAACATGCGGCATCTGCTTGTATCTCGTATAACTACAACCATGTGGCTACAAATGCGTACGATTGTGTATTGATTTGCAAATGTGTTATTTCTAATTTCTTGATAGTAAGCACCAAACATGGTAAATATTGTATACATGTACATGGTAAAAATTATTGTTACATTGTATAACATTGGTAAATATTGTATTTATACATGGTAAATATTGTATACATTGTATACATGGTAAATAATTGTATACATTGTTATACTGGTAAATATTGTATACATTGTATACATGGTAAATATTGTATACATGGTAAATGGTAAATATTGTATACATGGTAAATATTGTAAATATTGTATATATGAACGTGTATCAGAGCTCCAGATAAGATGCGTATTGATTGGCGTATTTTACGCAATTATTTTAGCTGAATACGCATTGATTATCACAACTGGGAGTACAAAATACGCACAGCAATGTGAAAATCAATACGTATTGATTTTCAAATTGAGTAGCGAAAATACTGTCATAAAGTTGAAAGTTTACTTAGTGAATGTTTAAATTTGTTATATGTGTTTTATCATTTTTCCCTATTTAATAAGGAAGAAAATCAATAATCCATTTGTAAAAGTAAAATACGCAATGATTTTGAAATCAGGGGGTATAGTACGTTTTAGACACAAAGCTTATCTGGAGCTCTGGTGTATGTCTCTGTCTTCATAGTATTAAATCCATCATAATTACACGGAATCAAGGTGTATGATCACGTGGTAATAACAACAACAAGTACCGATTCAACGTCCGTATTCTTTTATAGTGTCCTTATTTCGTAGCGGATTTTGATTAAATATGGCGCATCAAACGCGTCTACATGAGCTGCATTTGGTGGTCTCTGTATTTTCGCCCAAACTTCTGTCGTTTTTGCGTATAATCGATTTCCGTGTCTCTGACACGGAAATCGATTCTTCGCAAAAACGACATAAGTCTGTGCCAAACTCCATAGACCACCAAATGTAGCTGTTGTAGACGCGTTTGCTGCGCCATATTTCATAAAAATCCGTTGCATATTAAGGAAAATATCAAATAATACATACTTTGGAGTGGGCGACGTTGTTGTTGTTGTAACCACGTGATCATGCACCTTGGGGAATGATGGTCCGTAAATACGACAGTATGTGATGCAGAAGCATGCACAAAAAAACAGAAACGTGTGAACTGCATTTTTCCATTACAGTACTACGTGCAAGTGCATCATTTGATCTCTATGACAGGCACGTGTCTGTGTATATATTATTGAACGATTTAAGTTCTCTTTTTCAAAAAGCAACCAGGGCTCCAGATAAGGAATTAGTAATTGAGTATTGTCATTCCATCATTTCTGAAGCAATTGGGTATTTCAAAATTTTAATTGGGTAAAATAAAATCACACTACTGTTATTGAATAGTAATGAAATACCAAGATGTGTTTTCATGGCAAATAAGAAGGATATGCTATATTTGTGGTCTGTTTATTGTTTTCTGCAGCATGATAAAGGTATCACAAAATTGTTATTGCTTTTTGATACTCGCTACTTCTGATTTCAATTGGGTTTTTGGCAATTTTAATTGGGCATTTAATCAAATACGCAGCTTATATGGAGCTCTGAGCAACATCCCACGGATGATCACATCGCGCTAGTGAAGTTCTTAAATACCGTGAATTAGTTTTTTGACGTATTGAGTACATTAAATAAACGCGTTGTAGTTGCACAACGGACCGTAACGACGAGGTGCAATCGGCAAACAGGCACCCGGGTTTAATTGGAAAAGTTTATTCAGTGCTGGGTATTGAGTCTGGTACAAATACAGAAATGGGCCAGCATGTACTCACACCCGTCACCTTGTACTTGGGTGCAGGGTTGTGTTGTATTGTCGCCCGTTAATGTCTGGTGTCATAGCTGGCAATGAAAGCTGGTTTGTGTCGACCGTGCAGGCAGTGCTTTCCAACAGTGACGTACAGTGTCAGGATCTGAAGTCGATTTCATCAAAATTGCAAAGTATACTTATCTAGCAAAGTATACTTTGAGGGAGTAATCATTGATTTTTCCGAAATGCATTATTTGATACAGAACTAATGATTGTATATATTTGATGATTAAAACTATGCAGAATTATTATACTGAATTTATTGCATTATCACAGCCAAAATGGCTGTGATAATGTAATAAATTCAGTATAATAAAAATTAATAAATTTATCCTAAAATTGAAAATTTCTCCCTCAAAGTATACTTTGCTAGGAATACTTTGCAATGTTGGTGAAATAGGCTACTGATCTGAGTTATGATTTTGACGATTTAACTTGGGATTTATTCAACGAGTTTTCTGAAGACAGTCAACGAGTTAAATAATAATAATTTAATACATTTAAATACGTTTATCTCAAAATAAAATGACGGTCATGTCTTCAGTACATACACATACACAGAGGTATATCTGGATCCTCATATCTCAGTAGAGAAACAAGTGTGCATTATGTATGTGCATGTATGTAGCATAGATTGACATATGCATGCATTGGAAGATATCAAACCTTTAAAATGCCATAAAGTGCGTGGTATGCAAATAACGTGTTTTCTAAATGTATGTAGATAAGATTTGGAGTTTATATTGCATGCATTGTATCAATAGTAATATGTTTATGTGCAATTTGTCGCGAATATTAATATGGATGAATTGGTTTGAACTGTCGCTGTATTGAAGCTTCCATTTTTATAGTTCGGCAGTGTCGTCTGTCGCGAATATTACTACGCGACTTGAATACATTTAAATACACCGTGCGACCTAACTGTACTTTTACAAGTAACTATTATTTGTATACTTTAGTATGTTTAATTTAAAAACCAAGTATTCAAAACAGTGCATTCAAAACTACGCGCCACAGAAAATACAACAACAGTCAATATAGTTCGCCCTACTTTCTAAGCAAATCACTGGGCAGCATTGTGCTTCACTTATTTTACATATTGCAACGTCTAACCCCAATAAGTTGTATATTACCAGACAGATTTAATCATTAACTGTTCGACAGGAAATGGAAAATGGCTGAAACATAAGTAAGTTATTGTTCACATATCGCAAACTCCAAATGTGTGAACAATAACTTATAGTAAATTCCAATAACCCCCGAAGGAAGCACATTTAATACACATTGTTTTAAAGTCACTCTTTTTATTAAATTTTCGACCACATGGTCTTTATCAAAATAGTGTGAAAACTGTATTGGCAGTCCTAGTTTTATTAAATTTTCGACCACAAGGACTTTATCAAAATAGTGTGAAACTGTATTGGCAGTCCTCCTAGGACTGCCAATACAGTTTCACACTATTTTGATAAAGATATGTGGTCGAAAATTAAAAAAAAAAGTGACTTTAAAATAACTTATACATAGAGTGTATATATCTGTAAGGAGTACTACCTGAACGGCAGGCAACCAATACATACAGTAGTGTGTGTGTGGACCAGTGTCTCTCCGAATCTGACTGTGTCGATTCTCAGAGCCTGCACTGATCACATTCAATCAGTGAAGTTTGATATGTCTGACAAAATTCTAATTCAGTGATTTGCACTGGTCACAAATGTCATAAGCTCCTTGCATCCCACGTTCATTTATATTAAGTAACTACCATCTGACTTCTGTACCTTTAATTGCCAGTAATAGTGATAAGATAAATAGTTCTGTTTTAACCATTGACTTTTAGAATTAAAATGAGTGAAATACACCGGGAATTGGCAAGGGATGGGAAATTGTACCCCGGAAGATGCACCAAACAGTAGATTGATTGTGCGGAGCCCAACAATGTTAATTCGAGGGAACGAATTGTTGTATCGTGAGAACGAATTGTTAATTCGTGAGAACGATTTGTTATTTCGTGGGAACGAATTATTTATTCGTGGGAACGAATTGTTAAATTGAGGGAACGAATTGATATTTCGTGGGAACGGATTAATAAAAAAGAATTCTACGTCCCCTGCGGGGCTCCGTAGATTACAATATAGGAAACACGTAATTTATTAGACGTAACGTATTGAATTCGTCATTGCACCAACTAATGTTGCATTCGAACTAGATGCACGCGAAATCGATGAATGAAATGATAAATAATACAAATGAATTACTGCAATCCTACGGAGCCCCGCAGGGGACATATATTCTTTTTTTAATTAATTCGTTCCCACGAAATAACAATTCGTTCCCTCAATTTAACAACTCGTTGCCTCGAATTAACAATTCATTCCAACGAAATGACAATTCGTTCCCTCAATTTAACAATTCGTTCCCTCGAATTACCAATTCGTTTCCACGATATAAAAATTCGTTCCCGTGGGAACGAATTGTTATTTCGTGGGAACGAATTGTTAAATTGAGGGAACGAAATGTTAATATGTGGGAACGAATTGTTAATTCGTGGGAACGAATTGTTAATTCGTGGGAACGAATTGTTAATTCGAGGGAACAAATTCTGCATTGCACCAACTAATGTTGCATTCGCACAAGTTGATGCACACGAAATCGACGAACGAAATGATAAATAAGACAACATTTAAAAACAAATGAATTCATATACAGTGGAACCTCTCTAAACCTGACACAGAGAAAAGTTCGTTCTGCTTAAATTTGATTCATTGCCATTTACCTCGCGAGATAATGTCTGTTCCTGATCACAAAGAACACATGCGTGTATTTCAGAAGTCATCTGCCTGTCTTACAGTGGAACATCTCTAAAGCGGACACCCTGGGAACCTCACAGGGTGTCCGGTTTAGAGAGGTTTCACTGTATTGCAATTCAACTCGATGTGGAAATTAATCATACTGTATGTTATCTTGCAGTATGAGATGAAATTGAAAGTGGCACAGGCTAAAGTTGTAGCGATTAACGTTGTTTAACAGAGACGATGGTATATAACAATGCTGAAGGTTCCGAGCCAATTGCAGAAAAACTCAACTGATAACATCAGACGTCGTTTGAAGTTGGTATCAGTAATAGCACAGATAATCGGGTCATTCGGTGCCAGTGTTTTGTCGGAATTTAGTCTTCGAAACATGTGTGGCTGTGAGTGGAGAAATGGGGCTTATCTGTGTCATGATCAGTGTAGATCCAGATCAGCCTGTGCATCCGCACAGTCTGATCAGGATCTGCACTGTTCGCCATTCCATCAATGAAACACCCGTCATGCTCCTAACAAACAATATATATCGTTATGAGGATACCGGAGTATTTGATCGGCAGCTACGCTGGTCACAAATGCCATGAGGCCCATTTCTCCAATCACAGCCCCACATTTTAGCGATGTATACGTTATCAACCTGAGACAAAAACGCAGTCCTGAATACAACGTCGAAAGTATAACTGTGTGTTTGACTGGCGACACGAGATTTATAGTTTGCAATCTGCACAATCAGCGCAATCTGAGCAATCTGCGCAATCTGCACTGTTAGCTATTCAGGCAATGAAGCGCATTAAATATGAGACACGCCATTGAATTTTATACCCAAGAACATGTGCCATATCTCATGACAATCTTTTACAAAAAAAACGATATTCGACATTTGACGAAACGTTCACAGCAAATGCGGAATGCTATTTCGAAAATATCACAGTTTCTGTAAATATATTAAATTATTTCATGAAAAGGTACAAAATCACACGGCGTGTCTCATATGTCGTTATCAGACTTCTAGAGTGGGCTAGCAGGCCAGGAACCAGACTGGCCACAAATACCATAAGGCCCATTTTCTCATGTCACAGCTATATATCTGTTATTCTAAAAGTGATTGGCTCTGCGGTGGTGGCGGGTTTCCGAAGTAATAACTTATCGTATCTGTGGTCCAGCCACGATGGCTAGGGTGTATGTATCAAATGGTTATTATTTGTGGCTGTGTCCGGAAAAAGGGGGCTTATGAGATTGTTGACCAGTGTAGCTCCTGATTAAATAACAGGCTCCTGTAGCCTCATAGCGATCTATATTGCTTGTTAGAAGCATGACGGATGTATTTATATTGATGGATTGGCGCACAGTGCATATCGTGATCAGACTGTGCGGTTGCACAGTGTGATTTGGATCTACACTGGTCGCAAAACCATAAGCCCCATTTATCCAGTCATAGCCACAACGACCCGCTACTCACAGTCGTGACGACCAAGTCGCTTTTAATGTAGCGATCTTACGAATAGTCGTATTAGACGCATGACAGTATTCCGAATAAGTTCGTTAAGTCCAAATACGTCCGTGTATTATTCGCATAAGTCTAAGATAAATATGAATGTGGCTGTGACTGGAGAAATTTGGGCTTACAGGTTTTGCGACCAGTGTAGATCTACACTGTTCGCCATTCCATCAATGAAGCACTGGCCATGATTTGTCGACAATATAGATCGTTATCACACTACAGGGGTGCGTTATTTGATCAGGAGCTACACTGCAGGCAAATCACATAACCCCCATTTCTCCTGTCACATCCCCATATATGATTCCATTTACGAGATACAGTGTATTACGGTTATTGTCTCAATATTCATATTCCCGAGGAAAGACAATTGCATACCAATATCAATGTTTGGCAATGAACCATCAACTAGACTCGACCAATCAGAGCAGTGGCGCTGTATCGTCACCAAGGGGGCGTAACCCTGATGCGGCGTATCGGGATAGATTCACAGGCGAATCTGGTAATCTTGCCAATGTCTTTGTTACTAAATACTTGAATATTATGCTTTGGCGAGAAAGCAGCTTGATTGGCTGAGCCTGAGCTGTGCTACAGCTCAGGCGCAGCCAATCAAACTGCGAGTTGATATTGCCAATAATGCTTAGAAACGTTGGTAAGATTAACGGTGGCGGTGGTGTGATCATATCGCGGTATTATAGGGATCACGTGACTGGTGTCGACCTGGGTGGCGCAGATCGACTAACGACCAATTGTTTTAGAGCACAATCCGGCATTGTCCCCTCGCATGACAACTTGTATATGATCAGAACCGGAATAAAACGCCCTAACCGCAATTGTCAACGCTGTCAGATTGGACATCACAACTTATGGCAAATTACAACCATTTTATTTAACACTTTTGGAATAATCTACTAGAAAGTTCTCACAATTACGGTACAACTTCTTAACAGACACAATCAAAATGGTGGTATCATTTCAGACTATAGAAAGCGTTGCACCAGACTCTATCGTATACTGTATTAGACAAAAAGCTAAGAAACAAATCTGACATGTTGCCTTAACGACCAATACATACGTAGACAAACATATTCTTCCGCGCAGTCGTCCACGGTCCACTCTGTTCACCATTCAATCAAAATATCATCTAAGCTTTAAGCAACCAATGCGCCCTGCGACCAGGACGTGTAAGCGTGACAGCTGATCAGGACCTATATTGGTCAGACATGAAATTACTCGAGACTTCTTAGATCGTGGACTATTTAAATATTATCGAAGTCATCAAAAGTTTAGAGATAAAGCATTAAGCGTTTACACAATCGCTGTCAATCGCTCCAGTGTTCTAGTCCAGTCATTGGAGAGCTAGTTCATGAGAAAACCAGAACTTTCGACTGCCACCCCAGCCAGCTCGCATTAACGTAACTATTCCACTCCTAAGTAATGTTTATGTACTATTCCGTGTTAATTTAAGTATCTGGCATTGATACTTCCGCGCCGATGTATTGCACTATTCGTGATCAGAAAGGAGATACTTTCAAAAAAGCCTAACACAAAACTGCATGTTTCTACAAACAGTGTAGATCCTGGTGAGACGGCTCGCTACGAGCCGTCTCATCAGGATATATACTGTTTGCAAACGTTCTGATAGAGATTTTAAAATGTTAAGTAGATACCAACAAAATATAGCATTTGTTTCTGTAGTAGCATCCGCTTTTTATGTTAGCTAGTACTTACTAGTTCAGTACTATGCAATACATGTCAAGACTGTATATACTGATCACGTTGAAGTTGAACGTTGAATTGATTGACATTTGCTGCAAAAAGTATCACAAGAATCACTGCCGTACCTAGCCGATTGACATATCGTCTTGTAATTTGCTTCTGACATGACACCGGGTTTGCAAATTGAACAAAAACAATAATACCTGTCATTACGTGTGTGTTTTGTGAAAGTTACATAACCCACAAATACACACATTGACAGATATCGAAAAACAATCCTTTGACAAGATAAAGGATTTGAGCGCCGCTGTCAAGTCATGTCAACATTACTATTGATACACGCCTGTTCGCAAGCAGATCACATTTGCGGTTCAGACGGACACTGCCAGACAAAAACTTTCTCCAGACAGGAATATGTCAATCAGATGGCATGACATACCCGCGGTGACAAACGCTCTCCGTTCGACAAGACTGAGTATGTTGTTTGCTACGTTACCTATACGTACGGTGCACTGAACTGGTAATGAGAGAGTTGCGATTCATTGAATCTTCCGTTTCAGTGGATATGACAAACGTTCGACCTTTAATCGCCGGAGCCCAGTCGCTCAAATCCTCTGTTAGCGGACTGTAAAATCCTTACCAATGTTAAGAAAGTAACTATCAGTTAAGCTATGGTATTGAGCAACCGTGCCCCTAATACTGAAGGTTTTAAAAACAACACTATCAGTAATAATTACATTTGACGAAAGTGCCGGGTCCCAATTGCAAGTACAGTGGGGTCAGCGTTTTAAGTGCACACACGAATGAACACGACAGGTTGGTTCCAACCTGTCGTGTTCGTTCGTGTGTGCACTTACACGCTGACCCCACTGTAAGGTGAATATAGCGTTGAGAGCCACACATCCGCTGTAACACAAACACGGGTACGACTAGTTGGGATACATCTCAGAAGACTTAAGCGCTCCAGATAAGCTTTGTGTCTAAAGCGTACTATACCCCCTGATTTCAAAATCATTACATATTTTACTTTTAAAAATGGATTATTGATTTGTGTTCATTACTAAATAGGGAACAAATGATAAAAACAAAATAATAACAAATATAAACATTCACTTAATTGAGCTGCAAAAAGCACTACTCAATTTGAAATCCAATGCGTATTTTCAGATTGTTGTGCGTATTTTGTACTCAAATAATCAATGCGTATTCAGCTAAAATAATTGCGTAAAATACGCCAATACGCACCTTATCCGGAGCTCTCCAGTCTTGAAAGAAGAATTCAAGCCATTTGCAATCCCTGATCATCCACAGTTGAATGACGGCTCATCCAGCAACATTGTAATTAAATTGTGTTCTCATCAACTCTGTATGGGAGACTTAAGCAATTACAGCCACAGATATACACGTTGAAAGGGTGTTCGGCTTATATACATTTCATTGTGTATGACTATTTTCTTCATATCCGTCTTTACATGGTGCGTACTCGCATATTCACGCGTTTGTGCTATTGATGTGCTACTAACTCCATGCCATGAGTGCAAAGTACACACACATGTTTTGAAGTGTTCTGGATGGCTCTAAGTCACAGTGGAACGCCATTAAATCGGACACCCTTCTGACCTCCCATGGCGGCAGGTTTAGAGACTTAGAACAGTTTTACTGGCGTTCAAGTGTTTGCTGCATATCCGTGTGTACATGATACACACTCATGTCTGGAGAAGTGAGGCTTATGTGGTTTGTAACCAGTCAGTTGTGACCATTATCAAATAACACACTCATATGGCCTTATAACGATCTATATTACTTGTTAGAAGCATCACATGTGTTTCATTGAAGAAATTACGGACAGTGCATGGGCACTTCTTACGACTAAAATGTTCGTAAGTGCTCGTTTAGGATCGTCTCGAAATTTTAATTTATGGATTTACACTTATTGAGCATAGGCTATGCTCAATAAATGTAAATCCAATAATTGTTTACAAGAAACCATTGTTAATGTGAAATATACCGACTATCATAATTTTGCACTTACGAACATTTTAGTCGTACTAAGTTTAGTGAAACGGCCCCCAGGTCCTGATCAGACAGTGCGGATGCACAGTGGATGCACACTCTGATCTGAATCTGCACTGGTCGTAAAACCCATAAGCCCCATTTCACCAGTCACAACCACACAAATATACACGCATTTGCTATTTTTCCTCGGATATAACAATTTTATGGTTACCCAAACCTGCCCCACACAGCATGTTCAATCATCATCAATAGACCACCGGCCTTAGATCCTTTACGCCAATGATCATAAACTACTTCCTGTCCACAATCGGTTCAGCAGTTAACCCACTCACCCCCTGACTATCATACATTGACTGGTCCATGATAGTATTGTTCACTAATCCATTAACCCAAAATAGGTGTCTGTGTTTGTGTGATTTTTTATTCCGAAATAAATGTTTACAAACACTGTGGATTCATATGAGCCGGCTCGTTACGAGCCGGCTCATATGACTCCACAGTGTTTGCACATATTGGACTACGTATGCATTTCCAAAGGCCACGTGTTGGATTGAACGCTTTTAAAATATAGGTTCCTCTTGTTCGAAAGAAGATGAACCCTAAGCGATATGGTTGTTAAAACATCATCATCATCTCCTTCTGTTTCTTTCTCTCTCGTTTATGCCCTAGCAGTTCAAGCCATTACACGTTCTTCAAACGTTTGCAGCAGCCCAGAAACGCGTGTTTATTGTTGTTACTGTCTGTTGTTGATGGTAATTATAGTGTTGTTTTTGCTGTTCATTGTTGTATTTATTGTGGTACCGTTTCTCCCGATTGTTGGCGTGGATTATACGTGGCTTCTACTGTAACTATCAGTGTTGCATTTGACTTCCAATATCAATTGTGGTAGTTACATTCTTGCTAAGGTGGCACACTGGAAAATGTTAATGAGTGACCATACTGGGATGATCACACCTAGCGCAAAGCAATCCGGTGCATGAAACGTGTCTTGTACGACTTCGGAACACTGTCGCCGAGTCTATTATTGTAAACCATTATTCACGTTCCCAATATAGAGTCGTTTCATTCTTTTATAATTGCAGGTGGACGGGCGTAACCATGATATTTAATCAACACTGTATCGTACACTCGTATAAATAGTTAGCGTCATATCTCACACAGCATCCAAGTCAAACATACTAGATGCATGATGGAAGACGAACATAACACGTCTGGGAATTGACAACGGTACGGATGACGGTAATTGTTTGTTTTCCTCTTGGATAGAAAGACAACAAAGAAGTATGGTAAACACGTACGTAAATTGTAGCTGGGGTGGATATCCATATTGAATAGTTTCCAAGCTGGTTATGTGGCAACGATCATGCATTGCACATCTCGCAATGTGTGTACAATATACCAACACCGATGGCATGTGAAATATCATATATTGGACATACCGCAGTGTCCATAGCAGACATTGTGCCATGTGTTTGAAAGTCAATAGATATATTTATTACGCGAACGCTAATTGACTATCCAGCGCGACTATTTCCAAATAAATGTATACACGAGCATGTACGATTGCAGCGCTATATACGTAAGCTATTGTATGTCTTAAATGTACAGCCAGCGGAACCTCTCTAAACCGGACACCCTGTGAGGCTCCCAGGTGTCAGGTTTAGAGAGGTTCCAATGAAAACCAGGCATATGACCACTTGAACACATGTGTTCATGCTTTTCGCTTACGAATAGACATTACAATCGGAGAAAAATAGCAAAGCAACCCAAAAACAACAACAATAAAGCAATCAACAGGGTGTCCGGTTTAGAGAGGTTTCATTGTATTTCTGTGGACATTTTTTCGGATTAAAAAACACAGTTGTATGCGTAGCAGGACTAATAGTATATGTTTATTTAGTCACAATTATTACAATGAACAGTGGAACTTCTCTAATCTGAACAATACAGGGGTCCCCGTGTCCAACTCATGGTACGGTATCACGTATACATACATAACAGTATATATGTAAATATATAGAGTTACATTGTATATTGGGGTCCCTAAGGTGTCCGGTTTGATAGAATATACTATATATCGCTCGTGATGTGTATCGTCAGTACACGTATATATATATAGGTACATCTATAGCGTTACGTTGTACAGTTGACCCTCTCTAAACCGGACACCCTGGGGTCCCTAAGGTGTCCGTGTTTCAGAGGTTCAACTGCATATCACTCATGATGAGTATCTCCAGAATTACATCGTACAGTGGACCCTCTCTAAGCCGGACACCCTGGGAGGCTCCCAGGGTGTCCGGTTTTGAGAGGTTCCAATGTACATTACAGTGAATATGTTATCACCAGTACATATATGCTGTATGTAGGTATAGAGTTATCGAAGCATGGTAAAGTCATTAGTTCCAGCGGCAGATATATGGTATATTTTGATAACACACTTCTTTGATGTGTCGAAGGTGTTGTTTGTGAACAGGTACCATCCTTCCTCCCCTGGGTATTTAACACATAATTGAGCGTTTAATGGACCTCAGATACGGCTCCAAAAACCAGAAACCTTTGGCTCGAAAAACCAGAAACCTTTGAGCGAGTGGTGGTGATCCTTGTTGATGAAGTATGCGGTTCTGTTGAAACATTTTTTGATGTTAGTACAGAAAGGGTTAAATAGTTGAGGTGTGTATTTTCGAGTTATTAATGGAATGTATTTTACGTTTATTTGTGAGATGCCAGTCCGAAACTGGATCAAGGTATAACTATTAATGCACTGTATGTTTGATACATATGATTATTTTCTTAATCTTGCCAATATTCGTAAATTACTTTAATTAAAAAATACTTGAATAGTGTGCTTGAAGGTGCGCAGCTTGATTGGCTAAGCCTGAGCTGTGCTACAGCTCAGGCACAGCCAATCAAACTGCCGAATTGCGAGTTGATATTGCAAATAGATGTTCGGAACTCTTGGTATCTGAGAAAGATTAACGCAGGCGTTTGTGGACGTAGATCTAGATAAACGCAGATTTCACTGTCAAATACATGCGTGTCCCCCAGCAAAAAGATTGATTCGTGCCGTGAACTGTGAAGATATCATTATTTATTGTCCCGATGGTGTCTGATTATCTCGTTAGTTACGTGTTCTGGTATGTGTTAAGCATTCTTCAGACACAAGTCAGCAAGCAAGAAAATGTATACGACATTAACAGTAGTATCATCGACGTAGCTAAGTGGGAACTTGATGGAGGACTTTCCAGAGCCGACGTCGTCCCAGTGCTTACCAAACTACATACAATGCTAGGGTAAATCTGGGGCAGTCCGATAAGATGGGGATTTGATCGTTGTGACGAGTGTATTAACCTATACTTGCATTGACGATGAACATGGTCTCATTATTCGTTTGTCATTTTGAAATACCAGACACGTGTCTTACAACATATCGATCCTTATAAACTTGTGATAGTCACAGTGTGGCCGAGGGACATTTTTCTAACTTTAAGTTGATATTTATTAAGCTCGTTGAACCTCGTTTCATATGATAAGAAATGAGGCATATCATCGTTTCTTATGACATCAGTAAGCGAGTTTAATAAATGATAGGTTAAATCATCACTCATATATAAAAATTCTCTATTTAGAGTATTTTGAAATACGACGAGCGTCCACATTTGTGTACTTTAATAGGAGAACGTAGGTGCTCCACGGGCCATTGGCTGGATCAATCTTAAAATACGCAAAGTGTGATGAAGAGGCGCCTTTCATGTTACCGATGTTTGTTTTTGTTTTCCTTAGTCATCGTTATTACGGTATATTACGGAGACCCGCAGGGGACGTAGAATTCATTTTTGTATTAATTCGTTCCCACGAAATAACAATGCGTTCCCTCAATTTTACAATTCGTTCCCATGAATTAAAGATTCGTTCTCTGAATTTAACCATTCGTTCCCATGAAATAACAATTCGTTCCCGTGGGAACGAATTGTTAATTCGTGGGAACGAATTGTTATATCGTGGGAACGAATTGTTAATTCGAGGGAACGAATTGCTAAATTGAGGGGACGAATTGTCATTTCGTGGGAAAGATCTAAAGTATACTGGAGACGGGCAGTTATTTGTATGTTCCATTTTATGTTTCGATATTAACAGTGAACGTTTTACTTATATATCTATATACCATTTGCAAGTACAGTACAGGGTTCATACTAATATGTCGTGTCACTATTTTCAGGAGGGGAATCAACGACTTCGCAATAAAACTTCAAAGGAAAACTAAAGAATTTAAATTGTCTAATAATTGATTTCATCATCGTGGAAAGGTACACACACGTGTATATATTGTACTCCCTAGTCATACAACGACGAGTGTGTATGTAGACACCATTTACAATATAATAATACTATCATTCAGACAAGCCATGTGACTTTGTACCTAAGAAGATGTGCCATATCTCATGAAACATATTTACAAAATGTATGAAAGTTGACGAAATGTTCACAGCAAATGCGGAATGGAATTCCGCATTTGCTATGAAAATTACGTCAACTTTCAACGCAATTTACGTTAGATACAACAGTTTCTGTAAATAGTTTTCATTTCAACCGCACAACTTTTAGGTACCAAAATCACATGGTTTGTATCAATTACGTTGGCTGTTTGTTTACTTAAGTATAGCATAACATTTACAGAAATTGACTAAACCGTATGTGGTATACTATACAGTGGATGGTTATTGTTTTATGACTGTATGTTTATGAATAATTGACTGCCAGGTCGGATAATGTCATGAATAATATGACGGCAAATTACACAGGGTTCACAGGGTATTCTACTCACTTAATTGCAGTTCATAACCTCTTTGAAAGTATATCAGTACAGTACGGTATAAAGTGCAGGCTGTATACAAGTCAACTGTTGAATGTAAATTACAGTACCCGTGTTGGAACGGTCAATTGGATGTAGGAGGCGCAAACATTTCAAAACACAATATTTACAAAATTTGCCATATTTTCCGTAAATGACGTCGAGAGATGACATACTTTTCATAGCAAATGCGGAATAGTATTCCGTATGTGCTATGAAAATTCCGTCATTTTTCGAAGCCATTTACGGAAAATATCGGATTTTCTGTAAATTTATTTCATGAAAAATCGCACATGTTCTTACGTACACAATCGTATGGCGTGTCTCATTAGTTTATAGCGAAATCATTACACTCGTACATAAGATGGCTAGCTGAACAGAAGCTACATGGTAACAATCTCTATAAGTCCATTTTATTGTGGTAGGTCAAATATTGCATTACTCTCTGTTTATGGCTGGTCACATACGTACAAGGTGACCCGGTGCATCGCGCTGGGAAGTCGCTATAGGTTAACAACATCGAATATTGAAGAAGCGATTACGGCCATTGTCAAACAGATGCGATTACAGTGAAACCTCTCTAAACCGGACACCCTGGGAGGTCCCCAGGGTGTCCGGTTTAGAGAGGGTTCACTGTAATCGCATTAGGAGGTCACGAACAGACAGTATCACCTGAGATAAATGACACAAATATGATCACATGTGTTTTCTCAATGTCCTGTTTAGAGAGGTTTCACTGTATTGCATTTGTTTGACTATGGTAATAATTGATTCTTTATCATGTTTATTGGCCACTGAGTTACTTGTCATCTCCGCATCGGCAAATGAGACTTGAAACGGAATCACCAGTTGTGGGATTGTTGCGGACGGTAACTCTTGCAATTTACTCCCGTACCGTCCGTAGGCTACGGACGGTACGGGAGCACATTGCAAGAGTTACCGTTCGCAATTAGTGGTGGGAATTCAAGTAACAAATATTGAAGCTGCTGGAAATGTTTTCCAAATTTACGTTTTCAATCATAAAACTGATCGAATGAATGCATATATATGTATGCATGTATCTTGTACATTTTAGAAGTAACACTGAACAATCGCTGAACATGACTACTAGCATAATTATACATATAATTTTATTATTGAATTTTCAAAAATAAATCAGAGTTTCTACATACAGAGAACGCATTATTAGCAGGTTCTCATGTGACGTCATACTTTGACTGGGGCTATTCACACGGTGGATGCCACAATTTATCGTGTGCGGGGTTATTTGCACGATATGCACTTTACATTTCTGAAATACTTGTGATTCTACCTTACATAATTAAAGTTGTTCAAAGGAACACTCGAATGCATGTGTATGTGCATTAAATTGGGTAGTTAAAGTTTAAGATGACACGGGCAACCGACTGAGGAAAGAGAGTTTACAACTTGCGAGACCAGAAGCCGATTTCACCAAAATCGCTAAGCACAATTATCTAGCTAAGCATACTTTGAGAGAGTAATCATGTATTTTTCCCGAAATGCATTATTTCATATAGAACTAACGACTGCATATATGTGATGATTAAAAGTACGCAGGATTATCATACTGACTTTATTACATTATCACAGCCGAAAGGCTGTGATAATATAATAAATTCAGTATAATAAAAATTAATCAATAAACGTATCCTTAAATTGAAAATTTCTCTCTCAAAGTGTATTAGCAAGATAAGTATACTTTGCAATATTGGTGAAATAGGCTACAGTATAGCGTTATATCAGCGTGACTGTGCAAGATAACCAGCATCTACAATGTACAGATGTGACTCTCAGCCTGCGACGTATGTGTAAACACTATATGACAGTTTACTACGCCCATCAACGTGGTTATCGTTCTAGAAGGGAAAGTTAGAGAGCATTATATCATAGTAAAACATGCGAAAACACGACACTACTGTCTGTTTCACGAAAGATGCCCAAATTTTACGGCTATATATAAACAGTACAAAAAACATTTTTTTTTTTTTATTTTGATAAATTTTATCAAAATTTAAGAATGAGCCTTCTTTTTATTTTGTGAAATTTGGTCAAATATTGATTTTATTACTAAAAAAACTTTTCCCCATGTTAAATCCACACAGACATCTTCACAGAGTGTATGGGTATTTAACATGGGGATTTTTTTCTAATTTCAGAAATAGTGGACCGATTATCAAAAGTTAACGTTTCTTTTCTAAGTTACATCATTTCCAAGCTATCTAGCCAGGTATTTTCTAAGTTATATCATTTCCAAGCTATCTAGCCAGGTATCGGAGTCAATTTCCTTTCTTTCTTTTTTTTCGTTCTTTGAATCTTCCCACAGCTCCTCTACCTTCTTTTCCCCCATGTTAAATTCCCAAAGACAAATAAATTTTTCGTAATAAAAACAATATTTGACCAAATTCACGAAATAAAAAGAAGGCTCATTCTTAAATTTTGATAAAATTTAATATTATCTAAAAAAATGCATTGTTTATATGGCCGGAATATTTGGGCAGGTTTCACATTAACACTGTTTTCTTGTAAACAATTACATGTATTGCATTTACATTTATTGAGCATAGGCTGCATATGCAGCCTATGCTCAATAAATGTAAATCCATCAATTGCAATTCGCAGACGATCCTAAATTTGCACTTACGAACATTTTAGTATACGAAGTATAGTGAAACGGCCCCTTGCGCTGTATTATATCACACTATTTGCAGTAGTTACTCAGTAATTGAGAGAAATGTAGCTGGAAACGGGCCTGCAGCGTACTTTACCCATCGTAGTAATACGTACTAGTTTGTTACAAATATAATATTAAGCATATTAATCACCATATCTGGAGCCTCGGGGCCCGTTTCACTAAGCTTCCTACGAATAAAATGTTCGTAAGTGAAAATTTAGGGTCGTCTGCAAATTTCAATTGATGGATTTACATGTATTGAGAATAGGCTGCGTATGCTCAATAAATGTAAATTCAATAATTATTTGCAAGAAAACAGTGTTAATGTGTTAACAGTGTTAACATTTTAGACGTACATAGTTTAGTGAAACTGTCCCCTGGGGGCCGTTTCACTAAACTTTGTACGACTAAAATGTTCGTAAGTGCAACATTATGATAGTCTGTAAATTTCACATTAACATTGTTTTCTTGTAAACAATTATTGGATTTACATTTATTGAGCATAGGCTGCTGCTGCTTATGCAGCCTATGCTCAATAAATGTAAATCCATAAATTGAAATTTACAGACGATCTTAAATTTGCACTTACGAACATTTTATGTCTAAACCTGATGACTAAATCTGCTGCATCGCCGCCTTTGTTACCGAGGTACATGACAAAAGAAAATCTACTCCTGTGTCCTCGAAATTGAACATTTCACATAATTTTATCACACATGAAAGCGATGCCAGGCTATGATGTTAAATGCTTTGTCATTCGCTGTTTTCCGGCGACACTGATTTCGGAAAACCGTCACATAGTCGATACATATTTGGCAAATTGATTAAGTCTTCGGAGCTCATGCGGAATTTTAAGTATATGCATGAGATCTGACTTTCAGAGTTATTAGTGAAAGATACTGCATGTTTTTAGAAAATTAACGGCAAACGTCGACGGGGAATGTGACCAACAGGTTCAGTGTTTTCTGTCAAATGCTACAAATATGCTGAAAAATGGTGTTAAATGCATCCCAAAATGTTACTCAAGTGAAACTGGGTAGTAATAGATCAAGATTTGCAAGCAAACTGTGTCTGTGATCTCAAACCGCCCGCACTATTTTTCTATATCGGACTACTTCTGTATTATCTAAACTAATAACATACTATATTAAAATCATAATGCCTAGTGTAATAACTATGTAAATGCGACAGATAAAGAAAAAACGTTAGGTGATCAATACAGCCCCATTGCAAGTATATACTTATACAATCAATATAATCTAGCACATGTGTTGATTTACCCCGGTGACTGGTATCATAGTCTCGTTTCTTATGAAATCAGTAAACTCGATTAATAGGGAAATAAAAAAATCGCCACTTAAAAAAAAAAGAAAAAAAAAAGTAATAACCAATAGGATAAAAATAAACAATTGGCGATAACAAATTACAATTTTCGAAAAAAAAAGATTTTTTTTTTCTTTCGAAAATTGTAATTTTTTTATCGCCAATTGTTTATTTGTATCGCCAATTGCGAAAGTGGCGATCGCCAGCAGAATCCCTGGATTAATATATATCATAAACAATCATCACATCATACCCTACATTAAGGCTGTGCATAGACCATATTTCCTGTATACCCTGCAGCATATTCTACGTTTATCACGGCAACCAATCGACCATTATTCGCGCACCAAAGCGGCCACCAAGAACCACTTGATGTTCTGCCATCACGTTTCGATGCATCGTCAACAGAGACCAGGGATCCTCAACAGAGACCAGGGATCCTCAACAGAGACAGGGGCCCGTTTCACTAAACATCGTACGACTAAAATGTTCGTAAGTGCAAATTTAGGATCATCTGCGAATTGCAATTGATGGATTTACATTTATTGAACATAGGCTGCATATGCAACCTATGCTCAATAAATGTAAATGCAATACTTGTTTACAAGAAAACATTGTTAATGTGAAATTTACAGTCTATCATAATTTTGCACTTACGAACATTTTAGTCGTAGAAAGTTTAATGAAACGGGACCCAGATGATCGTAAACGTGGCTGAGATTGGATAAATGGGGACTATGAGTTTTGCGACCAGTGTAGATCCAGATCAGACTGTGCGTCCGCACAGTCTGATCAGGATCTGCGCTGTTCGCTATTCCACCAATGAAACACCCGTCATGCTTCTAACAAGCAATACACATTGTTATCTGGCTACTGGAGTGTGCTATTTTATCAGGAACTAGACTGGTCACAAATCCCTCTGTTCGCTATTCCACCAATGAAACACTCGACACGCTTCTAACAGGCAATACAGGTCGTTAACAGGCCATGGTAGTGTACGTGATCAGGAGCTAGACTGGTCACACATCCCATAAGCCCCGTTTCTCCAGTCACAGCCGTAACTGTTTTTCCGAGCAATTTCCCATTTACTGTGCCGGGTGATAAAAGATATCAATGAGAACGATCCGAGATAGTGATATTGTTATTGCATATACCTGATGTTTGAACTCGGGGGGGAAAACTGCCGATTGTATCATCGCGTTTTTTTTAACATCATCTGTATTAGATGGCTCGATGGAAGTTTTGTTAAATAGGGATGTGATTGGAGAAATGAAGATTATGGCAATTGCGACCAGTGCAGAACTACACTGTTCGCCTTTCACTCAATTAATCACGAATCATGTTCTAGCAAATATAGTATACACTTATTGTCCAAGCGTACACGAGATTTACGGGCCTGAGGAAAGTCATATTCACCGAGGCCGAAAGCCGAGGTGAATATGACGTTTCGAAGGTCCGTAAATCTCGTGTACACCTCCTCAAAAGACAATACTTATGTTATTATATGACCCATAGTACAGCAATGAGAACGTATATGATACAACAACGCACGGATTGCCTCATGCTTTGATTGCGTGATTGCATATTCTGCTACACCTTAATATCAGAGGTGAATATCACATTTCGAATATCATTCTCTGACTCGTCTCGCGCAACGAGACGAATCCGAGACTGATATTCAGGTGACTATTATTTATTTCCACAATCATGAGACCTGATATTGAACATTTTATTGGTTGAAAGTGTCGGTCATGTAATAAAGATCATTATCAGGTTGTAGGATTGCGCTAGCAAATCGGAATCTAGACTGGCCACAGTTGCAGATAATTAACCGGAGCTTCAGTTAAGGTGCGTAATTTGATCAACTTAGGGGAGACTTTCGTTATTTCTTCGCCAAAATTGGCAAGTTGGGAGTGCTTTAGAATCGTCTCGATGAGACGATTATAAAGCAATCACAACTTGCCATTTTTCGTGAAGAAATAAGAAAATACCCGGAAAATTTGGTCCAATTACGCACCTTAACTGGAGCTCTGCTTAACCCCGCATCCCGTGGACGATACGGGAGTATTTGCGGAGTTGTGTCCACAAATATAACTGCCACAATAGATATAAGCCCCATTTCTCCTGTCACATCGACAAATGATGAAATATTCGATACGAATCGGTGAATATTTGAATTAGCGCAGTGTCAAAACAACTTGTTTATCGGTACATCCGCGAAGTATATGAAATATATAGCGTGATGTCTCCCCGTCTCTGAACCGTCATTAATATGTACAGTGGAACCTCTCTAAACCGGACACCCTGGGGCATCCCAGGGTGTCTGGTTTAGAGAGGTACAACTGTGAAATGTGTATATAACTACTTTCAGACACGCGTGGGTGCTTTGCGATCATGAATATACATTATCCTCGGAGATAAAAGGCAACGAAGCATGTCAAAAGTGAAGCACAACTTACCTGAGTGTCTCTCTGTTCGGTGTACAGGGGTTCTACTGTATATGGTATAGCATAAGTACACATGGTTATTGAATACGGTAATTAATGCAGTTGTCGAAGCAGTCTATATATGTGGCTATGACTGGAGAAACGGGGCTTATAGGATTTGTGACCAGTGTAGATCCAGATCTAATAGCGTACTAGTGAATCCAGATAACAATCTGTATTGCTTATTACAATCATGATGATTATTGGATTTACATTTATTGAGCATAGGCATGCAGCCTATGCTCAATAAATGTAAATCCATCAATTGTGGGTGTTTCATTTATGAAACGGCGACCAGTGTAGATCCTGATCAGACTGTGCGGATGCACAGGCTGATCTGGATCTACACTGGTCGCAAAACCCATAAGCCCCATTTCTCCAGTCACAGTCGCATATGTTTGTTCCGCACGGTTTCACAAAACTCATCTCCTAATATCAGCCAATAAGACATACGTTCATGAAACAGTGACAGTAGGATGCGCGACGGTTTGCCACTCATGAATAAAAGAGTTCCAGTGATAATGTTTTATTTTACAATTTCTATGCATACATTGTATATACAATATGACGTCATAAACGGAGACGTTGATTCAATTAGTATAATCCTGAGTTACATTGATTTCAATTCGCCGACCTTTAAATGTGCATGCCCATTGGGTAGGTTATAATATAGGGAGACAGATAGATTTGTATATTCTGTAGATATGACATATTCTGGCAAAACAAACATTCATTCACCATTACCCCATGTCTTGATCGGCAGTAATATACTTTTTATACCAGACATAAATTTTCACACTGATATCAGGGGCGATAACAGTGTTTCCTTAAAATGTTAACGGACATTACTATTTATTCTCTGTATTTATTTTTTGATGTGCAACGATCATACTTTATAATCTGTCGAAAATTTGATAGTTTCATGTGACGCATTTAAATAGTATAAATAATTAAAAAATAGCATGCCTCATTTACATATGAAAATAGCCTGATACCAACGCGCGTCACTGTCCGTATAGCGGGCACTCGTAATCTTTAGAACTGGTGGAATAGTGACACAAGTATACACTTATTTAATTCACATAAAGAACAGTTTGTGCCTACTGAGTGGGCATGTGCCTTTAATAATCTTTTGAATCCTACCACGTACACGTGCGCTATACTTTATAATTAGAACTTTATATTGCTGTTGCTTTGAATAATTAATTGAATAATTGTGAGCAGTCAGCACGGACCGAACATCTGGTTGACAGAATGTACTTTACCATCAAAGCTCACGTATTCACGTGTGGCTGTGACTGGAGAAATGGGGCTTATGGCAAATGCGAACAGTGCGGACCCAGATCAGACTGCGCATCCGCGCAGTCTGATCTGGGTCCGCACTGTTCGACAGCTAGTCAGTGAAATTTGTATCAGGCTATATGAGTTCGCTAGCTGATTGGCAGTTAGACTGGCCAGATATGGCATAATTCAAATGCTCCAGTCACAGCGACAAACACAGCAAGTGACTTGGCGTTAGTTCCCATGTATTTATTTAGCTACCACGGTGCGCGAATTATGTCACGGGCGCCGGATTTTCAGACTCTCTTCGACTCGCATTTTCTTGGATATCTCAACACCTACTGTAACAAGTCTGAAGCGATAAAGCGCAAATACGCTGAGACATTAGATGGGAATTGTGACCAGTCTAGCTCCTGATCAAATAGCACAATCAAGTAATTGGATAATGATATATATTGCTTGTTTGAAGCATGACGGATATTTCATTTATGGAATAACGAACAGTGCAGAGCGGATGCACAGGCTGATCTGGATCTGCACTGGTCTCAAAACAAACAATTAGCCCCATATCGATGACGCCGTCTTCGTATTGTGACGGTTTATGAATTATTTCGAGAAAGCTTCAATTTATGCAAGTGTTCTGGAAATAAATCGACTACAGTTATGAGGACATCGTCATCGGCAGTATACACTTTTGTTTGCATACAAACAATATCGCATCGAAACTGCTCTGGAAATTCTTTGAGATATATCGAAACCTGTGGTTCAAAGTGGGGCTAAAAAGCGCTTGCACGTGACGTACATTGTCAAGCCCAGATATCGAAGTTTGAATTCGCTTTATAATAGGTGGGCGGTTTTTTAATAGCATATTTTTACTATCAGGTGTTACGTGGGTTTAGATTCGATTGCGCCACGCGAATCGTTTTGTTTGGCTTTGGATTATTATCACGTGCATACGAAGCGGTTGTCTAGTTGAAACCTTTAATTTTCAATTTTACAAATCGTTTGAAGTTGGATTCGCATTAGGCGATGTGCCGAACGACTGTTTATACTCGGCCGACCTGCTGACAAAATGTACTTTATCATTCAGGCCATCGAATAGTAAAAGGTACCTTGTGACGATTGCGATCAGCGTAGGCCCAGATCAGCCTGCGCGTCCGCGCAGTCTGATCAGGGCCTGCGCTGTTCGCCATGCAGTCACTTAAACAGGCTATGCGGTCCTGCAGACAACAATTTAGTATTATTCCTACTAAGTACATGCGCAGGTTCACATTTCGGTGTTTTATATGTTATATCGGTATCTCTGGTGGCTTAGGTGCATTGTTACCAACATATAATTTACGTCACCTCCCGTACGAATTTACACGGTAAGAAAGGGGCCCGAAAGTTCGGAACGGTGAATGTGTAGATAGTTGACGATTTATGTCGTGTGTTATGATTGAGCATTAGTAGTTGCACAAAACTATGTAAATTACCAAACACCAACGAAATCCATCCAAATCTACCCATAACTCACCCAAATACCCATATGACACCAACATGCTGACCATCTATTCAAAATATTGCAAGCAACACGAAAAAGGCTACATTCAGAAATGCTGTAGTAAGAATCACGTCTGTCTGTAGAAATTACCAAAATATTGCAAGAAACACCAAAAAGGCGATAAGGCATCACCAGCGATGCAAAATATTGCAGGCAACGCCAAAAAAGGCTGAATTCAGAAATACTGAGGTAATAATTCACACCAGTCTGTAAGACATTACCAGCAGGTGCCGTGTGACTAGACACATGGGTGACAGCCATAATCACGTAACGATGTGTCTGATCAGACAGCGGCCGTGTTTACAAGTCTAACGACATTGAAATCGTGTAACATGTCTACCCAAGGTGACGTGCACAATATTGCCTTATGCAAATACGTGCATGCAGGTCAGGTGTAAAGCTAATAAACACGACAAAGGCGGGCCTGTTTAACTGTTTGATACGAAATACCTGTGGCTTTAAACCGCATAACATGTCCCAATTTATGACGATAAGGGCCGTTTATTATCACCTGTTTATGGCATAGAATAGTGCGTGTAGTATCCATGCCATTTTACCACGCCCATGATTAGGAACATGATGCCACCGATAAAATTACCCAGTGACTCAATCGCGGCAATTGATAAAAACGATATAATTACCAATAGTGTAACGGAATACATACTTAGTATTAATTAAATTGAACTATGATACAGACATACATAGTAGACATACTTGTCGCCTGACTGTTTGAACAACCAGTAGCCTATTTCATCAACATTGCAAAGTATACTTATCTATCAAATACTTCCAATTTAGGGAGAAATTTATTAATTTTGATTATACTGAATTTATTACATTATCACAGCCATTTTGGCTGTGATAATGTAATAAATTAAGTATAATAATTCTGCGTACTTTTAATCATCAAATCAAATTACTCCCTCAAAGTATAGTTTGCTACTTAAGTATACTTTGCAATTTTGATGACATCGGCTACAGTTCTATATATATGCGGAAGATGCGTTCAGAGAAATCATGAAGAATAATTTTCATCTGTGTCCGGTTGAACACACATGTACGTAATAATACATGGCCCAGGCTGTCGGATATACATGTAGTATGTTTGCCTTACAATGATAGATATTGCTTTTCATGCATTAACATTGGTTTTGCTGAAAACGTAGAACCTGTATTACAGTGACATGAGAAAATGAGCTTTGAACGTTTGCCTGTGTTTGGTTATCTCCTAGTACAGTAACACTCATATATATGTGAATACATGTACAGTAGAACCTCTCTAAATCGGACAAACAGGCAGTCTCTGTATCCTTAATTGTATGGGTCTCATTGTCATCTATCCCTCATGATAATGCATGTTCATGTTCGCAAAGCACACCCGCATGCATTAACATATTCGTGTGTCTAATATACAGTGGAACCTCTCTAAACCGGACACCCTGGGGACCTCCCAGGGTGTCCGGTTTAGAGACGTTTCCCTGTAGATAGGATTCAACGTTTCCCTTAAGAGTGGAGACAGTAATTGACCAATGTATGCCCTCATCTGATCAGTGCTTACATTGGCTACAAACGCAATAAGTCCATTTTCTTCATGTCGAGAACATTACTCCGTGAATATGAATAGAAACAATATAGGAGTTCGGAAATTGTAGAGCCACCTGCTTGTGAATGAATTACTTTTATCCATAGCAATATATACAAAATGTATGTCGGCACGCAATTTGACAGTTGTTATGTAAGCAAAATCAAACTGTGTGGTCTCCGGTGCAAAAATCTGCGTTACTAATTAAACAACCACAAAAATCAGATATGCTACGTTTATGAGTAATGGTGTTTTTACACGGTTCTGTAGTTTTAGTATTGTTTATATACTTCTGTCTACTCGCCGCCGAACGACCGGCTGTCGCGACAACAGTTGGTGACGTAGCGTAGTGTAGCAGCAGTCCAATTGGATATGGACTGTCGTGACACAACTGCGCTTACTGGGAGCTCCTGTGGGCCGTTTCACTAAACTTAGTACTACTAAAATGTTCGTAAGAGCAAAATTATGCTAGCCTGTAAATTTCACATTCACACTGTTTAAGATCGTCTGGAAATTCCGATTGATGGATTTGCATGTATTGAGTATAGGCTGCATATGCTAAATAACATGCAAATCTAATAATTGTTTACAAGAAAACATGGTTAATGTGAATTTTACAGAATATCATAAGTGTGCACTTACGAACAGTTTTCATCGTACGAGGTTTAGTGAAACGGTACCCTCGCCTATACTGCAAGTCAATAAGCCCTTTGTATGGTGGATATCACATGTAATATTAATAATGCATGGCTGCAGAACCGATAGGAGTGTCCTGTTAACTTTCATTTAATTTCGGTTAAATCGTATATAAAGTAATAATAAATACCTATTGCAGCCGATAATGATTTATGACTGTATAGAAATTCCGTCATAATTTGGCTGATGGCTGGCAAAAGGGACATTGCCACATTGTCAATAAGTGTAGCTCCTGATTACTTGTATTTTCGCACGGTTAGATTATAACCGAATACTAGGCGTGCACTAACGACAGTACTTGTATGTACAGCTACGTATGTCAATTGCACAATGGCGATCAACGTAGCCCCAGATCAGACTGCGCGGATGCGCAGTCAAATCTGGGACTACGCTGATCACACATGTCGCAGTGTCCGTTTTCCTGACCGCGGCCCAATTTATAACACGACTTATTACTTTCTTAAAGAAATGTAGCCGTGATATGGCATATTTATAAGGCATATTAATTGGACTCTGTAATGCAGGTAAATTCACCCAGCACGTGCGCTGGTACCCGATGGCGTAGGCTGTCGAGACACCTGTTTGCACGTGCAATCCCACGAGGCCAAATATATATAGCTCACTTACATAATCAAATGATACCATCAATAAAATAACGCATGTCTCGCCATGGCAACAGTGGTTTATTGATTGATTTGTTACACCAGTCTAGCTCATGATCGGTGCTTCATCTGGGTGATGGTCAAGCTTGTTTTAAACACGGCTGGATTGTTTCAATAAATGGCGAATATTGCAGACCCTGATCAGACTACGGCGCTGGTGCTACACCGGTATCAACTTTAATAAACCCGGTTTTGGTTGGTTGAGAATATTAATGTTATACCATAAGAATTGACTACCTTCGCTGAAAATCATTTCGTAAATGTAACCAGCAGACCAGTCTGCGCATCAGCGCATTCGTATTAGTACCTAGACAGGCTACAATAGTCATAAGCCCCATTTCTCCGAGTACAGCTCGAGGGCAAATTTTGAACTTCTAATGTATTCACCAACTTTCGAAAGTTTCTAAATTTCTACTTGAATATCGGCAAAAATACCTAGATGTAACAAGGAATGGTATACCATGGCTTGTTTTCAATCGAATTAATTAAAGATGAATGACACGTTGCCAGACATCAAAGTGATAATAACACCTGATATGTGTACACATTGAGCCACAATCGCAGTCGGCCAATATTACACACAAGGTGGAGATTACAATTACTATAGTAATCGTACATTACGTTTTCGCCTTTTACGAAGTCGAAACGCGAAAACACTAAATTGTGACTCGAAATTTCGCGAAATTAATATCGAATTTTCATACAACAATGAACTGATATGTAATTTCGCCGTTTTGTGTTGATCCTTTCCCTGGTCTCACAGATACGCGTTTAAAGGCGAACTCGCGAAAAACTGAAAGGCGAAAATCGCGAAATACGCGAAATTTCCACCAGAAATTTCGCGTTTTTCGCGATTTTCGCACTTTACAAAGTCTAAGGTCCCAACGTGAAAAGAAAACAATTTCGTATTTTCACGTTTCGACTTGTTCGAAAGAAAATGAAATCTTGCGATGGGCACAATTACCCACCATAATTAGCAGCTAACCGGACATTGTTAGTCCCGCGATTACAGCTCGCGCAGTTATCAAGTGTGACTCTTGCATATAATTGAAAGTAAACCCGTATTGTCAAGGTTGTCTCCCTTCCGTATTAAAGTTAACTAAAGAATATCGATAATGGTGGGTCACTGACGATTCAAAAGATGAATGATGGCGAACGTTGATATGTGGTCATGCTCATTTTCGGGTCCACATTTAAGTTGGAAAGTCAGGCCAAACGTGGTATACACGTACATGCAATGCTATCAAAGGTTATTCTCAATATGAGACAATTTACATACATTGCACGTACATGTACACCTGAAAGAATGTATGACAGTTATAATATAAAGAAAGTGCTGCACTACTTCCATATCCAACAAACAAATAATGAATGGTAACCTGGTGCCCGTTTCACTAAACTTCGTACGACTAAAATGTTCGTAAGTGCTAAAAAATGTTTTCTTGCAAATAATTATTGGATTTACATTTATTGAGCATAGGCTGCATATGCAGCCTATGCTCAATAAATGTAAACCCATCAATTAAAATTTCCGGACGATCCTAAATTTGCACTTACGAACATTTCAGTCGTACGAAGTTTAGTGAAGCATTTTCGACAGATTATAAAGTATGATCATTGCACATCAAACAATAAATACAGAGAATAAATAGTAATGGCCGTTAACATTTTAAGGAAACACGATTATCACCCCTGATATCAGGGTGGAAAATTACGACTGATATAAAATGCATAATAGTGTCAATCAATACGTGGGATAATGGTGAATGAATGTTTAGCTTGCCCGAAAATGTCTCGAATGATCTCTAATATAAAGAACATTTTGTGCCTCACTATTATGTTCAATATACAAATGTGATGGTTGCAGAAAACATGCTGTGCGATGCTGTGAGTACAACTTCAATGTATGACTATTTGCTTGTGCAATAAATAAAAGGTATAATTTATGATGACTTAATACGATACATATTAAACTAGTTGTCTGATTTCATAAGAAGTTCGGCTTAGCCTTGCTTCTTCTGAAGTCAGTAAACTCGTTTAATAAATATCATATTAAGTCACCACTCATGCAAGGTCTTCTGCATTAGTAGCCTATTTCATCAAAATTGAAAAGTATACTTATCTTGCTAAGTGCACTGTGAGGGAGAATTATTTTTTTTTTTCATTATACCGAATGTATTACATTACCACAGCTATTTTGGCTGTGATAATGTAATAAATTCAGTATAATAATTCTACATACATGTACTTTTAATCATCAAGTATATGCAGTCGTTAGTTCTATATGAAATAATGCATTTCGGGGAAAATAAATGATTACTCCCTCAAAGTATACTTAGCTAGATAAGTATGCTTAGCAATTTTTGTGAAATCGGCTACAGTTACCGCTACTGTTCAATAACTGCCAACTTTCAAAAGTCAACCACTTCAAACACGTCCCCGTGAACATTGGTGAAATTCATGAATTGCCAAAGAAGAGATAACGACGACGTGAAAACTCGCGTTATTGCACATTAAGGCTGATAGTCGGGGATATCAAATATTTACTGCTTACAAATGGCCTTTTCTGACCGCTTTATCAAATTCAGTAATGCCTCAAGCTTTGCACTTCATAGAAAAAATAGATATGCCCGCTTTGCTTCAATCAGGTACGGAGGAATGAAAGTGAAACTTATTTTGCCCGATTAAATGTAGGTCATCTACAGTCAACCGAGGCAAGATGTATGGTGTCTCGGAATTCCTACGCGTTTCCGAAGCCTGATCAATTTGATATCAACCGAGACTAGCATGATATCCTATATGTCAATTTATTTTACGCATGTGCTCACGGTTGTTTACCGGATATGGAGCGTTTAGTTGTTTCAAGTCTGAATCAGCAACATGCATGTATTAAGGCTACAACCGTCTACTGACGTCAACACAATTTATAGTTGTCCTTTAAAGGTATATACCCACCCAACATGTTCTTTATAGGAATTAAATAAGTGTATAATTGCGTCCCTATTACACCAGTTCTAAAGATTACGAGTTGCCGCTATACAGGTATAACATTTAGTAATATTTATTTTACTGATAGTGACGCGCGTTGGTATCAGGCTATTTACATATGCAAATGAGGCATGGTATTTTTGAATTATTTATACTAATTAAATGCGTGACATGAAAATATTATATTTTCGACAGATTATAAAGTAGTAATGCCCGGAAACACGGTTATCGCCCCTGATATCAGTGTGGAAAGCTACCCCTGATATAAAATGTATAATAATGCCAATCAATACGTGGGGTAATGGTGTATGAATGTTCATTTTGCCAGAAAATGTCTCAGATGATGATATAGAGAATAGTAGGTTAGTGACGTGAATGGGAAAAAATATCCGGCAAGGCTCAATAATTTCTTTATTTTTCATCAGAAGTATATGTTGTGACCACTCATTTGAACCGTCTCGCCGAGACGGTTCAAATGAGTGGTCACAACATATACTTTGGTTCAGAAATAAGGAAAATAGATAGAGAATAGTAGGTTAGTGCCGTGAATGGGAAAAAATATCTGGCAAGGCTCAGGAAACGGGATGGGCGAGGCTCTGCCGCGCCAGATATTTTTTTCCATTCACGGCACTAACCTACTATTCTACTTATCCCGTCAACACCTACAAATGGCTGTAAAATGCAAAAATTGTATTGACTGGATATCAAAAATGTTTCACGGCACCGTGTTTCACGGCACATACGCACTGTGTTGACGGGATAAATAAAGAACATTGTGTGCCTACTGAGTGGGCACGTACCTTTAACATGTGTACTGACCTGCATGTGTGCGGGCTGCTGGTTATGCCGTTAACATCCCATTGTGTTCTCATGAACTGAATGACAGGCCTTCCATATTTAGCTGGTACAAACCATGCGATTTTGTATCCGAGCAGATGTGCGATTTTTCATTAAATATATTTACAGGAACTGTGATATTTTCTGTAAATGACGTCGAAAGATGACGAAATTTGCATATTTTATTAACAAGATTTACTGAATTTACAATATTTTCCGTATATCACGTCGAAAGTTGACGAAATATTCTTAGCAAATGCGGTATTATTTTCCGTAAATCACGTCGAAAGTTGACGAAATTTCCGCATTTGCTATCAACATTCCACGTGATTTACGGAAAATAATACTGCATTTGCTATGAAAAATTCGTCAACTTTCCACGTGATTTACGGAAAATAATACCGCATTTGCTATGAAAAATTCGTCAACTTTCCACGTGATTTACGGAAATTATTGTAAATTCACTTGTTCACTCGTAGGTACACAATCGCATGGCGTGTCCCATATATTAAGCTGGGACAGACAAGTAGTAATCATCGCATTGTGACATAGCCCTGTAACAACACCGTCTCTCCCGTCAACACGTCTGTCCCCACACCTGCCACTGTCGGGTACTGGCACTGTCGGAATACGGGGCCGTGTCTGGTGGACTTGATTACAAAATACTATGTTTCATATATGGGAGTGAGTGGAGAAATGGGGCTTATGGGATTTGTGACCAGTTTGTCTAGCTCATGATCAAATCGCACACTCCTGAATAGAATATAAAAATTCGTCAACTTTCGACGTCATACAGAAAATATCACAGTTTCTGTAAATAGTTTTCATGAAAAATTTCTTTGGTAAAAAACACATCACGTGTGGCGTGTGTGTGTGTGTTTGATTTTACAATTAACATGTCCATTGACATAAAAATCACACTGGCACATACTGGAGTAACTCGAGTTCCAACGGTAACACATAAAATTGCTAGTTTTGACTTCTAATATTCGCCTGTTTGTTCGAATGTTCTATGAACTTGAACTATTGACAGGATGTTAAAAAATAATAAAACTGCCAATGGCGACTTGAGGAGCTGGTAAACGAATCAAAGATCATAAAACACCAATCCACGCCGCCAATGTTTGTATTTTTACCACTCTGTTGTCCAGTTTGATTATTGGTGCATCTGGACCATGATATACAAGGTTTAGCCAGAAAAATGTGCAAGTCTTAATAGTTGCAAGCGTTCGTCTCCAATGGGTTCGTGTTCGTCTCCATGTGGCTGTGACAGGAGAAATGGCGCTTATTGGTTTTGCGACCAGTGTAGATCCAGATCAGCCTGTGCATCCGCAGAGTCTGATCAGGACCTGCACTGGTCGCCAGTCCATCATGTTTACTAAGAATGAGATGTCGGATAGCTTGTCTATTGACTCGCAAGTGCGAAGAAGTTCAATTGGGAGAATAAGGGATACTAAAGTAGAATTATCTGTTGATGTTTTATGTTTTAGGTTTAAAAACTCTTTCAGAAATACGGGGACCGTCACAATAATGATAACGTAGAATGTAATCTTCCAAACCAGACAAGTGGCTGTGACTGGAGGTATTGGTTTTGCGACCAGTGTAGATCCAGGTCAGCTTGTGCATCCGCACAGTCTGACCAGGACCTGCACTGGTCGCCATTCCATCAATCGTCATGCTTCTACATGTAACAAGCGATACAGATCAATATCACGCTACATGAAAATGTTATTTGATCAGGAGCTAACCAGGTCACAAACACCATAAGCCCCATTTCTCCAGTCACAGCCACATTTATTGTGCACCTTGTTATCTTTTCAATGAACATCATCGAAATGTAGCTATAATAATAATGTATCTGTATCATGTAAATGCATACTTAACCCTTTGAACCCGAAAGCCCGCTATATCGGTTTATGCAAACAGTGCAGATCCAGATGAGCCGGCTCGTAACGAGCCGTCTCATCAGGATCTGCACTGTTTGAAAGAAATTTTCATAATTTTGAGAACAACAAATACCCGCTTTATATAAATGGAATAGTCTGAAAATCATTTTGCGATGATTGGATTGGTTGCAAAATTAACATATCGCAGCCCATTCAGTTACTTAGAGTTGAAAGGGTTAAACATTTCAAGGAGTACCCGAATTACAGTGGAACATCTCCACACCTAACCCCCAGGGTGTCCGGTTTGGAGAGCCTCCGCTGTAATCGTACAGTTTCCATCACTAACCCACATCCAAACCGCTGTGTCGATATGGTCCTATATTATGCTCTCGGTGAATATTTGTGAGGCGTATTTGTTTGTCACATTGTGTAAAGCAGATGTTGTATGGTGACAGCTATTTCCTGATGAAAGTGAGAGGTCGTCAATCGCCAGGCATACCAAAAAGCTCGACATAAACCGTCATTCACGAGTATGTATAGGAGCAATGGCGGCAACAGTAAGGGCAATGGTATGTATGCCTTGTGTACGTGTCCTACGTGCTCAGCACCGTGACTGCTCCTGATGGTTGTCTTTATTGGACGACATCAGAGACAAATGCATGTGGTAATTATACTACAGATTGGCGAGTAATACCGAGAGAACGGTTCGTCCGCATGTACGACGAGATAATCCGCGAGCTTCAGCGGACAGTAAGTATTTGATCCCGTCAACACAGTGCGTATGTGCCGTGAAACACGGTGCCGTGAAACATGTTTGATATCCTGTCAATACGACCTAACCATTGCATATGAATATGCGCGGTGGCTGGGGTTGCATTTTAAAGCAATTTGTAGGTTTTGACGGGATAAATAGAATAGTAGGTTAGTGCCGTGAATGGGAAAACATATCTGCCGCGGCACGGAAACGGGATGTAAGAGGCTCTGCCGAGCACATCCCGTTTCCTAAGCCTTGCCAGATATGTTTTCCCATTCACGGCACTAACCTGCTATTCTCTATTTATCCCAACCTCATATTCGTACCATGTCTGGTTTTCGTAATATCCATCGACAAAACTCGGTTATATGGGTGAAGTGGGATACGTACAATATGGCTATGGTCTAGGGTTAGAATGGTTTAATTGCCATTTAAGAACAGGTACAGTGGAACCCCTCTAAACCGAACACCCTGGGGACTCAATTGTGTCTAATTTAGATGGGTTTAAATGTGATTTATGTCATTGTCCTGTCTGTTCATAGCAGAAAATTACCGAAAATGACCATCGAGTGCTTAATTACAGTGTATCCTGTCTAAACCGGACACCCTGGGGACCTCCCAGGGTGCCCAGTTTAGGAAGGTTTCACTGTATGTGTAGGTTCATCTACTACTAGACGAGTACATTGTATTTATTGCGACAGTGCATTGGTAATCCCGGATGAAGGTACGTAACTATAGAGGTAATACAAGCTTGATATCACATGACCATGACGACCGCAAGATCATACCGCCGACGAAACATCAACGTTCATTACCGATGTCGATCTGTAACCAACCGTGTTTCTGGCTTTCATTTGCACCGTTCTTAATACACCCGTGTGGGACTGGCTGCTATTTGGGGACTTTACTCCGGTGGATTAGGACCGTTTGGAAGCGGGTTAATAGAGCTTATTCCTATGAAATGGACGTTATTATGTTTGCGACCAGCGTATGCATCAGATCAGCCTGCGCATCAGCTTCGTTTAAAGAAGGTGTTAGGCCTTGGCTCGAAGCAATATGTGAACTGGTAGTTTGGTGGTCGTCTGATCAGACGAGCGGGTTTCCTCCGGGTGCTCCGGTTTCCTCCAACATTAATGACCACCCTTACACCTCCATATTTGCCAGTAGATGAATTTGTACAAAGGCTATCGCGCTTGTTTGTAATCGTTGTAAAATAAATAAAGTTTAACTTAAATAAATATTGTGATAGAGTGATGTGAGGAAATTATTATTTTTTGGTATATTCTGTAACTATGGTTTAAGCTATAATAAAGTACATTTTATCAACCACAGCAGGGACACGTGATCAATTGTTTAAAACAATATCTGAATGCCGACGTATTATTTGACATGAAAATCGAGCTGACATAGCTTAGCTACTTCAAACAAACAAATGTACACAGTTTTAGTATAAAGCCGCGCGGAATTTCAATTAAAGTTTCGAGTGCTTCATTTCGTAAGGATTATGTTTTCGAGAGCGATGTTCTTGAAACGTACCGAATATTGGGTCGTCCCACTACTGGGTATAGAATTAATCACCGAGTTCACAAATAGAGACACGGGTGTTTTCGTGGGTGGCGGAGGTAACAGGTTAACCCTTGGTTTGGGATTGTGTTTATTCCCAAACCGTGGGTTGTGTTTTGGTGTATGTCGTGTATACAAGGTGCATAATAACGTGGTTACAACACAACAACATCGCCCACTCCAAAGTAAGTATTATTTGATATGTTCCTTAATATTCAACGGGGTTTGATGAAGTATGGCGCAGAAAACACGTTTTCATTAGCTGCATTTGGTGGTCCATGGAGTTTGGCACAGACTTATGTCGTTTTTGCGAAGAATCGATTTCCGTGTCGGAGACACGGAAATCGATTCTTCGCAAAGACGACAGAAGTTTGGGCGAAAATACAGAGACCACCAAATGCAACTTAACAAGACGCGTTTGATACGCCATATTTCATCAAAATCCGTTACGTAATAAGGACACTATAAAAGAATACGTACTTTAAATCAGATGGATTCTGGAAATTGCAGTACGTGTTGTAGTTGTTAGTACCACGTGATCATACACTTTGGTATAGTAAGTATACGATTTATTACATTCAAATCATAATACACTTGTGTTGTAATTATGCGCATGCGACCACTACAGCCATCATGTTTGATAATCAGAATGTTCAGCTGTCTTGCATGATACCCTGCTTATGCAATAAATATAGCATTGTTATGTTTAGTATCGCTATGGCATCGGTAAACTCGTTCATAATATCATTGTACTAAAGCATGACTCATGTAAGATCCTCAAATTATCGAATATATATCGAATATAAAGCACTTATAAAGTGCTACGTATACTAAGTAGTTTGATCAGAGGAAAATTTATTTGATTAAAATGCATGATACGTAAGTTCATAAACAAACGGATTAACATCACTTTCATATTTACATGGTATGACGTTATGGTGTTACCAACTATGTGATGATGTTGTTTTCGGAAATATCCTCAAATATGACTAACTGGAGAAATGAGGCTTATGGGTTTTGCGACCAATGTAGATCCAGATCAGCCTGTGCATCCGCACAGTCTGATCAGGATCTGCACTGTTCGACGTTCCATCAATGGAGGATATGGCATGCTTCTAACAAGGACTATATATCGTTAACAGGCTACATGAATGTGCTACTTCATCTGGATATACACTTGTCACAAATGTCAAAAGCTCCATTTCTCCAATCACAGCCATACATATGGCTGACAAACATTATATCTCTAGAGAATCGTGACGGAATGACCAGAGGCCGTTTCACTAAACTTCGTACGACTAAAATGTTCGTAAGTGCAAAATTATGATAGTCTGTAAATTTCACATATTAAGCAATGTCTCCTTGCAAATAATTATTGGATTTACATTTATTGAGCATAGGCTGCATATGCAGCCTATGTTCAATAAATGTAAATCCATCAATTGAAATTTCCAGACGATCCTAAATTTGCAATTACGAACATTTTAGTCGTACGAAATTTAGTGAAACGCCCCCCAGTTTACTCGCAGTGGACTGTTAACCTTCGGGCATCATATACCGAGAAATTAGTATCAATTACATTGGACGATGGGGGCTATCTGAATCTAAGCCACAGTTAGATCACGGTTCGTCCGCATGTACGAGGAGATAATCCGCGAGGTTTAGCGACTGGATTATCTCCTCGTACATGCGGACGAACGTGATCTAACTGTGTTATCATATTCTCATGTCCATACATTCTCTATGTGCTGTGTAAATGCAGAAACAAAACTCGAAACTGTATCAAAGATGTGATAATTCCCCCATAGTAGTTCGTCCCTTCTCTCTGAGAACTTCATATATATATGTTCAAACCAAAGTAACTTGCACGTCTATTCGCTATCATTTATCAAAGACGGAATAAGTTAGTACATATAAATATGCGGATGCACATGCTGATCTGGAACTACACTGGTTGCAAAACCCACAAGCCCCAATTTCTCCAGTCACAGCCACATATAATCTTCGTTACATGCTGAATGTGAAAATCGCAGTTCCCCGTTGGGTACACCGTTATACCGGTAGCACACCCAAGTAAGAGAGCCATCATTAGAGATTAAGCAAATATTATGAGTGATTTGCCAATAACAACACATTTACATGCTGGTAGCGCAGTCAGTGATGTTATTTACTGTCACAGTCCGTACGTGGGCAAATAGGCATTGTTAACCGGCAAAACGTCCCGGGCCGAACAGTCATTGGCACGAACAGTCTCCGGGGCGAACAGTATTTGGGACGAAAGAGCACGTAACCTTGTTAACAAATTCTTCCAACACGTGCATGCAATATATGCAAGCAATAGCAGCCAAACACTGTATAACCTGATGCGCTGGTTCGTAACGAGCCAACTCATCAGCGTCTATACTGTTTGTCAGTAACATACATTTCGTTTTTTGATGCACTTAGAAGTGAGTATACTTTAACTTTGAGCTTCGACTAAACACGCCGAACACTGCTTGACTCAAATGTAAAGTGCAATTTAAATGCAATAACACCGTACTTTAACAGTGGCTATCTTTTGGTTGTCGTGTTCGCCAATTTTCATGGATCTCTTGACGTTATCCTGTAATTTCAAAGTATTCTTTGCCAGACTTATTCAGGGGCCCATTTCACGAAACTTCTACGACTAAAATGTTCGTAAGGGCAACATTATGATAGTCTGTAAACTACACATTACCAATGTTGTCTTGTAAACAATTATTGGATTTACATGTATTGAGCATAGGCTGCATATGCTCAATAAATGTAAATCCATCCATTGAAATTTACACGCTATTCTAAATCTGCACTTAAGAACATTTTAGACGTACGAAGTGTAGTTAAACGGCCCCCGGGACATTGGTTTCTGTCATACAACGATAGAACAGCAGGCAGTGGAATTTTCAGAACATTAACCGATTGTATGGACAATTGTAATGCTCGCAACGGCCATTCTTATTCAATCTCACAAATTGATTATACGTTAAAACGGTCCTCAAACGCACGCGAAAGAAACTACTTGGATTAATTAAGACTATTGTCAGTAATGGCCGTGTAATGGCCGTTTACATTTTAAATTTATACATTGAAGTGGGCATTGACGAAATGATTGAAGGAGAGTCATTAGAAGTGACATTTATTAAACGAGTTTACTGATTTCATTAGCAACAAGGCTATGCCGATGGTTAGTGATTATATACTATCATGTTTATTAAACGAGTTTAATGAGGTCATAAGAAAAGGCTATGCCGAGGATGAGGGATGATTTAATATGAAGTTTATTAACTGGTTTTATACGAAGTGAGGCTATGCCGAGTGTGAGTAATGCATCGATATGATATTTATTAAACGAGTTTAACGATTTTATAAGAAACGAGACAATGTCGATGTCTTATTAAGCTGTTGTTACACGTAATTCAATGTTAGACGTGGTCGCAATGCTTACACAATATGAATTACATTCAACATTTTGGAAATTTACGATATGGCTTCTTGCCAAACCTCATATTTTCATGCCATGTATACCTTTTTACGACCGAAAGTTAAGTAATTTGTCACAGTAAAATAACTAATTGGGACATATTTTATATGTTTACCATCGTTTTATCATGTAAATGTGTATGATATCATAGGAAAGAAAATTATGTTAACCAAACATATTTGCGACCAATGTAGCCCCTGGTCAGAGGGCGCATTTGATCAGAGGCTACAATGATCGCCATTGTCATTGCTTCTATAAATAATACAACACGTGTAATATATCAAACTACAGGTGCAAGTTTATTGGTCACCGGCAGCCTGGGAAAACAACCATTAAGCCCCGGTTTGTGATGACACATGGCATACACTGCCGGAGAGAAGACACAACGAGCGTAAAACGTTTGTACGCCAGGGCCCGGTTGTTCAAAACATCCGTTAGCTTAACGGACTGTTAAATCCTTAACTGAATGGTTAAAATCTCTGTTTTTAACAGAGATTTTAACCATTCAGTTAAGGATTTAACAGTCCGTTAAGGATTTAACAGTCCGTTAAGCTAACTGGTGTTTTGAACAACCGGGCCCAGTTAGTTAGTAAACTTTGTAAAACAACAAAAGTCAGTGTCGTTTAGCGTAATGTATACGTGGTTTCAAGAAAACGTTCCATTTAGCATTTTGAAAGGAGCTTAAGCCCAACCTAGAATGTATCTAAGTGTTTTGTATACTGTTTGTTACTGAGCCCCGTTTAATTCGTAACAATTCGTTCCCACAATTTAACAATTCGTTCCCTCGAATTAACAATTCGTTCCCACGATATAACAACTCATTCACGCGAAATAACAATTCGTTCCCGTGGGAACGAATTGTTATTTCGTGGGGACGAATTGTTAAATTGAGGTAACGAATTCTTAATTAGTGGGAACGAATTGTTAAATTGAGGGAACGAATTCTTAATTCGTGGGAACGAATTGTTAATTCGTGGAAACGAATTGTTATTTCGTGGGAACGAATTAATAAAAAAAAGAATTATACGTCCGCTGTGGGGCTCCGTAGTTTGTACCGTAGCTACATATACTACAGACATGCTACCAACTGCATATGGCTCTAGTACGCAATGTAGTATGTGACCAGACTGTGTAGTTTAGCACGCTGGTTTTGATATCCGCCTGATGGCGGAAAACTTCGCGTGTGTCAGGTTATCTCGCGCGAAGTCTCGTCTGACGTGATGAACAAATAAATGACATTATGACTTGTCCTTTTCACTGTTAAAACACGTGAAGAATGAAAAATGCCTTGACTTAAATATCGAAACGTTGGACAGATAACTCTTTTGAAGTGAAAACATAGTATTTGCAAGAAAACAGTCTACATGCAATGTTTTGTCGACAAACCTTGACGATCAAACCATATGAGACACGGCATGCGATTGTGTACCTTCGGATATCTGCGTAATTTCATTAAATACGTTTACAAAATGTATAATATTTTTCATAAATAAAGTCAAAAGTTGACAAAATTTTCAGAGTACATACGGAATATAATTCCGCATGTACTCTGAATATTTTGTCAACTTTTAACGTCATTTACGGAAAATATTGTATTTTTTTTAAATGTATTTCATACAAACGTAATATACAGCCTGCTACCAGAAACATGAATATTTCTGTGTCCCTAGTATCAAGTTGCTTGTATACTACGGTGTATAATTATACATCAACCACAGCGTACAGCGTATACGCTGTGGTGGATGTATAATTATACACCGCCATGCATTATCACTGCACACTGTATTCTATTAAAACCACAGCACGTGAAGCGTCATGGGAAAACGAGGCTTATTGGTCATTGGATCAGCACAGCCGCTATCGGCTAGCAAATATCGAATGCATGGTGATGATGTGAACACACTGTTCGTCGTGCTTCTCTGACAATATAGGTAACCGTGTAGCCTGTAGGGCTTGATCAGACAGTGCTAATACACATAAGTATGCCCTGATAGCATTGGCCAGCTTGACACACGCTTCCCATGTGAGACAAACCATGTGATTTTGTACCTAAGAAAACGTGCGATATCTACGGAAGCCCATTAGGGCCACTTCACTTTTTTTTTATCTTTTCTTGAATTTTCGAGATCTTTTCTTGAATTTTCAAGTTCTTTTCTTGAATTTTCAAGATCTTTTCTTGAATTTTCAAGATATTTTCTTGAAAATTCAAGAAAACATCTTGTTTTCAAGATGTTTTCAAAGAACTTGAAAATTCAAGAAAGTATCTTGAATTAATGGAAATTAAAAAAAAGGGAAGTGGCCCTAATGGGCTTCCGTTGATATCTCATTAAAACTATTTAAAAACTTTACATTTGCTGTGAAAATTTCGTCTCAAGTGACATCAAACAATACCAATCACATACCTATAACTACATGTAGTTTGTCAGTAATCACAATATATATATATATATATATATATATATATGTATGCATATGTTTGTTACATAAATACCTCGCAAAATGCAATTGTATTTAATTCTACAGCTGAAAATAACCTGTATGAACGAACAATACACAATACGATATATCGCTTGCATGCACAATGTGAATATACAGAGTTTCAGATAAGCATTCCCCATGTTAAATCCCCATAGACATCTTCACGGAGTGAAGATGTCTATGGGGATTTAACATGGGGAAATTTTGTGTCTAAAGCGTACTATACCCCCTGATTTCAAAATCATTGCGTATTTTACTTTTGCAAATGGATTGTTGATTTTCTTCATTACTAAATAGGGAACAAATGATAAATATGAAAAATATTACAAATTTAAACAACATTCACTTATTTGAGTTGCAGCTCAACTAAGTGAATTTTCAACTTTATGACAGTATTTTCACTAGTCAATAAGAAAATTAATACGCATTTTCACATTGCTGTGCGTATTGTGTACTCTTCTGATAATCAATGCGTATTCAGCTGGAAGTATTGCGTAAAATACGCCAATACGTACCTTATCTGGAGCTCTGCATATCTGCTTATATCATAGGAAAACAACACTACTTATAAGGAAATATATATGCAACAAACCACAGTTCACTTGTAATACTATAGCTACATGTAAACAGGAACTACCTGAACTAATAACCATATGCTGTATCACCTACATGTTCTGAGCCTTATAAAGGACATGAGAAGAGAAACACATTTTCTGACCGATTTGATTATTTCTAATTCGTTAGAACGCATTCCAATTCGTTCTAACGTATTCAACTTCGTTCTAACGATTTCAATTATTTCGTTCTAACGCTTTCCAATTCGTTCTAACGATTTCAATTAGTTCGTTCTAACGCATTCAACTTAGTTCTAACGATTTCAATAATTTCGTTCTAACGAATTCCAATTCGTTAGAACGAAATAATCAAATTGGTCACAACATTTGTTTCTCTTCTGAAGTCCCTGATAAAGCTCTGTATGCATGTGCATGGTGCCTATTAATGTTTTCCACCACAGCATTACACTACTCGTCTAACTATTCCACGATACTACCAAATCATTTACACTATAGTCTGTTTCACGAAAGCTGCCCAAATTTTACGGCTATATAGACAATTCAAAAACAATATTATTTTCGATAATATTAAATTAAAGGAAAATTTAAGAATGAGCCTTCTTTTAATTTCGTGAAATTCGGTCAAATATTGATTTTATTACGAAAGATTGATTTGTCTATGGGAATTTAACATGGGGGAAAAAGTGGTAAGGAAGTGTGGGAGGAGTCAAAAAACGAAAAATTTTGGAAATTGACTCCTAAACCTGACTAGATAGCTTGGATATGATCTAACTAAGAAAACAAAAGTTAAATTTTAAAAATCGGTCCAGTATTTCTAAAATTCAAAATAATTCCCCATGTTAAATCCCCATAGACATCTTCACACCGTGAAGATGTCTATGGGGATTTAACATGGGGAAATTGTTTTTTCGCAATAAAATCAATATTTGACCAAATTTCACGAAATAAAAAGAAGGCTAATTCTTAATTTTTCCTTTACTTTAATATTACCAAAAGAAATCTTGTTTTTGAATTGTTTATATAGCCGTAAAATTTGGGCAGCTTTCGTGAAACAGACAGTAAATCCCCCTTTCTTTTGGGACACCCTGTATATACATACTGGCCGTCGTTTGTTGCAGGTCTATGTTACATATATTGCGTGCAGCATGAACTTAACTTGTGAACATCACTGCTCTATTAAAATAATGTTGAACTAATGCGTCTACAAACCAAACATTGTTGTTATTTGTACACCTTAATGTGAAATAAGTAGTGCAAACATGCCGCAAACCAAATATAAAGAAACCCGAATTGTGCTTACAAATGATACTGACAAAGAATAGTATTCGTGACCGTGTAGTCTCAGAAAGTTTTGATCCGGACGTACATGTATGTGCATATGTAGCCACGAGATAGTCTCTAAAATAGCCTTTTTTCATTTGTAGTAATATATGTGGCCAACGCTGATGAAAAGGTCATCACGGTGTGTGCGACCAGCGTAGACCCAGATTAGACTGCGCATCCGCGCAGTCTAATCTGGGTCTACGTTTGTCGCCTGTCAGCTACTGACATATACCTGCATACCAATATCGCGGCACCAATTGTGCTGGAACTCGCGGGACGGTCAACATATGCCTTTTTTTAAATCGTTTTACGGTACCTTTTGTCGTGACCGGCAGGCACCACGTATGAACTCGAGATCAGTGACCAGTGACATTGGATACGCGAGCACGGACGGGGCAACACGATACGGTTGCATGTTATTGTTTTCGGCGCTGCTCGAGGGTATCACACACGTGCATACCATTTTTAGAGGAATAAGTGCAAACACATGTACACAAAACCGCCTGCGTTAAACTTTCCCAGATGACAACGTTTCTGAACATCGATTAGCAATCTCAACGCAAGCAGTTTGATTGGTTGAGCCTGAGCTGTAGCACAGCTCAGCCTCAACCAATGGAGCTATTTGATTTCAAGAACATTATTCAAGTATTTTGAATACAATACATTCAAGTAATGGCAATATTCGCGCAGTGTGAGGAGGTGGTGTGTACATCGGCTTATAAATAATAGTAGTCACATAAGTATGACTCTAACAGAGCTCTATACGGTGTTACTTCGCTCAGAAGGGTGGAGGACCCGCGCCAACAAGCGGACTGACACCGTGGAATACGTTGCTCTCAAATAATAATCGCTTTAGTGATAATGTTCTTTCCATGGGCCCGTTTCACTAAAATTCGTACGACTAAAATGTTCGTAAGTGCAAATTTAGGATCGTCTGAAGATTTCAATTGATGGATTTACATTTATTGAACATAGGCTGCATATGCAGCCTATGTTGTTCAATAAATATAAATCCATTAATTGTTTACAAGAAAAGAGTGTTAACGTGAATTTACAGACTATCATAATTTTGCACTTACGAACATTTTAATCGTACGAAGTTTAGTGAAACGGTCCCCATGTTCGGCGTAGTGTGGGTCTTTGTTCGTATGTTCTTGAGATCGCAATGTATCTTGTATGTGAAGAGTTCACGTTTTTTTTACCACTCCGGCAGTGTACCTGACTTACAATCATATTGCTGGCAAGTTCTGAATGTGTACTCTCTTGTTTTACTATGATGTATGTCCATACTGGTTCTACCCAGCAAATATTAGATGGACTAGATAGTGTTGTTAGCGCTTTCATCCCTAAATAACTGGAATGGACGTGATATGTTAAAGGTACCTGCCCACTCAGTAGGCACAACATGTTCTTTATATATCAGAGACATCGTCTTAGACATTTTCTGGCAAAATAAACATTCATTCACCATTACACTACGTACTGATTGACATTATTATACATTTTATATCAGACGTAACTTTCCACACTGATATTAGGGGCGATAACCGTGTTTCCTTAAAATGCTAACGACATTACTAGTTATATATGCTCTGTATTTATTTGTTGATGTGCAATTATCATACTGTATAATCTGTCGAAAACATTAATTTTTCAGGTGACGCATTTAACTAGTATAAATAATAAAAAAATACCATGCCTCATTTGCATATGAAAATAGCCTGATACCAACGCGCGTCACGACTAGAAAAATAAATATTATAAAATGATGATACCTGTATAGCGGCGACTCGTAATCTTTATAACTGGTGGAATAGTGACACAATTATACACTTAGTTAATTCATATAAAGAACATTGTGTGCCTACTGAGTGGGCATGTACCTTTAATAATCCGACGAATTCAATCGTCACATGTGATTTTCTGACTATAGCTCATTTATGACGGCATGGTGTAATTTTTTGAAAAACAAAATATGTGCAAACAGTGCAGATCCCGATGAGACGGCTCGTCACGAGCCGTCTCATCGGGATCTACACCGTTTGCAACACCGCTATAGATTGATGTATGGTTGAATGGGTTAACTGGCTATTAACACATATGCAATCAATATATCATTCGTATTGCATATGACCCTCTATGTGTCGTTATTGACATGATAATGTAACATAAATTTCATATCAACTTCAGTTTTATTACAGCGAGCATTACTTCGATAGGTTCGCAATCAATAAGTAAAATATATACGATAGTGAAACATTTAAACCTTGTTCCTTACACTGCAATTCAAGAGTGTAAAAAAATCCCAATGTCAGGTTTTTGAACGTTGCCATCATTAATATTAAAGATAAATGGCAGTGCAACAGAGCATAATTAGATACAATTAAACCTGTTATGTTTTACCGTACTAAATCGAACATTTTCCCAAGCGGAATTGGTTTCCCGCGAACGCGGGTACAACATATCTGACCACGCTCACAAAGTCCGTTCACATAGCCCCAAAAACGTTATTTCGGCTATTGGCACGGTACCGCGTGTTCCAAATTTCACCGGCAACGGGCCGGGCGGTATCCGTTCAATTACCGCCCTCATGCGCACTTACATTTAATGCCCAAGTAATTTGTCTTTAATGTGGCAATAAAATGTCGCAATCTTTACTCCAATCCGCAAATATACCTGTCCGGTGAAACGTAAAATGTTTTATTTATTGACAAACAATTACATATTGAACAACTGATAATGCCCACTTGCCAATAAACGACGTAAATAACGCAGGACATGTCCAGAAAATTAGCTGAGTACACAGGTACTAATTTGCGATTGTTCACTTAAATATTGGACTGGAGTACTGTCTATAAATCTAATTTGTGGTTCAGTATGAGAGCAAACGTGTAACGGATTTGGCGCGAACAGCGTAGCCCCTGATCAGCCTGCGCATCCGCGCAGTCTGATCTGGGGCTACACTGTTCGCCATTTAATATATCAAGCATTCATAATGATACACAGGTGTCACTGGTGTGGTAACTAATCATGGTCGACACTGTTAGATCAGTTGTGTCATTATGTCATTATGCGTCGCATGCTTGCATTGGGTCCGGCGATGTTCAAAGGACCAGCAAGCGTATGCTGTGGTATGGTACCAAATACCTATCCAGTATCATTATTATTTATTTTTATTATTATTATTATTATTATTATTATTATTATTATTACGGAACGCGATGTATATTCCCGCGCATATTTTTATTTTATTTTCAATCTTCAACTACCCAAATCTTGTCTTGATAAGTAAAACTACGTAAGTAATACAAAGATACAGGCCGCGTTATAAAGTTACGGAAGCCCATTAGGGCCACTTCACTTTTTTTTAATTTCCATTTATTCAAGATGTTTTGTTATTCTTTTCTTGAATTTTCAAGATCTTTTCTTGAATTTTCAAGAAAAGATCTTGAAAATTCAAGAAAAGAACTTGAAAATTCAAGAAAACATCTTGAAAATTCAAGAAAAGATCTCGAAAATTCAAGAAAGTATCTTAAAAATTCAAGAAAAGATCTCGAAAACTCAAAAGATAAAAAAAGTGAAGTGGCCCTAATGGGCTTCCGTATAAAGTAGCACATACATATATTCATAATTTAGGGACTTGCGGAATTATATTTGAATGCCGGATATGTATAATTTGTATGCACAGTTCAGAGTGAATTAGGAATAGAAAGAAAGTATTAAAATAAGTGATAAATAAGAAGCGATACATACTATTGTACTCACCACTCGCCAGCGTATATCCCAACCCGAGGAGGAACACGAAGAGCAGTTTAATCCGTGCCATTGTCATTCCTGTGAATTACAAACGAAATCCGGAATTGCTGCTCGCTACCCTGTCTACTACGTACTAGCTATCCCTTACACATTGACACAGTCGCTCGTCGATAAATCCGTAATATTTCGGGGGAAAATCCAATAAAAACCTTCAATATCGTGCGGGAACGAAATCAGAGGATAAGGTAAATAATCCAGGTCCACAACTTCTGAATTATGAATAATCCAGGACACAAACTATCTCTCAACGTTGTTTTCCTGTGTGTGTTAAATAAATCCACTGATTCGAAACAACTTTCCTAAATTAAAATAATATTTTGTTAATAAAACTAAAAACTGGCAATAAAATCCATATGAAGGTAAATCCGCTCAGCGACGATAATCTGCGATCGGCGAAACAAGTTCTCCTTTAATCCGACTTGCAACTAATTTAACTGTGCTACGGTATACCGCCACTCCGATACCAGACTTGACAATATCGCTTGGTTTTACCTTTGCTCCAACTGGCGAATCAGAGATTAGACTGGTTTGCCGAGTGTAACCAATGACTGGTACAATGGATTGTTAAATTTATCGACTTGTCCCGTATACCAGTCTACCAAGTCGCGTTCGGAACGAGAACGCGAACGAGACTTGAGCAAATGAGCGTGACATCGCAAATAGTTTGAATTTCTTAAATGTGGTTGTGGCTGGAGAAGTGGGGCTTATAGGTTATGCGAGCAGTGTAGATCCAGATCAGACTGTGCGGATGCACAGTCTGATCAGGATCTGCACTGCTCGCCATTCCCAACAATGATACACCCGTCATGCTTCGAACAAATACACTATCATGGTATTTGATCACGTGCTACACTGGTCACACGTCCCATAAGCTCACATGTCTCCAGTCATAGCCACAACTGGCGTTTATTTAAAAAAAGATTATAAAAAGTGTTTGGTTGATATTGAGATCAGTTGCGAATGTAAATAGTTACCGAAGCGTGTTTGCAGACAAATTATCCTCCCTCTGTAAAGCAATACAAACCCAATCGGTATGCCTATCACGAACATCTTAGTGTGCAAATATGACAACGATCATCATAATTAATCAGTTGGACAACGTCAAACGGTGCTATGGATGTTTTGCAACCGGGATAAGACCCGTTTAATCATAAAAAGGCGGGAATCGAATATTGCCGTCTGCTATTTTTTCTTCTAATCAGTCGGACAACGTCAAACGGTGCCATTGGTGTTCTACAACCGGGATAAGACCCGTTTACCCTTAACAGGCGAGAATCGAAATTGCCGTCTGCTGTGGGTTTTTTTTCAAGGATTTATTTTTAGATATATGCCTCTGGTTTTCGTCTTCATTTTATGTATTTTTTCATAGAAAAAACTTGTGTATGCAGCACATGCGAATCGTCTCATTGGAGACGATTCTCAAGAGATGTCAACACATGTATTGTTGAAAGAATTTGACAATACAGAGTAAACAGCAGACGATATAATTAAATAGAACATTTGCGACGTTGCATTGCCGCCATGTCATCTCACTTTGACTACATGTCACGTGGTAGACATGTGTTTGCACACCCACTGGTTTTTGTTGGTATTTCACATTTGAATCATTGATCGAGCCCGTTTGGAGTGTGTGGAGGAACGCACAATGACAATGAATGATACAGTAGAACCTCGATAAATGGTTTACATTGATACCTATATATCTCTGATGATAATGCCTGTTCAGTAGGCACATAGAGAATAGTAGGTTAGTGCCGTTAATGGGAAAAAATATCCAGCAAGGCTCAAGAACTTCTTTATTTCTCATCAGAAGCATATGTTGTGACCACTCATTTGAACTGTCTCGCCGAGACGGTTCAAATGAGTGGTCACAACATATACTTTGGTTCAGAAATAAGGAAAATAGATAGAGAATAGTAGGTTAGTGCCGTGAATGGGAAAAAATATCTGGCAAGGCTCAGGAAACGGGATGGGCGAGGCTCTGCCGAGCACATCCCGTTTCCGTGCCGCGCCAGATATGTTTTCTCATTCACGGCACTAACCTACTATTCTATTTATCCCGTCAACACCTACAAATGGCTGTAAAATGAAAAAATAGTATTGACTGGATATCAAAAATGTTTCACGGCACCGTGTTTCACGGCACATACGCACTGTGTTGACGGGATAAAACATGTTCCTTATAGGAATTACCATTGTATTGATTATCATTTTATATCAGACGTAAATATCAGAGTCGATAACCATGTTTCCATAAAATGTTAACATACATTACTATTTATTCTCTGTATTTATTTTTTGATGTGCAATGATCATACTTTATAATCTGTCGAAAATATTATTTTTGTTCAGGTGACGCATTTAATTAGTCAATAATTAGAAAAGACCATGCCTCATTTGCATATGAAAATAGCATGATACCACCGCGAGTCACTATCAGTACAATTAAGATTACTAAATGATTATATCTGCATAGCGGGCACTCGTAATTTTTAGAACCGGTGGAATAGTGACACAAGTATACACTTATTTAATTCATATAAAGAACATGTTGTACCTACTGAGTGGCACGCACGCATCTTTAATTGTGCAGGATATTCCTTTTTCACAAGGGTCGCCTCGTTGATAATTACACGTATTATCAATGAATGGAAAGCCGACACCAGTCTGCATGAAGAATGCATATTATGTACCAAGCTGAGAAAATGTACCTTACGGTAAGTGCGACCAGCATAGCCCCAGATCAGACTGCGCATCCGCGCAGTCTGATCTGGGTCTATGCTGTTCGCCATTCAGTCAATGAAGCAGACAAACTGCCATCAGAAACAAGATTAGATATCAATCGTACTCAGTAAATGTGTAAATGGACCAATAACTGTATGCTTATGTATATGTCTTAAGGTCTTTTTTCCCAATGAGCTGGTCATATGTAACACTAGCTATAGTTGAAAATTTGACGCAGCCTGACACGAAATGCCGCTTGCATTCTTAAGATCCTTGTCGTCTAACCAGCAAAAAACACGCGTTATAAAGTCTAAACCGCATTGTATATGTTGGTTCGTCCGTAATAGTTCCCGCATATACGAATATTAAGAAGTTTAAGTTTCGCTCCTGCGTTCCTACGCCACGTGTATGTACATGTAGAGACGAACATTAAGATCCTTAGACCGGTTTGCTCCATTGTGTCTACGCCGTGCAGACACGAAAACGAAACTTTTCACTCGTTTCTAGGTTCTTAACTCTTTGCATACTGGGAAATATGCGGGCTATAAATAGTTAAACAAAAAATATTACAATTCATTATGTGTTCTTTTAATTCTCCTTATAAATATCATGAGTATGTTTTGGAATTTCATTAGAATTGTGTCCGGAGGACGCAATTCTAATGAAATTCCAAGACATATTTACAGAGGGAAATAAGAAACATATACTCGTAACTTGTTGGATGTTACTTCACCGCCGCTAGCATGTAAAGAGCTAATGAATGAATGAACGAACGTTCATGCTCTCAATCTTCGTGACTACAAAAGACGAAATAACCAACTTCAAGATTATGAAGTTTCTTCTCTTCGAGGCGCAGACACGAATGAACATCGGAATGTCCACGACCAAGCGAACCACAATAAATTATTGGAATGGTTTTCTTGCTGCATGATGGGCGATGTACAGGCAGGTGGGATCATGCGATGGGTAATTTAACAATCGAGAATCTTTCTTACCGGAATCCCAGCCGGATACCTGGTTTGGCCCTCATGTACGACTTTTACTTTCTTGTATGTGAGAGTTGAATCTGGTTATACCCCTTATATGAGTAATATGAGTATTCCTAATCCTATTGCTTTTAGTTTAAACAATATTTATTCAACAGTATATGGTACAATGCAAGGTAATACAATGACAGGGATATGAAAATAAGCGTGAAGCTTATATGAATTCGTCTCCCACAAGGTGGATGTAAGACACGAATGTGGTACAAGATAGTTAAGTGCACATACAGGCGAATATACATGTTGAAATAGTCTAAGTGGAATAACTTTGTCTTACAATGATGTACTTACATAATGAGATTGACAGTGTTTAAACCTTAGATTTATGACATGAGAATGCGTGTGACTGTGCTTCTGAGATGGTCACCAAGCAAATGAGACAGGGACACGGGAGTGGGGGATTACATGGGGAATCGCCCATGCCTTTCCCAACCCTCACTATTTCCCTCTCACGTTCCGTGGACGGGGAGTCGCCCCCGAGCGGCGTAAGTGGATAGTGCCCGGAAGTTGTCGTCTATTGTTAGGATGATATGTATGGTATATTTTGGTTGTCTATGTTGGAATGATATTATGATGCTAAAATCTATTTGTTGCTGTTATGTAGTTTTGGACACTTATAAACATTTTTTTATTTTGATCGAAAGTCAAGTGTTCGTTTCCTTTTAAGGGAAGGGGCCAAGTGGCATTGGTGCGGTATGAACCTGGCACCAGATCAGGTTATTCTAATTTCAGGGCTGAATATTTTTAACAAAAAATTCGATATAAATATTCCGGGCTTTTTTTGGATTCCCGTCCCAATGCAGCAGGTTGAATATTGGAGCAAACCCGTTGGCCCGGCCTTAAATGACATTATCTGTTGATAGGCCGTTAAACAGCAACAACAAGCAAGCAAAATAAAACACACTCGAGTGCGTTAAACTTGCCAAGCTTATCAACGTTTATGTCGTCTATTGGCAGTGTCGACTCGCGACCAAAAACTGTTGTCACCACACGTTTACCTGATACACAATCGCCTGCGTTAATCTTTCCAAGATTATCAACGTTTCTGCATATATATTGGCTATGTCAACTCGCAATCAAGCAGTTTGATTGTCTGAGCCTGAGCTGTATCACAGCTCAGGCTCAGTCAATCAAGCTGCTTGGCTTCACGCACAGTATTCACATATTTTGAAATATCGAAATTGGTAATTATTGGCAAGATTAGCGCAGATGATAGTGTAGTATGTATTTATCCCGTCAACACAGTGCGTATGTGCCGTGAAACACGGTGCCGTGAAACATTTTTGATATCCAGTTAATACGATTTTTGCATTTTACAGCCATTTGTAGGTGTTGACGGGATAAATAGAATAGTAGGTTAGTGCCGTGAATGGGAACAAATATCTGGCGCGGCACGGAAACGGGATGTGCTCGGCAGAGCCTCGCCCATCCCGTTTCCTGGGCCTTGCCAGATATTTTTTCCCATTCACGGCACTAACCTACTATTCTCTATATGTTGGATTTGGGGCTACATTGATCGTGCAGACCATTGCTTTAGTTTTCACATGCTGGGGATAGAGAAATCGTATTCATGAACACAAAGGTCAGCTGTCTGACCTCGCCATCTGCAGGTGCACATTCCAGCTGTGCACTCTTATGTTCGTCAATACAAATTCCGTGAAATATTATACGACGGAGTAAACTAAAAACGTTGAGAAAATGAAAAACTGCAAGTATCACGAAACGATAAACTGATTTAAAGGTAAACACATAAAACTCATGAAATCCCAAACTGCAATGTCAATTCATCATGGTCTCATTTGCCACGTCACGTGACCACGTGTGATTTCATTGCGAGAATACAAGCCTTACAGTTTGCCTTGTGTCAACGGCGAAGCTACATTAAATCAAACTAACAGACTAAAGATTACATATACCGGGCTATCTTGGAGTGATTATTGTGAAGTGTCTGTAAATACTTTAAATAGTTCGAAACATATGCTACACACTTTCAATAACTCTCTCTCTCTCTCTCTCTCTCTCTCTCTCCTCCTCTCTCTCTCTCTCTCTCTCCTCTCTCTCCCTATCCTCTATCTCTATTTCTCTCTCATATCTACTCTCCTCTCTCTCTCAGTCTCCCCACTCCCATCTCGCTCTCCCGAAACATATGCTGCACACTTGCATTAACTCGCTCTCTCTCTCTCTCTCTCTCTCTCTCTCTCTCTCTCTCTCTCTATCTCTATTTTCTCTCTCTATCTCTCTCCTCTCTCTCTCAGTCTCCCCACTCCCATCTCGCTCTCCCCCAAACATATGCTGCACACCTTGCCCATAACTCGCTCTCCTCTCATCTCCTCCCCAAACATCACTCTCTCTTGCACTCTCTCTCTCTCTCTTCTCTCTCTCTCTGTCTCTCTCTCTCTCTCTCTCTTTCCATCATGTCCATCTCTCTTTCTCTCTCAATCTCCACACTCCCCTCTCGCTCTCCCAATATTGCTCTCGTTCTCTCTGTTTCTGTCGTTCCTTCACTCACTGTTCGCAGATGTCATTTTGTTATTACCCAGCCATCCTCAGTGCTGTTGCTTTTGATGGATTTTATCTCTGTATTCTGACCTTTCATGGTTAAAAAATATACACACATTTATTGGTGTGATTATCTGTCTGAAGTACAATCTCTCTAAACGGGGCACTCCGTGATACTCGTATTGACTGAGGAGGACACGTTCCACGTTCAGGACAACCACCGCTATAATAATACCAACCTCTCTATCATAAATATATCTAGCGGGTGGATACAACAATCACCCAGACTTTCAAACTACATACCTCGAAAACTTTGCATGATAATTCAGTAACAAAAGGGTAAACCTCGCATATCCACCAGTGCAAGGTGCATGATCACGTGGTTACAATAACAACAATGTCGCCCACTCCAAAGTAAGTATTATTTGATATTTTCCTTAATATGAAACGGATTGTGATGAAATATGGCGCAGAAAACGCGTCTTCATGAGCTGCATTTGGTCGTCCAGGGAGTTCGGCACACGTACAGAGACCACCAAATGCAGCTTAAAAGACGCGTTTGATGCGCCATATTTCATCAAAATCCTTTACGTAATAAATACACTATACAAGAATACATACTTTGAATCGGTACTTGTTGTTGTTGTTAGTACCACGTGATCATACACCCTGGTATTGAGTGAAGTGAACTCATACAGATAGATAATAAGCGCACGAAAACTCGTTTTAGTAATAGCAATTTGGAGATGTGTCAGATAAGTTCAGAAAGTTTGTATATATTATAACATCCAATGCATTGACATGTTATGGTGCTGAATGTTGCATTGTTGTTTTCTAGTTAATGAATTCCGACTGTTGGGTCATGATTATTATTTATCCCGTCAACACAGTGCGTATGTGCCGTGAAACACGGTGCCGTGAAATATTTTTGATATCCAATCGATACTATTTTTGAATTTTACAGCCATTTGTGGGTGTTGACGGGATAAATAGAATAGTAGGTTAGTGCCGTGAATGGGAAAAAATATCTGGCGCGGCACGGAAACGGGATGTGCTCGGCAGAGCCTCGCCCATCCCGTTTCCTGAGCCTTGCCAGATATTTTTCCCATTCACGGCACTAACCTACTATTCTCTATCTATTTTCCTTATTTCTGAACCAAAGTATATGTTGTGACCACTCATTTGAACCGTCTCGGCGAGACGGTTCAAATGAGTGGTCACAACATATACTTCTGATGAGAAATAAAGAAATTCCATCCCGTTTCCTGAGCCTTGCCAGATATTTTTTCCCATTCACGGCACTAACCTACTATTCTCTATTTTAGTGGCACAAAGGTAATATAACACCTACTGTCTGTTCCACGTTTTTCTGCCGACGAACTTTTGGCTATTAAACACATTAACTCTAAAAAATATTTAAAAGTAAGTACTTTTTCATCAATAACAAAAACGTCATCCTCCCCAAAAAGCTTTATTTGATGAAATTCCATGAAATATTGATTTTATTGCGAAAAACGATTTTCCTATGGGAATTTAACATGGGGAGTCAATTTCCCAAAAAAATGGAAATTGACTCCGAAACCTGGCGAGATAGCTTGAAGATGATGTAATTAAGAAAACAAAAGTTAGATTTTGAAAATCGGTCTGCAAATAAAAAAAATCCCATAGAAAAATCGTTTTTTTTCGCAATAAAATCAATATTTGATGGACCATGAGAGCCACTGGACACAAATATCATAAGCCCCATTTCTCCAATCGCGGCCACATATATGCACGGGATGTGACCACAAGCATTAAAACATTATTCCATGCGAGACTGAACCAACTTTCACAGTTACTCGCCTCTGTCTACAGATAAACAAACACAAAACATGTGGGGGATTGCAGACTTGGGTTTGAAAATACGCAATAATTAGGTCAAAGACATAGCAAGCCATTATAAAACGTTTATTTTAAGCCGTTTCTTCGAGTGTTTGATTGTTTCCATGTGGGGCTTGTTAAGACTTCTCTAAGTTGATGCAGTTTAGAAGATCTCGACATTTGGTGTACTCAACTGGCGAAAGGTCACGGGTTACTTTCGGCAGCTCATGAGGCTTGAGTAGCATAACCTGTTTTTAAAATTTCCACGTAAATGTTCTCTGAATATGATCGCCGACGTGACTGCAGGAATTTGCACCAATTCCTGTCTTTTTGCTCTGTGATTTCCCACATACAGCGAAGATTTGTTGAAGGTTCCCGAACGAAACTAACGAAAACGAATGGAAAGCGCAGTGAAAACAATCGTCTTGTACAACGATATTGTATTGTGCGTGAAAGCGATATCTTCGTTTACATACACAGCTTTTAAGCACCTGTCGTTTCTTTCAACGCATCGTTCAGACATCGTGTTCGTTGTTTATAATCAGATAACGATGTTTTCCTTGGTTTAAACGTGTCACGTGACACGTTTAAACCAACGAAAACATCGTTTTCTAATTGAAATTGTTTTAATGTCGAAACAATGTGTAAACGATAGGCAATCCGGACTGTACGAAACATGTACAAATGGAACCCGATTACCATCACTAAATATTTACAGGATTCAATCTGGTTACCAGAAGAATATCGCATGGAACTACATGTAAATTAAAATGTGTTCTGAATAACGGTTTTAATAACATATACGCATTTGTGTGTTATACGTGTCCTTCTTTACCCGTGCATACGCGTATTATAACGGTATATCAATTGCTCTTATCCCGTCAACACGGTGCGTATGTGCCGTGAAACACGGTGCCGTGAAACGTTTTTGATATCCTGTCAATACGACGTAATCACTGCGTATGAATATGTGCGGTTGTCATACTAGTCGATTCTCCGATTTTGAAGATGCGACTGGGGTTATTTTTTGCATTTTAAAGCTATTTGTAGTGTTGACGGGATCAATAGAATAGTTTTTTAGTGCCGTGAATGGGAAAAATATCGGCGCGGCACGGAAACAGGATGGGCTCGGCAGAGCCTGGCCCATCCCGTTTCCTAAGCCTTGCCAGATATTTTCCCCATTCATGGCACTAACGTACTATTCTCTATTTATTTTGCAGTATGTATAGTTGTTGTTCTTGTTGTTATTTGTTTGTTTGTTCTGACGCTTTATGTATCATTCGCTAAAGGAATTGCCCAGAAATTTTGCTATGAATGTGATTTTATATTCTCCGAAATATAACAGAATTAGTATTTGATACCCTATCATTCTTTACATTATGAATATGCATTATCAAATATTATGAAATATGGCGCAACAAACGCGTGTTCGTGAGCTGCATTTGGTTAGCACGGACTTATGTCGTTTTTGCGAAGAATCGATTTACGTGTCAAACAGCAGTTTGGGCGAAAGTACCGCGAACACAAAATGCAGCTGAACAAGACGCGTTTGATGCGCCATATTTCATCAAAATCCGTTACGTAATAAGGACACTATGACAGAATATGTACTTTGAATCGGTACTTGTTGTTGTTGTTAGTACCACGTGATCATACACCTTGATTATGCATTCTTAGAAATAACTTTGATTAAACGTCATTAGAACAGTGGTTTTATTGACGTTGACAGTGTTATGGATCGTATATTGTCATTATAATTGATTGTCAGCAATTGTCAACACGGACGGCAGTCTATTTTGCAATCGAGGCCCAAGGTTGACCATGTGTTGGACAGCTAATTGTTAGGCGGCATGACAAACAAAGGATAATTTAATTCTGACCAGTTCAACCAACATGTAGTCTGAAATGAATGTGCATAGGTGTTGTTTATGACGAGCATCTTGTAGTATTTGCATGCAATAGATACAGAGGAAACACAAGAGGTACATCAAAATCGTCGAACTGTAGTACAGTGAAACCTTGCTAAACCGGACACCTTGAGAGGTACGGTACCAAGGGTGTAAGGTTTAGCGAGGTTTCACTGTACATCAGGCAATTGATTATTCCGAGCCATAGGTGTGTGCTATGCGATCGTGAACATGCAATATCACTAAATGGCCAAGAAGTCCATCAACATGATGATCACATGTGTTTCTTGTTGTCCGGTTTAGAGAGGTTCCACTGTGTACCTTATGTATTCTGAATATTGTTTTTGCGCCGCTTTCTTTCCTGGGTGTCAGCAGTTTCTATGTCACAATCGCCACCTGCGAACAGTGTAGACCATAATCAGTCTGCGCGCATGCGCAGACTGATTATGGCCTACACTGATCGCAATGACAAAACAACTTTTCTCACGCGACACTTGTAATTAATAATAATGTCCAAAGTCGATGTCCACACCTGTTGTATCATAGATCTTCTATGTAACGCCATAAATCAAAGACAGATTTAAACACGTGTTGACAGGCTGTCAATCATATTGTACATCTTAACAAAGAGTGACACTAACACATATTGACATGCATGTGCATTGCATCGGTGTTTGTTTCATACCCAAGTATGCAATGGCGTATTGCCACCGTTGATAAATAGCTTGAAAATGGTAATGAAGCAAATGGACAAACGGGGGAATGCAACAAGGTCACTGCGACGGAGATAAGAAGACATAATTATGGCGGTTATCAAGAATCTTCGTGAGAAAAGTAATTAAGTTTGACCATGAACAAGCACTCGAGTCCAAAAACACTGAACGTGTGCTCGTTGATTATACTTATCCATCTTAGTTATATGTGCAATTAGGAAAAGTATTATAATGGTACTTTTGTGTATGTTAGAAGGCGTTTATATCATGGTCTGTGACGATATTGCCGCATCCCGTGACAGAAAGGAACACTTGCAATACAATGTATAATATAACCGCACGTGTAAGGTATATTATTTTGGTTGTCGTGTTCGGCGATTATCATGGATCTCGTCATTTTTTCTTGCGATTTTTCAGATTGAGCCTAACTGTATCCAAATGACTTAAACATGGGCTCTTTACAAGATAAAAAATATTTTTATTTCTGCAGTACGGATGCGGTGTGCGATAAATAATGGAGTGTTGCTATAAGATTATTGCATCTGTATATATTACCAGGGGGCCGTTTCACTAAACTTCGTACGTCTAAGATGTTCGTAAGAGCAAAATTATAAATTTCACATTAACAATGTTTTCTTATAAACAATTATTGGATTTACATTTATTGAGCATAGGCTATGCTCAATAAATGTAAACCCATCAATTGAAATTTCCAGACGATCCTACATTTGCACTTACTAACATGTTAGGTTCGTGGAACAGGTTAGCTTCGTGTGACCCAGTTTAGTATTCGATACGTAAATGGACATCAATACCATCGGGAGTAAACCGAGATGTTCTAAACAACAACACGATGTAAGACTACATGCCAAAGAAAGTGTGATGCAGAAATATTTGTTACTGTGGTTTTAGTATTACTTTCGTAGGGATATTGTATAATATATCTATTACATACAATGGTGTTTCCCAGGCTGATAAAACATTGTATTAAAATTATGATACGCTAGTGCAATACATATGTAAATCAGACCGTTACATACACATTCTACGTAATCGGTTCAACTTCAATGTATAATGCTACACAATTAGAAAATACAAATTGAGATGATTGAATATGAAGCGGAGTTTCTTATGACATCAGTGCACGAGGTTAACCCTTTGAACCCGAAAGCCCGCTATAGCGGTTTATGCAAACAGTGCAGATCCAGATGAGTCGGCTCGTAACGAGCCGTCTCATCAGGATCTGCACTTTTTGCAAGTAATGTTCATATTTCTTAGAACAAAAACACCCCCTTTTCATAAATGGACGAATCTGAAAATCATTTTGTGACCATTGGATTGGTCGGAACATTAGCATATCACAGTCCATTCCAGTTCCTTAGGGTTGAAAGGGTTAATATCATATTAAATCATCCCTCATGCAGATACTCTACACAGGGCTCCAGATAAGGAATTAGTGATTGAGTATTGTCACACCATCATTTCTGAAGCAATTGGGTATTTAAAAATTTTAATTTGGTAAAATAAAATCACGCTACTGTTAACACATCAACAGACAGTGATTATGTAATAGTTTGCTTCGAAATGAAAACATGTCTTGCATTAAAATCATAATATCATAGTGTAATAAAACATGCAAATGAGCCCGAGTAAACATGTTCGGTAATCAGCACAGTTTCAAATTATTATGATATGCTTATGCAATAAATAGAATATATCACAGGGCTCCAGATAAGGAATTAGTCATTGGGTATTGTCACTACATCATGTCTTAAGCAATTGGGTATTTCAAAATTTTAATTCGGTAAAATAAAATCACACTACTGTTTACATATCAGCAGACAGCAATTATTAAATAGTTTGCTGCTAAATGAAAACATGTCTTGGCATTTCATTAGAATTGTCTCCTGTGAGACAATTCTAATGAAATACCAAGATGTGTTTTCATGGAAAATAAGAAAAATATGCTATACCTGTGGTCTGTTTATTGTTTTCTGCAGCATGATAAAGGTACCACAACATTTGTATTGCTTTTTGATACTCGCTACTTTTGATTCCAATTGGGTTTTTGGCAATTTTAATTGAGTTTACGCAAATACGCAGCTTATCTGGAGCTCTAGTCTACATACAATGTACTCCCCATTGCTTTCTACGTCGATTGCGTCTGCCAAAAATAACTCACTATTCTGTGGACTACAATATTCACTAAAAGGCGGACAAATGACACACTGAAACATGCGAAGGTTATCAACGGGCATGAGCACTCTGACCAAAACTTACACACATTTACTTTACTGTAGAATATTAACAAACCCAATTATAATACGCCTTATAACGTTTGCGAAAACTGAAGCTGATCCATATTATACATGTGCAATGATTATTAAAGTGGCATATCAGGATTTTTGTTAACAATACAAAATACTATAGAAAATAAAAACGTGGTTTCATCATGACCCTGTGTAAGTAGTTTAATTGAAGATACATGACGATACTAGGATACTGTAAACATATATTTATCGCTTGATTATTGGTTTGTATCCGTGTTTATATGTCTGTATACATGTATTCATGTATCGCCATTGCTGTTGAATTATTGTACTTTGTAACACTTAGGTGAGGGCTGTAACTAATGTTGAGAGAACTTGTAGCCCGAGCCTATTGTATTTATATGCAATAAACTATGTTTAAACTAAATACTAGAACCGTTGGGTTGTTCCTATTTGCACCCATATACGTACATAAATATCGGATTTCTTATCATGTTGTGTTGCGTTCAACAAGATAGAAAATCTGATGCGTATGCACCGATATCGGTGAAAATTGAAACAACCCAGCAGTCCTCATATATCTTCAATTAAACTACTTTACACAACAGGGCCATGATTAAAACGCATATTTAGTTTTTATAACATTTTTTTTTTAAATCCTGATATGGCGCTTTAACCCATTTTGGTTACATGAGACGTATAGAAAACATCTTAATTACGAAATGGAACAGTTGGCATATACCCAATACAGACAACGACCAATGAAACTGACACGGCGTTATGACATATCCAGACCACATAGATCACAGTGAAATAACCTCATAAACCAAAAATGACATAAATGATATACACTAAGGCTGTTGACAGTGAAAGAAACACCTCGCACCCAGCAGCCGCCTGGAGTGTTACTGCACGTCATAATGATATATATAGGCCGTCCGCTGATGAAATGGACATTACAACGTTCAATTTAGGCCCGTCTCCTGTTCCATATTCACATTGTCGTATTATCGTCTAGTCCTTAAGCTAACACCGGAAAATCTCCGACTGTGAGTAATGACGATCAGCGTGGGTCCTGATCAGACTGCGCGTATCGCGCAGTCTGATTAGGGCCTACGCTGATCGCATATGCCACAAGGTCATCTTTCCCAGGGATTAGCGTGGTCTATACGATGTACGGCCATGGACTCGCGGTTTCTTTGACCACACAAATGAGCGCATGATGAATCATTAAGCTAATGGGTGTAAGGGCTTAACCTCCTTAACCCGGTGTCAGAGGGGAAATGTATGGCGCATGCTTCAGTGTGGAAACGTACCTTGTTAACTGTTACATGCAGGGACGTACAGGTATATACCCTATGTGTATAATCAGAGACGTAATACTACAGATAGCCTGCATATTTCATGTATATGCACAGTGTAACCGGTCCCAATCTGACACCATTGGAGGTCCTCACGTTGCGCCGTGAATTGGTGGCAATGGAATTTTAGTATGTGCGCTCAAAGGCTTGTTCTTGTGTTTTTTAAATAAAAACTGTGTCAGAGGGGGATACATTGCGCATGCTTCTTAGACAAGTGGAAATGTACCCTGTTAGCTATTATATACAGGGCCGTATTACCGTGTGTGTATAAGTGTATGGTTACATATGAATGCAGAGCGGAAACTGACCAAATCTGACACCATTGGCATTTCTAAGGGCGTGCGTCGTGGAATGGTTGCAATGTAACTTTGTATCTGCACTCAAAGGCTTGTTGTTGGCGTTTGAAATAAATTAGTTATCATTGCGCACATATTATATAGAAATCAGTCCGAGTTGGATAAACTTTTGTCTGACTTCACTGTATAGGATTTTCATATATTTATTTTAATACAATTGTTTCTGATATATTACTCCATAACGCATTATTAAATGTTTGATAAATGTGATCGAGACTGGAACCTGGTCAGCCTGAGCAAACGCGCAATCTGAGCAGGGGCTGTCATTTGGGTCAGTCATGTTTCCAGGTAACTGACCGTCATCTGGGCGGCCGTACGACTAAAATGTTCGTAAGTGCAACATTATGATAGTCTGTAAATTTCACATTACAAATGTTTTCTTGTAAACAATTATTGTATTTACATGTATTGAACATAGGCTGCATATGCAGCCTATGCTCAATACATGTAAAGCCATTCATTGAATTTTCCAGACGATCCTAAATGTGCACTTACGAACATTTTAGTCCTACGAAGTTTAGTGAAACAGAGCTGGACTTACAAACTATCGGCATGACACCAGCTTATAAGAAGATGAGACGCACGAGCAGGAGGTGGTTACTTCAAGTTAATAGATGAATGCGATTGGATGGTTGTGTGTTCATTTCAAATAAAACCGAACGAATGGTGAGCTAGACATATAAATGTAGTTATGCACAAATCTAGCTATGTATTACTAAGTATGCATTTAGACACGTTGCTTTGATTTGAACTGTACTACGAAGCCAGTGTCCAGCGGCCCGTTTCACTAAACTTCGTACGACTAAAATGTTCGTAAGTGCAAATTTAGGATTGTCTGAAAAACTTAAATTTATGGATTTACATTTATTGAACATAGGCTGCATATGCAGCCTATGCTCAATAAATGTAAATCCAATAAGTGTCTACAAGAAAACATTGTTAATGTGAAATTTACAGACTATCATTAAGTTGGATTTACGAACAGTTTAGTCGTACGAAGTTTAGTGAAACGGCCCCTTGTCAAGAACGATGGAGAATAACACGAATGTTTGATATATTGAGTCTTGAATTAAAAATGACCTTACGACGTGTTTGACCAGCGTATCCTCAGTACAGTCTGTACAGTCTGAGTAGGGTCTATGCTATTCGCCATGCATTCCTGGAAGTGGGCGGACTGCCATCAGCACAATTGAATGAGTCAGTAGCAAAGGGAGGCTAACTCCACGAGGGAGTTATCCCCCTTTTGCTACTGACCCATTCAATTACGTGCTAATCCCACGGAGTAACTGTGCAAAATGGTCGTGATCTAAAGTAGTTACGATTGTCGAGACGGTTCAACTGAGTGGTAACAACATACACTTTTGATGAGAAATTAGAAAAATTGCAGAAAAATATTTATATTCCGTTTTTTTATACATGAATAAATATGTTAAACTTATTGATCCGGCAGTCGCAGGAACTGTTCCGACGCCCCTGTGTTAAATGCTCATTGACCATCCGTTATCAATAAGCATAACTTAAGCTCGACTCGCATGTTCGAAAACGCGGGCATGAATGAGCAGGCATGGCAAAACACTCTGTTTGCCGTTCAGGTACATGCCCACTCAGTAGGCACAAACTGTTCTTTATATCAGAGACATCATCTGAGACATTTTCTGGTAAAATAAGCTTGCATTCATCACTACCCCACGTATTGATTGGTATTATTATTACATTGTATATCAGACATAAATTTCCACTCTGATATCAGAGGCGATAACCGTTTTTCCTTAAAATGTTAATGGACATTAGTATTTATTCTCTGTATTTATTTTTTGATGTGTAATGATCATACTTTATAATCTGGTTCAGGTAACGTATTTAATTAGTATATACCGTTTATTTAACAAGATGAGCTGATTATCGTGAAATGATGCACGAGTCATTGGGTTCTTACGCGAAACAAACTAGTGAGCGTAGCGGTTTGTTTAGCGGTAGGACCAAATCACAAGGGAATTATTTCAAGGTATCAGCTCAACTGGTTAAATAAACGTTTTCTTACATTTCATAAGAAACTTTATAAAAACAAATCAAATAAAGCGTAAAATAAGACCAAGTGGAGTGCGAATTAATTTCTGGAGGTGGGTCGTTGTGAAAGCGACTGTCTCGCGATTCAGGGTGTGTGTCTGAGAACAGAATTTGATTGGCCGAAGGAAACACGTCATATATGGTAAGCACGAGAGTGATGTGAACTACTGCTGCCGACTTATGAAATTCACCGTTATATTTCTGTAAACTACTGGCTGAAATGTAAGAAACATAATTAAAAAAATATCATGTCTCATTTGCATATGAAAATAGCATGATACCACCGCGAGTCACTATCAGTAAAATAAATATTACTAAATGTTTATATCTGTATAACGGGCACTCGTATTTTTTAGACCTGGTGGAATATTTACACAGTTATACGCTTATTTAATTCTTATAAAGAACAGTTTGTGCCTACTGTGTGGGCATGTACCTTTAAAACGTAGTACATGTAGAAGGCAATACATCCTGGAGACCGAACACCCTTAGAAAATTAGGATAACATTTTAATTACCATACAATAAGTACGGTAGACGAACAGCGGAAATCGCAGTTTTTAACAATGCACTAAGGTGCACTTCATGATTTCCAGTGCACGAGCCTAGAAGGAAATAAATAAATAGACAAAACAACTAGATTGTATAACTAAAATATCCTGTGCAATATTAAAGGTATATGCCCACTCAGAAGGCACAAAATGTTCTTTATAGGAATTAAATAAATGTATAATGCTGTGACTATTCCACCGGTTAAAAAAAGTAAGAGTGCCCGCTACAGGTATAATCATTTAGTAATGTTTATTTTACTGATAGTGACGCGCGGTGGTATCAGGCTCTTCTGATAAGCAAATGAGGTATGATATGTATTAATTATTTATACTAATTAAATATTTCACATGAAAAAATAATATTTTCGACAGTTCATAACGTATGATCATTGCACATCAAAAAATAAATGCAAAGAATAAATAGTAATGTCCGTTAACCTGTTAAGGAAACACGGTTATCGCCCCTGATATCAGTGTAGAAATTTACGTCTGATATAAAATGTATGATACTGTCAATCAATACGTGGGTTAATGGTGAATGAATGTTTATTTTGTCAGAAAATGTCTCAAATGATGTCTCTGATATAAAGAACATTGTGTGCCTACTGAGTGGGCATGTACCTTTAACTCATGTGTTATTGTATTTGTTTAGACAAAGCTTGTGCTTGTTGCAGTAGTGCGACATTATCATTGTAGAGTTTGTTTGTTTATAGACGCTTAACGGCCTATCAACAGCTAAGGTCAGTTAAGGCCGGGACAACGTATTCGATCCCGTATTTAACCTGCTGAATTGGGGGTGGGGGGTGCCAAGGAATATTTACATCGATACAAAATATATTCAGCCCTGAAATTAGAATAACCTGACCTGGTGCCAGGTTCATACTACATCAAAGTCACTTGGCCTCTTCCCCTAACAGTAATATGATTACGAATAACGTAATACTCACATAAGGGGTATAACCAGAATCAGCGGTCACATATAAACATGCCAAATATGTATCCGGTCGGGATTCCGGTAAGGATGCATCCCGATCGTTAACCCTTTGAACCCGAAATCCCGCTAAAGTGGTTTATGCAAAAAGTGCAGATCCAGATGAGCCGGCTCGTAACGAGCCGTCTCATCAGGATCTGCACTTTTTTAAAGTAATTTTAATATTTCTTAGAACAAAAACACCCCCTTTTCATAAATGGACGAATCTGAAAATCATTTTTTGACCATTGAATTGGTCGGAACATTAGCATATCACAGTCCATTCCAGTTCCTGAGGGTTGAAAGGGTTAAATTACCCATCGCATGCTCCCACCACCTGCCAGCCATACCATTGTAGACACGATGCACATGACCATCAACCTGGAATGCTGACATAAGCTACCGTCTGTGCCTAATATTGTCAATACAGTGGAACCTCTCTAAACCGGACACCATGTAGACTCATATATTGGTAATTTTGCTGGGTTTCATTGTCATTTAACTCCGATGGTGCTGTCTGTCCGCGATCGCAAGACACGAACGGAACACAAGCTTGATTTACAGTGCAACATCTCGAAACCGGACAACCTGGGGATTTCCCAGGGTGTCCGCTTTAGAGAGGTTGCACTGTACTTATTATTTTCTTCATATCAAAATAGTTGAATACATAAATGAACCTGCGAACAAAGTCCACCTGTTTGACTGTACCACGCTGGTCGTATGACCTGACGTTGTACGAATACCGAGATTATCCCGATGTCCACCAGTGCCCCACAAACATGTAAATGTTAATGTATTTCACATACAAGAGGGTCACTGTCCATTTAAGATACAACCATCACTAATCGTATGGTTTCTATTTGCATATAATTCCTCCCCACTAAGTGTCTTATGACAGCCATTGTTAAAGCCTTCATTATTTCTTTAGTTAAACATGGCAGTCTGCAATTGCCGTTCTCCACATGCTGTATGCTGAACACGGCAATACGGGAGACGTAGTGTCTACATCGTCAGCCCAGTAGCCGAGTTCACCAAACTTGCAAAGTATACTTATATTGATAAGTACACTTTGAGGGAGAAATTTATTAATTTTAATTTAATGAATAAAATATTTTCTGACAAAATTATTATACTGAATTTATTACATTATCACAGCCATTTTGGCTGTGATAATGTAATAAATTCATTATAATAATTCTGCATCAAATATATACAGTCGTTAGTTCTATGTGAAATAATGCATTTCTGGAAGAATAAATGATTACTCCCACAAAGTATACTTAGCTAGATAAGTATGCTTAGCCATTTTGGTGAAATCGGCTACAGATGGATGCTGAGCTTGGTAACGATGGTTTCCTGTTTCGCATTCCGTCCATGACAGCATGCACAATGTAGTGACGCCCCATTTATGTTGTAGCAACACCGGTAATATTCTGAGCCCCGCAAGGGACACGGATTTTTGTTATTAATTCGTTCCCACGAAATAACAATTCGTTCCCTTAATTTAACAATTCGTTCCCACGAATTAACAATTCGTTCCCACGAAATAACAATTCGTTCCCTCGAATTGACAATTCGTTCCCACGAAATAACAATTCGTTCCCTCAATTTAACAATTCGTTCCTTCTAATTGACAATTAACAATTCGTTCCAACGAATTGTTAATTGTTAATTCGAGGGAACGAATTGTTATTTCGTGGGAACGAATTGTTAAATTGAGGGAACAAATTGTTAATTCGTGGGAACTAATTATTATTTCGTGGGAACGAATTAATAAAAAAGAATTCTACGTCCCCTGCTGGGCTCCGTATTAATGCAACCCAATGTCCTCGTTTTCTTGTGACTCCATCGACTCATATTGAGTAGTCATTTATCATTTTCTGTCAGGCCTGTTATTTGTAGCCATTCACATATACTGGTCAGTAGCCTTATGCTTTGGTCATGCGCGGTCAATGGGTGAATGTGTGGTAGCAATGTGCTGCCATTTGTATTTGTCCCAAAAATATGACAACAGTATGCTACCTGTAAGAATACACATGAAAAGGCAGTGAAGTTTGTTTTCCACACATTGTATCCTAATATATGTGCAACGCATGTCTTAGCATACAATGTGTGGAACTTTTTACGTTAGCATACTCAATGTGTATGCTCGTGGAAATCGATTCTTCGCAAAAACGACATACCTCTGTGCCAAACTCCCTAGACCACCAAATGCAGCTCATGAAGACGGGTTTGCCGCGCCATATTTCATCAAAATCCGTTGGATATAAGGAAAATATCAAATAATATTTACGTTAGACTGGGCGACGTTGTTGTTGTTGTAACCACGTGATCATGCACCTTGCTACTGTTATCACATTCTGGAACAACTGGAATATGACGTTATGGCGTTTTCAGCAAAAGAAAACAGTACTGATAAAACACACATGCAGTTGTAGTTTGCTGTGCCTGGGGACCGTTTCACTAAACTTCGTACGACTAAAGTGTTCATAAGTGCAAAAATATGATAGTCTGTGAATGTCACATTAATAATGTTTTCTTGTAAACGATTAGTGGATTTACATTTATTGAGCGTAGGCTGCATATGCAGCCTATGCTCAATAAATGTAAATCCATCAATTAAAAGTTACACACGATATTACGCTAATATTGATTTCTAAAATCAGTCATATTTTCCGTCAATTACGACAAAAAATTCAATGCTCGCGTTGAATTGAATTGGGAAGCCTATTTAATGTACGTACACATGGGCTTCTATGTGTTCGATTGAGATATGTTCTGCCGTACATATGCACACACATGTGGAGCCCCTCTAAACCGGACACCAAGACAACATCTGTGATCATACATTTGGCTTGTTTCTTTGTCATTTATCTCACATCATATTGCTCCTTTTTGATCGCAAAGCACACAACTATGTCTCAGAATGATAAGATGCCTGATTTTCAGTGAAACATCTCTAAACCGGACACCCTGGGGACCTTCCAGGGCTGGGGACCGCGCATGGTTTCCGGTTTAGAGAGGTTTCACTGTATTCTATTATTCTAAGGACTGTCACGCAGGTCAGTCACCAACGAGAGGTGCTTGACTTTCACACCTCAGGTGTAAACAGATCTGGCCACGTCAACTCGAATCAGTGGAAATACTCGTTTACCTGACCAGGCCGCGGTGTCCGGTGTCCAATGAATCATACTGGACGGCTGTCCGTGACTTGTCCACTCCGGTGTGGCTACATCTTACAGCCAGGGATGGTCTCGCCTTGTAGGTTAGACACCACCAAATAGTTTTACTATATAATTTAACCGAATGCCATCCAATAAGGCCAGTCTCTCCTACTTTCACTATTCGTATGGATGCTGTGGGACCCACTTGTACAGGACCTGCAGCCAGTCTGTACTGGTTCTGCATGAACTAAATTATAGGTTCACTTACTCCGAAGAAAGAAAATTCCAACCTTGTCATATCCTCCAATATTGTGCACACTTTTTGGCCACGGAAACTCCGTTTACATCACGTGACCAACAGGTTCAGTGTTTTCTTTTAAATGCTACAAATATGCTGACAACTGGTGTTAAAGGCACCCCAAAATGTTCCTCAAGTGAAACTGGGTAGTAATGGATCAAGATGTGCAATCAAACGGTGTATGTGACCTCAAAACACCCGCACAATTGTGTTATACCGGACTACTTTTGCATACACCCTGGGCGGTTTCGCACCATTTGGTGTCTTCTAACCTTGTATATGTGTGACCATCCATATACAGAGGACAAGGCAATGTATGACCTACCACAATACAATGGACGTATAGAGCTTTCTACCAGTGTATCTTCTGTTTGGCTAACACTCTCATTCAACCTGATATGTGGCTGTGGACTGGATAAATGGGGCCTAAGGGATTTGTGAACAGTGTAGCTCCTCATCAATATAGCACACACATGTAACCTGATAATGAGCTATGTTGCCTGTTAGGAGCATGACATAGTTTTATCACATTACGTCACCACTCCACTCATGTAAGATCATGTATTTACATGATCTTACATGAGTGGAGTGGTGACGTAATGTGATGTTGATATATATATATTAATGCCTAACAGTTTTGTTAATTTAACATGATATTTATTATATATTCCAAGTTTCTTATGAAGTCAGTCAATGAGTTTAATAAATATCATATTAAAACTGTTAGGCATTAATAAGCACAAACTCATGCATGGCTATACTGGTCGCCTATAGTGAATCATACTGGACGACTGTTCATGCCCCCGGGGCTTTTGTCCTACCTTGCAATTCCACTGGGGGGCATTTGTCCACCTATGCATTTTTGGACTGCGGGGCTTTTGTCCTGGGGGGCTTATGTCATACATTCATACAGTACCTGTGTGCTATTGGAGCGATACAATGCTTAAACAGGTGAAAATACAAATAGTTAAGGTAATATAATATATCCAAATGTATATCATCCTGCTGATATTACAGATACACATACAATATTTTATAACAACTGTCAGTTGTTTATTACAACTGTTAATACCACGAACACTAGACCAACCATTTTAATCAGCCAACGTGTATTTTGCAAATGCACAGCTAGATTTCCGGATAAAATGAAAACCATTGACAATTCAACGACCAGGTAAAACATGACCAGCGATGCAATGTTTGCCGGAACGTTCCCTTGCCCAACAGAAACACGCGGCCACATACGATCGGTATTCGCGTTAGTTTCACCCACCGCATTCCGGATATCCTCGGTGTTTTCCGGCACAATTAATCTGACAATTAGGCTGGCAAACCGCTTATCAGCTAAGTAATTTCCGCGCTCTCTGAAGCCGAAATGCTCATGATGAACTATGTAAGGGAATAACGCCTCCTCAATTGGGTCATTAGATGGGCGTTCCAGAGCGAACTCTGATACAAAATCCCATACAGCGAACCTGTACAACCCGGCTGTACTCACAACATCGTATATACTTGACATCTCGTCCAACGTATGTATATCTTCATATGCGAGTTCGACCCACCTGGGGGCCGTTTCATTAAACTCCGTACGACTAAAATGTTCATAATTGCATATATAGGATCGACTGGAAATTTCAATTGATGTATTTACATTTATTGTGCATAGGCTGTATATACAGCCTATGCTCAATACATGTAAATCCAATAATTGTTTACAAGAAAACGATGTTAATGTGAAATTTAAATGTGAAATCATAATGTTGTACTTACGAACATTTTTGTCGTACGAAGTTTAGTGAAACGGGCCCCAGAACATTATCGCCGACATTATCTTGCGAGCAGTGTAGAACCAGATCAGACCGTGCATATGCGCGGGCTGAACTGAGTCTACACTGGTCGAAAACCCGATAAGCCGCAATTCCCTAAGGCCCGGTAACTGTGGAGTTTTGGAACATCAACAGCATTTGCTAATAATAAAAGTTCTCATTCATTATTCAGTGAAACAGAAAGTTCTCAGGTTCGCTTGTGTGTGTGGCCAACACCATGACGAAGCTTACAAATGCAGAAATAAACCACACACACGTGAAATCTTCCAGTAATTGTCTATCTTGTTAACATCGCGAGATAACATATATTATTTACACATGTTCCCGTTAATGAAACAATATAACATATTCTCATTTCAGAGAATAACGCGTTATCTATTCCTTTGTTTTAGTGGTTGATATCAAGTTTTATTTATCAGAACCAGCTCTGAAGTGACAGTTTATGGAAATTCCTCGGCGAACCTAGGAATTCCTGTGTATTTCCTAGCCTCATTTCATAAACCTTGTATCAACGGACACTAGTCTGATATCTCATACGATTCACATCTCGAGAACATACATTGATATGACTGAAGACGAGTTTTAATACACTATATATTAGAACATCTCTAAACAGGACTGTGACTGAAGAACTGGGGACCGTCTCACTAAACTTCGTACGACTGAAATTTCACATTAACAATGATTTCTTACAATTATTGGATTTACATTTATTGAGCACAGGCTGCATATGCAGCCTATGCTCAATAAATGTAAATCCATCAATTGAAATTTCCAGACGATTCTTATTTGCACTTACGAACAGTGTAGTCGAAACGGCTCCCAGGGTATTATGAACTATGCGACCAGTGTAGCCTCATATCAGCCTGATCAGGGTCTACATTGTTTGCCAGTCAGTCAATGAAACATCCGCCATACATGTAACAGACAGCATAGATCGTTACAGCTATACAGTTATAAAAATGTGCTAGCGGAACAAGCTATTGACTGGTCACAAAACCCATAAGCCCTATTTCTCCAGTCACGGTCACATATAAGTTTGGTACTGATGCCGTGTATCTCGGATGGTAACGTGTGTTCATGATTGCAAAGCGGGAAGACATGCATTGCGTGTTCATATATCATATACAATGGAACCTCTCTAAAGCGGGCACCCTAGGACCTCCTAGGGTGCCGGGTTTAAAGAGGTTCCATGTGTAAGTTAGATAATGTATTCGAGTCGCATATGGGAATTTACAGGGTCGGCAATCGTCAGAAATCGTCGGAAATCGTCGAGCCGCTATTTTAAATGCTTTACCAATCGATCAGTCTGATACAGTGTACATGAACACGTATGTAGCTACAAATGTGATATCTATAAAGTTCCGCGAATTTGCACTTTGAATTTTCAGATTACAGCCTGATTATATTTTGATACATGTATAATTAGTTAATTACATGACGCAGGTAAGTGTAACTGAATATTTCCGCAATCTATATCGGGGTGCCAAAACATTCAATGTATGCCAATACACGACGCGTTCTACGAAAATGGGACGCATTTGTGACCTGTTTAAGGTTTGATCTTTTATCAGTCATTTTGCCTGATAGTAAGCAAGTACGTTTAATATATAACCTTGTGACTTATTACATTGGAAATGTATACCCTGATCGGATAGAAAAACAGGCAATGGATTTCTATAATAACATACTGGTTAAATAGCAATGGCTGCATGCATTCGCATGTACCGGTGGTAATGCATGGGTTACCAGTTTGGAAAATGGACATCGCTAATTATGCGACCAGCGTAGTCCCAGATCAGACTGCGCGTCCGCGCAGTCTGATCTGGGCCTACGCTGTTCGCCATTCACTCACTACATTAGCATTACTCGCGAATTCAAAAGTATTAGACCATAATCTGGCGATGCATGTGATACGGATCTATGAATGTTGCAAATGTCAGTCATGAGGTACATTTTCACAGGCAGCGGTTCATACATACTAAGATCTAATTACTTTATGCTATCCTACATGAAGGGTTGCCACACTGCGGGAAGCGCCTGTTTTGTTAATGAACGACCTACGGGGTTGTGGCGGAAAATAAATGTATATCCACGTTGGGAAAAACACAGCTGGTTGGAACGCCGGTATATTTTCTTTTTGCTTTATTTAGCAGATCGCATTTATGAGATGTTCAATGATCCTTGGAATACCACCATGTACTAGTTACCTGGGGACCGTTTCACTAAACTTCGTAAGATTAAAATGTTCGTAAGTGAACATTTCGGATCGTCTGGAATTCCCAATGGATGGATTTTACGTTCAATAAATGTAAATCCAATAATTGTTTACAAGAAAACATTGTTAATGTGAAATTCACAGACTATCATAATTTTGCACTTACGACAATCTTAGTCGTACGAAGTTTAATGAAACGGGCCCCTGGACAATCATACATGTATATATATTACACGAGTGATTAAGATGGCATTCACCAAGCCGGTAAACTAATTTAATAAATGACATATCGATGGTCTAGTAACATAAGGTCGTAACTGCTAAATGCTAAAGCATAGCAGTTACGACCTTATGTTACTAGACCATCGATATGCAATCAACACCACTGTTGTATGTATTGCATAAGTGCAACATCATGAATTGAAGCTCTACAGATCACCCAATGTGTTTTCTGTAACGGTTACACGTTTGCATATTTATTACACTTTTGTATTATGAGTTTATTACACCACTTTATTATACATCAAGCGCATATGTTATGCAATAAACACGTTTAGTAATACGGAGACCCGCAGGGGACATGGATTTGTTGTTATTAATTCGTTCCCACGAAATAACAATTCGTTCCCTTAATTTAACAATTCGTTCCCAGTTTAACAATTCGTTCCATCGAATTAACAATTCGTTCCCACGAAATAACAATTCGTTCCCGTGGGAACGAATTGTTATTTCGTGGGAACGAATTGTTAAATTGATGGAACGAATTATTATTTCGTGGAAACGAATTAATAAAAAAAAAGAATTCTTCGTCCCCTGCGGAGCTCCGTAATACCTCGCCCAGAACATTTCGTGTGATACATACTCTCTTAAGTTCGTAGCAATAAATTTTACTTGCACGAAAAAATTTCGTTCCCACGTTTCATACAATCACATAAGCTATAGCCTACAATATTCATGTTAACATGTAAATCAAACAAATTTCGTGAATATACAACATACTTAAGATCGTTCATGTCAGCTGCTCTCGCAAATCAATAAGTGGTGTTGCTTAACCAATCTTGAATAACAATAATGTAGATGCGATGAGACGGCGCGTTACCAGCCGGCTCATCTGGATATACAGTGTTTGCAATGGTTGACTTTATGGCTTGTTGAAGATGAAATGCATTTCCCGTTTCATTGCCAACATTATGCTATAGCGAGAGCTGTATTAATGACACGTGTTTTATTAGAATGCCCTAACTTTAGTAGTCTCTCCTTATCAAATCAGTTTATTTGGTTACTATCTTGTGAAAACACAACGATCTTGAGAGCATTTGGTTTTCTTTTTAATCAAAGCATTTGGTAACCGTAATTAATCTTAACCCTTAGACCGCTATCCTAATTTTTTTGTCGTCTGGTGTTTATTTTCTATTTTCCATTTTTATCATCAAAAACATGCTTTGGCAGCACTTTAGAATAATTAACAACATGCTTTGACAGCACTTCAGAATCATTTCCATTGGAAATGATTCTGAAGTGCTGTCAAACCATGTTTTTATTACGAAATAAGGCAAGATATAAAAGCAACAGCAGACGACAATTGTTGTGAGTAGCGGTTTAAGGGTTAATCTCTATATCTATATCTATAATTTTATAATATTATGTATATATGAAGGGTATACTATTATCCTCATAGTATATAACTTGGTTGTACATTTGACATTATTACATATATACTTTTCATAACTGGGCCGGTGGCTGTGAAACTTGGGTTGCACTTGTTGACCAGACACATGACCATGTTCATCACTGCTGCTACTAAATTAGTTAACTTGTATTTAATCAATCCATATTTTCACATTCACATTTTCAGGTTGTTCTTGTTTGTTGAATAGTTTTCAAATCATTATAATCAAAGTATGAAATTATTTGTCACTTGTGGACCCATAATTGGAAAATAAAATCTCGTATCTGTAGGGTTAGTTAAATTGTATATTTACGTCTCATCAACTGTACATCATAAAACACAGAACAATAGGGTTGAAAGGGTTTCTATGGATACCATGAAGTGACCAATATCTAAATTGCGAACAATGTAGACTCAGATCAGACTGCGCGGATGCGCAGGCTGATCTGGGTCTACATTGATCACAACAGGAATTAACCACGTTTATCATCTACAACATTCAACGCAAGAGCAATAAGCCACGTCTTGTCATGACGCATCACCTATTTGCGTTTTATCAACATCTTTGATCACGGCCCGTGTAAAGATCCAATCAGCAAAGTCTGCTCGGTCACGCGCCGAATTAATCGAGTCACGTGTCACCGGAAAATTGAAATTTGTCGAAAATCAAAAGCATGTAATTTAATTTATTATTAACGCACATATGCATGTGATTGAACTTGTATGCATTTTAAATAGAAAGATTCTTGCCATGTATATGTGTGTATTGCAGTGCAGTTAAAAGGCGGTATGCTATATTGTGAGAAATCAGTATTTCACAAAATAAAACAATTTACAGGAAGATTTGGATTTCATCTAAACTATTTATAAATGAATTAAAGGCGTCAGCGGAATAAGTGGCAGCGGGTGGGTGGTAGGGGTGGATGTGGAGAGGGGGTTAGATAGTCACCATCTTTTGTGATTGACTCATTCAATTTCTAGATTGGAAACTCCGCAAATTGAGACCACATGGAAAGGAGACAGAATTTGATAGATTACTGGCAATGTAACGCATGTATGCACATGTAAACAAGCACTAATGTAACTTGCAAGGGTAACGTGATACTATTGGTACAGTTGTCGGGTATGGTCTTGAGGCCGTGGACCACACATTACGGACAAATTAACCTTCGATGAATACCTGTTAACCCTGGTCATTGAAATGTTGCCATTGTACTTCAGTCTGACATGCGTTGATTTTGTATTTGATTTGAGTCAGGGGCCCGTTTCACTAAACTTCGTACGGCTAAACTGTTCGTAAGTGCAAATTTAGGATCGTCTTGAAATGGATGGATTTATATTTATTGAGCATAGGCTGCCTATGCTCAATAAATGCAAATCCGATAAGTGCTTGCAAGAAAAGAATTTTAACTTCAAATGTACAGACTATGATAATTTTGCACTGACGAACATTTTAGTCGTACGAAGTTAGTGAAACGCGCCCCTGGTCAATATACATTTCACGAAGTATAATACATGCACGAACTCATACAACATGTACACTCTCATTCTTTCGCAGAATTATAAGAGACTATACGATTAAGTTGAACATATTTACGTTTGCGTGACTTTTGTTATAATATAGTGAATTAATAAGCTGCAAAAAAAGCAATACACTTGGGGGCCGTTAAAATAAACTTCTTACGACTTCGTGCAGCCTATGCTCAATACATGTAAATACATCAATTGGAATGTCCAGACGATCCTAAATTTGCACTTACGAACATTTTAGTCGTGCGAAGTTCAGTGAAACGGGCCCCTGCTAAGTCATCGTTGCGAGTAACCTGGTTAAATGTATGAGAGAACGACCCGATATATAGATCATAGGCTGTGAGATCCATGCTGTGACCTATGCCCCAGACAAGCAAAAACAGCCACTAAAACCCAGACAGTCACGGCTAGGCGGCATAAAATACGCGTGCACGCTAAATCAAACAGATAATCATGCGCGATGTAAAATGTAGTCCGTAAAATGCCAGATGTTTTAGGCCATAGCCATTGTTTTGATGTAGAACCTGGTCATGTGCTATACTATTATAATTACAGTACCGTCTACTTAACAAGCCCGTTAATGAATTGTTGAAGCTATTAAATTGTCAAGCGTAATGTTTTTTGTAGTTTATTTTTAGTCTGAAACATGTCCGTCATACGATGTACTTTCAAATCCAGCCGCTGATATTTTGGTCACCATCAGTATGGTCATACACATTTGGATATACAGATTAACAACAATTAAACCTACATTTTAATTGTTGTAGACCCAGAGCAGAATAGCTGCAAATAATAGGCAGAAAAATAGGCTCCACACCATTTATAAGAAACGAACAAGTAGCTGAAAATGACCATATTTGGGGTAAATGTTTAGGGTATGTAGCATAACTTTAAATCAATTGTGGGGAACGATATCTGTAACCGTAATCATTATTTACAAAATGGACTTTCACAATTTAACACAGTGCATTAAAATCATAATATCATAGTGTAATAAAACATGCAAATGAGCCCGAGTAAACATGTTAGGTAATCAGCACAGTTTCAAATTATTATGGTATGCTTATGCAATAAATAGAATATATCACAGGGCTCCAGATAAGGAATTAGTCATTGGGTATTGTCACTACATCATGTCCTAAGCAATTGGGTATTTCAAAATTTTAATTGTGTAAAATAAAATCACACTACTGTTTACATATCAGCAGACAGCAATTATTAAATAGTTTGCTGCTAAATGAAAACATGTCTTGGCATTTCATTAGAATTGTCTCCTTGGAGACAATTCTAATGAAATACCAAGATTTGTTTTCATGGGAAAATAAGAAAAATATGCTATGTTTGTGGTCGGCTTATTGTTTTCTGCAGCATAATAAAGGTACCACAATTTGTTATTGCTTTTTGTTACTCACTACTTCTGATTTTAATTAGGTATTTACGCAAATACGCAGCTTATCTGGAGCTCTGTATCCTTTGTAAATATTATATTTATTAACCTAGTTGACAGATTTCATACGAAACGAGGCTATCAGTGAACTGGTTTAATAAAGATCATTTGAAATCATCACTCGTGTAAGATTCTCTACAGAAGTCACTCAGACGCTCGATCTCCCAGAGTGACCGGTTTGTTGTTGTCACACTGTATTCCGTAAATATACAGCAAAACATGTGTATTTTATTTTCTGAAATTTAGCTCGCCATGCACATGCACTGAGAAGATTTATGGAAATACCTGAGTTTACGACTCGAAACCAATAAAATGAAAAGTATCTATTTTAGAACTACTATTATTACATAACCTGCTTTATTACCCGATAGTCAAAATTTACGATTTTTTCGTGTGCAAGTAAAATTTATTGCTACGAACTTAAGAGAGTATGTCTCACACGAAATGTATTTTGTGGCCCCGCAGGGGACGTAGAATTCTTGTTTTTATTAATTCGTTCCCACGAAATAACAATTCGTTCCCTCAATTTAACAATTCGTTCCCACGAATTAACACAATTCGTTCCCACGAATTAACAATTCGTTCCCTCAATTTAACAATTCGTTCCCACGAAATAACAATACGTTCCCACGGGAAATTGTTAATTCGTGGGAACTAATTGTTATATCGTGGGAACGAATTGTTAATATGCATATGCAGCCTATGCTCAATAAACGTAAATCCATTAATTGAAATTTCCAGACGATCCTAAATGTGCACTTACAAACATTTTAGTCGTACGAAGTTTAGTGAAGCGGCCGCAGTTACTTTAGTATATTTCGCTACTCCACAGTAGCAACTATGGCTGACTTTAGTAAGTGTTGTTTTTTTCGGCAATAATTAGATATACACTAAACACTACATGGGGTTGCAGATAAAATAAATATCGACAAGTAATATCATTTGTGGCTGTGACTGGAGAAACTGAGCTTGTGTGATTTGTGGCCAGTGTAGCCACGGATCACATAGCACATCCATGTAGCCTGATTACGGTCTAAATGTCAGGGACCCGTTTCACTAAACTTCGTACGACTAAATTGTTCGTAAGTGCAAATTTAGGATCGTCTGGAAATTTCAATTAATGGATTTGCATTTATTGAGCATAGGCTGCATATGCAGCCTATGCTCAATAATGTAAATCCATCAATTATTTACAAGAAAACATTGTTAATGTGACATTTACAGACTATCATAATTTTACGCTTACGAACATTTTAGTCGTAAGAAGCTTAGTGAAACGGCCCCCAGTTGCTTGTTAGAAAGATGGCGGGTGTTGCCTTGATGGACAGGCTGATCTGTATGTGCACTGGTCGCAAAATGCATAAGCCCCATTTTTCCAGTCACTGCCACCTTTAACACCATTGGATTGCCAATTATTTCCACGAAATAACAATTCGTTCCCACGATAAATTATCGTGGGAACGAATTGTTAGTTCGAGGGTACGAATTGTTAAATTGAGGGAACGCATTTTTATTTTGCGGGAACGAATTAATAAAAACAATAAATCCATGTCCCCTGCGGGGCTCCGTACAAAATTTACTCTGACTATGTGTTTCAAGAACCGTAATTCATCTACGTATGCTAAACGGTTTGCGATGTGGAACCTCTCGCCCACCCCCAGTACGGGGTTCTATAGTCCTCCCCTGATATAATCTCTGTAAAGTTCAACTATCTTTAAGTATGACCTCTAAAGTTGGCGACCAAACAGAAAAGGATACGTCCGAGAATGTATCTGGGTTCGATATCTTACTTTTGTAGTTTAGTTGCCGATGTTATAGTTGCCATGGTTGTAATTTACATGGGGTACACCACAGGTAGAAGACTCGGACCTATGACCTGATAAATGGCTCATTTGTAAACCGTTACCCCACCCACCAATTTCCGTACAATAGACACTATGGATATACTGTATAGTGTAAGGAAATGGGTGGGTGGGGTAACGTTTTTCAAATGAGCCACTTATTGAGTCCTAGGTCCGAGTCTTCCACCTGTGGGGTACACTAGGGTAGAACTATATATATATATATATATATAACACTACTGATCACCCACCCCTAGTGTAAACAAGGCGGTTCTACACGGCAGATTCAAGGGAATCTACTAGTAGTTTGTAAATATGCATTGTTGCATAACATTATTCTGCTGGGAGATATTTACACTACACTGTATATCTACTAAAACACCATGTGGTCGAGTTGCGAGTAGTAACTCGGCAAAACTCCCATTGCGTCCGTAGCATATGCTACGGACGCTATGGGAGTTTTGCCGAGTTACTATATACTCGCAACACCACATGGTGTTTTAGCAGTGTAAATATTGCTCAGCAGAATACTGTTTTGTCGAGTTACTTCTCGCAACTACACGTGGTCGTAGACAGACAGACGTGCCTTATCTACAACATATTACATGCTATTACTATCGCCATGGGTACAAATTATATATTGTTGGGTACGTATTCTATATTTTATATAACCTGGATAGATATACGCTGATAAAAATAATGAAATATGACAGACCTGGCGTTACATTGCGTTTCTATGATATTCTAGAGTAGGCTTGTTCAAATAACCAGAAAACCGCTCGTATCGCCTCTTAGATGAAACCCAGCTTACTGTGTTCATTGATTTCCAGAAGTTAGTATTCATTTCAACAACTACAACAACATCAACAACAACAACACAATGTAACGTGATACTATGGTGTGATTGACACAATCACACCATATTATTACGTTACATTGTGTTGTTGTTGTTGTTGTTGTTGTTGCAATAAATATCCTGGTTTACCCTGTACAACCCGAAAACCAGAAACAGGAATATTCGTGTTTCTAGTAGCGGGTGGCATAGGGTATGATTAACCAAAACAAAGAAACTTACAGTATTTACAACACGTGTATAGGCTTAATAGTTCAGATTTACACAGTGCGTTTTAGATCTAATCGTTTCACCTATGAAACCCGTTAGAAAGGCGAATATTTGGTTGAATATTGAGGATATGGCGGATTTAACCACAAAATTAAAGTGTAACCATACACGACAAGATACTAGAAACACGAATATTCGTGTTTCTAGTATCCAGTTGCATATGGTGGTTTTAATAGTCATCTATCGAATACGCCAGGGTTTGAATGATCAGAATATGCGGACTCTAAACTGGTTGCATGCGCCGTAATGTCTCTTTAATCAATATTCTTATTTATTGCTTGTTGCACTCGTTCAAAATAATTGTCGTTTTGTATCTATTAATATGTATACGTACACTAGAATTGCCAGGAATGTTTGGAAAGGAGACCATATTCTTATAAAAAAAATCAGTTTTCTTTTGAGATATTTTTGTCGCCCTGTTTCGCACAGTTAGATTAAATATTCTGGAACAGAATCACGTAAAGCGATTAATCAACGCCGCCAAACTATGTTACGTTTTTGTTTCGGCAATTTCCGTGTGATCTTCGGTTGTAACGGAACCTTGAGTGACGCGAACACGCTGCGGGGCGAGAACGTTTAATGTTTTATGGCGCGCTATGTACCGACACCACTCAAAGACCTCACTCATGTTCTTACATGGTGGTACACAGTCACCTGCGTTAATCCTTCACCAACATTGCAAAGTATACTTATCTAGCAAAGTATACTTTGAGGGAGAAATTTTAGGATCAATTTATTAATATTTATTATACTGAATTTATTACATGAATGTAATAAATTCAGTATAATAATTCTGCATACTTTTAATCATCAAATATATGCAGTCGTTAGTTCTATATGAAATAATGCATTTTGGGAAAAATAAATGATTACTCCCTCAAAGTATACTTTGCAATTTTGATGAAATCGGCTACAGATGTCAACGTTTCTGACCATCTATTGGCAATCTCAACTCGCAATCAAGCAGTTGGATTGACTGAGCCTGAGCTGTACACAGCCGCCTGCGTAAATCTTGCCCAGATTCTGAACATCAACTGGTAATCTCAACTAGCAATCAAGCAGATTGATTGGCTGAGCCTGAGCTGTAGCACAGCTCAGGCACAGCCAATCAAACTGCTTGATTTCTTGTACACTATTCAAGCATTTTGAAAGAAAGCAATTGACTGTTATTGTGGTAATCACAACTCGCAATGAAGCAGTTTGATTGACTGAGCCTGAGCTGTTCACAGCCGCATGCGTTAATCTTGCCCAGATGTCAACGTTTCTGACCATCTATTGGTAATTACAACTCGCAATCAAGCAGTTTGATTGGCTGAGCCTGAGCTGTAGCACAGCACAGCTCAGGCACAGCCAATCAAACTGCTTGATTTCTTGTACACTATTCAAGCATTTTGAAAGAAAGCAATTTACTGCTATTGGCAAGATTGACGCAGGAGGTGGTATATGCAGGGAACTTTTAGCACAGCCTTACATGTGCCTGCACTTACATAATGGCTATGGGTCTCGAGCTCGGGAAAATGTATGCATATACCGGTATAGATGGACAACAATCGGTGAGGTGTGACCAAATGTGTAGTGTTGGACGGTTCCGAAAAAGAAGGGTGCGGATAGAAAATATAACCGTTATTTATTGACTTTTTACTTACAAAAAGTGGAGCGCAGTGGCCTAGTGGTTAGAGCGTCAGACTGCTGATCTAAAGGTCGTGGGTTCGAGCCTCACCGGAGGCGCTGCGTTGTGTCCTTGAGCAAGACACTTTATCCACACTGCTCCAGTTCACCCGCTGTGAATGGGTACCGATAATTCGTAGTTGCTCTGTAAATACGAATTACCGGCTTCTCTCAAAAAATCTCTACCTCCGTTCTTTCTCCCATTCTTGGGAGACGGCATACAAGGTCCTAGAGCCAGTGCCGCCGTTAAATATAAGCTAAAAAAAAAAAATATACAAAAACATAAAATAATTTAAAATAAATGATAAAAAAAATTTTTTTAATGAATATTATATAAAAAAAAAAAACATTTCTGTCAGATGTGAGGCCCGAACTCGCAACCTTCCGTTTAACTCCACGTGTGTCATTGTATGGTATCTTCCCCAAAACTTGGATTTGCCCGTCCCTTGGCGATCTTTGAACATTCAGGCTTTGTTGTCCATATATACATGTATATACAGTATATACATGTATTTCTAAACTGGATGTCCAGAAAACCAGGGTGTACTTACATTTATTTTGATGGGTTTACGTGTCATCTGCCACTGATTATAATAACTCCTCATGATTGCAAATTACCCACGGGTGCTGTTTCTATTGGAATACACCTGAACCTCTATAAAGCGGACACCCTGGGCACCTGGCCGCTTTAGAGAGGTTCCACTGTATAATTTAGTTTCAGACATATATGACATCAAACTACTCAACCGTCATGTATGCAACCCAATCAGAGTCGACATTGTTCGAAGTTAATAGATGCTGGTCTGACCGAATAGCGAACAGTAAAGTCCGTGATCAGAGTACGTCCGAGGACGATTCAGAATAAGTTCTAATGTCGCCACTATAAAGGACAACTTGGAATCGTATTGATGAGAAAAAATTGTGTCTATGACTTGAACAAAATGGTTTATGTGTTTTGCGACCAGTGTAGATCCAGATCAGACTGTGCATCCGCACAGTCTGATCAGGATCTGCACTGTTCGCTATTCCATCAGTGAGACACCCAGCATGCTGCAACAAGCAATATAGATCGTTATCAGGCTACAAGAATGATCTATTTGATCCGGAGCTGCACTGGTCACAAAACCAATAAACCCCATCTCTCCAGTCACAGCCACAAATAAACCCAGGATTCCAATGATACCTCAGAATCACCTGGTGAATTTCGGGAAATTCTGAAAACGATTTATATAAAACGTCAAATTCCATATACTCAGTAAGGCCTGAAATGTGAAGTACATAAAACGTAAAAAAAAACAACACATTTAACAAACGTTTTTGTGGTATTTTTGTAGATTTATTCGGTGGTAAAAATGCTAAATTTCACATAATATAATCACGTATTTATACTTCACAACTTCACAACGTCGCAACTTCGCAACCATGAGCCATTATACAGTGGAATCCCTCTAATTTGGACACACAGATAGGTGTGTGGTGCTTATTCTTAATAGGTTTCAATGTCATTTATCTCTGATGACAATGCATGTTCATGATCACAAAGTACCCACTCGTGTTTTGAAGTAGTAGAGTGGTTCCACTGTAGATCACACATGAAACATAGCTACGGAAAAATAACACGTCTTTATTCCCGTGAAAGAACGAAAGGTACGAGAATATAAGCAATGTTAGGTATAAGAAACAACTAATATATACATGTACGTTCATGGTTACGAGGCGGGCGTGAATTTCCATCAAAATTTTTTATCATTGACCAATATACGTTTTATTTGTATTGTGTTTAGATCCAGTTCTTGGATTCGTTAGTATTAAATGTTGTCATATATGACTTTACCATCTACCCGGGACCTTAACAATATAGAGAATAGTAGGTTAGTGCCGTGAATTGGAAAAAATATCTTGCAAGGCTCAGGAAACGGGATGGGCGAGGCTCTACCGAGTACATCCCGTTTCTGTGCCGCGCCAGATATTTTTTCCCATTCACGGCACTAACCTACTATTCTATTTATCCCGTCAACACCTACAAATGGCTGTAAAATGCAAAAATAGTATTGACTGGATATCAAAAATGTTTCACGGCACCGTGTTTCACGGCACATACGCACTGTGTTGACGGGATAAAGTACACTATTGGTATGCACAATGGAAATAACTTCGGAGTACGTATAGTCTGTCTGTCTGTTCGTCTCTTCATCTGTCTGTCCTGGATTTGCGTTAACGTATTCGGCTACCTACTATAAATGTTACCGAAAGTCTGTATTGGTTTGGAACTTCATATAAGTATCTGTCATCATCCGTATGTTCATTTCACAGCACACACATGCGGCCCCTTTGCTCAAGGCCAAGGTCAAATGACTTAGAACTGTACGTTGAAGAGTTTGGTACGTACATACATTGCATCAGTGTTACTTAATTTTTGTTCTCACTTCTCATGCTCCGCCCGGGACTCAAACCCGTGACCATAACCACGACAGCGTCTAGCACGAAAGTGCTAGACGCTGTCGTCGTTATGGTTACGAGTTCGAACATGATTGTATTGTTCAGAATCCAACAGTTGGAACCATTTACGAAACCTCAATGTTTGTTCAATGCAATACAATACAATAAAGTCTGGCTTATAGAAGAAATTACATGTCTTTGCCATATTACAATGTTATTCAATACAGTACAGACATAACATAATTTATACTTGAATTCACCTGAATTGATGAGCTAAAATATGAAACCTGAAGGAAAACGTCTAGTAATTGAAATAATTTTAAAAAGTTTGTTCAGAGAAGGTAGTCGACCGCCAGTCGTGACTATGCAGGACGAATGAATGAAAGCGAGTAATAGCCACAGCAACCAAATGTTGTATCTTTCCTTACCGCCTTGGGTAAATGTCAGAAATGTCGGGGTCACATCAGTACTCATCGAACAGCTATGTTCTGTCGTTGATTCTTTTGTAAAGTTTGACCATGAATAGTATGAACATTGGCGTCACGAAACCAATATCAAATGTATAAGACCATCTCAAGACACGCGGACGCGTTCAACGTGTTGTCTTACATTAATTCATGACATTATTGGAGATGCTATGGTGGTCGCCACATCGAACAAGTGGGTATTCCACCGGGTACTCCGGATTCATTCCACATTAAGTGCAAACAAAAGCATTAATTTTGTGTATGCATGTTATCGGGCTTGTTTGTAGTAGTTGTAAAATAAAGCTTACAAGTTTCAATTTAGGGCGTCGGAATATGCGTACAGGGAAAATAAAATATGTTCTCAATTTCGGTACGAGTATGTAGTTACGTAGCCCCGCATGGGGCGTAGTTTTTTTGTTTTATTTATTCGTTCCCACGAAATAACAATTCGTTCCCTCAATTTAACAATTCGTTCCCACGAAATAACAATTCGTTCCCACGGGAACGAATTGTTAATTCGTGGGAACGAATTGTTATATCGTGAAAAAGAATTGTTAAATTGAGGGAACGAATTGTCATTTCGTGGGAACGAATTGTTAATTCGAGGGAACGATTTGTTAAATTGAGGGAACGAATTGTTATTTCGTGGGAAAGAATTAATAAAAAAATCCATGTCCCCTGCGGGGCTCAGTATGTAGTAAAACGTAACTTTAAATACATCTGCAAGTGAATAGCAATATTCTACTTTAATTTGTTTTAAATAGTCTACAACACAAATCAGTCAGTTCTATCTACATAAATAAATACAACTCGATTCCTGGCATCCATGCGTTATGTTGTGTCTGTCTATAGGTATTCCAACCGCCAACAAAAGGAACCAGAGACATTCTTTAAGAGTTGGCATTTTCAGTTACAGTGAAACCTCGCTAAACCGGACACCCTGGGAGGTCCCCATGGTGGCCCATTTAGCGAGGATTCACTGTAAATCAGGCAGTTGATTATTCCGAGCCATACTTGTGTGTTATGCGATCACGAACAGGCATTATCACCTGATATAAATTACCAAGAAACACATCAAAATTATAATCACATATGTTTCTTGTTGTGCGGTTTAGAGAAGTTCCACCATGAATAAGTCATCTCGTGATCTGCAAAACAAAGCTACCCTATGATTAAATGGCGAACAGTGTATCACCAGATACAGTGTATCACCGCATCCGCGCAGTCTGATCTGGTGCTACACTGGACGTCAACGCCAAATGGGTTTACTTTTATAAGCCAGAGGAACATTTGCAGAAAACGAGTTTCGTCGGAGTCACTTATGAACAGCTGCTTGCTTACATAAATCTTATTGACTCTGGCAGAGATCAACCAACTCATACAAGTGGCTTCGCACTAATGGATCTCCGCTGAATAGAATGCACCTTAATACCACAGGACGAGCGTAGATCCTGATCACTCAACACATCCACACTGTTTCAATATTTGTTTAATCAGTGTTTCATGTTAAGCCACGGTTATAGATCACGGTTCGTCCGAGGAGATACTCAGAGGGTTAGCGAGTGGAATATCGATCGTACATGCGGAGGAGCGTGATCTGCATGTGTTATCACATCCTCATGTCCATACATTGCCCATGTGCTGTGTAATAGCTGAAGCAAAACACGAAAATGTATCAATATGTGATAATGGGAAATTGTGCATATCATTTGTAATTGTTTTTAGAAGTTAAATTCCATGACGCCTTGATTTCGCGAGGCCATGTGTGGCAGGCAACACTGTTTCTAGCTGGCGGGAGTAATCGTTTATTTTTCCGGAAATTCATTATTTCATATAAAACAAACGACTGCATACGTTTAATGATTAGAAATATGCAGAATTATTATACTGTATTTATTACATTATCACAGCCAAAATGGCTGTGATAAAGTAATAAATTCAGTATAATAAAAATTAATAAATTTATCCTTAAATTGAAAATTTCTCCCTCAAAGTACTTTGCTAGATACGTATACCTTGCAATTTTGGTGAAATAGGCTACTGGTCTAGCCAAGGTTAATCCAAACTTCCTAATCCTCGGGATTAGCGTGTATCTCCAACGTACATAATCGGCTGTAACATTATACCGGTAGGTAGGATATACCGGATTGTCTGGGAGACGCTGCCTAATGCGGTGCCATGAGGATTGCTGACGTCATTATACGGAGACAGTATCCGGGACTTTGTCTGGTGACATAGAAAGCATACCCAACGGAGACCGAATAGGTTGTTTGTTTGTTGCTCGATGTAATGGTCCCAATTGGCTCCTAGGCATGTCATTGAATACCCGCGCGGATCAAGCAGATATATGGCACACCTGGGTAAAACCAGCTGGTAGAGTGGGAGATACAATTGTATTTCATAAACATCAGTGCCGGGATCGAGGATCGAGCCCGGGCCGTCGGATTGACAGTAGGAGGTCGTGGCTACAATTCCGCTCTATGGGGCGGGGACCGAATAGCAAAGGTAATCTAGAAAGCAATAAAACATAAATATACAAAGTTATAAGCTAAACTTCCCTGAACTGGCGTTTGTGTCGTATATATGTTGAACGTTTTTTTCATCAGCATTGCTGAAATGTTTGTGAACATGCATGATAAATTGCCAAATGTATTCCATGTTGGAGTAGATAGACTCGGATACATTGACAAGATGTCATTATGTAACGGCGTACGACTTGTCTGAAATGCCATTAATCTGTTATTAATTTGAGTAATCTGTGGCCGATTTTATTATTGCTGGACATAATATGTTCAGGAGTTTCACTACCGCCTGCACTAATCTTGCCTATATTTGAATTTATTTTTGCTTCAAAATACCTATACATGCAATACAGCATGGTTGACTGAGTCTTAGCTGTGCTACACCGGACATAATATGTTCAGGAGCTTTACTACCGCCTGCGCTAATCTTGGCTATATTTGAATTATTATTTTTTTCAAATTACTTGTACTTGGAATCAAGCAGCTTGGTTGACTGAGTCTGAGCTGTGCTACAGCTCAGGCTCAGTCAATCAAACTGCTTGATTGCTAGTTGAGATTTCCAATAAATATTCAGAAACGTTAACATCTGGACGAGATTAACGAAGGCGGTTGTGTACTACCGCTTGTTCCACACAGAGATGAGAACCATGACCTGATTTTCATCCAATTATGTCTTGTCTTCTCATTCACCTCGGTCTGAATACCCGGGATGCTTGTCGTAAATCGGACCAAAGCGATTACGACAATCATACACGGTGTTATACCATTGTCGTGATTCAATTAGTCTTAATGGAGCGGAAACCTACAATGGACAAATTGTGTTTGCCTGTCCAGGGCGAATAAATATGCCAAATTTCAATATAATTAGCATGTCTAAGGTGGCCATTAAACAGCGAGAATAACAGATATCTCGCTGTGGCGTTATGTCGCTTATGGTCAAGGCCTTGGATTCTGACTTACAAAGCTCAAAATTGACCATTGACTTGACGCTTTACAAATAAAACAGACTGGGCTTCACGCTGCTAGAATCTGTAGTAGTACTTTAGAAGATAAGGCCATAAAAATGTATGCATCTGGCGACTTGAAAAAAAATCAGAATCGAACATCTCAAACAAAAATAAAATCAGAAAAGTCCGCCCGCCCGAGTCACATTCCGCAATCCCCGTTTCTGAGAACAAAATTACTTTTGTGTGGCCTAAAATATAAAGAAAAACAGATGACACAGTTTTTCCCGCATTCCAAGGGTTAACTGCCAATACACTTAAACATTATGTAAACATGTACATTGAAACACACAACTATGGCTCTTGGAATAATCAATGCCTGATTTACAGTAAAGCCTCGCTAACCGGGACACCCTGGAGTATTAATGGATTTACATTTATTGAACATAGGCTGCAGATGCAGCCTATGTTCAATAAATGTAGATCCATTAATACCTCCCAGGGTGTCCGGTTTAGCCAGGCTTCACTGTAAATCAGGCATTTAATTATTCCGAGCCATAGGTGTGTGCTGTGCATTAACGAACATACATTATCACCGGAGATAAATGACCAAGAAACACATTTAAATTAAAATCACATATGTTTCTTGTTATCCGATTTAGAGAGATTCCACTGTATATATATAAAATGTATCATCAGCTGCATCTACATGTTATGGAACCCCGCAGGGGACATGGATTGTTTTTATTTCTAACTTTAATAGTTCGTTCTCTCGAAGTAACAATTGGTTCCCACGATATAACAACTTGATCACACGATTTAACAATTCGCTCCCTTGGGAACGAATTGTTAAATTGAGAGAACGAATTAATAATAATAAAAAAGAATTCTACGTCCCCTGCGGGGCTCCGTAGCATTTGGTATGTCTCCATGATTTCATCGTATTGATCGGCTGCAATGTCCTATGCGAACAGAGACATTATACAGAAGATAGCAACATATGTGGACACGCAGTCGCCGGCATGACAGCAGCTGGTGTGGTGCGTACATGCATGCGAATCGAATTCACCATCAAACAAAATACGACATACAGTGAAACCTCTCTAAACCGGACACACTGTGAGGTCCCCAGAGTTTCCGATTTAGATATGTTCCACTGGAAAACATGCATTTGAGCCATATATGTCTGCTATGCGATCATGAACAGGTATTATCTCCCGAGATAAAGGACCAAGAAACTCATCAAAATAAGATCACATATCGTGTTAGTGTTCGGTTTAGATATGTTCCACTGTACAAGCAAGAATTTATTTCCAATTATTGGTCCACAAGAGATTAATAATTTCATACTTTGATTATAATGATTTGAAAGCAAGTCAACACACAAAACAACCTGAAATTGTGACTGAAATATGGATAAATAGTACATGCAGAGAGAAATAACTGAATTAGTAGCAACAATGATGAACATGATCATGGGTCTGGTCAACAAACGCCGATGCCCGTAAACCCAAATGTCACAGCCCAAGCACAGTTATGCAAAATATACATGGAATAATGTCCAATGGACAACCAAGTTAACTTGAATTACTGTGAGGATCATATTACAACCTTCAAATATGCCGAATATTGCTCACAAGTAGTATACGTGTCTCATTTATCTGGCTGTGCCCATGTCGTCCGTTTGTGAGTATGTCTGCACTATAGAACCGCCTATTGTTCATCAACGCTTCGTGTTCACGTGTGAAAAGAAGCCGACAATGCAGGAACAGGGGCCCGTTTCACTAAACTTCGTACGACTAAAATGTTCGTAAGTGCAAATTTAGAAATGTCTGGAAATTGAAATTATTGGATTTACATTTATTGAGCATAGGCTGCATATGCAGCCTATGCTCAATAAATGTAAATCCAATAATTGTTTACAAGGATGTACAATTTACAGACTATCATAATTTAGCACTTACGAACATTTTTGTCGTACGAAATTCAGTGACACGGGTCCCAGATAACTTCGTCATTTCTGGGCGTTTTATTACCAGTACCATGCGTTTCTTGGTCATTTATCTCAGGTGATACTGTCTGTTCGTGATCGCATAGCACACAACTATGGCTCAGAATGATCAAATACCTGATATATAGTGAAACCTCTCTAACCCCGGACACCCTGGGGACCTCCCAGGGTGTCCGGTTTAGAGAGGTTTCAATGTATATTCAAATACCCGTTGACTATAGGAACGTAGATAACATTAAGTTACATCAATCCCCGTGAAGCTACCTTAAGGCAAACTATTAATGTAATTTATAATGCCATTTAATGACAACCTATACTTGACTTTAACATGTAGCAACCAAACAGTGACCATTTCATTACATTACTTAACAATGAATTATGTGAAGCGCTTCAAATCACGTGTCCTTGATACATAACACGAACACAAATACTGTTGCTTTGTATGTATGCCATGATGTATACTTTGCTTGATAAGAATACTTTGCAATTTTGATGACATCGGCTACTGGTTACCCCGTCGTGAATGTCATACAAGATATACTGCTTCTAACAAACCTAGATCAGTGAGCTGAACGAATCACAAACATTGATGAATGACTTGGCCACGTATTGTTTGCGAAAGGACAATATACCATTTCCTTTTTATTGAGTAAACCGAGCTAATCCCCCATCTTAACTATCACAATGTTACACAAACATACTAAAGTTGAATTACAATGTACAATACTAGTAGCACTTCAAAGAATACTGCCCGCGGCATGAAAAATGGGAAACTGTTCGTGTTAAGATGGGATGTTGTCATCTATTTACATTATATTTGGGGCCCATTTCATTACACTTCAAGAAGTTCGTATTCATAAACAAGTGCCAAGTTGGAATTTAGAATAACATTTGCACTCACAGTAAAGGTTGGCAAATATTTAGTGAATGTGTTCACATGTAATGACGTGTACGAGTATGTCGAAAATGGTTGAATTAGTTAAACACGTTAATGTAAGAAGTAATTTCATAAAAGATATTCGTATGAACTTTTGTATCGTACGAAGTGTAGTGAAACAATGTTTTATCGACTTTAGCGGAGAATATGTGTATTATAGTCTCCATTTGATATAAAAAGAAACGGCGGCAATTGTAGTCCTTACATGTTCATTATATATTCATTATATGTTCTGACATAACCCCGGGTTCAATAATACTCATAACCATTTCATCCCTAAGCAAATGGTATAGACCGGCTCATGCTAATTGTTGACTAGTTCTTTAAAGATACATGCCATGTTCGTTATATCAGAGACATCATCTGAGACATTCTCTGGTAAAATAAACATTCATTCACCATTACCCCACATATTGATTGACATTATGATACATTTTATATTAGAAGTAAATTTGCACACTGATATCAGAGCCGATAACCGTGTTTCCTTAAAAGGTTAACGGAGATCATCATTTATGATCTGTATTTAATTTTCGATGTTAAATTATCATACTTTATAATCTGTTGAAAATATTATTTTTTTAGGTGACACATTTAATTAGTATAAATAATTAAAAGATAGCATGCCTCATTTGCATATGAAAATAGCCTGATACCACCGCGCATCGCTATCAGTAAATTACATGATTATATCTGTATAGCGGGGATTCGTACTTTTTAGAACTGGTGGAATAGTGACACAATTATTTAATTCATATAAAGAACATGCTGTGCCTACTGAGTGGGCATGTACCTTTAATTATATGAGACATATTGTTTCGCATCTAAAATATTCTGACAAACACTGTAGATCCAGATGAGCCGGCTCGTTACGAGCCGGCTCATCTGGATCTACAGTGTTTGATCGTGTTGGGTTTATGATATTTACTTTTTTACATGTTACTAACGTGTCTGTAATATAGAAAAAGAAGAACTGTTTATTGACTTAAACTGAATACAATTCACAGTGATGATAACTAAAATGTGCAAGTCATACGATACACGATAGGTGATGATTGATCATGAAATCACATGGGTTGACACATATTGTACGAAAAGAACTCGTCAATTTCGAGCATGCCAGTCACGGAAACGTGTATGTAGCATTGCTGAACAGAAGAGAACAGAACAGGACAGAAGAGAACAGAGCAGAAGAACTTCTGTTCTATTTTGTAGTACTACTAAGCAGCGTAAAACTGTTATACAGTGAATCCTCTCTAAACCGGACACCATGGGAGGTCCCCAGGGTGTCCGGCTTAAAAAGGTTTCACTGTAAATCATGCATTTGATCAATCTGAGGCATAGCTGTATACTATACGATGACGAACAGACGTTATCCCCTAAGATAAATGACCAAGAAACTCATCGAAAATAACATCACATGTGTTTTCTTGATGTCCGGTTTAGAGGGGTTCAACTGTAGCAAAAGTTTTAACGGCCATTGTATGGACCATAAGAGGCGATTAGTGAAATTCCAAACGACGTGTGTTAGGCCATATTTGTACAACAAACATCGACCCGAATTAACCAATCCTGAATAATGCATTGTGGCTATGACTGGAGAAATGGGGCTTATGGATTTTGCGACCAGCGCAGATCCAGATCAGCCTGATCAGGATATGCACTGTTTGCCATTCGATCAATGAAACACCAGACACGTTTCTTATCTAATAAGTAATATAGATGTGTATCCGACTACAGGAGTGTGCCATTTGGTCAGGATCTACACTTTTCACAAATCCCATAAGCCCCATATTTCCAGTCACAGCCACATTAAGAATGCAAATGTCCGGGTACACGACACACATTGTTGCAACATGGCGCCAGGCCGCGTGCATTATTATTGAACGGCCGTGAACTTTGACCGCTGATTGATAAAACTAATTAACATATTATTATCGTGTTTTTAGTTTCGTAAACAAAGAATTTGAATATTTATGCGCGACCGTGTATACAATAAATATGTCAATACGAAATGATATGATGGATAGGGGAGCATATTGTCAATTTTTACCTGAGTTCAGCCTTTGTGTGTACATGGTATACGTACGTATACTCAACGGCGTTAAAACAACTTTAGTACTATACCGGAGAAATATGAATGCATTTGTAAATGCTTTGATTTAACGACGGCACTGGCTCGATGACCTTACAAGTTGGGACCGACTATTTAAGTCCCCATCCGATAGGACTAGGCTAGCACGAAGTTGTCTTGCCCAAGGACACGCCGAATCGACCATTCGCAGCGGTGGAGATGGGAATCGAACCAGGGGTCTCCGGTTAGCATTTGTGGCCAGTCTGTCCAACCAGTGACTATCGCAGAATAAGCGGGGCTCGTTACAGCTGTGAATAGACTCCTACCAGTAGCCGATTTCACCAAAACTGCTAAGCATACTTATGTAGCAAAGTGTACTTGGAGGAAGTAATCATTTATTTCCCCCGAAATGCATTATTCCATATAGAACTAACGACTGCATTTAATATGATCATTAAAAGTATGCAGAATTATTATATTGAATTTATTACATTTGCATTGTAATAAATTCAGTATAATAAAAATTAATAAAGTTTTCCTTAAATTGAAAATTTCTCCCTCAAGTGCTTAGCACGATAAGTATACTTTGCAATTTCGGTGAAATAAGCTACTGATCCAGTCACAGTCTATGGCTTTGATCTCCGACCACTTACATGTATATTATATTACCATTCCAATGGTGTTCCGGATTTATTGTCACATACGCTGGTTGTGAAACAAGTTTAATCCCGTCAACACAGTGCGTATGTGCCATGAAACACGGTGCCGTGAAACCTTTTTGATATCCTGTCAATACGACCTAATCACTGCGTTTGAATATGTACGGTGGCTGGGGTTCATATTTTGCATTGTAAAGCCATTTGTAGGTGTTGACGGGATAATAGAATAGTAGGTTAGTGCCGTGAATGGGGAAAAATATCTGGCGCGGCACGGAAACTGGATGTGCTCGGCAGAGCCTCGCCCATCCCGTTTCCTAAGCCTTGCCATATATATTTTCCCATTCACGGCACTAACCTACTATTCTCTATATTTCTGTTAATCATTTATCCAAGAAAGTATATTACTCTACTACCCTACGAGGCAATGAAAATGAGCGGTCACAACCAGTAACTTTTAATATATTTTATCTTGATAAAAGTATATGATTGTGACAGTAAAAATGTGGCTGGTGACCTTTGCGACCAGTTTCGACACAGACCAGCCTGCGTCTTCACGCAGTCTGAACATGGTCTGCGCTGTTCGTCATTCGCTCGGTGGATTGTCAATCATGTTTCTAGCAAGCCAAACAGTTCTACGTGTCTTCTGTTATGTTCTTTCAGAATTTTATATAAAGACAAGCGTTCGGCTTTACCGAAACCATAACATGTGCATCCAATGTAATTTGTCTCAAAAATAACAAACCAGCATGTTTTATCTCGGACACGCGGCACAATTATTTGCACACGTGACCTGAACATCTGACCAATCATGATATCCGTGACTGATTAGCAACGCACTGGATTACCCTAGCAACCGCCGCCCAGACGTCGCGACGTGCAATATCTGCAGTTGATACCACACACGTTTAAGTGTTGTTAATTAATTCCGTTGGATTGAAGTCGTCAAATATTGATGTCCAAACAGGGTTAGTATTGACCAGCTCTAAATATTACGGTTCCCGCAGGGGACATGGATTTTTTTATATTAATTCGTTCCCACGAAATAACAATTCGTAACATAGTAACAATAATAACATAGCCTCGCTTCTTATATAGTCAGTCAATGAGTATAATAAATATCATATTAAGTCAACACATAAGTTAGTATTTAATTATTGTATAAGCACAGTTCACACGGTGAGTCAGTACCGATCACATAACGTGCATTCTGTAACGGTGTCATTTACATAAATATTATGTGTACATCGGTGTATTATACAGAGCCCCGCTGGTACGGGGCGCCAAGTGGGACATGGCTCAATGTTGTCAACAAAATTCATTTTTGTACCTATAAACTTGACAAAAACAAAACAAAATTAAATATATACTGATTTTGTCAACAAAATTCACTTTTGTGCCACAAAACTCAATTCTGTGTCACAAAATTCACTTTTGTGCCACAAAACTCAATTCTGTGTCACAAAATTCAATTCTGTGTAACAAAATTCAATTCTGTAAAATTCAATTCTGTGTAACAAAATTCAATTCTGTGTCACAAAATTCAATTCCACAAAATTCAATTCTGTGTCACAAAATTCAATTCTGCACACGCATGTAAAAAGGACTACCATTGGTCAGAAACTGGACTGGAGAAATGGGTCACGGTCGCCGATCAGCGATCCAAAATGGCGTCTGAAGAAGTAAGTTTCAGACAACGCTGGATGAAACACACTTGTTACTGCTTTGTAGCTTAGTGTTGCAAGGTATTCTTACTGTTTAAACGTATACACGGGGTGCTAGCAAGGTCCCACGATAAAATGGTCTCGTGTGATGGTGCGGCGAAATAGGTGATGTGTGTGCACGTTTCGGCTGGAGATTGCGGCGGTTTTGCGTTGCGGTTGTCCCTGTAATCATAATATAACCAAAATAACTGTCCATAAAGAGGTATAATATTGATATATTGGGTTATATTTTCGCATTGAAATATTTAAACCTGCAAGTGTACTCCACCATCTAGTAAAATGGACTGAGACCGATCTCAACCAATCAGCGTAGAGATGACATAGACTATCAGTTACGCAAACTAATTTTTGTGGAAAAAAAATGACTTTTGTGGACAAAACTGAATTCTGTCCCACAAAACTCAATTCTGTCTTACAAAAATTGAATCCTTTATAACAAAAATGAATTTTGTATATAAGAATTTTACATAATTGGATTTTGTGATTTTTAGTGTTACAAAACTCAATTTTGTCGGGACAAAATTGGTTTTTGTATCAGAATTTTACATAATTGGATTTTGTGATTTTTAGTGTTACAAAACTCAATTTTATCTGGACAAAATTGGTTTTGTACACATAATTAACCTGTCCTGCATGGCGCCCGTAGCTGGGGACGTAGAAATCTTTTTTATTAATTCGTTCCCACGAAATAACAATTTTTTTCCACGAAATAACAATTCGTTCCCACGAACTAACAATTCGTTCCCTCGATTTAACAATTCGATACTAGAAATAACAATTTGTTCTCACGATAAAAACAATTTTTATTTCTTGGAAACAGAATTGTTATATCGTGGGAACGAATTGCTAAATTGTTAAATTGATGGAACGAATTGTTTTTTCGTGGGAACGAATTGTTAATTTCGTGGGAACGAATTGATAAACAAAAATCCATGTTCCCTGCGGGGCTCCGTAGTATTATGGTGTTTAACACACTGTGTTACTAAACCGCCAAGGCAAATTGTATGCAATAAGATAACACAATTTACATCCCTCGGGAAAATCTGTCCGTTTATGTCCCCTTTTGAGATGTCGGAATTTAGCTTTCACATTAAACTATAGCTCGGCTCCCCATGAGTTGTAGTGGCCGTGCGGCCACAATTCATGATAGATCTGTTCACATGCGGCCATGTTGTGACGTACAATAGGGGGTGCTGTCCCCCACCGGGCCTGTCACGTACCCTGAATAATGGCAACAAACATGCCAGAGGTTACAGTTAGTACAGAGGTCACAGGGGTCATAGAGGTCATGTTACTTACTGTGGCGCGTCGTGAAATGGTTCAGTAGCCTATTTCATCAACATTGCAAAGTATACTTTAGTAGCAAAGTATACTTTGAGGAAGAAATTTTCAATTTTATGATAAATGTATTAATTTGTATTATACTGAATTTATTACATTATGCCAGCCAATTTGGCTGTGATAATGTAATAAATTCAGTATAATAATTCTGCATACTTTTAATCATGAAATATATGCATTTTTTAGTTCTATATGAAATAATGCATTTCAGGAAAAATAAATGATTACTCCCTCAAAGTATACTTTGCTAGTAAAGTATACTTTGCAATGTTGATGAAATAGGCTACTGATCACGATGGGGTATTTATGTGGTGTGTAGATCCTCCTCACTGGCGCATATTTGTGACTGTGACTGGAGAAATGGGGCTTTGTGGCCAGTGTACATCCTGATCAAATAGCACACTCATGTAGCCTGATAACGATCTATATTGCTTGTTAGAAGAAGGACAGGTGTTTCATTGACGGAATAGTGAACAGTGCAGATCATGATCAGACTGTGCGGATGCACAGGCTGATCTGAATCTGCACTGGTCACAAAACCCATAAGCCATATTCTCCAGTTACAGCCACATTTGTAGCCTAAATAAAAGATGATACGAATGTATTCTTAGACGCATTTGTAAGTTTTGTACATGTATGACTAAATGACGAATGCTTCATGTCCGAAATATTGTTCGGATCCGGACGAATCGAGAACAAGGCTGGACAATGGTCGTATGGCCAATTGGCCACATTTTTGTCCGGTGAGTCAAAATTATCTTCGGTGATTGTCCGAATATGGATGGAGATTGTCCAAACGACATGCCGTTTTATTGGCGTAACGTGTGATTTTCGTTGCGGGATGCCCCGTGGTATCGGTTGTAGCCGGTGGATATTTCAAATTAACGACAATAGGGCATGACGGGATGTTATTGTAAGCACGTTGGGATGGAATGGCGGCGACCAAGCGTCAATACGAAGGGCGTGTGTAGTGTATCTGTATTCTTTATGGGCCGAGATATACGAAGAATCTAAACATGCTTCAAGGGGAAGAAATGTATCGAGAAACAGTGTCGGTATAAAACGAAAGATAGCCCTAATATTGTCACGTTACAATTGTATAAGTGTCTTTACGGTGGGAATAGTACGCCACGGGCACCTGCTACTTGGATGGGGTGCATTGAATATGGTAACAAACATCATCCACTTCAGCCCCAACTTTATTTAATATCTCGGCAACTACTGAAGAGAGTTTGACCCGATGAAGCGCAGATACCCGGGAAAATTGAATAACAACACATGCCGATTTAGCATTTAGCGAAAATCTACATTTTGCTGGAAATAAGGAAAGATGAGGTGCACTCGAATCCAAAATATACCCCGAAATCGGTAGAAAATGCAGCTTATATAGCCACCAGACGAGACGCACGAACCCTCATAGAGTAGTGTTGCCATGCAATAATACTGCACACTCGGAAAACCCGAACGCTAAACCCTAGTGCATCCCATCTTTTGTTAAGTGGATGTACCTAATCCAGTGCACCCAGTCCAAGTAGAAGGTGTCCGTGACGTTTCGTGGTCTTGGAATTAAACATTGAAATTAGAAAAGCCATGTAGTTTTCTGTCGAAACTGATGTGCGATATCTCATAAAAAAATATTTTACAAAATTTACGATATTTTCTCTGAAGGATGCCGAAAGTTGAGACATTTGTTATGAAATTTCGTCAACTTTTAACGTCAGTTTCTGCAAATAGTTTTGATATAAAAGTGTACATCTTCTGTACTAGTAACAGATGGTTCCTTCATGCTACATTTACTGTTAGTGTTGCGGAAGGTGCAAGAACTTGAATTGTATTACCTTAATTGAGACACGCCATGCGATTTTGTACCTAAGAACAATGTGTGATATCTCATGAAAAGTATTTACAAAATACATGTATACCATATTTACAATATTCTCTGTAAATGACGTAGAGAGTTGACGATTTTTTCATAGCAATTCCGCATTTGCTATGAAACCTTCTTCACCTTTCTACGTCATTTACAGAAAATATCACAGATTCTGTAAATATATTTCATGAAAAATCGCACATCTAAGTCCAAAATCAAATTGCGTGTTTCAAGTGTGACATTACCTCAGAAAGCATACATTATGTCTGATCCACAGGCATTCGGCGTGTTTCGGCTTTCATTGGTATAACTCTATATATATGGACAAGGCTTCTAACTTTGGTCGGACACGACCTCGTATCATAACAAATGTTTAAAATTGTAATGTTCTATGCCTTCTATGTATGTCTGCAGGATAACGATCATAATGATCATATGAACTTGCCACTATACATTGACGTTAGAGCCTTACACACATTATTTCATTTGTTATGATACGAGGTCGTGTCCGACCTAGGAAAACCAGCTATAAATTGATTATTTGCATAATTATGTTCTAACTTTGCTATTTTAGCAAGATAACAATGATTCTCAAATGAACATGTACACTTTCTGCAAAAATATTCACATTAACGTTAATAAAATCGCGGAATTTGTGATGATACGAGGTCGTGTCCGACCAAAGTTGGAAGCATTGTTCATATATAGAGTTATACCGATGAAAGCCGAAACACGCCGAATGCCTGTGGTCTGATGTACCGAGGCTAGACAATGACCGTGCACACATTGATACTCAACCTCTGATCAGGATCCACGCTGGTCATGTGTATCTATATAGCCACTAATGTTCCTGTTCATACAAGTTATTCACAAACAACAATATTGTGAATATTTGGTAATCATTTGTGGCTGTGACATGAGAAATGGGGCTTATGGGTTTTGCGACCAGTGTAGATCCAGATCAGCCTGTGCATCCGCACAGTCTGATCAGGATCTGCACTGTTCGCCATTCCATCAATGAAACACTCGTCATGCTTCTACATGTATCCAGCAACATGTGAGTGTTATTTGATCAACTGCTACATTGGTCACAAATCCCACAAGCCCCATTTACCCAGTATCAGCCACATTTCTGCAATAACTATGAATCGCCATGACAAAAAAGGGAGATCATGTATTTTTTACCAGTGTAGACTCAGATCAGCACTGTCATTGTTGGAGCCGTATATGATCACACTATCAACTCTTCACTGTGAGTGGGAGAAACGTACCGAATGGCTATAATGAAACAGCCCGCGTTAATCTTGCCCAAATGTCAACGTTACTGAACATCGATTGGCAATCTCAACTCGCAATCAAGCGGTTTTATTGACTGAGCTTGAGTTATATCACAGCTCAGACTCAGCTAATAAAGGTACTTGATTTCAAGCACAATATTCAAGTATTTTGAAATTAAAAATAATTAAAATATTGGCATGATTACTAGCTCAGGAGGTGATATATGAGTCTGCGGTATGATGGCGGCTGAGTATGAGCTACATTGGACTGAACCTAAATATGGCTGTGACTGGAGAAATTGGGCTTATGGGTTTTGCGACCAGTGTAGATCCAGATCAGCCTGTGCATCCGCACAGTCTGACCAGGATCTGCACTGTTCACCGTTCCATCAATGAAACACCCGGCATACCTCTAACAAGGAGTACAGATCACTATCAAACTCAAGGAGTGTGCTATTTGATCAGGAGCTACACTTGTCACAAACCCTATACGCCAGTTTCTATCACAGCCATTGTACAAGCAGCTCCAGTAACCCTTCAATCGCTTTAGTAACCACTTTGGGCGTCGGGAAGAGATTTCACATAAATATTCACTAATATCTGACAAACTTGGGCTTATGCAGTTTCGCCTTTTTTAATCAACGTACACCCGGACTAATTACGAACATAGCTACTTTCAGAGTTTGTGTCGGGCTATTAGAACTGGATGTCGTGTTAACATATGTGTGGGATAAATATAGAGAATAGTAGGTTAGTGCCGTGGATGGGAAAACATATCTGGCAAGGCTTAGGAAACGGGATGGGCGAGGCTCTGCCGAGCACATCCCGTTTCCGTGCCGCGCCAAACATTATTTCCCATTCACGGCACTAACCTACTATTCTATTTATCACGTCAACACCTACAAATGGCTTTAATATGCAAAGAAAAGTAACCCTAGCCACTGCACATATTCATACGCATTGATTAGGTCGTATTGACAGGATATTAACATTCTTTCACGGCACCGTGTTTCACGGCACATACGCACTGTGTTGACGGGATAAAATCTGGAGAACAGCCGTGACGGCGGATTAAGTCGTTTCTGGCAAACCCTATAATACTACAGTGGAATCTCTCTAACCGGACACCAAGAAAACATCTGTGATCTTATTTTTGATGAGTTTCTTGGTAATTTGTATCATGTGATAATGCCTGTACGTGATCGCATAACAAACAACTATGGCTCAGAATTATCGAATATCTGATTTACAGTGACACCTCTCTAAGCCGGACACCCTGGGGACCTCCCAGGGTGTCCGGTTTAGAAAGGTATTACTGTATCATACTGTGTGTACAACTGCTCAGGATGGTCACAAGAAAAATGTAAAACATTTTTAATTTTGCGTTCCTTTATGAGACACGCCATGTGCTTTTGTATCTAAGAATATGCGATATATCATCAAAATATTTACAAAATTTACGATATTGTCTGTAAAGTACGTCGAAAGCTGACGAAATGTTCATAATGCCCAATATAATTCCTCATAATCTATGAGAATTTCGTCACCTTAAATACCACAGTTTCTGAAAAAAAAATATTTCATAGAAAACAGCACATGTTCTTAGGTACAAAATCACATGGCGTGTCTCATATAGGCTACCGACTGAACGAATGGAGCTAAGGATAGCGGATAGCGAAAATCACTTATTTACGTAGCAAGTGATGGCTTTATACATCTGTCCGTCAATGAGTCGTCCGTTCGTCGCATTCCACAGCGGGTGTAGAGTAACATTATACACGTAGTAGCATACTTGTCACATGGCGACAAGCGTAGATCCAGATCAGACTGCGCGGATGCGCAGGCTGATCTGGAACTACGCTGGTCGCAAACACCATAGGTAGTCTCTATATGTCGAAAAACCATCATACTTGTCTGCTTTGAGCACAAATATAGAAACGAGATTTCAACGAGATTACTCATCGTATCAGCATGTAGCCGTTATAGAATACATATTCATACGCAGTTTGGCTGAATTAACGTTTTTTTCCCGCCGTTTTATACACTGATTTATTTCCAATCTGGATATTTAAAAAACTGATTGAGAAACTGGTGTAACACTTATCAGAAATTTCGCGAACTATGTGTACTGAACTGCTTCTGCTTTAAGATTGTTGTGCCCTTCTTGTGGCCCCATGTAGAGTCTATGGAAATCTAATAAAAAACCGTACTCATAAAAAGACAACTGGTTACACCAATAAATTATATGCATATATGTGTCCGATAAGTCTTTGGAAATCACACTATATGCTGTAGTTAGAAAATAAGAAGCACATGTTTGTGTTTTACATGCACAATTTGGCTTCTAAACACCTGTGGAGATACGTAAATATGCAAGCCCTACATCAAAATTGGTACATGTATATTATTCCCATATTACAGGTGTGTGTGTATTTGTATTGCTAGAAGTATCTTGAATTTCAGATCACAGGTATATGGTTTATTTATGCCAGTCGCTATTGTTTTATTAGTAGGGATTTTTATTATATTAAAAAATAGTCCACATCTTTCAGGCGATAAACACAATTTGTTTGCGGCAGAACTTGGTCAATTGATGTATTAATCTACATCACTCATGCTAGGGTATCTCTGATACATGCATACTACAGGCCCGTACGCAGAGGGGTGGGACGGGTGCGTACTCACCTCCCCCCCCCCCCCCTCAACCCTTTCAACACCACAGGCCTGCATAGTTGTATTGGCAAAAAGTGTAGATCCAGATGAGCCGGCTCGTAACGAGCCGTCTCATCAGGATCTGCACATTTTGCAAGTCATTTTCATAATTTTGAGAACAAAAACACCCCATGTTCATAAATGGACTGGTCAGAAAATCATTTTGTGATGATTGGATTTAGTTGCAAAATTAACATATCAAAATCCATTCCAGTTACTTAGGGGTGAAACGGTTAATCTGCCGAGGTCTGTCCGTGGATGTGCAAAAAACATCGATAACGCACCCCCCCCCCCCCTAAATTAATTCCTGCGTACGGGCCTGTACTAAATAAAAGTTTAGCTATACAGATAGTAAGCAGACAGATAGATAGATGCAGCTTTAAAACTTATAAATTTGTTTAATATCTACACATGTAATTCCGTGTTGTTGTTGTTGTTGTTAAACAACGGATATTAGATTTATAAGTATGTTCATGTAAATCATATTCGAACATACAAGACTTGATTAATAACTTCATGATATAATTATAGCGAGCGCGAGCTTGAATAATTTACGAGGAAATTGACCCGCCGCATGTGCCTGTGACTGGAGAAATGGGGCTTAAGGGACCAGTGCTGCTCCTAATCATATAACACACTCCTGTAGCCCAATAATGATCTTTTTTATATGACTGAGAAGTCCAGCCAATGGGATTGCCCAATAGAGGGTCACATGATTGCGGACATACATGGTATTCACCTTCGGCCTCGGTGAATATGACTTTTCGAAGGTCCGTAAATCTCGTGTACGCCTCCTCAGTTGTATAGTATTGAAATAGAAGCATGGCGGGTGTTTCATTAATGTAACGGCGAACAGTGCAGTTCGTGATCAGACTGTGCGTCCGCACAGTCTGATCTGGATCTACATTGGTCGCAAAACCCATAAGCCTCATTTCTCCAGCCACAGCCACATAATTATATGCTATAGCTAGCTTTTAGAAATAACAAATTTGGCAATAAAAATATCAGGTAGTTGATCCCAGTGCAAACGTTAAATAATATGTGGCTGTGACTGGAGAAACGGGGCTTATGGGATTTGTGACCAGTGTAGTTCCTGATCGAATAGCACACTCCTTTAGCCTGATAACGAGCTATATTGATTGCTAGAAGCAATACTGATGTTTCATTGACGGACTAACAAACAATGCAGATCTTGATCCGACTGTGCTGAAGCATTGGTGGAAAGGCGAACAGTGCAGATCCAGACCAGCCTGTGCATCCGCACAGTCTGATCTGGATCTACACTGGTCGCAAACAAAAAGCCACATTTACCAGTAACATTCACATATGTGGCGCGGTGTGAACTTCATACACCGCCAGTGTAGAACATGATCACCCATTTCAAAACCTGATCAGGTCTACATTGTTCAAACAAGCGATTAATTTTTCATGATTCCAGTGTACACCTTTGCGAAACAATTCCCAACTGCAGAAGTTTTATATACACGAGCTGTAATGGCCAAACAGCCTCCACAAGCCGCGTTTTGCCATAAAGCTAAGACGCCAACAAAACCAAAATGCTACTGACGAAAATTACTTAACCACAAAAGCGTATAAATTATAATTGACGCAATTTATATACCTGTGGGCAGCCACATATAGCAAAAAAAACTCTATTCGCGAGATATTAGGAGCGATAGATACTCTACGTAACGCGGCCAGCTGAGAAAAGCGACATTAAAGGTACATACCCACTCTGTAGACGCAAACTATTCTTTATAGGAATTAAATAAGTGTATAATTGTGTCACTATTCCACCAGTTCTAAACATTAAGAGTTCTCGCTATACAGATATAATCATTTAGTACTGTTTATTGTACTGATAGTGACGCGCGGTGGTATCAGGCTACTTTCATATGCAAACGAGGCATGATATTTTTTAATTATTTATACTAATTAAATGCTTCACCTGAAAAAATAATATTTCAGACATATTTTAAATAAAGTTTGATCATTGCACATCAAAAAAATAAAGACAGAGAATAAATAGTATGTCTGTTAACATTTTAACGAAACACGTTTATCGCCCCTGATATCAGAGTGTAAATTTACTACTGATATAAACGTATACTAATGCCACTAAATACGTGGGGTAATGTCGAATGAATGTTTATTTTGCCAGAAAATGTATCAGATAATGTCTCTGATATAACGAACATAAATTATTGTGTCTACTGAGTGGGCATGTCCCTTTAATACATTGCGTTGAAGTCTATGGACGCAACATTTTTCTATTTAAACAATCTGATTATTTTTTGTTTATTTTTTCATAAATGTATATGCTGTCGCCACTCATTCGAACCGTCTCGTCGAGACGGTTCGAATGAGTGGCGACAACATATACTTTCGGCCAAACATAGAGAAAATGGGGAAGAAAATCTACAAATGTTCATACTATGGTAATTCGACCTCCCTTGTAATGATAATGGTATAAGACACTTGTATTAATTGTTCATATCATAATCTTCTTGGCTATTCACATGTTTTGCGGATTATCCTAATGCTACGTCGGTGTCTGCATGAAGAACAACGTAAATCGTGATCACACTGCGCGACTGCGAATTCTAAGAATGGGCTACGCTGGTTGCACACGTTGTGAGGTATTTTTTTCCCGCCGGAGGCTCAGATCTATCACCGCGATGAATCATAAACTGATGGCACGTGCACCGCTAATCGTCGCGATGTTTTGTCGTGTTTTTATATCCGGGCACAGATCGGACACAATCAGGATTTCTTCATGTCTGATCAACATTATGGGTAGACCCTGATAATGAGTATTTGTGGCTGTGACTTACGAAATAGGGTCATACAAATACAATACAAAATATGTATTAGCAATTAAAACAAAGTTTTTCGCTATATTGTATTATAGTCGAAGAGTGAATTATTTTTTTATTTAAAGATGGGTAGAGATTCGGACATTTACTGACTCCTGTGAGATTATGCGTTGACATATCTGGGGCACAGGTGGAAGACTCGGATCTAGGACCTGATAAATGGCTCATTTGTAAACCGTTACCCCACCCACCAATTTCCGTACAATAGACACTATAGCGTTTTCAAGGTAGGAAAGAGCTTAGGAAAATGTAGTTTCGGACTCGCTCAAACACCACACATTTCGATTTTTCTGTTGACTTATATCTCTGGTAATCGATAAATGCCTTAGGTCTTCAACTATATTCACTTCAATGATCTGCTTTAAGCATTTCGTTAGTTACGGGCAAATTAGCTACCGCAGCCTAGACGATAATTGTGTGTACGAAAGAATGTCACACATTTTTGTGGGCTGTGGAAGCATACATTACGTGTAAAATCTTGCTGAAATCCCATTAAAGTCTCAACATATTGAAGTGATTCACTGAAATTAACGTCAGTAAATCCGATGTTAAAATTTATGACTAATAAGTGTCATTCATTAACCTTGAATGATCTAAAACGTGCGTTTATTTTGACTTGCGTTCCAATATTTCGACGTAACCTTCCGTTAACGTTACTTTCGGATTTCCTTTGTTATATTCGCACAATTATCAATAATGACGTCACGGGAAAACCTAAACTGGAGCGTTACAGCCAATCAGGTGGCGATGTGTGTGTGGGATTCTTTCGGAAAGAGATATTTCTCTGTAACGTTGGTAGCTAAAACGTGTGTAACTAACAATACACTAAACACAGATGTTTAAAGTGAATATATTTGGGGACCTAAGGCATTTATTATTTGCCAGAGGCGTAAGTCAGCAGAAAATTTGAAACGTGTGGTGTTTGAGCGAGCCCGAAACTAAGCCTGTCTAGAGCAATTTCCCAAGCTGTTGCCCACCTTGAAAGGCTATACTGTATATTGTAAGGAAATGGGTGGGTGTGTTAACGTTTTTCAAATGAGCAAATAATTGGGTCCTAGGTCCGAGTCTTCCACCTGTGATCTGGGGAGCGGTTGTTAGATGCAATCGAGTTGGCCCATACTTTGCAAAAAGGCTTCTCCCATAAACTGGAAATGGACACATATTTTCTCAGATACCTAGCTGCGCATTGATCAAATACATGCGGGCTGATAACAAAGTGTTATTTACGTTGATACATTGTACGATGTTTAATTGTGGCTGTGACTGGAAAAATGGGGGCTTATAGGTTTTGCGACCAGTGTAGATCCGGATCAGCCTGTGCATCCGCACAGTCTGATCAGGATCTGCACTGTTCGCTATTCGATAAATAAATCCCCGGAATGCTTCCAAAAAGCAATATACGTAGATTGCTATCAGGCAACATGATTGTGATATTTGATCAGTAGCCTATTTCACCAACATTGCAAAGTATACTTATCTAGCAAAGTATACTTTGAGGGAGTAACCATTTATTTTTCCTGAAATGCATTATTTCATATAGAACTAACGACTGCATATATTTGATGATTAAAAGTATGCAGAATTATTATACTGAATTTATTACATTATCACAACCAAAATGGCTGTGATAATGTAATAAATTCAGTATAATAAAAATGTATAAATTTATCCTAAAATTTAAAATTTCTCCCTCAAAGTATACTTTGCTACAAAAGTATACTTTGCAATGTTGGTGAAATAGGCTACTGAAGGTACACTGGTCACAAATCCCATAAGCCCAATTTCTCCAGTCACAGTCATACATTTACGTGGGTTGCAAAATGATTAACTCTGATCCCAAATAGATATAAATAACAGTATACAATATCACACAGGTAGGGTTGCTAGAGCAGATGGCAAACACGCAAACAAGACACATTCAAACTGAAAGCGTCTCACATTATAACTATGGCAACGTGACGTCATCTCCGGCGTGGAAACGCCATCTGTATCATGGGAGGATCCGCGTTTAAATCTGATACACAAATACTGACATCGGTATCTCCATAGATTGCTCTAGGGTGTCCAATACCCTTTATAAAAATACTGGCGGTGAATTGCCTTTTAATCCAATTAAAGTTCAATGTCAGAACGTTAGATTCAATTACCATGGTCGCATATCCTTCCTGTCCTTTGATCGATGCCGCCAATTTGAATAAACAAGGTTGGGGTGGGAGAAAATCGGGTTTACATTTGCATAAACCCTTCTCCTAAGTACATGTAATTTGAAGAAAACAAACATGACGGTTGCGGATGATGCATTCGTAAATAAATAACCGAAGGTTGTAGGAAATGTGTGATTGCATGCGGTTATGATTGGATAAATTGGAAGTATGCATATTTGCGACCGGTGTAGACTCAGACCAGCCTGTGCTGATGCACAGGCTGGTCAGGGTCTACACCGTTCGCCAATGATCTCGCATGCGTCTGATAAACACGATGCTTATTAAGCTGCGTTGGGTGTGGTATAAGACGAGGAGATAGACTGATCAAATACGACATACGCCACATTTCTCCAGTCAACGCCACATACTTGATTATATTAGGAAATGAGTACACGTACACATGTAATAGGGAATACGTTTAGTTTAGGAAACAACTAGGAGAATATTTGATCATGTATGTTTACCTAAGTTCGCAGCCAATATAAATTAGTAAATAAACACGGACGTGCATCATCAAATTTAATCCGCGCAATATTTGCAACCATTTCACGAAAAGAACATGTTTATTGATACTCAGACAGGTGTATCAGTGTTTGAAATATATTATATGTTATATATATGGTTTATTGGGTCCTACATCAGAGATATATTATCGCAATATATATTATTATGATAAGGTTTGGCCTGCATACATCAATGTGGTTTCCAAACTCGAACCCACCGATGTTTGCAGTCAAAACCTTACTACATATCCATATCACCGCTCATGCGTGCGTCAACTGTTCAGAATCTCCATTGAGCCCAATACAACAAACCAATTCCGCCGTAGCCGCTCAGATGTAGTCGGCAGAATAGAAACACCTGGGTCCATTTCACTAAACCTCGTACGACTAAAATGTTCGTAAGTGCAAAATTATGATAGTCTGTAAATTTCACATTAACACATTGAATTATTGGATTTATATGGTGGGGGGGGGGGTGGGGTGAGGAGGGGGGGTGGGGGTAATTATAACAGAAACTATGGATATGTAACAAACACAAAGCAAATTGCTGTATTTTAGTTGCATTTTAACCATTTCTACCTAATGTTATTCCAAAACTGCGATATAAATAAAAAATATGAATAAAAACGTATCTGGGGGCCGTTTCACTAAACTCCGTACAACAAAAATGCTCGTAAGTGCAACTTTAGGTTCGTCTTAATATTTCAATTGACGGATCTACATTTATTGAGCATAGGCTGTATATGCAGCCTATGCTCAATAAATGTAAATCCAATAATTGTTTGTCAGAAAACATGTTAATGTGAAATTTACAGAATAGCATAATTTTGCACTTACGAACATCTTAGTCGTACGAAGTTTAGTGAAGCGCACCCAGATATGTAGTGCAGATGAAGGACCAGCAAAATGGTTGATAAGTTAATATATGTAGAAATTTAGTAACATTGATGTATAGATTTGATGTAAATGACTGTACATGTATATCTCTGTTTCAATACCATATGCGTGTGAAGTGACCATCCTAACCATTAGTATCACAGTTGTACATGTGAGTGTATAACCCCGGATGTTTGAAAGAGGTGTGGGTCCCGATAGTGATACATTATGCATGTTCCACGTGTTCACGATTCCTTCAGGACAAAATCAAATGTCAAGATTTCAAAGATATTCTAATTTTCACAATCATTCGTCCTTTTGATATCGATTTGTAGGTGCGGTCTTGACGTATTTCGGTGAGTAATTCCGCCGTTAACCATATAAGGATGGTCGCAGTCAATGAGTATGTACAACAATAAGTGGACACCTCTCTAAACCGGACATCACACGGTGTCCGGTTTTGATATAGTCCACTGAAAGTGGTTTTGATATAGTCCACTGAAAGTTTGATGTACAGTGGGACCTCTCTAAACCGGACACCCTGGGAGGGTGTCCGGTTTAGAGAGGTTCCGCTGTTTTGCTGTACATACTAGCGTGTGTTCTTTGCTATCATGCACATACCTTATAATTGGCTGTAAATGGCAAGTAAACATATCAAAATTAAGCACAACTAACGTGTGTCTGTGCCAGGTTTGGAGAGGTTCGACTGTATATAATATGAGCACTGAGAGACACATTATGCATGGGAAGATTGAAGAGACAGTATCGTTGGCGACGAATGGAAGCTAACTCGTAGACAAATACACAAACTAATACCAGGGGTCAGTTTCACTAAACTTCGTAGGATAAAACTGTTCGTATACCGATTTCTGTGAACTTACATCATACAGACTCATGGAGTCGAATGAAGCAACCGTATTTACCAACACGTGCAATTCAATATTGTGTACGTTTGATTACACCAGCTAAGTATTTGAAACACCGGCTATCTGCGCAAATTTAATACATGTATCAGTCTAAAGTGTGTGTATTTACTTACGAACATCTTAGTCGTACGAGGTTTAGTGACATAGACCCGATGATCATCGTTATGAATAAATGAACCGTATAACATGACAGACATCGAGTTTTCTCGGAGTCCGACATAGAGAGGTTATATTGTACATGCGAGAACATCGGTTATTTTCGGAAATACGTTATGTTATCATATTTTATAATACCTACATGTATGCTTATTCACATTAAAGACGCTATTTGTGATTTAACTGGTAGTTTGACCGAAATTCATTTTATGAAGGAAAACATTGGTCTGTTACACCTTTTGGCCAGAATAGCCCCTGCTCTGTAACTATGACCGGATAAATGGTATGTATGACATGAATAGCCAGTCTAGCACTAATTGCAGTCTGTAACTCTGTGACCCTGGAGGGTCACAGAGTTACAGGCTGCAACTAGTCTAGCACCTGCTTCAGTCACAAAATACGGTACTGCCAACCGACCACTTAAAAATCACAACTTGAGTTTAGCCCTTTAAACCCGAAAGCCCGCTATAGCGGTTTATGTAAACAGTGTAGTAACGAGCCGGATCATCTGGATCTGCACTTTTTGAAAGTAATTTTCATATTTTTTGAGAAGAAAAAATACCCCCTTTTCATAAATCAACTAATCTGAAAATCATTTTGTGACGGGTTGGATTGATTGCAAACTTAACATATCAAACTCCATTCCAGTACATAGAGGTGTAATGTAATCCAGTATAGATGTGGCTGTATTGGAGAAATTGGGCTCATGGAATTTGTGACCAGTGTAGCTTCTCATCGAATACCACACTCATGTAGCCTGATAAATATATATATATATCGCTTGTTAGAAGCATGACGGGTGTTTCAATGATGGACTAGCGAACAGTGCAGATCCTGATCAGACTGTGCTGATGCACAGACTGATCTGGATCTGCACTGGTCGCAAAACACATAAGCTCATTGTATCCAGTCAAAGCCACATGCCAGGTGTAGGGAGATTACATTATACGTTATTGTGAAACCTAAAACATAGGCTGATCTGGATCTACACGTGTCGCAAAACACATAAGCCCTATTTCTCCAGTCATAGCCACATATTTCATCGTAGCTATATACGTTTTATAATGGTATTATTTTCGCCCGACATGACCCTGGTTAGGAAAGTTAATGGAACGGGAAACAGGGATGTTTGATTACACCAACTGTGTTCTAATTCCCGTTGCCGATATGTTGGCTCACATTGTTGACTGGTTCACACTTTCCCAGCATGTAGTCCAGTCTGTTCACTTACTTCCTGAAGGTTTAATATAAAAATATTGAAGATGTGTGTTTATAACGTAATAAAACACGAATAGCCTGGTAGGAATGTTATGTATTAGGCCAGTACAGTTGTTAATTTACTACTGTAGTACAACTGAAGTTAGATGTTTACGGAGCCCCGCAGGGGACGTAGCATTCTTTTTGTTATTAATTCGTTACAGGAAATAACAATTTGTTCCTTCAATTTAGCAATTCGTTCCCACGAAATAACAATTCGTTCCCACGGGAACGAATTGTTAATTCGTGGGAACGAATTGTTATATCGTGGGAACGAATTGTTTAATTCGAGGGAACGAATTGATAAATTGAGGGAACGAATTGTCATTTCGTGGGAACGAATTGTTAATTCGAGGGAACAAATAGTTATATCGTGGGGACGAATTGTTAATTCAAGGGAACGAATTGTTAAATTGAGGGAACAGATTAATAAAAAAAATCCATGTCCCCAGCGGGGCTCCGTAGATGTTGGTCTACACAATAGAATTGTTTAGACTAACATCTATTTTCTGTTTTGTCTGCATTTTATATGTTATAAGCAGTACAATATTTGATAGTTTTCTGGTGCAACACAACAGTTAGCTGTCATTCTAAACAGTTAGAGTGTTCAGACTAACAGCTAATTTGTGTGTTGGTAGAAACGTTATGACGTTATGAGCTCTAGCGAGAATTTTATAACCAACATCCAAAATTGCGGTCTTATGCAAATGAGGCATATGTCGGTCGCAGCACATATTTTGCGGGTTGAACTTTTTAAAAACACGGGTTTTACGCCATAAAAATAGTTCCAACAGCTTGTATTATACGCCAGTACATTTTAGAGTTGAATTGTTTAGACTAACAGCTAATTTCTGTTTTGGTAGTCATTTTATATGTTATAAGTCAGTATAGCTTATGGTAGTTTACTAGTGCAACAACAATTTAAGTATTATGCCATGTCGTAATTTCACACCATATACAGGAATAATGACATCGATAATTATGAAAGTCACACGAGAGACTGGAGACGGGGTTTATGGCGCGGTTGTGTCAATATGGCGGCAGTTTATAATGATGTATTGCCTCACATATGCAAACATACCTCGCCTGAATTTTAAAATGGTTGGGTTAGACGTGTGTAGTAAAATGTCCTGCTACTGTGAAACGTCTCTAAACCGGACACCCTGGGAGGTTCCCAGTGTGTCCGGCTTAGAGAGGTTTCACTGTAAACCGGGCATTTGATCATTCTGAGCCATAGTTGTGTGCTGTGCGATCACGAACAGACAGTATAACAGGAGATAAATGACCAAGAAACTTATCAACAATAAGATCACAGGTGTTCTCATCAATATGACGACAGTTTAATATGATGTATTGCCGCACATATTCAAACATACCTTTTAATTTTAAAATGCTTAGGTATGTAGTAACATGTCTCGCTAAGTACTACATTGTTATTATTGTTGCTGTTGCTGTTGTTGTTGTTGTTGTTGTTGTTGTTGTTGTTGTTGTTGTTGTTGTTGTTGTTGTTGTTGTTGTTGTTGTTGTTGTTGTTTGTTGTTGTTGTTGTTGTTGTTGTTGTTGTTGTTGTTGTTGTTGTTGTTGTTGTTGTTGTTGTTGTTGTTGTTGTTGTTGTTGTTGTTGTTGTTGTTGTTTGTTGTTGTTGTTGTTGTTTGTTGTTGTTGTTGCTTGCTGCTGCTGTTGTGTGCTGCTGCAGCTGTTGAGTTTGCTGCTTGCTGCGCTGCTGTTATGTTGCTGTTGATGTTGGTGTTGATGTTGTTGTTGTTGTTGTTGTTGTTGTTGTTGTTGTTGTTGTTGTTGTTGTTGTTGTTGTTGTTGTTGTTGTTGTTGTTGTTGTTGTTGTTGTTGTTGTTGTTGTTGTTGTTGTTGTTGTTGTTGTTGTTGTTGTTGTTGTTGTTGTTGTTGGTTGTTGTTGTTGTTGTTGTTGTTGTTGTTGTTGTTGTTGTTGTTGTTGTTGTTGTTGTTGTTGTTGCTATTGCTATTGTTGTTGCTATTGTTGTTGCCGTTGCTGGTGATGCCGCTGCCGCTGTCGCTGTCGATGTCGATGAAGTTGTTACTGTCACTGTCGATGTTGTTGCTGATTCAAGTTCCTGTATTTGTTTTCTGAATCGCAATTTAATTATCAGTACAATGCATCTTCAAAAGTTTTAACAACATATAACAATTGTGTAGGTACAGCCACTAATATGGCCGATTTGAAAAGACCATGTAATGGTCAGTATTTTGACTCCATGGTTTCGTACATGCGCACTACTTAATAAGTAGTGCGCATGTACGATACCATGGAGACATATATGTACTGCATGCCCTCCTCTCTGAACGCGTCCATTGAAAACCCATTATAATTTGGCAGTATCCGCACGGTAACTGTACGACGCCCCTCTGATTGACGGTTACACACGATGGCGCATGGAAACCCAATCTTCGCTAAGAGCAGACTCGTGTACGCTCTAAAAACAGAGAAAAAACAACAGCTAAGAAGCAAGTATCCAGAACACGTTATTCTTCACTGTAACCTTTTTATATTCAGTGGGACCTGTCTAAACAAGCCACCATGGTAGGTTTCACAGCATTTGAGGAGGTATATGGGCATTGTAAGATACATTTATGTTCGTTGCAATCATCATCTGCGATCATATATGTGATTGTGACTGGAGAAATGGGGCTTATGGGATTGTGACCTGTCTAGCTCCTGGTCATATAGCACAATCCTTTATCTTGATAGCGATTTATATTGCTTGTTAGAAGCATGTAGGGTTTTAATTTGATGGCTCAGCCAACCAAATCGCTTGATTGAGAGTATATGTAGTGTCAATAGATGTTTAGAAATGTTGGCATCTGGGCAATATTAACGCAGGAGGTAGTGTACATACACAAGCACCTGCTCTTGTAATCGATTAGAGTGCGTGGATTTCTTGGCTCCAGGGGGGTGTTTCACTAAACTTCCTACGACTAAAATGTTCGTAAGTGCAAAATTATGATAGTCTGTAAATTTCACATTAACAATGTTTTCTTGTAAACAATTGTTGGATTTACATTTATTGAGCATAGGCTGCATATGCAGCCTATGGTCAATAAATGTAAATCCATCAATTGAAGTTTACAGACAATCCTAAATTTGCACTTACGAATATTTTAGTCGTACGAAGGTTAGTGAAACGGGCCCCAGGTTCGGCACTGCCTGCGCTAATCTTTCCAATAATTTAATTTATTATTATTTCAAAATACTTCAATATTGTTCTTGGAATCGAGCAGCTTGATTGACTGAGTCTGAGCTGTGATATAGCTCAGACTCAGTTAATCGAACTGCTTGATTGCTGTTGCCAATAGATGTTCAGAAACGTCAATAATCTAGGGCTCCGAAACCTGGCTGGATAGCTTGGAAATGATGTAATTAAGAAAACAACAACAAACATTTTCTTTAGTTCCCATGTTAAATCGTTTCGTCACGGATGTCCGTTGGTATACAAAATGCGAATAACTGAATAAATGCTGGAAACAGCGATTTGAAGTGAGTATATTCACACACCTAATACCTTTATCGATTACCAGAGACAGAAGTCATATATTTAATCGATGTTTATTGTGTTTGTGCGAGCCGGAAAAGAGAGGGCTCTTTCTATAATAGCCCTATTTATACTCACCTTTATATAGCATATGGTACTGTACGAGACCAAGTGGGTGGGGTAATGGGATTTCTTTAATAGGCATTTTTTTTGGTGTCATAGGTCCGAGTCTTCCACCTGTGGTCTCCACCTGCTCTTTCACTCGAGGTTAAATTCTCACAGGGAAATTATTTTTCGTAATAAAATCAATAGTTGACCGCTCATTTAATAGTATGCACAGTGACATATAAGTTCGTCAAATTAACCGAAAATGCGACACGTAACAAACAGTGAGAATAGTGTTGGTACATGTATAATTATATCTCGTACAGGGAATGGATTTCCGTAACACATGTACGAATATGTTCACCATTATACTTATTAATTATACCATACTATACATCATATCACTGTCAGTTTCATGTCTACAAATATGGTCCACCATCTGACAAAAAGGGACGTTTACCACATACGCGATCAGCGTAAACCTTGATCAGCCTTGATTCGCGCAGATCAAGCTTTGCGCTTTTTGCAGAAAATATGTATTACACATGAGACCCCACACACAGATGAATTCTGACGTAATAAGACGTATTTTCCTGGTTCCCTGTAACCAGTATAGAATCAAGACAGGCATAGCCTGATCAGCGTCGGTTCCGTCCGTTGCCCAGTTTCACCTAACAATAGCTTGCCTTCTGAATCGATTCTCCAAAATGACAAACCCAAGGTGTATGATCACGTGGTACTAACAACAACAACAAGTACTGAAACTTCCAGAATCCATCTGATTCAAAGTACGTATTATTTTATAGTGTCCTTATTTCGTAACGGATTTTGATGAAATATTGCGCATCAAACACGTCTTGTTAAGCTGCATTTGGTGATCTCTGTACTTTCGCCCCAAACTTCTGTCGTTTTTGCGAAGATTCGATTTCCGTGTCTGCCGACACGGAAATCGATTCTTCACAAAAACGACATAGGTCTGTGCCGAACTCCCTGGACGACCAAATGCAGCTCACGAAGACGCGTTTGCTGCGCCATATTTCATCAAAATCCGTTGCATATTAAGGAAAATATCAAATAATACTTACTTTGGAGTGGGCGACGTTGTTGTTGTTGTAACCACGTGATCATACACCTTGAAACCTATACAGTTTTCAAATGTACGAGGCGAGGCTGGGAAACCCGTATATAGTTTGAAGGCTACTGCATTCTATGCCGATATACCTGCCAGCTCTGTATAATAGTCGACAATTCCTATGTCAATAAGGAATCATCACAGAGTTCATATAAATAGAGAATACCAGACTCCCCTCTTTTGACATCACGTTTATCATGCTGGGAAACGCGTAGGAATTCCGAGGCTAACCTCCTGCCGATTCCAAGCCGATCCTGATAACGTTGATATACTGGTATTAAAACGTGAGCCTGGTATGTCCTTTATCAGACTCCGAGAATATATTATGTTTAGAATGGGGATGTTTGACAGTGGTTTTACTGAAAAACGATTGCGGCCAACAGTTCACGTTGAACCATTAAACTGACGTCCGTATGTGACGTCATGCGACGTCATCCTTCCAAATACCGTCAAAAGGCTTCGCGTCAGTACACACTAGCTTACATGATTGTATCCACGAGGATTCCTGTATTCCTTCAACGACCTGAGCCATATTGTTCAAAACTCCTCTTTAAATAGTTTAACGGTCTGTCACGGTTAAGAGGTTTTGGGCAACCGGGCCCAGGTATATTTATATAATAAGATATTGTAGGGCATGTACATGATCGTGGGTTGTGACACATATATATAGGCACTGTAGCCTATTTCATCAAAATTGCAAAGCAAAACATACTTATCTAGCACAGTGTACTTTGAGGGGGTAATCATTTATTTCCCCTGAAATGAACTATTTCATATTGAACTAACGACTACATATGTGTTGTGAGTAAAAGTATGCAGAATTATTATACTGAATTTATTTCATTATCACAGCCAAAATGGCTGTGATAATGTAATTAATTCAGTATAATTAAAATTAATAAATTTATCCTTAAATTGAAAATTTCCCCCTCAGAGTGTACTTAGCAAGATAAGTATACTTTGCCATTTTGATGAAATAGGCTACTGATCTGACCTGGGGCTATACGCTTACTATATATACTGTATTGTCCCCTTTTCTCATAGAGTGTTCCATTTACATCCATCAGACGTATATACAACATTTAACGTGTTTTTCGTTGTTATTAATATTTTTTACATAATCAGTTATATTAATTACCATCTTCGGCACAAATACTCGTCAACGATTGGTTGCTGTCTGCACAGGAAGAGACGACGTGACGTATGTGAACCAGCAAAGCAAATCAGTACACAGAATAATGAAGGAGAAACATAATAATTCAGTAAATCTTATAAACATAGAAACACAAGAAAATGACAAATATCAGATAACGCCCAGTCTAGTAAAGCACGGGACGGCTTAACCGTGGCTGCAAGAATGTTACAATTGCAGCGAATTGTCTCAACACCTTATTATACTGAATTTATTACATTATCACAGCCAAAATGGCTGTGATAATGTAATAAATTCAGTATAATAAAAACTTACACATATAAAACTACAACTTATTTAACAGGGGTGTGAGAACCACATTGTGAGAAAATAGGAAATTAGTAAAAATGTGACAAAAAATAGGTAACCAATTCACCACCACCTCCAAAAAAGGATTTTAGTTTTAATTTTTTTAACAGCTTCAATAAAATCCAGAACGTTTTATTTAAAAAGAATATTTACAAAGGAAATGCCGTGAAAAAAGGAAACTTCACACCCCTGTTTAATTGTGATGGACTTCATTGTAATGTATGCCCAATAATAATATATGTTAATGATTGCAAAGCACACATACATTTCCAACAGACTTGATATAGCACAATTACAATGGAATGTCTCTAAACCGAACTCCCTGGGAAACTTCCCAGGGTGTCAGGTTTAGATAGGTTCAACTGTATGCAATATATCATACCACATACTATTATGAGGACAACCAACAATGTAGTAGAATATCATTTAAACAGTGTCATACTTATGCATGCAATTGTGTTGGCAAACTACTGTTATGTAGATATGTAGATATCACACAGTTGACCAGCATTGTCCAGTTTTGTTCCTGCAGCTACACACCACGTGGGCATGAAGAGCTAATGACAATTAATCACATTTGACAGCATGTAAGATCGATAAACCACGACCTTTAGATTTAGGTCGTGGAGTATCTCCTTGTACATGCGGACAAACGTGATATAACTACTGTCTGTTCCACGTTTTTCTGCCGACGAACATTTGGCAATTAAACACATTAAATCCAAAGAAAATATATAAATGTAAGTACTTTTTCATCAGTAACAAAATGTCACCCTCCCAAAATTAGTTTTATTTGATGAAATTCCATAAAATATTGATTTTATTGCGAATATTCTTTTATTTGTGGACCAATTTTCAAAATTTAACTTTGTTTTCTTAGTTACATCATTTCCAAGCTACATAGCCACGTTTCGGAGTCAATTTCCAATTTCTTTTGTTGTTTTTTTGTCTCCTCCCCCACCTCTTCCGTCTCTTTTCCCCCATGTTAAATTCCCATAGGAGAATGTTGTTTTCGCTATTAAATCAATATTCCATGGAATTTCATCAAACACATTTGTTTGGTTATGAATATACCGAACACATGTACATTGTTGCAGCTTGAACGTTTCTATTAATGATTTCGAAAACTTTGGAATGATTATAATTATTTAAAAATCTGTCACGCTAAAAAGAAACTTATAACCCTGAAATAACATGTAGTGATATTCTGAAAGTAGCACAATGCGGATTTTCTCACAGTCTACTCCATGTCATTACACTACGCCCTGAGAAAGTGATATTCATTAACCCTTGCTACTCTGAATTAAACGTTGTCGTCTGCTGGAAATGTTTTATTTTCAATATTTCTCGACAAAAACCTGGTTTTGACAGCACATGAGAATCGTCTCCAGTGGAGACGATTCTCATGTGCTGTCAAAACTAGGTTGTTGTTAAGAATTAAAGCAAAAATGAAAAACAGCAGACGGAAATTTCCGTCAACAGCGTAGGAAGGGTTAATCAACCTTGTTTGTACTTAACACAATATTAGTACATGTTACTTGTATTTTATCTCCTACATCACAACAGGCTATTGTCTACTGTACAGGTCAGTCTGTGAGTGAATAATGAAGCGGTCAATGGAAGAATGTGGCTAACTCCCTCACGGAGTTAGCCACCTTCTTCCACTGACCCCTTCAATTATGCATTAAAGCATCTTCATATTTTCTCAACACTGCATTCGAAGATCTGCGATATGTTGCTTGCTTAACCCTTTCCCTGATAGAGACGACTTTTCACGCCTCTGCAGAAGATGTCTTTTGAAAACATTGTGTGAAAAGGAGAAATTGCTTGTAACAAGCAATTTCTCCTTTTCCCACAATGTTTTCTACTCTATCAAATAATTTAACCATCATTAGACCCAGCATTTGATTCTTTTATTCAGATGTTTTGGATTTGGAAGAGTCGAAATATCGCAAAACAGGGAAAGGGTAAAAGGTACTTCTGCGTAAAACGTTGATCACGCGACAGGTAAATGGAGCAGGATTGACTAAATGAAAGCTTTATTAACATACAATTAACATACAATGAATACAGGCGAGACAACACATCTATATAATTGCTTATTAAACGTACGTAGACGCCAGCAAATGCAAATTGTCATATACTGCGCTATACAGTATCACCTCTGAAACGGACACTAATATTTCCGAACTGTATTTACTTTTAATAGCTTTCAACGTACGCCATTTCCAACCATAGCGTCTTCTAAGAATGAAAACTACGCACGCATGTCTTGAAATACAGATCAGGGGGCCGTTTCACTAAACTTCCCACGACTAAAATGTTCGTAAATGCAAAATTATGATAGTCTGTAAATTTCACATTAACAATGATTTCTTGTAATCAATTATTGGATTTACATTTATTGAGCATAGGCTGCATATGCAGCATATGCTCAATAAATGTAAAGCCATCAATTGAAATTTACAGACTATTCTAAGTCTGCACTTACGAACATTTTAGTCGTACAAAGTATAGTGAAATGGGCCCCTGATGTACCTGAATACAATGGGGCCTCTCTAAATCGGACACCCTGGGGAACCCCAGGGTGTCAGATTTAGAGAGGCTCCACAGTATATGTAACAGGAGTAGGATTAGCTCAGTCGGACTGCGGATCGGGAGTCCCCTGGTTCGATTCCCACCTCGACAGCTGCGAATGGCCGATTCGGCTTGTCCTTGGGCAAGACTCTATGGATGTGCACGCAGCCTAGTCAGATGGGGACTTAAATAGTCGGTTCTCACATGCAAGGTCATCGAGCCAGTGCCGTCGTTAAATCAAGGCATTTGCATTTAACTGGAATATTCTAAGCCTTTGACTTTCATAGTTGATTTAAAAATTACACACTTATTGGTAAATACAGTACACTAGGGTATCCCGCAAACACAAAGTATTAGACTAGTGTATAAATGGTTGAAATATCAATTACCGTTTGACACCAATACATAATTCATGCGATATTCAATCTAACGTCTCGTAAAATCAAGGTGTAACTTTCCACTAGTAAACAAATCGCTCCGCCATTTCTGGCAGGTTGAGTGGCTATCGTGACGGGCACTGCGTGCATGTCTGATACAAGAGACAACGGTACGTGCTCGTGGCGACATGACGTCGAGCTCGAGAACAGCGATATCATGGAATGTTGGAACCATGACAGAGGGTTGAAGCACCGATCGGAAACAATGTCCATTTCATGGAATATGAGACGGGTGTTTACACAATATGTATGTTTTTCTGTACCTGTAGTTGTTTAATCTTGGCCAGAGTTCCTGTTTGTATTTACCTGACAGGTGAAAGTATATTATCGTATGTACCGTTGGTGGTGAATGGGTCGTTTTCAGGGTATTGGATCCGAATTGTTATCTGTGTTTAACTCGCAGACAAACAGTTTGATTGGTGAAGTGGCTCAGTCTCAAACTGGCTCAGTCTCAAACAATCACGTTAATTTATTTCAGAACATTCGAGTACATTTACGTTATTATTACAGACCAATGTTGGCCACATTAATGCAACTGAGTGGAACCAGGCATATGCAGCCTATGCTCAATAAATGTAAATCCATCAATTGATATTTCCAGACGATCCTAAATTTGCACTTACGAACATTTTAGTCGTAAAATGTTTAGTGAAACGGCTCCCAGCATTGCCATATTGTTTTCTACGTTCCATATTTGACACATAGCAGAAGTAAAAAATACAACGCAACATGGTATTGGTTTGGTTTAGTAATAGTGCGTGTGCATCGACAGTCACGCGCAATTTGGAATTAACACTGATCTAATCACTGACACGGGAAATCCGGTTGGCATGCAGTTGAACCTAATCATTTCACTTTGGACGAAATGCTGATTACGGCACCATATTCCATGACGCATAGAAATTCACACTGAACAATACAGTTGTACGGAGCCCCGCAGGAGACGTATAATTCTTCTTTTTTGGTAATTCGTTCCCACGAAATAGCAATTCGTTCCATCAATTTAAACGAATTGTAACTTCGAGGGAACGAATTATTAAATTGAGGGAACGAATTGTTAATTTGAGGGAACGAATTGTTAAATTGAGGGAACGAATTGTCATTTCGTGGGAACGAATTAATAAAAAAGATATCCTCGGCTGGGCTCCGTACAGTTGTCCCGGCTATATAAAAAAGTTAGGGTCATTAATGTTTGTATATACATGTGCTGGTATTTTAGCCCTGATTTACAAGCGATACATTGCCACCAGCGCTAATCTTGTCAATGTTTATAAATGTCATTATTCCAAAATACTTGAATATTGCGCTTGAAGTCAAGCAGCTTCATTGGCTTTGGCTGAGCCTGAGCTGTGTTACAGCTAAGGCTTAGCCAATCAAACTCCGTGTTGGCGAGTTGACATTGTTAAAAAAAAACGTCCATAATCAGGCCGCATGCGGTCGTGTTAGGAACAAAATTGCTACCCCGATCCATACATGAACCTCTCGCGTAGATAACATATCGGAGGCGTTATTATTGTAGCTAGCGATCGTGTGTGTTCAGTGTAAGCTTTCATGTATCATAACTCTAATGTGCATGATCACGTGGTTACAACAACAACAACGTCGCCCACTCCAAGGTAAGTATTATTTGATATTTTCCTTAATATGCAACGGATTTTAATGAAATATTGCGCAGCAAACGCGTCTTCATGGGCTGCATTTGGTCGTCCAGGGAGTTCGGCACAGACTTATGTCGTTTTTGCGAAGAATCGATTTCCGTGTCGGTAGACACGGAAATCGATTCTTCGCAAAACGACAGAAGTTTGGGCGAAAATACAGAGACCACCAAATGCAGCTTAACAAGACGCGTTTGATGCGCCATATTTCATCAAAATCCGTTACGTAATAAGGACAATATAAAAGTCAGATGAATCAGATGGATTCTGGAAGTTTCAGTATTTGTTGTTGTTGTTAGTACCACGTGATCATACACATTGAACTCTATGCTGGGCCATAATATTATGTGCTCTGTGTAAGCATACGCACATGTAGATTTCCAGCATGTACCGTAATAACCCTAAATATTCTGACACATTTTATTCAGAGAAGCGAGCGTGTGTACATATGTGGTTTCTCAAAACATATAGTGCCCCAATATATAAGGTTAGTATGGCTGGGCGGGGTCAGCAAAATAGTCATGTATTTGGACACAATTTGTTTTGGGAAACCCCTATTTTATAGGGGTTTCCCAAAACAAAGTGTGTCTGAATATGTAAGGTAATTACGGTACCCGTTAATCTTGCTTGACCAATAAAACTGCGAGATTGCAGATTCAGACTTCTTACAAAAACTCAGCGTATTATTCTCATATTGAGTAATATATAAACAACATTCACCAGTAGCCAATTTCACCAACATTTCAAAGTATACTTTTCTAGCAAAGTATACTTTGAGGGAGAAATTTTCCATTTTTGGATAAATTTATTAATTGTTATTATACTGAATTTATTACATTATCACAGCCAATTTGGCTGTGATAATGTAATAAATTCAGAATAATAATTCTGTATACTTTTAATCATCAAATATATGCAGTCGTTAGTTCAAAATGAAATAATGCATTTCAGGAAAAATAAATGATTACTCCCTCAAAGTATACTTTGCTAGAAAAGTGTACTTTGCAATGTTGGTGAAATAGGCTACATATGTCCTTGGCTGTCATAATCCAAGGTCAGACGAACCGATATCCAAGACTCAGTATTTGATCATACTAAGCCTTTAATCCTTGATTTCTTGCCGAATGCCCCCGTATCCTAATTGCATTTTCGTGGTCCATGTCCTGTATAGGGACGTAAAGATTCGGCATGATGAGATATTATGACAAAATGAATCGTTTGACGCATTTGACCAAAAAGGTGATTTTCGCTAAGCTTCATCAGACAAAAAAAAATGTTCGTTCGAAGATTATTATAAGTTTTCTTCACACAGGTATGTGGATCACTAATACCATTTACCTACATCTTTAGGTCATTAAATTTAACACATTGATCACAGTTTTATCAAAATCGGTGGCTAATTACTGCGAACATTGTTCTACATTTTTGGAACTTAGGAACATTTTAGTCATATGAAGATTAGTGAACTTGGCCATCATGCGTCCTGTTTAGAAATGGTCACTTGTGTGTACATGCAGTCGTAATACAGTGCAACCTCTCTAAACCGGATTCCGGGAACTGCTTTGATTGGTTTCACCGATATTTATATCTGATGTTTGTGTCTTTTCACGATTGCAAAGCACACAAACACACTTGAGGCATGATACTTTTTTTTTAATTATCTATGCTAATTAAATGCGTCACCTGAAGAAAATCATATTTTCGACAGATTATAAAGTATGATCATTGCACATCAAAAAATAAATATAGAGAATAAATAGTAATTTCCGTTAATATTTTAAGGAAACACGGTTATCGTCTGATATTAAAAATGTATAAGAATGCCAATCAATATGTGGGGTAATGGTTAATGCATGTTTACTTTGCCAGAACTTGTCTCAGATTATGTCTCTGTAGCCTATTTCACCAACATTTCAAAGTATACTTTTCTAGCAAAGTATACTTTGAGGGAAAAATGTTCAATTTAATTTATTAATTTTTATTATACAGAATTTATTACATTATCGATAATGTAATACATTCAGTATAATAATTCTGCATACTTTTAATCATCAAATATATTCAGTCGTTAGTTCTATATGACATAATGCATTTTGTGGAAAATAAATGATTACTCCATCAAGTATGCTTTGCTAGTACTTTGAAATGTTGGTGAAATAGGCTACAGATCTAAAGAACAAGTCTGTGCCTACTGAGCGGGCATGTACCTTTAACTGCCATCAGCTACTATAGTGGTTGCGGATCATTCTGTGATCATTATCAAGAAAAACAAGAATTGTTGCAAGCGTCGTAAGATCCCATTTTCAACCGGTATCGCCAATGTACAAGCATATCTGTAATGTTAATCTGGATCACCGCGCACAAAAATGATACGCCATTAATTAGCGATTAACGGATTTGGATAAAACCTGGAACTGCTATAACAGGTGCCGCCGCTTCCGACGTCATAATATTCAAACCGAACCCTGGAACTATGTGACGCGTCATGGCAGGATAGGGTTAATCGCGATTTTGACAAGTGTAGCTCCTGAATATTTCTGTCTGAAATTGGGCAAACGGCTGAGAAAGGGCAGTATTATAGCATTCGTCGCCAGCGTAGATCCTTATCATCATGTGCTCATCAATAATGGTTCACGGGCGTCGTATTGCATAGAGCGTCATATGTGGCTGTGACTGGAACTGGGGCTCATGCGCAAGGTGATCAGTATAGACACAGACGAACCTGCGCGTCCGCTAACAAACAGGAGAGAGCACCATGGCATGGGATCTCAGATGGAAGACTCGGACCTATGACAACAAAACAATGCCCATTAAAAAATCCCATTACCCCACCCACCAGGTGGGTGGGGTAATGGGATTTTTTTAATGGACATTTTTTTTTGGTGTCATATATCCGAGTCTTCCACCTGTGCATGGGACTTCAGGAATGCGCTAGGAGACCATGATCTAGACTGGCCATAAATGCCATAAGCCCAATTTCTGCAACCAGAGCCACAGTTGAGACACTTCATGTGATTTTCTACGTTCGGACACCTGCGTAATTTCATTGAATACGTTTACAAAATTTACAATATTCTTCATAAATAAAGTCAAAAGTTTTCAGAATACATGCGGAATATAATTCATAATTCCGCATGTACTCTGAACATTTTGTCAACTTTCGACGAAAATATTTACGGAAAATATTGTAAATTTTGTAAACGTGTTTCATGAAATTACGCAGATGTCCGAAGGTGCAAAATCGCATTGCGTGTCTCATATGAGACAATGGTATATTTATGAAGTATTCCACATCACCCGTATTCCCGAATTTGTCCCCTGGACCCGGTTGCTCAAAGCTTCTGTTAGCTTAACAGACTGTTAAATCCTTAGCATTGCTAAGGATTTAGCAGTCTGTTAAGCTAACAGAAGCTTTGAGCAACCGGGCCTAGCATTGCTAAGGATTTAACAGTATGTTAAGCTAACAGAAGCTTTGAGCAACCGGGCCCTGGATATTAGGACACGCAGACACGGTCCGGGTATGCAATGGGATACCTGTATACCTCAACATAAGTTATTTATTACAGTACGGAAAGCCTCGTTTGCTAACGGAAAGAAATATGCATCCGAGTGGGATACTTTTTGTATTTTCTAAACACTATAGCCATTCGTTCGGCTTATATTTAAGAGTGGGAATTTGCTCGAACACCTTCCATACCCGGGATATAGCCTAGTAAAGAAACAGGCCAATGGTCGTCGGCCTGGTTTATATTTCCGAATTTCGATAACTTTTGCAATTATTCAGACACTATAAGCAGTATGGGAATATTTGATATGTGTTCAGCAAATCCGAATATGGCATACAACACAAGGTAGTTTTGGACTAACGCCAACTCGTCGACCCGTGAAATGTTAAGTAAACGTGGATTTAATATCAAGCATGCTATTAATCCACGTAATATGCCAAATACTATACGCCAATTAATCTAATGAGCCGGAAAGGTTAGATCTTATTTCAAGCGGAAAACCGTTCCTTTCACCGAAAAAAATGTAATTGCCATGCATTTACTATAGATGTATTACTATAATATTATCTTGTATACCTGTACAGTGACACCTCTCTAAACCGGACACCCTGGGAGGTCCCCAGGTTGTCCGGCTTAGAGAGGTTTCACTGTAAATCAGACATTGATCATTCTGAGCCATAGTTGTGTGCTTTGCAATCACGAATAGACGGTATCACCTGAGATGAATGACAAAGAAACTCATCAAAAATAAGATCACATGTGTTTTCTCGATGTCCGGTTTAGTGAGGTTTCACTGTGCATGTAATAGGCTGAACATGAGGGTTTGTCTGGAAACTTTTCTGTATGCCTGTAACTGGAGAAATGTGGCTTATGACCTTTGTGGCCCCTGTAGCTCCTGAAGAGTGTATGTGCCTATTGTCTTTTTCACGAAACCAGAAAAGAATTTTCGGCCATATATACAATGCAAAACAATATAATAATATTAAATTTTATCAAAATTTAAGAATGAGCCTTCTTTTTATTTCGTGAAATTTTGTCAAATATTGATTTTATTTCGAAAAATTAGTTATCTTTGGGAATTTAAAATGTGGAAAAAGAAGTGGAGAACCTGGAGGAGGAGTCGAAAAACGAAATATTTTGGAGATTTATGACAAGTGTAGCTCTTGAAAAAATAAATAGCACACTCCCTGTGACATCGGGGTAGAACCAGGTCAGTCTGTACAGTGTACAGGTTTACAATCTGTAGCCGATATCACCAACATTGCAAAGTATACTTATCTTGCTAACGACTGCGTAGAATTGATGATTAACAGTATGCAGAATTATTATACTGCATTTATTACATTATCACAATGTAATAAATTCAGTATAATAAAAATTAATATGTTGAATTAAATTGAAGATGTCTTCCTCAAAATTTACTTAGCAAGATAAGTATACTTTGCAATTTTGGTGAAATAGGCTGCAGGTATTCATGCCCTTATCGTATCGCCGAGTTTTATAATAGTTTCGTTAACTGTACACGCGGAAGTTAAAACAAAATTCAGGACTAATGAAGAGTGGTCATAAAATATGCTATCATTTCACATTCAATACCATACAAGACATACGTCTATACAAAACCTAGCCTTTGTTGAATCTGTAAGTCCCAAGTAAATGAAATGTAGGGTTCGAAAACGCCAATGATGTTAGAATCTTAATTAAAAGTATGCATATATATGACACACCAACGACGAAATGGATTACATTTGAGCTAAAAGGAAATCACAGGGAGACGTATATCTAAGTGGTTGGTGCATAATGTGCTGATGACCTTTAACGTAATAAAAAGGTTGGCCTTAAATTGAAAATCCTAAGTTTATGTTTGGGACTTTCAATTTAAGGCCAGATTTTGTATTACGTTAATGGTCCTTAACACAATATCCAAACAACGAGCCGTCCCTCGTTGAGAGAGGCTATTCACAAGATACATGCTTTGAAACATTGAAAGAGTTAATAGTAATGTATGTATATGGGTCTATATGTAAACTACGGAGGGAACGAATGGAACTTGATCTGCTAGTATTAAGGTATAGTCAGCTAATTATAAAGATCAAATTCCGTCCCGTCTACAGTTTATACACAGTAGAGATAACATCTCGTGTACGAGTAAACAACCCAGCGCTAGAGATCATATTCTGGGTTCAGGAACCAACCAACATTTATTACATTATCACAGCCAAAATGGCTGTGATAACGTAATAAATTCAGTATAATAAAAATTAATATATTATCCTTAAATTGAAAATGTCTTCAAAATTTACTTAGCAAGATAAGTATACTTTGCAATTTGCACGAGTTCCATAGCATTCGATATTGCGCAATATCGTTGCGCGGCGGAACGAGTGGCATATAGTATCCACATACAAATCAAATGACCTTTTTATTATAGGCCCTGGTTATATACGTATATCACTCGCACATTATATGGGCCTCAATAAAAAAAAAATAAATAAAAAATAAATCAATTAGTGGAGAATTAGAAGGAATTATTTTACAAGGTGACACATAGTTCCAGCGCTGACCAATACAAACTCACGACACGTTACTATGGAAACATATTGACAGCGCTTGCCTTCCATTGTGTTTCAATGGGAATAGAAAATACGTATTTAATAAAGGTACTTTATTATATGGGTATTTTCGTCTCCTATTGAACCACAATGCAAGGTACGCCATCAATATGTTTCTATATTGCCGTCTCGTGAGTTCATATCGGTTAGAGCCGGAACTACGTTTTACGTCGTAAACTGGTTTCTTCTAGGTCATCAGTACTTACTTTGTTATTTCAATTATAGCTTGTATATTTTTCGAGCCGCATATAAACTGTGAGTTATTTACGTATATACTAACAATGTTATTTTGGTCTCTATGTCGTACGTTACGCAACTCATGCACACATCCACATACAAATCAAATAACATATAATTGCATAAACCTTTAGTACAACTCAGGTTCGGCAAATCAAACTGCTTGACAGTGCTAACAGGTGCTTAGAAACGTTGATACTATGGGCAATATTAACGCAGGTGGTTGCGTACGTGTTCATATTGAATTTGTAATTCGGTGCATCTAGTGGAGCCGTATATTTGTGAATGAGTGATAATGGCAAAGTGCATACTGAAATAAATGTATCATTCAGTTGTCACAACAGCGTCTGTGCTCAACAGTTGCGTGCCTTTATCATATTAATATGGGCCTTATGGTTAATTCATCAATATGGAACGCCAAATCTACATAAACTCGAATAATTAATGCTAGCTCTAAATAATTAGAGCCAGCATTAAATATTTAGAGCTAGCTCAAAATCATTTGAAGAGCTCTCTACATAATAGTTCGAAATATTTAATTTGAGCTCTTAGCTAGCAATAATTATTTGAGTTTATGTTGATTTGGCGTTCCAAGAACGCCAAATCGACATAAACTCAAATAATTAATGCTAGCTCTAAATATTTAATACTAGCTTTAATTATTTAGAGCTAGCATTAATTATTTGAGTTTATACAGATTTGGCGTTACATACTTCAGCGTAGATGATGAGAACGTGTTCATGAAAATGTTAATAAGATTTCGGTGAAAATAGCGAACAGTGTAAGTATGCATAGACTGGATCAATATGTCACTGACCGGACTGCGTAAATTCTTAAGCCTGACCAGCATATGCGACATGATCTGGGTCTACACTGGTGGTAAATATAATAATTTAATAAAGCCTTTTTTCTAATCCTGTCACATATGCAATGTACATGACATATCTATTCTGTGGGGAATTAATCCAATTTCGCATCTTCGTTGAATTCACGTTTTTCATTCTAGACGTCCGTACGTCATTTGTATCACTACGCATGAAAGAAGCCAATAATGTTGCGTAATTTACAATGTCAAGTATTCTACTGATTGGCTGGCATTTATTGGTGATAAATCAGTGACATTGCCCTCATAGGCTGTGCACATTAATATTCACCAATCTAATCAGTGTGTGCTACGTATATGTGGTATATACATGGTATAGGGTCGCCCGGCCGACAACTGGGGCCCGTTTCACTAAACTTCGTACGACTAAAATGTTCGTAAGTGCAAATTTAGGATCGTCTGGAAATTTGATGGAATTACTTGTATTGAGAATATGCTCAATAAATGTAAATCCAATAATTGTTTACAAGAAAACATTGTTAATGTGAAATTTACAGACTATCGTAATTGATCACTTACGAACATCTTAATCGTACGAAGTTTAGTGAAACGGGCCCCTGGTATTGTTTGTCAGTTTCTGTGCCACAAATGACATGTACTTTACTACGATCTTCCGTTATTACCATAGTAATATTGCTATCGCTATATGCAGCCTATGCTCAATAAATGTAAATCCAATAAGTGTTTTCAAGAAAACAGTGTTAATGTGAATGCGAACAATTTAGTAGCAAGAAGTTTAGAGAAACGGTCCCCTGGGGGCCGTTTCACTAAACTTCGTACGACTAAAATGTTCGTAAGTGCAAAATTATGATAGTCGGTAAATTACACATTACAATGTTTTATTGGATTTACATTTATTGAGCATAGGCTGCATAAGCAGCCTATGCTCAATAAATGTAAATCCATCAATTTAAATTTCCAGACGATCCTAAATTTGCACTTACGAACATTTTAGTCGTACGAAGTTTAGTGAAACGCACCCCAGATGTATAAGAATCTATGAAAGAAAGTTTATTCCACAATTTGCTGCCGCAGAACTATCGACGAACTTTTGGCTATTAAAGAAATGAAACCTACACTATTTAAATGTAAGTACTTTTTCATCAATACAAAATAGTCACCCTCCCCCAAAAAAAAGATTATTTTAGTTTTCCTATGGGAATTTAACAGGCGGGCTAAAACAATATTGTTTAAATAATTCTGAGAATTGTGGTCCGATTTTAAAGATCTAACCTTTGTTTTCTTAGATAATTTCCAAACTATCTAGCCAGGTGTACGAGTCATTTTTTCGCGTTTTGACTCCTCCCCCAGTTCCTCCACTTCATTTTCACTATGTTAAATTCCCATTGGCAACAAAATCAGTATTTTCTTAAATTTCATCAATTGAAAAAAATAGTGAGGCTGATATTTTGTTATTGATAAAAAAATACTTACATTTCAATAATGTTTAGATTTACTGTCTTTAATAGACAAACGTTCGTCGGCAACATAATGTGGACCAGACAGTGCATTGTATATTCAGCTTGCTACACTCATGATGGTGTTTCTCTGTGTGAAAGGCGAACACTGCAGACGGGGACACCTACCAGTAGCCGATTTCACCAACATTGCAAAGTATACTTATCTAGCAAAGTATACTTTGAGGGAGTAATCATTTATTTTTCCCGAAATGTATTATTTCATATATAACTAACGACTGCATATATTTGATGATTAAAAGTATGCAGAATTATTATACTGAACGTATTACATTATCACAGCCAAAATGGCTGTGATAATGTAATACATTCAGTATAATAAAAAATTATCTTAAAATTGAAAATTTCTCCCTCAAAGTATACTTTGCTAGCTAACTATACTTTGCAATGTTGGTGAAATCGGCTACTGAAATGTATTGGACAAACACGTACCTGAATTGTGGCTGTGCCTGGAAACATGGGGCTTATGGGATTTGTGATCAATGTAATCCGACTTTTCCGTCTGACACTTCGCTTTGCCCTGCGTTAAAGACAGAACATTCGGGTAACTCGGGAATAAAAAGCACACTCCTGTAGAGTTGATAACGATCTATATTGCTTGTTAGAAGCATGATGGACGTTTCATTGACTGAATGGCGAACAGTGCAGACTCGGATCAGCCTGCTTCTACACTGGTCGCTAAATCCATACGCTCCATGTGATTATATGTACATAAACCAACTGCGTAGATTAATCTAGAGTCTATAACCATTTCCTAAGCACACCGCTTAGTATATTTTAGGGGAGTGTTTTCAAAATAGCCCGACTAACCATTTTCAAAACATTCCCTTCAGTGTATCACAGGGGAGTGTTTTGAAATTGGACAGGTAGGTATTTTCAAAACACTCCCCTCAGTGTATCGAAAGGGCGTGTTTTGAAAATGACTACCTGTCCATTTTCAAAACATTATAAGGGTACTTTTATCGGGGGGGGGGGGGAGTAGTTTGAAAATGCGATACCCCTGTAGCCTATTTCATCAACATTGCAAAGTATACTTTACTAGCAAAGTATACTTTGAGGGAGTAATCATTTATTTTTCCTGAAATGCATTATTTCATATAGAACTAATAAATGCATATATTTCATGATTAAAAGTATGCAGAATTATTATACTGAATGTATCACATTATCACAGCCAAATTGGCTGTGATAATGTAATAAATTCAGTATAATAAATTTATCATAAAATTGAAAATTTCTCCCTCAAAGTATACTTTGCTACTAAAGTATACTTTGCAATGTTGATGAAATGGGCTACTGGTCTACACTGGTCGCTAAGTCCATACGCCCCATACGTCACAGCCGCATATCAGTCGGTAAACGCACGCAGAGGGTAAATCTGGTATTCGAATTGTCACGGATGCATCGCAGACAGGACGCCGAAAGAAACATGTCATGAAACAAAACCACCAGTGACAAAAACAGTGACAACAGGGGCCTGCTGACATTGGCAACAGTTAACATGAAATGGCATCGTTAAACGAAGATTATCCCCTCGCTGGCAGCCTTGATAATAAAAAGAAAAATGTCTTAAGTGACTTTGACCTTGGGCGGTCGAACGTGGGTCGTTGATAACAGAAAAATAAAAAATGAAAAAGAAATAAGAAAAAAACATTGACCTTTCAATTGATGGATTTACATTTATTGAACATAGGCTGCATATGCAGCCTATGCTCAATAAATGTAAATCCATGAATTGTCTGACGTGGTCGTATACAATACAAAGCACCATCCCTAGACACACATTGTGGCCAACTATCATCAAAATCGGTGAAGCGGTTCATGAGATATTGAAAAAAGAAAAAATACATTATAACTTTTTTGCCTTACAAATTTTCCTTACAAACAAGGTGACATAAGTCCTCAGTGAACTTGACCTTGGGCGGTCGGCCGTGGGTCGTATGCAAAACAAAGCACCGTCCCTAGACTCGACACACATTGTGACCAAATATTATCAAAATCGGTGAAGTGGATCATGAGCTATTGAAAGATGAAAAGTGTCGCACGTACGTACGTACATGGTACTAACGCTATATCCCATCTTGTCTATCGGCGAGGGGCTAATCAATATGTAATTAGGATGGCCCATCGGCGCTATGATCTGTAAACTCACTGAAAATCCCGATCAGTGTGGTTCCTGACCAGACTTCATGGATGCATGTAGGCTGATCTGACTCCTCACTGGCTGTATATGTTACTTTATCCCGTTAACACAGTGCGTATGTGCCGTGAAACACGGTGCCGTGAAACATTTTTGATATCCTGTCAATATGACCTACTCACTGCGTATGAATATGTGCGGTTGCTGGGGTTATTTCTTTGCATTTTAAAGCCATTTGTATGTGTTGACGGGATAAATAGAATAGTAGGTTAGTGCCGTGAATGGAAAAAAATATCTGGCGCGGCACGGAAACGGGATGTGCTCGACAGAGCCTCGCCCATCCCGTTTCCTGAGCCTTGCCAGATATTTTTCCCATTCACGGCACTAACCTACTATTCTGTATCTATTTTCCTTATTTCTGAACCAAAGTATATGTTGTGACCACTCATTTGAACCGTCTTGGCGAGACGGTTCAAATGAGTGGTCACAACATATACTTCTGATGAGAAATAAAGAAATTCTTCAGCCTTGCCGGATATTTTTTCCCATTCACGGCACTAACCTACTATTCTCTATATATACTTCTTCCATCATGCGTCTCATAGTACTCATAGCCGCACAATACCAACTACTAATATGTATTAATGTGTGTACATCTCTTTTTGTATGAGTGATATATATGTCATCTGTCGGCTGGCAGTTCAGCAATCAACCATGTACTATTGTCAAATTAACAGGTTGCACTTTAAACAAGTTATCTATCAATGTATATATACATTAGAATTAGGACCTTGATCGCTGTGCAGACAGCAGTGTGTCAATTGCAATTACTTGTTACATGTATATGCAGAACAGAACAGAGCAGAACAGAGCAGAACAGAACTGAACTTTATTTTGAGAAACAAATAGTCTCTGGCCACTCACAGGTGGCATACGAGACAAAAATATATACGTATGACAAAACAAGTGGGACCTCGGCTGCGAAAAGGAACTCCACGACGCATGCGACAAGTGTAGCCTGCGCATTGGCACATAACCAGCCTGCGCATTGGCACAGTCTGTCCAGGGCCCACGCTGTCGCCAGTCAGTGTCGCTAGGTACACTTTCCCGGCCGGAGCCCCAGTAACGTCACTGTTATGTTTATAGTCCCAGAGTGGCTCATCCGTCAGCGTCCCAGGCTACATAATATACACTTGTATTTGTTATTGGTATGAATACTTATATATACACATATATATGCGTTGTGCCATCTATATGTACAGGTTATATATACCTCATGTTGTCATATCTATAGGACCTGAGTGAATAAACGCATTTTATTTTTATTTCGAATCACTGAATTGAAGAGGTCAGTTGAATAAGGGGGCTAATGGAGTTAGGCCCCTTATTCCACTGATTCCTTCAGTTATCATTTGCGAACAGCAGTTCCAGACTGGTCTGCGCATATGTCGTTATACGGTGCACTTTAACAGGCGGCGGACCACATTTGAGACACGCCATGCGGTTTTGTACATTCGGACCTCTGCGTAATTTCATGAAATACGTTTACAAAATGTATAGTATTGTCCGTAAATGGCGTCAGAAGTTGACAACATTTTCAGAATACATGCGGAATATAATTCCGCATGTACTCTGAATAATTTGTCAACTTTTGACTTCATTTATGAAATATATTGTAAATTTTGTAAACGTATTTCATTAAATTACGCAGATGTCCGAAGGTACAAAATTGATAGATCCCTTTGTCTCATGTCGGGTTACTTTTACTGAATGGAAATAATGTTGACAGGAATATAAAAACACACATATATATATATATACATCGTATATAGCGCAAACTGTCAATCAATAACACCAAATGTCAAAGTTCGCAAGTTATATTCCGGAAATAGCTCCGGTATGGCTACAGTAATACGGAGAAGTTTTTCCAATACCTCGATGGGTTGGCAAAAGTACTTCGGATGTTTTAAAGCCGCATGCAGAGTTTGCTTGAAAATCCTGATCTGTTACTGCCCACTTCTAATTGGAAATATGTTGGGTGTTCTTAACACCGATTTCCAGCATAGTTGCAACATTTAAAACAAAACACTGAACATGTTGGTCACGAGATGCAAACACAGTTTCAATGGCGAAATAATGTAAACTGGAGGAGATGGTGATGTTGATTTTTGTTTCTGTCTTAGGAGTAAGTGAACATATAGAAAATAGTAGGTTAGTCCCGTGAATGGGAAAAATATCTGGCAAGGCTTAGGAAACGGGATGGGCGAGGCTCTGCCGAGCACATCCCGTTTCCGTGCCGCGCCAGATATTTGTTTCCATTCACGACACTAACCTACCGTTGCGGCCGTATTTACGTTATACTGGCCCGGGGACAATACTAGGTGACAAGGTGCCTGGTTCGTACTGAAGATGTTTTATTCGGAGTAAACATCTACGTCGAACTGAAAGTATAAGATAAACCCAATCTTACATTTCCAGTTGTGAACATACGTAAACCCTTTGCACACGGTGAAAATAACAGCCAGATGTAATTGCATTTCACTAGAATAGCATTGTAACCATGCAATATCAATGAAATTCACCGACATATCGTACAGAGAAAAATTATAAATGAAGTATCATCTGCTGCTATATTTGAAACATTGCCGGCAATTATTTTCCACTATGCAAAGGGATGAGTGTGAATAGAGGCGATGGTTCTAATATATCAGCAGGCAGGTCTGCCATTTTCTGGCCTAGTGTTGTGCTACGAATTCTTCTACAAGTGACACATTTGGAAATCAGAGAAGATACTGCTGAGCTACAACCAACTACCCAGAAACCATTGGATCTAATTTCGTTGGTCGTCATGCCACGACCCTGATGCAGGACCTTGGAATGAAAGTGACGAATCACGAGTTTTGTCACATGTCCCTTCCTATGCAGAACTACTGGGAACTTGACCAAGTCAGACATTTGTGAGTTCTGAATCCTTCCACCGACACGCAAAATGCCGACATGATCCAAAAAAGGATCCAACTTACACAACATAGATTTACCTCTCAGTACACTGTGACGGGTCGATTGTTCCTTTCTGCTAGAGGGAATTCCAATTATTTTATCGAATCGGAGCATCTCCAATTCTTGTCTGAAATTATGCATTTCCACCTCAGCTCTCTGCAGCTCACCGACAGTCACAGGTGAGTAATGTGGCAGAGGATGCTTACGAAGTAATGCAAGAGAATTTACACGAGCTGGTTTCTTGATAGTACGATTGCGCAGTTTGTCTATAAACCTCAAACAAACTGCTACCGCTTTCTTGGCTCGATGCCAATCAGAAAAATACTGAAGGCGTTCAAGAAAAGAAGGAAGACGTACATGTTCTGTTTCAGTAGCAAAACTCTGTCCTCGTTTAACTTCTGGATCGTCTGGACTGATGTTAATTTCTTCCCCGAGTGGCACAAGCATTTCACTTTCCCAAAGGAAGTCGGGACCTTTGAACTATCTAGATTCATTCCGTAATTCTTTGGTCGTTGCTCCTCTGGACGCAACATCAGCAGGGTTTTCTTCTGACGTGACATATCTCCACTGTGAAGGTTTTGTATGATCCTTTATCTGTTGTACCCTATTAGTGACGAAGACATGGAAGCGCCTTGCTTCGTTCGACAGATAACCCAGTACGACTTTACTGTCCGTCCAATAAACATGACTCAGATTCTCATAGTCAAGTTCCTGTTCAATCAGTGAGACAATCTTCACGGATAGCAGAGCAGCAGAAAGCTCAAGACGAGGGATTGTTATTGGTTTCAAAGGTGTAACCCTGGACTTGTCAATGAGCAGTGAACCTGACCTGAACTTTTGACCAAGCGAAGGTAAGAACATTGACCATAGCCAGCTGTACCAGCATCTGAGAAATGATGTACTTCAGTGACCTCAACTTTCCCAAATCCATCAGGTTTCACACACCTCTGGATATTCAATGATGAGATGCCTTCTAACATATCTCTACGCCAATTGTCCCACTTTGCACGCAAGCGGTCTGGAAGCGGATCATCCCAGTCACCACGATCGGCACACATTTGCTGCAAAATTTGTTTGCCTACCAGAACTACAGGAGCTATGAACACAAGAGGATCATACATAGAACACACTGTTGACAGAATGCCACGCCTAGTGAGGGGACGGTCTTTCAGAACGATTCTGAATTGGAACGTATCCGACTCGATACACCAAAGGATGCCCAAAACCCTCTCAACTGGGAGCTTATCTGAAGTAATGTCGACATTCTCCAGATCCTTTGCTCGGACTTCAGGGTCAATGTGCACAATGGCATCTTTGTCATTCGATACAAACTTGTGTAGCTTTAAGCCATCCTTGTCACACAGAGCTCTACTTTGATCAATCAAATGAACAGCTTCATCAACACTGGGTACCGATGCCAGCCCATCGTCTACGTAGAAGTCTCTGCGAATGAAGTTCGCAACGTCTGATCAAAACTCAGCCTGGATATCATCCGCAGTTCGCTTGAACCCGAAGTTTGAATAACCAGGCGAGGACGTAGCGCCAAACAAGTGAACTGTCATTCGGTATTCAACTGGCTCCTTACCATAGTCTTCACCATCCCACCAGAGAAATCTCAAATAATCTCGATGTTGAGGGTTCACTCTGAATTGGTAGAACATCTTCTCTACATCACACATGATGGCTACGGGTTCTTTCCTAAACCTGCAAAGTACTCCCACGAGTCTGTTAGTAAGATCGGGACCTTGAAGCAAATGAGCATTGAGACTCACACCTTGGTATTCTGAACTACAATCGAAAACCACTCGAATCTTGTCTGGTTTCTGAGCGTGATATACCCCATGGTGCGGAATATACCATACACGCCCATTCCTTGCACTCACTTCTGAAGCGGGAACTCTTTCCGCATGCCCGTTCTTTATAAGTTCCTGCATATATTCAGAGTAGTGTCTACGGAACGTTGTCTCCTTCTCTAATCTTCTTCGCAGGGATTTCAGCCTGTTCTGAGCAACATACTTGTTGTTTGGGAGACAAGGATCTTTGTCTCTAAATGGTAGTGGCATTTCATAGTGGCCATCTTGGTAATGAGTGCCCTCGGACAATATGGAGAGAAATCTCCTATCATGCTGAGAAAGATCTGTGCCAATAACACCAGAGTCACTGAACTCGTGCTCCATCAGTTCAAGCACATCACTAGATACTACTTCCTTTACATTAGTGCGTAGTGAAAACAAGATGGGAGACGGCTGATTACTATCATCGCGTGTGAGTGATGAAGACACTTCACAACGAATAATCCGATGACTCAACCCAATTGAGTCAGCTTCGCAACAACAAGGGTCAACTACACCAGCAATACTCCAACCAAGATCAGTCTTCTGGCCATATGGACCATCGCCACTAGACGCAATAACCTCATGAGGAACTAAAGCTTGCGCACAATTATACCCGATAAGCAAACCAATTTCGCAATTTTGCAATGGTACAAGATTCTCAGCTATATGTTCTAAGTGGGGCCATAATCTAGCCATATCTGGTGTTGGAATGTGAGAACGATTCGCCGGCATGATATTCCTTGCATACGCAGGTGGAAGAGATATTTTGGTCTCGTTATCGAAACCACGCACTATCAGACCTTAGATTTTGCAACTTGGCACAACCTTCTCCGCTGCATGCATAGTGGAAAGTGACACGTTAACCTTTGCTCCTGTTATACCAAGAGCTTCACATGTGTCCTCAAGTATGAAGGCAGTGTCAGCTTGCGTGTCCAACAACGCATACACAAGTTTTTCACTAGCTGGACTGTCAGAATGGGAAACATACACAGGGACAATCATGGCGCATTTGCTCGCATTGCTAACATCACCAAGAAATGTGGCACCCGAATGAATTTTATGCGTATCCTGTGACGCAGTTCCCGCATTTGACTTACTTACTGAAACATCCTTCTGGTGGGTTTCAAACTGTATGGGAGGATTTCTTGTATCGCCATGTAAAGAAGTGGGGTGGAATCTTGAACAAACCTTACACTTCTTCCTCTGTTTGCACCTTCTTGATATATGGCCATCTTGAAGGCATCCAAAGCAAAGACCTTTACCCCTAATAAACGTTTTCCTATCTGTCAGTGGTTTGGCTAGAAACAATCTACACGTATCCAAATAATGATGCTTCATGCATAATGTACATTGATTGTTATTTGGCATGTTTCCAGAGCTAACCTTATCATTTTCAACCTCAGACAGAAATGAACGACCACCATGGAACTTATTGTCCTCCCTATGAACTGCTGCCTTATACACCCTTGGATCATCAGTGACAGCCTGTATGGACTGGAGAGAAGTGATTGGGTCACAGGCAATCTTTGCCTCCTTGGTGACAAAGTCTACAAATTCTTTGAATGGGGGAAAAGCACTGTTTTCATCCTTCCAGCGTGAAGCGATTCTACCCCATCGAGAAATCATCCAGTCTGGTAGTTTTATAAGGAGCTTTCGATTTTCCCTGTCGCCATTAATAACATTAAGACTACCAATAGTTTGCATCGCGATGTGACACTGCTGCAGGAAATCTGCAAACCTCCGCAGACCTATGCCATCTCGAGGAGGGATCTTCGGCCAGTTCTCTAGTTTATCCCTGAAAGCATTTGCAATGACAAATAGATCACCATATCCACTGTCCAAAGTACTCTTGGCCTCATTATAGGCTTCATCTGACGATAATAACAAATAACCAGCAATCACATCTCGGTCTGGACCTGACACATATCTCTTAGGGTAATGTACTTTCTCTGAAGGGGGTCTGTCTCCCCTCAATGAGCGTCTGAAACGATGATCTCCATGCAGGGTAACTGAGAGGGTCGCCTGAAAATATACTGGGTTCTGGCGGAGGTAAACGACTCAGATTAATCTGATCTGCCAATGATTTAGCTAAATCGATCAAACCATGCTCTATATTACTTGTGACAGGGGACACAGCTGGAGTATGAGTATCATGAGCTACAACATAACTTTCAGTGAATGCCTGCGGACTGTGTGACGGTACAAAGGCATGAACAATCGGATTTAGAGAGGAATAAACAACAACAGATGGATGAGGAACACTATGATTCTGTGAAAGTTCTGCGGAACTTTGGACAGCTGTAGTAGGTATTGAGAAACTAACACATAGGGCGACATCAGCATCTAAAGCAACATGACCTACACCCAGACTAATATCCACGACTGGAATGCCCACCTCAACTGGCGCTTGTGAAAGAGACTGCATATAGTCCCTAACGTAATCTAGCGGATTATTGTTTGGTAGCGAAACATGTGACTCGGAACTAGTTTCAGAATCTGATTTACCACGAACCCCCTCCAAAGCCGTAACCTCTGCGTGCGCAACCTCCATCAGCTTAATTGTTTTAATTTTCCTTAGCTCGGCCTCAAATTTTGCTTCAATGTCTATGTATTTAAATTCAGCCTTTAACGCGGCCTCACGCACAACAGCATCCGAACTTTTTCATACATTAGATTTTCTGCTCCGCGAACTACGCTTTGTACTACTATGCGAATTTAAGTCTTGTTCCTGCTTTTCTATGTCATGAATACGCGCTGCAATATCGTGCATAAGTTTCTGATGTTCCGTTTCAATATTCTCAAAATTTCAGCTTCATTAATAGAGTGTTCTTTTAGATCTTGCAAGCTTTGAAATATGTTACTTAACTCATCGAATGTGATGAATCTCTATGTTCTCTGATTAGGATTTTATCTTGAGAATCGGACAAAAGAACTAACGTATTGAGGGCACGATGACGCCAAGCAGAAATTGCAGATTTAAATTTTTGCTCATGAACTGATATTTGGTACTCAAGACCTTTCGCAGTCATTGTTCGCTCGCGTGCACCTAACTTAGACGCAGCACTTTGTTCGGATGTAACGGATCGCTGTTTAACAGACATTTCTAAAATTACACTTGGCTTATGACCATAAATAATCAATGTAGGTAATACTAATGTCACCACTGGATATGGCTGTACAATTCACAGCCAACAATACATGCACATGAATCAAACGAAAATATCAAAATGTGTGGCTGTGCAATTCACGGCCTACACAATTGTCAACTCAAATACCGCAGTCTTATGTGGCTGGGCCTTCCCCGCCTACATACACATTAAAGTACCAATCAAATTTGCATTGATGTATGTGGCTGTGCATTCACCGCCTACATACGAGTGCACTGATTAAACACATGTTAGCCATGACCGGGCTAGGTTTTCACCCGGATGTATTCCGTCCATCAACAGGTTGAAGTTCGGAGAATAACACTGTTTGCCACCCTTCTTCTTTCGACTCCGCACAAGATCTTGATTGAGTTTTAGGGTGCGAACATTTGTGTCACTGTTCAACTGCTGAATAAACTGATTTGCAGTGTCGATCAAGTTCGTCAATTCAAAATCGTCCGGTTTGTAGATAACAGGATTCTGGTGGCCCTCGGTTGCATTCCAACGTTTTATTGAATAATACGGTATTTGCAGAAACATACATTTAACTTCAGCTCTAATGCACAGCTCCTTACTTTTCTGCAAATTGTCTCCCAATGACTGTAGGACATCGTTCGTTGGTTTTCTTAGTGACACAAAGTTTGTATCCTTCTTTGTAAAGTAACACGTACCAACCCAAAGGTACAGGTGAATGTGTTTACCGTAGCGTTTAATTAAACTGGGAATATTTCTGGATAACCAGTGTCGTGTATCCAATGACGTTGATCCACTCTTACAGAACCACTTAATTTTCGCTTGAGTTTGTGAGCGTTCAGTAACACGCTTAAGATATTTCCCTTTCATGCGCACTTGATTCAGCGTTCTTCCGCAATCTTCTGTTACTCATGACACTTATAGCAGCTGTAGAGTTCGACTCCGCAGTGAAGATCTTCCAGGCTGTAGTGCTGAATTGTTCGACTGTTGCGGCCGTATTTACGTTATGCTGGCCCGGGGACAATACTAGGTGACAAGGTGCCTGGTTCGTACTGAAGACGTTCTATTCGGAGTAAACATCTACGTCGAACTGAAAGTATAAAATAAACCCAATCTTACACTTCCAGTTGTGAACATACGTAAACCCTTTGCACACGGTGAAAATAACAGCCAGATGTAATTGCATTTCACTAGAATAGCATTGTAGCCATGCAACACCAATGAAATTCACCGACATATCGTACAGAGAAAAATTGTAAATGAAGTATCATCTGCTGCTATATTTGAAACATGTCCGGCAATTATTTTCCACTATGCAAAGGGATGCGTGCTATTATTTGCACATGGATTAATAACACATACATGGATAACATTATCGACTAGAACAATAAACATGAGTATCACTAGAATGAATAGTCATACTTCCGCTCTCGCTACAGTATGAAAGCGGTGCTCTATAAATACGTTAGCAACTTTCTTGGTTTGCGACGCGATTCGAGATGTGGCATTTTGGAACACGATTATGATCGAACTAGTATACAAACGGTCCTGAAATTATCTCTACAAGTACAATAAATCATTATTTTCTGACCTGCGCATATTAAAACAGCATGGTATGGCGATGTTGTGCTTTTAAACGCGGGTTTTAAAAAGGACCATCATATTGTCTGTGTGTTCTCCATATTGTTTCCATTTCCCGATTCATTCGGATATCCCCGCATGTGAAACATTCAAATCTGGACCTAATCACGTGTTTAGTGGGCGGGGCTATAGCGACATACACATGACGTCATCCTACAACTTTTACTACGAACCCACAGGAAATAGTAAATAGTAAGCGCGTTTGCTTCTGTTCGGGTGTCAGTAATACGTAAAATTCAGCTTCAATAACTTCCTTTATTGTTTGGTCAATCACACATAATTTTGAATTCAAGCTTTTTCTTCTAAAACCTTTGCCTTTGGTTGTAAATTGCTTGTCACAATGAACACATGTTGTGGCGGCCATTGTTTCGCGCGGTATGTCAGCATTCCAAATATGGCCGCCGCTACCATATATGGATACTAGAGTAATCATGAGAGATCACGTGACTAAAGATGGCGGCGGATGGAAACGGCTGCAACGTCCAGACAATAATTTTGCGAATAAAGTCAAATATATCAACAAATAAACATATTTTTGGGCTGATTTTGCGAAATTGTTTATTTATATACATATACATATATGTGTAGATTATTTTTGTCACTTTTATCGATGTTTATGGGGAAATATATTTTGCTAACGTGAATAATGAATAGAGCATTGTAGCGGTAATAGCCGATTACCGCTACGCATATTGTAGCTAGAGTATCACCAGCTTCTATAATGGTCTTTGCATCAACTGTGGGCCCAGAGCAGCCTGTACATCCGTACAGTCTGATCAGTTTCCACACTGGTCGCAATACAGTGAATAAATGATTGAAGCAAAATGGGGGGCTCTCTTGAAACCTGGCGACGCCCTAGGTAAATTTGCATCCGAACACTATTCCATCCGACTACTATTCCAATTGTGCACTGACAAACTTATCCTTAAGAATTATGTGCCTCTTTCGCAGTGTCACAAAGTATTCGCATGGGAAAGACGTCTTCGCAATCTGATAAAACCACGCCTTCAGACGTAGCTCACAAATTCGTTATCGATACGTTTTGTCGTAAAGCGGGGGTGTCTTAAAGACGGTACGCAACCAGTAAAAACCTCGCACCCGTGCCACTTCGTACCAGGGCGAAATGGCGAAATAACACGGATACAGTTACACCTACTATTCTATTTATCCCGTCAACACATACAAATTGCTTTAAGATTTAAAACAAAATAACCCCAACCGCCTCACATATTCATATGCAGTGATTAGGTCGTATTGACAGGATATCAAAAATGTTTCACGGCACAGTGTTTCACGACACAAACGTACTGTTTTGACCGGATACATTGTTTTATTCGTGCAGATCCAGTAAAGACAGGTTGCAGGTCATGCAAAGTGGATTCCACAGCAGTCATACGAATAATAAACAATCGTGAATTCGGGTTAGAAAACGCCAACTATAGTTTTACTATCCTCCCAACCGAATCCTCCAATAATAACGTTTATTTTCTCCTTATAAGGAGAAAATAAACGTTATTATTGGAGGATTCGGTTGGGAGGACAGTAAAACTATAGTTGGCGTTTTCTAACCAGATTTCACGAGATTGTCAATGTTATAAACACCGCATGTTTTGAAGTGTTCATGGGACCGTTTCACTAAACACCGTATGACTAAAATGTTCGTAAGTGCAAATTTAGGATCGTTATGAAATTTCAATTGATGGATTTGCATTTATTGAACATATGCTGCATATGTACATGTAAATCCAATAATTGGTTACAAGAACACGTTGTGAATGTGAAATTTATAGACTACCATAATTCTGCACGTACGAAGTTTAGTGAAACGCGCCACAGGTCACGTTACGGTCAGAAGCAAATTTATAGGAATCTTCGTACGAACATTTTTATCGTACGAAATTTAGTGAAACGGGCCCCAGATGTCTGATTTACAGTAGAATCTCTCTAAACAGGACACCATGGATACTCCAGTGTACTTAACATAGATGGTATTCACCGTGAATCATCACTAACAATACTATGTCGGTTCATGATTGCAAAGGTAAATATACATGACGCAGAGCATGCTCCAGATAAGGAATTAGTAATTGAGTATTTCACTCCATCATTTCTGAAGCAATTGGGTATTTCAAAATTTTAATTGGGTAAAATAAAATCACACTACTGTTTATACATCAACAGACAGCAATTATTGAATAGTTTGCTTCGAAATGAAAACATGTCTAGGCATTTCATTAGAATTGTCTCCTTGGAGACAATTCTAATGAAATACCAAGATGTGTTTTCATGGAAAATAAGAAAAATATGCTATGTGTGTGGTCTGTTTATTGTTTTCTGCAGCATTGTAAAGGTACAACAATTGTTTGTATTGCTTTTTGATGATACTCGCTACTTCTGATTTCAATTGGGATTTTTGCAATTTTAATTGGGTATTTAAGCAAATACGCAGCTTATCTGGAGCTCTGACTCAGAGTATCCATACACGCAGGTCCGCTTTGCATCGGAATCTATCAAAACCGTGCACACTGGGGACCTCACAGGGTGTCCGGTTTAGACAGATTCCGTTGTACTGTCAAATTAAAATTAAAACTGAAACTCACAATCCATTCTGTGTGAAAAACAAAACAACGACGCTATTAAAACTATTTAAGCGTATGCAACCATAGTTTCGACAAAAACACAACCGACAACATTTATGACATATTGTTTTGCCCACTAAACGACACAACATGGGAGCTAAAATTGTTAATTGTGTTTTCATAGTTCATCGGTCCCCATGCATAACGTCATAAACAGTATCGAAAATAAAACATATATTATAACTATAAACTGTTTGATAATTAACATATGCCGCGTATGTTGTTTGTTTGCATGTACTTTTCACACATATGTATAGTGTCTAATACATAGCTTGTAATTGTACAACGTGATGTTTGTAAATGTCTCCACAGGCATTCGGCTTTCATCGGTATACCTCTATATATATATGAACAGGGCTTCTGACTTTGGTTGGACAAAACCTCGTATCATAACAAATCCCGTGATTTTATTAACGCTACTGTGAATATTTTGGCAGAATGTGCACATGTTCATTTGAGAATTATTTTTATCTTTCTAAAATAACATAATTATGCAAAGAATATCGAATTACAACTGCTTTTCCTAGGTCGGACACAACCTCGTATCACAATATATGAAATACTGTGTTTAAGGCTCTCTGATATGATCATTTGAGAATTATCGTTATCCTGTAGAAACACACAAAATGCATAGAAACATTTAAACATGTTATTTTGTTATGATACGAGGTCGTGTCCGACCAAAGTTAGAAGCATTGTTCATATATATATAAAATTATATCGATGAAAGCCGAAACACGCCGAATGCATGTATAACATAATATATAACGTTAGAATACCAATATAGTACGTATATATTGAAGTTCGGCTAATCAGACTCGGCTCGGAGACTGTAGGAATTCCTCGGTGAGCCTAGGAATTCCTACGCGTTTCATAGCCTTGCTTGATACACTTGATATCAATGGACACCAACCTAGCATTCTCTATTTATCACCGGACTGTTTAGTTGCGAGCAGTAACTCTGCAAAACTTCCATACCGTCCGTACGGACGGTATGGAAGTTTTGCAGAGTTACTGCCACTGCCCGCAACTCTGTTATGACGTCAAAATAACAGGTGCGGCTTCCGTGCATTGCCCACCTGTGCAATATACAACAGCAAAATACAGGGGATTTCACGTGGGAACGATATACCTTGAGGGATACATGTAGTGAATTATAAGTTTATGAGTTCGTCTCGTACAGAAAACAACATACAACGAAACAGTCTGTGAATATAAGTTTAATACTTTAAAATACTTAAAAATGATGAAACTTACTTAAATGATGCTTAACCACTTTTTCACTGTGCTTTCCATTGAAGATAATGCAACTTCTATATTCAATTAAATATACGCTTGAATTGTCATATACCGAATATACCTAGCATCACACACATACATAGAGAATTATCAGGCAAGGCTAGGAAACGCGTAGGAATTCCTCGGCTCGCCGAGGAATTCCTACCGTTTCCGAGCCTTGCCTGATAAACTTGATATCAAAAGACACTAACCTGGTATTATATGTATCAGGTAACGGATTTGGCTACATAATAAGCAATTATGACGTGGTTTTCTTGGACTTGTTTCCGTCGCGTCATTACACTGACGCTATTCGGTAACGTCATGTGATGCCGTTCGACAAATTAAACGTCAATTTGCAATTCGTTGTAACGGATGTTCGTAGTATACCTGATACAGAATTATGTTATCAATCAGTACGTATTTGGCCAATGCAAAGCTCGTTACCTGAAAAGAGAATACCAGGCTAGTGTATTTTGATATCAAGCTTATCAGACAAGGTTAGGAAACGCGTAGGAATTCCTACCCTTTCCGAGCTGAGCCTGATAACATTGATATTACCCTTCACAAGCATGGTATTATATATTACCAGGTAACGTGTTATGCTACATAATGTGGAAATATGACGGATTTCATTGACTTGTTTCAATTTCGTCATTGCACTGACGTTATTCGGTAAAGTCATGTGACGTCATTCAGCCAATGAAACGTCGGTTTTCAATTAGTTGTAACCTGGATATTCGTATCAAGGTCAATGCCTGATACGAAAACAATGCAATAGGTTAACGGCATAGATTTGTGGAATACGGTTTCACTTTCGCGCACTGCAATTTAGCTATAATCCGCAGGACTTTTGCAATCATACTACGCTGTATTCTTATTGACTTAAAGGCAACACTAGTAGGACATACCATATCTTTCCTACGTTAAGCGTCCACCCAGTTGCCCATAACCCACCAACGTATCCGGTAAAAACAAATATGGCCTTGAAAAAACGAAGATAAATTTATGTTAAAAACTTCCGCAACCCTATTCCAGATTCATATGTTAACACTTATTAATCAGTGTAGACCCAGATCAGAATGCACATAATGTGCAGTCTGATCTGGGTCTACACTGTTCTACGAAAGGGGTGTAATTCCAGAGCCGGTCCCTCACTCCCTGTCCCTGTTTTATCTTAGCCCAATATCGTCTTAGGCGTATCTGATCATAAATAGTACCGTATATTGTTGGAATAAAACCGAATACGCGTACAATTGTTTTGAATACATAACTTTGAATACATAACTGTAATTACATTCCATTACATAAGTATAAGATAATAGTGCAACCCATAACGGGGAAAACGTTCAGCTACACGTACATATACCGAGTCGCGAAACTCCGCGTTCGTTTAAAACGTGGTGTACATGTACCATTGCATTTATATTCTATATACATATAATCTCGGGCGTTCTCGCTTTTCTATATTTTTATTCCACATTAGCAAAGATATGTAACAGCGGTTAATAAAATATGTTATTTTGTACGTCCTAAACGGTGTAAACTGCACTGTCATTTTGATGTTTTAAGATGATAAAAGTTTCTGAAGCCCGAAAGCGGTAATTGCCAGTTTTATTGATGGGTATCAAAAGGATTTTCATCAGATATCTGAAATGATACTTAAACACGAATTTATAAATACTAAAATATAAATGTTATTGCCATATGTGCCTTAGACATGGCAAAAAAGGAGTTCGTGCTTTGCTATCAGTTTCGCCCAGTGACGAAAAATGTATGCCTTGATCAGACTGCGCGCATGCGCAGTCTGATCAGGGCATACACTTTTCGTCATTGCCTTGAGGAAATAATCTTGCTGTATCTAACCTTTACGGCTCTATCAAGTTGCATTACTGAGTTAGTTTATCAGGCGGTACACTGGTCAAAATCTTAATAATCCTTTTTTTTGTGTAGGGTAACGTATTACAAAACTACGGAAGCCCATTAGGGCCACTTCACTTTTTTTTTATTTTCATTTATTCAAGATCTTTTCTTGAATTTCAAGTTCTTTTCTTGAATTTTCGAAATCTTTTCTTGAATTCTCAAGATACTTTCTTGAATTTTCGAGATCCTTTCTTGAATTTTCAAGATGTTTTCTCGAATTTTCAAGTTCTTTTCTTGAATTTTCGAGATCTTTTATTGATTTTTCAAGAATTCTGCATGTACTCTGTATGCGATAAAGTATCTTGAGAATTCAAGAAAATATCTCGAAAATTCAAGAAAAGATCTTGAAAATTCGAGAAAAGAGCTTGAAAATTCAAGAAAAGATCTCGAAAATTCAAGAACATATCTTGAAAATTCAAGAAAAGATCTCGAAAATTCAAGAAAAGAACTTGAAAATCCAAGAAAAGATCTTGAAAATTCAAGAAAAGATCTTGAATGAATGGAAATTAAAAAAAAGTGAAGTGACCCTAATGGGCTTCCGTACAAAACGAAATAGCATGCGTCGTTTTCAACCAGCCTTAAAAGGTAACGTTGTATGGACGGATGTAATGACCGGGCGTTACTAAAACACACACAACTGCGACAGCATTTATTATACATCGAGTATTGCCCGTGCTAACATCGCAATCAGCGTATTCCATACCAGTAGATGCCGACACGTCTCAACAGCCTGGTGGTTGCCCCCAATGAATCGGCAATACAGGGTGGTCATAATTCATCAGCACAATGAAATTTAAATTGCTGTTTATAATATTATGTGATCTCCGGGAAAAGTTTAAATACGTACATAAAATATCCCACGTAATAGAAGAATAGTTTGAATAGTAATATGTGTAAATGGTAGGACTTATAAATCACTTGGTAAAAATAGTAAAGAACGCGATTCGGTTGTCGGGTAACGCAATCTGAAATTTACGCTAGATTTCACATCAAACGTCGTTCCGTTTCTGCTCCTGCGAAACCGGCAATTTGTGGTCATATTTTTAATCAAGATGAAGAAATTAATTTATATCCGCTACATTTGTGGTCAACCAGAATCTGAAATTGGCAAAGGGGCTAACAGTGGGTGGGTGACACAAACGACCATCCTTGCACGTAGGGTCATAAGTTACGCACGAATAACGAAATCGAAAATTTCGATTTCGTTGTTCGTGCGTAACTTATGACTTGATGTTACCGTCTGACGGTTTATACAATGTCATCAAAGTTACAGAGCAGAGTAACGGACCAAGGTCTATATATTCATTAAATATACATAAAAGCACCAATAAATGATAAAAAAATAAGGTAACATTTTTTTGGAGTAAAAAGAATGTTTAGCTTATTTTGTTTCCACTTATTGATGTTTCTATGTATGTTTAATATATTTATGAACATTGGTCCGTTACCTCAATCTGTGATGTTATCAAAGCCGGGCAAAAATACATACGTTTGATGTTGTCTCTATTAGATATGGGTGTGCCAAATTGCATTGATATTATCCAAATGCTTCTTTCAGTCTATGGTGACTTGCAACAGTCCAACTTTCAAAAAGAGAACTACATTTTAGCGTATAGCAGCTAACAAACTTTTAATATCAATTTCAATCTGTCGTTGCCCGTTATTAGTTATGGCGATATGAGACATACACAATACACATTTTCATACCGTGAATAGCGACATGAAATGTAGAATTTTCCCCGTTATTATTATGGGTTTCCTCAGCGTCGCATCACTGATAATGCGTACGTTCGTATTGTGTCATTTCACATTTTCACGCCATTATACTTCGCACCTTGACATTTTCGAACCAATACTTCGTATATACAGTGGGGTCAGCGTGTAAGTGCACACACGAACGAACACGACAGGTTGGTTCCAACCTGTCGTGTTCGTTCGTGTGTGCACTTACACGCTGACCCCACTGTAAGCATTCTGCGGCGTAAAGTCATCAGCGAGAAAACGATTCGCTATTGTTGACATGTTCACCCATGTATTTCGATATGAAAATAGTGCAATCGCTTTAACGGCCCACCATGGATGACGAGTCGCTGCTAATCTCTCCGAGTTGAAAAGTGCAAATATCAACAGTTGGCACCGTCTCTGTCGATCACGAGAGAACAACAGCGAGAAAAAACGCTATATTGCCAGCAATCTCCATGCTTTGCGGACCATTTAGCGCAGTTCGCATTTAGGAAACACAATGTGGTAATTGCTATTCAATTGCCGGGATCTTTGTGCTCTACAAATCGAGTACAGCAGGCTAAAATTGACGATCTTGTGTTTGTTTGCGTACTGTGTACATTGAATGTAGCGATGCCAAGTTCATCGCACATAAGTGATACTTGGAGCAAGGGTGTCCGCATGTACCAGGAGATAATCCGCGAGATCTATTATTACGCAGTGGACATGGATTTCAAATTATTAATTCGTTCCCACGAAATAACAATTCGTTCCCTCGAATTAACAATTCGTTCCCTCGAATTAACAATTCGTTCCCACGATATAACAATTCGTTCCCTCGAACTAACAATTCGTTCCCACGATATAACAATTCGTTCCCTCGAATTAAAAATTCGTTCTCTCGAATTCACAATTCGTTCCCACAATATAACAATTCGTTCCCTCGAATTAACAATTCGTTCCCACGATATAACAATTCGTTCCCTCGAATTAACAATTCGTTCCTACGATATAACAATTCGTTCCCTCGAATTCGTTCCTACGATATAACAATTCGTTCCCACGAATTAACAATTCGTTCCCGTGGGAACGAATTGTTATTTCGTGGGAACGGATTGTTAAATTGAGGTAACGAATTGTTATTTCGTGGGAACGAATTAATAAAAAAAATCCATGTCCCCTGCGGGGCTCCGTAGAATGTAGCGATGCCAAGTTCATCGCACATAAGTGATACTTACAGTACGCTTGTCTGCAATTACGAAGAGATGATCCGCGAGCTTTAGTGAGCGGATTATCGAACGTACATGCGGAAAACCGTTCTCTGAGCAAGTTAACCAACCCCATATATCCGTACCATACGGAAGCCCATTAGGGCCACTTCACTTTTTTTTATCTTTTCTTGAATTTTCGAGATCTTTTCTTAAATTTTCAAGATACTTTCTTGAATTTTCGAGATCTTTTCTTGAATTTTCAAGATATTTTCTTGAGTATTCAAGTTCTTTTCTTGAATTTTCAAGATCTTTTCAAAGATCTTGAAAATTCAAGAAAAGATCTTGAAAATTCAAGAAAACGACTTGAATAAATGGAAATTAAAAAAAACTGAAGTGGCCCTAATGGGCTTCCGTAGTACCATGTCTACTTTTCCTAATTAAATAACAAGGGGACAAAACACGGGAATATGGGTGAAGTGGGGTAACTTTATATAGAGGAATTATTACGAGTGATGATTTACACGTAGTATACATGTATTAACTAGACATTATATTTGTAAAACATAGATATGCCCCCTTGGCATACTTGACTGTAAAAAATAACTAAGTGTTTCAGCGACCTTGTGACGATAAAAAAGGTCAAGGTCAAGTTAATTGTGGCATGAGTGTGTGATAAATGTTCAGGTGATTCAAGTGTCCATGTATTGAAGCAATCCTTCGCGTAATATTGAAGATGTTACATGTTGCAGAAACTCTTACAAACTTTTCGACGTAGCAAAATGGCTAAGTATTTTCAGCGACATTTCGTATTTGACAACGGTCAAGGACGTGTGTGACAAATGTTCAGGTGATTCAAGTGTCCAAGTATTGAAGCAATCCTTCGCGTAATATTGAAGATATATTATATGTTAGAGAAAGTCTTCCAAACTTTTCGACGTAAATGTACACGGACGTACGGACGTACGGACGTATCAACATTTTGGGTCTATGGGGTATTTCCATTGTTTAAAGATCAAAGAAAAAGACCCTAAACATCAATAGAATTTATGAGCTTACGAAATAAATCAAAGGAATCTTTTGTGTTAGGCCACGCCCCTAACCTCTTAAACCCCCGGGCGTTCGCCCGGAACCTCAAGAGCAACGAATTGTGTCACCTTAAACGGATTTACTGGTTTCATAAGTAACGAGACATTGTCTAGTGTCTTATGAAAGCAGTCAACGAGTTTAATAAATGTCATATTGAATCATAACCAAAAAAGGTACATTTGTAAAATCTGTCCACATATGCTACAGCAGAACCCCTCTAAACCGGACACCCATATAATATATGCCTGACTTATTATATCGGTGGTCTAGTAACATAAGGTCGTAAGTGCTATGCTTAGCATAGCACTTACGACCTTATGTTACTAGATCATCGATATGTGCTTATTGTCATCTCTCACCGTTGATAACGTCTGTTCATGATCGCAAACCACATATACATGTTTTGCGGTGTCCAAATGCCTGATTTACAGTGGAGCCTCTCTAGACCGGACACCAGGGTGTCCGGTTTAGAGGGGCTCTACTATACATGTATGATTATTTTTAAAGATCTATTTTATTTGTAAATCCATAGAAATCTCTTTTTGCAATAAAACCAATATTTGATGGAATTTCATCAAACAAACTAACAGTTGGGGCTGAGGTAACATTTTATTATTCATAAAAAAAATGTAATTTAATGTTCAGTCGGCCAAACCTCATTGGTCATTTTACGTGGACCAGAAAACAGAATTGCCTCGAAAGTCATGAGTCGCAGTTCAGGAAAAGTACGCAATCGCCATCGCTAATCTTGCCAATATTTCAATTAACTTTTATTTCAAAATACTTGTTCTCGAAATCGAGCAGCTTGATTGTTTGAGCCTGAGCTGTGCTACAGCTCAGGCTCAACCAATCAAACTGCTTAGTTGCGAGTTTAGATTGATAATAGATGTTTTGAAGATGACATATCGACAAGATAGACGCAGTCGCTTGTGTAGTTGCCTCGAAAGTCATGCCGCAGTTCACAAAAGGAAGTTCTATATCAATACAGATATCATTTCCCGTGATTCACAACACAAACAGTGTCCGAAAACGACTTTTGTTATTACACATGATCTTGTCAAACGACCCAGTTTAATTTTCGTGTCAGTGTGAATATAGTGGCCATATACCGTGTCATAATGACTGTTTTAGACCAATATTATGTGAGTAAACAGGCCACTCTCTCATTCATGAGAATATCAGGTAATGACATACTCACCCGCGCAGTAATCGTGACCCACGTCATCCACATATGAGACAAGCCATGCGAGTTCGTACCTTAGAAGATGGGCGATTTTTAAAAAAAAAAGTTGACGGAATTTTCATAGCAAATGCGGAATTCCACATTTGCTCAAAAAATTTCGTCCATTTTCAACGTCATTTACAGAAAATATAGTGAATAGTATTTTTAATCAGATATCGCAAATATTCTTAGGTACAAAATCACATGGCGTGTCTCAATTATGAGACACGTCATGTGATGTTGTACCGTAGAAGATATGCAATTTTTCATGAAAAATAATTGTTTACAAGAAAATATTGTTAATGTGACATTTACAGACTATCATATGTTTGCACTTATCGGAACATTTTAGTCGTGCTAAGTTTATTGAAACGGTCCCCTGCTTGCTCACTGGAATGCAAAATGTGTGTTACTCCTGATATTAATTCTAATATTATGCGATAAAAATAATAAGAAATTTAAACGGATTTAAGGATCACTGACCCTCTATGTTTGTACAAGATATATATCAGCACATTTTTCAGGACGAGGAATACATATATTACATAGGCATTACATATCGGTCGACCAGTTCACGATTTTACCAAAATTGCAATGTACAGTGAAATCGCGATGGCTCGAAATACCACGGGCCTACATATTTTGTTAGAGTAATCGCGAGCCCGACATTACGAGCCATCGCATTTCGAGCCATCGCGATTTAACTGTATATTTATCTTGCTAAAGTATACTTTGAGGGAGACATTTTCAATTTATAAATGAATTAAAAAAAAAAATTATTTAATGAAATGAAATATTTTCTAAACGAAACAAATTGGCTGTGATAATGTAATAAATACAGAATAATAATTTTACACAATTTTAATCATCAAGTATACACAGTCGTTACTTCTATATGAAATCATGCATTTCAATAATTGCTCTCTCAGATTATACTTGGATAGATAAGTATACTTATTAGCAATCTTGTTGAAAATGTACAGTGTATCTACATATTACATTTTAGTATTAGACCTGGAGCGCGTTTCACAAAACTTCGTACGACTAAAATGTTCGTAAGTGTATATTTCACATTAACAATATTTACCTGTAAACAATTAATGGATTTATATTTATTGAGCATAGGCTGCATATGCAGCCTATGCTCAATAAATGTAAATCCATGAATGAAATTTCCAGACGATCCTAAATTTGCACTTACGAACAATTTAGTCGTACGATGTTTAGTGAAACGGCCCCTGATACGGAATTTAAATTATCAAGTGCTCTGAAATATCGTTAATTTAGAACATTATATTTGAAAATATATTTCGAAATCGACATCGGCGAAGACGGAGAAGCGATAAAGGAGATAATCTCGAGTTTTACTCCATTAATCTGTTTTTGACACTATTCATATATGGCCAATCCTAGTGTCACCCGGTACAATATCTGTCGCTGTCACTGGAAAAAAATGGTGTATCGTATTTGCGACCAGTGTAGATCCAGATCAGCCTGCACATCCGCGCAGTCTTGCCAGGATCTGCAAAGTTCGCGATTCAGAAACCTGGGCATGTTTCTAACAAAACAAGATTGGTTATTATAAGGAACCGCATGAGCTCCGAATTTTGTGCCAATGTTCCACGTCCTTTGCGCAAGATATCGTCATATTCTAGAAATAACTATCAGCAAAAATCAGCAATTTGATAAGCGATAAGATACGGAGCCCCGCAGGAGACGTAGAATTCTTTTTCTTTATTAACGAATTGTTAATTCGAGGGAACGAATTGTTAAATTGAGGGAACGAATTGCCATTTCATGGGAACGAATTAATAAAAACAAATCCATGTCCCCTGCGGGGCTCCGTAATAAGGGTCGGGGCTGGGCTGGGCTGGGGTGGGTAGTAATTCATGTAGCATATTTCACCAACATCGCAACGTATACTTATCTAGCAAAGTATACTTTGAGGGAGAAATTTTCAATTTAATGATAAATTTATATATTTTTATTATACTAAATTTATTACATTATCACAGCCATTTTGGCTGTGATAATGTAATAAATTCAGTATAATAAGTCTGCATACTTTTAATCATCAAATATATGCAGTGGTTAGTTCTATATGAAATAATGCATTTCGGGAAAAATAAATGATTGCTCCCTCAAAGTATACTTTGCTATATAAGCATACTTTTCAATTGTGATAAAATCGGCTACAGATCCGGGCTTAAATGTGATTGTCACTGGATAAATGGGGCTTATGCGTTTTGCGACCAGTGTTGATCAGGATCTGCACTGTTCACCATTTCATCGATGAAACATCCGTGATGCATCTAGCAAGCACTATGGATCGCTATTAGGCTCCACGTGTGTGCAATTTGACCGAGCTATACTAGTCACACATCCCATAAGCACTATGTGTCCAGTTACAGTCACAATCTGTAACCTATTTCACCAAATTGCTAAGCATACTTATCTAGCTAAGTATACTTTGCGAATCATTTATTTATCCCGAAATGCATTATTTCATATATAACTAACGACTGCAATATATTTAATGATTAACAGTATGCAGAATTATTATACTGAATCTATTACATTATCACAGCCAAAATGGCTGTGATAATGTAATAAATTCAGTTTAATAACAATTAATAAATGTATCCTTAAATTGATTTTTTTCCCTCAAAGTGTACTTAGCAAGATAAGTATACTTTGTAATTTTGGTGAAATAGGATACTGAATACGGATATGTACTGTCTATTAGTTCGAAGACAGACAGGGCCCGGTTGCTCAAAGCTTCTGTTAGCTTAACAGACTGTTAAATCCTTAATGCCGCTAAGAATTTAACAGTCTGTTAAGCTAACAGAGGTTTTGAGCAACTGGGCCCTGGTGTTGCACTGACTGAAATTGTGTTGATGTAAAAAGCTATGAACCCCATTTTGTACAGACGCATGGTATAATTGAAGGCAAAATGCTAATATTTATTTCGTAATAGGATTCCACCGGGAAAGTATATTTCGCATAGGTCAGTCACCCGGTATAATGTATAAAACTTATTTTACCGAAAGTGAATTCATTAACACAAATCCATTAACACTGGAGCATGGTTATGCGATAAGGGAGGCACTTCCAAAGCCGGGTGCACGTCGTAACGTGCATTGTATCATCGGAGGGCTCATTTACCAACATAAAATATATTTTGGAGAGGTAGGTTCGTGGCGCCGGGTATTTATTGACCCTTTCACCCCTAAGTAACTGTAATGGATTTTGATATATTAATTTTGCAACCAATCCAATCGTCACAAAATGATTGTCAGACTAGTCCATTTATGAAAGGGGGTGTTTTTGTCCTAAAAAAATATGAAAATTACTGGCAAAAAGTGCAGATCCTGATGAGACGACTCGTCACGAGCCGGCTCATCTGGATCTACACTGTTTGCATATACAGCTCTGTAATGTTGAAAGGGTTAAACAGTGTCGTAAATACCATTTGACATCAGATTACCAGACTTGACAGAAAGTGTCGATGTAAATTACATTTTATCATACGCATGAAAATGAAAAACAACAGGACGCCGTTGTACACCGTTGTCCGGACGTCTGTCCGTCTGTCTCACACCCAGGTTAAAGTGTCAAGCTTCTTCTCGATAGGTATGGAGCCACAATACGTGTACACTATGACCAGCCCGTGGTGTACATCACGTACCACTGTAAAACATGTGATCTTCAAATGACCTTGACCTATTTTTACGCTTCCTTTGCTTAGTTATTGTCCTTATTTTATGTTTTTGATGAATCTTCTATTGTCAATATTGTTAGGTCTACGGCCACCGTAGCGGCACACCATGAACAGCCAGTGGTGCGACTCACATAGTACTGACACACGCATGACCTTCATATGACCTTGACCTATTATTACTCTTCATTTGCTTAGTTATTTTCCTTAGTTCATGCTTTTGATGAATCTTCTTATATTGTCAATACTGATAGGTCTACGGCCACCATAGTGTCACACTATATCCAGCCAGTGGTGTACATCACATCACATATCCATGGGCGGATTCAGGGGGGGGCGGACCCGCCCCCCCCCCATGTATTCCATGAATTTTTCTGTCGTTGTCTTATTGTTTCAAAATTTAAACGTTTTCAATCAAAAGTCATATCTAAACATACTGTGACAGTGTCAATATTTTTGCTCCAAAATGTACCAGAACGCAAGAAATGCGATGTAGATTTCAAAACAATTCCGGGCCCTCCTAGCGCTATCCTCTGAGCTCCGCTCGGTCGACTATTTTGCAATACTTGACTATATTATCGAACGAGCTTAGCTCGTTCGATAATATAGTCAAGTATTGCAAAATAGTTACGCCCCCCCCCCCCAACCCGAAATCCTGGATCCGCGCCTGTCAATAGTGTCAGGTCTACGGTCATCATACACTACCGCCGCGCTAATCTTGCCAATATTTATAAACAAATGTATTCCAAAATACTTGAATATTGTGCTAGAAACCACGTAGCTTGATTGGCTAGGCCTGAGCTGTGCTACACTCCACGCACAGTCAATGAAACTGCTTGATTGCGAGTTGCCATTGTCAATAGATGTTTACTGTTCAGAAACGTTGATAATCTTGGCACGATTAACACAGGTTGTGTAGTTCATTGTTCATCATTCATCATTGTAAATCATTTCATTGTTCATCAATGTTCAGCCAGCGGTTTGCATCACATATCACTGTAAAACACGTTACACTACCACCTCCAAATGACATGGGCATAGTATTGCTCTATGTGCAGACTGATATATGGTCTACTCTGATCGAAAACAAAACAGTAAACCTCTTATCGGCGCCATTCATCCACAGTGTGTGTGTCTCTAGTTGTACAGAACTTTAAATATGTTAGGGTTGTCCCAAAATAGCTCAGTTCATCGCTCTATCTTATCCCATCCATTTATGTTCTTTCACAAATCAGATGTGTTTGATTGTATTTCAATAGTTTTTATTTGCTATTATTATTATTCACCCTAATATTCACGGCGGCCTTTGTGAAGAATAAATATTTAGAGTATGGGTGTTAACCCCGAGACCGTAATCCTTCATTAGCGAATCCTGGCTACGCCCAGTGGCGGTATTTCAATACACCGTATCATAGCGTCTTTGTCCCCCATCAATACCTGTCATAATTGTATTACGGGATTAGATCCATTGGGACGCGTCATTAACTCTTTCATCCCTAAGTAACTGACATGGACTACTTCATGTTAATTTGAGAATGGTCTATTATGAAAAAAGTGGGTCATTTTGTAAAAAGTAAAACATATCCACAAATGGTGCAGATCTTGATGAGACGGCTTGTTACGAGCCGGCTCATCATGATCTACACTGTTTGCAGATATTCGGAAAGACGTCTGTAGTGTTGAAAGCGTTCAGAAAGGGGATTGGTGAATTATATTCTCGAAATGTGCTCACCTGCCATGTGAAAAACGGGTGGGTGTATTCACCTATATTCGCGTTTATGGTATCGGATTGCATAGGGTAACCAGGATCTGCGCTGATTGCCACGTAATGTTTAAAGTCACGTGTGTGTCAGCTTATGTCTCAGATACCCAATATGTGGTTGTTCGCTTCATGCACAGTAAACGACACATGTAAATCAATCACACCATTGTATTTGATCACATTCCCAAAAACATGCGTTATATGCACGTACATGCTATGAGAAACATGGGAGATAAGTTGGCGTTTAAGGAAGGAAAAGCATGCGTCATATAGTTATTGTTGTTTGTGAATATGATAACACTATAAAGAAGTACACATCATAGATACATACCAAAGTACGGAGCTCGGCAGGGACATGGATTTTTTTTTATTAATTCGTTCTCACAAAATAAAAAGTATTTCCCTCAATTTATTAATTCGTTCCCACGAAATACCAATTCCTTCCCTCGAATTGACAATTCGTTCCCACGAATTAACAATTCGTTCCCACGATATATCGCGGGAACGAATTGTTAATTCGAGGGAACGAATTATTGTATCGTGAGAAAGAATTGTTATATCATGGGAACGAATTGTTATTTCGTGGGAACGAATTGTTAAATTGAGGGAACGAATTGTTAATTCGAGGGAACAAATTATTATATCATGAGAACGAATTGTTATATCATGGGAACGAATTGTTATTTCACAGGAACGAATTGTTAAATTGAGGGAACGAATTGTTAATTCGTGGGAATGAATTGTTAATTCGTGGGAACGAATTGTTAAATTGAGGGAACGAATTGTTATTTCGTGCGAACGAATTAATAAAAAATGAATTCTACGTCCCCTGCGGCGCTCCGTACGAAAGCAATATCCGCTGGAATGGCAATGCAATAAGGGAGATGCCAGAGCTAGTTTTGTCAACAGATTACAATTCGCCTGGTGAGGCAATGGGATGGACACACGGACAGACGCCATGCTTTTTTAATCAGCTCATAATTGAGTGTCTTACATGTGTGATGAGTTAGTATGATGTTTATTTCACGAGTTTACTGATTTCGTAAGAAGCAAGGCAATGCCGAGTTTCTTAAGTAAACAGTTAACGAGTTGAATAAATATCATATTAAATCAACACAACTGTTAGATACTATGTATTGCATAAGCACAGCGTTATACATTGCATTTGTACTGGTAGCATTTCTGTCAGGGTCTCAGTTACTTATTTAGTATGAGTATATTATGAGTTTTAATGCATTTTGTTGTTACTGATTTCAACACAATGAATTTATCTGCTATATCTTGGCCAGGGGGCGTTTCACTAAACTTCGTTCGACTAAAATGTTCGTAAGTGCAAATTTAGGATCGTATGGAAAGTTCAATCGATGGATTTACATTTATTGAGCATAGGCTGTATATGCAGCCTATGCTCATTAAATGTAAATCCAATAAGTGTTTACAAGAAAACAGTGTTAATGTGAAATGTACAGACATCATAATTTTGCACTTACGAACATTTTAGTCGTACGAAGTTTAGTGAAACGGTCCCCAGGCGTAGAGTACATGCACCTTTGTGGATCAGACTTGAACGTTCCAAATCAAAAGCAAAAACAAAATAAATACACCACAGTTTTGCTGTAAGTTACCTACCACTCAGTATTGTTTTATTTTAGCACGGGTCGTGTCAGTTAGAATATTAATAACGCGTCTCGGCTTGACAACTTTCCAAACCAAAGCTATATCTGGTGGCTGATGCTGATTACCAGGCAGGGTGCTAAGTACGTGACTCTTATATACCTTCCTTCCGGAATGATGATGGTATTAACCTTTAGACCGCTACACACAACAACTGTCGTCTGCTGGTGCTTTTATATATTGCCTTATTTCTCAATAAAAACAGGTTTGACAGCACTTCAGAATCTTTTCCAATGGAATTATGATGGTCTTAACCCTTAGACCACTACACACAACACTTGTCGTCTGCTGTTGCTTTTATATATTGCCTTATTTCTCAACAAAACTAGGTTTGACAGCACTTCAGAATCATTTCTGAAGTGCTGTCAAAGCATGTTGTAAAGTATTCTAAAGTGCTGTCAAAGCATGTAAAATGGTAAAAATGGTAAATAGAAAATAAACAGCAGACGGCAAAAAAAATAAGATAGCGGTCTAAGGTAAATAGAAAATATGTACCTGTAATCTCTTATTAAACCTATTTGCTAAATGGCGAACAACTCATAGCTCAGGCTGAACCAATCAATCGATTTGAAGTTGAGACAGATACGCGAACTTTATTTACCACAGCATACAGTCTGCATGTGCAGTGGAGCCTCTCTAAACCGGACACTCTGGGACGTCCCAGGGTGTCCGGTTTAGAGAGGTTCCACTGTAATGGTGACGTGTGGATACTGAAACAGCTCTGTGTATGAAACGGTCCTATTTTTAAATATACATGTGGCTGAGGCTAGAGGAATTGGGCTTATCAGATTTATGACAAGTATAGCTCCTGATCAAATAGCACACTTATGTAGCCAGATAGCTATCTACATGTATATTCCTTGCTAGAAGCATGACGGGTGTTTCATTGATGGAATGGCGAACGGTGCAGATCCTGATCAGACTGTGCGGATGCACAGGCTGATCTGGGGGCCGTTTCACTAAACTTCTTACGACTAAAATGTTCGTAAGCGCAAATTTAGAATCGTCTGCAAATTTCAATTGATGGATTTACATTTATTGAGCATAGGCTGCATATGCAGCCTATGCTCAATAAATGTAAACACAACAATTGTTTACAAGAAAACATTGTTGATGTGAAATTTACAGACTATCATAATTTTGCACTTACGAACATTTTAGTCGTAGGAAGTTTAGTGAAACGGCCCCCAGGATCTACACATACGCCAAAAGTCTCCAATCACAGCACAAATTACAGACAAACGCATGGAAACCACGCGATTTGATGTTGCCGTTGTCTTTGTGCACCATTTTAAGCGGGTGTACTGTACTTGCACGTGTAAGCTTATGAACTACCGTACGCTATACAGGTTAGACATGTTCATTATATATCGATACCACAGCGCCGAGTTCACCTGCAACTGATTTGGAAATGCATCTTAAATTCCCACCATGTGTTTTTCAATGAAAATGGAAAACATGTGTCCGTATGTCTGAGGCATGTGAGTACAGAATATTCAAACTTTGGAATTATAATCATAAAAACCTGTGCATTGACGAACATACAGTACAGAATCAGTACACATTTAAATACCGTGATTCAAAAACAGGTGCGCGTACGAATATAATTTCACTGACAGTCTGTGAACAGTCATAATTATAGTGCATTTCGTTCGAGTGCTTACGTTTTTCAAACTCGTGTTTCTTTCTCTGCAAACCCAGGTTGGAGAAATTATTGTGCATTTCAATGCGAGACTAAAGTGGTATAAAATGTCATTTAACATATGCGAGTGTGTGTTTATGGAAATCGAAGGTATTACGTGTCAATGTTTATTAGTTCGATCCCCGGCCTATATGTGTAAGTAAATCTACCAGCAGAATTAATTAATTGGTCTGCTTCTAAGTTCGTCTTGATATAAACTTAATATTGACATTGAAAGGCAGTGTTCGTTGTCCATCTACAAAGTGACCACATAGACTCGACCTTGAAATACTGCAGTATTTCAAGGTCGGATCTATGTAGTCACTTTGTGACCTTGGATAAGGACAAATGGGAAAGGCATTCAGTTTCTTGGATTAAGGTAGCAACGGATCAGTTGCTGTACTAGTCGAATCCCACATTGTCACTGACGAACATAATTGTGGCTGTGACTGAAGAAATGGGTCTCATTGGTTTTGCAACCAGTGCATTCTTCGAACAATCAATACACATGTATATCGTTATCAGGCTACTTGCATGTTGTAATGAGCGTCCATTTATTGGAATATATATTATTTACATTTCCCTGGTGTGGGAGGTAAGGTTAGCTAATATAAATAGATATAAGCCAAGTGTGCTAATATACACTTATCGTTGCTCTTGAATATAATTGTTAAACACACATACAGTGGCTTGGTCGCAGCTACCTATGACGTAGATAGATTCCGTATTTAAACATGTCAACCTGTCTTATAGAGAATCCTTGAAAAATAGTTCTGTCCCCCATAAGAAATGGTTTTCAGAACACAAATGTCCACCAAATGTATATGCTTGGATTTAACGACGGCACTGGCTCGATGACCTTGCATGTCGTCTCCCAAGAAGGGGAGAAGTGACGGAGGTGGATACAGAGGAAACCGGCCCCGGGGGCCTAGCTCTTATTAGAATAGTCCCCTCTGGTTCTTTAACGTGAACAGACTCTCCTTCAAATCTGATACACGGGGCCGCCATTTAAAGTCCCAATCCGAAAGGAGTAGTAGAGCAGGAAATACAAAGTATCTCAGAAATACCGACGCCCTGGCCGAGAAGCGAACCCGGGTCGCCAGCGTGGCAGTCCGAGGGTATTACCATAATGTGATGGTACGTTTGTAATTGCGGTGGTGACTGGAGAAAAAGGGTTTATTGGTTTTGCTACAAGTGTAGATCCAGAGAAGCTGTGTATCCTCACAGTATGATCAGGATATGCATTGTTCGCCATTCCATCAAGGGGACACTCGTCATGCTTCCAACAAGCAATATAGGAGTGAGCTATCTTATCAGGCGGTACACTGGTCACAAACCCCATAAGCACCATTACTTCAGTCACAGCCACATGTATGACTTGTAGTTTCAAAATGCGCAATGGAAATAGCTACGGGATTCGCAGTTGCAGTCTGACTATACACCATTTTGCTTACATATTTTAAAAATAAAATTGTGGTACAGGATAATTGACCTTACTTGTATTTGAGTTTATATTTCTATAATCGACACACGCCTGGGTCACACCATTCGTCACGAAAACTAGTGTGAGCACGACATGGGTATCCACATATATGTCTGTGACTGGAGAAATGGGGCTTATAAGTTCTACGATCAGTGCAGATCCAGATCAGACTGTGCGGATGCACAGTCTGATCAGGATCTACACTGTTCGCCATTATATCAATGAAACTCCCGGCACGCTGCTAACAAATAATACACATTGTGTTACATTTACCAGGTTACATGAGTGTACTATTTGATCAGGAGCTACACTGGTCACAAATCGCATATGCCCAATTTCTCCAGTCACAGTCATATATTCAGACTGATCTGTGCTATACTGATCACACATTCAATACCTAGTACCTTTCTTTGTCATGGTGGATTACATATCGCATTACTATGACGATGATATCAATACCATGACATACTTTAAACCGTGTCACCAGTTGTCAGTTTCAATATTTGTGAAGCGTCAGACTGGAAGCGCTAGTCCTCTGATAAATAACATATACCCAGATCAGACATTGTTTGAGTATGGCTAACATATGCAGCCCTTGCCTCTTGAATACATGTACTAAGTAATACAAACGTATATAAGGTCGTTAAACAGGCTTCTGCACTTCCATCAGAATCATGGTAGGTTTCTGATATATTATATATCGTTGTTTGACGTGTTTCATATACCAACATAACCTATATGTGGCTGTTATTGGAGAAATGGGGCGTATGTGATTTGTGACCAGTGTAGCTCCTGATCAAATATAAAACTCACGTAGCCTTATAACGACTTGTATTGCGTGTTAGAAGCACGACGGGTGTTTTATTGATGGAATAACGAACAGTGCAGATCCTGATCAGACTGTGCGGATGCACAGGCTGATCTGGATCTACACTGGTCGCATAACCGATAAGCCCCATTTCTCCAGGCAGAGCCACATATCAGTGAGAGGATTCTCTGTTATTTATCTAATATTTGTTTAATATCAGTTCCTTGGCACGGTCCACATTTATGTCAGCTTATATTAGGGTGACCCACAACGTGTCACGTGTCTGTGGCTGTGACTGGAGGAATGGGGCGTATTGGTTTTGCGACCGGTGTAGATCCAGATCAGCTTGTGTATCCACACAGACAGAGGGGGGGGGGGGTCACATGACAGTATATATAGTATATTATGAACTGTATCGCAAGTACAGGGAATTATTAACACGGTAAACGACTCTGTGACGCTGATTGGTGTCTTTTTAATAATAATCAATTCAATTGCTACAGTAAGGTGACGATTTTTATCATTTCAATGGATTTGAAAAAGCCTGTTGATTTATCCATTGTCTACCTTATATTTATACAATGAGAGATTATCCGATTATTTTTTCCCATCACCTGTGGTCTGATCAGGACCAACACATTCGACATTATGTGAATGAAAAACCCGCCATGCCGCTAGCAAGCTGCATATATCGGTATCAGGCAACGTACTGTGCTAGCGAATTAAAATCTAAACTGGACACAAAACCCAGATGCCATAAATATCTCAACCGCATATATGTACATGTGTGAACATGTGTCGGCTGGAGAGTCCAGTGAGCAGGGGCCCATATCATTAAACTTCGTATGACTAAAATATTCGTAAGTGCAAATTTAGGATCGCATGAAAACTTCAATTGATGGATTTATATGTATTGAGCATATGCTACATATGCTCAATAAATGCAAATTCAATATTTGTTTACAAGAAAACGTTGTTAATGTGGAATTTACAGACTATCCAAATTTTACACTTACGAACATTTTAGTCGTACGAAGTTTAGTGAAACGGGCGCCAGCTTAGAATATTTGTGAATACTACTGAATGCAGTGAATTGGAATTGCAGTCCTTCTGTACGTCGTATTGGTCATAATGGTACGTATAGAATGGCACCTCTGTGCAATATATCCTAATGAGAGGGCGCGGAGTCACATATGAGTGAAATTCCTATATTCGGCAGTGGGTGGAATTAATTACAGACTAGGGTTTGAACATCTTGGCCCATATAAATATGTATTTTTATCAGACACCTAGCTGCGCATTGACGAAATACACTCTGACTGATAACACAATATCGTATTAGACTTTGACATCTCATACAAAATAGCACATAAATCATAGCCGTTTGGTAAACATATACCGTAAAATTGCAAAATTAAATGCATGTCATTCAACGGCTGTCTACATTACACAACTGCCTGCGTTAATCTGGCCCAGATGTCATATTTTCTGAACATATATTAGCAATCTCGGCAAGCAGTTTGATTGGCTGAGGCTGAGTTGTATCATAGCTCAGGCTCAACCAATCAAGGTGCTTGATTTTAATAACAATATACTACAAGTATTTTGAAATAAAATTAAATTCAAATATTGGCAAAATTAGCGCAGGCGGTTGTGCAGGATCTTGTACCGCAAGCTGAAACGTCATTGCACACATTTTACAAAACAAATCTTTGTAGAAAGACGGAATTCTTATATACGGAGCCCCGCAGGGGACGTAGAATTCTTTTTTTTTCTTTTCTTTAATTCGTTCTCCCCCCAAGCCCAGAAACGAAATAACAATTCGTTCCCACGAATTAACAATTCGTTCCCTCAATTTAACAATTCGTTCCCTCAATTTAACAATTCGTTCTCACGAAATAACAATTCGTTCCCACGGGAACGAATTGTTAATTCGTGGGAACGAATTGTTATATCGAGTGAACGAATTGTTAATTCGAGGGAAGGTATTGTTAAATTGAGGGAACGAATTGTTATTTCGTGGGAACGAACTAATAAAAAAGAAATCCATGTCCTCTGCGGGTCTCCGTAGAAACGTCCTTGCACACATTTACAAAAATGAAAACAATCTTTGGAGAAAGACGGAACTGTTGTAGTCTCTAACACAAAGTACAAAAATAACACGGTACGGCATTGTATAATCAGCGGGCGAGGTGATAAACTACCATGAAATTACAAGTAAATTGAAAAACATGCGTTTTCCGTTAACACTTGCTGTTTGTAAATAAACGTTGCCTCACGGGAAAAACAGTATTTCTTTCAGGATCTGGCGAAAAACGTGCTAGTGGACCCACCAGAATTCAAGTATAAGTGTATTAAAACTATAATTATAGTTGCGGAAATGTTAAGTACTGTATTTTATAATGTAATGTTAATGTTCATGACATGTTTTTTTCTCAGAAAGCATTAACTTCGTTTATGGTATTGTCTAACCAATGTCCACTATCAGGCTATGTTGTGTGGATTCGGTTTAACAGATGCGGTTAATTTAAGGCTTGTTAGCGCCGGTAATTGCCTGTCGGATATGGAGTAACATGATTATACGGAGATTATGCGGAGACTGAATATTGTGTGTAATTGTGATTGAACTGGGTTTCTGGCCAGTCTGTCTCCTGAACTAATTATACAATTGCGAACAGTAACTCTTGAAATCTACTCCTGTACCGTCCATAGTATGCTACGGACGGTACAGGAGTAGATTGCATGAGTTTCTGTTCGCAACTACTGTTACTGCAGTCCGGTATGAAGTGGATAGCTGAACGGTCAACAAATGCGTTGGTAAGGCATGGCGGCCATCTTGGATTTCTCAACTGTACAAAGGGAACACTATACCGTTCTAGCATGTGACTGAGACTGGGGAGAGCTTATGTGATTTGTGACCAGTGCAGTTCCTGATCAAATAGCACATGTAGGCTGATAATGATCTACATGTACATACAATATATATTGCATGATATAAACATGATGAGTGTTGCATTGATCGAATGGCGAACAGTGCAGATCATGATCAGACTTTTTTAGTAATTGGCATAGCCTGCATTTGTTGTCATTTATCTACATGTATATTCATCAATATTCGTTATTATTTATCCCTGGGAAATATTACAATACATATACACGGGTCATTATGGGTTTACGGATCACAGCGTAGAAATAATCCACTCGCATGCGTCATGCGTGATGACCTTTGCATACGTCTTACATTACATACACTTTGTATTATATTCCATATTATGGTGGCATATTTCTGCCATCTATTTAACGGGATAACGTGCTAGCTAAGTCGTCTTATCACATCTTTGACACATTTGCGGGTGTTGTTTCTGTATTATGAGGATGTGATAAATAAGTTAGATCACGTTTGTCCGCATGTACGAGCGATAATCCGCTCGCTAAAGCTCGCGGATTATCTCCTCGTACATGCGGACGAACCGTGATCTAACTTATACAAAATCTAGGCTAAAACGTGATACTGCCCACTAGTGACATCGATTTTATGACATTTTATCTCGTCTTGATCAGTTAGTAAGTCATCGTGACGCGATACTTATTGCGTTAAGATGACTTACTACGTCGCGATACTGTCTTTAGTCGACTAGAAAAAGTGTATAAATAAAAATAAAAATATCGATGTTACAAGTGTACAGTATTACATCTTTGACGATATTTCGTGTTTGTTATCGCGTCCAAATTACCTCGTGTTGATTAGTTAGTACGACGTCTTGACGCGATAATTATGTAGCTAAGACGACTTTTAAGAGGTATTATGATGCATAACTATCACGTTATCACGGTACGTGGATGGCAGAAATATGCCACCATACCATATTTCTCATGAAATATATAAATATGTATTTCCAGGTATGTTGCATCTTCTTTATTATATTGTCCTATATACATAATTGGACCTTATTATATCATTGTTCATTACAGATGAAGCTGCAAGATATATTCTGATTGATCAGGCATTCGTGTTTATTATTTCCAAATACTTGAATATTGTGCTTGAAGATCGAGATGATAGAGAGACAGATATCAACTACGGCGGTCATGGGTTCGAATCTCACGTGTGCATATTCTTTTTTATTTATTTGTATTTTATTATTTCTATTCGTTTTCGTGGTATTTTGAGCGTAAAACGTCAGTTTCACAAGGCCCGGAGGGACCGGCAGCTGATATACTGGGTCCGGTTTTTCAAAACATCAGTTAGCTTAACGGACTGTTAAATCCTTAACTGAATGGTTAAAATCTCTGTTTAACAGAGATTTTAACCATTCAGTTAAGGATTTAACAGTCCGTTAAGCTAACTGATGTTTTGAACAACCGGACCCAGTATATCAGCTGCCGGTTGTTCAAAACATCAGTTAGCTTAACGTAACGGACTGTTAAATCCTTAACTGAATGGTTAAAATCTCTATTTAACAGAGATTTTAACCATTCAGTTAAGGATTTAACAGTCCGTTAAGCTAACTGATGTTTTGAACAACTGGGCCCAGGTCACTAAATATATATATTACGCGTGTGTCCATCATTGACATCCCTGTAGTAAATGAAGAAAGTGGGAGATGTCACATCGACGATATATAGCCATAGTGATCACTTCGCAGTTACCTACAGTGGGGTGAGCGTGTAAGTGCACACACGAACGAACACGACAGGTTGGTTCCAACCTGTCGTGTTCGTTCGTGTATGTACTTTTTTTCGCACACCCCACTGTACTGCCCACCCAACAAACCAACAATAGAAAGAAAACAACGACATCGACACAAGTACATTGTTTTGTGAGATTCGAACTCTCGACCAGACAGAATGAACAAATGTTCTGTCAAAGGGCGAGTGGACAATCCTCATCTTCGATAACACTGAGCCACATGTGAACTACCGAGCACTAAAACACACGATATATGCACGTGTATTATATCATGTATGTATTATGTTCGAAAAAGGGGCTATGATATGTTAATACACATGGTTTACCTATTTTTGGACTCGTCAATTGACCTCCAGCAACTTATTATCATCGGTAAATTTTGTTATATACATACAAAACATTCCATAGATGTTTATGTGTAACGTAAAACCACCCAGACGATGTTGAGCGCTGTGTTTATACACGGAACTGCTATGTATGTAGATATGTCCATTGTATTGTAACACTCTGGCCATCGCCGTATACTGTCGCTAGTGGCCACTCCACCGGTCGAATCAACACTTATGTATGCATAATTCCCACAAATTGATTTTAAATTGCCCGGTTTGTCCACAAATGACCACTTAAGGTGAAAACCGACACTGGGCAATACGGCTGAGTAACAGTCTGTTACCTCAAATGACTTTCTAGCGAAGTTCGAATTGAATCACGAGAAAGAGACATTATATGAGACACGTCATGTAATGTTGTACCTTCGGAAATCTGCGTAATTTCATTAAATTACACAATTTACAACATTTTTCATAAATAAAGTCAAAAGTTGCCAAAATTTTCAAAGTAAATGCGGAATATAATTCCGCATGTACTCTGAAAATGTTGTCAACTTTTGATGCCATATTGTAAATTTTGTAAATGTATTTCATGACATTACGCAGATGTCCGAAGGAACAAAATCGCATGGAGTGTCTCATATACTATCTCTTTCTAGTGATTCAATTCGAACTTCGTGACAAACTCATTTCAGCTTATAATATAAAAAATATAAAAACAATTATCCGTAAATTTGTATTTTTCTTGTCTAATCAGGGTCTACGCTATTCCAAGGTGTATGATCACGTGGTTAAACCAACATCAACAAGTAATGAAACTTCCAGAAGCCCTCCGATTCAAAGTAAGTATTCTTTTATGTTGTCATTATTATGTAACGGATTTTGATGAAATATAGCACATCAAGCGCGACTCTGTACTTTGGTCCAAACTTCTGTCGTTTTTGTGAAGAATCGATTTCCGTGTCTACTGACACGGAAATAGATTCTTCGCAAAAACGACATAAGTATGTGCCAAACTCCCAGGACCACAAAATGCAGCTCATGAAGACGCGTTTGCTGCGCCATATTTCATCAAAATCCGTTGCCTATTAAAGAAAATATCAAATAATACTTACTTTGGAGTAGGTTTTCTAGTTGCGAAGGTCACTCTTGCAATCTACTCACGTACCGTCCGTAGCTTAGCTAGCTACGGATGGTACGAGAGTAATTGCAAGTTACCTTCGCAACTAGGGGGTTGTCCTATTTTTTAGCTCTTCGAAATGTACTTTCCTGTGTTTTACGGCATTTAAATTCAGACTCCAACTGGTGGTAATATGTGATCTATGTAAACTCCGTGGCTGAACGGGGTGGGGGGGGGTGGGGTGGGTTTCTAGTTGCGAAGGTAACTCTTGCAATTACTCCCGTACCATCCGTAGCTAGCTACGGACGGTACGTGAGTAGATTGCAAGAGTGACCTTCGCAACTAGAAAACCCCACCACCACCCCCGTTCCCCAAATGCTGGATCCGCCCCTGACTGGCCATAACTGCCATACAGTCCATTGTGTCATTCAGCGGCCCAAACGACAGGTGTCTTGAAAAGGTCCCGTCAATAGGCAAATCAGACAGCTCACCAGACAGCAACTGTGCAGCCATTAATGTGGCGAGCCTGGTTAGGCGATTGCGTAGACTGGTATACTGTATTCGAATATCATGAACAAAAACTGCAATTGAAATATAAGTGGTATATCTATTTTTACTGCTATCTGTGGGTACTGTGGGTACTTTGTGATGAGAGAAATTGCTGTTAAGACACTTAGAGGACAGACGGTTTGGAGCAGATCCATGATTTGACACAACGGGGCTTATTTTATTTGTGACCACGATAGCTGCCATACACGTAGCTGCACGTTTTCCGCTTTACAGACAATGGGTTGCTCTATACTACGGAGGCCCGCAGGGGACATGGATATATTCTATTATTTCGTTCCCACGAAATAACAATTCGTTGCCTCGAATTAACAATTCGTTCTCATGATATAACAATTAGTTCCCTCGAATTAGCAATTCGTTCCCACGAAATGACAATTCATTCTCTCAATTTAACAATTCGTTCCCTCTAATTAACAATTCTTTCCCAAGATATAGCAATTCATTCACACGAATTAACAATTCGTTCCCGTTAGAACGAATTGTTATATTGAGGGAACGAATTGTTAATTCGTGGGAACGAATTGTTAAATAGAGGGAACGAATTGTTAATTCGTGAGAACGAATTGTTAAATTGAGGGAATGAATTGTTATTTCGTGGGAACGAATTAATAAAAAAAGAATTTAATTTCCCCTGCGGGGCCCCGTACTATACCGCTACATCGCAGCTAATGGTATAGATTTGCGGAATAGGGTTTCACTTTCGCGCACTAAAATGTAGCGACAATCCACTGGACGTTCAAGTTCATACTTCACTATATTCTTATCGACAGCAAAGGCAGCTATATGAGGCAACAGTATTGTCATAAACTCACCTAATGAAGTGTATATCAGCAAATTTCTTTGGTCACTCTCCGCGTAATAAGAAGTACACAAAGAACTCTACAAAGCAAATTTGGAAATACTACTCATAACCTGTATGTACAGTCGAACCTCCCCGAACGGCCACCTCTCTACAACAGCCACCTCTCTGTAACAGCCGCTATTTTATATCCCAAATGGATGATTTCTTCTATATCTAACCCTTACACTGCTGAGCATGAACATTGTCGTTTCATGTTGATTTTGCATTCTTTCTCAATAAAAACATGTTTTGACAGCATTTTAGAATCATTTCCATTGGAAATGATTCTAAAATGCTGTCAAAACATGTTTTTATTGAGAATTATTGAAGAAAATAAATAAACATCAGACGATAAAATTGTACTCAGCATTAACCTCCCTACAACAGCCACCTCTCTATAACAGCCAATTTTGCCTCTTCCCATGGGTGGCTGTTGTAGAGAGGTTGCACTGTAATACAATGCAATGTAATGTAATGAAAGTAGAGATACGTACTCAGCACAATCATGCACGTAGCTACATTCTCATAACAATCAACAGTGTTTTTGACAGCTTATATATATGTTGTATTGAATGTACCTTGACCGAATGGCAAATAGTATAGACTTTGATCAGACTGGCCAGTCACTACTATTGTATATTCTATATGAGCTTAGCTTTGGTATTACCACCCTTATCACATCGCCGTTTTCGCCGATATTGATTTCGAAAATCAGTGATATCTTCCGTAAATGACGTTGAAAGATGACGCAAAATTCAGAGCTCAGCTCTGAATTTCGTGTCAACTTTCAACGTCATTAACGGTAAATATCGCATTTCTTCGAATTCAATATCGGCGAAAATCGCGATGCGATAGGGGAGGTAATTCAAAAATTGGGTTCATATGTAAGAGATCATTTCACTTGGCAAAAATATGTAGCACTTTAATCCAAAACTCGAGAAACCAACTATAATTACTTAATAGTTAATTGTTTACAAAAACGCACAATGATGTCAATATTAACATACGCCAAGGTAGCAGCTGTTACAGAAATGATAGCATAAAACATGGGAAATGCAGCTGCAATCATAATTAATACACTCACAAATGTGTGGCTGTGACGGGAGAAATGGGGATGATGCGTTTTTGCGAACAGTGTAGATTTGCTCTCGTGTTCGTTTGTAATCATTGTAATAACGTTTATTTTTTATTTTATTTGAACAAATTCAAATCTGACAATCGAATTCGCGTATTTTCATTGGGGACATATTTATTGCCTTGAAATCTAAAGCAGATGCAGTTAAAATTGTGACAAATTAGCGTTTGAGTCAACTACATGTATTTACTACCTTACATTAAAACTGTTGAAAGTCAACCTATAACCTTCCGTTGACCTTTGCACCTCAATAGAATATGCCATGAAATTTTTACAGCATTCAGTGGAAACCAGACACGCTGGTCATTCAAAACATTATTCAAATGGTCACTTGATATTGTTATTGTTCGTCCTATGGCCATTTACAGGTTTTCACAAAGCGGGGAATTTCAATGTATTGTATGCAAATTTTATAAAGTGTTATTTGAGTGATGGCATGTGTTGAACTAACGCGGTCAAATGCCCGAGATATGACAGGTTGATTCAGTCGTACTCTCGAATTGCAATTGTCAAAATCTTCAATAATTGAAGGGGCCAGTTGAATAAGGGGGCTAACTCCATCATGGAGTTAGCCCCCTTCTTCCACTGACCACATCAATTGTTTACTCTTTTTCCAAATGGGGAGAAATCGAGCTATGTTTATTATTTGAGATTATTTTACGACTTTTATTTTACGACAATCGCCGACTGTTCTGCTAGCAGATGGCGGCCACACACATTGACGGAAGGAAGTGAAACATATTTTGTTGGCGAACACATGCAAATATGCGGTTGTGACTGGAGAACCGGGGCTTATGGGATTTGTTACCAGTGATGACCCATCTCAAATAGCACGCTCCTTCAGCCTGATAACGATCTATAGATATTGCTTGACTAACAGAAGCATGGCGGGTGTTTCAGTGATGGAATGGCAAACAGTGCAGATCCTCATCAGACTGTGTAGAGGCAGGGGCTGATCTAGATCCACACTGATCGCAAACTCCATCAGCCCCATGTCTCCAGTCACAGCCACATATGAGACAACGGAAGAAGGACTGGTATAGAAATAGTGTTCAATATTGTCAAAGGGAGATCACTTGTGTATCTTTGGAGAAACGGAAAAGTGAATAAATTAATAGAGGATTTTACCGTCTAGATACTTAAAAATTCAACTCGAAGTCGCCAGTTATATTTTCCGAGCCTGAGCCCAGATTCAACCACTAATGCTGGACTATATCAGTACATAATTCCAGCACAATAATATTTACACAATTCCCTAACATTTGATTGGCCCGTAGCAAGTCTCTGTCCAAAATTTTTATCCCAGTAAACTCCCACGCCGAACTACTTTCCGTAACCGTGAGGCGCAGTTATAATAATTCTTAAGAAAACGGAAAATAAACACATTTTCTTGATGAATGTATTTCAAATGCTGGAATTATAAGGAATGAATGGCCTTTTTGTTGAATTTATCGGGGATATAAACTTGGAAAAGTCGCGGGAATACTGGACGAGGCCTTCCGGCCTTCGTCCAGTATTCCCGCGACTTTTCCAAGTTTATACCCCGATAAATTCCATTCATTCATTCCTATAATATTGTTCATACCCATCGCAATGTACCTTTATTTAAGGAATAAAACCGTGGGTTGTTGCGTTTACTGGGGACGACAATACAGTTGGTCTCCTCGCAAACGTATTGTACGTCCCAGTAAACGCAGCAGCTCATGGTTTTATTACTTATATTTACACTGCATTTCCTGATAGTTTCAAAACTGCAAATATACTAAATACGTTGTTAGTGTCGTCGAATATAAAATATATTCGGTTGAGCATTAGACAGCTTTATATAAAGTTCTCGGGGCGAAACCGAATATATTTTATATTCGAAAAGCTCGCCCCAATAAAGCTTTCGACGTCTCAACCGACTGTATTTTGTATTTAACGGCACTACTATAATCATGTATTTAATTTATAAAATACTAAATAAAGGCAAAAAACGGCACTTCACGTATATTAGGCTACTTCAGGTATATTAGGTTACTTCAGATATAAACAGCATTTATTCAAACCCCTTTATTATATTACATGGAGCAATGGTTGCGGTATAAAACGTGTTTAATGTATTGTATTGGGATGTAAACGCAATACGTCGAATGGGCGTTTGCAGTATGAATTTATAGAAGGTGTAAATATTCAACCATTGTACCATACAACTAACACCAGAGGAATGTGTGGACGGTCGCCAAAGAATCCGCCACGGTTGCAGCCACACCGTGACATTTATACAGTGGCAACTGTGGCGACCTTGACCTTGACCTTCGTCCACAGGTTGACATTCAATAGAGTTCGGTGCGTAGACATTTCATTCAAACGACTAGTTAGTTCAGTATAGGAACATGTACTTTATCGCAGATATATGGAGAATACCATTGGTAGTGTATTTTGCTATCAAGCTTATCAAGCGAGGCTAGGAAACGTGTAGGAATTTCGAGCCGAGCCGAGGAATTCCTACCGTTTCCGAAGCAAGCCTGATAAATGGGAAAATACCCTAGCGTTGTATTATGTATATCAGGTAACGATCTATGCTAGAAGCTGGACAAATATAACATGGATTGACTGAAAAGAACGCCGACTTAATTGTGGCTGTGCTTGGAGAAATTGGGTTTATGAGATTTGTGACCAGTGTAGCTTCTGATCAAATAGCACACTCCTGTAGTCTGATAATGATCTACTAGTATTGTGTTAGTTAGAAGCATGACGGGTGTTTCCTTGACGGAATGCCGAACAGTGCAGATCCTGATCAGACTGTGCGGATGCACAGGCTGATCTGGATCTACACTGGTCGCAAAACCCATAAGCCCCATTTCGCCAGTCCCAGCCATAATTACGCTTCGTTATTACACCGACGCCATTCGGTAACGTCATGTGACGCCTTTCGACCAATGCTAGCCTGGTATACTCTAAATGATAAATGGCTACCTTGTCAGTACGGTATGTAGGAGTAGCGAACAGCGATGACATCCTTAGTTGGTCGTTTGGTGCAAACGTTTCTGTTTTCGCGACATTCTACAAGGTTTTTAAAGCAATACATCAACAGGAAATTTGAATGGTTGATAATATATTGTGCACTCGCGTCCGCCGATGTTGACATTTCACTGGAAACCGAAATATAACTGCACCAACGAACTCATTACATGCGAAATACCCATGTAGGGATATGAGAAATTCCAAATATGTATCACTTTCTTTTTCTTGCGTCTCATCCAACATATATGTTGTGACCACTGGTCTGAACCGTCTCGGGGTCTTTAGGTCAAACATGCAACAACCAAGTTATTAGAACATACACCAGGGGCCCGTTTCACTAAACTTCGTGCGACTAAAATGTTCGTAAGTGCAAAATTATGATAGTCTGTAAATTTCACATTAACGATGTTTTCTTGTAAACAATTATTGGATTTACATTTATTGAGCATAGGCTGCATATGTAAATCCATCAATTGATATTTCTAGACGATCCTAAATTTGTACTTACGAACATTTTAGTCTTAAGAAGTTTAGTGAAACGGTCCCCTGGTTACAGGATTGTGCTGTGTGATCAGGATATACACTGGTAACAAATCCCATAAGCCCTATTTCTCAAGTCACTGCCACATATATACTTCCGAAGATAGACGATTTCGGAATTTGTAGTTCCACTTGACATTGCCGGCCTCCGTCACAGGCGCGGTAGACAATGGTAGACCTGTGTAGTTTGGTCACGTGTTATGTTTGTTTTGGCCACTGTGAGTTTGTAGCTCTGTATTGATCGAGATTGCTCCTCTACGGAGCCCCGCAGGGGACATGGATTTAATAATTCGTTCCCACGAAATAACAATTCGTTCTCTCAGTTTAACAATCCGTTCCCTCGAATTAACAATTCGTTCCAACGATATAACAATTCGTTCCCTAGAATTAACAATTCGTTCCCACGAAATGACAATTCGTTTCCTCAATTTAACACATTGGGAATCTCCAATCTATCTGCTGTATTTCGAGCATGAGCTGCAAGTACATGCAAAGAAAGTTAAATAAATGTATGATCATTGACCAATATTGTACAAGATTAACACAGCTAGTAATGTAAATGTGCCAGCCGTATATGCAATGCTTTGTGTACAAATTTTATCAAAATTACCATTTCTGAAAAATCAGTTAGTCATTCTATGAAAAAAGAATGATAATATTTCAGAATGTTAGTGAGTCAAATCTGAAAAAATGTGAATATTTGACTCGTGATGCGGAGGTAGATATAAAACAGTCGAACCTGTGATAAAGACCACCTCCGAATAGTAATCACCTGGACCCGGTTTCTCAAAGCTTCTGTTAGCTTAACAGACTGTTAAATCCTTAGCAATGCTAAGGATTTAACAGTCTGTTAAGCTAACAGAAGCTTTGATGCCCTGGCTGTAAATGCCACATTTCTGTTGTCACAATGGTACAATTACTATATAAATGACCCTGCGAATAAAGACCACATGTGAACAAAGGCCAGATTTTTTACTTCCCATGGCTGGACTTTATTCGCAGATTTGACTGTAATTATGTACATGTATCTCAACGATATGAGGGTATTTCCACCATGTACATGTCCTTGTATGGAATGACTAATGTTGCGGTTTGTGTATGTTTTGCTACATGCACCAGTGATCACCAATGTACCGTAATAGCGCTATGTATTGGGACATCATGGGTTGTGAAATGACCATACAAATATACCAGTCTCCGTAATATAAATAATAGGAAATACAATTAAATTATTACCCGTCGATTGCAGAAAAGCTAGTATATTTGGTATTCGCAACGCAAATTATCGTTAAGTGTTGTATATATTTTTATTAATTTTGTATCGGGAACGGCATTATGCCTAATTTGATTGAGAAATAGTATGCACATCTATAATTATGTTTATCTAATATGTTTGATAACTTTCACCACATATATGACACCTTTAGCGCCTGTTCATGATTGCAAAACGCACAAACATGTACTTATGTACCCACGAGTCTCCATTACAGAAGAGCATCTGTCAACCGGACACCATGTGGACCAAGGTAGAAAGGTTCCACTGTGCATGTAAATAGGATTTTACTAAACAGAATTACTGTCCCAATACATACGGTGTTTATGGCAGTGGGAATATGACGCCAATATACAAGTCGCCCGATTAGTGCCGATCTATTCAACGTACCAATGCACGTACCAATACAGTATCAGCATGAATCATTCGCTATATTATACTATACAGTATAGCTGTGAATGTGACATATGCGCAAATGGGGCTTATGGCATTTGTGAACGTCTTGCTCCGAAACTATTCGTACACGCATACAACATGGGAATGATCTATAACGACATGTCATGCGTTCCATTGAGTTAATGACGAACAGTGTAGACCCTGATCAGACTGCGCATCTGCGCAGTCTGATCTGGGTCTGCACTGTTCGTAAAATCCATCCGACCCATTTTAACAGCTTCACTATATCATGTCTACATCTAAGAAATGAAACCCGTTTTCATTGAACCAAATCTGCAGCATAACCGTGAATGAACCACAATCGGGGTATATTATCGATATTACCCGTCAACTGAATTGCAATTGTAAAATTAGACCGTATACGTAGATTTTTATTTCAATTTCTGCACAATAAATCGGTAACACTAGTACTAGGCGTACCCCTGGCAAAAGTAACGAACACTTCATCATAGTCATTTGATATTGTGCCAATGATTTAGGGTTATATGTGTGCATAAATAAGTATATGACATTTCAAGCTCATCCGACTTACGGTAACGGGGATAGCAGGTAGCTAAAAACGTTACAAAAGTATCAGACAGACAAAAGACGAACAAACAGACGTTCCATTTGAACCCGAAATCCTGCTATAGCGGTTTATGCAAAAAGTGCAGATCCTGATGAGCCGGCTCGTAACGAGCCGTCTCATCAGGATCTGCACTTTTTGAAAGTAATTTTAATATTTCTTAGAACAAAAACACCCCCTTTTCATAAATGGACGAATCTGAAAATCATTTTGTGACCATTGAATTGGTCGGAACATTAGCATATCACAGTCCATTCCAGTTCCTTAGGGTTGAAAGGGTTAAGGGATATTTCCATTGTTTGAAGAATGAAGAAAACGCCTAAACAACAATATAATTTAGGAGCTTACTGAATAAGTCAACTATACGTTTAACAGTGTTAAGTCATGCCCCTAATCTCTTAAATAATCACCGAACGTTGGCCCGGACAGGCGAACAGGCCAACAGTCTTCCGGATACATAAAACGCTACCAGTGGTAAGCAGAGCTCCAGTTAAGGTGCGTAATTTGTAGGTAAATTTCTTATTTCTTCATCAAAAATGGCAAGTTGGGAGTGCTTTAGATTCAAAAGGACTCCCAACTTGCCATTTTTGATGAAGAAATAACAAAATTTCACCCCCAAGTTGGTCGAATTACGCACCTTAACTGGAGCTCTGGTGGTAAGGACTGAACTATAAACCTGGTTAACCTTATGCAACCCGTACTACAAGCACGGATATTCGTGTTTCTAGTATCGCGTTGCGTAGTGTGTGGCTAATGCAATAAGTGACAAATACACGAGCTATCCAGGGGCCCGTTTCACTAAACTTCGTAAGACTAAACTGTTCGTAAGTGCAAATTTAGGATCGTCTGGAAATGTCAATTGATGGGTTTACATTTATTGAGCATAGGCTGCATATGCAGCCTATGCTCAATAAATATAAATCCAATAATTGTTTACAAGAAAACAACGTTAATGTGAAATTTACAGACTATCATACTTTTTCACTTACGAACATTTTAGTCGTACGAAGTTTAGTGAAACGGGCCCCTGGTTTGTCATATTTAACAAGATTCTAGAAACACGAATATTCCTGCTTCTAGTGTCGATTTACATAGGGTGGTGATTGCAATAAAATGCACTATGTCATAGGTGGACCCGCTAGTTGCACACGCATGTACGTGTTCTGTGCAGTTTGTCTTGGTGTATATAAACTAAAAATATGTTAGAAATGTGTATGGTGTTTCATTGATGATATGGCGAACAGTGCAGATCCTGATCAGACTGCGAATGCACAGGCTGATCTGGATCTACAGTGTTTGCAAAACCCCCATAAGGACCATTTATCCAGTCACAGACATATATCCGATGATCTTTAGACAAGTACGAAGATATCACGGACGTTTGATGTCTCATAGAATGGATAAATATTACGGATGATTAAAACATCTTTTTCACCGCTTTTGCCAGCGTTAGCCATCATTTTTGGAAATAATTGCTGAATTCCGTCCAAAATGTTGCTGTAGAAATGTGGCTTATGAAATTATGACCAGTCTACCTTATGATCTGCTAGCACACTCCGAGGCCCGTTTCACTAAACTTCGTAAGTGCAAACTTGAAATCCACAATAATATTTGTTCTGACGGCAGGTTTTTGAAAATATTTCGTGGATGTACCGCATTTAATAACATGAACCCGTCCCGTGGTAAAAACTGGTAGCATTAAAGGAACACGTTAATGTGAGAAGCAAATCCATAGCATATCGTTAGAAGTTTAATGAATGAAACGGGTCCCTGAAGTATAATTTAAATCGATATGCAAACTATAGAAGCATGCACGGACCCACATGCAGGGGACGTAGCATTCTTTTTAGAATTCTTTTTTTATTAATTAGTTCCCACAAAATAATAATTCGTTCCCACGATATAACAATTGTTATTTCGTGGGAACAGAATTGTTAATTCGTGGGAACGAATTGTTATATCGTGGGAACGAATTGTTAATTCGAGGGAACGAATTGTTATTTCGTGGGAACGAATTGTCATTTCGCGGGAACGAATTGTTATTTCGTGGGAACGAATTGTTATTGCACGGGAACGAATTCTTAGTTCGAGGGAACGAATTGTTAAATTGAGGGAACGTATTGTTTCGTGCGAACGAATTTAATAAAAAAAGTCCATGTCCCGGGGCGGCTCCGTACTACGACATGAGTGATGTTATTACATTGACTTCTCTTGGTCCACACGGGTCGCAAAAGCGACAAGTCTAATATCACCACTCACAGTCGGACATGTCTTTATATAAACGCGAATGTACTGAACTGTTTATTTAAGCCATTCAAATTACACCTATTCAAATAAGGTAGGTATGTATGGTGCGTATGTTTTGAGACCTGATATATTCCAAAGGCTTGAATCATCACGATTTGAAAACAAACATGGATAGGACATTGAGGCCAGGGGGGGGAGGGGGGGCGTTTCACTAAACTTCGTACGACTAAAATGTTCATACGTGCTGTAAATTTCACATTAACAGTGTGTTCTTGTAAACAATTATTGGATTTACATTTATTGAGCATAGGCTGCATATGCAGCCTATGCTCAATACATGTAAATCCATCGATTTACAGACGATTCTAAATCTGCATTTACGAACATTTTAGTCGTACGAAGTTTAGTGAAACGGCCCCCAGAATCCGACGAAACAAACCGTATTGTCTTCGCTACTGGTATATCATGATCTACACTGTTCTCGAGTCAGCCGACGAACCCTAACGAATACTACCACTGATAACGAGGCAGCCATGGTTGCTGATCAGTGTCTACCCTTGTCATAAATGAAATGTTAAATCTCGATGTTGTCATATCGGGGATCGACCGGTCATTGTGTAGATAAATGTAATAAGTAATACATTGCTAGACTATGTCTTCGTACATGCAGAATAACGTGTGGGTCACTACTGTCTGTTTCACGAAAGCTGTCCAAATTTTACGGCTATATAAACAATACAAAAACAATATTTTTTTCGATAATTATTAAATTAAAGGAAAATTTAAGTATGAGCACTCTCAGTTTTATTTCGTGAAATTTTGTCAAATATTGATTTTATGACGGAAAATGTATTTCTCTGTGCGAATTTAACATGGGGGGGGGGGGGGGTGGGGGGGATGGTAGGTAGAAGAGCTGTCGGAGGAGTCAAAAAACGAATAATTTTGGAAATTGACACCGAAACCTGGCTAGAAAGCTTGGAAATGATCTAATTAAGAAAACAAAAGTGAAATTTTTAAAATCAGTTGAGTATTTCTGAAAATCTAAAAAAAAATCCCCATGTTAAATCCCCATAGACGTGAAGATGTATATGGGGATTTAACATGGGGAAATTGTTTTTTCGCAATAAAATCAATATTGGACCAAATTTCACGAAATAAAAAGAAGGCTCCTTCTTAAATTTTTATAAAATTTAATATTGTCGAAAATAATATTGTTTTTGCATTGTTTATATAGCCGTAAAATTTGGGCAGCTTTCGTGAAACAGGCATTAGGTGTAATATATATGCATGCATAAAATGTTATTTGGCAATAACACGGTGTATTAAACTCGTAATGTATTAAATATGCAAGTTGAAAATATGCTTCCTAATAAGACCAGCTTCAGAGTATTATATTATTCTATGGTTATGTAATAAATAACACTTTTATTACGCTGTGATACGATATGTATTAACCCTTTCACCCCTAGGTAACTGGAATGGATTTTGATATATGTGGAGATTATGTGTTTAGTGACCAGTGCATGTCCTGATCGAATAGTATATACCCGGTACCTGATAACGATCTATATTCCTTGTTAGAAGCATGACGGGCGTTTCATTGATGAAATAGCGAACAGTGCAGATCCTGATCGATCTGGATCTACACTGATCGCAAAACATATAAGCCCCATTTATCCAGTCTCAGACACATTATATGTTTGCTATTAGCTCAAATAGTACGATACGTCCGCCCCAACCCCAACCACAACCACAACCACAACCCCTCTGTCCTATAAATGCATAATAGCGTAATATCAGCTTTGTCATGTTTGACAACTTTCACATGTTCCGAAGATATGGCAAGTTCTCGGCATAAAACTCACTGCAAAAGGCGATGTGATAATGAAATGGGTGTAATTCTAGAGCCGAGTGCAAATATCGTATGTACAGCCTGATAACAATCTATATTCCTTATTAGAAGCATTAATTGATGAAATGGCGAACAGTGCAGATCCTGATCAGACTGCGGATGCACAGGCTGATCTGGATCTACACTGGTCGCAAAACCACCAATCAATATGTTTGATTGCGAGCGACCTGATGTTCTGTCTGCAACGCAGGGCGACACACAAGTACGGAAGTCGCCCTGCGTTACAGACAGAGCAATCGGGTTATATTGCGAGTTAAAGGTACATGCCCACTCAGTAGGCACAAAGTGTTCTTTATATCAGATACATCATCTGAGACATTTTCTGGCAAAATAAACTTTCATTCACTATTACCCCACATATTGATTGGCCTTATTATACATTTTGCATCTGCCGTAAATTGTCACACTGATACAGGGGCAATAACCGTGTTTCCTTAAAATGCTAACGGACATTACTATTTATTATCTGTATTTAGTTTTTGATGCGCAATGATCATACTTTATAATCTGTCGAAAATATTATTTATTCAGGTGACTCATTTAATTATTATAAATAATTAAAACATAGCATGCCTCATTTGCATATAAAAATAGCCTGATACCGCCGCGCGTCACTATCAATAAAATAAATATTACTCAATGATTATATCTGTATAGCGGGCACTCGTAATGTTTAGAACTGGTGGAATAGTGACACAAGTATATACATATGTAATTCCTATAAAGAACAGTTTGTGCATACAGAGTGGGTATGTACCTTTAATATTGCCAATATAAAATAGATGTTCAGAAACGTTGACCTCTGGGCAAGATTAACGCAAGCGGTGATGCACCTTTGTAACCGATTAACGTACAACCAAACATAAAAAAATAAAAAATATAGATATTTTCAGACCGGAATGCTTGGAATGGTGGATTAAATTGTTTTATAGTTCCGGGTATTTAGCGACAACTGATGCATTCCATCTGTAGTAATTACCGAGAAAAAACACCGACGGAGTTGTCATAGAACTGTCTTTGAGAGTTTGAGTTGCAATGAACAGCGGGCCCTGTCATAATCTCGCCATTGTTTTGTGCACTGGATACCGTGGACATGTTTCATCTGTTAGATCGCTTGCATGTAATGATAAAACGTATGCGGCCGTAGAATATGCGACCTAAAAATATGTACGATTTTTCATAAATGTGATATTTTCCGTAAATTAAGTCGAAAGATGACGACACTTTCGTAGCAAACGCGGAATAATATTCCGCATTTGCTATGAACATTTTGTCATCTTTTGACGTAATTTACGGAAAATATCTTAAAGGTACAAAATAGCATGGCGTGTGTCATTTGTAGACACCTTGAAGGCTTAGTACTTGTCTGCGTAGCCCGGCTGACTGATGAGTGTTTGCCTTCATCTATAGTTAGTGTAACGGGTGTTACATTAGGGGCGGATGAACGGTACAGACGGACAGACATACGTTCAGTAGCGAGGGTAATTGTATTCATGTGGATTGAGTATAGTTACTAAGTAATGCATGTGTGCAATATGACGATATTAACTGAAGGCAAACAGAAATTATAGGTGATTTGAGAAACTCTTACACAAACTTTCAAATAAATAAACAGACGGACGGACGGACGGTCCGTCGGACGGACGTACGATCAGGCAGGCAGGCTACTGGCATACATGCAACCCGTGTTTCAGTAACGGAATGGCGAACACTGTAATGTCTTACTAGACTGCCCGGATGTGTGTGCTGATCTGTGAGTATACTGGTCACAAATATAGGGTTAATTGTATTGTAATTTTGAAATTTGCGGCGTATATCAGAAATTGATAGGTCGGAAAATCTGTTTAATGGCGACGCGCTAGCGGAGCCATTAAACATGTTTTCCGACCTATCATGTTCTGATATACGCCGCAAATTTCTATTTCTAATGCACTCCTTTACTGTTTTGCAAACTTTATCGAGTCTCGTTGGAAAATCGTACCGGATTGCAAGCTCGTTGAGCAGGTCATACCGGACGGATCAGACAAATAATATTTTCTACGAACAAAATAGTTCCAACACAATTACAAGATATTAGCGATTTTTGCGGCGTATATCAGAAAATGATAGGTCGGAAAAAAATTGTTAATGGCGACGCGCTAGCGGATTTTTGCATGAATGTATGAATGTATATACGTTTATGTTGATGATTTAATTATTTTTCAATAATAAAAGCAATTAATTCGTCGTTAGAATTATAATTGCCTTATTTACTACTTTGCGCATTTAATGTCACTCCAGTGCGATCTCTTAGCAACAATATTTCAATGGCGGCCACCTGTCAAACTTCCCTGATGTTGATAAATAGTGTGATAACTCGTCTAATCATTCGTGATATACTACCATTTGAGATGCAAGAGTACACAGGATACATGCTTTCTCTTTGTGCGAACGATATATTAGATATACTGCCAAAACATATGAAACGTGATCAACGGTGAGATATTTGTATTTTTTGTTCGCCGTACGCTTCGGACCATGCAACTTTCAGACCAGGTCTTTCAGACCAACTTTCATACGTTTCGGACCTGGACGTTTCATATGCAAGCCAGCTGTGTCTTTGACAATAATACCAGAATACCAATTGGGACATTTTATGTGAGTTACCCCATGTTTTGGTAGGTCATTATGTCAGAGTAGATTGACCGACCTCAAACTTAGTATTGGCGTAGGAATACATATTGAAATAATTTGCGACCGTTCATCAACAATGATAATTATACCTGTAATATATGACCATCAGCCAATCAGATTGCGTGATATTTATAGAGTACATTAGAATGCCAAATGTCTCCAGCCATAGTCGCAGTAATGCTATTTATTATAGGAATGAATGGCTTTTTGTTGAATTTATCGGGGTATAAACTTGGAAAAGTCGCGGGAATACTGGACGAAGTCCGGAAGGCCTTCGTCCAGTATTCCCGCGACTTTTCCAAGTTTATATCCCCGATAAATTCAACAAAAATGCCATACATTACTTATAATTCCAGCATTTGAAATAAATTCATCAAGAAAATGTGTTTATTTTCCGTTTTCTTAAGAATTATTTTAACTGCGCATCACTGTTACGGAAAGTAGTTCGGCGTGGGAGCTTACTGGGATATAAATTTTGGACAGAGACTTGCTACGGGCCAATCAAATGTTAGGGAAGTGTGTAAATAGTTTTGTTCTGGAATTATAGTATGTTAGCATGTCGTCTATTATAATTCTAGATAGAATTTCCCCATGTTAAATCCCCATAGACATCTTCACTCCGTGAAGATGTCTATGGGGATTTAACATGGGGAAATTGTGATGAGACGCAAATAAACTATTAAACACATTGTGTACATTAGCTGACCGAGTATCGTGTCATTCTTGTCGAATAGTATTAACCCTTAGACCGCTACTCACAACAATTGTCGTCTGTTGTTGCTTTTATATCTTGCCTTATTTCTCAATAAAACATGGTTTGACAGCACTTTAGAATCATTTCCATTGGAAAGGGTTCTAAAGTGCTGTCAAGGCATGTTGTAAACTATTCTAAAGTGCTGTCAAAGCATGTTTTGATGATACAAATGGAAAATAGGAAATAAACAGCAGACGACAAAAAAATAAGATAGCGGTCTAAGGGTTAACATGTGAAATCAAAATAGACGTATGGGTAGCATACACTGCAGACGTCGATTTTATTATCCCCTCGCCCATAGGCAAGACGGGATATAGCGTTATTCAATGTACGTGCGTACGTGTGTGCGTTAGTAACACCTTTCATTTTGTTAATAACGTATGAACCGCTTCATCGATTTTTATAATATTTGACCACAATACGTGTCTATGAACGGTGCTTTGTTTTGCGTACCACCCACACCCAAATTCAAGGTCACTGAGGACTGGTGTTCACCTTGTTTGTAATGCAAACATGTTAACTATATTTTTATTATTATTATTATCAAGGCTGCCCGCGAGGGGATTAGCTTAGTGATAACTATGTCCTTATTATACATGAGCACGAAGTGATGTTTTCGGATCACATGCGGAACTTTGGCGGAGATCATAGCACGTTAATATACGTGACTGTGGGTTTTGCGACCATTGTATGTAGATCCGGATCAGCCTGTGCATTCGCACAGTCCGATCAGGATCTACACCGTTCGCCATTCCATCAATGAAACACATGTCACGCTTCTAAACAGCAATATAGATCTTTATCAGGCTACATCAGTGTGATATTTGATCAGGAGCTACATTGGTCGCAAACAGTGTAGACCCGAATCAGCCTGTGCATCCGCACAGTCCGAACATGATCTACACTGTTTGCCATTACATCAATAAAAAACCTGTAACGCTTCTAACCAGCAATATATAGAGAATACCAGGCTAGTGTCTTTTGATATCAAGTTTATCAGGCAAGGTTAGGAAACGCGTAGGAATTCCGAGGCTTGCCGAGGAATTCCTACCGTTTCCGAGCCGAGCCTGATAAACTTGATATCAAAATACACTAGCCTGGTATTCTATTTATCAGGTAACGTTTTATGCTCGAAAATGACCACAGATGACGTCGTTATCTATGGACTGAACGAGGACTTGTTTACGTTGCGTCCTTACATTGACGTCATTCGGTAACGTCACGTGACGCCAACCGACCAATGGAACGTCAGTTTTCACTTTCTTGTAACCCGGATGTTGATATCAGGTCAATGCCTGATACAACAAAATGTTATCAGTCAGTACGTATTGGGTCAATACAGGGCAGGTTACCTGATAAATATCTTTATCAGTCTACAGAAGTGTGCTATTTGATCTGGAGCTAAATTGGTCACAAATCCCATAAGCCCCATTTCTCCAGTCACAGCCACACATTACAGGAGCACGCCTGTTGTCACCACCGTGCCTGTTACTACCATCCACACTGTAATTTCATACCTACTATAGGTAATAAATGAACTGCCCCGTAGGAAAACAGAAAAACAACTTGTATGGCCACAATTTATCTAGACACAGTATAGTATAGGTATAAACTATTCATTTTCGTTTTGTGATCATGCCTGTATTCTTACATGCCACAACATTATGGAACACAAAATCTACATAAACTCAAATAATTATTGCTAGCTCTAAATAATTAGAACTAGCATTAAATATTTAGAGCTAGCATTAATTATTTGGGTTTATGTAGATTTGGCGTGCAACGCCAAATCTACATAAACTCAAATAATTATTGCTACCTCTAAATAATTAGAGCTAGCATTAAATACAGAGAGATAACTCCAGATGATTTAGATAGCTCATCAAAAGATTTGGAGCTAGCTGTAAATATTGAATGCCAGCTTTATTTATTCAGAACTAGCATTCATTTCTTGTGTTTACATAGATCTGGCGTTCCATACAACATAGATGTATAAAACCAGTAGTTTCGGGCCTGACATGACGTACAGTACGGAACAAAATGAACCGCTCTGTTCGGAACAGGCGAGCACTTAAAGAATAAGACAGAAACTACCGCTTGAACGCTTTGATATTAGAGTAATACTCACAGGCGCTAGACTCGAGTGCATAATTTCCTCCACGGGCTGCTGTGAGGTACCTGGCGGTGTGGAATACCAGCAGTCTCAGGTTAGCTTTCATATAGCACCGCCTGCGCTAAACGTTTTTATGATTAAATGTTTTATTTTCACTTTTAAATCCATCATGTCCACTGTATAGCGCCAATCTTGCCAATATTTGAATTTATTTTTATTTCAAAATACTTGAATATTGTGCTTGAAATCGAGCAGCTTGATTGTATGAGCTTGAGCTGTACTACAAATCAGGCTCAGCCAATCAAACTGTTTGATTGCACGATTGCTAATAGATGTTCAGAAACGTTGACATCTGGGCAAGACGAACACAGGCGGTTCAGGAGATACATGTACACACCTTGGGGTAAATAGTCCTATATATAGGTTACTGAACTTGAAGATGCCCAATAAGTTCTTATATAAGTTCCACAAACGTGTTACCGATCCAATATATGCAGACATTATAATGCCCGATTTTTCGAGCGAGTCATCATTAAGTTATCGTCATTATACGTATGATCAAGGGAACATTACTCGCTAGCCACACAATCATTGCTGCTATTTCTGTTGTATTTTAACCCTTTCGCCCCTAAGTAACTGGAATGTATTTTGAAATATTAATTTTGCAACCAATCCAACCGTCACAAAATGATTTTCAGAATAGTCCATCTATGAAAAGGGGGTATTTTTGTTCTAAACAATATGAAAATTACTTTCAAAAAGTGCAGATCATGATGAGACGGCTCGTTACGAGCCGGCTCATCTGGATCTGCGCTATTTGCATAAACCGCTATGGCGGGCTTTCGGGTTCAAATAGTTAAACGTGCATAGATCACCCGTTATCAATAAGCATAGCTTAAGTTCGACTTATATGTTCTAGAAAGCGGGCATAATTGTTGAAGACTCGTTTCACTAATCCTCGTAGAACTAATAATTTACAATAACGTTTGATCTAACAGTTGTCGCTGTTTCGTGATGTATATGTTGGTAGAAAATGGCGGCATTCGGGAACACTGTTAATGTGAGACACAATTTCATTACTATCTTCGTACGAACTTGATGCTTATTTAACTAAACTTCGTACGACTAAGAAATTCGTAAGTGCAACATTGAAATTTACAAGAACAGTTGAACTGAAGCCGATGTTGGCAAATATTTCGTGCAGTTCTATACATTTATTGACGTGTACACATAGGTAGAAAATGGCAGCATTCTTGATCCACGTTATTGTGAGAAACAAGTTCATATAAATATTGGTGTTAGCTTGTTTATCGTACGATATTTAGTGAAGTGGATCCCAGTGTCTGTGCCTATAAAGCATTTAGATCACGGTCTCTCAAATAAAACCTGAAATCAGGCAGTTTGATTGGCCGAGACTGAGCACAGCTCAGCCTCGACCAATCAAACTTCCAGATTTCCAGTACGTTGTCGGAAAGATTTATAAGCACGGATCCTGTTTTTCCGTAGAAGCGCGAGAAATGAATATCTAGTGAAGTAATTTCTTTTTGCCTCGCTAATAGTAAAAAAGGGCGAAAAAACTTGAGCACGACTGATTGCGGAAACAGTTGCCATTGGAGGCGGTAATGTCGCTGACGACTGGTGCTGAATGCTTTGCTTGCAAAATGTGTGTGTTGATTGTTAAAACATAACCATAATATACATATATGTGATGGGCAATGTATGTTACGTGAGTCTGCTATTTAGTCTCGCTTCGGTTTTACTCTACGTTTTCTTATATATCCAGTAACTTCTGGAACAAGTTTGATTTCATAATCCCAGATACACCGCCACATGTTGTAATATAGCTTGCTGTAGACGCCAGCTTCGTAGCTGTAGTCGTTTTGGAGTTTCTTTACAAGAAATATACTCCCAATGTGATACAGCAGCATCGGCACATTGTCTTTGTGGTATGAAGGTAGGACACTCGCCATTGTTTCAACCAACGGAAGTGGAAGGTTTACCTTGGGCCCGGCTCGCTAATTCAGTAATTGTAACGCGCACGAAGGCTTCGTGCGCGTTACAACTACTGAATTAGAGAGCCGGACCCAAGGTACACTAGTACCACTTCCGTTGGTTGAAAAGATGGCGAGTGTCCTACCTTCTAGATATTTAATATCGGAGTAAAATTGGGTATGATTTAAAGAGACCTTTCTCGTTCATACCACAAAGTGCCTGTGATTATCGGCGGATGGTATTGATGTATTGACGACTTGATATATTTCATTTAGGAAAATGTATGTCGAAGCGTGCCTAAATAGCATGATCACGTGACGTACATTACCTACCACAACCTATATGATAATCAAGAAATTAACTCACCAGCCGAGGCTGAATTGTTGACGCATGCGCAGTGCGTATAACATGTGAGACATGTTCAGATTATAAAACCGTTCAACAAAATCTATCTATCTATCTATAAATAGTGCTTACATGCACCTTCCGGGTATTATAAGCAGGTTAATGCTATTTTTTCATATATACATGTACGTACAAACAATTACAATCAAATTGCCCCGGTAACCGGTACCCATTTACAGCTGGGTGGACTGAAGCAGTGTGGATGAAGTGTCTTGCTCAAGGACACCACGCATTGCCTCGTTGAGGCTGGAACCCACAAAATAGTGGTTGAGGCTGAGAAAATCGTCGGTATGACATTTATAGACAACGTTACATGGACAAGGGTCATCAGCACATGTTAAATTCTCGGACTTCGGTCCCAGCAAATAGCCCATTCAAAATAAGTTACGACACCCACTCGATTATATGGACTAAACATCGTATTCGTCGTATCCATCCAGAGATTATGTTTTTTGTCTAAAGCCGACGAGACAGGTCGACTTGTATCCTCACCCAGTAACTGTGTAGCTATTTTTCGTGTATTTCCCCTCATCCCCCGCCCCCGCCCCCAACACTTCGCCCCGTAAATGCCATCCTCCCCGCAGGGAAGAAACTGGGGGCCGTTTCACTAAACTTCTTACGAATAAAATGTTCGTAAGTGCAAATTTGGAATCGTCTGGAAAGTTAAATTGATGGATTTACATTTATTGAGCATAGGCTGCTTATGCAGCCTATGCTCAATAAATGTAAATCCAATAATTGTTTACAAGAAAACATTGTTAATGTGAAATTTACAGACTATCATAGGTTTGCACTTACGAACATTTTAGTCGTATGAAGTTTAGTGAAACGGCCCCCAGATATGTGGCTGTGACTGGAGAAATGGGGCTTATGGCGTTTGCCACCAATCTAGATCCAGATCAACTTGCACAGTCCTATAGCCGGATATATTGCGTGTTAGAAGCATGACGGGTGCTTCGTTGATGGAATGGCGAACGGTGCAGATCCTGATCAGACTATGCGGATGTACAGTCTGATCTGGATCTACACTGGTCGGAAAACCCATAAGCGCCCTTTCTCCTGTCACAGTCACATATATGCCTTAATTCCATAGGTGCACATCACCATCCGTGTTGATAATACAGGCCCGTAGCCAGGGGGGTCGGAGCGGTCGGACGACCCCCTCGCCCAGCCTCGACGTCCACTTTTTTAGCCTCGATGTCCACTTTTTAGACCCCCTAGATACCGCAGGCCCCTTGGGCTTTCGAAACGACCTCCTTTCAAACAGGTCTGGCTACGGGCCTGTAATAGAAACACTCAGTTGGATTATAGTTTGATATTGGTTGGTTGAATTTGGTTGTGACTTAATTGATTCCGAGCAAAATGCTCCCCAATGTCTTCCGCAACCATGGTTTTTGTTTTAGGGCTTCTTGAAAGAATTATAAGGAAAATAGTACATGACATTTATTTTTTATGAATTCGTTCCCACGAAATAATAATTAATTCCCACGAAATAACAATTCGTTCCCACGAAATAACAATTCGTTCCCTCAATTTAACAATTCTTTCCCGCAAATTAACAATTCGTTCCCACGAAATAACAATTCGTTCCCACAATATAACATTCTCGTGCGAACGAATTGTTCATTGTTAATTCGAGGGAACGGTTGTTAAATTGAGGGAACGAATTGTTATTTCGTGGGAACGAATTGTTCAATCGTGGGAACGAATTGTTATATCGTGGGAACGTATTGTTAATTCGAGGGAAGGAATTGTTAAATTGAGGATACGAATTGTTATTTCGTGGGAACGAATTGTTAATTCGTGGAAACGAATTGTTATATAGTGGGAACGTATTGTTAATTCGAGGGAACAAATTGTTATTTCGAGGGAACGAATTAATTAAAAAAATGCGGGATTCCGTAGTAATCTGATTATCCTAAATTGTTTGCCAGCGCAGTGTAACAGTGTATGTTTATGTATGGACGGACCATACAACAGTACGGAAGCCAACTTCACTTTTTTTTATTTCCATTTATTCAAGATCTCTTCTTGAATTTTCAAGTTCTTTTCTTGAATTTTGGAGATCTTTTCTTGAATTTTCAAGATACTTTCTTGAATTTTCGAGATCTTTTCTTGAATTTTCAAGTTCTTTTCTCGAATTTTCAAGATCTTTTCTTGAATTTTCAAGATACTTTCTTGAATTTTCAAGTTCTTTTCTTGAATTTTCAAGATCTTTTCTTGAAAATTCAAGAAAAGATCTTGAAAATTCAATTATTCTGTTGTACGGAAGCCCATTAGGGCTACTTCACATTTTTTTAATTTCCATTTATTCAAGATCTTTCTTGAATTTTCAAGTTCTTTTCTTGAATTTTCAAGATCTTTTCTTGAATTTCATCTTGAAAATTCAAGAAAAGAACTTGAAAATTCAAGAAAGATCTTGAATAAATGGAAATTAAAAAAATGTGAAGTGGCCCTAATGGGCTTCCGTACAACAGATATACATCTAGCCATTAATCATCATTAGAACACGGTTATCCAGGTGAAATAGCCGTGAATTAGTTTTCAGGATGGCTGCAACACAAAAATACAAACTTCGGAATGTAGAACCGTGAAAAATGGCTCTAAGATTAGACGAACCATTTGTCAAGTGATGGCAACGTTTCATCACGTGCCAGGAATCTACACCTCTATATATTTTTACGTGTTCGTTGCACATACAATTATAATTCGTTTTTGTATGGCGCGGGTGTTCTGTTTTTGTTTTTGTTCGACTTCGTTAATCAGGCTGGCATTGCTAGAATAAGCGCGATTGGAGAGATAAATGGACATGTCTATCTCGTTCCCACGACATAGCATCTCGATCACACGACATAGCATCTCGTTCATACGACATAGCGTCTATTTCCCATGATATCTCGTTATGTCGTTCAAATGATAACAACGTTACAATGGAACCGCTCTAAACCGGACACCCTGGGAGGTCCCCATGGTGTCCGGTTTAGAGAGGTTCCACTGTAAAACAGTGAAACAAATCCAAGGTGCATGATCACGTGGTTAAAACAGCAACAACAACGGCTGGAAGTGTTGAAAGCGCGCCCACTCCAAAGTAAGTTTTGATATTTTCCTTAATAGGCAACGGATTTTGATGAAATACGGCGCAGCAAACGTGTCTTCATGAGCTGCATTTGGAGGTCCCGGGAGTTCGGCACATACTTATGTCGTTTTTGATTTCGTTTTTGCGAAGAATCAATTTCTGTATAAATAGTAGATCCTATCGCAGTGATCACAATGATCCTATCTCGTGGGAACAAAATGCTATGTCGTGGGAACGAGATCCTATCTCCTGGACACGAGATCCTATCTGGTGGGAACGAGTTAAAACAAAATGCCGACGTCCCGTGTAAGCTGCCGTAGATGTTACATATACATATGTATCGTTCCAATTGTTAACCCTTACACCGCAACTCACATCAATTTGTCGTCTGCTGTTGCTTTTATATCAAACATGTGTTGACAACACTTCAGAATCATTTCCAATGGAAATGATTCTGAAGTGCTGTCAAAGCATGTTGTAAATTATTCTAAAGTGCTGTCAAAGCATGTTTTTGACGATAAAAATAGAGAATAGAAAATAAACAGCAGACGATAAAAAATTAAGATAGCGGCGTAAGGGTTAAATTACATTTGACCATGTTATAATTCCTCGTACTTGTAATGTTAAAACTACTTCACTGAACAGTAGCCGATTTCATCAAAATTGCAAAGTATACTTATCTAGCTAAGTATACTTTGAGGGAGTAATCATTTATTTTTCCCGAAATGCATTATTTCATATAGAACTAACGACTGCATATATTTGATGATTAAAAGTATGCATAATTATTATACTGAATGTATTACATTATCACAGCCAAACTGGCTGTGATAATGTAATAAATTCAGTATAATAAAAATTAATAAATTTATCCTTAGATTGAAAATTTCTCCCTGAAAGTATACTTTGCTGCAGGTTATTATTTTCTGTACATACATGTACTGGAGAGATTAATACTGCCTGTCATTGCTAAACTAACGAAAACGAGAAACAAATTGCCCGAACCAATTTCAGGACTAATTATAGAAGGCAAGTCATTTGTTTGAAGTTATCTTTAACGCTTGTAAATGAGCCCATTAGAAAACGCATACTAGATACGATAAGTAACTTTTGGTTTGCAGCCAGCGCATTCGTATACTGTATATATGTGACTGGAGAAACGGAGCTAATGGGTTTTTCGACCGGTGTAGATATAGATTTATCCCGTTAACGCAGTGCGTACGTGCCGTGAAACACGTTGCCGTGAAACATTTTTGATATCCAGTCAATACTATTTTTGCATTTTACAGCCATTTGTATAGGTGTTGACGGGATAAATAGAATAGTATGTTAGTGCCGTGAATGGGAAACAATATCTGGCGCAGCACGGAAACGGGATGTGCTCGGCAGAGCCTCGCCCATCCCGTTTCCTGAGCCTTGCCAGATATGTTTTCCCATTCACGGCACTAACCTACTATTCTCTATCAGCCCGATAAAATAGCACACTCGTGTAGCCTGATAACGATCTATATTGCTTGCTAGACGCATGCCCGTTGTTTCATTGATGGAATGGCGAACAATGCATATCCTGATCGGACTGTGCGAATGCACAGGGTGATCAGGATGTAGACTGGTCGCAAAACCCATAAACCCCATTTCTCCAATCACAGCCACAAATTAGAGTGGAACCCTTCAAAATAATTCAGATACTGAGATTTCATGTCTTTACGACCTACTACTAGGGTATGGTCACAAGCCCGTACGCAGGAATTATTTTAGGGGGGGTGCGTTATCGACGGCGCGAAGGGCTAAACATTGTTTTTGCACATCCACGGACAGACCTCGGTAGATTAACCGTTTCACCCCTAAGTAACTGCAATGGATTTTGATTTGTTAATTTTGCAACCAATCTAAATCATCACAAAATGATTTGCAGACCAGTCCATTTATGAACATGGAGTGTTTTTGTTCTCAAAATTACGAAAATGAATTGCAAAAAGTGCAGATCCTGATGAGACGGCTCGTTACGAGCCGGCTCATCTGGATCTACACTGTTTGCCAATACCACTATGCATGCCTGCGGGTTAAGAGTGAAAGGGTTAAGGGGGTGCGTACGCACCCGTCGCACCCCCTCTGCGTACGGGCCTGTGGGGTCACGTGGTTTCCGAACGACGTTTTCTGCCTTGACGTAGGCTAATCTTTGACGCCATCTTACAGTACGTTTTCTTTGAAATATTCCTAACAGTCGGACTGATTTTGATTACTAGCATAGCGAACGAAAAACGATGACATGTTTTAAGGTTGGACTAAAGTTCTGTTAAAGGTACATGCCCACTCAGTAGGCACAACATGTTCTTTATACCATCTGAGACACTTTCTGGCAAAATAAACATTCATTCCCCATTACCGCACACTGTGATTGGCATTATTATTCATTTTATATCAGACGTAAATTTCCACATTGATACCAGGGGCGATAACCGTGTTTCCTTAAAATGTTAACGGACATTACGATTTATTCTCTGTCGAAAGTATTATTTTTTTCAGGTGACGCATTTAATTAGATAAATAATTAAAATATATCATGCCTCATTTGCATATGAAAATAGCCTGATACCACGCGAGTCACTATCAGTAAAATAAATATTACTAAATGATTATATCTGTATAGCGGGCACTAATTTTTAGAACTGGTGGAATAGTGACACAAGTATACACTTATTGAATTCCTATAAAGAACATGTTGTGCCTACTGAGTGGGCATGTACATTTAATGGAGTAGTCCAATCAATTGTATTCACAAAGCCGATGCATGATATCCAGGTATGAAAGGGGATTCTGCGATTGCCGCTGGCCAATAGACAGTATTTAACCCTTACAATGCTGAATTAAGTTTTGTCGTCTGCTGTTTATTTTTTTAATTTCAATTTTTCTCATCAAAGACATGATTTGTCAGCACTTTAGAATCATTTCCGCTGGAAATGATTCTAAAATGCTGCCAAATCATGTTTTATTGACAGAAAAGATAAAATATGAAACAACAGCAGACGACAATTTGCGTATGTGATTGTGCAAACTGTACAATGAAAGGAAAACAGTTACGCATTTGCTGTCCTATGTTTTACGAAAATCCATAATTCCGTTACAAAGATATTAAAGGAAAATACATTCTAAATGTCGTCTAAATACATTACGTCACGCCGTTCGGAAACCACGTGATCCCTCAGAATGGACTACTGTGTTACGGCATTAGAAACCAGTGTTGCTTCCAATCAGCATGCGCATCCCCGCACTCTGATCTGGTCCTACAATGTTCGTAGAAAAATGAGATACTATCTGTAATACATATAATTTGACATTGGACAGCCGGGTGGCATTGATGGGCTGTAGAATAAAAACATGAATGATGATAAACATGCATGTGAAATATCAAGTCTTTTCAACCTATGTTTGCAGATGTATAGGCAATCGGACAGACGCACGCACGTGCACGGATACACGAACGCCATTTTCATCACTATGTCTAGATTTCAGCAAGCAACAGACTGTTAAAAAAAACTACATTGACTACGTTTTAGCACATGCACACCACCATCCCCACCCACCGCCAGCCCCTCGTTATCCTTGAATTACATCATCATCACACACGCACCCCTCCTTTTGCACCAGGCTGTCGTTTCATACGACCTGTCCCCTCAGTAGGTGGGTGGAAAGCTCATGTTGCGAGTGTTTGTATGTGGGGGGGGGGGGGGGGGCTGGTGGAGGGGGTGCGTATTATTCCCCCGAGGCCCCATGTTCAACCAATAGATTATTTTGTTTGGTTCCAAGGTTCGAAGTTACCGACACGCCCGCCCCCGCGCCCACACACAATTTGTAAGAAGTATAATAATAGACCCCCCCCCCCTCCCCACACACACACACACCGCCCCATACCATCACATAAGTTCAAACGACCAAACTACGCTTAGCCTTATGTTCTTTTGACATTGTCATTTTATTTATTTATGAATTTATATTTGCTGTGTTAAAATTCATGTGTATGCATAGGCGGCAGAACCGTGAATTTATTTGGAGGAGGGGGGCCCAATCTTGAGAGCCCAAAGGCAAAGAGCCCGATCTTTGCTAGGTGGTCCGGGAGGACATACCCCGCACCACCCCCCCCCCCCCCCCCCCACCCCCCCCCCCCCCCCCCCCCCCCCCCCCAGAATTTTTTGAACTCTAAGAGGCGTGTATCAGGCCCAGTCTTGGGGACACAAAGTGCCTGATGTTGCTAGTGTGTCGGGGCATGCAGTCCTGAGTGCCCAAAGGGCCCGATGTTGCTTGGGGGGTCCGGGGTCATGCTTCCCCAGAATTTTTTGAAATCTAAGCATTTCCTGCATTCTCAGCAAGTTTGAGGATAAGAAAATGTGCTTTATTACAGAATTACTGAGGGGGCCAACCCCCCCCCCCCCCCCCCCACAAACAAAATATTTGGGGAGGGGCAGGACCCAGGGCCTATGCGTCCTAATACGCCACTGAATTATTATGGGCTCAAACCAATTTAGCGCCAATTTTATGGAGATCCGCCCATGCGCGCGATATCGCATGAGTGACGTCGACTGGTTTGTTTGACGTAATCGAACATTCGAAGAACGTGACGTCATACTGTTAAAACATACATCACATTCTCATCAGCGGTGACAGATAGCTTGACGTAACTGACAGTTTGCAAAGAAAACGCTGAAGATTTAACAGAGAAAATGCATCTAACAATGTGTATTTTGGTTCTTTTTGTAAGTCTTGGTATTCTCTATGCGCAGGCGGGACCATTAGTGGAAAGGAGCACACCGAATGTGCAGGACAACGTTTTGAAAGACATCGACAACAAAATTGCAAACACGGTTTCTGAGATTATTGGAAGCGACATAATTGATGAATCAGCTGATGATAATGACGACGATGACGACGATGATGACGACGACAAGAGGGTAAAGAGAGATATTGATGATGATGATGATGATGACGACGACGACGATGATGATTTACTTATGCGGAACAAGAGAGACGCTGATGATGACGACGATGATGACGACGACGACGATGATGATTTACTTATGCGGAACAAGAGAGACGCTGATGATGACGACGATGACGACGACGACGATGATGATGATGATTTAACAATTAGGATGAAGAGAGATTTAGATGATGACGATGACGATGATGACGACGACGACGATGATGACATCGTAGTTTCTAGAGGAAAACGTGATGCCTTGGATGACATAATCGACCTTGATGACGACGATGATGATGACGACGACGACGACGACGACGACGACGACACAATATACAGATTCAGACGCGATGTCCTACTCCCAGGAAACATGACGCTGCCTTCAGTTCCAAGGATACCGATGCCCGAGGAGGAAACGAAATGTAACGTCAAACGATCATTTGACGGTGAGTAGTTGCGAACAATAACTTGCAGTTTAATCCCGAGTCCCGTAGCCAGAGGCAGAGCACGGTATGGGAGTAAATGAGTAGATTACAAGATCGAGTTACTGTTTGCAACTTAACGGTGACGTCGTCATCATCCCCTCCAAATTTGAATTCGTCCCCGAAATTGGCCGAATACCATTTTGTCTTCGTCTTCTACTCTCTGAATGTCACTGCCATAATTTTAAAACATTTTTAAATTTGGAGAGTATCATGGGTATCACGATAACTCTTGAGGTTTGGTAGTAGATTGCAAGTTACCGTTCGCAACTACTCTCTGTTCCACGTTTTGTTGCCGACGAACTTTTGGCTATTAAAGACATTCAATCTCAGAAATATCTAAAGGTAAGTAATTTTTTATCAATAATTAGTCACCCTCCCCAAAAATATTTATTTGACGAAATTCCATTAAATATTTTATTTTGTTGCGAAAAAATGGGAATTTAATAGGGGGGATAAAAATAGATTTTTTTAAAAATATTTTTTCAATTGTTGACCGATTTTCAAAATCGAACTTGTTTTCTTTGTTTCTGTGCATCGGCTATTAAATGCGCAATTCACGTATTATATTTAGCATTGCGTACGTCATAATAAAATATGTGGATTTTGGAATAAACAAGCTGACTAATTGCTACACTGGCACATTTTTATCCCATTCCGATAGTTTGGTAAAAAGTTAGTTGCGAACGGTAACTTGCAATCTACTCCCGTACCGGTACGGGAGTAAGTTGCAAGAGTTACCGTTCACTCTCTGTTTCACGTTTTTCTGCCGACGAACTTTTGGCTATTAAACACATTAAATCTAAAAAATATTTAAAAGTAAATACTTTTTCATCAATAACAAAAATGTCGCCCTCCCCAAAAAAAAAAATTTGATGAAATTCCATCAAATATTGATTTTATTGCGAAAAAACGATTTTCTATGGGAATTTAACATGGGGAGTTAATTTCCAAATTTTTTAGTTTTTTTATCCTGAAGGATGAAAAAAATATTTTTTTTGGAAATTGACTTCGAAACCTGGCGAGATAGCTTGAAAATGATGTAATTAAGAAAACATGTTAGATTTTGAAAATCGGGATGAAAAAAAGATTTTTTTTGGAAATTGACTTCGAAACCTGGCAAGATAGCTTGAAAATGATGTAATTAAGAAAACATGTTAGATTTTGAAAATCGGTCCACAAATAAAAAAATATTTAAAAAAAAAATCTATTTTTAGCCCCATGTTAAATTCCCATAGGAAAATCGTTTTTTCGCTATAAAATCAATATTTGATGGAATTTCATGAAACAAAAATTTGTGGGAGGTTACTTTTTTGTTATTGATGAAAAACTCCAAAAGTACTTACATTTAAATATTTTTTAGATTTAATGTGTTTAATAGCCAAAAGTTCGTCGGCATCAAAACGTGGAACAGACAGTAGTAAAAAGTTAGCCTCAGACCCTGCTGATGAAATAGCTGTCTTATTTTACTAAATTAAGTGTTCCAACTAAGAAACTAACCTGTCATGATGTCACTGGATAGTTCTGCTCCAAGTTTAATACTTGTTTAATACTACTGTCTGTTCCACGTTTTTCTGCCGACGAACTTTTGGCTATTAAACACATCAAATCTTACAAATATTTAAATGTATAAAGTACTTTTTCATCAATAACAAAAAAGTCACCATCCATAAAAAAATTTGTTTGATGATGAAATTCCATCAAATATTGATTTTATAGCGAAAAAACGATTTTCCTATAGGAATTTAACATGGGGAGAAAAGAGGTGGAAGCAGACTGTGTGAGGAGTAAAAAAACGACAAAAATGGAAAATGACTCCGAAACCTGGCTAGGTAGCTTGGAAATGATGTAACTAAGGAAAACAAAAGTTAGATCTTGAAAATCGGTTCACAAATCAAAATTATTTTTTTCGCAATAAAATCAATATTTGACGGAATTTTTCATCAAATAATTTGTTTACGGGAGGGTGACTTTTTTCGTTATTGATGAAACGGTACTTATATTTAAATATTTTTTAGATTTAATGTGTTTAATGGCCAATAGATCGTCGGCAGCAAAACGTGGAACAGACAGTAGTTTAATACTTGTTAATCATAATTTCCGTTCCACGTTTTGTTGCCGACGAACTTTTGGCTATTAAAGACATTCAATCTCAGAAATATCTAAAGGTAAGTAATTTTTTATCAATAATTAGTCACCCTCCCCAAAAATATTGATTTGACGAAATTCCATTAAATATTTATTTTATTGCGAAAAAATGGGAATTTAACAGGGGGGATAAAAATAGATTTTTTTAAAATATGTTTTCAATTGTTGACCGATTTTCAAAATCGAACTTGTTTTCTTTGTTTCTGTGCATCGGCTATTAAATGCGCAATTCACGTATTATATTTAGCATTGCGTACGTCATAATAAAATATGTGGATTTCGGAATAAACAAGCTGACTAATTGCTACACTGGCACATTTTTATCCCATTCCGATAGTTTGGTAAAAAGTTAGTTGCGAACGGTAACTCTTGCAATCTACTCCCGTACCGGTACGGGAGTAAGTTGCAAGAGTTACCGTTCGCAACTACTGTCTGTTTCACGTTTTTCTGCCGACGAACTTTTGGCTATTAAACACATTAAATCTAAAAAATATTTAAAAGTAAATACTTTTTCATCAATAACAAAAAAGTCGCCCTCCCCAAAAAAAAAAAAAATATTTGATGAAATTCCATCAAATATTGATTTTATTGCGAAAAAACGATTTTCTATGGGAATTTAACATGGGGAATTAATTTCCAAAATTTTTAGTTTTTTGATCCTGAAGGATCAAAAAAAGATTTTTTTTGGAAATTGACTTCGAAACCTGGCGAGATAGCTTGAAAATGATGTAATTAATAAAACAAGTTAGATTTTGAAAATTGGTCCACAAATAAAAAAATATTTAAAAAAAACATCTATTTTTAGCCCCATGTTAAATTCCCATAGGAAAATCGTTTTTTCGCTATAAAATCAATATTTGATGGAATTTCATGAAACAAAAATTTGTGGAAGGTTACTTTTTTGTTATTGATGAAAAACTCCAAAAGTACTTACATTTAAATATTTTTTAGATTTAATGTGTTTAATAGCCAAAAGTTCGTCGGCATCAAAACGTGGAACAGACAGTAGTAAAAAGTTAGCCTCAGACCCTGCTGATGAAATAGCTGTCTTATTTTACTAAATTAAGTGTTCCAACTAAGAAACTAACCTGTCATGATGTCACTGGATAGTTCTGCTCCAAGTTTAATACTTGTTTAATACTACTGTCTGTTCCACGTTTTTCTGCCGACGAACTTTTGGCTATTAAACACATCAAATCTTACAAATATTTAAATGTATAAAGTACTTTTTCATCAATAACAAAAAAGTCACCATCCATAAAAAAAATTTGTTTGATGAAATTCCATCAAATATTGATTTTATAGCGAAAAAACGATTTTCCTATAGGAATTTAACATGGGGAGAAAAGAGGTGGAAGTAGACTGTGGGAGGAGTAAAAAGACGACAAAAAATGGAAAATGACTCCGAAACCTGGCTAAATAGCTTGGAAATAATGTAACTAAGAAAACAAGTTAGATCTTGAAAATCGGTCCACAAATCAAAAATTATTTTTTTCGCAATAAAATCAATATTTGACGGAATTTTTCATCAATTAATTTTTTTGGGGGAGTGTGACTTTTTTCGTTATTGATGAAACGGTACTTATATTTAAATATTTTTTAGATTTAATGTGTTTAATGGCCAATAGATCGTCGGCAGCAAAACGTGGAACAGACAGTAGTTTAATACTTGTTAATCATAATTTCCGTTCCACGTTTTTCTGCCGACGAACTTTTGGCTATTAAAACACATTAAATCGAACAAATATTTAAAAGTAAGTACTTTTTCATCAATAACAAAAAAGTCACCCTCCCCAAACGAATGTGTTTGATGAAATTCCATCAAATATTGATTTTATTGCGAAAAAACGATTTTCCTATGGGAATTTAACATGGGGATTCAATTTCCAAAACATTTTGGAAATTGACTCCGAAACCTGGCGAGATAGCTTGAAAATGATGTAATTAATATATATATATGTTTAGCCCCCATGTTCAATTCCCAATTATGACACAATTATACGCTTACTTAATTCCCATAAAGAGCATGTTGTGCCTACTCAGGCTACTGAGTCGGCATGTACCTTTAAACTGAACAAATGATACAAAAATACAACAGATTAAAAAATCACTTATTCGAGCTGAGAAAAGCAAACACTTGCCGCTCAACTAAGTAAATTTTCAACTTTATTACAGTATTTTCAGAACACAATTTGAAAATCTTGAAAATCTATGCGTATCTTCATATTAGTAATCCCACTTTTGATAATCAATGCGTATTCACTATTCAGCTAAATTAAGTGCGTAAAGTACGACAATACGCACCTTATCTGGAGCTCTGCTGAGTACACCAGTCTCCGTCGGACATGTTCGTTAAAATTGCCGCCGGTCCTACGGTAAACCGGAAGTCGCCGGACCAAATGTCCGACTATATATAAAACAAAACAATTTTTTTTTTGGAAGTTGACTCCGAAACCTGGCGAGATAGCTTGACAATGACGTAACTATGAAAACAAGCTAGATTTTGAAAATCAGTCCACAAATAAAAAAAAATATTTAAAAAAAAATCTATTTTTAGCCCCCATGTTAAATTCCCATATGAAAATCGTTTTTTCGCAATAAAATCAATATTTGATTTTCATCAAATAATTTGTTTAGGAGGGTGACTTTTTTGTCATTGATACAAAAGTACTTACTTTTAAATATTTTTTTGATTTAATGTGTTTATTAATAGCCAAAAGTTCGTGGGCAGCAAAACGTGGAACAGACAATAGAATGAAGTTTCATTTGAGAGTACTGGTAATACTTAGGCCATCCATAATTATATCTCCGTTTCCTGTAACTCGACTGACCCGCTAAAAACGGTGCGACCCGATTTTTTTTATTGCAATTTCGTTTACAATTTTTTTTTTCTTCAATTTAGTGCTACAGTGGGTAAGGGTTAATATAATTTCTGGCCCTAAATGGCATACATGTTCATACAACAACACATACAGCAATTGACATACTTTTATTGCAAGACTTGCAATATTGAATTGAAAAATTATTAAAAAGGTACAATATTTTAACACTTGCAATGCAAGTGTTAAAATATTGTACCTTTTTAATATTAATAATTTTTCAATTCAATATGTCATGTGACAGAAAAAAAAAATTGCCTACCGACCGACCCACTTCTAAAATTCTGGGTCGGGTTACAGGAAACAAACCATTTTTTAAGGACGGCCTTATACATATATATATATATATTATATATATATATTATATTATAACGCAGGTGATGATGACGACGACGATGATGATGACGACGATTTTATTACCAGAGAAAAACGAGATGCAATTGATGGTAGGTTCTATACATGAGCAAAGTCTTCTATAGTTGCGAACAGTAACTCTTGCAATATACTCGCGTACTAGTTGCGAACGGTAACTTTCAATCTACTCCCGTACCTACGGACAGTACAGGGGGCCGTTTCACAGAACTTTGTAAAATGTTCGTAAGTGCAAAATTATGATAGTCTCTAATTCACAGCATTAAACAATGTTTTCTTGTAAACAAGTATTGGATTTACATGTATTGATGCTCAATAAATGTGAATCCATAAATTGAGCATACGATCCTAAATGAGCACTTACAGTCGTAGGAAGTTTAGTGAAGCGGACCCCAGTTGTAGATTGCACGAGTTACTGTTAGCAACTACTTGTTGAATAAACTAAAAGAGTGGAGAGACATGACACCGTTTTTGCGAACGTCATGGTTTTATTATTTGTTGTATTTAATTGTGAAAAAGACTGATCGATGAGTTCAAACATATTTAATTTTATGTATGATTCAAAAAGATAGCTGAAAAATGCCAGCGTTAAAGTATTGCAAACATTAGATAAAACTGCGCTGTAAATTAATTATAATTAATATTTGTGTATATGTGGCTGTCATTGGAGAAATAGAGGATATTCCATCGTACATTTTGAATAGCGGGAAATAATACACGAGTGTGCGTCGGCTTCCGCGTAAGCAACGAGTGAGCGTAGCGAACGAGTTGCTTGCACGGACGCCGACGGACACGAGTGTATTATTTCCGCTATTCAAACATGTACGATGGAATATCCTATTTATTACACTTCCACGGCGGATATATATGCACATTTAGTCTATTTTTTAGATTAAAATCAATGAATTGTGATGTGCGCATGAATAGTTACACAATGACGTGTTTTACTGCGTTTTGACGTTACGTTGTGTGACGTCAAATGTGACGTCATGTAAACGTTTTGAAATCCAAATTACGCAGCTGTTTCTATATTTTAGTGCATGTTTGGAATGTTTTCAATCACATTAACTTTCTAGATTTAATCGAAACACTTTCCAAGTTTTCAAATAACTTTATTTTGACTGTAATAAAAAGTAAACATTTTGCGTGATAGCTCGTGGTTTCCACGAAAACAGGCGCGCAATTACGGTGTTCTCTTCACAGTGTATTATTTGTAAGTAGTTGATTACGGGTTTTCTCTCACAGCGAAGCCCGTGCAAATAATTTGCAAGAATGTAATAAATGGGACTTGTGAGTGTTGCGATTAGTGTAGATACAGATTAGCCTGTGCATCCCAGCGCATAATGGCCCGTAACTTTTACAAATGGCCCAGAATTAAAAAATGGTACACAACTTAACCCTTCCTACGCTGTTGACGGAAATTGCCGTCTGCTGTTTTTCATTTTTGCTTTGATTCCTAACAAAAACCTGGTTTTGACAGCACATGAGAATCGTCTCCACTGGAGACGATTCTCATGTGCTGTCAAAACCAGGTTTTTGTCGAGAAATATTAAAAATAAAACATTTCCAGCAGACGACAACATTTAATTCAGCGTAGTAAGGGTTAATGTGAAGAGAAATTACTCAGAAATTGCAGAAATATGTGATGTCTAACAGTGTCGTAGTAAATCAGGTCATTGGCCCCGTTTCATTGAATCCAAAATTGATCCCTGCATTTTAAAAATATAACAATGTAGGTACTTTCTCGTCAAAAAGGCCTTATTATTTGTGTGAAGTGGCTAAAATATATGGTTCCGTTTGATTCGGGGCTGGCCCATGTTTGAAATATGGATGGCCCAGTGTCCCCAAATGCCGAAATCCTAGATTTAACCCTGGCATCCGCACAGTCTGATCAGGATCTTCACGATTCGCCATTCCAGCAATGAAACACCCGTCATGCTAACTTCTAACACGCACTATAAACCGCTGCTTGAGTGCCATTTGATCAGGAGCTGCACTGCACACAGAGCTCCAGATAAGGTGGGCATTGGCGTATTTTACACATTTATTTTAGCAGAATACTCACTGATTATCAAATGTGGGAGTTCAAAATACTCACAGTAATAATGAAAATACACATTGATTTTCAAATTGAGTAGTGAAAATACAGTATTCAAGTTGACAATTTACTTAGTTGAATGAACTGCAAAAAGCAAACAGTGTTTGCTTTTTGCAGTTCATTCAACTAAGTAAATTGTTTGCTTTTTGCAGTTCATTCAACTAAGTAAATTGTTTGCTTTTTGCAGTTCATTCAACTAAGTCAAATTGTCAACTTGAATGAATGTGCAGCTCAAATAAGTGAATTTTTATATTTGTCTTATTTTTTATCATTTGTTCCCTATTTAATAAGGAAGAACATCAATAATATATTTGTAAAAGTAAAATACGCATTGAATTTGAATCTGGGAAAAAAATACTCTTTAGGTAGGAAACTTATCTGTAGTCCTGGGTGCACTGGTCACAAATCCCATACAATCCATTTCTCCAGTCACAGTGTCAATAATGAAGTGTCCATCTGCCCTTTCAGAAGTGGTGACGGCTCTTTCTGATGATGACGACGACGACGATATAGTGACGAGACAAAAGCGGGATGTTGATGGTAAGTTTCATTTGTTTTACGCAATTTCGTAAAAAATCGTGTGATTTTCTTGCATGTAATGTAATTGTTTCACTTTTCCCCCCGGCCTTAAATGACCTCAGCTGTTGATAGGCCGTTTCACACAAATAAACATAAACACTTGTTCCCCATTGACAATTTGTTTATTCATAATATTGGCGAACAATCACAATTTCTGCAGAAAAAGCCCTGTCAATGAATTGTTTTATGTACACAGGGCTCCAGATAAGGAATTAGTAATTGAGTATGTTCACTCCATCATATCTGAAGCAATTGGGTATTTCAAGATTTTAATTGGGTAAAATAAAATCACACTACTGTTTACACATCAACAGACAGCACTTATTTAATAGTTTGCTTTGAAATGAAAACATGTCTTGGCATTTAATTAGAATTGTCTCCTTGGAGACAATTCTAATGAAATAGCAAGATGTGTTTTCATGGAAAATAAGAAAAATATGCTATATTTGTGGTCTGGTTATTGTTTTCTTTAGCAGGATAAAGGTACCACAAATTTGTTATTGCTTTAAGATACTCACTACTTCTGATTTCAATTGGGTTTCTGGCAATTTTAATTGGGTATTTACTCAAATACGCAGCTTATCTGGAGCGCTGTGTACATGATCAGTAGGTACACATAAAATTATGTCTTGCATCTTGACGTCACTTTGTTCTACGTCAACTCTAGTAAAACATTTGCAATCCAAACTTTGCAGCTGTTTGTATGAACTAGATGTATTTGAATGCATGAAAAATACTCTTTAGGTAGGAAACTTATCTGTAGTCCCGGGTACACTAGTCACAAATCCCATAAAATCCATTTCTCCAGTCACAGTGTCCATCAGTAATGAAGTGTCCATCTGCCCTTTCAGCAGCAGTGGTGGCGGCTCTTTCTGATGATGACGACGACGATTTAGTGACGAGACCAACACGGGATGTTGATGGTAAGTTTCATTGTTTTACGCAATTTCGTAAATAATCGTGTGATTTTCTTGCATGTAATGTAATTGTTTCACTCCCCACCCCCCCCCCCCCCCCCCCCCCTCCCCGGCCCCCCCCCCCCCCCCCCCCCCCCCCCCCCCGGCCTTAAATGACCTCAGCTGTTGATAGGCCGTTTCACACAAATAAACATAAACACTTGTTCCCCATTGACAATTTGTTTATTCACAATATTGGCGAACAATCACAATTTCTGCAGAAAAAGCCCTGTCAATGAATTGTTTGATGTACACAGGGCTCCAGATAAGGAATTAGTAATTGAGTATGTTCACTCCATCATATCTGAAGCAATTGGGTATTTCAAGATTTTAATTGGGTAAAATAAAATCACACTACTGTTTACACATCAACAGACAGCACTTATTTAATAGTTTGCTTTGAAATGAAAACATGTCTTGGCATTTAATTAGAATTGTCTCCTTGGATGTGTTTTCATGGAAAATAAGAAAAATATGCTATATTTGTGGTCTGGTTATTGTTTTCTGTAGCAGGATAAAGGTTCCACAAATTTGTTATTGCTTTAAGATACTCACTACTTCTGATTTCAATTGGGTTTCTGGCAATTTTAATTGGGTATTTACTCAAATACGCAGCTTATCTGGAGCGCTGTGTACATGATCAGTAGGTACACACAAAATTATTTCTTGCATCTTGGCGTGCCTTTGTTCTACGTCAACTCTAGTAAAACATTTGCAATCCAAACTTTGCAGCTGTTTGTATGAACTAGATGTATTTGAATGCATGTCTGTGAACTGTTTTCAGAAATGACTTTTTGTGCAGAACTTGTGAAGGGCCAGGGACTTTAGGTTTTGTGAAAAATAAATTGTAAGAGAAAAATGTGATATAATTGTATAAATAGCAAGAATTCGATTTTTTACAAAATTGTGGAGATAAAAAAGTGGCCTTTTATAAATGATAGGCCACACAGAGCTCCAGATAAGTTTTTATAAATCTGAAGAGTACTATATACCCATATATAAATTCAATGCGTATTTTACTTTTGAAAATTTATTATTGATTTTCTTCCTTATTAAATAGGAACAAATGATAAAAAATAAAAACTGTGTTTGCTTTTTTGCAGCTCAAGTAAGTAAATTTTCAACTTTATTACAGTATTTTCACTACTCAATACGTATTTTCATATTGCTGTGAGTATTTTGTACTCCTACTTTCGATAATCAATGTGTATTTAATTATGCTAAAATAAGTGCGTAAAATACGCCAATACCCACCTTATCTGGAGCTCTGGCCCCAATTATTTAGCGGAAAAAAGCGATGTCAGATAAGTTTTCTTGTTTAAATAAAAACTACACTTTATGTATGCTATGCTCCTGGGGCCCGTTTCACTAAACTTCGTACGACTAAAATGTTCGTAAGTGCAGATTTAAAATAGTCTGTAAATTTCAATTGATGGCTTTACATTTATTGAGCATAGGCTGCATGTGCAGCCTATGCTCAATACATGTAAATCCAATAATTGATTACAAGAAATAATTGTTAATGTGAAATTTACAGACTATCATAATGTTGCACTTACGAATATTTTAGTCGTAGGAAGTTTAGTGAAACGGCCCCCTGGTTTCCTACTTCACATACAGGTTGAAGTAACGGATCGAGGTCTATAAATACATTAAATATACCTAAAATGTGTATATGAGGGAGTAAAGAATAACAAAAAAATGTAACTTTCGTTTTCACATTATTAATGCTTTTAGGTATATTTAATGTATTTATAGACCTCGGTCCGTTACTTCAACCTGTGACTTCACTGTATATTTTGCGTTTTCTCTCACAGTGAAGCCCTGTACATATTTGCTCGGAGTGTAAAAAATGGTCATTGCTATGTTCTTTTTTCTTCATCTTAGTCAGCTGCTACATAATATTATATTGATTCAAATGTCAAAATTATATGTAGAACCAGGGACCATACATACATATCCAGTCTCCGCGAAAGTTGTCGGTCCGTCGGACATGTCCGTTAAAATTGCCGCCGGTCCGACGGTAAACCGGAAGTCGCCGGACCGATTGGAGACGCGTGCGCACACGTTTTATATCCGTTAATGAATTTACACTTAATACTGCGGAAGTTTTTAACATAAATACTCTCTTTCTTTTCTTCAAGATCTTGTTCGTTTTTACCGGATACATAGGTAGATTTTGGTCATCTGGGCGGACGCTTAACAGAGAAAAATAATGGCATGGCCTAATATTTAAATAATCATATGCATGCTACTTATTCACGATTTTGTCCAAAATGCGACATTCACATGCTATTTTATGAAATGATTGCTTTCCATATGTTTCCAAATATGAAGATAACTACTCAGGTTCGTCATCATGGTACATTCAGGCGCGGTTCCAGGATTTCGGGTTAGGGAGGAGGGGGGCGTAACTATTTTGCAATACTTGACTATATTATCGAACGAGCTATGCTCGTTCGATAATATAGTCAAGTATTGCAAAATAGTCGACCGAGCAGAGCTCGGGATAGCGCTAGGGGGGGGGTCCGGGGGCATTCCCCCCCGGCAAATGTTTGAAATCTACATCGCATTTCCTGCGTTCTGGCGCATTTTGGAGCAAAACTATTGACACTGTGACAGTTTGTTTAGACATGATTTGATTGAAAGTGTTTAAATTTTGAAACAATAAGACAACGACCGAAACATGCATGGAATACATGGCACTTGGCATGAAATGAAACGTGCCATGTAACTTGTAAAAAATCTTTACTCGGCGAATTTTAGGGGGGGTGGGGGAGGGGGGAGGGGAGAAGGGGTTGGCGCGCCATGTAGACTCTGATCATCACAGAATGTCCATGCAAGCACATGCCTAAGTCTACATTATTTTGACTTGTCCCTTTTATAAATCCATAAAGAAACTCCTGCAATCGTTTTATATGAAAAAATACAAACATACCGGTGTCAAATTTAAAAAAAATATATAACTCTTGTTTCAAAATGAATTATTACTATGGAGGTCGTAAATTGCAGACGATGATGACGACGACGATGATGATGATGATGATGATGATGACGATATTTTGACGAGAATGCGACGAGATGCCAGTAAGTTTCATATTAACCAGCACAACGCAGGATAAACTTATGTCGTCCATGTTTTTGTAACACTCGAACATTATTTCTAACGGAAATTATTCTAGTGTGCTGCCAAAAAAATGTGCTTCATTATCATTAATCATTTAAATAAGATGACACTAGAATGTATGTGAAATAAAGAGCAGACGACTATGTTCATTTCCCGTTTTCAGTATCCTATTTCACCAAAACTGAAAAGTATACTTATCTTGAGGGAGAAATTTTCAATTTAAGGCTGAATTTATTAAGTTTCATTACACTGAATTTATTACATTATCACAGCCATTTTGGCTGTGATAGTGTAATAAATTCAGTATAATAATTATGTATACTTTTAATCATCAAATATATGCAGTCGTTAGTTCTATATGAAATAATGCATTTCGGGGAAAATAAATAATTACTCCCTCAACGTATGCTTTGCTAGATAAGTATGCTTTTCAATTTTGATGAAATCGGCTACATGAGTAGTAAATGATCAACAAATTTAAGACGTATCCCAAATCCGTGAGAGTTTAATCACGACACATCATCAATTATTGTCTGTTTCACAAAAGCTGCCCAAATTTTACGACTATTATACAGGGCTCCAGATAAGGAATTAGTAATTGAGTATTGTCACTCCATCATTTCTGAAGCAATTGGGTATTTCCAAATTTTAATTGGGTAAAATAAAATCACACTACTGTTTGTTTACACACCAACTGACAGCATTTATTGAATAGTTTGCTTCGAAATGAAAACATGTCTTGGCATTTCATTAGAATTGTCTCCTTGGAGACAATTCTAATGAAATACCAAGATGTGTTTTCATGGAAAATAAGAAAAATGTACTATATTTCTGGTCTGTTTATTGTTTTCTGCAGCATGGTAAAGGTACCACAAATTATGTATTGCTTTTTGATACTCAATACTTCTGATTTCAATTGGAGTTTTGGCAATTTTAATTGGGTATTTAAGCAAATACGCAGCTTATCTGGAGCTCTGTATATAAACAATGCAAAAACCATATATTTTTCTATAATATTAAATGAAAGCAAAATTTAAGAATGAGCCTTCTTTTTATTTCGTGAAATTTTATCAAATATTGATTTTATTGCGAAAAAACAATTTCCCCATGGTAAATCCCCACAGAGTGAATTGAAGATGTCTATGAGAATTTAACATGGGGACATTTTTTTCATTTCAGAAATACTGGACCGAAATTTCAAAATTTAACTTTTATTTTCTTAGTTAGATCATTTCCAAGATATCTAGCCAGGTTTCAGAGTCAAACTCCATTTCTTAGTTTGTTTTACTACTCTACAGCTCCTCCCTCAGCTTTAAATAAATAAAATTAAATTCCCATAGAGAAATCAATTTTTCGTAATAAAATAAATATTTTACCAAATTTCACGAAACAAAAAGAAGGTTCTGTAGAACCCGCTATTGTTCATCTACCACTATTGTTCATCTACCACTATTGTTCATCTACCACTTTTGTTTACGTGTACGATTAAGCCGGGGAAAATAACTTAGTCGTTTTTGAATCAAATTAAACCTTATATGGCGTCGTTGAATAACTTAGACAATTTTGAAGACGTTTTGATATCGGTGAACATTAGTGGGCGACAAAAGTGGTTGATGTTAGAACCCACTTTTGTTCATCGACCACTTTTGTTCACGTGTAAGATTTAGCCGGAGAAATAGAGAATAGTAGGTTAGTGCCGTCAATGGGAAAAAATATCTGGCAAGGCTCAGGAAACGGGATGGGCGAGGCTCTGCCGAGCACATCCCGTTTCCGTGCCGCGCCAGATATGTTTTCCCATTCAGGGCACTAACCTACTATTCTATTTATCCCGTCAACACCTACAAATGGCTGTAAAATGCAAAAATTGTATTGACTGGATATCAAAAATGTTTCACGGCACCGTGTTCACGGCACATACGCACTGTGTTGACGGGATAAAGTAACTAACTGTCTGTTTCACGAAACCTGCCCAAATGTCACGGCCATATAAACAATTCAAAAACAATATTGTTTTCGATAATATATATAAAATTTCACGAAATAAAAAGAAGGCTCATTCTTAAATTTTCCTTTAATTTAATATTTATTAATATCGAAACAAATATTGTTTTTGAATTGTTTATATGGCCGTAAAATTTGGGCAGCTTTCGTGAAACAGACTATAGTCGTTTTTTAATCAAATTAAACCTTACAGCGTCACAGTCGTGTCGTTGACCAACTTGGACAATTTTGAAGACGTTTTGATATCGGTGAACATTAGTGGGCGACAAAGCCCAGGAAATAACTTATTCGTTTTAAATCAAATTAAACCTTACAGTGTGTCGTTGAACAACTGGACAATGTTGAAGTCGTTTTGATATCGGTGAACATTAGTGGGCGACAAAAGTGGTTGATGTTAGAGCCGACTATCGTTCATCAACCACTAAGTTATTTTACCCGGCTTAATCGTACACGTGAACAAAAGTGGTCAATGAACAAAAGTGGGTTCTAACATCAACCACTGTTGTCGCCCACTAAAGTTCACCGATATCAAAACGTCTTCAAAATTGTCTAAGTTATTCAACGACGCCCTATAAGGTTTAATTTGATTCAAAAACGACTAAGTTATTTTCCCCGGCTTAATCGTACACGTGAACAAAAGTGGTAGATGGACAATAGTTCTACTAGGCTCATTCTTAAATTTTAATAAAATTTAATATTATAGAGAATTTTTTTTTTTTTGCATGGATTATACAGCCGTACAATTCGGTCAGGTTTCGTGAAACAGACAGTAGTGTATCAATTTCAGATTTGTAGCATTGGTTAGAATTTGAAACAAATCCGAAATTAACACAGAAATTAAGTAGTTTGTAAGTTGTAACAGTGATTGGCATTTGAAACATCTGATATTAAAGGTACATGTACACGCCCACTCATTCTTTTATCAGATACATCATCTGAGACATTTTCGGGCAAAATTAACATTCATTCACCATTACCCCACGTATTGATTGGCAATATTATACAATTTATATCAGACGTAAATTTCCACAATGATTATCAGGGTGATAACAGTATTTTCTTAAAATGTTAATGGACACAATTATTTATTCTCTGTACTTATGTGTTGATGTGCAATGGATCATACTTTATAATCTTTCGAAAATATTAATTGCTAGTATAAGTAATTAAAAAATAGCATGCCTCATTTGCATATGAAAATAGCCTGATACCACCACGAGTCACTGTCAGTAAAATAAATATTACTAAATGATTGTATCTATATAGCGGGCACTCGCAATTTTTACAACTGGTAGGACAATGACACAATTATACACTTATTTAATTCCTATAAAGAAAAGTTTGTGCCTACTGAGTGGGCATGTAGTTGTACCTTTAACACTACAATACAATACAATATTCCTTTATCCCGTCAACACAGTGCGTATGTGCCGTGAAACACGTTGCCTGAAACATTTTTGATATCCTGTCAATACGACCTAATAACTGCGTATGTGCGGTGACTGGTGTTATTGTTTTTTTGCATTTAAAAGTCATTTGTAGGTGTTGAAGGGATAAATAGAACAGTAGGTTAGTGCCGTGAATGGGAAAAATAACTGGCGCGGTACGGAAACGGGATGTGCTCGGCAGAGCCTCGCACATCCCGTTTCCAAAGCCTTGCCAGATATTGTTTTCCCATTCACGGCACTTACCTATAGTCTGTTTCGCGAAAGCTGCCCAAATTTTACGGCTATATAGACATTAGACAATGCAAAAACAATATTTGTTTCGATAATATTAAATTAAAGGAAAATTTAAGAATGAGCCATCTTTTTATTTCGTGAAATTCGGTCAAATATTGATTTTATTACGAAAATTTGATTTGTCTATGGGAATTTAACATGGGGGGTGGGGGGGGGGGGGGAGGGGGAAGTGGTAAGGAAGTGTGGGAGGAGTCAAAAAACGAAACATTTTGTAAATTGACTCCGAAACCTGGCTATATAGTTTAACATGGGGAAATTGTTTTTTCGCAATAAAATCAATATTTTACCAAATTTCACGAAATAAAAAGAAGGCTCATTCTTAATTTTTCCTTTAATTTAATATTATCAAAAGAAATCTTGTTTTTGAATTGTTTATATAGCCGTAAAATTTGGGCACTGAGCTTTCGTGAAACAGACAGTAACTATTCTCTATCATTCACTCAGTCCATACATGGCAACATGAAATATATGGTTTCAACAAATGTGACCAAGGCATCAAGAAATAGCATGTACACGAATCATGGGTACTGCATGCAGTAGTGCATCATGACGAGACAACGCATGTTACCCGATAGCGTAGATTTTTTTTAAAAACAAAAACCGCGACTGTATTATCATTTACTTTGGTATTTTATGACCAGGTGATGATGATGATGATGACGACAATGATGATTCTATTGCTGATGCATTAGGTGAGTATTCTATTAAGTATTAAAGATAAAAAAAAATCAATCAAAAAATAAATTCAGAGAATAAATAGAGGATATTCCATCGTACATTTTGAATAGCGGGAAATAATACACGAGTGTGCGTCGGCTTCCGCGTAAGCAACGAGTGAGCGTAGCGAACGAGCTGCTTGCACGGACGCCGACGGACACGAGTGTATTATTTCCGCTATTCAAACATGTACTATGGAATATCCTATTTATTACACTTCCACAGTTGATAATATATATGCACATTTAGTCTATTTCTGAGAGTGTAATCAATGAATGGTGAGTGCGCATGAACATTTACTGTTATATAATTACGTGTTTTCCCGCGTTTTGACGTTACGTTGTGTGACGTCAAATGTAAATTACGCAGCTGTTTATATGAGCCAGATATATTTGAGTGCATGTTTGGAATGTGCTCAATCACATTAACATTCTAGATTAGTCGAGACCCTTTCCAAATTGTCAAATAACTTGATTTTGACTAATAAGAATGTTGCATGGTAGCTCGTGGTTTCCAAGAGAACAGGCGCGCAATTACGGGTGTTCTCTTATCACGGTGTATTATTTGTAAGGATATGTTTAAGGGTTTTCTCCCACAGCGAAAGTGTAAGAGTGCAATAAATAGTAATGTCCGTTAACATTTTAAGGAAACAGGTTATCCGTTATCGCCCCTGATATCAGTGTGGAAATTTACGTCTGATATAAATGTATAATAATGTCAATGAATAAGTGGGGTAATGGTGAATAATTCCAGCACAAAAATATTTACACAATTCCCTAACATTTGATTGGCCCGTAACTTGGAAAAGTCGCGGGAATACTGGACGAGGCCTTCCGGCCTTCGTCCAGTATTCCCGCGACTTTTCCAAGTTTATACCCCGATAAATTCCACAAAAAGGCCATTCATTCCTATAATGAATGTTTATTTTACCAAAAATATCTCAGATGATGTCTCTGATATAAGAAAATGTGCCTACTGAGTGGGCATGTACCTTTAAGACTGTAATGTATAGTGTATGGAAATGGGTGCGTGGGGTAACGTTTTTCAAATGAGCCGATTATTGGGTCCTAGGTCCGAGTCTTCCACCTGTGTTCTGTTTGTTACCAGTTAGTTACTCACTGAGTCACCCAATGCAATGCTCGTTACCTACTAAAACTGCGTCAGTATTTGTATTGCATCTTGGCACATTGATTCAGAGATCCAGATAAGCTTGTGTCTAAAGAGTATTGTACCCCCTGATTTTGAAATTAAATCCATATTTTATTTTTACAAATGGATTATTGATTTTATTCATTATTAAATAGGAAACAAATGATCAAAACAAATTTAAATATTCACTTTTATCCCGTCAACGCAGTGCCTATGTGCCGTGAAACAAGGTGCCGTGAAACATATTTGATATCCTGTCAATACGACCTAATCACAATTCATACGCGTCATTTGTGTTGGTGACTACTTTCCCCAGTATAATTCTTGAGTTGACTGAATAATCTGATGGAAATGGAACTGTTTACATACAGTGTGAGGGTTAAATTTGGCAAATAAAAACGATATCGCCAGAAAATAAAATTAAGTGCATGCCATTTTCTGAATCGACCCTCAATTTCCAATTGCGTTTGCTCTCTACCCATTCCGTGCGTCATTCAGACATGACTGACGTCATACTTATATTTACGTCAATAAGTCTACTACGTCATTTAAAATAAAAATGGCTGCTCCCAGTGATTCCAATCAGGTAAGGAAATAAACGAAACAAAATGGTGTTTGTGTTGTTGATTTTTATTCTGGACAGATCGCAATCGTTGCAGAATCTGCCCCAAATGGAAATGGATGGGTCTGGTGAATTTTCAAGTTTGAGTGTGTATTTCGTTGAACAGAAGCTGTAATTTCACATTGTCGGTGACAAAATATAAAGTATCAACAGTTGAACAGAACATTTATCTGTTGAACCAGCCTGAAGTACACGTTTTAATGGTTAATTCGGGATGGATGGTTGCAAGCTGCCATCTTGTTTTTTTTTTCATTTCCATGAAACACGAACAGTGAAAAGAACAGAAACAAAATCTTAATATTTTAAGATTATTCGTGAAATATTTCGATGTGTAAAGTTCCTAAAGTCTAAAACAAATATTGATCAATTTACTGTCATGACTGTTGATTAAGGGATTTTACAACCATACTTTATCGAACTATGTTCTGTGCGCCAATGAGTGTTTGATGTAATTCGGTTCTAACTTATCTCGCTTTTGAAGGCTAAATTAACTAAATTAAGTTGATTTAAATGCTGTTTTAGAATGTTGACGGGATAAATAGAATAGTAGGTTAGTGCCGTGCATGGGAAACAATATCTGGCTCGGCACGGAAACCGGATAGGTTCGGCAGAGCCTCGCCAATCCAGTTTCCTAAGCCTCGCCATATATTTTTTCCCATTCACGGCACTAACCTACTATTCTCTATATTTGAGTGTATTATCACCGTGAAGAGAACACCAGTAATTGCGCGCCTGTTTTCTTGGAAACCACGAGCTACAATGCAAAATGTTTACTTTTTATTACGGTCAAAATAAAGTTATTTGAAAACTTGGAAAGGGTTTCGACTAATCTAGAATGTTAATGTGATTGAATACATGCCAAACATGCAGTCAAATATATCTGGTTCATAGAAACAGCTGCGTAATTTGGATTTCTAAAAGTTTACATGACGTCACATTTGACGTCACACAACGTAACGTCAAAACGCGGGAAAACCCGCCATTGTGTAACTATTCATGCGCACATCACAATTCATTGTTTTTGATAAAAAAAAATAGACTAAATGTGCATATATATCCGCCGTGGAAGTGTAATAAATAGGATATTCCATCGTGCATGTTTGAATAGCGGAAATAATACACTCGTGGCCGTCGGCGTCCGTGCAAGCAACTCGTTCGCTACGCTCATTCGTTTCTTACGCGGAAGCCGACGCACACTCGTGTATTATTTCCCGCTATTCAAAACGTACGATGGAGTATCCTCTATTTCACTTATTAGGTTTGAGGCGGCTTTCAGCTGCGCCGAAAACCTATTGTATTCGTTGGTTTTTTTTTGGTTTTTTTTGTTTTTTTATTCAGCCGTTCAGTCTACAGCCCAAACCGCTGGTCGGATCGACTTCAAATTTTGCATGCCGATTCGGATCAAGTGTGAGCAGAGACTCAGAGATTTTCAGAAATCTCTTAATGCCACTTTCCACGAAACCGGAAGGGACATCATACTTTCTATAACTTCCTTATTTTCCAACCGATTTCAACAATTATTTTTGCATTGGAAAGCTGACAAAATTCTCTATCTCGAATTCGCTGACAGTTCTCGGCTATCTGGTCAAATAAGAGAGCTATAGGGATTTGAAGTTGAAAAATGTACATACTTTTCAACGATTTTGCCGAATTTTTGCCGAATTTCGGCTGATAACGGGTGGTCTTTGCAAACGTTTTCCAATTTGTACAGTAATGTCAGCAACATAATTTCTTGCCAGTGTGATAGGGGAGTGTCAGGCGCATAAAAGATGATAATTTTCAGAACTCTATCTTGACTACTTCCGGTTCTATTGGATGTCAAAGATGAACGTCTTTTTTTCAAGTTTTCAAAATAGAGCAAACGGATGTGACGTCAGCTTCGTTATTTATCAATAGATTTCAAAATTTCTTGCTGCGGTCGATATTTCAGTCCTTTAGCTAAAACTTTCCCGCTTTGTGCCCGGCCTATGGCGAAAAACAAACGAAAACTTCACTGGCGGAATATTGCACATATGTAATTTCCGTTTTATTAGGTGTATTTACAAATGGCGTTAACTGCAATTTAGGGGCGATAACTATCGAAAAATAATCATCCGCTGACTTACGGGCTCCCTCCATCTACACCAAACCGCTGGTCGGATCGACTTCAAATTTTGCATGCCGAGAGTGAGCAGAGACTCAAAGATTTTCAGATATGTGTTAATGCTACTTTCCACGAAAACGGAAGTGACGTCATACTTCCTATAACTTCCTTATTTTCCAACCGATTTCAAGAATTCTTTTTGCATCGGAAAGCTGACAAAATTCTCTATCTCAAATTCGCTGACAGTTTTCGGCTGTCTGCTCAAATAAAAGAGCTATATGCATTTGAAGTTGAAAAATGTACATAATTTTCAACGATTTTGCCGAATTTCGGCTGATAACGGGTGGTCTTTACAAACGTTTTCCAATTTGTACAGTACTGTCAGCAACATAATTTCTTGCCAGGGTGATATGGGGAGTGTCAGCCGCATGAAAGATGATAATTTTTAGAGCTATATCTTGACTACTTACGGCTCTATTCGATGTCAAAGATGAACGTATTTTTTCAAGTTTTCAAAATAGAGCAAACGGATGTGACGTCAGCTTCGTTATTTATCATTCGATTTCAATTGTTTTTGCTGTAGTCGATATTTCTGTCCTTTAGCTAAAACTTTGGCTGAGGATCGAACCCGGTATCCCTCGCTCCGAGCCCATCGCTTTACCTCTAAGCTAACCGGCCCCACATCGGTGTGATGATGCGAACACAATAATGTTGGACTGTTCATTCTAAAACTTCAGAAATTCTTTTTGCAACCGATAGTTTACACCTTGGGCTAAAGCTTAGTTACACATGAAATCAATGTTTGAGGCTCAAACCGTTGATGCAGCTCAAGCTGCTCTAGTTTATACTGTAATAGAGGAGGAAACATTACTTAGTTGAGCTGCAAAAGTTCACTAACTGACTAAGTACATTTTCAACTTTGTTACATTATTTCCGCTACTCAATTCGAAAATCAATGGATATTTTCATATTGCTGTGGGTATTCTGTACTCCCACTTTTGATAATCATTCAATGCGTATTCAGCTAAATTAAGTGCGTAAAATACGCCAATACGCCTCTTATCTGTAGCTCTCTGAATTTGATCTCCGTCAGACTAAATCAACGTGAAGGAAAGACAACCCAACCAGTCTTCATTCTGATTCAGTTGAACTGACAAGTGGCAGTGATCACATACTCAATGTTCAAAAGCGAGACGCAGGTGACGACGACGACGACGATGATGACGATGACGATGATGATGATGACGGTAAGTTGTTTTACCTCGTGACATCACTGTCTGCTTAAATGTGATAAATGCTTGGTCGGTGTTCGTAAATTTGATGTATACTGTGTCCGATGAATTTCGTAAGACTAAGAAGTTCGTATTAAGTGCAAAATTTAATTGTGAAATAACATTTACACGGAGATCTACGGAGTCCAGCTGGGGACATGGATTTTTCTTTTTATTAATTCGTTCCCACAAAATAAAAAGTTGTTCCCTCAATTTAACAAATCGTTTCCACGATATAACAATTCGTTCACACGAAATAACAATTCGTTCCCACGAAATAACAATTCGTTCCCACGAATTCGTTCCCACGAAATAACAATTTGTTCCCTCGAATTGACAATTCGTTCCCATGAAGTGACAATTTGTTCCCTCGACTTAACAATTCGTTCCCACGAAATAACGATTTGTCCGCTCGAATTGACCATTCGTTCCCACGAAATAATAAGAATTGTTATTTCGTGGCCGGAACAGAATTGTTATATCGTGGGAACCAATTGTTAAATTGAGGGAATGAATTGTTAATTCGTGGGAACGAATTGTTATTTCGTGGGAACGAATTGTTATTCTCATGGGAACGAATTAATAAAAAAGAATTATATGTACCCGTGGGGCTCCATAGACAGCCGAACATGTTTATAGTAAGAAGTTTAGTGAAACTGGCCCCAGGTGAATTACAAGTCGCGGGGATCTTGTTAAAATGGCTAAAATTGACGTATGTATGTTTACAAGGTGTATGATCACGTGGTACTAATAACAACAACAAGTACTGAAACTGCCAGAATCCATCCGATTCAAAGAACGTATTCTTTTATATTATCCTTATTACGTAACATATGTTGATGAAATATGGCGCATCAAACGCGTTAAGCTGCATTTGGTGGTCTCTGTACTTTGGCCCAAACTTCTGTCGTTTTTGCGAAGAATCGATATCCGTGTCGGTAGACACCCTGGACGAACAAATGCAGCTCATGCGCGTTTGCTGCGCCATATTTCATCAAAATCCGTTTCATATTAAGGAAAATATCAAATAATACTTACTTTGGAGTGGGCAAGATTTCTACACTTTCAGCCACTGTTGTTGTTGTTATCACCACGTGATCATGCACCTTGGTTTAGAAACCAACAGTTAGTCATCAGAGAACCAAACAGCGCCACTAAATGCCACATATGAGACATGCCATGTGATTTTGTACCTTCGGACATCTGCGTCATTTCGTTTACAAAATTTACCATATCTCCGTAAATGGCCTGTATTTGAGGCAAGCCATGCGATTTTGTATATTCTTACAAATGCGTTAGTTCATGAATTACAAAATTTCACAATTTTTCCATAGATGAAGTCAAAAGTTGGCAAAAAATTCAGAGTACATGCCGCATGTACTCTGAAATTTGTGTCAACTTCCGAAGTCATTTACGGAAAATGTCCGCAGATGTCCGTAAGTACAAAATCGCATGGCGTGTCTCATTTATGAAAAATATTGTAAATTTTGCAGATGTCCGAAGGTACAAAATCACATGACGTGTCTCGTATGAATACCGTTAAATGCTCCTGCAGAAAGTCAGCAATAAAAAAAAAATGCCATGAAAACTAAAAAACTAAATCATGCCTCTTATTATATGAGCCGCGTCGCGAGAAAACCTGTCTTCGGGAGTCTGACGACGTCACAAGATATGACGTCGTGAACTTAGCTGACGTAATTTCAGCCGATGTTTCCAATTATCGACGTTTGTCAGACCGCCATGGTAGGTTTGTTCCGTTGTGTTAAAGCTATCTAACGAACAGAATATATCTATAATCGGGCGTATGTGTGTGAAAAAAGCGAAACCGTCTTCGATCTGTCATGGATCCTGTCTGAGAATGTATTGGATGAACGTTAGACTGCCGTACTAACGGTCGTATGACCGAAATCCACCATTTTTATTCGAAACGGGCACATCTTATATTATGTTTTTATTAAGGGTAAGGGTAATTTTCTTTTATTATTTTGCTGCTGATATCACATATAAAAATGGTTGTCTGTTATTGATGTGTTTTTTATGTTCCGTTATTTTGGCATATAATATTTTCTTTGACACAGTTTACAGATAACTGTCCACATTAACTGCTATCGACCACCATTTACAGGTGAAAAATCTGTGTAAAAGCTACATTTTTTATTTACATACAGATGGTCGGCAGCATATTTGTAGACCGTTGTAGCCTGGGCCCGGTTTCCCGCACAACTATATGTTTCAGATCTGGTTAAATCGACGCGAATTTTCAGTTTATTGCTCAATTCTTTCTTTCTAATATACATGTAATGTATAAAATTAAAATTTAGCGCAACCTTTACCGATTTTAAAAAAACTTATCTCCTGCAAAAACAACAAAGCCATGGATGTTACGATGTCTCATCTGTGCATATGCACCGTCTGATCAGAACATAGGATGTCCGCCATTCAGTCACTAGGGAATCCTTTCTTGATTACCGACAGGATATGGGTCGCCGATCTTACATTTATTGCAGATATTGTAAGGTCCGTTTTTTTCAACAGGTGGTCCAAGTACAGCTAGCTGTAAGCGGGACGATGTCGTGAACATTCGACATTTCTGTTGTCTGAATATGCAAAGCTTAAATCTGAATGCACATTGACGTGTGTGTCATGTTAATATAAGAAATAGATACGGTGGGATGATAGTTCAAGGCAACATATGTTGGGAGACATTAGTATCATGGACCGTGACTGACGATCTGTCAAGTCGTGACAAATGCAATAATACAAACAATCAAGAACATTTATACAGTAATTCATTATTGTGTTCCTTTGCTCAGTGAAGTTGATAGTCAAGTTCTCGACTCAAATATGTGTTTGACCCTTTCAACACTAGAGACCTCTCAGTACCGTAACCAGGATGAGGCAGACGAGGAGGTCGCCTCGTCACTTATTTTGCCGATGCTTTTGTTGCTACTAAGAATTAAACAAATCCATATGGGGGTCAGGGAACATTCTGCCTGCCACCTCCCCAGGGACTTGGAGGCCGTTTCACTAAACTTCGTACGACTAAAATGTTCGTAAGTGCACATTTAGGATCGTCTGAAAATTTGAATTGATGGATTTACATTTATTGAGCATAGGCTGCATATGCAGCCTATGCTCAATAAATGTAAATGCAATCATTGTTTACACGAAAACATCGTTAATGTGAAATTCACAGACTATTATAATTTTGCACTTACGAACATTTTAGTCGTAAGATGTTTAGTGAAACGGCCCCCAGATTCGCCTCGTCTGGTTTTTACCTCTGGTTATGGCCCTGCAAACAGTGTGCATATATCCTGATGAACCGACTTCTATGAGGCGTCTCATTCAAGATCTGCACCACTTGAGGATATTTTTGATTTTTTGCAAAATGACCCCCTTTTCTGCATAATGGAAGTCTGAAACTTAACATGAAACAGTTCATCTCAGTTACTTAGGTTCATCGTCAAAGGTTGTAGCAGCATTGTCAATGAAAAAATAGCCGTATGGACAAACTTTTAAAAATCTAATATCATAGACATGCACAGACGGACGGATGGATTGATTGACGCATCCACACATGCACAACGTGTGATTACTGGCATTTAACTCATTTAATTTATGAAGTATCTCCCCTGTGTATCACAGTCTATTATAGTATACATATCAAGTAAAATAAAATACAAAGTCCTCGGATTTTGATAAATACAATAGTGTGTATTGTGATAATATAAATAGAAAATTTACATTATGGAAAGCAAAAAAATATATAAAACTTCCTGACACATCATCAGGGCCGTAACCAGGAGACGATTTCATCAAAATTGAAAAGTATACTTTTCTAGTAAAGTATACTTTGAGGGAGTAATCATTTATTTTTCCTGAAATGCATTATTTCAAATAGAACTAACAAATGCACGTATTTCATGATTAAAAGTATGCAGAATTATTATACTGAATTTATTACATTATCACAGCCATAAGGGCTGTGATAATGTAATAAATTCAGTATAATAAAAATTAATAAATTTATCCTAAAATTGAAAATGTCTCCCTCAAAGTATGCTTTGCTAGAAAAGTATACTTTGCAATGTTGGTGAAATATGCTACTGGTGTGCAAGGTATGTGCTTGAGGATGTGATAAATAAGTTAGATCAAGTTTTTGTATTAATAATATCGTCTAGCATTACAGGATTAAGCTCGCCCCAATAAAGCTGTCTAAGGCTCAACCGAATATAATTTATATTCGACGGCACTAACCATGTATTTACTATATATACTGTAACGTCGTTTGACGTGGCTTTTACGTGACGTCTCATTTGCTCAAACGACCTGAATAGTGGTGTTGTATACAATATATTATCGTAATGAATATTGCAGATATCATGATCAAATAAAAAGCATTCAATTCATCATACAAATACCATTGTCATAGTAACAAAATGTTAATTTGACCAAGAATTTCCCGAAGACAGGTTTTCTCGCGACGCGGCTCATATATTAAGAGGAATGAAAGAAGATATAATATTATCCCGTCAACACAGTGCGTATGTGCCGTGAAACACGGTGCCGTGAAACATTTTTGATATCCAGTCCGTACTATTTTTTTGGCATTTTACAGCAATTTGTAGGTGTTGACGGGATAAATAGAATAGTATGTTAGTGCCGTGAATGGGAAAACATATCTGGCGCGGCGCAGAAACGGGATGTGCTCGGCAGAGCCTCGCCCATCCCGTTTCCTGAGCCTTGCCAGATATTGTTTCCCATTCACGGCACTAACATACTATTCTCTATATAAGAGGCAGGTGAACGTTTCACAAAACTTCGTACGATTAAGAAGTGTGTAAGTCCAAAACTAACATGGAGAGCAAAGTTGGAATTAGAAGCTAATTTTGATAAATCATTGGCGGATTTGTTTACATTTAAAGCTCTGCAAATTGATGGAAAATGATAGTATCATAATCAGTGAATCACATTAATGTAAAATGATAGAAAGAACATTTTTATCATACGAAGTTTAGTTAAACATCCCCCAGAGGCCCGTTTCACTAAACTTTGTATGAGAAAAACATGTGTACGAAGATTTCTATATCAGTCTCCACAAAATTCGTCGGTTCGTCGGACATGTCCGTTAAAATTGCAGCCGGTCCGACGGTAAACCGGAAGTCGACTCAGAAAAGTAAAAAAAAAGAAACGTTCAATGAAATCACCTTCCTTTGGTATCCGCTTCTGGTGCTAGCTAGCTTTTCTTATATGACTGATATTCTTAACAAGCTAAAAAGGTCTTAAATATCACACAAAATGATTTTTTATTTTTTCTAAATGTCCTGTAAAATGTTGGCAGTTCGCGGAGACTGCTATATAATATTAATGTGATTCAATTCATTAAATGTACCATCTTTATTCTTACACCCACATGTAGTGATCATTCAATCTGAACAAATTCACAAGATGTTTCCCTAAATCGGCCACTAAGTAATGCGATTTTTTTATAAATTTTAGTTTTACACTTAGTCGCTTACGAACTTCTTAGCAAGGCTAGAATTTAACAGATTTTAGTTACTAGCCAACAGGGGCCCGTTTCATTGAACTTCGTTCGACTAAAATGTTCGTAAGTTCAAATTTAGGATCGTCTGGAAATGTCAATTGATGGATTTACATTTATTGAGCCTAAATAAATGAATGTAAAGCCAATAATTGTTTACAACAAAACATTTTTATTGTGAAATTGACAGACTATCCTAATTTTGCACTTTTTAGTCGTGCGTTTAGTGAAACGGCCCACTGGACCAGTAAGTTCTGAAGTCTACTGGTTCTGCAGGAATTCTACTTGTAACATTAAAACGTGCCATATTTAATTCTTGGAATTTGTACTGCCCAAAACAAAAGTAGGTTTCTTATCTTATCATTTGAATAATAATTTCTATGGAAAAAAAAGTATAATATAATATCACTAATAGTGAAACGGGTCCCAGGTCTTTCGTGGCTTTTCACTAATAGTGAAATGGGTCCCAGGCCTTTCGTGGCTTTTCACTAATATGGAAACGTGTCCCAGGCCTTTCCCAGGCCTTTCGTGGCATTTCGTAGTTCTTTCATCATGGGAATTATTATTTATCCCGTCAGCACAGTGCGTATGTGCCGTGAAACACGGTACCGTGAAACATTTTTGATATCCAGTCAATACTATATTTGCATGTTACAGCCATTTGTAGGTGTTGACGGGATAAATAGAATAGTAGGTTAGTGCCGTGAATGGGAAAACATATCTGGCACGGCACGGAAACGGGATGTGCTCGGCAGAGCCTCGCCCATCCCGTTTCCTGAGCCTTGCCAGATAGTTTTCCCATTCACGGCACTAACCTACTATTCTCTATTTCTCTGCCTTTCTGTTGGTTTCTAAACATAAATAATGGCGCTGCAATAATGTTTACCATCCCCGATGCGTGTTATTAACCTGCCCAAATGTTATGGCCATAATCATATAAACAATGCAATAATATTAAAATTTAAGAATGCGCAATAAAATCAATATTTTACCAAAGTTCACGAAATAAAAAGAAGGCACATTCTTAAATTTTGCTTTAATTTAATAAATTAAATATTATCGAAAACGGTATTGTTTTTGCATTGTTTATATAGTCGTATAATGTGGGCAGCTTTCGTGAAACAGACTGTAGTAGTGATCTAAGCCGAAGTTTCTGTCAACATGTTTGACAGAAACTTCGGGTTACTTAGTACTCATCCTGGATAATTGAGGATGAAAAACCTAGTTGTTACCATCCGAGGTTTTATTCACCATTGCGTATGGAAGTCGGAATAGTTCAAGTGAAATGGTATGTATTTTATTTCAGCACAATCGAATCGGATGATCCCACTGTTATATAGCCATGGCCATTGGGTCATCACGTATTGTGGTACCGTACCTTTATGTTTTGCAAATACTGTTATAAAACACGATGATCGGCGGTGGGGGGGGGTCTCATCCATTAATAAAGTTGGTCAATGTTCAGCACCCGAATGATAATTGGTTCAGTTTCTGTACAGAAAAGACGTGGAGATAGTAAAATACCGTGCTTATATGATTCACAGGCATTCGGCGTGTTTCGGCTTTCATCGGTATATATATATATGAACAAGGCTTCTAACTTTGGTCGGACACGACCTCGTATCATAACAAATTCCGCGATTTTATTAATTCTAATGTGAATATTTTGGCAGAAAGGGCACATGTTCATTTGAGAATTATTGTTATCGTGCTAAAATAGCATAGTTAGAACATAATTATGCAAAGAATATCGAATTACAGCTGCTTTTCCTAGGTCGGATTCGTAATCCTATTTTAGGGGAAGGGGCCAAGTGACTTTGGTGTGGTATGGACCTGGCACCAGGTCAAGTTATTCTAATTTCAGGGCTGAATATATTTGTTCTCGTTGTAAATATTTGGGAATTTCCCCCAATGCAGCAGGTTAAAACGGGATTGAACCCGTTTTCCCGGCTTTACATGACCTTAGCTGCTGATAGGCCGTTAAACGCTAATACACAATAACATAAACAATATATTGCCACACAGTCTCGTCCCTTTGGTTCCACACACTACAATGTGCGCATACATAGAACCAGGGGCCCGTTTCCAGAAATATCTGGAAATCCAATAAAGAAACGAGTGCGGAGCACGAGTTTCGTTGTTGGATTTACAGATGTCAAGATAAATAAATCCGGTGTTTCAAAATGGTTGTGGGATAAATTATATATTACATGTTACGAAAAATATGTAATTTGCTCTTAGACCAGCTTATAACGTTGTCAAAATTGACAATTTGACGTTAGCATATGAATTGTTTCTTCGCCGGAAATGACGTAAAAACGTGCCGTCAATTACGTCTCGCGGACGTATCGGAGGAAATATTTCCTTCAAAAAAAAAAATCCCTCCAGAATCACGGTAAATCACTGGGTAGTGTGTAATATATCGATGGTCTAGTAACATAAGGTCGTAACTGCTATGCTAAAGCATAGCAGTTACGACCTATGTTACTAGACCATCGATATGTAGTTACAGTCGCTGTATGTCGCGCCTGTTGTTTCCAGAGATGCCGCCAATGCCAAACACACAGGATAGTCCAGCTCAAAATCCTCCACACGCCAGCGAGTATAATATACAGGAACCAGTAGACTTCAGTATTATAGAAACAGGGCCGAAACAGAAAGTCGAAATCCGCCATCATAATACGGGGGCCCATATTCCCATCCCAGGCAGGCCACAAGTTCCCCTGCCCGGTGCCAGTCAGGGGCTACAGGCCCCAGTTGCCATGCCACAGAATCCGTACTCATACGCTCCACTAGGCAGCACTATCCTTGGTAATATAATGGGACAGTCCGTGGGAGCCAGCAAACATACAGCGTTTGTAAAACGAGATAAGTTGCACCCCAAGCACGGACAGCACAAACTGATACGCACCACCATCCCAAAGTTCAATTCAATTGTTGATCAACCGTCCGGTCCGATCGCTATTCAGGAAAAAATGGAATCGGATTATGGGTCATTGTTTACTGTCAATCCAAAGATTGATCTACACTGGAAGGAGCCAGTGTTGCTCAGCAACTGCTGGGTACAGGCGATGTTGTCCACAACGTATGAATTCGGACCAAGTTGTAACAAGGACGGAACGTTTGCCGCAAAGCAGTGTTTCTTAGAGAGGTAACTCAGCCACTGGCTGCACAGCTATAGGCGACACCACAGGTGATTCTAGCGTTTCTTGGGTGGTCAATTCTTGTTTGTATATACATGAAGCACCTTTCTAAACAATCTACAAAACAATTCAAATGCGCCCGGTATAATAATAGTAGTAATACTAGTATTACCATTCTCCAGATAAGTAATTAGTAATTGAGTATTGTCACTCCATCATTTCTGAAGCAATTGGGTATTTCAAAATTTTAATTGGGTAAAATAAAATCACACTACTGTTTACATATCAACAGGCAGCAAGTATTGTTTCGAAATGAAAACATGTCTTGGACCAGATGTGTTTTCATGGAAAATAAAAAAAATATGCTGTATGTGTGGTCTGTTTATTGTTTTCTGTAGCATGATAAAGGTACCACAAAATTGTTATTGCTTTTTGATACTCACTACTTCTGATTTCAATTGGGTTTTTGGCAATTTTAATTGGGTACTATATAACCAAATACGCAGCTTATCTGGATCACTGATTACACCCGGGCGTTTTTGAATTGTTTTGTACATCGTTTAGAAAGGTGTTTCATGTATATACAAACAATAATTGACCATCCAAGACACTCTAGAAGCACCTGTGGGCGACACTCCAGGCCGCCACAGTCACGCTCACCAATAACCAGTTGGACCAGTTGTCATTATCCGACTGTGTGCTCACAGCAGCTTTCTGTGTGCTGGCATGTCCAGCCACAGGGTGCGATACATTTTCTCCACCTAGCAGCAACTGGCATAACTCGCAGTGGATGGGGAAGTGACACAAGACATACATGTCGTTGATCTATGTTGCTGGTTTCTTTCCGTTTTCTGTAGATTCTCATCAATCGACGGATTAAAAAGAACTATTTGGAGGTGGTAATGGCGCATAATGTGCATGTTGGTGAACACATGCAAATATCCTACCATAACTAATTCCTAGATGATGTATATATAGAGTTCATTATCTCGGTGCTAACTAGCACGTTCTCCTATTTTTCAGATATTTTACTCAACTTGGGCGAGACGTGGATTTAGAATGTATCCAATATCTCATATCAGGAGTTAGTGTAAGTTTCATATTTAAACTGCACACAGCCCTGTCCCCTCATCGACTTCAACATGTTGATTGGCTGTTTGCTAATATTATAGGAATTAATGGCCTTTTTGTGGAATTTATGTGAGTATAAACTTGGAAAAGTCACGGGAATACTGGACGAAGGCCGCAAGGCCTCGTCCAGTATTCCCGCGACTTTTCCAAGTTTATATCCCCGATAAATTCAACAAAAAGGACATTCATACCTTATAATTCCAGAATTTGAAATAAATTCATCAAGAAAATGTGTTTATTTTCCGTTTTCTTAAGAATTATTTTAACTGCGCCTCACGGTTACGGAAAGTAGTTCGGCGTGGGATATACATTTTGGACAGAGACTTGCTACTGGCCAATCAAATGTTAGGATGTCGTCAATTGTCGTTTGTAAATCTCGAATGTGTAGGAATGTGTGCCAATTTCAACGTTATAGAACCAATCTTAACCTGGCACAATTTCCAGACTGCCAAACTTTCAAAAAATAGCCATCAACTGAAGAAAAACAAGAAATGCGTCTGTCGAACGCGGATGCCACCTGTCGCATATTTGAGAAACTGTGACAAATTGGTTAACCGAAAAGTGTGACGGACGGACAGACGGATGGACGGACAGACGGACGGTCTAAACACTATATGCCACCCGTTTCTTCGAAACCCGGTGGCATGAAAATGCATAGCTAGAAACTGACATCGAATCAAAATACTTACAGTGGGTGGATGACTATTTTCAACAATTGTTGGTGTTAAATAGAGGTCACGAAAAGGTAACTCGTCTGTCGCTTTTGATCCATGTTCATCTTTTATACATGATCGTGTAACTCGGTAGCAACGGTCAAGTGTTGTCCGAGTATAATCCCAACTTATCTCTCATTACCTGTGATGAATTATTTTTAAATAACGGGGACTTATTCATATGGTATTGTGTTCAAACAAGTCGCCAGATTTATGAGCAGTGTGAGATATGTCCAGTGTATTGAAATACGGCAGTAGATAGTGGTCAGTCCTATTGAAAACGGCCGTGCCTCGGTCAGTATCTCCAAGTGACATGTTAACCCTTAGCCCGCTATCTTAATTGTGTTGTCGTCTGCTGTTTATTTTCCATTGTTATCATCAAAAACATGCTTTGACAGCACTTTAGAATAATTTACAACATGCTTTGACAGCACTTCAGAATCATTTCCATTGGAAATGATTCTGAAGTGCTGTCAAACCATGTTTTTATTGAGAAATAAGGCAATATATAAAAGCAACAATAGACGACAACAGCAGAACTTAGCGGTCTAATGGTTAATACTGCAATACTGCATGGTGGGTCAAAACGGTGCTGGTTGGTCTCACGAAAGGTGAAACTAGTCACGAAAACTAATGCCTATACGGAGAGAGCAAATGTCACAGGGTGAGAAAAATGCATATCCGACCCGAGGCTCGAACCGGGGACCTCTACCATCGCTCTAACCGACTGAGCTAGCCGGGCACGAATACACATATTCTCCCCATAGTGAGTTACGTACCGTGACACATAGATTGGTTTGACCACGCAGATTGGTTTGACCACATCATTCGTGATCACTATTTCGTTGAAAGGTGAAACGTGTTAAATATTTGTTCGTGGAATCCGACTGGGAACTACACTTGTCCATACTTCAACAAGCCATACTATAATAGTCACACGTGTTGGCTGGTGTCATTCCCCCACCCACTGCTGAAGTATGTAGTTAACCCTGTGGTTGCTATGGAAAACCAGGCCTCAAGTTTACAAAGCTTTACTCAGGATTGAAATATTGTGTTTGAAAAAAAAAAATTAATGCCCGTGAATATGTTGCTGTTTTCAAAAGGACATTTGCAGACTCAATACCGAATGGAACGTGGCGTTCTGCTAACTGAGCGAGTTTTGTGTCATCTATATTGCAAGGTGCATGATCACGTGGTTACAACAACAACAACGTCGCCCACTCCAAAGTAAGTATTATTTTATAGTTTCCTTAATAGGCAACGGATTTTGATGAAATATGGCGCAGCAAACGCGTCTTCATGAGCTGCATTTGGTGGTCTATGGAGTTTGACACAAACTTATGTCGTTTTTGCGAAGAATCTATTTCCGTGTCGGGAGACACGGAAAACGATTCTTCGCAAAAACGACAGAAGTTTGGGCGAAAATACAGACCACCAAATGCAGCTTAACAATACGCGTTTGATGCGCCATATTTCATCAAAATCCGTTACGTAATAAGGACACTATAAAAGAATACGTACTTTGAATCGGTACTTGTTGTTGTTGTTAGTACCGCATGATCATACACCTTGTATTATATTCATATGAGACGCGCCATGCGATTTTATACCTAAGAACATGTGCGATATCTCATGAAAAATATTTACAAAATATATTTTCCGTATAAATGGCGTCGAAAGATGACATTATTTGCAGAAAATATCACATTTTCGTAAATATATTTCATGAAAAATCGCTCATTTTCTTAGATAAAAAATCGCATGGCCCGTTTCATATGTGACTGTGAGTGGAGAAATGGCACTTAAGGGTTTTGCGACATGCATAGATTCATCAGCACATCAGAATCTGCACTGTTCGCAAGTCCATCAATGAAACACCTGACATGCTTATAACAAGGAATATAGATCGTTATCAGGCTGCAACAGTGTGTTACTTGATCAGCACCTACATGTACACTGGTCTGGTCACAAATCCCATAAGCCCTATTTCTCCAGTAACAGCCATATGCAGTATATCGAAAACAGTGCTTCAAGAACATTCTTAAATTCATTAAGTACTTTTATTTTTCAAGTCAAATAAACATTTCAAGTATCAGTAACCATTCTCCAGATAAGGAATTAGTAATTGAGTTATCACTCCATCATTTCTGAAGCAATTGGGTATTTCAAAATTTAATTTGGTAAAATAAAATCGCACTACTGTTTACACATCAACAGACAGCAATTATTGAATAGTTTGCTTCGAAATGAAAACATGTCTTGGCATTTCATTAAAATTGTCTCCTTGGAGACAATTCTAATGAAATACCAAGATGTGTTTTTTTATGGAAATAAGAAAAATATGCTATATTTGTGGTCTGTTTATTGTTTTCTGCATGGTAAAGGTACCACAAATATTTTATTGCTTTTTTGATACTCGCTACTTCTGATTTCAATTGGGTTTTTGTATTTAAGCAAATACGCAGCTTATCTGGAGCTCTGAGTAACATTAGTAAAGTTTGGTGAATGCGAGGCTGAGTCATCCAACTGTGCACGGGACCGTGGGTTGTTACGGGCTCGCAGGCGACATTGACTGGTAGGGGACTATGGATTACCATAGCTCTTCTATAGCTGTGCAAGCCGAGATATTATCTGGGGCTGTTTCACTAAACTTCGTATTACTAATATTTTCGTAAGTGCAAAATTATGATATTCTGTAGATTTCACATTAACAATGTTTTCTTGTAAACAATTATTGGATTTACATTTATTGATCATATTCTGCCTATGTTCAATATATGTAAATCCATCAATTGAAATTTCCAGACAATCCTAAATGTGCACTTACGCACATTTTAGTCGTACTAAGTTTAGTGAAACGGTCCCAGGGGGCCGTTTCACTAAGCTTCGTACGACTAAAATGTTCGTCAGTGCAAAGGTATGCTAGTCTGTAAACATTGTTTCATTGTAAATAATTAATGGATTTACATTTATTGACCATAGGCTGCATATGCAGCCTATGCTCAATAAATGTAAATCCATAAATTGAAATTTACAGACGATCTTAAATTTGCACTTACGAACATTTTAGTCGTAAGAAGTTTAGTGAAACGGTCCCTGATTGCTTAACTGTGTATGACCCGTCATAACTATTTAAGTCAAAATGACTGATTGGGGTATTGACCAATGTAGTTCCTGGCTGAATAGTAGTACCATCACCGTGTTTCATGTACATATTTCATATCAACCCGGGAATTAACTCCCGGTGTCGTCATACCATTGTCCTATTTCGAACGTCATGTCACATTTTCCGTATATGGCCCTGGAAATTATGTATTTTTTATGCCACCAATTGGTATGTTTTACCCCTGTCCGTCCGTGTGTGCCTCCGTAAGACAAATGCGTTTACGTTTTCAATAACTCCTTCACCAATTTCAATAATACTTGCCCACAATGTCTGTCTATGGATAGTTTTTTGTTTCGCATACGACCCACGTTCCGGAACACTCAAGGTCAAGGCCATTGGGGACTTCTGTTCACCTTGTTTGTAAGCAAATGTGTTTTATAATATGTTTTTCAATATTTTACTCTTTCCAATTATTTCAATACTTATTTGCCCTTCAATGCTGTCTATTTGGATGGGGTTTTTTGTTTCGCAATACCCCGTTGGACATCAAGTCAGCCATGACTTCTGTCTTGTTTGTAGTGTATAAGTTTTTAATCTCAATTATCCTTTAACTCCTTCACCAATTTCAATAATACTTGCCCACAATGTCTGTCTATGAATGTTTTTTTGTTTCACATACGACCCACGTCCGAACACTCAAGGTCAAGGCCATTGGGGACTTCTGTTCACCTTGTTTGTAAGGCAAATGTGTTTTAAGTTTTTAATATGTTCTCAATTACTCCTTAACTCCTTCAATTTCAATACTATTTGCCCACAATGTCTGTCTATGGATGGGTTTTTTTGTTTCGCATACGACCCACGTTGGAACACTCAAGGTCAAAGCCATTGGGGACTTCTGTTCACCTTGTTTGTAGTGTTATAAGTTTTTAATATTTTCTCAATTACTCCTTAACTTCGTCACCAATTTCATTAATATTTGCCCACAATGTCTGTCTAGGGATGGTTCTTTGTTTCGCATACGACCCACGCCCGAACACCCAAGGTCACCTTGGGTGTTCGGGCGTGGGTCGTATGCGAATTAGGTCAGGGTCACTGGGGACTAGTGTTCACCTTGTTTGTAATGCGTTTAAATTTGTAATCTTTTCTCAATAACGCCTTCACCAATTTCAATAATATTTGCCTACAATGTCTGTCTAGTGATTAGCTTTGTAATAACGATGCCCTTTTACTATCAAGACTGCAGGTGGGGGCATCCGTGTTCTATGAACACAGTTTCTTGTATCAATATCGGCGATAAGCCACGATGTGACACGTGAGGCCATCCATAATTATATCTCCGTTTCCTGTAACCCGACCGACCCGCTAAAAACGGTGCGACCCGATGTTTGTATTGCAATTTCGTTTACAATTTTTTATTTTTTTTACAATTTTTTTTTTTCAATTTAGTGCTACAGTGGGTTAAAAGGGTTAATATAATTTCTGGCCCTAAATGGCATACATGTTCATACAGCAACACATACAGCAATTGACATACTTTTATTGCAAGACTTGCAATATTGAATTTAAAAATTATTAATATTAAAAAGGTACAATATTTTAACACTTGCAATGCAAGTGTTAAAATATTGTACATTTTCAATATTAATAATTTTTAAATTCAATATGTCATGTGACAGAAAAAAAAAAAATTGCCTACCGACCGACCCAATTCTAAAATTCTGGGTCGGGTTACAGGAAACAAACCATTGTTTAAGGACGGCCTGAGGTAATACCAGAGTGCCAATTGGCCGCCTACTCGAGAAACACAGATCTGGGTCATGTTGCACAGTGATGATTTCATGATTCCGCAGGCCATGAGTAGCCTTTACAGTCAGGTTTAGAAGTCGATTAACAAAAAAATGCTGTTGTCGACATTGCCGTGACCAGCCGCCATTGTTATTTGAGCTATGTTGACGTTTTGACACAGACCACCCCCTCCAAACCCGGTATGACCAAATACGATACATTTCTGTTCCCCAACAGCAATTACTGTCGGTGTCTCACACACATTAATTATAAGTCAAACAGACGGTCAACAAAACAAATTCTTACTAGGAATGTGATATGACCCCCATTTGGGCGTAAATTCCGTCCCCGTTATCATTCTAGCATTGAATGTCCGAAGATACAAAATCACATGGTGTACGACTAAATTGTTCGTAAGTGCAAATTTGGGATCGTCTGGGAATTTCAATTGATGGATTTACATTTATTGAGCACATACTGTATATGCAGCATAGTCCCAATAAATGTAAATCCAATAATTGTTTACAAGAAAACATTGTTAATGTGAAATTTTGCTCTTACGAACATTTTAGTCGTACGAAGTTTAGTGAAACGGCCCCAGCTGTCTGTTTCATGAAACTTGCAGAAATTTTACGGATATATCCACAATGTAAAAACAATCTTTCTTGTTCGGTAATATTAAATTAAATTTAAGAAATAGAGGATATTCCATCGTACATTTGTGAATAGCGGAAATAATACACTCGTGTCCGTCGGCGTCCGTGCAAGCAACGCGTTCGCTACGCTCACTCGTTGCTTACGCGGACGCCGACGCACACTCATGTATTATTTCCCGCTATTCAAAATGTATGATGGAATATCCTCTATGTATTTTTTTGCACTGTTTATATAGATGTAAAATCTGGGCAGGTTTCGTGAAACAGACAGTAGTTGCGAGCAGTAGCTCTTGCAGTCAGACGGTACGAGAGTATATTTCAAGAGTTACTGTTCGCAACTACGTAACGACTATGTACGTGCATATGGTAACGATCACAACGCCGTGGCTATGTTTCAGATGTTGGTGCGTAAACAGGAACGGCAGTCCGCAGGAATCGTCTTCCTGCAGGTTCCGCTACAAGACGGATGGCGCTATGCTCAACTGTATTCAACACTTCTGACATTCTCGTCTTTGAACACAGTTTTATAGAACCATCTGTGATATAAAGAACTTTCTGTGATACTATAACTATGTTCTATTGCATATTGTTTTACTCCAACGCATGCGTGCATTTAAATTATATATAGACACTAAGCTTGGCAATAAGTGTACTCGTAATGCGAGCATCACTTGCATGACTAATGAATCATTGACCGAAACACATGCAGAAGTGACTTCTGCATGTGTTTCCGTCAATGTTTCATGAATCACGTGACTGACGCTCACATCTGATGTGAAGTTATCACACATGTTGTCCACGTTGCTGGTGTGTTCAGCAGTCATCTATATAAACGCTAGTTTGGTATTCTGAACGTCCACGATACCAATGAGGGACATTAGTAGTATTTATATTACCTCCCTTATCAGATAAAGACCAAGGATAACCACATAGTGAGTTGGTCCTTATATTTGGATTCCTCTGCCTTTATCGCTGTTTCACAATGAGAGAGTGCAGTAATTCTGTTTGGATTTATCATGAATGTGTTAATTGAAATGATTACTCAAAACATAATTTTGCATAAGTAAGTTCAAAGAACACATATGTGGGATGGCTTTCCAATCTGATAATATCTGACCAAGATATTACAGATCATAGATCACCATGCCGTGCAAAGAAATCAAGGATAAAAACAGAGGAAACCAATTTCTAGGACCAATCCAGTTTTGAAGAGTATTCAAGGGAGACAACTGACTAATGTCTCTCATTGTCTTGGCACTGCTCCATAACTGCACACTTGAGACGGCATGCATGCGTTTTAGTTATAAATAGGCCAATACTAAACGTTAACCCTCACTACGCGAGAGACGAAAATTGTCGTCTGCTGTTTTTAATTTTTGCCATAATTCTAAACGAAAAACCCGTTTTGGCAGCACATGAGAATCGTCTCCAGTGGAGACGATTCTCATGCGCTGTCAAACCAGGTTTTTATCGAGAAATATTGAAAATAAAACATTTCCAGCAGACGACAAAATTTAATTCAGCGTAGTAAGGGTTAAACTACAAGCAACTTCTCTTAGAAAATCTTTCTGGCATAACAACACTACCAATGGTGTATTATATATTCCACTTCACGTTTTAGACTCGTCTGATGAACATGACAAACAGTACTAGACCAACTAGCCAATAGTCTGAGGGAAGTTACTTGTGGTGCTTCATTTGTTGGTATCAACCAGACTAAGCATATGTTGGGTCTTCACTGGATTATCCGCAAGCGTCTAGCATGATCATGTAGGTCATGAACCCAATATAACATCTCAGACACCGGCAATTGTCATGACTGATTGCACCAATTCTACAGCTGGATTATTTCCAGCAAGCAGGTTCTGAACAGGCGGAGAACAGCGACATTATGGCAAGTGTAGTCTGTGCATAATGAGATTTACACAGTGCGTATGTGCCGTGAAACACGGTGCCATGAACCATTTTTGATATCCTGTCAATACGACCTAATCACTGCGTATGAGTATGTGCGGTGGCTGGGGCTATTTTTATTGCATTTTAAAACTGTTTGTAGGTGTTGACGGGATAAATAGAATAGTAGGTTAGTGCCGTGAATGGGGAAAATATCAGTAGCCGATTTCCATCAACATTGCAAAGTATACTTTCTCGCAAAGTATACTTTGAGGGAGTAATCATTTATTTTTCCCGAAATACATTATTTCATATAGAACTAACGACAGCATATATTTGATGATTTAATGTATGCAGATTTATTATACTGAATTTATTACATTATCACAGCCAAAATGGCTGTGATAATGTAATAAATTCAGTATAATAACAAGAAACGAGGCAAAGCCACGAAGGCCAGGTTTTTTCCAAGCATAGACACTTGGATAACATAATTATACGCACTTTTTGTAGACTAGATGGCCGTGGCCTGCATGTCGCGCCTTGGGGCGAGGCATGGACACTAAAAAAATAGATATAGTAGATGGAAAAACTTTAACGAAAAAACTTTAACCGGACACACGGACGGACGGACGGACGTATGCCAAAATGCCGACGATATCGCGCTTTCCGCAAGCGGGTGCGACAATGATGATAAACACCCATGTGAAGTATCAAGGTAATGGGTGAAGCAGTTGCAGAGATATAGTACACTAAAACACTTTAACAAAAAAAATAAAAGTAATTTGACCTTGACATTGGGCACAGACCCCGCACGGTTGGGGGTTAGAATGAAAATATGGATGATGATAAACACCCATGTGAAGTTTCAAGGTAATGGGCGAAGCAGTTGCAGAGATATAGTATAACGAAAAAGTTTTAACCAAAAAACTTTAACCAGACGTACGTTAAAAAGTTAACGTTGAAAATGGCTAAGTCAATTACGTAGAAATAATAGGTGAAGGTAAAAAAAATGGTCACATGTTGGATAGTTGTATGTGGTAGGCACCCCTTGGTAATGAAGCTGTGAAAGTTTGGTGGTCCTAGGTGGTACAGTACCAAAGAAATGGACTTAAACACGAAAACTTAACATTGTAAACGCGAAAACTTAACATTGAAAATGGCTAAGTCGACTGCGCGGAAAAAAATGGGTCAAGTTAAAAACAAGAAACGAGGCAAAGCCACGAAGGCCAGATTTTTTCCAAGCATGGACACTTGGATAACATAATTATACCCACTTTTTGTAGACTAGATGGCCGTGGCCTGCATGTCGCGCCTTCGGGCGAGGCATGGACACTAAAAAAATAGATATAGTAGATGGAAAAACTTTAACTAAAAAACTTTAACCGGACACACGGACGGACGGACGGACGTATGCCAAAATGCCGACGATATCGCGCTTTCCGCAAGCGGGTGCGACAATGATGATAAACACCCATGTGAAGTATCAAGGTAATGGGTGAAGCAGTTGCAGAGATATAGTACACGAAAAAACTTTAACAAATAAATTCAAAGTAATTTGACCTTGACATTGCGCACAGGGGCCGCACGGTTGGGGGTTAGAATGAAAATTTGGACGATGATAAACACCCATGTGAAGTTTCAAGGTAATGTGGGCGAAGCAGTTGCAGAGATATAGTATAACGAAAAAGTTTTAACCAACAAATTTAACCAGACGTACGTTAAAAAGTTAACGTTGAAAATGGCTAAGTCAATTACGTAGAAATAATAGGTGAATGTAAAAAAATGGTCACATGTTGGATAGTTGTATGTGGTAGGCACCCCTTGGTTATGAAGCTGTGAAAGTGTGGTGGTCCTAGGTGGTACAGTACCAAAGAAATGGACTTAAACACAAAAACTTAACATTGTAAACGCGAAAACTTAACGTTGAAAATGGCTAAGTCGACTGCGCGGCCCGCCCGCCGCCCGCCCGCCCGGCTTTCGCCAATCCAATAGCCTTGATTTTTTTTCAAAAAACCTGGCTATAAATTTATCCTAAAATTGAAAATTTCTCCCTCAAAGTATACTTTGCTAGAAAAGTATACTTTGCAATGTTGATGAAATGGGCTACTGGCAAGGCTTAGGAAACGGGATGGGCGAGGCTCTACGGCACTAACCTATTATTCTCTATAACCCATGTAGTAGAGATGACTCCAGTGTTGCTCAGATACATACACCATGTATAATTGTCAGAATGTCGACCAGTGTAATCCTCGAATGCGCAGGCTGATCTGGGACTACGCTGTGTCGTAAGATACATTTTCTCAGCAGAGCCAGAAAATTCCCAGTTTTGTATCCAACAACTGCGAATATTTCACGATTTAAAAATGTAATATATATTTTATTTTTAATGAAAATTTGCACTGTCAGAAAGGGGTTACATTGTTCAGTATGGGGGTTATTATATAATTGTTCAGTGTCGCACTGTCTGATCTCCATTTCCACCGTTTGCTATTGATTTTGGAAACCTGATTTGATGCATTTAAGGAACACTTGCCCACATCAGTATGTACGAGAGTCTGACTGTATTATCTCATCTGGCTACACTACTTAATTATGAATAACCCCTTTTTAACTCGACCTGTCGTCCCATATTATAACATGAAGTCGATCAACATGCCGTTGTGTTGATACCATACACGTTACCCGCTATTATTTCGTACTAAAGTGTAATAAACCGACTAACTCTTATTTCTTGTTTGTGTACTTGAAAACGAGGCAAAATGCAACTGTGATTGTGTTGTCCTGGATCCTGCGTTATCGGATGATGATGATGATGGTGATGAGTCAGGTTCTGTAGCCGATTTCACCAAAATTAAATTGCAAAGTATACTTATCTAGCTATGTATACTTTGAGGGAGTAATCATTTATTTTTCCCCGAAATGTATTATTTCATATAGAACATATATTTGATGATTAAAAGTATGCAGCATTATTATACTGAATTTATTACATTATCACAGCCAAAATGGCTGTGATAATGTAATAAATTCAGTATAATAAAAATGTAATAAATGTATCCCTTAAATTGAAAATTTCTCCCTCAAAGTGTACTTAGCAAGATAAGTATACTTTGCAATTTTGGTGAAATATGCTACTCCCTTCCCTTGTATATATTTCGAAAAACAGTCACATGTTCTGTAAATGTGGCTGTGACGGGAGAAATGGAGCTTATGTGATTTGTGACGAGTGTTGCTCCTGGTCAAATAGCAGTCATGTAGCCTGACAACAATGTGCAATGCTTGTTAGAAGCGTGATGGCTGTTTCATTGATGCAATGGCGAACAGTGCAGATCTTGAGCAGACTGTCACAGCCACAAATAATGTGGAAGTTCGACAACTCATTCATGACGCATGCAAAATTCCACTTGCGCTGCTAGTGTTGTGTCGACTATGATGTCATTTACAGGAGATATTGCACTTTATTTCTAAATATGGCCAAAAATGGCGATTGGATAAATAGAGCATATTACATGCTTGATGATTTAATATCAGATTTCCCTAGGATTTTTTAAATGTGGGTCCCAGGACTCCCAACTTTACCATTTTGGGGGTCCCTGCTGATGTTTTAGGGTCCCAAGTTTCATACACATATTTCATTAAAAATAATATCAAAATGGTATGTATAGTCCTGAATTATCTGGACTGTTTTCTATAATAAACAACAATCACACAGGTTCTCCAGAAAAGTGTAAAAATGCTGTAAACTTTTGAAAATGATTCATTTTCACCGCCAAGTTGTGTGGGTCCTCGGCGAATAAAATGCATCAGGGATGCAGAAAACAGGGGTCCGGAAAATCCCTGGAATATGATGTGTATTAAACGAGTTTACTGATTTTATAATTCCAGCACAACAATATTTACACAATTCCCTAACATTTGATTGGTCCGTAGCAAGTCTCTGTCCAGAATTTATATCCCAGTAAACTCCATGCCGAACTACTTTCCGTAACCGTCAGGCGCAGTTAAAATAATTCTTAAGAAAACGGAAAATAAACACATTTTCTTGATGAATTTATTTCAAAGGCTGGAATTATAAGGAATGAATGGCCTTTTTGTGGAATTTATCGGGGATATAAACTTGGAAAAGTCGCGGGAATACTGGACGAGGCCTTAAAAAATTGTAATTTTGTATCGCTTCGTCCAATATTCCCGCGACTTTTCCAAGTTTATACCCCGATAAATTCCACAAAAAAGGCCATTCATTCCTATAATAAGAGACAAGGCTATGTATAATAAATGCCATGTTAAATCATCACAAATGTAAGATTCTATTTAATGTATAAACACATCGTCATACATTGAAGCTGTACTGGTCACCAAACCTGTATTCTGTATCGCTAATTTGCATATGTATTACACTAGTGTAATATGACTTTTATTACACTGTGTTAATACACTGCGAATTTTCATTTTATACAATAAAAGACGTTACAATGAATATACATGACCACTATCGGCCAAACAGTGGTTTATTTTTGGTCGACAGCTATTGCAAATTTGACGTACCATTCATATTTGAATAATATATAAATCTGGAACTACAGTGGAACCTCTCTAAACCGGACACACAGGGTGTCCAGTCTAGAGAGGTTTCACTGTAAATCATGCATTTGATCATTCTGAGCCACAGCCGTGTGCTATGCGATCATGAACAGACATTATCCCCCGAGATAAATTACCAAGAAACTCATCAAAAATAAGAGGGTTCCACTGTATATCTTGAATTAAATAGTACAAGGCGTCATGGCATGTGGTTATGGCTGGAGAAATCGGGAGTAATGCCTCTGTGACCAGTGTTGACCACAAGAATTCCGCCACGGAAGCGGTGTCGCACCTGCTGAGGTATTTGACCGTAACATGGTCATGGGCAAAACAAGTAAGCATCACAAAAATGGTCAGAGAAGTGCATGATTAAAACACGAAAAAGGTCGAGATTGAAGAAACTTTTTGACATAAAAAAATGGCTAAGTGTTTCCACAACCATGTGAAATCAAAAAGGTGAAGGTCATGTTAATGACGGCATGAGTGTGTTCCAAATGCTTAAATGTATCAAGTTTCCAAAAATTGAAGCACTCAATGCCAAGGTCATATTAATGGAGGCATGCGGTGTTCCGAATGATCACATGTATCAAGTGTCAAAATATTGAAGCAATCCGTTAAGTGATATTAAAGTTATACCTAGATGAAGAAGCTTGCACAAACTTTTAGAAACAAAAAAATGGATAAGTGTTTCCTCAAAATGTGAAGGTAAAAAAGGTCACGGTCATGTTAATGGCGGCATGAGTGTGTTCTAAATGCTCACATAATTATATCAAGTGTCCAAAAATTGCAGCAATCCGTAATATAATATTAAAGTTGTACCATGATGACGAAGCTTATACACATTTTTTGACATTTCGGACGACGACGTCGACAGTTTTGTTTGTTGGGTTTTAACAGCCTATCAACAGCTAAGGTCATTTAAGGCCGGGTCAATGGATTTAGTACTAAAAACCATATATTACCTGTACAAATGGGGGGAAAATCAGAACTGAATATTTACAATAAACCAGATGGCCGCGACCCGCATGTCGAGCCCGCCGAGGCATTTGATGGTCTCAGAGCGTATTATTTTATTTGAAGTTTGAATTAAGTTGTGGAGATACAAGGTATGTAAAAGTGTTAACGCAAATTTTAATGTCATTTGACCTTGATCTTGGGCATGTGGGCCGCATGGGTGGGCTATAGAATGAAAATATGGATGATAATAAATAATAATTTGAAGTAAATCGAGTAAGTGTTGTGGAGATATGAGGTACGTAAAAACTTGAACACAAAGTTCAAAGTCATTTGACTTTGACATTGGGCATGTGGACCACATTGGCAGGCTATGGAATGAAAATATGGATGATGAAAAGGAAGTATTGGAAATTTGAAGTAAACTGGAGTAACAATTGTGGAGATAAAAGGTATGTAAAAACTTTTAACGCACATTTAACAGAAACTTTAACGCCAACTTCCAAGTCATTTGAACTTGACCTAGGGGCACAGGTGCCGCATGAGTGGGACATATAATGAATATATGGATGATGACCAATAAGCATACAAAGTTTCAAGCAAATCCTACTTACGGTATAATCTTGCTACATGTACTTTTATCATGGGCAATAACCCAATACAACTCCCCGGTAACAAAAGAGCCAAAGATTAAAACGTTTCCGAGGGGCCAAACCAGGCAAATCGTCATTCCTATAAGGTTGAACCCTACCGTTAATTTACGCCGTCGCGTTCGCCCGACCAACCACCCACACGACGACAACAGAAAATTTGGCGACTATAGTCGCGCCTTTTGCTACAGCAGCCGCGACAAATATATGGCTGTGACTGGAGAAATGGGGCTTATGTGTTTTGCGACCCGTGTAGATCCAGATCATCATGTGCATCTGCACAGTTTGTACAGGATCTGCACTGTCAACCATTCTCGAAATGCATTATTTTATATATAACTAACGACTGCATATATTTGATGATTAAAAGTATGCAGAATTATTATACTGAATGTATTACATCATCACAAAATGGCTGTGATAATGTAATAAATTCAGTATAATAAAAATTAATAAATTTACCCTTAAATTTAAAATTTCTCCCTCAAACTGTACTTAGCAAGATAAGTATACTTTTGGTGAAATCGGATTTTTGACCAGTGTAGCCCCTGATCTAATAGCCTGATGACAATCTATATTGCTTGTTGGAAGCACGATGGGTTTTTGGCGGGAGACATACTGTCTCCACGCTATTGGGATCGTGATTCTGGCCGTTTGCACGGGTCTACTTTCGGAAGTGGCTCTCTGTTCATCGGGGGACGTCTCAATAGGCTCAATTTGCGTTCGCAATTAACAACAGTCAGGTGACATTTAAAGTCAGCGAGTGAACTGAAAGCAAGTTATTAATAGCAACGGCAATGCTCAACATTATGTGTAAAATAGTTGGCATGCCCAACTTTACTTTTGAAGAGAACAAATTGCTGTTATTGAGACGCCCCCCGTATCGCTATTGGGATCGTGATTCTCTGTTCATCGGGGGACGTTATTGTTATTGAGACGCCCCCCGTATCGTGTACCACGCAGTCGCAATGCGACGTCGAATGCCATTTCTTTTTCATATTGTGGTTTACGGGCGATTTTCGAAAAATTACCCTCTGGGTGAGCGAAACAAAATTCATGAAAACATTTTGCCGTTCATGCAGCATACACGTATGTAGGCCTACGCCCAGTCATGATTTTGAAAAGATTTCACATAATACGTCTGCAATATACCTCGTAAAACGGTTTATTAGTCGGACATAAAGCACCTTTGCTTCATCAACCTATTTGTGTTTAGAGCAGGCTGTATTTTACAAACACCAGTAACTGATCAAGTTCTACAAATTTGCAGATTGTACATCCAATAATCAACATCGAATATATTTCTAACAAGGGATTTCTGAGTATGCAAATTCACAAGTGGCTACTTGTCTCCCGCCAGTCAGTACTTTCAGTACTTTGATTCATTGATGGAATGGCGAACAGTGCAGATCCTGATCAGACTGTGCGGATGCACAGGCTGAACTGGATCTAGACTAGTCGCAAAACCCATAATCCCCATTTCTCCAGTCACAGCCACATATGAACATTGATATCGTCATTGTTAAAACATTCGAATTCGTCCCCTCTCCTTATCCTCCCGCCCATACACCGGTTAACTATTGAGCAATGCAAACCCTACGTAGCTGAGCAACTACCGACCGTGGAAAGAATGTCACCTTTTCGATCTTAAACAGACTTTCACCAACGTGAAAATAGTCTAGGGTTCTTAATCGCTTATCCAGGCTTAGTTTTGCCACACAGCCTTTCAAAGTATGTGGTTTAACGTTGTTTAACTATAGATGCCCCCTTGACATAGAGTAATTGTAAAGAAATACCAAGACAGACTACCGGTTATATATTAATTTGACATGAACACTGTTTTGTACAAGGGGTAGTCAACAAGTTTGTGGTTGGCACACAAACTCGTTTTATTTTAGACGCAATCATGTTATTAAAATTTATATTTTACAACTTGAAAGATTCATATATATTGGTGGATTCACAGATCTGTACAAGGACAAACATCAACAAAACAAGGCCAGTTTGCGCAAAAACGATGCAGGTTAAAACATGAGTAATGCATGATATATACCGTTTATTGAACAAGGTGAGCTAATTATATATAGTTTATTGAACAAGGTGAGCTAAAAGGTGAGCTAATTATATATAGTTTATTGAACAAGGTGAGCTAATTATATATAGTTTATTCAACTACCATTTTGAAATACCGTATTTATTTCCCCCGAGACATCTGTAAATCCGATAAAGAAACGAGTGCGGATCACACGTTTCTTTGTCGGATTTACAGATGCTAAGGGAAATAAATCTGGTATTTCAAAATGGTAGTGGAATAAATTGTATATTACATGCTCTTCGAAAAATGTGAAATTTGCTCTTAGACCAGCTTATAACGTTTGTTGACGTTAGCGTATGAATTGTTTCTTTGCCGGAAATGACGTCAAAACGTGACATCAATTGCGTCTCGCGATAGTCTAGGAATAAATATTTCCTTCAAGGAAATAAATCCCTACATAAACATGGTAAATCACTGGGTAGCATGTAATATAGTGAAATAATGCACCAGTGATTGAGTCTTTACGCTAAACAAATGAGTGAGCGTAGCGAACTGAGGGCCCAATCACTAGGGCATTATTTCATGGTGATTGGTCAAAGGAACACGTCACTAGTGACGTTTTTCTCCATATATGGTAACCACGAGTGGTGTAAACTACTACTGCTGAGTAATGCACCGTTATCTTTCTGTAAATTGGCTGAAATGTAAGAAATGGCTCAAATCTGTATCACCAATATGCCTACTAATACACTGTCCATTGCCATTGCAGATTGTCGAGGAACTGGCCTACCATATTTCATAGTTGACCCACAAACATGTATAACGATAGTATCATAACTAGGTCGCAGTAAATTGCAGATGTGTTTGCTGTAGCGATACCTTCACACAATGGTGTTTACAAACATACAGCCAAGGATAAACAAATCAGAAGTGTGAAGAAGATATGTCACAGAATGATGTAATATGTCATTCTGTGACCTATGTTCTTCACAATTTGATTTTATAATATGTGACTGGAGAAAGGGGGCTTATGGGTTGATTTTATTACTGCCAGTATAATTCCAGATCAGTCTGTGCATCTGCACAGTCTGGTCAGGATCTACACTGTTTGCTATTCCATCAATGAAACAGCCTTCATGCTTCTAACAAGCAATCAGGCTACAGGAGTGTGCTATTTGATCAGAAGCTACACGGTCACAAATCTCATAAGCCCCATTTCTCTAGTCATAGCCACATATTATTGCTCATGTTGCTTGGCTGAATAACAAACTTGACCAAAGAAAATAACACAAACTACTGTCTGTTTCACGAAAACTGCCATTTTGGCAGTTTTCGTGAAACAGACAGTAGTCTGTAATAAAATCAAAATTTGACCAACTTTCACGAAAAAGAAGGGCTCATTCTTAAATTTTCCTTTAATTTAATATTTATATCAAATAAAATATTGTTTTTGAATCGTTTATATAGCCGTAAAAGTTGGACAGCTTTCGTGAAACAGACAGTAGTCACGGCAGCTACTAAAGCAGGCGCAACAGAAAAATCATGTTTGGCAGCACCTCATCTCCACCAATGGTTTAAGGGGTCAGTTCCCACAAATCGCAATAAGATCCCTTATTACACAGGCCCCTTCAATGCTATTCAACCACTCGGTAGTTAGAATACTAAAGTACCCAGATTTACTTTTTAAATCCATGGGATTAACTTTAAAAAAATCTTCAAACAAATTGCAGGTTTTGGTAAGCTATCAAACCTCCCGGCAATTAGATGATTGCCGATAAGCAGAAATCCATACAACGCTGGATTTATTTATAATTACATAACAGTGCAGAAGTTACACCTGCGTGCCCGTTGTCTATACGAGACGCGCCATATGATTTTGTACCTTACACCGCTATCTTAATTTTATGTTGTCTGCTGTTTATTTTCTATTTTCCATTTTTATCATTAAAAACATGCTTTGACAGCACTTTAGAATAATTTACAATATGATTTGACAGCACTTTAGAATCATTTCCATTGGAAATGATTCTGAAGAGCTATCAAACCATGTTTTTATTGAGAAATAAGGCAAGATATAAAGCAACAGCAGATGACAATTGTTGTGTGTAGCAGTCTAAGGGTTAAGAACATGTCCGATATTTTATGAAAATGTTTACAAAATTTACGATAGTTTCCGTAAATGACGTCGAAAGTTGACGAAATTCCGCATTTGCTATGAAACTTTGAACACGCGCCATATGATTTTGTACCTATTAACCCTTACACCGCTATCTTATTTTTGTGTTTGACGCAAAAAAATGGCTGTGTTCCAAATACATTTGTACTCACATGTATCAAGTGTCCAAATATTGAAGCAATCCATTAAGTAATATTAAAGTTATACCATGATGACATTACAAACTTTTTGACATTTCGGACGATGACGACGGGAAAAGCGGCGACCATAGTCGCGCCTTCTGCTAAAGGAGGTGGGACAAAAACTGTCATATTAACGTCAAAAGTTGACGACATTTTCATAACAAATGAGAAATTCTATTCCGCATTTGCTCTGAGCATTTAATCAACTTTTGACAACGGAAAATATCGTAATTTTTGTAATATGTTTTGCGAGATATCGCCCAATATTTTAGGTACAAAATCACATGGCTTGACCCGTATGTGGACGGGTGAATACAGAATAATTATGTACATCATCTACATATAAACTATTCGGCATACATTAAGAAACATACAAACAAGATATGTATTGGTTTTCCAAATAAACAAAATACCATACAAGTCTTATCCCTTAGACCGCTACTCACAACAATTGTCGTCTGCTGTTGCTTTTATATGTTGCCTTATTTCTCAACAAGAAACGAGGCAAAGCCACGAAGGCCAGGTTTTTTCCAAGCATAGACACTTGGATAACATAATTATACCCACTTTTTGTAGACTAGATGGCCGTGGCCTGCATGTCGCGCCTTGGGGCGAGGCATGGACACTAAAAAAATAGATATAGTAGATGGAAAAACTTTAACCAAAAAACTTTAACCGGACACACGGACGAACGGACGGACGTATGCCAAAATGCCGACGATATCGCGCTTTCCGCAAGCAGGTGTGACAATGATGATAAACACCCATGTGAAGTATCAAGGTATTGGGTGAAGCAGTTGCAGAGATATAGTACACGAAAAAACTTTAACAAAAAAATTCAAAGTAATTTGAACTTGACATAGGGCACAGGATCGCGCTTTCCGCAAGCAGGTACGACAATGATGATAAACACCCATGTGAAGTATCAAGGTATTGGCTGAAGCAGCTGCAGAGATATAGTACACGAAAAAAATTTAACAAAAAAATTAAAAGTAATTTGACCTTGACATTGGGCACAGGATCGCGCTTTCCGCAAGCAGGTGCAACAATGATGATAAACACCCATGTGAAGTATCAAGGTATTGGGTGAAGCAGTTGCAGAGATATAGTACACGAAAAAACTTTAACAAAAAAATTAAAAGTAATTTGACCTTGACATTGGGCACAGGATCGCGCTTTCCGCAAGCAGGTGCAACAATGATGATAAACACCCATGTGAAGTATCAAGGTATTGGGTGAAGCAGTTGCAGAGATATAGTACACGAAAAAACTTTAACAAAAAAAATCAAAGTAATTTGACCTTGACATTGGGCACAGGATCGCGCTTTCCGCAAGCAGGTGCGACAATGATGATAAACACACATGTGAAGTATCAAGGTAATGGGTGAAGCAGTTGCAGAGATATAGTACACGAAAAAACTTTAACAAAAAAATTCAAAGTAATTTGACCTTGACATTGGGTGATGATAAACACCCATGTGAAGTTTCAAGGTAATGGGCGAAGCAGTTGCAGAGATATAGTATAACGAAAAAGTTTTAACCAAAAAACTTTAACCAGACGTACGTTAAAAAGTTAACGTTGAAAATGGCTAAGTCAATTACGTAGAAATAATAGGTGAAGGTAAAAAAATGGTCACATGTTGGATAGTTGTATGTGGTAGGCACCCCTTGGTTATGAAGCTGTGAAATTTGTTTGGTGGCCTCCTAGGTGGTACAGCACCAAAGAAATGGACTTAAACACGAAAACTTAACATTGTAAACGCGAAAACTTAACATTGAAAATGGCTAAGTCGACTGCGCGGAAAAAATGGGTCAAGTGAAAAAAAAAGTAACATGTTGGATAGTGATATGTGGTGAGCACCCCTTGATTATGAAGCTGTGAAAGTTTGGTGGTCCTAGGTGGTACAGTACCAAAGAAATGGACTTAAACACGAAAACTTAACATTGAAAATGGCTAAGTCGATTGCGCGGAAAAAATGGGTCAAAATAAAAAAAAAGTAACATGTTGGATAGTGGTATGTGGTGGGCACCCCTTGATTATGAGTAGTGAGTGAATAGGGTTTAATTTAAACGTCCGCTTTTTCTGACATAGAGGTACAAGCCTCAGTAGTCTACACGCAGACGGTCAACGGGGTCGAGTCCCGTATCCACCTGTCCAAGGGGGGTAAATCCCAACTTCAGAACTCAATATTTACAATCAAAATATATATTCAGTCCTGAAATTAGAACAACCTGATCTGGTGCCAGGCCCTCGCCACACCAGCATCATTTATCCCATCCCCTAAAAGTAATAGGATTAGCGCTAATCTTACTTTTATATATGGGGCATAGCCTGACTCAACTCTCACATACAAGAAAGCCAAAAATGTACATGAGGGCCAAATCCGGTATAGTGGGTTCCGGAAAGTATGAACCCAATCGTTAAGCCAGTTTAGTCGCCTTTTACGACAAGCAATGGCTACTGCAGCACTATTCTCAGGATCAGTTGATCCCGCCCCGGTGCCTGCACGGGGCCCCTTGATTATGAAGCTGTGCAAGTTTGGTGGTCCTAGGTGGTACAGTAACAAAGAAATGGACTCAAACACGAAAAGTTAACATTGATTGTGGACGCCGCCCGCCCGCCCGCCGCCCGGCTTTCGCCAATCCAATAGCCTGGATTTTTTTTCAAAAAGCCTGGCTAAAAAGTAACATGATGGATAATGATATGTGGTGAGCACCCCTTGATTATGAAGCTGTGAAAGTTTGGTGGTCCTAGGTGGTACAGTAACAAAGAAATGGACTCAAACTTAACATCGATTGTGGACGCCGCTCGCCGCCCACCGCCCACCGCCCGCCCGCCCGCCCGCCCGCCCGCCCGGCTTTCGCCAATCTAATAGCCTGGATTTTTTTCCAAAAAAAAATGGCTAAAAATTAATAAATTTATCCTTAAATTGAAAATTTCTCCCTCAAAGTAGTTTGCTAGAAAAGTACACTTTGCAATTTTGATGAAATAGGCTATAGGAATATCTGGATTCCGGTATTAAAGAATGAACCCCTATCGTTAAATTACCTTTCGTAAGTTCCCAACCTCAGTGTTTGTAAACTATGCTGAGGGTCGCAAGCTGCCTTTGAAGTTCATGAATATTTCTTTCAACCCTTAGTACACACTTGTCGTCTGCTGCTGCTTTTATACCTTGCCTTATTTCTCAATAAAAACATGGTTTGACAGCACTTGACACCATGTTTTTGATGATAAAAATTTAAAATAGAAAATAAACAGCATATGACAAAAAATTTAAGATAGCGGTGTAAGGGTCAATATGGTTCAAGAAGTCATGTCATGATGATGACTCGATCCTGTGACAAAAAAAAATTCCCATTACAAAACATTCATTACCCCACCCACTTGGTCTCATACAGTACTATGTTCTATAATAGTACATAGTACTGTATGAGACCTAGTGGGTGGGGTAATATGCATGTTTTTGTGTCACAGGTCAGTCTTCCACCTGGGTTTCTGAGGGGCGAAGGGTTAAAAGTGAACTTTTCTGGATAATGGCAGAAGTAGAGATTTATGAAACGAGTCACACACAATATATGCACCGAGCCTCTGGCGAGGTGCATACAATTGCCGACGAGTTTCATAAATATATTATCAAATGGAAACGAGATTTACGGAGATGCATCCAGCCACTCAAATTTACTTGAGGTGTTATTACACACGTGTCATATCACCTTTATGAAATGGGTTACAGCGGGCATAACAAGGTTTTATTGTGATGATTATGTAGACTGAAATGAACATGGATTAATGGATTTGGGGTTTACGTCCATTCAACAGCAAGGTCATATTTGTAGAGATTTATGAAACGAGTCACACACAATATATGCACCGAGCCTCTGGCGAGGTGCATACAATTGCCGACGAGTTTCATAAATATATTATCAAATGGAAACGAGATTTACGGAGATGCATCCAGCCACTCAAATTTACTTGAGGTGTTATTACACACGTGTCATATCACCTTTATGAAATGGGTTACAGCGGGCATAACAAGGTTTTATTGTGATGATTATGTAGACTGAAATGAACATGGATTAATGGATTTGGGGTTTACGTCCATTCAACAGCAAGGTCATATTTGTATAAATACAGATGGGAATGTACAGAATCAGAATAAAAACTTTTAACCCTGAAAGATCATATCCTATACATACGTTGTCAGGTAGCTTTACAACACAGGATCATTTGGCACCAAGTCTGAATCCCAGTAAGATACAATACATGTACTAGGATGGATTAGATCATTAAAGGTACATGCCCACTCAGTAGGTACAAAATGTTCTTTACATCAGAGACATCATCCGAGACATTTCCTGGCAAAATAAACATTCATGCACCATTATCCCACGTATTGATTGGCATTATTATACATTTTATATCAGACATAAATTTACACAGATATCAGGGGCGATAACCGTGTTTGCTTAAAATGTTAACGTACATAACTATTTAGTCTGTATTTATTTTATGATGTGTAATGTTCATACTTTATAATCTGTCGAAAATATTATTTTTTCAGGTGACGCATTTATTTAGTATCAATAATTAAAAAATATGCCTCATTTGCATATGAAAATAGCCTATACCACCACACGTCGCTATCAGTAAAATAAATATTACTAAATGATTATATCTGTATAGCGGGCACTTGTAATGTTTAGAGCTGGTGGAATAGTGACACAGTTATACACTTATTTAATTCCTATAAAGAACATTTTGGGCTTTAATACTGAGTGGACATGTACCTTTAAGATATGCATACTCTCCCAACCTCACGAAAATGAACATTGACCAGTCGATGCAAGATACTGTGGGGAGAAATGGAGGTATTCCACGTTGTTATCAGAACAAAGTTACTGCACAGTGTACTTGCTAGCAATTAAAACACAAAACAGACGCAACTTCACAGTGTCACAATTTATTATAAACTACAATTGTTTCCATACTTAACAACATGTCATCATTTGTGTCTGTGACTGGAGAAATGGGGCTTCTGGCACTTGCGACCAGTGTAGCTCCTGATCAAATTGCAGACTCCTGAAACCTGATAACGAATTGTAAGGCTTATTAGAAGCATGACAGTCGTTTCATTGACGGAATGGCGAACAGTGTAAATCCAGATCAGACTGTGCGGATGCACAGGCTGATCTGGATCTACACTTGTCGCAAAACCAATAGGCCTGATTTCTCCAGTCAAAGCCACATTTGGCTGTACATTGTTCAATACAGTACATTAAACATTAAAATAAAAGTATACACAATTACATGTAATTTCACAAGTCAGCAGTCATAATCATGATTATGGTTCTTGACATATATGATTTGAAAACTTACCATCAGAAAATGTATTCTAAACCCGATCTGAACATCAAACAGGTTCATCAAGTCTGAGAGAAGCGAACATTGTGGAACCTCTCTAAACTGGACACCCAGCGTGTCTATTTTTTGGGATAATATTAAATTAAAGCAACATTTAAGAATGAGCCTTCTTTTTGTTTAGTGAAATTTGGTCCTATATGATTTTATGGCGAAAAAACAATTTCCCCATGTGAAATCCCCAGATGTCTATGGCGAAATTTTTTGAATTTCAGAAATACTGGACCGATTTTCAAAATTTAACTTGTTTCTAGGTATAAACATTTTCATTTTTTGACTCCGCCCACAGCTCCTCACCTCCTTTCACCCATGTTAAATTCCCATAGACAAATCAATGTTTTTGTAATAAAATCAATATTTGACCAAATTTAACGAAATAAAAAGGCTCATTCTTAAATTTTGATAAAATTTAATTTATTGAAAAAAACTTTTTTTTTTGCATTGTTTATATGGCCATAAAATTTTGGCAGGTTTCGTGAAACAGACTATAGTTTAGAGAGGTGCCACTGTAACTCCTGCATAAGAGTTTGTGTGCTTTGCAATCCTGAACAGATATGTCGCTGTCACTGGAGAAATGGGGCTTATGGGTTTTGCGACTACTACTGTAGATCCAGATCAGCCCGTGCATCCAGTCTGATCAGAATCTGTGCTGTTCGCCATTACATCAATGAAACAACCGTCGTGCTTCTAACAAGGAATATAGATTGTTATCCAGCTAATGAGTGGGCTATCTGGAGCTACACTGGTCACAAATCCCATAAGCCACATTTCTCCAGTCACAGACACGTATTATCATTTATAGAAATAAATGATGGTGATACTATACTTGATTTTCTACATGTACATTTTCTGACAGACTGCACTAAAAAATCCACATGGCAAATACATGTAACTCACAGCCACAGAGAATTTGAATGTTTGGGATTTTATATCCGATCAGCAGCAAGGCGAGGCCGTGACTGGAGAAATTGGACTTATGGGATTTGTGACCAGTGTGGCTCCGGATCGAATAGCACACTCCTGTAGCCTTGTAACGATCTATATTGCTTGTTTGAAGCATGACGAGTATTTCATTGATGGAATGGCGAACAGTGCAGATCCTGATCAGACTTGGTCCAGTTCGTAACAAAAAAAAAGTTAAGTGAATGGGTTTAACGTCCCAGGACAGCTAAGGTCATTTAGGGACGGGACCTCGGTTTCAAGTCTCATGCGAAAGACCAAGGGGCCGTTTCACTAAAATGTTTGTAAGTGCAGATTTAGAACAGTCTGTAAATTTCAATTGATGGATTTACATTTATCGAGCATAGGCTGCACATGCAGCCTCTGCTCAATAAATGTCAATCCAATAATTGTTTACAAGAACACATTGTTAATGTGAATTTTACAGAATTTTACATAATTTTGCACTTACAAACATTTTAGTCATACAAAGTTTAGTGAAACGGCCTCCAAGTTCGTAACAAAGTACAGTTGTAGAGAACAGTAATTCACAGTGATCAATAACTGCATCGGACTGAAACTCCGTTTGTTCACTGGCATGTACAGCTCTCAATCAATTAAAAGGGTCAGTGGAATAAGGGGGCTAACTCCATGAGGGAGTTAGCCCCCTTCTTCCACTGGCCCGTTCGATCATCCACAACAATAAACGAGTGAGGCCCTGCTAGGACTTGGTCCAGCCTACTGGAGCCTTGGGATCAGCCGTATCCAGGGACTTGAGAAGACGAAACAGGCCAGCTGCCTCGCGGATACGGCTGAACTCTATACAAAATGCCTGCACCTCTATGAATATGTCCTGAAAAAAATGGTGTGGTGTAGGTGTGTTAAAGGGGGCAATAGGCGGGCAATGGAATAAAACAGTGTACTCGACGGAATAACATTACAATCAATTAATATATAAATATATAACTTTTCTATATAATAGACCATGTCCGACAGCTGTGTATTCATGAAAAAGTGCTTTATATACATGTTTTATCCCGTACATTTTCACCCCATGGAGAATCCAAATCTATTTTTAGTTTGCACACTTTCCGTGTACCCATCTTTCCGCGAGCTGGCATGAAATTTGCAAAACGAAAGCAACAACATGTTTGCTCATGTATATATATAGTATGTGTGTATGCGTTTGCATGGGTGCAGGAACTAGTCACATGACAAAACTGCATAAATTATAGTTTCACGCATCAATTAAAATAGAAAACTGTTGGCAAGTTTAATTTGAATCTAAATTTCGAGTATTTATTTAATTACCTGCCAAATACCCTGTTTATGGCTGTCACAGAGAAATAGGGCTTACAGAACTTGCGAACTGTTTAGTTATTCAGCTGAAAATTCATGCAGGGATCAGTAGGTGAGTGAGTGAATAGGGTTTAACGTCCGCTTTTCTGACATAGAGGTACAAGCCTCAGGGAGTCTACACACAGATCAGTAGGATCAGTCATCCATGAAGCTTCTCTCACTCAAAACCTGGGTCATTATGGACAATGATCACATTACGCAAACACGTCTTATTTGGAATTAATAAATCACTGAAATACTTTCGGCAAGGGAGATAATTAATATCACGCGAACTATTTTCATACGAGCCAAGCGGATTGTTCTGTTTATGATTAGTATATATAGTTTTAAGCTATCTCCTGTGATATATAATGATACATTACTTTGTTATGTTATGGGTACTAATACATGTTGTTTCAATAGCGTATCTCTGTAACGGTATCGTTGTAGATGGAGTTGCAAATAATTTAATAATTATTACGTTCAAATGGTTGCGTAATACTGATAGCACTTCTGTATAACTGTGATTGTCGTAAATGGCGCAATAGTCGTGAGGTTTAAGGTCACGACTCATCAATGATTTTTAATTACCGGTTTCCCGAAAGGGTCGGGGCTTCAAACCTCGACGTGGTATTTTTTTTTTCTCCATATATATTATTTTTGTGATTTTAATATTTTCACAATTTTATGATTTTAATAAAAATACCTATAAATTGATAGAAACTTACCAACAATGAAAGTGTCTGTCTTTAAGTAATATATACAGACAGTTTGTTACTGTTTTTTTAAGTTTAAGTAATATATACACAGACAGTTTGTTACTGTTTTTTTAAGTTTGAGGTACTGTCTATACCATATAATGTTTTACTGTCCCAAAATCTATTTTTTTGGCTGTCACAATTAATTAATTTTCGGACAGAAAACATTTTTTTATGAATTTGAAATAATTATTGTCCTCCATCTGCTCACAACACTGTTCGAACTGCGCCTGTGGCTACCACGACCAGAATTCACTGGCCGCAAACACAGTAGCCATCGGCGTCTATTTATTAAATTATTATTTTTTATTTTATTTGAATTCCGCGTGAACGCTGCATTTTGTGTCAACACCATTTACAGAAAATATTGGTGATTTTCTAAACGAATATCGTAGAAATGCGGCTATATATTTTGTCAACTTTTCAACACCATTTCCGGAAAATATTACTGATTTTCTAAAAACAATATCGGCGAAGGTGTACTGAACTACTCTTTATTTTAAATAACCAGCCGTCTAATAGATCTGTGTATAATCGAGAGTATATCGTTAATTGTCATGTTGTCTCCGACAGTGAGGTGTTGCGGCACACATCAAAACGACACGTCAATTTCAAAACATTGCCTAAGGGTCACAGCTGTGTGGTGTCATCAGATCAACACCTCGTCACACACAACTACGCATTATCAATTTTTTTCCCCACACAAAGCGACGTGTATTTACAACTAGATCTGTGTAATGTGTCGGGTGTAGCCAAAGACCATACATAAATTCGTAATTAGTCACAGATGTAGCCTTAAAATATAATCGATTTCCTTAAATTACGTCCACAAGTTGACAGATATTTCAGAGCAGACGTCATCGTAATTTGCCGTTATTTATTTCCAAAATTAGCCATATATTCTGTAAATGGCGTTGAAAGTTGACAATAAATTAAGACCAGATCAGTACGTTAAATCGCTATCGACGACAACTGACGATCCGATGAGAGAGTAATACCGTTTACGCGTATCCAATGTTAAATATACATCGTTATTTTGTATGACTTTCGTAGTTTTTACCGAGAAATTCAAACCGTTTCCAATTATTGGGGAAAATAATATCATGATTAGCACACCGTTTCACTAAGCAGCGGCTACTCAGGGAATGGGATCACACGGTCTATTGTTTAGACTGGATTAATGGCCGCCCCCATGAGGTCTCGGGTAAATCTTATTTTTAAATAATACGACTGTGGTTTCTTCCTTTTAGTGATGACCATGTTCCAGCCGTTAACACTTATTTAGCAGCATTATTTATGTAGTTAGTCTGAACATTCTGCAGAGAAATTTGAATAGGACGGAATCGAGCGTTGTTTAAACTTAGTCCTGTTCATATGCACAGGTCAAAATATGAACTGAAAATGGCGCTTTGTGTGACAGAAATCCGTACGCGGACGAATAAAAAATATATTGTGTTATAAATATCACATATAGCGAAACAGCGGTAGCATCTACTGTTTTAATAATATGCATACATATTGTAATTAATGTTTAATAGTGATATACTTATGAATAATATACGATACTATGGTTTATACTCCAGCACTATGTTTTAAGGCTGTGTGATTTGCCTCAATATAAGCTGGATTAATTAATACTTATATTCATACGCTTCATGAGAACATCAATACATTTAAAATATACAAATATTACTTAAAGGGGTATCGATATGATACATTTTAATAATATAAATATTGAAAATACACATTACAATCGCTTACAACATAAGTTATTGATCGAAAATAGTCACTGCATCGTGACCTATTTGACCGCATTACCTATTGCGCGGCTACCTCATCATACCCCTGTTTACATAGGTAATTGGGGGTATAGTGAGGTATGCTCACTAATACAATGTTTGCGTAATGAATTGAAATTGAAAACTGATCAAAACTAGAAAATTGTTGAGCATTCATGAATACAACAGCAATTGGAGAAAAAGGGGCATAACTGCGGATGGATCGGTGGGACAGGGAAAATGTTATGTTAAGGACTGCTGCACTTGATGGGTGGAATGTATACCGAGTATGAAGAGAATCAGCCAAAAACTGTAGAAGTAGTCTGGCGCGGCACGGAAACGGGATGTGCTCAACATAGCCTCGCCCATCCCGTTTCCTGAGCCTTGCCAGATATTTTTTCCCATTCACGGCACTAACCTACTATTCTCTATCTATTTTCCTTATTTCTGAACCAAAGTATATGTTGTGACCACTCATTTGAACCGTCTCAGCGAGACGGTTCAAATGAGTGGTCACAACATATACTTCTGATGAGAAATAAAGAAATTCTTGAGCCTTGCCGGATATGTTTTCCCATTCACGGCACTAACCTACTATTCTATATATACTCATTAGATACAAAATTTGTCTGGCGCTCTGAGAGTGCACCTACTTTGACGTCGATGATTTTGTTCCTGATGAGTGCCTGCAGGAACACACAGACCAGCCGGACGAGCCGGTTCTGCATGTACCGGTCCTTGATACACGTCTCGCACGTCGTGATGCAGTTGGAGATATACAGGTGGATAAATTCGGACGGCAACTCCACCGCCTGTATGGGGATAGGTTACAGTGAAAGTGAATGGGTTTAACGTCCCACCAACAGCTAGGGTAATATAGACGGGGATAGCTTACAGAGCCATATAGCAAACAATGTAGCCCGGATCAGACCGCGCAGATGCGCAGTCTCATCTAGGGCTACAGAGTCTGTAGAGAATAAGCCACATTTGCAGAACAATTTTGTGATGATATACAAGAGTTAAGTTTAAAGTCCATACAACTTGTAAATGAACAGAGGCTGCAAACATTGAAATGGACCACTGGCTGAGAACAACATGTGCTCATCCACGCTGGTCGCCATTCAGCCACATCGTTTATGTCCCTGAATAAACAGCTTTTGCTGAATCTGTTGACGTAACAGTACAATTGTGCTCACTATTTATATTTTGCCATATAATTTTTCTCGGCTGGCAACCCAAATGTTACGGATATGAAACAAGAATTCTGCCACAGAAGCGGTGTCGCACCTGCCGAGGCATTTGACTGCAACATGATCATGGGCATGTGTTGAAGTAAGCATCACAAAAACCGTTGCTTGCTTAAAACACAAAAAAGGTCAAGGTTGAAGAAACTTTTTGACATAAAAAATTACTGAGTGTTTCCACAACCATGTGAAGGTCAAAACAGTCAAGGTCATGATAATGGCAGCATGAGTGTGTTGCAAATGCTTACATGTATCGATTGTCCAAATATTGAAGCAATCCATGAAGTAATATTAATGAAATATGATGATGAAGAAACTTGTACAAACTTTTTGACACAAAAAAATGGCGAATTGTTTCTGCAAAAATGTGAAGCTAAAAAAGGTCATGTTAATGGCGGCATTAGTGTGTTCCAAATGTTCACATGTATCAAGCATCCAAATATTGAAGCAATCTGTTAAGCAATATTAAAAGTTATACCATGATGACTAAGCTTCTACCCACTTTTTGACATTTCGGACGATGACAACGGAAAAAGCGACGACTATAGTCTCACCTTCTGCTAAAGCAGGCGCGACAAAAACAGAATGACACACGGACAACTAGACATATATACCGTTGTGAGTCGGTTGACAACTTCCATGGAATGGAGGGACATTTCCATGTTTACTAGCACTGAAAAATACCTGCAACAAACAAAAGCACACAAGTTACAATATCTAGCCCTAATTCATAGCCCTAATTCACAGCATGTACAGTAGACCCTATCTAAGTCCAGCTTAAATAGGTTCCACTGTGATTCAGTAGTCTATTTCACCAACATTGCAAAGTAACTTATCTAGCAAAGTATACTTTGAGGGAATGGAATGGAATGGAATGGTGCTTAACGGCCCATCAACACAAAAGTGTATCATTTAGGGCCAGGCAATGTAGATGAAGAAAACAAATAATAGTAAAATAGTTTGAGGGAGAAATTTTATATTTTAGGATAAATTAATTATTTTTTATTATACTGAATTTATATCCATTTTGTCTGTGATAATGTAATAAATTCAGTATAATAATTCTGCCTACTTGTATTCATCAAATATATGCAGTCGTTAGTTCTATATGAAATAATGCATTTCGGGAAAAATAAATGATTACTCCCTCAAAATATACTTTGCTAGATATTAATGCATACTTTGCAATTTTGATGAAATCGGCTACAGGAATATCAGCCCTCCAAAACATGCTTGCATGCTTTGTAATCATGAATGGACATTATTATATGACAGTAAGCGGGCGGATGTACATGTATTACGTGAGTTACTGCACGGCATTCAGTCCATGAAGTAAAACCGGGAAAATAATAGGTTTCAACCATGCCACTGTGACTAACCATCAAAGCAATGTCATATTACACTTTCTCAAATGTTCTAACTTTTTGACAGCTGCCAGTCATCATATTACTATGTGATTGTGACAGGAGAAATGGCACTTATGGTGTTTGAAGGCCGTCTAGTTCCTGATCTGCTAGCACACTCCTGGGGCCCGTTTCACTAAACTCCTTACGACTAAAATGTTCGTAAGTCCAAAATTATGATAGTCTGTAAATTTCACATTAACAATGTTTTCTTGTAAATAATTTTTGGATTTACATTTATTGAGCATAGGCTGCATATGCAGCCTATGCTCAATAAATGTAAATCCATAAATTGAAAATTACAGACGATCTTAAATTTGAACTTACGAACATTTTAGTCGTAAGAAGTTTAGTGAAACGGGCCCCAGCAGCCTGCCAGATAATGTTGCATACTGTTTGTTAGAAGTCGTTAGTTTTGTTGAAGAATGATGGGCATTTCAATGACTAAATGGGGAGCAGTGAAGACCCTGATCAGACAGTGCATATTTGGGTCTTACATTTGTGCCCCATATCTCCAGTCACAAGCACATACTAGTATATTTTGTATATGTATATACAAATGACATTCCACAACATAAATGTACTTATGGAATTTACAATCGGTGTAGTCACAGATCAACACTCACAAAGTTGAAACATGTAGATATAGGGGCCATTTCACTAAACTTTGTACGACTAAAAGTGCAAAATTATGATAGTCTGTAAATTTCACATTGACAGTGTTTCTTGTAAACAATTCTTGGATTTACATTTATTGAGCATAGGCTGCATATGTTCAATAAATGTAAATCCATCAATTGAAATTTCCAGACGATCCAAAATTTGCATTTTAGTCGTACGAAGATTAGTGAAATGAATGAACGAGCTAGATGACATACAGCTACACAGGCCTAATTCCAGTAGTCAATATTCTACTGTGGTACCTACTCGGTGATCTGATTAGACTGCATCAGTTTCAGCAGGACCTCTATTGCCACGATGGGGTTGTTCTCCACCAGGTCCGGCAGCTGCAACAACACGCGTGGATACATGTTAGTAAACATCGATCATGACATGGGAATGGATCCAATATAGATTCACTAACCAATACAATGCTGAACTGAGCATTACGAAGCCAATTAAAATCGGTGAAGAGCTTAAGCAGGTATTAAGAAAAGAAAAGACTGGTATGTGAAACAAAGCACCATCCCTATACACACATTGTTGTCCAATATTATTAACATCGATGAAGCAGTTCATAAGTTATTAAGAAATGAAAGGTGTTTCTAATGTATGTTACATACGTACGCATGAATGCACATATGACACACGTACGTGTATACATAAACCATCGCTATATCCCTATTGCCTATCGGCGAGGGGATAATTGAATCATGTGGCTGTTTCTAATTTAATGTTTCAGTAAAAAAACATGTTTGTCAAAACATTAGATTCATCTCGCACAACGATATTTGTTTCCTGCATTTAAGAGAAATTGTCTATTTATTTTCTATTTTCCATTTTTATCACCAAAAAATATGCTTTGACAGCACTTTAGAAAAAAATTACAACATGCTTTGACAGCACTTCAGAATCATTTCCATTGGAAATGATTGTGAAGTGCTGTCAAACCATGTTTTTCTTGAGAAATAAGGCAACATATAAAAGCAACAACAGACGACTATTGTTGTGTGTTGTCTGAGGGTTATGTATAAACATAAAGCGAGTCATGTATAAACACGATAAATCTGTCACAATTACTGATACAACATTGGACCATTCATTCTATTGGCTTTTTATTTACAGCATCCATGCACAGCCTCAATTATTTTTCTCCACAACAAGCATCCGTCTTAAATTCCTTTTTAGACCTTACAGATTTTGGGCGAATACAATGGAGACTAACGGCTTACCAACATGGATTATTTATGACCAAAGTAAGATCAGAAATGGATCGTACCTTGGTGGGTGCGAGACCTATATCGTCCTACTTTGATGTGTGTGAGCCCTATATGGGACAAGCCATGTGAATTTGTACCAATATCTGAAAACAAAAAAAATCATTACAAAATTTACGATATTTTCCGTAAGTGACGTTGTAAGTTGATGAAATATTCAGAGCAAATGCGGAATAGAATTACGAATTTGCTATGAAAATTTCATCAACTTTTGATGCCATTTACAGAAAATATCAGTTTCTGTAAATGTTTTTCATGAAAAATTGCACATCGCACATGTGGCTCATCTCGTATGATCGCACCTTGGTGGGTGTGAGCCCTATATGATACACAAGTTTCGGGTCCTTCTCCAGCTCTCCGAGCAACTGTTGCTGCTGCTGGGGGGTGAGTGGCCCCTTGAAGGCTTTCGCCATGAGGCGGCGAACCTCGGCGACCACTGAGCTGCTCACGCACATAGTCGTGTCCCACGCAATGTTGTACTCCACGTCGGTCGGGTTCAACCAACACAGCTGCAATCAGGCAGGGATATAGAGAATAGTATCAGTGCTCCAGTTAAGGTGCGTAAGTTGGAGGTAAATTTCTTATTTCTCCATCAAAAATGGCAAGTTGGGAGTGCTTTAGAATCGTCTCAACGAGACGATTCTAAAGGACTCCCAACTTGCCGTTTTAGATGACGAAATAACGAAATTTCACCCCAAGTTGGTCAAATTACGCACCTTAACTGGAGCTCTGTAGTAGGTTAGTGCCGTGAATAGGAAACAGTGAAAGGGTTTGTTGTCCCAGCATTAACCTATGCTCATCTGGACAGAACCAGTTTAAAATCTCATCCGAAAGGCAATTTTGTACTCCACGTCCATCGGGTTCAACTAACACAACTGGAATTGACAGGGATAGTGTGGCCTGGCTGGAAAAATGGGGATTATGGGTTTTGCGACCAGCGATGCTCCTGATCAAATAGCACATTCCTGTAAACCGACAATAACCGGTCTGATATGTGGCTGTGACTGGAGAAGTGGGTTTGCACTGTCTGCCATTCCATCAATGAAAAGTGAAAGTGAATGGGTTTTACGCCGCAGTGACAGCTAAGGTCATTTAGGACCTCGGTTTCAAGTCTCATCCGAAAGACCAGTGGATGGAAATACGATCAAAGTATTTTTTTTATGCCCAAGGCGAGGTTTAAACCCACAACCTCAGGATTGGAAATCAGGTATTGTAACTCCTAGGTTACAACCCATCCCTCAAAACAGCTGGAATTGGGCAGGGATAATGTGGGTCATGATTAGCTGTACATTCATGTTAGCAGATAGTTCACACATTGTATGTAATTGCGATTCTACAGTGAACAAAATTGTCATATTGTCCATCTGAATCTACATTCACCGGAGGGGTGAATCTAGAATTGTATTCTGAATTTGTTCTAAAATATTGAAAACTAGAGCAAGTGAGCAGGGCTCACGGATATCCCAGCCGGCGCCTGGACCGACAAAAACATATTTCGAAATGTTTAGTATATATGTTACGGACGGACAAACTTCGCAAGCCGGGGTTATAAGTTATTGTGCTTCTACAGTCAATATGGTGTCATATTGCCCATCTGAATCTATATTCACCCGAAGCGCCGCCGAGGGAGATTATAGCTTCAGACGGGCAATATGACATCATATTTACTTTGTTGAATCACAATAACGTATTCGTCATACCGCAGATTATTTATATTTCTCCAGAATTTAGTTTTAGAAGTGTACTGGTACATGTTTAACGTCATATAAATATGGCGTCAAACGGCACATCGTCATGACGTTACCAATATTACCCGACGTCATTCCAAAAAAAATGAGTAGAAATTTGTTAATAACTTGGCAATTTCTGGACCGATTTTCAAACTCTAACTTTTTGGTTTTCTTAGTTAGGTCATATATATGGCTATGTTTTGATTGCGACTTCTGATAACTTTTGTTTTCGACTGCCTCGAACCGCTCCCATTTTGATTCGAGCCATATTGACAGGCTTGACAGGTCATATGGTCTCATATTACCCACCAAGCTGAGCAATCAAAATGCGAAAAACTTATCTGCGGTATGACAAACAATATTATTTTGTTTTTATTATGTGTGACAAAAATTCACACAATGACAAACAAGAATGGTTGATTGATTAGGATCTACATCCATTCACCACTCATATACAGACAGGAATGCACATGTACAGGGTGATGGTACTGCACATACAGTGGTAAAAGTGGAGGGTGGGAGCATATGCTTACCTTCCATGCTAAAAGTGTTTATTGTAGTACAATAAACACTTTTAGCATGGAAGGTAAGCATATCCTCCCACCCTCCGATTGAGAAACAACAATGCCCAGACACACACCTCGTCCTCGGCTATGTGCAGTGGCGGAGCGAGGCGTATAAACTCGGGCCGCATACAGTTCTCGACGGGCGGTTTGTTCGAGGTGAGCAGCGCCTCGATACACTGTCGTTGCACATCTGGGTTGATCACGCCTGGCTTGCCAAACTGCTCAAACCTGCACAGGATAGAGGATCTTACATGAGTGGTGATTTAACCCTTCCTACGCTGTTGACGGAAATTGCCGTCTGCTGTTTTTCATTTTTGTTTTAATTCTTAACAAAAACCTGGTTTTGACAGCACATGAGAATCCTCATGTGCTGTCAAAACCAGGTTTTTGTCAAGAAATATTGAAAATAAAACATTTCCAGCAGACGACAACATTTAATTCAGCGTAGTAAGGGTTAATATAGAACAGTATACACTCGTTTTATACTCAAAGTCCAGTGGACTGAGGAAAATACTTTGATATCAGAGTTAACGAACATTTGAGTTAAGAGTTATTTTTAGAAAAACATGCACGTGGGACTATTAAGAATTTGACTTCGAGTTATCAGTAGTTTGACATAATGAGTGTAGACTGTATTTATTAAATTTGTTTACCGATTTCACAAGAAACTAGAGAGAGTGAGAAGGGGCTCGCATATAACCCCAGCCGCCGCATGGACTGACAAATACAAACTTTAACGTGGACGGACGGACAGCAAGTTTAATAAATAGAGAATCTTACACGAGTGAGGATTTAATATCATGGTAAGAAATGAAGCCTATGCCAAGTTTCTTCTAAAATCAGTCAACAAGTTAAATAAGTATGGTATTAAATCAACACAAATGTTACCTTCTATTTATTGCACAAGCAAAACATCATCTTCGATACATCGTATATTCAGCACTAAGAATAAAATGAAAATGTTCAGTACAGAACAGTATCATAAGCTGATGCCAAACACTCTTACAACAAATCACTTGGCCCCAGGTGTGAATCATAGTAAGATTCACCATTAATGAAGGATACGTCATTAAGACACACACAATTATACATTATGGAATAAAGTTTCTAATTAGAAAATGTGTTCATAGAGCACGGATGCCCACCTATCGCTTTGATAGTAAAACAAAAAGTGAAAATGAATGGGTTTAACAGCTAAGGTCATATAGAGACGGGACCACGGTTTAAAGTCTCATCCGAGAGACCAGTGGGATGAAAATACTATGAAAGTATTTTTGATGCCCAAGGCGAGGTTGGAACCCACATCCTCCAGATTGGAAGTCAGGTGTTCTAGACTTACCCCTATTCCACAACCCATCCATTGATAGTAAAACAAGGCATAATTGTGAAATCAAAAAAAGGGAGACAATCCATGACCTGGGTGTCAATTTGATTTAATGTAATGGTGTTTAATAGCGGCTTAACAGGGTCGAATCCAATATATTACCTGTTGTGAATCCCAAAATCAACCACTGAATATGTAGACAAAATAAATATTCAGCCCTGAAATTAGAATTAGAGCCTAACCTGCAGCCAGATCCTCACCACACCAAAGTCACTTAGCCCCACTCTCCAAAATTAATAGGACTAGTACTAATCTTATTACTTTTAAAATGGGCATTACCAGAAAGTCAAAAATGTCCCTGAGGGTCAAACCAGGGATATCAGGATTCCGTTAAGGATGATACCCATCGTTCAATGTACCCTCCGCATGCTCCCAACCAACCGCCCATGACCTGGAAGTCGAATCAAAAATAGAAATTCAATTTGCACACCTACACGCCATAACAAACTGTACATCACGTATCAAACCTCCACCTACATGTATTACGTTTTAAAGGTAATCCATGATCTGGGGGTTGAATAAAAAGGGAATATTCACTTTGGGCATCTACACACACCATAAGCTATACACCATGTTTCAAGTCTCCATCACGGCTTAAAAGATTTACGTGTTACAAGGTTTGTGATGGATGGACGGACGGACAGGACGGACAAGGGACCCCTCTACTAGCATAGTGTGGCATAAAAATATGTATCATTTCAATAAGCAAAAATGTGTATCATTAGATTGTGTTATGTGCTGCTTCCCGGTTCCTTACGTTGTGGGTTTGTTGTCAGGGTCGGGAACCACTGTGGGCATGGCCGACTTGCTGGGAGCCGGCATCTCTGAATGTCGCTCGGTCAGCGCCAACATCAGACCGCTCACATCAAAGCTCTATAAGGACGAAATCAACACTTTATTCATCACTTCTCAGAGCTCCAGTTAAGGTGAGTAATTTGAACAACTTGGGGTGAAATTTTGTTATTTCTTCATCAACAATGGCAAGTTGGGAGTCCTTTAGAATTGTCTCATTGAGACGATTCTAAAGCACTCCCAACTTGCCATTTTTGATGGAGAAATAAGAAAGTTACCTCCAAATTACGCACCTTAACTGAAGCTCTAACTTCTAATCTAGATATTGCATATGTCAAGGCTGAAAATAGTACATGTATGGCAAAAACATTATTTGTCATATACGAATATGGTGAATGAATTTTGACCAAATTGAATCGCATCTGACATGAACTATCTGTATGTAGGTTGACATCATCAATTCCGACGTAGAAGTTTCTAAATATGTCACCAAGACTGAAATTATGTATATATGTTTTAATAGCAACATAACATTGGGTTATGATACAGATGTACATTACATGTATGTAAAAAAAACTGAGTATAAATACCCTACAACAAGGATTGATTGCTCAATTGGTTGGGTTTTTATGCCCATTCAACAGCAAAACCAAATGTGGCTGTGATTAGAGAAACTCCAGATCAAATAGCACACTCCTGTAGCCTGATAAAGATCTACCGTATATTGCTTGTGAGAGGCATGACAGGTGTTTGATTGATGAAATGGTGAACAGTGCAGATCCTGCAGACTGTGCGGATCATCACTGTTTGCAAAACCCACTAGAGCATGTGAGCAAGGCTCATGGATACCTCCGGCCAGAGCCAGGTCCGACCACCAAATATTTTCTAAGTAATTTAGCCTTGACCTTGGGCATGCTCGATTATAGTTTGCGCAAAATGGTGCAGGATGATGTTTAATAGTTAGTCATCAACCAAACATGATTGCATTCCATGAAGGGAAACAGAAATGACAAGAAAATGTTACGTTTAAGTGTTATGTACATAAGAGAACGAAGATCTTGATCTTGGGATAACGGTAGGGTGTGGCATTTTGCACACAATGATGTGGGATAAAGTTAGTAATACATCAGTGAACTAAGAAAGCATTCCATGAAAGGAAACAGAAATTATAACTAGACATTATGTTTGTAAAACATGGATATGCCCCCGTGGCATACTGAACTCTAACTGGAGAAACTCTTTCAAACTTTTTGACTTTTTGATGTGAATGTACACGGACGGACACGGACGTACGGAACCCCAGGAGCAACGCAATATGCCCCCTTGCTACCGCATAGGGGGCATAACAAAATATTTAGTTTATCTTACGGATGGACGGACGGACGGACGGACGACTGTATGGTAAGGCAAAAACTAAAAACCCATCAACATATTTTGTACATGTATGGGGTATAGTAAGTTCCATTTCTCGAGTCCAGCCATATACATGTATCATGTATATAGAGGGAGAACTGTACTCAACACAGCCCTTAAATTACAATAAAGATTTTCAGCACTGAAAGACAGTATCCTGATCCGTTTCCGGCACACTTACTGCGTCAGATTACTTGGTTCTAGGTGTGATTCACCGTTAAATATCAGTCCTCGAGATTTACTTACCTGCATGTTGCCGACATCCATCTGTATAATGTGTGTAGGCGTCTTCTTGAACAGCTGTAAACAGACAGTGACTGAATAGGACTTTTGAACGTCTATCTAATAAGGTATAACAGAGATCAGCTACACCTGTTTGAACTGGGGGCCGTTTTACTAAACTTTGTACGACTAAAATGTTCGTAAGTGCAAAATTATGATAGTCTGTAAATTTCACGTTAACAATGTTTTCTTGTATTAAACAAATATTGTTAAGAAGTTGATTACAGGTGTTCTCTACACTGTGTATTATTTGTAAGAAGTTGATTACAGGTGTTCTCTACATGTGTAGAATTATTATGATAGAAGGTTGATTACAGGTGTGTCTCTACACTGTGTATTGTAATTTATTGTGATTACAGGTGTCTCTACACTGTGTATTATTTAAGGTGATTACAGGTGTTCTACACTGTGTATTATTTGAAAGAGTTGGTTACGGACACTGTGTATATTTGTAAGAAGTTGATTACAGTTTTTCTCTACAGTGTATTATTTGTAGAAGTTGATTACAGGTGTTCTCTACACTGTGTATTATTTGTAAGGAGTTGATTACAGGTGTTCTCTACACTGTGTATTATTTGTAAGAAGTTGATTACAGGTGTTCTCTACACTGTGTATTATTTGTAAGGAGTTGATTACAGGTGTTCTCTACACTGTGTATTATTTGTGAAGTTGATTACAGGTGTTCTCTACACTGTGTATTATTTGTAAGGAGTTGATTACAGGTGTTTCTCACGTATTATTTGTAAGAAGTTATTACAGGTCTCTCACTGTGTATTATTTGTAAGAAGTTGATTACAGGTGTTTCTCTACACTGTATTATTTGTAAGTTGATTACAGGTGTTCTCTACATGTGTATATTTGTAAGGAGTTGATTACAGGTGTTCTCTACACTGTGTATTATTTGTAAGAAGTTGATTACAGGTGTTCTCTACACTGTGTATTATTTGTAAGAAGTTGATTACAGGTGTTCTCTACACTGTGTATTATTTGTAGGAGTGATTACAGGTGTTTCTCTCACTGTGTATTATTTGTAAGTTGATTACAGGTGTTCTCACTGTATTATTTAAGTTGATTACAGGTGTTCTCTACACTGTGTATTATTTGTAAGAAGTTGATTACAGGTGTTCTCTACACTGTGTATTATTTGTAAGAAGTTGATTACAGGTGTTCTCTACACTGTGTATTATTTGTAAGGAGTTGATTACAGGTGTTCTCTACACTGTGTATTATTTGTAAGAAGTTGATTACAGGTGTTCTCTACACTGTGTATTATTTGTAAGAAGTTGATTACAGGTGTTCTCTACACTGTGTATTATTGTAAGAAGTTGATTTACAGTGTTCTCTACATGTGTATTATTTGTAAGAGTTAGATACAGGTGTTCTCTACACTGTGTATTATTTGGTAATGTTAAAGTTAAAGTTGATTACAGTGTTCTCTACACTGTGTATTATTTGTAAGTTGATTACAGTTTTGCTCTTCACTGTGTATTAAATTTGTAAGGAGTTGATTACAGGTGTTCTCTACACTGTGTATTATTTGTAAGAAGGTTGATTACAGGTGTTCACTACAATGTATTAATTTGTTAAGGATTTGATTACATTGTCCTCTACACTTTTGTATTATTTGTAAGAGTTGATTACAGGTGTTCTCTTACACTGTGTATTAATTTGTAAGGAAGTTGAATTACAGGTGTTTCTCTACACTGTGTATTATTTGTAAGAATTAGATTGACTCGTAACAGTTTTCTCCCTACACTGTGGAATTATTTGTAAGGAAGTTGATTACAGGTGTTCTCTTACACTGTTGTATTATTTTTGTAAAGAAGTGATTACAGGTGTTCTCTAACACTGTGTATTATTTGTAAGATTGATTACAGTTTTTCTCCATAACACTGTGTATTATTTGTAAGAGTGATTACAGGGTGTTCTCTACACTGTGTATTATTTGTAAGAAGTTGATTACAGGTGTTTCCCTCTTACCCTGTGTATTATTTGTAAGAAGTTGATTCACAGGTTTCTCTTACACTGTGTATTATTTGTTAAGAAGTTGATTACAGGTCTCTTCACTGTGTACTTTTGGTGTAAGAAGTTGATTACAGGTGTTCCTCTACACTGGTGTATTATTTGTAAGAGTTGATTACAGGTGTCTACTTACTGTGTATTATTTGTAAGAAGTTGATTACAGGTGTTCTCTACACTGTGAATTATTTTGTAAGGAGTTGATTACAGGTGTTCTCTACACTGTGTATTATTTGTAAGAAGTTGATTACAGGTGTTCTCTACACTGTGTATTATTTGTAAGGAGTTGATTACAGGTGTTCTCTATGTGTTATTTTAAGGAAGTTGTTACAGGTGTTCTCTGTGATTATTTGTAAGAGTTGATTACAGGTCTCTCACAACTGTGTATTATTTGTAAGAAGTTGATTACAGGTGTTCTCTACACTGTGTATTATTTGTAAGAAGTTGATTACAGGTGTTCTCTTCACTGTGTATTATTTGTAAGAAGTTGATTACAGGTGTTCTCTACACTGTGTATTATTTGTAAGAGTTGATTACAGGTGTTCTCTCTGTGTATTATTTAAGAAGTTATTAGGTTGTTCTCTCTGTGTATTATTTGTAAGAAGTTGATTACAGGTGTCTCTTCACTGTGATTATTTGTAAGAAGTTGATTACAGGTGTTCTCTTACATGTGTATTATTTGTAAGAAGTTGATTACAGGTGTTCTCTACACTGTGTATTATTTGTAAGAAGTTGATTACAGGTGTTCTCTACACTGTGTATTATTTGTAAGAAGTTGATTACAGTTGTCTACACTGTGTATTATTTGTAAGAAGTTGATTACAGGTCTCTACACTGTGTATTATTTGTAAGAGTTGATTACAGGTCTACACTGTGTATTATTTGTAAGAAGTTTGATTTACAGGTGTTCTCTACACTGTGTATTATTTGTAAGAAGTTGATTACAGGTGTTTCTCTACACTGTGTATTATTTGTAAGAAGTTGATTACAGGTGTTCTCTACACTGTATTATTTAAGGAGTTGATACAGGTGTTCTCTTATGATTATTTGTAAGGATTGATTACAGGTGTTCTACGTGTATTATTTGTAAGAGTTGATTACAGGTCTACACTGTGTATTATTTGTAAGGAGTTGATTAGAGGTGTTCTCTACACTGTGTATTATTTGTAAGGAGTTGATTACAGGTGTTCTCTACACTGTGTATTATTTGTAAGGAGTTGATTACAGGTGTTCTCTACACTGTGTATTATTTGTAAGAAGTTGATTACAGGTGTTCTCTACACTGTGTATTATTTGTAAGGAGTTGATTACAGGTGTTCTCTACACTGTGTATTATTTGTAAGGAGTTGATTACAGGTGTTCTCTTCACTGTGTATTATTTGTAAGGAGTTGATTACAGGTTTTCTCTCACAGCGAACCCATTGAAAATAATTTGCAAGAGTGTAATAAATAACTCTTGCATTACAAGAGTGTAATGTGGTGCACAGACTGATCAGGATCTTCACTGGTCACAAAACCCAAAAGCCCCAGTTCTCCAGTAACAGCCACATATAATCTTATGGAATTCCTATTTCCATTTCTGACCCAGTGAGATGAGTGTACAGTCTACAAACCTCTTTACTGGGGCTGGAGATCAGCTGGGAGAGGAAATATTTCTCTGCGGGCGAGATGGCGGGGATCGCCCAATGTAGGTCATACTGGCCCGCTTCCTGGTTCTCAGTGGGTGGATTCTGAAATGCAAGATACACAGTTGTACTATAAGTTGATGTTGCATCAGGGCTCCAGATAAGGAATTAGTAATTGAGTATTGTCACTCCATCATTTCTGAAGCAATTGCGCATTTCAAAATTTTAATTGTGTACAATAGAATCACACTACTGTTTACACATCAGCATACCGCACTTATTGAATAGTTTGCTTCTAAATGAAAACACATCTTGGTATTTCATTAGAATTGTCTCCTTGGAGACAATTCTAATGAAATACCAAGATGTGTTTTCATGGAAAAATAAGAAAATATGCTATATTTGTGGTCTGTTTATTGTTTTTTGTAGCATGATAAAGATACCACAAATGTTTCATTGCTTTTTGATACTCACTACTTCTGATTTCATTTGGGTTTTTTGGCAATTTTAATTGGGTATTTACGCAAATACGCAGCTTATCTGGAGCTCTGCATAAGTATTTGTTCACATTTAAGACCAAGTTTAACATCCCAGCAACAGGTAAGGTCATACAGGTACGGGACAGACCAGTGGGATGGAAACACTATATCAGTATTTTTCACACCTAGGGTGAGGCTTGAACTCACAATCTCTATGGTATTGATGTCCAGTGCCATATCCCCTTGGCCACAGTCCATTCAGGGATTCCGCTGGGGAAAATAAACAAGAGGGCCATGATGGCCCTAATTCGCTCACCTGACTCCATGAACACCAGAGGAGAATGTGACATTGAGTTCATGTGTTTTTAAAAAATTGTGCTATTTTTAGACGGCGGTCATCTTGCATTAAGCGGTAACTCTCATTTTACCAAATCTGAAAATGCTTCACCCAAGGATCGGAACTTCCTATGAAGTTTGGCCAGCATCGGCCATGTGGTTCCTGAGAAAAAGACGTTCAAAATCTCAAATAAATGGACCTTTTGGCGGCCATCATGGATGACATAATCATCCGATTCCGCCAGAGCAATCGCCTCATCGATACCTTCAATTTGATATATGACATGAGCATATTCGGTCAAAAACAAAATTTGACGCCCATTTTTGACCCCGGGGTCACCATTTTCACAACTTTAAAAGAGCATTGTACATCGATCATTCCTACCAAGTTTCGTCGAAATACGGCCAGTGGTTCATGAGAAAAATATTTTTTAAGAATTTGTGCTATTTTTAGACGGCGGCCATCTTGGATTAGTGATGACCTCCATTTTAACAAATCTGAAAAGGCTTCACCCATGGACCATAACTGTGAAGTTTGGCTACCATGGGCCAAGCGGTTCATGTGAAGAAGAATTTTTAAATCTCTAATAAAAGAACGACCTTTTGACCTTCGGCGGCCATCTTGGATGACATAACCATCAGATTTCGACAAAAAATTCACCAGAGTGATCGCCTCATTGATACCTTCGATTTGATATATAACATGACCATATTCGGTCACAAATAAAATTTGACCTCAATTTGACCACACGGGCCACGCACATTTTTGACCCCGGGGTCACCATTTTAACAACTTTGAAAGAGCATTGTACATTGATCATTCCTACCAAGTTTCGTCGAAATCCGGCTGGCGGTTCATGAGAAGAAGACTTTTTAAGAATTTATGCTATTTTCAGACGGCGGCCATCTTGGATTAGCGATGACCTCCATTTTAACAAATCTGAAAAGGCTTCACCCATGGACCATAACTTTTAAGTTTGGCTACCATGGGCCAAGCGGTTCATGTGAAAAAGAATTTTGAAATCTCTAATAAAAGAACGACCTTTTGACCTCTCGGTGGCCATCTTGGATGACATAACCATCAAATTTCAACAAAAAATGCACCAGAGTGATCGCCTCTTTGATACCTTCAATTCGATATATGACATGACCATATTCGGTCAAAAATAAAATTTGACCCCAATTTGACCCCACGGGCCACGCCCATTTTTGACCCCGGGATCACCATTTTAACAACATTGAAAGAGCATTGTACATTGATCATTCCTACCCAGTTTCGTCGAAATCCGGCTAGCGGTTCATGAGAAGAAGATTTTTTAAAGAATTTATGCTATTTTTAGGCGGCGGCCATCTTGGATTAGCGATGACCTCCATTTTAACAAATCTGAAAAGGCTTCACCCATGGACCATAACTTTTAAGTTTGGCTACCATGGGCCAAGCGATTCATGTGAAGAATAATTTTGAAATCTCTAATAAAAGAACGACCTTTTTACCTTTCGGCGGCCATCTTGGATGACATAACCATCAAATTTCGACAAAAAATGCACCAGAGTGATCGCCTCTTTGATACCTTGAATTCGATATATGACTTGACCATATTCGGTCAAAAATAAAATTTGACCCCAATTTGACCCCACGGGCCACGCCCATTTTTGACCCTGGGATCACCATTTTAACAACTTTGAAAGAGCATTGTATATTGATCATTCCTACCAAGTTTCGTCGAAATCCGGCTAGCGGTTCATGAGAAGAAGATTTTTTAAGAATTTATGCTATTTTTAGGCGGCGGCCATCTTGGATTAGCGATGACCTCCATTTTAACAAATCTGAAAAGGCTTCACCCATGGACCATAACTTTTAAGTTTGGTCACCATGGGCCAAGCGATTCATGTGAAGAAGAATTTTGAAATCTCTAATAAAAGAACGACCTTTTGACCTTTCGGCGGCCATCTTGGATGACATAACCATCAGATTTCGACAAAAAATGCACCAGAGTGATAACCTCTTTGATACCTTCAATTCGATATATGACTTGACCATATTCAGTCAAAAATAAAATTTGACCCCAATTTGACCCCACGGGCCACTCCCAGTTTTAACCCCAGGGTCACCATTTTAACAACTTTGAAAGAGCATTGTACATCGATCATTCCTACCAAGTTTTGTCGAAATCCGGTTGGCGGTTCTTGAGAAGAAGATTTTTCAAGAATTTGTGCTATTTTTAGACGGCGGCCATCTTGGATTACGCAATGACGTCATTTTAACAATTTTGTAATCCCCCTACCTAAGGACCATGATCATGAAGTTTGGTGACCATAGGCCCAATGGTTACCGAGGAGAAGACGTTTGAAAATGTTCACGGACGACGACGGACGACGGACACATTGCGGTAACAATAGCTCACATGAGCTTCGCTCAGGTGAGCTAAAAAATTAAGACTTTGAAAAAAAAAAATCCAGGCTTTCAAAAATTACAATTTTCGAAAAATAAATTAAAATTAGAAAATTGTAATTTTTTATCGCCAATTGATTATTTTTTATCGCCAATTGCGAAAGCGGCGATAGCCAGCGGAATCCCTGCCATTACGGGGTGGATTCTGAAACGCGAGATACACAAACGTGCCGCAAGTGATCATTCATATTTGAGACAAGCGATATGATTTTGTACCTTAGAATACATATCTCATGAAAAATATATACAAAATTTTACGTAAATAACATCGAAAGATGACGATATTTCTATATTTAAATAAATACAGATTATATTATGCAATATCAAACCATAATATTTTTATGCAATATCAAACCATAATATTTGTTGTTATGCATCTTTTATATTTAAGCACAATATGAATTTGTTTTTAAATGGATGGGGAAATGCTACATGCATACTGTAATGAGATAGATAGTAAGTCTATTTGCAGGTTATACATGTAATTGTTGTTCAGACACCCATCTTTCACTGTTCATACATAATCCACTATTTCCAATATTCAAATCTGGACATTCTGTACACTAAGTTGAGATAGATTTGTGCACTTGGCAATTTTGGTGAAATCTGATACAGACATACCAGTAAATGTACAAACACGGAGGCGAACGGGTTGGCTGCGACGGGCTGGTCGACTCGGTACATCTCATAGAGCAGGAATATGGCGGCCAGTTTCTGGGTGGGGTGGGGCAGCAGGTCTCGGTTCTGTAGTAGCACCACCTACAAACACACAGTGACTGAATAGGGCAATTTCATTTGACATCTGTTGTAACTTTACATTTATTCAAGTGGGTGGTTGGGCGAACACGATGGTGTAAATTAACGGTGGGGTTCCTCCTTATAGAAATCACGATTTGCCTGGTTTGACCTTCAGGTAAGTTTTTATCTTTGGCTCTTGTTGTTACCTGGGAGTTGAACTGGGTTATTGCCCATTATAAAAGTAGTAAGATTATTACTGATCCTACTGCTTTTGGGAGGGGCCAAGTGATTCCGGTGTGGCGGAGGACCTGGCATCAGATCAGGATCATTCTGATTTCAGGGCTGAATATATAGTTCTTTTATTGTAAATATTAATTTCTGATTTTGGGATTTTCCCCCCATTTGTACATGTACTTGAACATTTACATGTACTTGTACCCAACAAACAAAACGTTTATTCAATGGGATTCTGTATACAATAACTAATTTGTTAGTCCAATCAGATACATTGAACCAATTTAAAAGTAGGTTGAATAAGCATTGGTCTGATCACCCAGCAAAATTCTCCACAACTTGTTACCAAATTAATTACGAGACCAGAATAAAAGAATAAAGAAATAAATATAAGAAGATTCAAGAAATAAAGTACCTGAGAAGCTACCGTCTGTTCCACGTTTTGCTGCCGACGAACATTTGGCCATTAAACACATTAAATCTAAAAAATATTTAAAAGTAAGTACTTTTTCATCAATAACAAAAAAGTCACCCTCCCCAAAAAATATTATTTCATGAAATTCCATCAAATATTGATTTTATTGCGAAAAAACTATTTTCCTATGGGAATTTAACATGGGGAGTCAATTTTCAAATTTTGCCGTTTTTTGATCCTGAAGGATCAAAAAAGGAAACAATTTGGAAATTGATAAACCTGGTGTGATAGCTTGAAAATGGTATAACTAAGAAAACAAGTTAGATTTTGAAAATCGGTCCACAAATAAAAAAAATCTATTTTTAGCCCCCATGTTAAATTCCCATAGGAAAATTGTTTTTTCGCAATAAAATCAATATTTGATGGAATTTCATCAAATACTTTTTTTGGGGAGGGTGACTTATTTGTTATTGGTGAAAAAGTACTTATTTTTAAATATTTTTTAGATTTAATGTGTTTAATAGCCAAAAGTTCGTCGGCAGCAAAACGTGGAACAGACTTAGTATCGGATACACTAAGAATGTAATTAAAGATAACAGGCGGTCAGCTTGGATTATTCATGGATGGATGCTTACCATAATAACCCTAAATAGTTGGACACCATTTGGTTTGGAAAAATTGCATCCAAATACAAAGTGAAAGTGAATGGGTTTAACATCCCAGCAGCAGCTAAGGTCATATAGACGGGTATCCAAATACAATGTTATTGTGATAAACCAGTACAACCATACTAATCCTAAATAAAAATTATTGAGTCCAGTAGACGATTTCATCAAAATTGCAAAGTATACTTTTCTAGCAAAGTGTACTTTGAGGGAGTAATCATTTATTTTTCCCGAAATGCATTATGTCATATAGAAGTTAGAACTAACGACTGCATATATTTGATGACTAAAAGTATGCAGAATTATTATACTGAATTTATTACATTATCACAGCCGCCATTTTGGCTGTGATAATGTAATAAATTCAGTATAATAAAAATTAATAAATTTATCCTAGAAAGTATACTTTGCAATGTTGGTGAAATAGGCTACAGAGCTCCAGTTAAGGTGTGTAATTTGGAGGTAAATTTCTGATTTCTCCATCGGAAATGGCAAGTTGGGAGTGCTTTAGAATCGTCTCAATGAGACGATTCTAAAGGACTCCCAACTTGCCATTTTTGATGAAGAAACAACAAAATTTCACCTCAAGTTGGTCAAATTATGCACCTTAACTGGAGTTTGATTGGGACACTATTGTGGGAACCATACATTTATAATTCCAGCACAAAAATATTTACACAATTCTCTAACATTTGATTGGCCCGTACCAAGTCTGTCCAAAATTTATATCCCAGTAAACTCCCATACCGAACTACTTTCCGTAACCGTGAGGCGCAATTAAAATAATTCTTAAGAAAACGGAAAATAAACACATTTTCTTGATTAATTTATTTCAAATATTGGAATTATAAGGAATGAATGGCCTTTTTGTGGAATTTATCGGGGATACAAACTCGGAAAAGTCGCGGGAATACTGGACGAGGCCTTCCGGCCTTCGTCCAGTATTCCCGCGACTTTTCCAAGTTTATACCCCGATAAATTCCACAAAAAGGCCATTCATTCCTATAATGTACATTTCTCAGAATAAATGATGTGCGAATATGTAGTGTTATTACCCTATGTGTAGCTTGCCAATGCTTATTATTTTCTTTATTATAGGAATGAATGGCCTTTTTGTGGAATTTATCGGGGTATAAACTTGGAAAAGTCGCGGTAATACTGGAAGAAGCGATAACAAATTACAATTTTTTTTTTTTAGATTTTCTTTTCGAAAATTGTAATTTTTTAAGGCCTCGTCCAGTATTCCCGCGACTTTTCCAAGTTTATATCCCCGATAAATTCCACAAAAAGGCCATTCATTCCTTATAATTCCACCATTTGAAATAAATTCATCAAGAAAATGTGTTTATTTTCCGTTTTCTTATGAATTATTTTAACTGCGCCTCACGGTTACGGAAAGTAGCTTGGCGTGGGAGTTTACTGGGATATACATTTTGGACAGAGACTTGCTACGGGCCAATCAAATGTTAGGGAATTGTGTCGATATTTTTGTGCTGGAATTATTTCTAAATACTTTAATATCATGAATATTGTGCTTGAAATTAAGCTGTTTGATTGGCTGAGCCTGAGCTGAGCTACAGCTCAGGGTCAGTCAATCAAACTGCTTGATTGCGAGTTAACATTTCCAAAAGGTGTTCAGAAATGTTGATATTATGGGCAAGATTTATGAAGGCGGTTGTGTAGTTCTGAGTACATACCTGTAATTACATTTTATTACACTGCATTACACAAGAGTTATGACGGAGTAGTCTTTGCACATGTGGGTTTAAAGCGTTTTTGTTAATTTCTTCTTTGTGGAGAGTAACCTAAGAATTTTGCTAATACACACTTTATTATGTAAGTTTATGGTAATATTTTTGTGTCATATTGTAGAATTGTCTCTCAATAACAATATAGTGAAGTATGAACATCAACATCCTGCAGGTATTTTCTATAGTTTAGTGCGCCAAGTGTAAATGCTATTAGAAACATTTTTACTGTGTAGCGTGGTGTAGCGATATAGTACAACCTGTTGACTATAAAGCCGAAAACGTGCAGCTAGCAGTTGTGAAGTTGTGTACTGCATGTGTAGTGCTACTGTACGTACGAGAGCACTGCCCACTTTATAGTGGTCCTGCTTCTGGAAATAGTGGTGGAAACTCGTCGCGAGTTGGTCGAACGTCTGTGTCTGGGTCGCATCCTCCGACAGCACGCTGGAAACACACACTAATATTTAGAAATCTGGATAACCATGTAATCGGTACCCTGCACTTTCGGGGCTAGAGGTTTCGTGACTCTACAGGTACAAGTTTCGCTACCCTGATTTAATTAGGACTGCGTTATAACTGGATAACAAGAATATGCCATGGCACCTCATAAGCTATTTCGACTATCGGATTCGTCACCATATGTTAATTTACCTGGATTAACAGATTATCTGGACCCGCAAACCAGGTGACTTGTTAATTGGCGTAATTAACTAAATAACTAAGCGAAACCCCTAGCTGCGAAAGTGTATGAGGTGCGAGCATGTAGATTAGAAAATCTCAGCTCTACGGATGTGTTTTACTATTTCATCTGTGTTTTATATTTTCTGTATCCGTGAGAGCCGAGACCCTTATAGTGTAAAATATCGTCACAATAACAGCCCAATTTGTCCTGGTGTTTTACTACATAAATTGGAATAAAAGGATAACCAATGTCAAACTATGTATACATGTACCTACATGTGTATTATTGGTCTATGAATGTTTGTAACACAGGCGCGGATCCAGGGGGGTCCAGGGGGTCCGAACCCCTTCCTGCTTCCGGCAAAAAAAAAGAAGAAAATCTACAATACTCAAATAGTTGGATGTCTTTTTTCGTGGCCTAGGTGTCAGGAAATCGCATCTGCGGCGATCTGGCATTTAAAAATTTCCTGGGAGAGGACCCCCAGACCACCACGACTTTACGATGCGCATTACGCCGACTTGTAATTACAGACACCCGCTGCAATTATTTCTGTATCCGCGCCTGTAACACGACTGTGAAGTGTTAAACTTCTTACTGGTCAGACTGTGCAGCAAAACGCCAGACAAATTGGGCTGTTATTGTTACATTATAAGGGTCTCAGCTTTCACGGATACAGAAACTAAAAAAGACATGAAATAGTAAACACATTCGTAGAGCGGAGATTTTCTAAGCTATTGAGTATGGCGAGATTTGACAATAGTTGCATAAATCTTCATTACTTAGCAGAAACATATGGTGTGACCATTCATTTTTTTCGTTAGATGATTTCCGATTGAATGGTTATATTCTACCCGAAATTCGCGAAGAAAATAACAATTTGTGTTTATTTATCAACGTTTCGTTTCGTCGATTCTTTCGATTCTTTTTCATAATTTAGTCATTATCATTAAAACATTCAAAATTAGAATAAATAAGCAGAGGAGATGATTTTGATGAACTTTATAAAATGATTTAAATGAATTGTGCGATGACTATCTTAAAAGAAAGACGAGTAACGAAGTATTATGACAGAAAACCTTAACAGAGAAGCGAGCTCCTTCAAGGAGAGCGCCATATTGGAACCCATTTTCTCGAGCTTTCTCGCTGAATGAAGCTATCGACACGGTCATCGATCACTTTGTTTTTTTTTTTGGTTGGTGTGCTGGCAGAGACATACTCTATAGAGAGACTTAAAATCTTTGGTGCTGGATGTTTGGAACCGTAGACGTTTCGGGCCCAGGCGTTTCAGATTACAGTGACTCATTTAGGACGACGAGTGTGGCAGTTCCAAACGATGAATTCAGGAGGTTCCGTCAACTGGAGGTTTCGTCAATTAGGCAAAATAGAGTGAAAAGTCGAGTTGTTCCGTCAACTGGTTACCGGTTCGTCAATTAGGCGATTATAGTTGAATGGTATTGATCACACCTCGGCTAATTGAATTTCGCATTTTCACCAAGTAGTTGACCTTTGAGCGTTTAGTAATTATTACCGTCAAATGTTATTCGTGATGATTAATCATGATTCAAATAGTTAATTCGTGATGATTATTTATGATTCACTCATGCTAATTGTCAATTGACGGCCTTTTGCCTGATCCATGTCAACTGCACAAGCGCTGAAACATATAAATGGGTGGGCAATTTGTAACCGGGTATAGAAGGTGTTCGAGCCAATTACCACCCTTAAATATGAGCCGAATGAATGTAACTTCCTCACTACAATTCATCATGGATGATAAGTCGTACTGCATCTTGTGTTTTGGTGTGGTTACTGCCCGTATGCATGCTATATGCTGCGACGGCTGCAGTCGGTGGCAAAATAACACATGTATTTTTTTTCTCAGCAATGTGGCAGTCTCTACGCGAGGTAGTACTACCAAACACCATAATCAAGGGCTGCGGGTTCCACTGGAATCAACGTATCTACCGGAAGATAACAACGCTGGGACTGGCGACGGCGTATCAGGAGAAGGGAGACCGACATCGATACATGAAGAAACGCATGTCACTGCCGTACCTACCGTCGGAACAGATCACGGGAGCCTTCACGATCCTGGAACAGCAGGCAGAAGAAGTCGGCGGCCCACTACAACTCTTGACAGCATACATGAGAAGAACCTGGAACGACGGCAGCGTCTGGAAGGTCGACAACTGGGGACAGTTTCGTGAGACGACGCGTACCAACAACGACGTCGAGGGATGGCATCATCGAATTAACAACCGCGCCGGGAAGTCGGACCTCGGATTCTACACCCTGGTCCCACTACTGAAGCAGCCATCGTAGACCTACAGATCCGACTCGTTAGCGACAATTAACCTCCTGACCCGACTACACCGCAAGAAGTACGCCACCATCCATGGACGCCTGTTCACCGCAAGGGATCGCTACGAAGACGACGAGATCAGCACCACGCAGCTACTGAGGGAAGTCAGCAACATCACCGGACTGGGACCAATCGACTCTGGAGACGCCATCCACGACGAAGAAGATTGAATTGTTGTATTTATGCGTGTTGTAAAACGTACATATTGACATATGACCAGTGTAACCCCAGATCAGGAATTATACGTGGATGTGATATTTATGTGGTAAACATGTACGTAAAATATGAGAAAACGTACGTTTTGACATATGACCAGTGTAACCCCAGATCAGTAGCCTATTTCACCAACATTGCAAAGTATACTTTTTCAATTTTAGGGTAAATTTATTAATTTGTGTTATACTGAATTTATTACATTACCACAGCCATCTTGTAACAATTCTGCATAGTTATAAATATGTCGGGCCATATTAGTTTTAACATTTCTGACCACATCATTTTGCATTGCTCATGTATTCAACAAATAAGAGGTTGTCTAAAATAAATTCAAAATTCCTGACCAATGAATGACTATCAATTCCACTAAATTTGCTAAATGAATCTAGATACACAAACACATTTTCAAAATATTATTAAATGATGAAATTTTCTAGAACTATACGTACTCTTAGCCTTTATTTCAGTCCTTTTAAATGGTTTCTCCCATGGCACTCACTGATGAGTTTTTCGAATGTTCAACAATTGAATTACTTTGCCATGCGTATTGTATTGATTACCAGCGAAGTAGCGACACTTTCCCCTGACATATATATGCATGCTGCACATCGTTAGAACGCTCATGACCTCTCATCCAACTAAGAAATGCACGTAATAAAGGACATAGGCAAACACATGTCATTATTATGGACATTGCCGTTATAAGGCTCCCCGACCCATCGTATATTTTTGTATAAACTAAGCTAATATGGTATCGGACGAACGGGTCGTTTTTTATTGTCATGTGTTTCTCTCCTTTTGAATCATGATAGCGAGGTATATGCCCGGTTGTCACAAGCAGGCGTATGTGTGTTATGTAGATACACTTCAAGCTCACACATAAAGGCATAGTAGAGAAATATCAATATTATGCAATATTTACGGAGCACGAGACCCATTTGTGCTTACGATGAGAAATACTGACAGACGCTTCTCACTTCAATAGGACCGATATTTCTCATAAAACTGTTAACAAACATTCTTACAGAATTGACCAACATTCAACATCATTCCCTCTGCATTTATGTCAATTCTATAAGGCAATGACTGCTATCATACATGTAGCTAGATGGTTGTTGTGCATGATACTAGAAAGTGTCAATTTGTGACTTTTAGTTTGACCCCTACCAAGAAATACAATTAGATGAAATATTTCTGTAAGTCATTTGCAGGAATAAAAATGTCCATTCAATCCATTAAACATTAGTTTTGACTATTTAAACAAGTATTTCGAAAATAAATACTCACCAGAAAAAGTAATGCAATAACGTGTGGGCGACAGGCTAGCAAGACTCGACTAGTATAATATGCATATTGGTGGAATGTGGTTACTCAAAACTTCCCTCTATGGACGAGTTCGTCAAGGGGTGAGTCGCCCTATTAGTTGTCTTTAATATTCCGTGCAAATAGATCCAATATTTGTATACAACCAAAATGGAGTTCGGGAGCATTCGTGTTGCAGGCTCAATTGTCATTATAGCTGGGTGTTTTCTGTTCTTGTATCCACGATTGTTTCATCCTCTTATGCTAAAAGTATTCGGCTTAAATGACAGTTCTGAGAACAAAGAAAATAGTGGTAAGAACGATATTTGTTTTATAGAAGAGTGTTTACGACACTGGTTTTCGCGACTTGTCAAATGTTGTTTTCATCAATTTATTTAAAGGTGGGATATGTGTGGGTCACTGTTGGTATATTCTGAAAGTCGGCGTGACGTTTCATTTTGCTCGATACATTTTGCTCTAAAATACATCATTTTTATGCCAAAATATTTCGCATTTGTAACTACGAAAATACTAAATGGGGATAAAAATATTTTTTAATGACCATTTAGCATTATAAATCTGATTTAGTGAATGGAATTTAGTTGTTTGAATCGTTCAAAAATGATTAAATTATACAGGAAACTGGTCATATTTCCCCCTGCGCTCCTCGACAGGGGAGATAATTATAGCCTGCAGGTGCGCGAAATGGACAAAGTCTGACTTCCAGAAAAGGTCACTGTCAGGATGGTGTGTTCCTGTGCCCTGTTAGCTTAGTTGGTAGTTACACTAGAGGTCCCAGGTTCGTGTCTCAGTGACAGGTGAGCAGATTTCTGGAAGTCAGCGTAACGTAAACAGGTCACATGACACACATTTGGGCATCTTAACTTTGTGGTAACCCGATAGATTTCACTCATTGATACATAATATTCTCAACTGCTAATATTGTTGTTAGAACAATATAAATACTAAGCAAACACAGAAATATTTTTGTTTTACTATCCAATTTGCATACATTAATCTTTCTCAAACGTCCATAATTATCCTGTTCTCTAGTATTTCCGTGCTCTTAAACAATGAAACTACATGTAATATCCTGGACTGCTCATAATTCGAGACTCTAACGATATTAAACAACATGCGTAATAATTAACAGAGTATAAACCTTTTTATTAGTTACATGCAAATATAATCCAATTATCTGTATATATATTGCGTTTACTGGCTTCAAAAGCACGGAGAAATGCAATTGTTTACTTTCAAAACACGCTCGTCTACAAATGGCCGCCTCCAGCGTACCGTGAAAGGTCGCGACCTCTGACCCGATGACGTCATATGCTCTTCCGGTGCAGGTGCCCGGTTGGAAGACACCACAAATTGTGACTGCATAATGTACCATTGCGTTCAGGGGTCACGATCGGATACATATTGTTTCGAACATTAAATTGAATCAGCACAAACGATAGCCAACTTGGAAAATATAATTTGCTAGATTAAACAAATTAAACAATATGAAGTTTCAACTTGTTGGTTTCAATACTTTTTTAAAGTGGTAATGTCTATTTTTGGAGTAAGACATTTCAATCCCTTCTGCATGTGGTACTCGTCCACAATGGGAATAACAAAAACAGAGACCAGATTGCATATATCTGCTGATAAATGGAGGTATTGGACTGATGTGGACGAACTTAAAAGTGAAAATTAAAAAAATAAATAGGATAAGGTGGTGACTGAATGAAAATCCATATTCCTACATTATTAGTGCCTTTCTACCTACAAATATTACGTGACCTCCATTGATAAACATGTAAACAACATACGGTTCAAGTGAACTAATTTATGTGTAAGTTTTCCTATCGAAATCCGGATTTTAATGGAGGGGGTTAATGGGATTAGTGGAAAACACAACATTTGGGTGTGTTGTGTTGTTTGGCAATGTATTAGTCCTGTTTAAATAGCATATTTCTAACTTTTCATTTGTGACCTTTCATCTGGCTTCGGTTGAACGCACAAGTGCAATGGAAGTGACGTAACACGTAAATCTCGCGATAGAACAAGAAAATAAAAATGGCCTCGAATCTGTGCGGCTATCGAAGTTAGAGGATCGTATGATAGTTATAGTTCACATATTGAATTTTTAATAAATTAATTTTGAGCGAGCGCTAGCGAGCAAGAAATTAGTTTATAAAAAATTAAATATGTGAACTATAACACACTTATTGTTTACCAGCCCAATCGCGAAGCTCCGCCCCTAAACGTGATTTTGAATCACTATACTAGCATGTGATTGGCGATGTTGCACAAAGTGAGCACGTGTGTGGGCAGTAATATGCTTTGCGTCTCGTGAATTGATCACAACATTGACACAACAAGGCGTAAAATCAGTTCTAAATATAGTGGCTGAAACATTTAATGATTAAGTTAATAGATATTGGCGCAAGTGTCACAATATGTGATTAATTGAGACGAACTGCTGTTCTTTCATTGGTCGAGAAACTAGGGTAAACAATAAGTATACATAACTGGACAGTGAAAATACATAGTTATATCAACATTATATATAAAAACATATTTTCAGTCAAGTCAAAAACAGTTTAATCATGAAATATGTGCATTAATGGAACTATCTCTTCTTAAAGCTCACATTACCAAATATCACTTATTTTCTTCAAAATACAGTCAAACTTGCATTAAGCGACCACCCAAGGGAGACACCAAAAATGGTCGCTTAGAACAATGGTCTCTTAACACAAAAACGAGAAAAAAAAAAGGAAATCCGGGTACTGGTATGTCTGGTTACTAGTATATGGTTTGATACGGAATCAGGAAATCGCGAATATTAAACATCAACATAGAAATAAATACATTAAAATACTACCGGTAATGTTTACTGTGAACTGTTCTGAATTATTCAGGCTTTATTTTATCAAAATAGACAAAAGAATTTGAATGTTATTGCGACGTGTTTTGTCCCGGTGATTTTTAAAAGAGTCGTTGACTGACAACCAAACCAGCTGATAGAATAATGATTTATTAACGAAGAGTTATAGAAAATTTAAATGGGTAAAATAAAAATGCGTGTGTATTCTGTACACAACGATAACAAAATATTTGTTTTGAAATACGCAGATGTTTTCACATGTGCTATTAAGCGACCAGTCCTGTTGTTCCCATGTGCTAAGCGATGATGAGTAAATTCCCTTTAGTAATCACTAAGGAAACAGCGAAGCAGAACGAGGTTTCAGGTCAATAATCATAAACAATGCACCATTCACACTTTGACAGTGACAGGGGATTTGTTTCCTTTGTTTGTCACACGCTTGAGGCTAATTTCACCTTGAAAAAATAACATTCTGTCAGTCAATTAATGATCGTTTAATACAAACAAACTTTGCTGTCAGATACAAAATATTTGACCGCTGGTCGCGTTAAGTAAAAGTCGTTTAATACACTGTCATTATATAGGCCAAATGGTCAGGGGGAATTGAAAGTGGTTGCATAAGACAAAAGTCGCTTAATGCACGTGGTCGCTTGTGCAAGTTTGACTGTACTCTAAAAAGAACAAAAGTGAGCCTAATAACCGATTTCCGGTTCTTTTGTATTTTTCGTGATATTGAGATTTCTCATATCAGACTGTATCTGACACCTATGCTGAGCCAGGCAATGAATTAGTCATCGCTTATCTTTCCTGTTACTGCGACCTACTGACACGAGGTGGCACTGTAAAAATAATCGCTATGTCGTAGCAGTAGTACGTCTTCCCTGTTTGGTGGATACAGGTTTCTGATAGAATATCATTTGGATTTATGGACATCATTTATTTGTTGCATAATTTCTTTGTTTTGGTCGTTTAATATGTACGTTAATTGTTATTACTCCTTTGCATACATGTAGTTATACTTGGATTATTTATACGTTGGTTGCAATTGTCGGCGATGACAATCTGTGCGGCAGTCATTGTAATTCGCAGTGAAACAGACAGCCGAGTCAGAAAAATGAGGAATTAAATGTTAAATTTGTATTTTTTTACAAAATGCTGACATAATGTCTCTGACATTTTGTACATTGCTTCTGCAATGCTTTGTAGATACATGTATGTGACAGTTGAGCATACTTGTGTTTTGACAATTTTGAGATGAAATTAATTCTTTATTTTAAGCTGCCATAATCACAGGTTCTTGAAGAACGGTTCATATTTCGGTGTTTTATGGATTATATCGGTATCTCTGATGGTTCGGGTGCATTGTTACCAACATACAATTTACATCAGCTCCCACGAATTACTCGTATAAGTACGGTAATTTACAAGGTGAGAAACGGAGCTTCTACCCGCGTAAGTTTTTAACCAATAAAACCATTATTTGTTAACCGATAACAATAAAACTTGTCCCAAATTGTTCTCGCATAGATGATCGAGCTGTGTAAGCGGAGAAAAAAGTTACAGTTCCTTACATACATGTAGACGTGTAAACCTCTTTACACCGCGACGCTCATTGGCTGACATCAAATTATAGCATGATGGGGGCTGTCATTGTGGATTTTGACTCATCGCGGGAAATGGCTATCCAATCATATGGCGCGTCACGCGTGTATCTCCGGTTTCATGGCTCATTGGAAAATTACGCAATAGTATGGCTTTTAATGTCTTAAATGTAGGGACAGATCAATGCAGTTCACGTATTCTATCGGCATCAGCAAATTGGTATACAATGTATGTCTCCTGAATCGATAGGATCGGATTTGGCTTATGTGATTGAAATTTGATGATATAATCGGTCTGAAGGCAACGCATGTTGGAAATTTTATTAGCCAAATATTTATTTTCTTTGGGTATTGTGAATGTGTACATAAGTGACGATTTCTATCGTTTATAATGATTGTGCATTAGTAGTTGCACAAAACTATGTAAATTACCCAAAACCAACGAAATCCACCCAAATCTACCCAAAATCCACCCAAATACCCATATATGACACTAACATACTGACCATCTGTTCAAATACCTGTGGCCATAATCAGTAACACGCGTGTGTAGCTATGTGTATGTTCAAACGGTTGCTGCCGGATGTCATTAATAGTTTGGCATAGCAAACAACTTATCAGGGGGCCGTTTCACTAAACTTCTTACGACTAAAATGTTTGTAAGTGCAAAATTATAATAGTCTGTGAATTTCACATTAACAATGTTTTATTGTAAACAATGATTGGATTTACATTTATTGAGCATAGGCTGCATATGCAGCCTATGCTCAATAAATGTAAATCCATCAATTGAAATTTCCAGACGATCCTAAATTTGCACTTACGAAGATTTTAGTCGTACTAAGTTTAGTGAAACGGGCCCCTGATGATTTGACCGCTGGGAAAGAGGGAAATGGATTTTGGGACAGGTGTATTCCGAAATCAACTAAGCCACACTTATTCTATGCTGATTGGTTGCAGGGTTTATTTTGGGAACGTGTCCCATACCCCTAGAATTTGGGAATTTTCACGGCGTATTCATCCAAATTGGGAAAAGTGTAATATTTTAGAAAAAATCAGTTTTAACTTTAATAAACTTGAGATCACACTGAACAGATATTAATGCGTATAGATACAAGTAACACCTGGTAGACAACTGATGAACCGCTTCACCGATTTTGATAATATTTGGCCACAATGTTTGTCTAGGGATGGTGCTTTGTTTTGCATACGACCCACGTCCGACTACCCAAGATCAAGGTCACTGAGGACTTATGTTCACCTTGTTTGTAAGGCAAATTTGTAAGGCAAAAATGTTAAAGTTTTTTATTTATTTATTTTTTATCATCAAGGCTGCCAGTACGACCCACGACTTGTGTTTTCTTTTTAATTTTATTATTATTATCAAGGCTGCCAGTGAGGGGATAAGATTCCTTTAACAATGCCAAATGTGGAACCACGACTGCTAAAATAGGGATTGTCGCACAGATGATCAGTGTCCAAAAAAAAACATACATGTATATGGAATGAAATCAAACCACTTTCCCTGATGGGTGTGTTTGTGTACCAGTATACAGGTACTAGCTACAATGCAGATTCTCATTGCAGATCACAAAGTATCTAATGCTGATGCACAGTTGTTATAATTGTCTTAACATTATATACATGTATGGTCAGCATCTGAAAAGGCCATTCCAGTTATTTGCTGTAAATGCAACTCTGCTATGTTCATCGGATGTCTAGCACCATTCCAGTGAGTCCAGGGGGGGGCGTTTCACTAAATTTTGTACTACTAAAATGTTCGTAAGGGCAAATTTAGGATCAATTTCAATTGATGGATTTACATTTATTGAGCATAGGCTGCATATGCAGCCTATGCTCAATAAATGTAAATCCAGTACTTGTTTACAAGAAAACATTGTCAATGTGAAATTTACAGACTATCATAATTTTGCAACATTTTTGTCCTACAAAATTTAGTGAAACGGCCCCCAGATACAAGTATCAAACTTGATTGTTTTCAGGTGAACCATTTCGCAAGCCTCCCCACCATCCAGGGGGTCCGTCACACTCGGCGGATTCTGCCGAGCCCATGGTTGATAACGTCCGACAACATGCGGAGACCATGCGACAACAACAGATGCGTGTGAGTATTGTCCTTGCGACATTCTAACCATATCTGCTGTCTGTTCCATGTTTTGCTGTCGGCAAACCTTTGGCTATTTATTAAACATATCAAATCTCAAAAAGTATTAAATTTAAGTACGTTTTCATCAATGACAAAAATGTCACCCTCCCCAATTTATTTTATTTGCTGAAATTCCATCAAATATTGATTTTATTGTGGAAAAACAAAATTCCTATCAGAATTTAAAGGTACATGCCCACTCAGTAGGCACAACATATGTTCCTTCACATCATCTGAGACATTTTCTGGCAAAAATACACATTCATTCACCATTACCCCACATATTGATTGGCATTATTATACATTTTATATCAGACATAAATGTCCACACTGATATTAGGGGTGATAACCGTGTTTCCTTAGAATGTTAATGGACATTACTATTTATTCTCTGTATTTATTTTTTGGTGTGCAGTGATCATACAATCTATCGAAAATATTAATTTTACAAAACTTAACATCAGAGAAATATGTTATAACTTCTATTTCCTTCATCTAAAATGCTTAATATTTCACACATGCATTCCTGTAAGACTCTAGTACCATGCTGTGCCAAATCCACGACCGTCCAACCCCCGCTGAACCCAAGGTCAAGGTCAAATACTTAGCCTCTTTACAAACTTAACATCAAAGAAATATGTTATAACTTCTATTTCCTTCATCTAAAATGCTTAATATTTCACACATGCATTCCTGTAAGGCTCTAGTACCATGTTGTGCCAAATCCACGACCGTCCAACTCCTGCTGAACCCAAGGTCACAGTCAAATACTTAGTCTCTTTACAAACTTAACATCAAAGACATATGTTATAACTTCTATTTCCTTCATCTAAAATGCTTAATATTTCACACATGCATTCCTGTAAGGCTCTACTACCATGCTGTGCCAAATCCACGACCGTCCAACCCCCGCTGAACCCAAGGTCAAGGTCAAATCCTTAGTCTCTTTACAAACTTAACATCAAAGAAATATGTTATAACTTCTATTTCCTTCATCTAAAATGCTTAATATTTCACACATGCATTCCTGTAAGGCTCTAGTACCATGTTGTGCCAAATCCACGACCGTCCAACTCCTGCTGAACCCAAGGTCAAGGTCAAATACTTAGTCTCTTTACAAACTTAACATCAAAGAAATATGTTATAACTTCTATTTCCTTCATCTAAAATGCTTAATATTTCACACATGTATTCCTGTAAGGCTCTACTACCATGCTGTGTCAAATCCAGACCATCCAACCCCCGCTGATACCAAGGTCAAGGTCAAATACTTAGTCTCTTTACAAAACTTAACATCAGAGAAATATTGTTCTAACTTCTATTTCCTTCATCTAAAATGCTTAATATTTCACACATGCATTCCTGTAAGGCTCTACTACCATGCTGTGCCAAATCCACGACCGTCCAACCCCCGCTGATCCCAAGGTCAAGGTCAAATACTTAGTCTCTTTACAAAACTTAACATCAGAGAAATAAGTTATAACTTCTATTTCCTTCATTGAAAATTCTTAATATTTCACTTGTGCATTCCTCTAAGGTTGTACTATCATGCTGTGACAAATCCACGACCATCCAGTCCCTGCTGATCCCAAGGTCAAGGTCACATACTTAGTCTCTTTACAAACTTAACATCAGAGATATATGTTATAACTTCTATTTCTTTCATCGAATAATATTTCATGCATGCATTCCTTTAAGGCTCTACTATCATGCTGTGACGAATGCCCGGTGATCTCGGTGATCTCGACGTCACGGTCACATACTTAGTCTCTTACAAAACTTAACATCAGAGAAATTGGTTATAACTTCTATTTCCTTTCTCGGATCTGCTTCACATTTCACACACGCATTGCTCCAATGGACCTCTACCACCCTGTGACAAAATCACGTTTGTGCCGCCCCCGCTAAGCCCAGAGTCCAGGTCACAAGCCCACACACTTGGAAAATGTTTACATATTTAGGGGTACCTGGGCCCACATGGGGGGTATTCCATAAGACTCGCTTACTGACCAATCTAGTTTACAAATAGATTATTGATTTTCTTCATTATTAAATAGGGAACAACTGATCAAAACAAATTAAAAAATTCACTTATTGAGTGTTACTGTAGTACCGGTATTACTTATTCACTTATTTATACTGTAATACAGTTGAACATTTACTTAGTGGAGCTGCAAAAAGCAAACATTGTTTGCTTTTTGCATCTCAACTAAGTAAATTTTCAACTTTATTACAGTATTTGCACTACTCAGTTTGAAAATCAATGCGTATTTTCACATTGATGGGAGTATTTTGTACTCCCACCATTGATAATCAATGCGTATTCAGCTAAAATAAGTGTGTAAAATATGCCAATACGCCTTATCTGCAGCTCTGTGAGCCAAATGTCCATTTCTGCAATATTAGTAGCCAAATGGCTACTGCAGCTATCAGCAGCTTTAATCTAGCCATACATGTATGATAGGGGTGACTTGATAGTCTACAGTCCGTTTCACTAAACCTGCCCAAATTTTATGGATATATCCACAATGTAAAAACATATTTTTTTTATAATACATGTACATGTATGTATTGTATTTTAGCAAAATTTAAGAATTATCTTCTTTTTTTTTTTGTGAAATGTAGTCAAATATTGATTTTATTACAAAATATTATTAGTCTATGTGAATTTAACATGGGGGAAACAAGCTGGAGGAGCTGCAGGATAAGCCGAAACACAAAAGAAAAATGGCATTGACTCTGAAAACTGGCTAAATAGCTTTAATAAAAATGATCTAACTAAAATAACAAAAGTTGAATTTTGAAAATCGGTCCACTATTTCTGAAATTAGAAAAAAATCCTGTGTTAAATCCCTATAGACATCGTCACTCTGTGAATGTAGCATGAGATTTAACATGGTCACAGTATGGGATCACATGGTCTATAGTTTTGTCTGGAGTAATGACGGTGCCCATGAGGTCTCGGGTAAACCTTATTTTTCATCAATACAAGGAGGCGGGTCACAAGAGAAATTTGAACCAGACCAAATTTAAACATCATTCAAATCCGTCCCATTCAAATTTCTCTACAAAATATTCAGACTAACTACATAAGTAATGCTGCTAAATTTGGTATTGGCGGACTTGTAATGTTAACGGCTGGAACATGGCCATCATTAACCCTTGTCGTCTGCTGTTTATTTTCCATTTTTATCATCAAAAACTTGCTTTGACAGCCATTAGAATAATTTACAACATGCTTTGACAGCACTTTAGAATCATTTCCATTGGAAATGATTCTGAAGTGCTGTCAAACCATGTTTTTATTGAGAAATAAGGCAAGATATAAAAGCAACAGCAGACACCAATTGTTGTGAGTAGCGGTCTAAGGGTGAAAAGGAGGAATCCACAGTCGTATTGATGAAAAATAAGAAGTTTGCAGAAATGTTTTCAATTGTGTCATAACTTCTATATTCCTTGAAGGATTACTTTAATAATAGTTCAATACATTATACTTGACCTTTTGCACTTGTTCACATATTGATAAGTTTGTCTGAGTTTCTCAATTATGTCATAACTTCTATATCCCTTGAGGATTACTTTCATAGCTCAATACATGAAACCTGTGGACATATGCCACACATCCATGCTGCCTGCCCGTAATACAGTTTTATCAGGTAACCTGCCCTGTATTGACCGAATACGTACTGACTGATAACATATTGTTGTATCAGGCATTGACCTGATATCAACATCCGGGTTACAACAAAGTGAAAACTAACGTTTCATTGGTCGGATGACGTCACGTGACGTTACCGAATGACGTCAGTGTAATGACGCAACGTAAACAAGTCCGCGTTCTGTCCATAGAATACGTCATCTGTGGTCATTTTCGAGCATAAAACGTTACCTGATAAATAGAATAGCAGACTAGTGTATTTTGATATCAAGTTTATCAGGCTTGGCTCGGAAACGGTAGGAATTCCTCGGCAAGCCTCAGAATTCCTACGCGTTTCCTAGCCTTGCCTGATAAACTTGATATCAAAAGACACTAGCCTGGTACCTATTCTCTATATGACCGAAACCTTTTGACCTTCACAACTTTTAACTTTTTCACTTTAAAAGTTTTTTCAATTCTGTCATATATCTTCTATATCCCTTGAAGGATTACTTTAATATTTCAATACATGATACTTGTGCACAAATGTCACACAATCATGCTGCCCTTAATATGACCTTCAATATTTGACCTTCACAACTGTGCTTATGAATACTTTTGGTTAATTCCAATTCCAATCTGCCACCGGTGGTATTCGTGTGCCGACAGACCACTTTTTCTTGATGACACATGTTTTTACTAATTTTATCTTTTTATACCCCCCGCAACGAGTTGTGGGGGGGGTATACTGGAGTCAGGTTGTCCGTCCGTCCGTGCGTACGCGTAAACTTAACATCAGAGAAATATTGTTATAACTTCTATTTCCTTCATCTAAAATGCTTGATATTTCACACATGCATTCCTGTAAGGCTCTACTACCATGCTGTGCCAAATCCACGACCGTCCAACCCCGCAGATCCCAAGGTCAAGGTCAAATACTTAGTCCGTAAACTTAACATCAGAGAAATATTGTTATAACTTCTATTTCCTTCATCTAAAAATGCTTAATATTTCACACATGCATTCCTGTAAGGCTCTACTACCATGCTGTGCCAAATCCACGACCGTCCAACCCCCGCAGATCCCAAGGTCAAGGTCAAATACTTAGTCCGTAAACTTAACATCAGAGAAATATTGTTATAACTTCTATTTCCTTCATCTAAAATGCTTAATATTTCACACATGCATTCCTGTAAGGCTCTACTACCATGCTGTGCCAAATCCACGACCGTCCAACCCCCGCAGATCCCAAGGTCAAGGTCAAATACTTAGTCTCTTTACAAAACTTAACATCAGAGAAATATTGTTATAACTTCTATTTCCTTCATCTAAAATGCTTAATATTTCACACATGCATTCCTGTAAGGCTCTACTACCATGCTGTGCCAAATCCAGACCATCCAACCCCCGCTGATACCAAGGTCAAGGTCAAATACTTAGTCTCTTTACAAAACTTAACATCAGAGAAATATTGTTCTAAACTTCTATTTCCTTCATCTCAAAATGCTTATATTTCACACATGCATTCCTGTAAGGCTACTACCATGCTGTGCCAAATCCACGACCGTCCAACCCCCGCTGATCCCAAGGTCAAGGTCAAATACTTAGTCTCTTTACAAAACTTAACATCAGAGAAATAAGTTATAACTTCTATTTCCTTCATTGAAAATTCTTATTATTTCACTTGTGCATTCCTCTAAGGTTGTACTATCATGCTGTGACAAATCTATAACTGTCCAACCCCCGCTGATCCCAAGGTCAAGGTCACATACTTAGTCTCTTTACAAAACTTAACATCAGAGAAATATGTTATAACTTCTATTTCTTTCATTGAAAATTCTTAATATTTCATATGCTGTGACAAATCCCCGCTGATCTCGAGGTCAACGTCACATACATACCGTATACCTCCAATTAACGCCCCCCCCTCCTAATAAACGACCCCCTCCCCCCAAATAAAAAAAAATAAAAAAAATATTTACCAATGACCGCCAATTTCAAACACAAATAATCCTTAAATCCTTATTTGTGTTTGAAATTGGCGGTCCTTGGTAATATTTTTTTTTTTTTTTTTTTTTTTTTTTTTTTTTTTTTTTTTTTTTGTTTTTTTTTTTTTTTTTTTTTTTTTTTTTTTTTTTTTTTTACTGGCTAATAAACGCCCCCCCTTTTGTAAAATGTAACGCCTCCGGGGGCGTTAATTCGAGGTTATACGGTAGTCTCTTTACAAAACTTAACATCAGAGAAATCGGTTATAACTTCTATTTCCTTGCTCGGATCTGCTTCACATTTCACACACTCATTGCTCCAATGGACCTCTACCACCCTGTGACAAATTCACGTTCATGCCGCTCGCGCTAATCCCAGAGTCAAGGTCACAAGCCCACACACTTGGAAATTTTTACATATTTTAGGGGTACCTGGGCCCACGCGGGGGGTATTCCGTAAGCCTCGCTTACTGACCAATCTAGTTTCATGATGTGTTGCTCACATCTCTTGGTATTTTACTTGTACAAATGGGTTACTGAATTCTTTTGTTATCAAATGAAACAAATTTCACTTATTCAACTGAGTGATTTTTCGCCCTTATTAGAACATTTCCACTCCTCAATTTGAAAATTCACATAGTGGATCTGCAAAAACTAAGTAAATTTTCAACTTTATTACAGTATTTCCACTACCGGTACTCAGTTCGAAAATCAATGTGTATTTTTAAATTGTTGTGCATATTTTGTACTTTTGATAACCAATGCGTATTTAGCTAAAATAAGTGCGTAAAATACACCAATACACGTGACACCTTACCGGGTTCAAGCTAGCCCATCAAAATAGGGAGAAGTTTATATTTTACCGCTGGGTGGGCGGCTGACAGAAAAAGTGCATAGTTCGTGTACACAACTCCTCCGAAACCGTTCAGTCGATCGTTCTGAAACTATACACACGTCTTCTACACATATTGAAGATGTGCACCTTGGTGTTTTTATGTGGAAAAAATATTTTTTAACAAAAGTATCACCTTTTTAACTTAGCCATTTTTAGCCAGGTTTTTTGAAAAAAAATCCAGGCTATTGGATTGGCGAAAGCCGGGCGGGTGGGCGGCGGGCGGCGGGCGGGGCGCGGGTGGACGGGCGACGGCGGGCGGCGGGCGGCGTCCACAATCAATGTTAAGTTTTCGTGTTTGAGTCCATTTCTTTGTTACTGTACCACCTAGGACCACCAAACTTTCACAGCTTCATAATCAAGGGGTGCCCACCACATATCACTATCCAACATGTTACATTTTTTTTTAACTTCACCCATTTTTTTTTCCGCGTAATCGACTTAGCCATTTTCAATGTTAAGTTTTCGCGTTTACAATGTTAAGTTTTTCGTGTTTAAGTCAATCAATTTCTTTCGTACTGTACCACCTAGGACCACCAAACTTTATTCACAGCTTCATAATCAAGGGTAAACAAACCCACCACATATCACTATCCAACATGTTACTTTTTTTTTAACTTCACCCATTTTTTATTTTTTCCGCGCAGTCGACTTAGCCATTTTCAATGTTAAGTTTTCGCGTTTACAATGTTAAGTTTTCGTGTTTAAGTCCATTTCTTTGGTACTGTACCACCTAGGACCACCAAACTTTCACAGCTTCATAACCAAGGGGTGCCTACCACATACAACTATCCAACATGTGACCATTTTTTTACCTTCACCTATTATTTCTACGTAATTGACTTAGCCATTTTCAACGTTAACTTTTTAACGTAAGTCTGGTTAGAGTTTTTTGGTTAAAACTTTTTCGTTATACTATATCTCTGCAACTGCTTCGCCCATTACCTTGAAACTTCACATGGGTGTTTATCATCATCCATATTTTCATTCTAACCCCAACCGTGCGGCCCCTGTGCCCAATGTCAAGGTCAAATTACTTTGAATTTTTTTGTTAAAGTTTTTTCGTGTACTATATCTCTGCAACTGCTTCACCCAATACCTTGATACTTCACATGGGTGTTTATCATCATTGTCGCACCTGCTTGCTGAAAGCGCGATCCTGTGCCCAATGTCAAGGTCAAATTACTTTGAATCTTTTTCTTAAAGTTTTTTCGTGTACTATATCTCTGCAACTGCTTCACCCAATACCTTGATACTTCACATGGGTGTTTATCATCATTGTCGCACCTGCTTGCGGAAAGCGCGATCCTGTGCCCAATGTCAAGGTCAAATTACTTTGAATTTTTTTGTTTTTGTTAAACTTTTTCGTGTACTATATCTCTGCAACTGCTTCACCCAATACCTTGATACTTCACATGGGTGTTTATCATCATTGTTGCACCTGCTTGCGGAAAGCGCGATCCTGTGCCCAATGTCAAGGTCAAATTACTTTGAATTTTTTTGTTAAAGTTTTTTCGTGTACTATATCTCTGCAACTGCTTCACCCAATACCTTGATACTTCACATGGGTGTTTATCATCATTGTTGCACCTGCTTGCGGAAAGCGCGATCCTGTGCCCAATGTCAAGGTCAAATTACTTTGAATCTTTTTCTTAAAGTTTTTTTCGTGTACTATATCTCTGCAACTGCTTCACCAATACCTTGATACTTCACATGGGTGTTTATCATCATTGTCGCACCTGCTTGCGGAAAGCGCGATCCTGTGCCCAATGTCAAGGTCAAATTACTTTGAATTTTTTTGTTAAAGTTTTTCGTGTACTATATCTCTGCAACTGCTTCACCCAATACCTTGATACTTCACATGGGTGTTTATCATCATTGTTGCACCTGCTTGCGGAAAGCGCGATCCTGTGCCCAATGTCAAGGTCAAATTACTTTGAATCTTTTTCTTAAAGTTTTTTCGTGTACTATATCTCTGCAACTGCTTCACCCAAATACCTTGATACTCACATGGTGTTTATCATCATTGTCGCACCTGCTTGCGGAAAGCGCGATCCTGTGCCCAATGTCAAGGTCAAATTACTTTGAATTTTTTTGTTAAAGTTTTTTCGTGTACTATATCTCTGCAACTGCTTCACCCAATACCTTGATACTTCACATGGGTGTTTATCATCATTGTTGCACCTGCTTGCGGAAAGCGCGATCCTGTGCCCAATGTCAAGGTCCAAATTACTTTGAATTTTTTTGTTAAAGTTTTTTGTGTACTATATCTCTGCAACTGCTTCACCCAATACCTTGATACTTCACATTGGTGTTTATCATCATTGTTGCACCTGCTTGCGGAAAGCGCGATCCTGTGCCCTATGTCAAGTTCAAATTACTTTGAATTTATTTGTTAAAGTTTTTTCGTGTACTATATCTCTGCAACTGCTTCACCCAATACCTTGATACTTCACATGGGTGTTTATCATCATTGTCACACCTGCTTGCGGAAAGCGCGATATCGTCAGCATTTTGGCATACGTCCGTCCGTTCGTCCGTACGTCCGGTTAAAGTTTTTTGGTTAAAGTTTTTCCATCTACTATATCTATTTTTTTAGTGTCCATGCCTCGCCCCAAGGCGCGACATGCAGGCCACGGCCATCTAGTCTACAAAAAGTGGGTATAATTATGTTATCCAAGTGTCTATGCTTGGAAAAAACCTGGCCTTCGTGGCTTTGCCTCGTTTCTTGTTTCTACATTATTTTATCCAATTCCCTATCATTTCTACTTTACACTCTACTTTTCTATCTCTGCCTAAATTAGTATACATGTTTAGCACAACGAGATGAAGAAATAATGCTATAGACTTTCAAATTCTCATTAATGTTTCTTGCCTTGGTGACAGCTTCACATTTCTGCATCTTCGCTGTCTGGCCCATATTGGACGGGCGTATTTTGTGACTTGCGGCACTCTTGTTTTTTCTAGTATAGTATAGTCTCACTCAACTGAAAATAGGGAGAAGAGACACAATTTAGGGAGAGAATTTCGCCCACTTCACCCTGTAAAATAATCCCTGCCTTATCTGGAGCTCTGCATGTATTTCCTTAATATCATGAATCTAGAGAATGCTAGACAGTGTGAATACTATCATGCAGGGATTCCGCTGGCGATCGCCACTTTCGCAATTGGCATAAAATAAACAATTGGCGATAAAAAATTACAATTTTCGAAAAAAAAAATCATTTTTTTTTTCGAAAATTGTAATTTTTTATCGCCAATTGTTTATTTTTATCCTATTAGTTATTCCTTCTTTTTTTTTATTTGTTTTTTTTATTTTCTTTTTTTTGAAGTGGCGATTTTTTTTTTCCCCAGCGGAATCCCTGATCATGATGCTAGAAAGTGCTGGAGAGCAGACCAATGACCCAATCAATCAATCTATCTATTTTCAGCCCGGGCCCCACCCAGGCATGAGGGCTGCCCAAGACAGTTCCAAGCAGACAAAAGCCGCCCCCGGGCGCGGAATGATTGGGATCATACTGCCCATGTATGCGGTCGGCATAGTCGTCTATCTCATCTACACGCTGTGTAAGGTATGGTTGGCTACTGTTGTGTTTTGCTTGCCGATACTGGTTCTAGAAAGGCTGATAGTTTATGTCTTAGTTATTGTCTTCGTTAATACAGTAATGAGCCGTCTCATCAGGATCTGCACTTTTTGCAAGTAATCACAGCTCCAGTTAAGGTGCGTAATTTGACCAACTTGGGGTGAATTTGTTTTATTTCTTCATCAAAAATGGCAAGTTGGGAGTGCTTTAGAATCGTCTCATTGAGACGATTCTAAAGCACTCCCAACTTGCCATTTTTGATGAAGAAATAAGAAATTTACCTCCAAATTACGCACCTTAACTGGAGCTCTGAGCAATTCTCATATTTTTGAGAACAAAAACACCTCCTTTTCATAAATGGACAACCGGTCATTTTGTGATGGTTGGATTGGTTGCAAAATGGACATATCAAAATACATTCCAGTTAATTAGGGGTGAAATGGTTAATAGTTTGTAAATAATTCCGGGTTGATGATACAGTCCAACCTCTCTACAACAGCCAGCAGCCGGACGGACTAAAAGTGGCTGTTGTAGAGAGGTGGCTGTTGTGGAGAGGGTCACCAACGAACAGCCATCAATGAACAGCCATCAATGAACAGCCATCAACTTCTCAGTTGCTTATACTGATATATGAACATAGAAACAACTAGGATTGTATATGTTTTATAGTATTATATTTTATTTACTATAGAACATATACATTTGTCATTGTTAGTATGTTATTGAAGAAGACAAAATAGTAATCATGGTTATTTTGAGAAATAACAATTTATTAAACATGTTTAAATGTTCAAATTGACCAATAACAATTATGCATTCATAATGACAAACTGGGCTCATTCAGTTTTTGACATGTGTAGCTCCTGATCAGAATAACTTGCAGTCTGGATTCGGATCTGCATTTGTGTGACAAAGTTATAATCATGCTAACGTTAATCCAATTTTGTGTAATAACATGTTTGTGAACACACTGAGCAGACTAATTTACAGCTACACTGGTCACAAACCCAATAAGCCCACTTTTCTTGCAGTGTCACATGGTGTCATATTCAGTCAGCAGACCGTGTTGAGTATCCTAATCCTGTTAATAAACACCTTTGTTTGATATGACTATGTTGGAGTATTTGACTTTTATTCTCACCATTGTCAGATGCCAGACAGGTGATAAATCCGAATACACAACTTGGACATGTGTTTACACACAACTTTTATCGACCGATTACCACCGAAGGTATCCGATAGATACGGCACACTCGATTAGATCTGCCGGTAGGCTACATAGGAATATTGATTTTACGCGATTCACGGTAACGTTTGCATACGAAAATGTCCATCAAAAAAAATATGCTGCCCGTTTACAGGCCATTTTTGACGTGGTTTATGGCCGTTTGTCAATAATAAATATGTTGGCCGCTCAGAGAGGTGGTTCGTGTCATGTTTTAATTGACGTGGCCGTTTGGGGAGATTCATTATATTGACCGTTCAGAATAAAAACGACCTGTAAAAATATGTTGGCCGGTCAGAGAAGCTTATGACTCTGCTATGAAAAAATCAACTGGCCGTTAGCAAAAATATGTTGGCCGTTCGAGAGGTCTTTTGACGATTTCGTTGTGTTTTTTTGTGGCCGTTGGCTGGAGAAGAGAGGTGACCGTTGGACAGAGGTAAAATAACATTAAATTATAACGGGGGGAGTTTAAACTGGCCGTTGAAGAGAGGTGGCCGTTGCTGGGAGGTGGCCGTTAGGGGAGGTGGGACTGTAGCTGCATGTTTTCTGCTTTATATGCAATACATGTAGCTTGCACTATATCGCTACACCACAGTTTGTGGAACAACGTTTCCCTTTTATGCACTAAAATATAGCACTAATCTGCAGGGCATTTACATTCATACATCGCTACATTGTTATTGAGAACATTCTACAATATGAGACAAAAATATTATCATAAACTCGTCAAATAAAGTGTGTTTGAGCAAAATTCTTACGCAGTAGAAAGTAAACAAAGAACGCTTCAAGCGCAAGTTTGGAAACACTACTCCACCATCATAACGCTTATGTAATGCAATGTAATGTAATTAGAGTTATGTACTCAGACCTGCGTTGATGAGTGTAAAACCGTTGTGCTTTGATTGCTCAAGCTTGAGCATTGTTCATGCACAATCAAATTTTTATTGTGAACATATATGATTGGCTGAGGCTGAGCAGACCAAACAGACTTCCTAATATGTGTCTGTGTCTGGAGAAATGGATCTTATGGCTGTTGCGACAAGTGTAGATCCAGATCATCCGCACAGTCTGATCAGGATCTGTACTGTTCGCCATTCCATCAATGACACACCCATCATGCTTCTAACATTCAGTATAGATCGTTATTAGGCTACAGGAGTGTGCTATTTGATCAGGAGCTACACTGGTCACAAATCCTATAATCCTCATTCCTGAAGCACCTTTCAAACTTTTAACAAGCAATATAGATCGTTATCGGGCTACATGAGTGTGTTATTTGATCAGGAGCTACAATGGTCGGGAATCCCTTAACCCTTTGAACCCGAAAGCCCGCTATAGCGGTTTATGCAAACTGCAGATCCAGATGAGCCGTCTCATCAGGATCTGCACTTTTTGCAAGTAATTTTCATATTTCTTAGAACAAAAACACCCCCTTTTCATAAATGGACGAATCTGAAAATAATTTTGTGACCATTGGATTGGTCGGAACATTAGCATATCACAGTACATTCCAGTTCCTTAGGGTTGAAAGGGTTAAGCCACATGCATTTCTCCAGTCACAACTACATACGAGAATCAAGCACAGTCAGAAAGTTTCATTATCACTCACCAGGTGTTTAACAAGAAAGAGCAGAAATCGCCCGATCGTCAAAGTGACAACGAGAGCCCAACTGCACGACAACCAGACACGTACGAGCAGCACCATGACAACGACGAAGGTAGAGTATCGAGCATGCAGGCCGTGCCACCCACCCCCACACAGATCCAGAGACAACTCGAATCATTACTCGATAAGGCTCAAGAGAAAGATCTTAGTAAGATTTCTTGTGATTGGTTGTTGTGCACTCCCAACATCCATAAATGTAAGGATAGAATCTATTTGTTCCGGGTTGTGAAATTCCAACATTCTGAAATGTAACGATGGATTCTATTGATTATTGTGAACTTCCAACATTATGAAATGTAATGATGGATTCTATTGGTTGTTGTGAACTCCCCCAACATTCTGAAATGATACAATGAATTCTATTGGTTGTTGTGAACTCCCAACATTCTGAAATGTAACGATGTATTCTATTGGTTGTTGTGAACTCCCAACATTCTAAGATGTAACTACTTACTCTATTGCCATATTTGTTGTTTATGCAGCCTCAGCAGAGACTTCTTCTGCTTCTTGTCATTCAACTTAGACCGCTACACACAACAATTGTCGTCTGCTGTTGCTTTTATATCTTGCCGTATTTCTCAATAAAAACATGGTTTGACAGAACATCAGAATCATTTCCAGTGGAAATGATTCTACTGGAAATGATTCTGAAGTGCTGTCAACACATGTTGTAAATTATTATAAAGTGCTGTCAAACCAAGTTTTTGATGATAAAAATGGAAAATAGAAAACAAACAGCAGACGACAAAAAATTAAAATAGCGGTGTAAGGGTTAAGGTGTAATTACATGATACAGTGGTTTGTTAGAGAGCACCTCTGGCCCAGCAGTGACAATGTGATTGCATTTTATTTCTTAATGTCCACTTACTGTATTCTAAATTGTGTCACATTGTCCATTGCATTTGGTTACTGTGGATTGTGTTAGTTGGGCACAGCTTTCATGGTTTATTACAAAATTACTATAGTCGCTGCTTTTTCAGTCGTCACTATCGGTGTCGTCTGTGTGTACATAATGTTCATTAAACTTTTTTGAAGGGTACATCCATGTGTCATTAATGTGCAACCCAAGACACTGCAATGAGCAAGCATCATGAACATATAAAATTATGTGATCTCGTCTCTTATAATTCTAACTACTGTCTGTTCCATGTTTTGCTGCCAACGAACATTTGGCCATTAAACACATTAAATCTAAAAAATATTTAAAAGTAAGTACTTTTTCATCAATAACAAAAAAGTCACCCTCCCCAAAAAAAATTGTTTGATGAAATTCCATCAAATATTGATTTTATTGCGAAAAGCATGGGAATTTTACATGGGGAGTCAATTTCCAAAACTTTTAATTTTTTGATCCTTCAGCCGAAAAATTTTGGAAATTGTCCCACGAAACCTGGCGAGATAGCTTGAAAATAATGTAACTAAGAAAACAAAAGTTAGATTTTGAAAATCGGTCCACAAATAAAAAAAAAAAATTTTTAGCCCCCATGTTAAATTCCCATAGGAAAATCTTTTTTTAGCAATATAATCAATATGGAATTTCATCAAATTATTTTTTTTTGGGAGGGTTACTTTTTTGTTATTGATAAAAAAGTACTTACTTTTAAATATTTTTTTAGATTTAATGTGATTTAACCAAAAGTTCGTTGGCAGCAAAACGTGGAACAGACAGCAGAATGGCACATGTTCTTGTTTTATGTCTGTTACCTACAAGTATGTATGTCTAGAATGTTATAAGTGTACATGTGATTATAGGAATGAATGGCCTTTTTGTGGAATTTATCGGGGTATAAACTTGGAAAAGTCACTTTCGCAATTGGCGATAAAAATATACAATTGGCGATAAAAAATTACAATTTTCGAAAAAAAAAGAAAGAAAAAAAAATTCAGAAAATTGTAATTTTTTATCGCCAATTGTTTATTTTTATCCTATTGGTTATTATAGGAATGAATGGCCTTTTTGTGGAATTTATCGGGGTATAAACTTGGAAAAGTCGCGGGAATACTGGACGAAGGCCGGAAGGCCTCGTCCAGTATTCCCGCGACTTTTCCAAGTTTATATCCCCGATAAATTCCACAAAAAGGCCATTCATTCCTTAGAATTCCAGCATTTGCAATACATTCATCAAGAAAATGTGTTTATTTTCCGTTTTCTTAAGAATTATTTTAACTGCGCCTGACGGTTACGGAAAGTAGTTCGGCATGGGAGTTTACTGGGATATAAATTTTGGACAGAGACTTGCTACGGACCAATCAAATGTTAGGGAATTGTGTAAATATTTTTGTGCTGGAATTATGAGACCTTAGTCTATGAGTTACCATAATAAACTATTCTATTCTATGAAATATGAATAATGCATATTGCACACTAGTCTAGTACTTCTCTTCAGATTAGACAAACATTGGAGTCAACCAATTAATCAAGCAATAGCGGGTCAATTCCCCTTTTGTACTACTACTGCTCTAATGGATGCTTAAATAAATATGTTGTTAAACATATTAACGGAATATTGATTTCACCAGCTTCTGATGAAAATCAATACTCCGTTAATTGGATATATGAGCAACTTTATGATGCATGACTTGCAGGTAAGATCAATATATTAGTTGATAAAGTAATTTGATTGCATATAATTAGCTTTCACAGTACAGCTTCAAAGTAGGATGTTGTGTTTATGCAATAATCATAATCAAACGTTTATGTTGATTAATGCGACATTTATTAAACTTGTTGACTGATTTCATAAGAGACTTGGCATTGCCTCGTTTCTTGTGAAACCAGTGTTCTGTACTTGTTTAATAAATATCAAGTTAAATCATCACATAAGATCCTCTATGTAATAAAGTCAATGTTCAGGTATGAATAAATACGTATTTACATCAGTGACAGAGCACAGCAAACTGTATCACATGATCCTTTGTCGAGGTACGTGATTTTTAAACGTCTATATATTTTTTTGTAAATGATATCAAACGTGAAACATTTGTAGCTTCAAAATTTGTCGTTGACAAATTTTGGAGCTACAAATGTTTCACATCATTTACAAAAAAAATATATAGCCCTGTTTGTCAATGTTCAGCATCCATTACAGTAAGTCCTTTCAGCTGATTACAATAATTATGTACCACAGTCTCCACTATGTCCATCTGTCTATATATCATTCCGGGATTTGCATTGAAACTTTATACTCTTATTTGTCATCATCCGTGTGTTTATTCTATAGTCCACCCACGCGGGCTCTGTGCTGAAGATCAAACAACTTAGAAATTTGCGCTAAAGTTTTTTAAGGGTACCCTTGTGCCATTTCTGACCAGTGTTACCCCAAATCAGCCTGAGGATCTTCGCAGTCTGATCACGGCCTGTAGGGTTCACTATTCAGCCATTGAAGTAGGTTTTCTGCCACCAGCGGAACAATTGTTCTTTTACATACTGTGCTGGTTGGTTGGGAGAATGAATAATTTAACAATCGGGATTCATCCTTACCAGTATCCCGATCAGAGACCTGGTTTGGCACTCATGTACGTCGTTGGCATCATTGGCATTCGTGTACATGTATGTGAGAGTTGGTACCCCTGATATTTGTAATATGATTATTCATAATCCTATTACTTTTAGGGGAAAGAGCCAAGTGACTTTGGTGTGGTATGGACCTGGCACCAGGTCAGGTTATTCTACTTTCAGGGCTGAATATATATATATTTGATGTAAATATTCTTTTCTCATTTTTGTTCGCGTCTGCTTTAGCAGAAGTCGCCGCTATAGTCGCAGTTTTTTCCGTCGTCGTCGTCCGAAATGTCAAAATGTTTGTACAAGCTTCGTCATCATGGTATAACTTTAATATTACATGACGGGTTGCTTCAATATTTGGACACTTGATACATATGAACATTGGGAACACACTCATGCCGCCATTAACATGACCTTGACCTTTTTTTACCTTCATATTTTTGCAGAAACACTTAATAGCTTTTATGCATCAAAAAGTTTGTACATGCACAAGCTTCTTCATCATGGTATAACTTTAATATTACTTGACAGATTGCTTCAATAGTTGGACACTTGATACATGTGAGTACTTGGAACACTCTCATGCCGCCATTAACATGACCTTGACGTTTTTACTTTCACATTTTTGTGGAAACACTTAGCCATTTTTTGGCATCAAAAAGTTTGTGCAAGCTTCCTTAATAATATTTCTTGACGGATTGCTTCAATATTTGGACACTTGATATATGTGAGCATTTGGAACACACTCATGCTGCCATCAACATGACCTTGACCTTTTCACCCCACATTTTTGCGGAAACACTTATCCATTTTTTTGCGTCAAAAAGTTTGTACAAGTTTCTTCATCATGATATAACATTAATATTACTTAACGGATTACTTCACTATTTAGGCACTTGATACATGTGATCATTTGGAACACCCTCGTGCTGCCATTAAAATGACCATGACCTTTTTTATCTTCACATGTTTGCGGAAACACATGGGCCATTAAACATCAATACATCAAATCTTTTACATACATATTAACCCTTACCATATGTGCTGAATTACATTTTGTTGTCTGTTGGATATTTTATATTTTCCATTTTCCTCATCAAAGACATGTTTTGAGAGCAAGTTAGAATCATTTCCAATGTAAATTTCCATGGGAAAAGATTCTACAGTGATGTCAAACCTTGTTTTTATTGAGATAAAATATAAAACAAATTTTGTTTCCTGCATTATAAGGGTTAACAAATCTGATTTTTAAAAGGTATACACGTCCTCAGTGAATCATTATCCCTTTAATGGCGTCTCATTGTGCTTATAAAATGGAACGTCACCTGGGAATATAATCTCAATATCAGCTCAATATAATCTGTGAGGATTCATTTTGAACAGTGGGTTGAGGCGTCAGGGAGTGCGTTATAGCGAACTATGTTTGATATGGTAAACTGTGGCTGTCACTGGAGAAATGGGGCTGATGGGATTTGTGACCAGTGTAGCTCCTGATAGTCAAGCACACTCTTGCATGTAGTCTGATGATGGTCTGTATTGCTTGTTAGCTGCATGGCGGGTGTTTCATTCATGCAGTGGTGAACAGTGCAGATCCTGATTAGATTGTGTGGATGCACATACTGATCTGGGTTTACACTCGTCATTTCTCCAGTCATAACCACAAATGATGATATCTCGTAGGCAGGCAATATCTACTTAAACTTAGCTAAATCCATGATGTGCTATATTGACTTTGTCTGTGTTGAAGAGCTAATGTATGGAGCCCCGCAGGGGACATGGATTTATTTTTATTAATTTGTTCCCACGATTAACAATTCGTTCCCTCAAATTAAACATTCGTTCCCATGAAATGACAATTCGTTCCCTCAGTTTAACAATTCGTTCCCACAAAATAACAATTCGTTCCCACAGGAACGAATTGTTAATTTGTGGGAACGAATTGTTATATTGAGGGAATGAATTGTTAATTCGTGGGAACAAATTAATAAAAAAAATAATTCTACGTCCCCTGCGGGGCTGCGTACTAATGAGTAAACTACACATGTACATGTATATGTGACATATTATACCTGTATGTAAACGAGTGATTGTAGCTAGTTATCTCCCTTTTAATTTATTTATAGAAATCCGCTCTAAATGTATAGTATAGGGCCTTATTGCTTGTAACAAGGGCGAATACAGCAAGAATTGTTGTGAAATGGAACCGTTCTAGTGTTTTGACGAGTGTTGATCCTATCGATCTGCGTAATCTGATCCAGGACTACATTATTGGCCGAATTCATATTATCACACACTTTAATGTTATTTCAACCAGGGTAGACGCAGATCAGACTGCACAGATGTGCAGTCTGATCTGGGTCTACTCTGATCACAATAGCAATGGTTGTACTCGGTGTTTAGTAAGAAATAAATGCTAAAATAGCACATGTGAGCATTTGGAACACACTCATGCCGCCATTAATATGACCTTGACCTTTTTCACATTCATATTTTTGCGGAAACACTTAACCATTTTTTTGGCGTCAAAAAGTTTGTACAAGCTTCGTCATCGTGGTATAACTTTAATATTTCTTGATGGATTGGTTTAATATTTGGACACTTGATATATTGGAACACACTCATGCCGCCGTTAACATGATCTTGACCATTTTACCTCACATTTTTGCTGAAATACTTATCCATTTTTTTGCGTCAAAAGGTTTGTGTTTGACAGATTGTGGACACTTGATACATGTGATCATTTGGAACACACTCAAGCCCCCATTGACATGACCTTGACCTCTTGTACCTTCACATTTTTGCGGAAACACTTAGCCATTGTTTGTGTCAAAAAGTTTGTACAGGTTTCTTCATCATCGTATATCTTTAATATCACTTGATGGATTGCTTCAATGTTTGGACACTTGATACATGTTAGCATTTGGAACACACCCATGCCACCATTATCTTAACCTTGACCTTTTTGACCTTCACATGGTTGTGGAAACACTTTGCCATTTTGTTATGTGAAAAAGTTTCTTCAACCTTGACCTTTTTCATGTTTTAAGCATGAACTTCTCTAACGATTTTTGTGATGCTTACTTTATTACATGCTCATGACTATGTTACGGCCGAATGCCTCGACAGGCGCAACACCCCTTCCGTTGTGGAATTCTTGTTTTTCAAAAAGTGGGTATAATAATATTTGAAAAATATACATAAATGCATTGTTAACTTTTGAGTACACACATACTTTATGTATGTGTGGCTGTGACTGGAGTAATTGGGCTTAGGGAATGTATTACCAGTGTAGCTACTGATCAAATAGCACACTCCTCTAACCTGATATTCATTGTTAGAAGCATCAGAGGTGTTTCATTACTGGAATGGCGAATAGTGCAGATCCTGATCAGACTACAGATGCACAGTCTGATCAGGATCTACACTTGTCGAAACACCCATTAGCTCCATTTCTCCAGTCACATATGACCTTGCTGTTGAATGGACGTAAAACACCAGTCTATGAATAAAAAGCTATCCAGCGAGATAATCCCATCACAATGCCTGTATTTGCAGCGGAGTCCGGGATGGGTTGTGGCCTAGGGGTTAGAACACCTGACTTCCAATCTGGAGGTTGTGGGTTCAAACCTTGCCTTTGGCATCAAAAAATACTTTCATAGTATTTCCATCCCACTGGTCTGTCGGATGAGACTTTAAACTGTGGTCCCGTCTCTATAGGACCTTAGCTATTGGTGGGATGTTAAAACCCTTTCACGTTTTTTTCCAGCGGAGTCAGAGATGCGGCAGTTACAGTCGCGACTGGCCGAGACGGAGTCACAGATGACCAAGATCCTCCAGGCCATGCAGTCCGTCCAGTCACGCGTTGGAGAACAGGCCGGGGATGTGGACAACGGGAACCAGTCAGGCGGAGATGAAGCTGGGAGCCAGCAGGCGGGGAACCAGGAGTGTGAGGCACAACCAGGGGTACAGGAGACCGGGAACCAACAGGCTAAGACACAGTCAGAGGGTTTGGAGTTGGGAGAATTCACAGATGAAGTTGTGAAAAATAAGGTAACCAAAATATTACATTACAATGTCTATAGAGTTTATTTAACTGTCATTTTGAAATACCGGATTTCTTTCCCGGGACATCTAAAAAATATTTAAAAGTAGGTAAGTACTTTTTCATCAATAACAAAAAAGTCACCATCCCCAAAAAAAATTATTTGATGAATTTTATGGCGAAAAAACGATTTTCCTGGGAATTTAACATGGGGAGTCAATTTCCAAAACTTTTCGTTTTTTTTTAATCCGAAACCTGGCGAGATAGGTTGAAAATGATGTAACTAAAAAAACTAACAAAAGTTAGATTTTGAAAATCGGTCCACAAATAAAAAAAATATTTAAAAAAAATCTATTTTTAGCCCCCATGTTAAAATTCCCATTGCAATAAAATCAATATTTGATGGAACTTCATAAAAAAGTTTTTGGGGAGGGTGACATTTTTGTTATTGATAAAAAGGTACTTACTTTTAAATATTTTTTAGATTTAATGTGTTTAATAGCCAAAAGTTTGTCGGCAGCAAAACGTGGAACAGACGGTAGTTCCTCTCAGTTACCTTGTCATGGAACCAACCTACAAGAGAATGTGTCTTGTCTTCGTTAGCAATTGTTTCTCCCATAAGTAGTTTCAACATTTTGGGATAATTTGTCATAAGTTACCCCAAACATTTGAAGGGGTAAGTCCTTTAGGGACTTGGCCACCTTCTTCTACTGACCACTTTATAGAGAATAGTAGGTTTAAGTGCCGTGATGGAAGGGTTAAAAATTTAAATTAAATTAAGTAAAAAAATTTTTTTAAAATTTATCCGGCCGTGATGGGTAAAATACCAACCAAGAACCGGGGGCGGCCGGGGGGGGGGGGAAGGGGGACCGGCAAAGGGGGGGGGGGGCCAAACAACCGGCAAAGGGGGGGGGAAGGAAAGGGGGTGGGCGCAAGGCGGGGGAAGGGGGGGGCCGGGGGAATCGGCAAGGTCAAAGAATTTCTTTATTTCGCATCAGAAGTATATGTTGTGACCCACTCCATTTGAACCGTCTCGCCGAGAGAGACGGTTCAAATGAGTGGTCACAACATATACTTTGGTTTAGAAATAAGGAAAATAGATAGAGAATAGTAGGTTAGTGCCGTGAATGGGAACAAATATCTGGCAAGGCTCAGGAAACAGGATGGGCGAGGCTCTGCCGAGCACATCCTGTTTCCGTGCCGCGCCAGATATTTTTTTCTCATTCACGGCACTAACCTACTATTCTATTTATCCCGTCAACACCTACAAATGGCTGTAAAATGCAAAAATAGTATTGACTGGATATCAAAAATGTTTCACGGCACCGTGTTTCACGGCACATACGCACTGTGTTGACGGGATAAATGTCCAATCTGCTCTCAACTGTTTGTCATTTATTTTCAGTCGATGAATGCCAGTGACCTTTCATCGGAGTCAAACGGCGATACGGAGAGTTTTGAAATCCTGAACAAGTCCACGAGTGGCGAGGACGTCTCATCCAAGGTCGACACGGTGTCGTCTCGGAGGGCTGAAGGACAGGATACAGGGGATGATGATGATGAAGATAGTGATGAGGAGGGTGAGGAGGAGGAGGTAGAAGAAGAAGAGTCAGAAGGTTGGTATCAGGTTGGATTTTTATATAGGCCTGAAAAAAAGTATGTGTAATTCTTGTTAGGGGCTGAAAAAAATATGGTCGGTCGGCTTTTTTTTCTTTAATAAATTATTTTTTAGTAATTTCCAATAACCTCCGAAGGTAAGCATATTTAATACACATTGTTTTAAAGTCGCTCTTTTTATTAAACTTTCGACCATGTGGTCGAAAATTTAATAAAAAGAGTGACTTAAAACAAATATTTTTTATTTTTGTACTGTGATATTTCTGTCAATATGGTGTTAAAATAAAGCGTTCATGATGTTATTGTTGTTTTTTTTACCACTGGAAAGGCATGTTATGAAGAAGGGACAAAATAAAGTTATCCCCAGCTGCATTTTCCGGGACATAAACAAACTTATCAGTGGTAAATGAATAGGGATGGTCAGGTAACAGGAAACGCACCCTTTTTATGCCATAGAGGATTTTACATGAGCGATGATTTATTGTTACAATACATGACTGCTGTTGTCCAAACATACAGCGCTTGCTGTTTGACCATGGCTGTAGACAATGCTCATTCCTGGGACAAGCCAACACCTACGTAATGCATGTGTATCGTGACGTTACTAGAACGCGCCATTACATCACCAGACTTGTACACAACGGTTGCACTGAAATTTTGAAATTGATGCGGCTGCATCACGCGACGTGTACTGCGGCCCCAGAACATGTATGAGAAAATCAGCTGTTTGAATGGAGCAAGTTATCAAAGTCCCGAAACTATTGCATATATATGCTCAAGTTACACAATATTTTCCGACGAAAATGAAACAATAATGTTCGACCATGTCCAGCCGTGGGTGAACGTTTGCCGTGGCACTCGGGAACTGTTTTAACCCGTGGCCTACGGCCTTGGGGTTCAAACAGTTTCCTCGTGCCACGGCAAATGTTTACCCACGGCTGGACATGGTCGAACCTTATATTGATCTTAACCTACACATGCGACAGCACATCAGAATAATTTCCATTGACGATGAATCTCTTCTGCCTAAACATCTTGAAGATAATCCATTAAACATTTTCATGACTATCAAGTTTATCAGGCTTGCCAAGGAAATGGTAGAAATTCCAAGACTGGCCGAGTACTAGCCATGTATTCTTTATTACTAATTATTAATTTATTATTTATCCCTAAAAATAATTTGGGGTACACATAGTTTCCACCCTGTCTTGTCTGTCCATCTGTCTGAGATTTGTGTTTTCGCCTACCTACTATCTTTGTTTCCGTATGTCGGATTGACAATTTTGTTTACTTATTTGTCATCATCCATATTTTCATTCAATGGCCGACCTGTGCGACCCCTGTGCTCAAGGTCAAATGTGGCTGTGACTGGAGAAATGGGGCTTATGGGTTGTGCAACCACTGTAGCTACAGTAGTTTATCTCACCAAAATTGCAAAGTATGCTTATCTTGCTAAGTACACTTTGAGGGAGAAATTTTCAATTTAAGGATAAATTTGTTAATTTTTAGCCAGGTTTTTTGAAAAAAAATCCAGGCTATTGGATTGGCGAAAGCCGGGAGGGCGGGCGCGGGCGGGCGGCGCGGCGGCGGGCGGCGGGCGGCGGGAGGCCGGGCGGCTCCACAATCAATGTTAAGTTTTCGTGTTTGAGTCCATTTCTTTGTTACTGTACCACCTAGGACCACCAAACTTTCACAGCTTCATAATCAAGGGGTACCCACCACATATCACTATCCAACATGTTACTTTTTAGCTCACCTGAGCGAAGCTCATGTGAGCTATTGTTACTGCAATGTGTCCGTCGTCGTCGTCCGTGAACATTTTCAAACGTCTTCTCGGTAACCATTGGGCCTATAGTCACCAAACTTCATGGTCATGGTGCTTAGGTAGGGGGATTATAAAATTGTTAAAATGACGTCATTACGTAATCCAAGATGGCCGCCGTCTAAAAATAGCACAAATTCTTCAAAAATCTTCTTCTCAAGAACCGCCAACCGGATTTCGACAAAACTTGGTAGGAATGATCGATGGACAATGCTCTTTCAAAGTTGTTAAAATGGTGACCCCGGGGTCAAAAATGGGCGTGGCCTGTGGGGTCAAATTGGGGTCAAATTTTATTTTTGACCAAATATGGTCATGTCATATATCAAATTGAAGATATCAATGAGGCGATCACTCTGGTACATTTTTTGTCGAAATCGGATGGTTATGTCATCCAAGATGGCCGCCGAAAGGTCAAAAGGTCGTTCGTTTATTAGAGATTTCAAAATTCTTCTTCACATGAACCGCTTGACCCATGGTAGCCAAACTTAAAAGTTATGGTCCATGGGTGAAGCCTTTTCAGATTTGTTAAAATGGAGGTCATCGCTAATCCAAGATGGCCGCCGTCTAAAAATAGCATAAATTCTTAAAATATCTTCTTCTCATGAACCGCTAGCCGGATTTCGACTAAACTTGGTAGGAATGATCAATGTACAATGCTCTTCAAGTTGTTAAAATGGTGACCCTGGATAAAAAATGGGCGTGGCCACGTGGGGTCAAATTTTATTTTGACCGAATATGGTCATGTTTTATATATCAAATCGAAGTTTAATCAATGAGGCGATCACTCTGGTACATTTTTTGTTGAAATTCGGATTGTTATGTCATCCAAGATGGCCGCCGAAATGTCAAAAGGTCGTTCTTTTATTAGAGATTTCAAAATTCTTCTTCACATGAACCGCTTGGCCCATGGTAGCCAAACTTAAAAGTTATGGTCCATGGGTGAACCCTTTTCAGATTTGTTAAAATGGAGGTCATCGCTAATCCAAGATGGCCGCCATCTAAAAATAGCATAAATTCTTAAAAAATCTTCTCATGAACTGCTGGCCGGATGCTGACCCCGGGGTCAAAAAATGGGCATGGCCCGTGGGGTCAAATTGGGGTCAAATTTTATTTTTGACCGAATATGCTCATGCCATATATCAAATTGAAGGTATCGATGAAGCGATTGCTCTGGTGCAATATTTGATGATTATGTCATCCATGATGGCCACCAAAAGGTCCATTTATTCAAGATTTTGAACGTCTTTTTCTCAGGAACCACATGGCCGATGCTGGCCAAACTTCATAGGAAGTTAAGATCCTTGGGTGAAGCATTTTCAAATTTTGTAAAATGAGAGTCATCGCTTAATCCAAGATGACCGCCATCTAAAAATAGCACAATTTTTTTAAAACACATGAACTCAATGTCACATTCTCCTCTGGTGTTCATGGAGTCAGGTGAGCGAATTAGGGCCATCATGGCCCTCTTGTTTAATTGTTTATATAGCCGTAAAATTGGGAAGCTTTCGTGAAAGAGACGGTTGACAATCTTAAGTTTGAATATCCACAAAACCCCATTTCTCCAGTCGTCACAGTCACAAAATACTTTAAAGGTACACGCCCATGCAGGAGGCACAAAATGTTCTTTATAGGAATTGAATAAGTGTATAATTGTGTAACTATTCCACCAGTTCTAAAAATTACGAGTGCCCGCTATACAGATATAATCATGTAGTAATGTTTATTTTACTGATAGTGATGTGCGGTGGTATCAGGCTATTTTCATATGCAAATGAGGTATGATATTTTTTAATTATTTATACTAATTAAATGCGTCACCTGAAAAAGTAATATTTTGGACAGATTATAAAGTATTATCATTGCGCATCGAAAAATAAATACGGAGAATAAATAGTAATGTCCGTTAACATTTTAAGGAAACACGGTTATCGCCCCTGATATCAGATGAAAATTCACGTCTGAGATATAAAATGTATAATAATGCCAATCAATACGTGCGTAATGGTGAATTAATGTTTATTTTGCCAGAAAATGTCTCAGATGCTGTCTCTGATGTGAAGAACATTTGTGTCTACTGAGTGGGCATGTACCTTTAACAGAAATGTGCGTGAAAGTATTTAAGGGGTAAATCCATCAGTGTTGCTGATTTTCTGTTATAGAAGAATCTGAAGAAGAATCTCCAGGAGAAGGAGAGTCTGAGGGAGAGTCCGATGAAATCCTGATGAAAGATGAACCGACGCCAACACACGTCGACAATATCACGGTTAGAAAACGAACGACGACCAAAGACGACCCACACTCCTGAAAGCGGCTGGATTAGGAATTCATGGACAGTTAATGGCACATAGCATCTGTAATATCAGTCTTTTAGAATATAATTGGATACGTAAAGGTACTCTGAAGGGTTTCAATGTGAATATTTTAAAAACACTTTCCAGCATTGTAGAGCATATATGTAATACTGATGTTGGCAAACAATACAGGGGGCGTTTCATTAAACTTTGTACGACTAAAATGTTCATAAGTGCAAAATTATGATAGTCTGTAAATTTCACATTAGCAATGTTTTCTTGTAAACAATTATTGGATTTACATTTATTGAGCATAGGCTGCATATGCAGCCTATGCTCAATAAATGTAAATTCATAAATTGAAATTTCCAGACGATCCTATATTTGCACTTACGAACATCTTGGTCGTACGAAGTTTAGTGCAACGCGCCCCAGATGAATATTTTTTTTTTTTATTTACAGAATTGTTTCCTTTATAAAAATATTTTTGGGCATGAAATCCTTCAATGCACCTTTGACCCTTTCACGCTTAATAAATATCTGACATTGACCCAGCCATGCTAATTATACGACCGGGCATATGAAGTATGTCGACGGGTATATAGTTTTCGTCATTCCGTCCGTTTGTCTGTTCGTCTGTCCATAGATTTGCGTTAAAGTTTCTGGGTACCCACTATCTCTGCAACTGTAAGTCAGATTGACTTGAAACTTCATACACGTTGTTATCATCATCCATATTTTCATTCTATAGCCCACCCATGTGGCTTTCATGCCAAATGTCAAGGCCAAATGACTTCAAAAATATTTGTTGGTTCAAAAAGGCATCAGCCGGGGTCATCCGTTAGCCCCTGCTTACTTGCTCTAGTTTTTTCATTAATCGAAAAAGGGATATATTTTTCAAAATATTTAAATCATAAGAAATACTGCAGATGCAGATTAGACGCTCGTAACGAGTTAACTCGTCTCAATCTACAGTGTTTGCCAATGTTGGCTATATGGTCTCTCGGTTTGAAAGGGTGTATACCAGTAGCCTATTTCACCAACATTGCAAAGTATACTTTTCTAGCAAAGTATACTTTGAGGGAGAAATTTTCAATCTTGGAGAAATTTATTAATTTGTATTATACTGAATTTATTACATTATCACAGCCATTATGGCTGTGATAATGTAATACATTCAGTATAATAATTCTGCATACTTTTAATCATCAAATATATGCAGTCGTTAGTTCTATATGAAATAATGCTTTTCGGGAAAAATAAATGATTTCTCCCTCAAAGTATACTTTGTTAGAAAAGTATACTTTGCAATGTTGGTGAAATAGGCTACAGATGTATGATATTTTAAAAGCATTCAAATTTGGTGTCATGTGTTGATCTACTGTTTTGGTTGTTTTAATAGCCAATTAATTATGTGGAAGAGGGCATGATGTATTTCGCTTTTCTTTCTGTTTGTGTGCACGTCGGTATCATTAACAATCTACAGCTATGGCTTTATTTGCTCAAATCTTCATGTAGTTTTCTCGACATAATTCATGTCATACCAGAGCTCCAGATAAGCTGTGTGTCTTAAGTGTACTACACCCCCTGATTTCAAAATCATTGCATATTTTACTTTTACAAATTGATTATTGATTTTCTTCATTACAAATTGGGAATAAATGATAACAAATTTAAACATTCACTTATTTGAGCTGCAAAAAGCAAACTTTGTTTGTTTTTTGCAGCTCAACTATTTAAAGTGAATGTTCAACTTTATGACAGTATTTTCACTACTCAATTTGAAAATCAATGCGTATTGTCACATTGCTGTGCGAATTGTGTACTCCCACTTTTGATAATCAATGCGTATTCAGCTAAAATAATTCCATAAAATATGCCAATATGCACCTTATCTGGAACTCAGTCATACATAGGAAAATGTCATCAGTTGGTAAATTTTCATCCAGCATCAAAACTACCATAGCAAGCAGGGGCTTATTGATTGTTATCATGCCCACTTGCGGTGAAGGCGATATATTCAATTTTAGGATAAAATTTATTAATTTTGAGCCAGGTTTTTTGAAAAAAAATCCAGGCTATTGGATTGGCGAAAGCCGGGCGGGTGGGCGGCGGGCGGGCGGGCGGCGGGCGGGCGGCGTCCACAATCAATGTTAACTTTTCGTGTTTGAGTCCATTTCTTTGTTACTGTACCACCTAGGACCACCACAGCTTCATAATCAATGGGTGCCCACCACATATCACCATCCAACATGTTACTTTTTTTTTATCTTGACCCATTTTTTCCGCGTAGTCGACTTAGCCATTTTCAATGTTAAGTTTTCGCGTTTACAATGTTAAGTTTTCGTGTTTAAGTCCATTTCTTTGGTACTGTACCACCTAGGACCACCAAACTTTCACAGCTTCATAATCAAGAGGTGCCCACCACATATCACTATCCAACATGTTACTTTTTTTTTTAAGTTCACCCCCATTTTTTCCGCGCAGATGTCGACTTAGCCATTTTCAATGTTAAGTTTTTCGCGTTTACAATGTTAAGTTTTCGTGTTTAAGTCCATTTCTTTGGTACTGTACCACCTAGGACCACCAAACTTTCACAGCTTCATAACCAAGGGGTGCCTACCACATACAACTATCCAACATGTGACCATTTTTTTACCTTCACCTATTATTTCTACGTAATTGACTTAGCCATTTTCAACGTTAACTTTTTAACGTACGTCTGGTTAAAGTTTTTTGGTTTTTTAAAACTTTTTCGTTATACTATATCTCTGCAACTGCTTCGCCCATACCTTGAAACTTCACATGGTGTTTATCATCATCCATATTTTCATTCTAACCCCCAACCGTGCGGCCCCTGTGCCCAATGTCAAGGTCAAATTACTTTGAATTTTTTTGTTAAAGTTTTTTCGTGTACTATATTTCTGCAACTGCTTCACCCAATACCTTGATACTTCACATGGGTGTTTATCATCATTGTCGCACCTGCTGGCGGAAAGCGCGATCCTGTGCCCAATGTCAAGGTCAAATTACTTTGAATTTTTTTGTTAAAGTTTTTTGTGTACTATATCTCGCAACTGCTTCACCCAACCTTGTCTTCACATGGGTGTTTATCATCATGTCGCACCGCTTGCGGAAGCGCTCCTGCCCAATGCAAGGTCATTACCCTTTAATAGTTAAATTTTTTCCGTTGTATATATCTCGCAACTGCTTCACCCAATACCTTATACTTCACATGGGTGTTTATCATCATTGTCGCACCTGCTTGCGGAAAGCGCGATCCTGTGCCCAATGTCAAGGTCAAATTACTTTGAATTTTTTGTTAAAGTTTTTTCGTGTACTATATCTCTGCAACTGCTTCACCAATACCTTGATACTTCACATGGGTGTTTATCATCATTGTCGCACCTGCTTGCGGAAAGCGCGATCCTGTGCCCTATGTCAAGTTCAAATTACTTTAAATTTTTTTGTTAAAGTTTTTTCGTGTACTATATCTCTGCAACTGCTTCACCCAATACTTGATACTTCACATGGGTGTTTTATCATCATTGTCACACCTGCTTGCGGAAAGCGCGATATCGTCGGCATTTTGGCATACGTCCGTCCGTTCGTCCGTGTGTCCGGTTAAAGTTTTTTGGTTAAAGTTTTTCCATCTACTATATCTATTTTTTTAGTGTCCATGCCTCGCCCCAAGGCGCGACATGCAGGCCACGGCCATCTAGTCTACAAAAAGTGGGTATAATTATGTTATCCAAGTGTCTATGCTTGGAAAAAACCTGGCCTTCGTGGCTTTGCCTCGTTTCTTGTTATTATACTGAATTTATTACATTATCACAGCCATTTTGGCTGTGATAATGTAATAAATTCAGTATAATAATTCTTGTGTTGAAGGCGATATATTCGGCGCAATTGGCGTGCGTCCGACATTCGAGTTAAACAAATTAATTACCAAATACCGTAAAGATTCTAATAGACGCCCATGCTCTATTTTTTGCTGATTTTCACGAAATTTGTGCCTCTAATAAACGCCCAGTATTAACTTGAAACAAAAGATTTCTTTTCTTTCCAGTATTTCCTTGAAAATCAGGAAAAAGAACAACATAATTGCTACTTTCACTTTCAAAGGCAGAAGCGAAATTCAACTTTTTCCGGTGTCACAGTAAATTCCTCATCGGCAGTAGCTATTTGCACGGACACAGGGCGATCAGAATTTACACGGTTATGGAGACGCCAATTTCAAAGCATCTCAAACCCATCTCGTACATAGGAAAATTTCATCAGTTGGTAAATTGTCATCCAGCATCAAAACTACCATAGTATTTTTATCATGCCTGCTTGCAGTGAAGGTGATATATTCGGCGCTATTGGCGTGCGTCCAGCATTTGAGTTAAAGTTTTTAATTACCAAATATATCCACATACCTAAATCTGACTGACTTGAAACTTGACATGATTCTTTATCACCATCCATATTTCGTTCTATATCCCAGTCATGCGGCCCCTTGCCCACGGTCAAATTTGCGTTAACATTTTTTTAAATTCTGTGTTAAAATGTTTTTCAGTATCAAAAAATCATCCTAACCCTTAGTCCGATGGACTCGGCGGACGTGATATTTTGGCCACATCCATCTTGTCTATCACTGCATCTGCTAATCAGTAGCCGATTTCACCAACATATAACGACTGCATATATTTGATGATTAAAAGTATGCAGAATTATTATACTGAATTTATTACATTATCACAGCCAAAATGGCTGTGATAATGTAATAAATTCAATATATAGAGAATAGTAGGTCAGTGCTGTGAATGGGAAAAAATATCTGGCAAGGCTCAGGAAACGGGATGGGCGAGGCTCTGCCCGTTTCCGAGCCGCGCCAGATATTTTTTCCCATTCACGGCACTAACCTACTATTCTATTTATCCCGTCAACACCTACAAATGGCTGTAAAATGCAAAAATAGTATTGACTGGATATCAAAAATATTTCACGGCACCGTGTTTCACGGCACATACGCACTGTGTTGACGGGATAAAATAAAAATTAATATATTTATCCTTAAATTTAAAATTACTCCCTCAAAATGGCTGTGATAATGTAATAAATTCAGTATAATAAAAAATAATAAATTAATCCTAAAATTGAAAATTTCTCCCTCAAAGTATATAGATAAGTATACTTTGCCATGTTGGTGAAACAGGCCACAACTCCATAGGTATAGATTGCTCATTGAAAATCAGTAGCCGATTTCACCAACATTGCAAAGTATACTTATCTAGCAAAGTATACTTTGAGGGAGAAATTTAAAATTTTAGGATAAATTTATTAATTTTTATTATACTGAATTTATTACATTATCACAGCCATTGTAAATCCATCAATTGAAATTTCCAGACGATTCTAAATTTGCGCTTACGAAGATTTTAGTCGTACCAAGTTTAGTGAAACGGGGCCCTGACGCACACTACGTCCCAGTGTGTTGCATATACTATGCTCTCTATTATCTTACACTATGAGTAATACCTGTGCATAATACTTCACTTGATCAAAATTCCCCATGCTGAAACCAATGATATTTACCTTTATATATTTACTGTCATTTGTTGTCATTATGCGTTATGTGTTGTCATTATGCGTTAGCAAAGGTGGGCATATTGCGTTGCTCTTGATGTTCCGTCCGTCCGTCAGTCAGTGTACATTTACGTCAAAAAGTTTGTAAGAGTTTCTCCAACATGTAATATCTTCAATATTATTCGAAGGATTGCTTCAATACTTGGACACTCGAATCACATGAACAATTGTCATACACTCGCGCCACCATTATCATGACCTTGACCTTTGTCACCTTCGAAATATCGCTGAAACACTTGGCTATTTGGTTTGTTGTGGGTGGCAGGTGGGAGAATGCGATGGGTAATTTAACGATCGGAGTTCATCCTTACCAGAATTCTGACTGGAGGGAGACCTGTAGCCGATTTCATCAACAGTGCAAAGTATACTTTACTAGCAAAGTATACTTTGAGGGAGTATTCATTTATTTTTCCTGAAATGCATTATTTCATATAGAACTAACAAATGCATGTATTTCATGATTAAAAGTATGCGGAATTATTATACTGAATTTATTACATTATCACAGCCATAATGGCTGTGATAATGTAATAAATTCAGTATAATAAAAATTAATAAATTTATCATAAAATTGAAAATTTCTCCCTCAAAGTATACTTTGCTACTAAAGTATACTTTGCAATGTTGATGAAATAGGCTACTGGCCCTCACACACGTCTTTGGAATTTTGTATGTGACAGTTGAATCTTGAATCTTGTTATACCCCTTATGCGAGTATTACAATTATTCGTAATCCTATTTTAGGGGAAGGGGCCAAGTGACTTTGGTATGGTACGGACCTGGCACCAGGTTCGGTTATTCTAATTTCAGGGCTGAATATATTTTTTCTCGATGTAAATATTCCATTCTGATTTTGGGATTCCCCCCCCCCCACCCCCCAATGCAGCAGGTTAAAATGGGATCGAACCCGTTTGCCCGGTCTTACATGACCTTAGCTGTTGATAGGCCGTTTGTAATAGTTTCTCCATCATGTAATATCTTCAATATTACTTGAAGGATTGCTTTAATATTTAGACAGTTCATTCATATGAACATGTGTGAAACAATCATGCCAATGGCATGACCTTGACCTTTGTGACCTTCAAAATGGTGCTGAAACATTTAGCCATTTTCTTATGTCAAACTGTTTGTAAAACTTTCTCAAATGACTTTGAAATTTGTGTAAATTTAGTTTTCTTTTTTACACACACTTTTGTTAGAGTCCAGTATGCCACGGGGGCATATCCATGTTTTACGAACTTAATGTCTAGTTTTAATAATTAGTTGCAGTTACTGTAATGTATACATGTGTTAGCTATTGTCGTTACAACTATACTGTCAATCAAATTGTCTGTCCATCTGTTCATATGTCTCCGAGATTTCAGTTAAAGTTTTCGGCTACCTGCTATCTGTTATCGTTTATGCTTATTTGTCATCATCCATATTTTCATTCAATTGGCCAGAGCTCCAGATAAGGTGTGCATTGGCATATTTTACACACTTATTTTAGCATTTTTGTAGCTCAACTAAGTAAATTTTCAACTGTTTTGAGTGTACATGTATTATTACTTAGGTATTCACTTATTTATACTGTAATAAAGTTGAAAATTTACTTAGTTGAGCTTTTTGCATCTCAACTAAGTAAATATTCAACTGTATTATGGTATAAATAAGTGAATAAGTAATAATAGACTCAAATAACTGAATGGTTAAATTTGTTTTATTTGTTCCCTATTTAATAATGAAGAAAATCAATAATCCATTTGTAAAAATAAAATATGCATTTAATTTGAAATCAGTGGGTTCAATACTCCGACACAGAGCTTATCTGGAGCGCTGATAGCCCACATATGCAGTCAGTCCCTGTGCGATATCTCGTGAAAAGTATTTACAGAATTTACGATTTTTTCCGTAAATGACGAAATTTCGTCAAATTTTCACTTGGAAAAGTCGAGGGAATACTGGACGAGGCCTTCCGGCCTTCGTCCAGTATTCCCGCGACTTTTCCAAGTGAAAATTTGACGAAATTTCGTCATTGATAGAAAATATTGCAGTTTCTGTAAATATTTTTAATGAAATCACACATGTTCTTAGGTACAAAAGCACTTAGCCTGTCTCATAATGCACCATGATAAGATATACACTATAAACCTGTTTAGGGTAATACATCTGTTGCTTGTGATGTAAATAACTGATAAATATGAGGGTGTGATCTACATGGCTTTACATGGCTTTACAATTAGTCTGTGAAGTTTATGATATGCTTATAACAAACAGTGTGACAAACAGGAGCTGTCGTTTCATAAAATGGATCTTGTGATGTTTGCAACCAGCCTAGCCTCAGACCAGCCTGCATACCCGTGTAATGTGATCACAGGCGCGGATACAGAAATAATTGCAGGGGGGGGGGGTCTGTAATTACAATCGTAAAGTCGGGGGGTCTGGGGATCCTCCCCCAGGAACTTTTTAAATGCCAGATTTCCTGACACCTAGGCCACGAAAAAAGTCGTCCAACTATTCGAGTATTGTAGATTTTCTTCTTTTCTTTTTTTTTGCCGGGAGTGGTGGGGGGAGGGTGGGTCCGGACCCCCCCCCCCCCCCCCTGTATCCGCCTGATCGGGCCTACGCCATTCAAACGCTGACGTAGGCGGTACCATTATTGTAATACCTTCAACATCCTTTTTGTGAACCAGCGGTCCAAGTTTTCTCTCGTGCGTGTTTTATTTGTTACCACCAGGGGCCCACTAAACTTTGTACAACTAAGAAGTTTGTAAGTGCAAAACTAAAATGTACAGCAAAGTTCGTATTAGCTGTCAATTTGCGAAATCTTTGGTGGATTTGTTCAGTGGCCGATTTCATCAAAATTGCAAAGTATACTTATCTAGCAAAGTATACTTTGAGGGAGTAATCATTTATTTTTCCTGAAATTATTTCATATAGAACTAACGACTGCATATATTTGATGATTAAAAGTATGCAGAATTATTATACTGAATTTATTACATTATCACAGCCAAAATGGCTGTGATAATGTAATAAATTCAGTATAATAAAAATTAATAAATTTATCCATAAATTGAAAATTTCTCCCTCAAAGTATACTTTGCTAGATAAGTATACTTTGCCATGTTGGTGAAATAGGCCACAGGTAGTTCACAACTCCATAGAGATATAGCTTGCTCATTGAAACCACTAGCCTATTTCACCAACATTGCAAAGTATACTTTTCTAGCAATGTTGCTGAAATAGGCTGCTGATTTAATGACCTCAACATGTAGTTGGATAATTGTAGCATGTTAATGTGTGAAGTAAATTTATCAAAATAGGGGCCAAGTGACTGGTATGGTATGGCACCAGGTCAGGTTATTCTAATTTCAGGGCTGAATATATTTTTTCTCTATGTAAATATTCCGTTCTGATTTTGGGATTTTCCCCCCAATGCAGCAGGTTAAAACGGGATCGAACCCTGTTTGCCCGGCCTTACATGACCATAGCTGTTGATAGGCCGTTAAACACCAATAAACAAACAAAAACAATTTTTTTTTAGCTTACAAAGTTTAGTGAAACAGGACCCTGGTTTGTGGTAACGAACGCCTTGTGTATTTATCTCAATATTGTTGTATTTTTTATTTTCTGTGAACAGTATTTATTTATGTGTTTATTTATTCATGTATTTCTTGTGTCAGTGGCTGGAGAAATGGGGCTTATGGGAATTCAGACCAGTGTAGATGATTATAAAATAGTACACTCCTGTAGTCAGATAAAGATCTATATTGCTTGTTAGAAGTATGGCGGGTATTGATGCAATGGTGACTAGTGCAGATCCTGATCACAGTCTGATCTGGATCTACACTGGTCAGAAAACTTATAAGCCCCATTTCTCCAGTCACAACCACATTTCATGTCTGATAATGTGTTGTACAGGTTTAACATTATTGGGCTGCCATCTGTTTAAAGTGGCGCCGTGATGTTTTGGTCCAATCTAGCCCCAGATCAACATTTGCATCCACGCAGTCAGATCAAGACTTTCACTGTACAGTGTTTGTTATATCCAAAACTTCACGTCATTAGACAAGACTGACTGCTCTACCTATACTATTAGTGTTGGCAGGATTTTCTCTGGATAAAATCATAGTTTTTCCAAATCGTAACACGGCTCGTAAAATGTTTTACTAAATTACCTCAAACAATGTATGTAATCAAGAAAATGTGGCCTGTCTGAATATAAATGTCCCTGGTGGCAGATTGGAGAAACACCGGCGAACTTCTTAACTGGACTCACACGGACACTCGGTCCAAACGCTATATGCCTCCCTGCTTTTAAAGTCTGTGTGGCAGGTGGCAGCATGCGATGGGTAATTTAACGATCGGGGTTCGTCCTTACCGGAATTCCGACCGGAGACCTTGTTTGGCCCTCACATACGTCTTTGACATTTTGTATGTGACAGTTGAATCTGGTCATACCCCTTATGTGAATATTACGATTTTTCGTAATCCTATTTTAGGGGAAGGGGCCAAGTGACTTTGGTGTGTTATGGACCTGGCACCAGGTCAGGTTTTAGGGCTAAATATATTTTTTCTCGATGTAAATATTTTGTTCGGATTTAGAATTTTCCCCCCAATACAGCAGGTTAAAACGGGATCGAACCCGTTTGCCCGGCCTTACATGACTTTAGCTGTTGATAGGCCGTTAAACACCAATAAACAAACAAACACGAACGGACAGGTTCTACTTTAGGACTTGATTGACCCAGTGACGAGGTTCAGCCGAGGGCCCACATGTTTATGCAAATGTTTGTGTTGGTTTATGATATTTACAATTGTTCTCTGAACGTTTTGTGTCAGTCCTTCATTAAAATTGAATCTATATCTAGCTACCTTGTTTGCTTTTATTTATTTATTTAATTATATTATTAAAATGGCTAGCGAAGACTAATAACAATGGATTTCATCCTTGCCGGAATCTATTTTTGGCTTTCTTTTACATCCAGTTGTACCTATTCTAAGAGTAGTAAGATAGTGCTAATCCTATTACTTTTAGTTGGCTGGGCTGTTGGGCTAAATTAAATGACTAGTTTGATGAGGACCTGACACCAGATCAGGTTATTCTAATTTCAGGGCTAATTATATGTGGTTTTTTAGAGCGAAGCTCATGTGAGCTATTGTTACCGCAATGTGTCCGTCGTCCGTCGTCGTCCGTCGTCGTCCGTGAACATTTTCAAACGTCTTCTCCTCGGTAACCATTGGGTCTATAGTCACCAAACTTCATGGTCATGGTCCTTAGGTAGGGGGATTACAAAATTGTTAAAATGACGTCATTACGTAATCCAAGATGGCCGCCGTCTAAAAATAGCACAAATTCTTAAAAAATCTTCTTCTCAAGAACCGCCAACCGGATTTCGACAAAACTTGGTAGGAATGATCGATGTACAAATCGGTTTTATGATCCAAGATGCCGCAAAGGTCCAAGGTGTTCTTTTATTAGAGATTTCAAAATTCTTCTTCACATGAACCGCTTGGCCCATGGTAGCCAAACTTAAAAGTTATGGTCCATGTGTGAAGCCTTTTCAGATTTGTTAAAATGGTGGAGGTCATCGCTAATCCAAGATGGCCGCCGTCTAAAAATAGCATAAATTCTTAAAAAATCTTCTTCTTTTCATGAACCCGCTAGCCGATTTCGACGAAACTTGGTAGGAATGATCGATGTACAATGCTCTTTCAAAGTTGTTAAAATGGTGACCCCAGGGTAAAAAATGGGCGTGGCCCGTGGGGTCAAATTTTATTTTTGACCGAATATGGTCATGTTATATATCAAATCGAAGGTATCAATGAGGCGATCACTCTGGTACATTTTTTGTCGAAATCGGATTGTTATGTCATCCAAGATGGCCGCCGAAATGTCAAAAGGTCGTTCTTTTATTAGAGATTTCAAAATTCTTCTTCACATGAACCGCTTGGCCCATGGTAGGCAAAATTAAAAGTTATGGTCCATGGGTGAAGCCTTTTCAGATTTGTTAAAATGGAGGTCATCGCTAATCCAAGATGGCCGCAGTCTAAAAATAGCATAAATTCTTAAAAAATCTTCTTCTCATGAACCGCTAGCTGGATTTCGACGAAACTTGGTAGGAATGATCGATGTACATTGCTCTTTGAAAGTTGTTAAAATGGTGACCCCGGGGTCAAAAATGGGCGTGGCCCGTGGGGTCAAATTGGGGTCAAATTTTATTTTTGACTGAATATGGTCATGGCATATATCAAATTGAAGGTATCAATGAGGCGATCACTCTGGTGCAATATTTTTCGGAATCGGATGATTATGTCATCCATGATGGCCACCAAAAGGTCCATTTATTCAAGATTTTTAACGTCTTTGTCTCAGGAACCACATGGCCGATGCTGGGTGAAGCATTTTCAGATTTTGTAAAATGAGAGTCATCGCTTAATCCAAGATGACCGCCATCTAAAAATAGCACAATTTTTTTAAAACACATGAACTCAATGTCACATTCTCCTCTGGTGTTTATGGAGTCAGGTGAGCGAATTAGGGCCATCATGGCCCTCTTGTGTTATGTAAATACTGGTATTCAAATTTTGCCCCCATCCATACTGGTAAAATATGGAATTTGACCCCATTGACCCTGCCTACTATGACCTTAGCTGTTGATAGGCCGTTAAAAGCGATTAAACATGTTAATCAACAAAATACTACATGCTTTTTATGCCCCCCCCCCCCCCCCCCCCCCCCCCCCCCCCCCCCCCGGTTTTGTTCAGCTGTGAGGCATATAGTATATGGACTGTGTGTCTGGTTAAAAAATTTGCCAGAGTTTCTTTACTCTGCCGCTGGGAGCATTTGCGTGCCGACAGACCACATTTTGTTGTTAACCTTTACAATGCTGAAATAAATTTTGTCTTTTGTGCATGTATTTTTTATTTTCCATTTTTCTCATCAAAATCATGATTTGATTGAGAAGGAAGACAACCAACAACGACAATTTTCAGTTCCCACATTATAAGTGTTAAATATGCATGAATGCCCACACCAGGTGAACTTGGCAGTCAGTGCTCGGTTGCTCAAAGCCTCCTGTTAGCTTAACAGACTGTTAAATCCTTAACACTGTTAAGGATTTAACAGTCTGTTAAGCTAACAGGGGTTTTGAGTAACGAGACCCTGGCTACTATCAAATAATTGATTCCCATGCAGGTTCATACACATTACTAACAAGGTGTATGATCACGTGGTACTAACAACAACAACAAGTACTGAAACTTCCAGAATCCATCCGATTGAAAGTACATATTCTTTTATATTGTCCTTATTACGTAACGGATTTTGATGAAATATGGCTTGTTAAGCTGCATTTGGTGGTCTCTGTACTTTGGCCCAAACTTCTGTCGTTTTTGCAAAGAATCGATTTCTTCGCAAAAACGACATAAGTCTGTGCCGAACTCCCTGGACGACTAAATGCAGCTCATGAAGACGCGTTTGCTGCGCCATATTTCATAAAAATCCGTTTCATATTAAGGAAAATATCAAATAATACTTCAAGATTTCAACACTTTCAGCCACTGTTGTTGTTGTGATCATGCACCTGGACTAATAAACAGTACACATTCAGCTTAGGCCATAAACTCCTGTGGTCAGTCTAGCTACTGAAGTATGGCTGGCAAAATGGGGATTATGTTATTTCTGGCTGTTACTGGAGAAATGGGGCTTTTGGGTTTTGCAACCAGTGTAGATCCGTCCAATCAGGATAGATTAGCCTGTGTGGATTGTGCATCCGCAGTCTGATAAGGATCTGCACTGATCACCATTCAGTCGGAGAAACACCAGGCCTGCTTCTAACAGACAGTATAGGCCCTTACCATGCCGCTAAACTGGTCATAAATCCCGTAAGCCCCATTACTCCAGTCACAGATAGGTCTCCTGATCATAGATTGGAGAAATGGGGCTTATGCAAGTATTGTTCCTGATCTGTGACTGACTGGAGACAGGGTGTTAATGGTGATTGTGGCAAGGATAGTCTATTTTTGCAGTTTGTTGGGGTTTAATGGCCTATAAGGCCAGGTCAATGGGTTTAGTATGAAATCCCATATATTACGTGTACAAGTTCATCAGAACTGAATATTTACAATAAAAAAAAATATATATTCAGCCCTAAAATGTGAATAATCCTGATCCGATTCCAGGTCCTCACCACAAAAGAATCACTTGGCCACCTCCCAAAAGCAGTAGGATCAAAATAATGTTACTACTTTTATATTATAATGGGCAATAACCCAATTCAACTCGCAGGTAATAAAAGAGCCAAAGATAAAAACGTACCTCAGGGCCAAACCAGGCAAATCGTGATTCCTATAAGGCGTTTGCCCGTCCAAGCACCCACTACACTTACAGTGTAACCTTTCTAAACCAGACACGACACCCTGGGAAGTCCCCAGGGTGTCTGGTTTAGAGATGTTGCACTGTGAATCAATCTATGAACACTTGAAAACATCCGTTCGTGTTTTGCGATCGCGAACAGACAGCACCATCGGAGTTGAATGACAACAAAACCCATAAAAAACATTCTCTGGATTGTGCATGGGAGGGAGAATGAAAATAGTGGAATCTCTAAACCGGACACCATGATTTTGGGATTTTCCCCCCTTTTGTACATGTACTTGAACATGTACTTGTACAGGTACTATATGGGATTTAGTACTAAACCAATTGACTCAGCCTTAAATGACCTTAGCTGTTGATAGGCCGTTAAACCCCATCAAACAAACACTCGAATTGTCTGGATTTCTTACATTTCAGTGAGTAGTTTACACAAATGTAAGTGAATTACACACTCAGTTCTGTACAGCAGCAGCAGTTGACACCACTATCCTGTTTGAACGATCACGATCGGGATTCGTCCTTACCGGAATCCCGAGAATGTGTTTGGCCCTCAGATACATATTTGGCATTCTTGTATGCCAGACTTAAATTTGGTTATATTGATTGATGTAAATATTCCGTTCTGATTTTGTGAGTTTCCCCCAATGTGGGATCGGACCCGTTGGCCTTAAATTACCTTCGCTGTTGAAAGGCTGTTAAACACCAATAAACAAACAAACCCAATGATGGATTTCCTTCCGCCATCAGACACACCCTCTGAATGACAGGAGTCTCCTAAACTACGGTCCGCCTACAGAAATTAATTTGGCAATATTTTATGCTCAATTCAATTTATTTTTTATAAAGTATCGTGTTAAATTTAAGAAAGTGTTTATTTAACCATGTTAGCTGATTATCTTGAATGATACCTTCGTGATTGGGTCCTACATTATCGGTTTGCTAGTGTAAGGACCCAATTACATGCTTTACTTCACAATATTCAGCCACCTGGTAAAACAAATGGTACGTCTTAACTCTCACCGGGCGTTGAAGATGTTGACAGATGCACCAAATCATTAAGCCAATGGGGTTTATCATTCTGTCAACAACAAGGTTGTATATAGATGGGTATGAATGCAACAAGTTGACGGATATAAAAAACAACAAGGGCTGTATATGGTAAAAACTTCATGAAGTAGAATTTTATTTCAAGGCATGTGATTATCAAATATTCAGAGAATGTACCGTACACAGAATTTTAACTAAAAATCAAACAGTTTGATTGGCTGTCAGATTGGCTCTACCTCAAACAACTAAACATCTGGGCAGATACTTATAAAATATGAGCATGTGCTCATTCTCATGCTCGAAATCAGGAAGTTTGATTGGTCGAGGCTGAGCTGTGCTCAGTCTCGGCCAATCAAACTGCCTGATTTAGAGTATGAATTTAGACAACATGCTTCAATGATTTATAACCATGGGGCTCGACTTTGAGTATGCTATTCGAGCACATGCTCAGAACATTTTACAATCATGAGCACGGCTCTTCACCAATAACTAAAAAGTCAAAAAATTCCATCAAATATTGATTTTAGTGCGAAAAAAATATTTTCTTAAGATGGGAGGATAAAAAAAAAATATTTTGGAAATTGTCTCTGAAACCTGGCTAGACAGCTTGGAATTGATCTAACTATGAAAACAAGTTAGATTTTGAAAATCTGTCGACAAATAAAAAATTATTTAAAAAAATATATTTTAGCCCCCATGTTAAATTCTCATAGGAAAATCTTTTTTTCGCAATAAAATCAATATTTGATGGAATTTCATCAAATATTGCAGAGGGTGACTTTTGTTACTGATGAAAAAGTACTTGCCGGTAAATTTAAATATTTTTTATATTTGATGTGTGTAAAAGACAAAAGTTTGTCAACAGCAAAACATGGAACAGACAGTAGTAGTTTTGCTGATGGCATGAATGCTACTTGAATGACCGACTGACAAATTACCGTAGGCCCTGATCAGACTGTGGATGTACAGGCTGATCTGGGGTTATGTTGGTTGGACATGTCATAAGATTATTTTAGATACCTTTTCGTAGCCGTGGGTATAGCTGGGCTCCAGATAGGGAATTAGTAACGGAGTATTGTCACTCCCATCATTTCTGAAGCAATTGGGTATTTCAAAATTTAAATTGCATAAAATAAAATCACACTACTGTTTACACATCAACAGACTGCAATTATTTAATAGTTTGCTTCGCAATGAAAACATGTCTTGGCATTTCATAAGAATTGTCTCATTGGAGACTTCTGATTTCAATTGGGTTTTTGGAAATTTGAATTGGGTATTTAAGCAAATAAGCAGCTTATCTTTGAGCTTGCACTTAATCACATGCAGTTTGATTATGTGAGTCTGAGCAGAGCTCATCCTCACCCATTCAAACTGATAGATTTCGAGCACAACATTTGAGAAGATATTCAGAAAGTATAATATTCACATGCCATGTATATCTACAGATTGTACCAACTTATGATCACAAATAGTCAAAATAGAGGCAGAATGATGTACAGCATATCCTGCAAATCCAACGACCAAGAAGCCATACTAGTATTGGTTGAACTGCTGTAAAGTCCCTTTTGCCACCGCCAGCCTTAACCCGTTCCATACAACAGACAATGACATCATTTCGATCAGAGAGCGAGTGCTTTGACATCATATAATGCATCATAATTGATGCAGTGTCAAATTGGTACCGTATTTCTTCTAATAGTAGGCCACCTCTCATGTTTGCATTCTAAATATGTTATTTTCACATACAAAAGCCATTTAAAATGGCTTTTGCATGTGAAAATAACATATTTTGATCCTATTTTCCACATTTTGATCCCCACGAATTTCATAGCCCTGGGGGTGTTTATTAGAATAAATACTTGCATATTAGTTATCAGTGTTGGATGCAATAATTGATTTTTAAACAAATATATTTTCACTATTTGGGTCACTATAGAGAACTGCCTGAAAAATACACCTGTTGTATGGAAATGGTCAACTGCATTTTACATTAGACATAGGAGACACGCCATGTGATTTTTTACCTAAAAACACGTGTGATTTTTCATGAAATATATTTACAGAAACTGTGATATTTTCTGTAAATGACGTTGAAAGATGACAAAATAGAATTCCGCATTTGCTATGAAAGTTTCGTCAACTTTTGACGTCATGTACGGAAAATATCGTAAATTTTGTCAATATTTTTCATGTTCTTAGGTACAAAATCACATGTCGCATCTCATATCATTGTATCACTGCACATTCGCATAACTTACATATATTATATATCCAACTCGCAACACATGGTTTACACAAATTCTACACAACAGCTCCAGATAAACCTGCAACTGACTGTTAATGCTTTGCATATTGGGAAACTTGTGGGCTATAAATAGTTCAAAAATATCAGACGAAAATTCATTATATTTTCTTTTATTTCGCTCTGTAAATATCATGAATAGGTCTTGGAATTAAATTAGAATTGCGTCCTCAGGACGCGATTCCAATGAAATTCCAAGACATAAACGTAAGAACACAGGTGTTTTCTTGGTGCCCGGTTTAGAGAGGTTCCACTGTACTCTGTATCCCAAATTAGAAAGAAGTCCCCACTGCAAACACTAGTGATATTAATTTAAATAAAATACTTTAGCAACTATTGATTCAATAATATTTTTCAGTACCGGTATATGTATACCAGTAAGTCGCCTGTAAAAAATTGAAGATTGGTAAAAAAATGTTTAGAACATTTTTTTACCAATCTTCTATTTTTTACAGGCGACTTGACTTACTGGTATACATGTATTGACAATTGGCTTCAGAAATATGATACAAATCTACAATTAAACTATATTTCCTCTTCTGTCTCATCACATTCTAGGCATATCGGAGACCCAGTGCCTTTAACCCTTAGAAGGCGGGAACCGAAAACTGTCGTCTGCTGTTGGAACTTATTTTGTATTTTATCTAAATAAAAACATGATTTGGCAGCATTTTAGAATCATTTCCATTGGAAATGATTCTAAAGTGCTGTCAAACCATGTTTTTGATAAGAAAAATGGAAAATAAACAGCAGACGACAAATTTTAATTCAGCACTGTAAGGGTTAAAGTATACATGTACTTTCCTTACTAGTTCTTGCAAGTTCAAAATCATCACTATGAACTTTTCATGCTAATTGCAATTCTTTACAATTGCCTCGATGAGATGAAAACTGTGCTCCACTTACGAGTGAAAGCTGCACGAATTTGCAGAGATGATGGTAAGGATTTGGTTTGATGGTGTTTAACGGCCTGCCAACAGCTAATCTCATTTTAGGCCTGGTTAACGGGGTCGAATCCCATATGTTACCTGTTGTGATGCGGGGTGGGGGGGGGGGGGGGGGATAACCTGAATTAGAATAACCTGACCTGGTGCCAGGTCCTCACCACAACAGAGTCACTTAGCCAAACTCCCCAAAAGTAATAGGATTAGTACTATAATCTTATTACTTTTATGATTGTAAGGAAATTATTTTAACATGTGAAGCTTACCTGGAGCTACATTACTAACCAACAAACAAATCCTGTACACATATCCTGTAATATCCCTTTAACAAAACACACAGTGCACCATATTATGTTTCACTGAAGCACATACTGTAAGACCAGCCATGTAATTTTGAGAAGATGTGCGATGTTTCATGAAAAATATTTACAGAAACTGTGATATTTTCTGTAAATGACATCGAAAGTTGACGAAATGTTCAGAGCAAATGCGGAATGGAATTCCGCATTTGCTGTGAACATTTCATCAACGTTTGATGTTTGTTTGTTGGGGTTTAACAGAATAATCCTGATCTGATGCCAGGTCCTCGCCACACCAGAATCACTTGGCCGCCTCCCAATTCAACTCCCAGGTAACAAAAGAGCCAAAAATAAAATCATACCCGAGGGCCAAACCAGGCAAATCGTGATTCCTATATGGAGGAACCCCTACCGTTGATTTACGCTGTCACGTTTGCCCGAACAACCACCCACTAACTTTTGATGTCATCTACAGAATTTTTTTGTAAATATTTTTTCATGTGATATCGCACGTCTTCTTAGGTATGAAATTACTACGCTGAATTAAATTTTGTCGTCTGCTGGAAATGTTATATTTTCAATATTTCTTGATATAAACCCGTTTTGACAGCGCATTCTCATGTGCTGCCAAAACAGGTTTTTTGTTAAGAATTAAGGCAAAAATGAAAAACAGCAGACGACATTTTTCGTCTCCCGCGTAGTGAGGGTTAAAAAATCACCTATATTACCAAACACAGTGAACCAATTCAACAATAATGGCAGCCACAATTATGGTACAAACATGCTCAAAATTGTTTAATCTCTACCCATATTCATACAATGTCTTGATATCAATGTCTAATATGGTAGAAGAGGCTCCAAATGGTCCACAATATTTTCAAGAACTGCACAGCCGCAGTCTGATCAGGATCAACACTGTTCGCCATTCCATCAATGAAACACCCATCATATTAGATCATTATCAGGCTACAGAAGTATCCAAATATATTGTTATCGCGATATACAAGTACATTGTACATCTACATGTACAAGCATACAAACCCTAAATATTGGGAAACTCTTTGTTGTGGAAAAACAAGTATGTTTTATGTGTGTTTAATAGAATAAATTGTGTCTGAATATTTAGGGTTATTACGGTAATCGTAATTGCTTGTATCAATAGTATATCGTTTGTTTTTGAAAGTACACACAATCGGATTATGATTATTTTACTACAATGACCGACTGGCAACAAGCATAATCCCTATTGAGCTTGTGCAATCAAGTCTGGAATTACACTTGCCAAAAATGGTATATGAAAGGTCCCTTCTGTGAGCTGGTAACCCAAAAAACGATCCATAGGTTATACGTCGAACTTCAAACACGCGTTTGTGCCATGAAATCTATATGTTGCCGTGAAAATATACAATATTACAGGTCCACGAAGTGAAATTTGGAAACTCACGAGACAGTTCATGATTGATATGCTATGCTATAATATTCAGGTGAATGAGGACGAAATGAAAATTAGATTTTGTGTTATCTTGATGTCGATATTACAGCATGGTCTATATATGTGCCTTTGGCGGGAGAAATGGGGCTTATGGGATTTGCGACCAGTGTAGATCCAGATCAGACTATGCATCCGCAGTCTGATCAGGATCTGCACTGTTCGCAATTCCATCAATGAAACACTCGTCATGCTTCAACAAAGCAATATACCGTAGATCGTTACCAGGCTACAGGAGTGTGTTATTTGATCAGGAGTGAGACTGGTCACAAAACCCATAAGCCCAATTTCTCTAGTCACAGCCACATATCACTGTACATGCCTAGGGGAACATCACTGGCCAATCTAACATATTGGGATCACTGGTCTCCAATGTAAAATGCCTGTTTTTGCCCCAACACCAATTTATCTGATTACAAATATATAAAATAATTAGCAACATAAACATAGACTCATTTGTGGCTGTGACTGGAGAAATGGGGCTTATGGGTTTTGTGACCAATGTAACTCCTGATCAACTAGCACACTTATTTAGCCCGATAATGTTGCTTGTTAGACGCACGATGGACGTTTCATTGACGAAAATGGTGGATAGTGCAGATCCGGATCAGACTGTGCGGATGCACTGTCTGATCTGGATCTACACTGTCCGCAAAACCCATAAGCCCCATTTCTCCAGCCACAGCCACATTTCATGCATGAAACTACCCTTCCTTTTTTTCTTAAGGGTGATTCCAGAATTGATTGTATGGGGTAGAGGAAGGCACCTAATTTTGTTATTTATCCTCAAAAGGTATTCATAAAGTTAATTTAATAAGATGGGTAGTGTTTTTTTCTTCTTCAAAAAGCACCTTCCACTCCCGCCCTTACAATTAATTCTGGATTTTCCCTAATTTACCATAAAGGTATTTATCACCACTCAGTGGAGCCATTAGACGGTCAGTAGTAACAACAGATACTTTTGTGGGGAAATGTTAAATATAATTAAATTTAATGCCTTAAAATTCAGAAAGCATGAATTGTTATCTCGTATGGAATGTGTACGAGATCTATAAATATGTGCCATGCATGTGATGAAATTGTCTTGAATTACAAACTACACTGTACCAAGATCAAGATGTTGATACTGAAGTACAATGTACATTTGAGACACGCCATGAGATTTTGTACCTTAGGACATTTCATTAAATATGTTTACAAAATTTACACTATTTTTCATAAAATTAAATGAAGTCAAAAGTTGACACAATTTTCAGAGTACATGCAGAATATAAATTTTGTCAACTTCTGAAAATATTGTAAATTTTGTAAACGTATTTCATGCAATTACGCAGGTGTCCAACGGTTCAAAATCACACGGCGTGTCTCATAAACATGTACACATTGTAAACACATTGAATTTTTCTATAGCAAAGATCACGAGTGTCAGCGATTTTACTTTGTAGATTTCAAACATTTTAATAGCTTGAGTGTAAATGTTGTGACCACCATTTGAACTGTCTCGTCGAGACAGTTCAAATGAGTCATCATAACATATACTTTTGATAAGAAATAAGAACAGTGAATGGGTTTAACGTTCCAGCAACAGCTAAAGTCATATAGAGACGGGACCACAGTTTAAAGTGTCATCAGACGCCTAGGGTGAGGCTTGAACTCACAACCTCGGGCCACAGGTGGAAGACTCGGACCCGAGACACAAAAAAATTCCCATTACAAACAATCCATTACCCCACCCACTTGGTCTCATACAGTACTATCTTCATAAAGAAGATAGTACTGTATGAGACAAAGTGGGTGGGGTAATGGATTTTTTTTTGTAATGGGCATATTTCTTTTCTTTTTTTGTCACAGGTCAGAGTCTTCCACCTGTGCCTCAGGCATTGAAGTCCAATGCCATATCCCCTAAGGTGAATTCAGCATCTTCAGAATGTAATCGGTTAGTAAGGTGTAAAATGCTACATACATGGAGTGCTAACCAGACAGTGCATGCACAGCAAACATACAATATATGGCCTACCAAAGAGCGTGCACGACATGTGAATATTTGTCAAAAATATATTTAGGGAACCATACATTTTAACGCTTTGCATGCTAGCGGCGAAAATATCCAAACGAATTAGGAGTATATGTTTTATTTCTCTCTGTAAATATGTCTTGAAATTTCATTAGAATTGTGTCCGGAGGACACAATTCTAATGAAATTCCAAGACATATTCATGACATTTATAAGGAGAAATAAAAGAAAATATAATGAATCGTCATCTGCTATTTTTGAACTAGTTATAGCACATAAATTTCCCAGCATGCAAAGAGTTAACATGGCGTAACAACTCTTTACATCATAAATAATGGATGATTTGCGAAAACATGTCAATATTTTCTATAAACCATGTCTGGGATCCTGAACATCAGACTTGTGCTTGGATGCTTGAAATCAAGACGTTTGATTGGTTGAGACTGACCTATGATCAGTTTCGGCCAATCAAAAAGTTTGAATAATTGCGTAGAAGGTTTGATCACGACAGACCTTCAAGTTGGCGTTTACAATAACTTCAGACAAGCAGAAGCAACCCTAACTAATATTGTCATCTGCTGTTTTTCTCTTCATATTTGCATTATTCCCTAAAACAAACAGTTTCACGGGCTACCAAAACAAGTTTCCGGAGAAAGAGAAAAACAAAAATCAGTAAACATTGATGGATGTACCCAGGGATTCCGCTGGGGAAAATAAAAAAATCGCCACTTCAAAAAAAACAAAAACAACTGGCGATAAAAAATTACAATTTTCGAAAAAAAAAAAAAAAAAAAAAAAAAAAAAAAAAAAAAAAAAAAAAAAAATATATATTATTTTGTTTTGGATTTTATTTTCGAAAATTGTAATTTTTTATCGCCAATTGTTTATTTTTATAGCCAATTGCGAAAGTGGCGATCGCCAGCGGAATCACTTTGTACCCCTCAAAATCGTTAAAGCCAATTTAAAACAAAGACATTGGACCTTAAATATGCCGACTCGGTAACACAAACTGTTCTTGTTAGGAATTAAATAAATGTACAATTGTGTCACTATTCCACCAGTTCTAAGAATTACGAGTGCCCGCTATACAGATATAATCATTTAGCAATATTTATTTTACTGATAGTGACGCGCGGTGGTATCAGCCAATTTTCAATGCAAATGAGGCATGATATTTTTTAATTATTTATACTAATTAAATGTGTCACCTGAAAAAATAATATGTTCGACAGATTATAAAGTATGATCATTGCACATCAAAAAATAAATACAAGGAATACATAGTAATGCCCGTTAACATTTTAAGAAAACACGGTTATCGCCCCTGATATCAGTGTGGAAATTTCCGTCTGATATAAAATGTATAATGCCAATCAGTATGTGGGGTAATGGTGAATGCATGTTTATTTTGCCTCAAAATGTCTCAGATGATGTCTCTGTCTCATCAGGATCTGCACTATCTGCAACTAATTTTTGAGAACAAAAACACCCCCTTTTCATAAATGGACTAGTCTGAAAATCATTTTGTGATGGTTGGATTGGTTGCAAAATTGAAATTTCAAAACCCATTCCAGTTACATAGCGGTGAAAGAGTTAACCCTTACACCACTATCATAATTTTTTTGTCGTCTGCTGTTTATTTTCTATTTTCCATTTTCATCATCAAAAACATGTTTTGACAGCACTTTAGAATAATTTACAACATGCTTTGACAACCCTTCAGAATCATTTCCATTATTTATATAGAGAAATAAGGCAAGATATAAAAGCAACAGCAGACGACAATTGTTGTGAGTAGCGGTCTAAGGGTTAAGCAAGAGGCCACATAGATGGGCAAAGAATGAAAATATGGATGATGACAAACGTGTATATGAAGCTTCAAGCCAATGTGACATACTACAGGGATAGTAGGTGGCAGAAAACTTTAACGTAAATCTCAGACAGACGGACAGACGAACAGGGTGGCAACTATATGGACCCAATAACATAAAGCGGTACATAACAATGGTAACTAAGCAAGAAGCAGCAGATGTCAATATTTTACAACATGGTTTGACAGCACTTCAGAATCATTTCCATTGGAAATGATTCTGAAGTGCCGTCAAATCATGCATTGCAAGGGTTAAATTCGCAACATCGAGTGCTTTTGTAATCCTTTTTAGAAAGGTATTAACATGTCATAACGCTATCATGCAACAAATTGGACTATATTATACAAAACAAATCTGAACAGTCAAAATGTTCATGCACCAAAATCACTATATATACATGTATGGTATTTTACAAACTGACAATGGCGAGACTATGAATCACTATATCAGTGCCAAGCAGGGCTCCAGATAAGTTGCGTATTGGCGTATTTTACGCAATTATTTTAGCTGAATACGCATTGATTATCAAAAGTGGGAGTACAAAATATGCACAGCAATGTGAAAATATGAATTGGTTTTCAAATTGAGTAGTGAAAATACTTTCATAAAGTTGAAAATTCACTTAGTTGAGCTGAAACTTTTTGCAGCTCAAATAAGTGAATGATCAATTTTTTTATAATTTTTTTTTTATCCTTTTTTCCCTATTTAGTAATGAAGAAAATCAATAATCCATTTGTAAAAGTTAAATACGCAATCATTTGGAAATCAGGGGGTATAGTACGCTTTAGACACGAAGCTTATCTGGAGCTCTGGCCAAGAAATAACATTGCATTACAAGGTCTTACCCGTCTATCTAAATCAACTATTGAACCCGAACACTTTAATCCCTGAATATCCGACATCGACTTTTCTATGCTAAAATTTGGACAATTCCATTAACCCGGACAATGCTGAATTAAATTTTGTTGTCTGCTGTTTTTTTTTTTTACATTCTTCTCATGAAAAACAGGTTTTGTCAACACTTTCCATTGGAAATGATTCTAAAGTGATGTCAAACCATTTTTTTATTGAGAAAGAAGACAAAAATATAAAACAACAATTTTCGTCTCCGCAAATGATATTTTTTCAAAATCTGAAAATACTGACGTCTGTAAATCCTGATGAAGAAATAACTGTTCAACTTTATACATTATTTACACTACTCAATTTGAAAATCAATGCGTATATTCACATTGCTGCGAGTATTTTGTACTCCCCTTTGATAATCAATGCGTATTCTGCTAAAATAAGTGCGTAAAATACGCCAATACGCACCTTATCTGGAACTCTGGTTTTATTTTTGTCTTCTATCTCAATAAAACATGGTTTTACAGCACTTTAGAAGAAACATTTTCTTTCTAAAATACTGTAAAACCACGTTTTTGCAGAGAAAAAAGGAAAATAAATATCAGAGGACAAAATGAATACAGCATTGTGAGTGTTAAGCAAGCTATGCAATGTTACTTTGCAGCTGGACTGGAATGGTTTCATTCTACATGTATAGTGTATAGGTTGATGCCACATCTACAAAATAAGGCGTGTTGAGTTTCCAACAAGTGTAGTCCTAAATCGGTCTAAATCTGCAGTCGGATCCAGGTTTACAGTGCTCACTATTGTGTGTCCGAACCATTCTGGATACTCCAGTAACTATTAACTGGGTTCATAGAACAACACAGATGTAACCACATATCGCTTTGATAGTAAACAAATGAGAGATGTCCAAATGGGAGATAATCCATGACCCAGGGGTCGAAACAAAAATAATAATAAACTTTTGCGCATCTATTCATCATAAGGAAGCTACATACCAAGTTTCAGGTTACAAGGCAAAATTGTAGTCTGTAGCTAGTACGGTTTAAAACTTTTACGACTTACAAGGTTGGTGACAGATCATGAGATGGACGGACAGAAGGGATGGACGGACAAGTGTAGCACTAATTGCTCCCTCCACTATTGTTGCGGGGCATAAAAAGTAGACGTTTATATCAGGATACATTGCAACACGAGTGTACTAGCAGATCAGAAGCTACACTGGTCAAAAACACATTAGCCAATGTTTTATCATGGTCGGGTCATACATATTGGGCAGGCAGCTGAGAAGTGACCGTAGAATGTGTTTGGCCATACCTGATCATAACTGTGCATAACCCTACAACAGGTTGATTCCAATTTGTTATTTATAACAATACACATTGGTCAACGGATTGAATAGCGACCAACATGTCCCTTGATCAGACTGATCTCTACGTTGATCGCATATATCATAAGGTACATTTTCTCAGCCGGGGGCCCATAAACCATATAAATTATTTTCCACTCGTGTCCTTTGAGCTTCCTGGCGAATTGCCGAACTCGCGTCCGAGGGCTTGATTTGCTAGCGTAAGAAGGTTCAGTGCAGCTTCCTTATCGTGTGAACTATCCTCATTCATCAATGGGTGATACGATCGTCCCTCAATGCTCTCACGCAACTTCGCACGCTCAGAATCACCCAAACTTTCAGGCTTGTTAACAACAGTTGGTTTAACCTGTCCGTTAACGTTTAGAAAACTTACGCTTGTGGCAGCTGCACTGTTGGTTATGGTTTGTGTAGGAATATGTGACTTCAATTCCGACAACGACGGCGTGCTGATTTTTGGTGATATAATGTTTGAAGTAGAAACCGTGTTTATATGACCTTGACCTACAACTGAATTACCATTGTTACCTGGTTTACTGTCCTGTCCGGCGACCTTAGGACACACTATGTAGCCGCTAGAATACACCATGGGCTTTAGAACAAACTGTACGTTGCCAATCCAAGGTCGTGTCACAGGCTGACTGTTGGTTGTTGTTTCGGCAACACTTGAGCTGGGTACACTGGGTAGCGCGAGTGTTCGGATTAAATTAGTGGTACCCGGCTTGTGTGGATACGAATGGTCAGCATGCGAGACCGTTGCACTGATTTGCGATGTTTTCACTGATTCGACTGGCGACTGATTTAACTGTCTCTTAGATACCGTCGTGTCTGTTTGCTGAATTATTGGTGGTACTTCTAATCCCACGGTCGGGGTAGGCACATTCATTGCCGTATTTGTCGCCTGTCCGATTTTGGTGAGTGTCTGTTGAATTTGTTTAGGAGTAAGAGTTTGGTTTGCGATTTGAACTTTTGCTTGCGGCATTAATTTTAGAACTCCATTATCTAAGGTTACCGGTACCCCTTGGCCAGTTACCAGTTGACCGCCAATGCTGAATAGCATGAGCTTTTGCTGCTGGGAACCGGAAATTGGGGACGCTTCTGTAGTTGACGCTATGGTTGGATTTACAACAGGAGCTTCAAGCGTTGCTCGATTAACTTGGTTCTGAGCTGGAGCCATTATGTTTGAATTTGAATTCATGATTATGCCACAAGGCCTAGGTGGGTCTATAGTCGTGGATTGTACCGGACCATTAGTGGCAGGCAGACTGCTAGTGGCAATGGTACTGACACCAGCAGGAGGAATGTGCGACTTGTTTGGTGCCATCATAAACTTATATGATGGATGTGCAAGTTCTGGGACATAATTTGTTGGAGTTGAACCAATTACTGTGACTGGTGTATTCAGCTGTTGCTGCAATAGTACTGGTTTCACCTCGGGAACAGACCTCGCTATCATAGGTGTTTTTGTCTGAAGCTGGGCAGCTGCTAACTGCTTCACAATCTCAGAGGCTGCAGATAACGATCTCAGGTTTTCTGCCCCGTTTTGTGGTGATCTCATAATAAAGGGTCCTGCCAAGTTGGGCTGAGGGGCAATAACTGTGTTTAACTGTGTCGTCCTAACTGTGGCCTCCCTTTTAATGCCAAGGTGAGCAGCCGGTGGGAAGTTTGCGAGCTGGGGAGCACTGGTTCCCGCATGGACTGTGGGACCAGCAGGAATGGCCAACGAGCCCTGGGGTTGGCTCACCATGGCCGGTGACAGCAACAGTGGGTTCACCATCTGCTGCAGGCCAGAGGTACTGAGACCAGCGGGCTGTATGGCGAGGGTCTGGGGGATAATCCCAGGGCTCTGTAACGGAACACCAGGCTGGAGGATGTTCAACCCCAGCTGGTTTACGATGGGGCTCGTTAGCTGCATCCCGGGTCCCTGCATTATATACCCCGGGGGTAGATTAATGAGGGGCGAGGTGGTGACGGTTACAGGGGCCAGGCCACTGGACATCGTGGATGGGAGAATATAGCTAGAGCTCGCGATGGGAGACTTTAGCATTGTATTGCTGGCATGAGGCTGAGACATGAACGGAACACTACCAGTCAGTGTTGACAAACCAACAGATGGGGCAAGTCCTAATACAGGAGCCTTCGGTGCAATGCAAGCTACAGAGATCGGAGAAACTGGCGATTTGGAGATTTGTCGACCAACCACCGGCTGATTAAAGTTCATCATTGTTTTTGATGTGGCTGGAGCTATGGGTATTGTATGTGTTCCGGAGGCCTTCATGATAAGATTGCTTTGTGATGAAGCCTGTATATGTGACACAGAAAAGCCAGCTGGCTTCATGTTACTCTCCCTTATCCCACTCTGCTGGTTCGGAGCAATGGAATTTATGATAGTTTGATTTTGTAAAAGTTGGCTGCCTTGAGTAGATGCCAACTGGTTTTGTACAATTTGCGAAAAACTGTTTTGTGGTGGTACTTGCTTTAATGTCTGCTGCCCCATTTGGTTCAAAAGAGCAGTGGCAGGCTGGGTACCAACTGGTTGTGTCTTGGGAATTACAAATCCTTTTGGTGTAACATAACCTTGTACCAGTCCTTGGGAAGTGAGCAGCGTTTGTGGAACTATTTTCGTCAGCACATTTTTCCCGCCAATATTTTGAACGACAGCCATTGCCTGTGTTGCGGCCACGTTTGTCCCTCCAGCAGCTCCTGGCGGTGTGGTGAGACGAGCACAGTTATCTACAGACCCAGAACTCTGTGTTACAACCTTCGGTGCAACTGGAATTGGCGAGCGCATTGTTTGTATGGTTTTAGTCACGTTTCGCCTTGAAGCAACTGAGGGGAGGGTTGTTGGCGAAGGCACTTTTATATTCACGGTTGGCAATGTTGTAGGAACGGTCGTTACAACAGCTCTCACAGCTGAATCCAGAACGGCTTTACTGGGTAACTTGATAAGCGATGGGAATGACTTGGCTCCAGCAGCACTCGTCTGTAGTAGCAGTGAGTTTAACTTGGCTGGTGATATCGATGTGTACACACATTGCACAGGCTTTGTGCCCATCATTGCAGGCTGTTGACTGGCTAAATTCGTCAAAACTTTAACTTCTGAATCATTTGCATCAGTCACATAGCTAGTAGTTGCTGAGTCGGGAGTGAGTTGAATATCATCCATGAAGGTAGTGTTCTGTGATGGGGAAACGGAACACATTACCTGGTTGCCGGCAGCCTCTGTAGAACTATACAGAATTGGTACATTGTTAGTCAGAACTGGAGAAAGTTTTTCTTCACCATATTTCCGTTTGTCAAGAAGAGTTCTGACTGTTTCATTACTGGGGTACCGGGCCAATCTATTTTCCACATATCGCTGCATCTCTGCACCAGTCACAGTATTTGTTACACCCGCTGTCTTTGCATATTGATCATCTGTTGATGGGTTAGCAAGTTTCAGACTGGATGGAGGTAAAACAATGTTTTGTCCATGAATTATGTTTGATGTTTGTGTGTCTGTTCTGCCCAGCAGCTGACTTTCACTAGACAGGTTCCCGTCGTTTTCAAACTTAACTGATGCAATTAATCCATCCGTACTTGTTGGGCTTTTGACTGTCTGTCTTCTGGCTTCGATGAGCAGAGCATTTCCACTCCCCTGCGTCGGCATAGCACTAACAATGCCACCAGACGCCACCCGGGTCCTTTGACCACTGGTTTCCACTGGATGTGGGGACATTTGTGACACCGCCATCTGGATGGGAACGTTTTTGATGTTCGACACGACATTCCTTGTGTTCCCCTCCTCCTCCATCGGGATAAAGAGAATACTTTCCTGGTTTGGTCCACTCTGCAGCTTGGCCCCTCGTGTCGCCAACAACTGCTGGACAACGTTTATCGGGAGGGTGCTGGCATTCGCCGCGTAGTATTTCACTTTCCCTGAAGGCGTGAGCATGGTTGCTGTCGGCATCGCAACAATCGGTGGTTTAACTGTGTTTGCCTGTTTCTGTGGAGTGGTGTGAATCAGGACTTGCTTCTGTGGAATTTGACCTTGACCTGGTGGAGAGTGTAGGGGGAGCTGGATCTTCACAGGAGTCTTCAGTTGATCAGGGTTGGTAGATGCTTGAGGGAGCAGTAGTTTCTGTGGTGTTTGCCCTGAAAAAAAAGGTTATCAAGGTAAACGCGAAAACTTAACATTGAAAATGGCTAAGTCGACTGCGCGAAAAAAATGGGTCAAGTTAAAAAAAAAGTAACATGTTGGATAGTGATATGTGGTGGCCACCCCTTGATTATGAAGCTGTGAAAGTTTGGTGGTCCTAGGTGGTACAGTAACAAAGAAATGGACTCAAACACGAAAACTTAACATTGATTGTGGACGTCGCCAGCCGCCCACCCGCCCGCCCGGCTTTCGCCAATCCCATAGCCTGGATTTTTTTTTTAAAAAACCTGGCTAATAAAACCGTATACAGAATGGCCACCAGTGTAGACTATGAGCATGTATTTCTTTTGTTTACTTTCCATGAGCTAGTAAATTTTCTTTCACAAACATATTAAGCCCCATTTCTCCAGTCACAACCACATATCACAGACTAGAAATCTGGCACACAAATGCCTCTGCTGGCAGCCAAAGAAAACGAGGGCACTTTGGGCTTAGAGGGGGCCCCCCAGGATCGTGGATTTGTCACAGCATAATAGAGGACCATCAGAGGAATGCATGTGTGAAATATGAAGCAGTTACATGAAAGGAAACAGAAGCAAGGCATTGTTATCAGTAAGCTAATCCCCTCGCTAGCAGCCTTGGTAATTCAAAAAGTTATTGAATAAAAACACATTTGCCACAAACAAGGTGAACAAAAGTCCTCAGTGACCTTCACCTTGGGTGGTCGTATGTAAAACAAAGCACTATCCCTACACACACATGGTGGCCAAATATTATCAAAATTGGTGAAACGGTTCATAATGTAAGTTATTGAACAAGAGTTGTCAGAGGACAACGAAGCGCGCCCTGTGGCAGCAAAGGAACCGAGGGCACATTTGAACGTGGATTTGCCACAGCGCAGTAGAGGAACCTTGGAGCAATGCGAGTGTGAAATATGAAGCAAATCCAAGCAAGGAAACAGAAAATATAGGCCATTATTTACCCGAGCGTCCGAGCGTTAAGGTTTTGAGATGCACAAAGTATGTGACCTTGACCCTGGGCTTAGAAGGGGCGGCACAGACGTGAATTTGCCACAGCGCAGTAGAGGACCCTTGGAGCAATGCATGTGTGAAATATGAAGCAAATCCAAGCAGAGAAACAGAAAATATAGGCCATTATTTACCCGAGCGACTGAGCGTTAAGGTTTCGAGATGCACAAAGTATGTGACCTTGTCCCTGGGCTTAGAATGGGCGGCATGGATGTGGATTCGCCACAGCGCAGTAGAGGACCCTTGGAGCAATGCGTGTGTGAAATATGAAGCAAATCCAAGCAAGGAAAAATATAGGCCATAATAATTTTTGAAGACGGACAGATGGAGACGGACGGACAGGCGGACGGACGCCTACGACGCCGAGGGTATGCCATAAGCACGGCTTCCTTCAGAAGGCACGCTAAAAATGGAAGGTGTTATGAACGTACGCATGCACGTATGTACAATGACTAACGCTATATCCCCTCTTGTCTGTTGGCGAGGGGATAATTGTCGGAGACATTTACCCGAGTCTTAAGTTTTTTTGTGACGGACGGAATGTACAGACGAGACGGCGGTAACACTATATGCCGCCCGCTTACCATTCGATGGCGGGGGCCTAACTAGAGCAAGCGAGAAGGCGCTCAATGATACCCTTGGGCATGCAGCACTATAGGTGGAGCAGTTTGGCGCAAAATTGTGAAGAATGATGTTAGTAAGACATCAAGCAAATATGAAACATTAAATGAGAAACAGAAATTACAAGAAAATATGAATGATTTTGACCTTGGGGTGAAGGTAAACTGGTAAAGTGGAGCATTTTACACAGAATTATGCCTATTCGGCCAATGATCGTGAACTCACCGGCTGCGGTCTGTGGCAGTATAGGCTGTAGCGTGGACATCCCCGCAGACTGTGATATACCGGTCTGTGTCCCCCCGGGGGCTCTAGCCAACAGGTGCTGGATCATCGGGTGCTGGCTTTGCTTAGCTGTTGCCATGGCGATCTTCACTGGTTGCCCGCTGGACTGTGCCTGACTGGCTGGGGGAGAAACGAGCCTGATGCTTTGTATATTCTGTACACCAGTCGGCAGAACACCAGTTAATAACGTTTTCTGACCTTGTGCCGTCTGAATAATTATCTGGCTGGCTGTTGTATTCGTACTCGTTGCCATGGTGATAGTTTTTAGTTGTTTCAATATGTCGGAATAACTCACTAACACAGGTTTACTTGGCGTAGTAACGGTAACATTAGTCGACGTGACGACCACACTAGGCTCCGTCTTGATAATTGATTTCATTTTCTTCGCCCCAAACTGGTCTTCAACGTTATTCGGAATGATTCTCCGTTTACGTAACCGACCTCGCTGACTCACGTCACTCTCGTCAAAGTCGTCCAGTTTGACCGGTGTACTACAGCCCGACACGTTTGCCCGGCAGCCGGGTTTATCGCCCGGAGGACCCGGTTTATTTTTCCTCTGACTGTCGTTGTTGTCGTCACTCTCGTCACCCGATGTCCCGGACTGGGTCTCCTCGTCTGTCGTGTCCCAGCTATCCACGTCCTGAAACACAGATTTAAGTTGGGGTATCTCATCTCCAAATCAGGAAGTTTGATTGTCAATCAAAGTGACTGATTGTGAGCACGAGTCAACACGTTCTGACCATATATTCAATTCTCATGCTTGAAAGCAGGAAGTTTGATTGGCCGAGGCTGAGCTGTGCTCAGTCTCGGCCAATCAAAGTACCTGACTTTGAACATGAATTTGGGTAATATGCTTCATAGAAAGTTCATAAATGTCCTGAAACAGACGCAACCTAAGTTGGGATATCTCGGCTCTAAATAAGTCACTTTGATTGGCAGAGGCTGAGGCCCTGTTAGAACTACAGTCTACACTCGTTACCTCAAGCTCTCTTATTAAAGTCAAACAGCTGATAACTCAAATGATAAGTCAAATTCATGGTTCCAAGTACATGCCTTCCTATATAATAACTCCTGTTAACTCAAATGTTCAGTAACTCGGTAAGCCCTTGGACTTTCAGTAGACGAGCGTCGACTGTATAGAGCTAGGGCCGTTGGTACGTACATCGAGTGGTTCGACGTAATCCTCCTTCTCCTTGCGCAGGCGGATGCGGGCACGCTTCGTGGCCATCACCAACTTGGACTCCCAGGGTTCGAGCTCCTTCAGCAGGAACTTTAGACGACCGTGCAGCAGTACGACACACCGCTTCCTGCTGGCAATTGCCTACAATCAATTGATTACTTAGTAAAACATGGGGAGATTGATAAAAAGAGAATCTCAAACTCGTTTCCATTTGATGAGAGCTATGAAACGAGTCGCGCACAATTTATGCACCAAGCCTCTGGCGAGTTTCATAAATCTCATATCAAATGGAAACGAGTTTGAGATTATGTTTATCACACAACTTCACACCCCAAATAGCGGAAAACTTGGAGATGCCCGATACATTTAAGTGAGAAGATGCCATTGACTATTTTCGCATGGAGTTGAAAATCTCCACGGAGAAAAATAGTTTTAATACTTGGCAATAAATAAGTTATAAATATGCCATATTATAGCTTCCCGTTCTTTGTATGCTCTTCATATTACCAAACGTTAGCGCATTTTAACAATTTTAGTGATTTTAATTACTGATTAGGAACCGACGCTGCTAATGACGTTTGAAACATGATGACGTCAACAACGTTGCTTTGTCGCACCATTGAGGATGTTATTTGGAATGTCTTCGTTTTAATTAATTTCACATAATATTGGCGCATAATACGAATACGATATGTTTGTTTGTTGATTGGTGTGTAAGGCCGGGCAAACAGGTTCGATCCCGTTTTAACCTGCTGCATTGGAGGGAAAATCCCAAAATCAGAACGGAATATTTACACCGAGAAAAAATATATTCAGCCCTGAAATTAGAATAACCTGACCTGGTGCCAGGTCCATACCACACCAAAGTCAATTGGCCCCTTCCCTAAATTAGGTTTACGAATAATCGTAATACTCACATACTGGGTATAACCAGATTAAACTGTCACATACAATCATTAAATTAGCAATCGCATACTCCCACCTGCCACCCACCCCCATTCTATAACCGACGCAAAAATGTGTTTATGCAACACGGAGTGCCGCTCCAGTGTGATCTGTGCCGTTATATTGCCCATCCTACCTGCTCCTTCTTGCTCCGCTTGTTCACGATGGGTTCTGGTTCATCAAACTCCTCCGCCAGTAGGCGTAGACCTTCCACACTGTCGCTTAGCAACTCAAACTCGTCTACATCCGGCACCTGGACAGGTAATAAATGATAAGACATTTTAGTAAATAACAGTTTCGGATGATGATTGTGTTATTGTATAAGCACAAATGAGACATGCCATGTGATTTTGTACCTAAGAACATGTGCTATATCTCATGTGAAAAATATGTACAAAATTTACCATAGTTTCTGTAATATGACATCAGAAGTTGACAAAATGTTCATAGCAAATGCGGAACTCTATTACACATTTGCCAAGACACTTAGTCAAATTTCGGCGTCATTTAACAAAAATACCAGTTTCAAATGACGATCAAGATCTACCTTGGCCAAAAATGCGCTTGTGACTGTTATGACATGTGCAACCAGTGTAGTCTAGGACCAGCCTGTGTATCAGTGCAGTCAGGGCTATGATGTTCACCATTTAGACGAAGAATCCATAATGTTAACAGCAAAACAATTAGATCCTAATCCATCTTTGTAAATGTGTAAAATAATAAGGCGGGCTCCAGATAAGTTTTCTGTCTAACATGTCTAAATAGTATTATACCCATTCGGCACACAAATGCAACCCGTGGCAGATTTAATAGAGAAACTGTGGCAAAGTGATAAGTATTCACAAGCACATTTATGAAGGTCAAAAGGTCATATGAACAGCAGTGTGGATGTGTTGAATTTGTCTAGTATAATGTATTGAACTATTAAAGTAATCCATCAAGGGATATAGAAGTTATAACAGAAATAAGAAACTTAATGTGTGAAAAAGTTGTGAAGATCAAAAGGTCAAGGTCATATTAAGGGCAGCATGGATGTGTGACATTTGTCCACAAGTATGATATATTGAAATATTGAAGTAATCTATCAAGGGATATAGACGTTATGACAGAATTGAGAAACTCCGGCGAACTTCTTAATGTGTGAAAAAGTTCAGTTGTGTAGGTCAAAAGGTCAAGATTATATTTAGGGCCGCATGAATGTGTGGCATTTGTCCACATGTACAATGTATGCTGTGTTGAAATATTTAAGCAATCCTTCAAAGGATATAGAAGTTATGACAGAATTGAGACACATGGACGGACACACAGACCAAACACTATATGCCTCCAGCTCTACCGAGACCATAAAAATTTACTTATTTGAGCTGCAACTTATTATTATGTAAGTAAATTTCAACTTGATACTGTTTATTACACTATTTTCACTACTCAATTCGAAAATCAATGCATATTTACACATAGCTGTGAGTATTTTGTACTCAAACTTTTGGTAATCAATGCATATTCTGCTAAAACAAGTGCATAAAATATGCCAATACGCACCTTATCTGGAGCCCTGATACAGAGAAACAATTGTTGAGACTGTCATTATGTCCCTTTTCTAGAATAGTGACTCTTAGTGCAGTTTCAACAATTGTATCTTCTTATACCAAAATATCATAATTTACCTTTTCTTCTTCTTCTGATTCCACTTCCTCCTCATCTGCTTCCTCCTTCACTTTGGATTCACCCACTTCTTTAAGTACGTCCTTCTTCTCTTCATCATCATCCATTTCTTGTTTAATCTCTTGCTGTTCCACTTTAGTCAGTGATTCAGCGATATCAGTCTTTGTGGCTGTTGCTAATTCTGCTGAAACCATAGATTCAACATTTTCATTCTTCACCTTGAGTACAACGTTCATAGCCTCGCTTGCAGAATTAGATTCACTAATTTCAGGTTTTACATCTGACAAAACTTCAATCGTTTTAATGAGAGCTTTGTCGTCGGATTTATCGCCATATTCATTGTGATCTTCTGGCTCTATTTTAACAGTCACTTCCTTTTTTGTTTCATCTGCAACTGTAATATCAAATACACCCTTCATTTTATTAGTACCATCAATCTCTGGGAAGTCTACCGCATCGTTTTGTTTATGAATGGATTTAGTAACATCCGACTCATTTGTCATTTCCATGTCCCCTTCTTCATCTAGTTCCCCAATTCCATTAGTTCTAATTGTTTTACATGCCCATATGTTAGATGTTGAATGGTTCACTGAATTGTGTATGGTGTTCACCACAGTAGACACAGTTTTATCATAATGTGCAGTGGAAACATCGCTTGCAAGATCGCTATCTCTGTACTTGTTAGAAATTCTACCACAAATTTCTTTATCATGATTATCTAGCACATCCGAGTGAGGAACAGAATCTGTACTTGGTGGAGGTTTTATAGAATTATCATAGTTTTCCGACATATTTGAGTCATGATCCTCCACAATAGTTAAGTGAGGACTGTCCATTTCCGACCTGGTATCCGAGAAGTTGTTCAGGCTGTCTGACATCTGATCAAAGATAGGCACAAAGCCTTTGTCTGGTTGTGATGTCTCTGTAACAGTGTCACACTTCCTAATGGCACTATCATTATTGGGAATGTCAGCAGAATTGTCAGCGAGAGATTCTGTCCAGTTCATACGGTTACAAGATGCATTTTCCACATTTGAAGTCTCAATATTTTGACTACTGTTTGTATTATCTGGAGAATCAGTAATATCGTTCAATGGCAATGATCTATTTGTTTTGTAGCTGTTCGTGAAAAGATCCTTTGTATCACAACTGTTTTCATCATCAACACTACTTGACACTGAATTCTCGTCACACGTAAATTTTGATTTAAATATTCGTAAATTAGCACACATGGGTTGACTGTTTTCGCCAAAAGCACTCGAGTTAGAGTTAGAATTCTCGTCAAACAAGAAGTTATTCAGATTACGACTAGCACCGGGCTGAGGCATTATGTCCTTGAAGAGTCCGAGTTTCCTTGTGCTCCGGCGCAACCCCAAATCCAGCCCGATCAATGGACTCGACTCGCGCGAAGCGTCACTCCTGTGTTCAAGCCTAGCACTTCTACGAAGTCCCAGATCTCGTGGACTTAAATAAGGACTAGATTCGCGGGAGCAGTCTCGCGAGCTAAAAGCACTGGTTGTCTCGCTGGGCTCGTGGTCACTTCTATCACAGTATGGAATGGTTATATCGCTACAGCTGCTCAGGTGGTCGGCGGGTATATCGTCACCGCTGTCGGCGACGGCGTCCTTCGTGTCAGAGTCGTCTCCCTTGTCAGTGGTCACCTCAGTCTCGTCATCAGCATCGCTAGTCGCACTGGACGAGTCGGAGGATCCGGTCGCCTGCGGAGGTGTTATTGTCTTTGGTGTCTGAAAATACAGCCGACAGAAAATGAACAGTATTCTCTACATAATAGTATAGACATGGCTGTAACTGGAGAAATGGGGTTTACAGGATTTGTGCTTCTCATCAAATAGCACTCGTGTAGACAATCTGTAATGCTTGTTAGAAGCACGATGTGTGTTTCATTGATGAAATGGCAAACAATGTAGACACTGATCAGAATGTGCGAATGTACAGGCCGATCTGGATCTACTTTGATTGCCCCATTTCTCCAGTCACATATAGAGAATAGCAGGATAGTGTCTATCCAAGGCAAGGCTAGGAAATGTGTAATGTTTCCAAGCCGATCCTGATAAAAGCGATATCAAAAGGCTTTGGTCTTACTATCTGTTTCACGAAACCTGTCCAAATTGTACGGCCATATAAATAATGAAAAAACTATTTTTTTTTTCTATATTAAATTATAGCAAAATTAAAAAATGAGCCTACTTTTTTCATAGTATTTCCATCCCACTTTTTTTACTTTGGTTCAATATAGATTTTATTGCGAAAAAACAATTTCCAAATGTTAAATCCCCATAGACATCAGAGTGAAGATGTCTGGGGATTTAACATGGGGAAATTTTTCTAATTTCAGAAATAGTGGAACGATTTTCAAAATTTAACTTTTGTTTTCTTAGTTATCTAGCTATATTTCAGAATCAGTTACAATTTTTTTTCGTTTTTCGACTCCTCCTCCAGGTTCTCCACCTCAAGTTAAATTCCCATAGAAAACTCATTTTTCGTAATAAAATCAATATTTCACCAAATTTCACGAAATAAAAAGGCTCATTTTTAAATTTTGATACAATTTAATATTATTGAAAAAAAATGTTGTTTTTGCATTGCTAATAGGGCCGTAAAATTTGGGCAGGTTTCATGAAACAGACAGTAGGCATCTGACTCTACCGCAGACAGTAGTAAGTATTCTCTATAACAATAGAGATTTATTGATTGATCGTTGTATGTAAGGTCACATACATGCGGGACACACAATACGATTTTGTACCATCGGACATCTGCATAATTTCATTAAATATGTTTAGAAATTTATAATATTTTCCGTGTATTGCGTCGGAAGTTGACCAAATTGTCAGGGTACATGCGGCATGTACAGTTGAACCTGTGAACAATGGCCAGCCACGGGAAGTGGCCAAATTGGCCGTTGTTCACAGGTGGCCGTTGTTCCAAGGGTCAAACATGTTCCCGGTTTCACAACAAAGTCGGCCAGTTTGCATTCTATTGTAATCTATACTGTATGCATGCATAGAAAATGTCTTGGCTGTATACACTTCCACCTGACGATTCGTTATTGCACGATCGTGGAGTGGGTCTGCTTTTTATAAATTAAAAATTGCATAAAAATGGCAAAAATTGTCAATTAAATGAATTTTGTTATGTCATCTCATTTTGTTGTTATTGTTTTTTAACCTGGCCTAGCTTTGGAAATTACATGTATATTCAAAGGGAAGTAATTTTCTTCATGATAAGTACATCCCGCGGTTTGCTTTGGTGCACCATTTAATAGCTTGTCGTAATTGCACGTAAGTGGTTTAATTAATAGCATGACCATTAGTATTTTACCTTCTTATTCTCAATTTCACGCCATCATTAATGGTCACATAGTCTTTATTAAAGTGATAGCCTGTGTGACGCGGCCTGTGAAAATCACGATTTTTTTGTAACAAAAAAAATTAATTGAATGTGTCAATTTGAGTATTAATGGATAAACCCACACAAGATACGTGTCAATTTGAGTATTAATGGATAAACCCACACAAGATACGTGTCCAAACTGGCAGAGAACACCAGGCTTATTTGATTTCTGTCCAATGTGTATCCTGATCAAGCCCGAATTGTAAACCATGGGCAGACTACGCGAATCCACCGCCTGGTCATCTCATTTTGTTGTTATTGTTTTTTAACCTGGCATAGCTTTGGAAATTACATGTATATTCAAAGGGAAGTAATTTTCTTCATGATAAGTACATCCCGCGGTTTGCTTTGGTGCACCATTTAATAGCTTGTCGTAATTACACGTAAGTGGTTTAATTAATAGCATGACCATTGCTAATGCAATAAGCCGGGATTTGTCAGAGATAGAGACCCAATTCACATAAACATGTTTGTCATGTCACTTTAGACTGGTTCCCGGTAGTATTGTTTGACTAGGCGTGCATCAGACAGGGTACCAGTCTAGTGACGAATATGAGACAGACGTCAGCAAACGCGTGTATTGATCTTTGATATGGCTTTGTGCCCCGCTGGGTGAAATTTACGAGTGGTAAAACTTGACACCGCGGTGTGTTTGATGTTAGCCTGGGCCCGGTTGTTCAAAACATCCATTAGCTTAACGGACTGTTAAATCCTTAACTGAATGGTTAAAATCTCTGTTTTAACAGAGATTTTAACCATTCAGTTAAGGAGTTAACAGTCCGTTAAGGATTTAAGTCCGTTAAGCTAACTGGTGTTTTGAACAACTGGGCCCAGCTGACTTAGGCCTGCCACTTTAGACGAATCAGCACCATGTAAACACAGTTTGCAAACTAATGATGGAGTTCTATAACTTATGTGGAATTGCATTATGCATATTTGAATACACGACACATAATTAATACATATCGGGAATCACCGCTAATGGTGTCATGCAATATTTTTCATGGACATTTTTAAAATGACACCGACCGATATCTGGATATGGGCAAGGTAAATCTTTTCAAAAGAGAATTCAAATGATAGCGGCCAGATCGTGATTTCCTTGCCGACAAAAATGTGAAATGGCCGCTACAAAAATTCCGCGTGGGAATGAAAATCGCTGGCAGCTGGTCGCAGTTTGGGGGTGGCCGTTATTCCAAGGTCTTATAAAGAACAAAATTGGACGGGGTATATTTAACTGGCCGCTGTGGACAGGTGGCCACTATTCCCAGGTGGCCGTTAGCACAGGTTCGACTCTACTCATAAATTATTTCTGAAAAATATTGTAAATTTTGTAAACGTATTTAATGACATTACGCAGATGTCCGAAGGTACAAAATCACATGGCGTGTCTCATATGGGAATGTATGGGGAAGCATCACCAATTAAGCACTGATTTACAATAACAAGAAAATGTGGCCTGTCGACACAGAAATGCCCCCGATGGCAAACTTCTAGCTGGACCCACTGAAGGATGGAAGGACACGCAGTCGAAACACTACATACCTCCTGGCTCTACCAACAGCAGGGGAATACATAGAGAATAGTAGGTTAGAGCCGTGAATGGGAAAAAAATATCTGGCAAGGCTTAGGAAACGGGATGGGCGAGGCTCTGCCGAGCACATCCCGTTTTCGTGCCGCGCTAGATATTTTTTCCCATTCACGGCACTAACCTGCTATTCTATTTATCCCGTCAACACCTACAAATGGCTTTAAAAAGCAAAAAAATAACCCCAGCCACCGCACATATTCATACGCAGTGATTAGGTCGTATCGACAGGATATCAAAAATGTTTCACGGCATAGTGTTTCACGCGGCATGGTGTTTCACGGCACATACGCACCGTGTTGATGGGATAAACATTTTTACGAGCCTTGCATAGGGGACGAGGGTGAGGTGTGGGTCCGGTCCTGCTCCTAAGGTCAGTGTAAAACCGTTTTGTGTCTTACCTGTCTGAGTCGACTAGGCCTCTGCCGTGTAGGGACGGGGGAGACAGGGGGCTTCACAGTCCGTTTCTCTTTCTTCCTCCGCTTCTTGGGCGGAGGTTTGTACACCAGGGGGAACTGAAACAGGCCAGTTTAGATATTATACCACATCTCTCTTAATGGGTTTAACGTCCCACCAACAGCTAGGGTCATATAGAGACGGGACTGGGGGCTTCACAGTCCGTTTCTCTTTCTTCCTCCGCATCTTGGGCGGAGGTTTGTACACCAGGGGGAACTGAAACAGGCCAGTTTAGATATTATACCACATCTCTCTTAATGGGTTTAACGTCCCACCAACAACTAGGGTCATATAGAGACGGGACAACAGTTTAAAGTCTCATCCGACAGACCAGTGGGATGGAAATACTATGAAAGTATTTTTGATGCCTAAGACGAGGTTTGAACCCACAACTGCCGGATTGGAAGTCAGGTGTTCTAACCCCTAGGCCACAATCCATCCCTATACCACATCTATGTATTTCGTTTATGTTGATTACAGAAATTTGTCTGCGTCTTGATAAATGGGGCTTATAGGATTTGTGACCAGTGTAGTTCATGGTTAAATAGCACATTCATGTAGCCGGGTAACGATCTATACTGTTTGTTAGACGAATGATGGGCATTTCATTGATGGAATGGTGAATAGCGCAGATCCTGATCAAACTGTGACGATGCATAGAATGATCTGGAGCCACACTGGTTGCAAAAGCGTTATAGGTTTTATGGCCCCATTTCTCCAGTCACAGCCACACACGATAATTTCTGTAAATTTTATGAAAATTTCAGCGCACATGTGGAATGGAATTCCGTGTGTGCTCTGCAATTGTCGTCCACTTTAGACATTGTTTACAAAAATTATCACAGATTTATTGGCTGCATATGCTCAATAAATGTAAATCCAATAATTGTTTACAAGAAAACATTGTTAATGTGAAATTTACAAAGACTATCATAATTTTGCACTTGCGAACATTTTAGTCGTACAAAGTTTAGTGAAACGGCCCCCTGATCAATGGATAATGTAGGTGCTGACATTGACCACATTCTTGCAGTTTTAGCAGCATTATGAATGACTCAAGAGTTCACATGTTGCATCAATGTAGAAAACAAGTGCAAACAGGGACATGTGACACTACTGTCTGTTCCACATTTGCTACCGACAAACTTTTGGCTATTAAACACATTAAATCAAAAATAATATGTAAAAGTAAGTACTTTTTTATCAATAACAAAAGTCACCCTCCCCAAAAATTGTATTAACATTATTTCGAAAAAAATGAATTTAACATGGGGAGTAAATTTCCAAAAAATTTCGTTTTTTGTTCCTTAGGATCAAAAAATAAATAATTGGAAATTGACTCCGAAACCTGGCGAGATCGCTTGAAAATGATGTAACTAAGAAAACAAAAGTTAGATTTTGAAAATCGGTCCACAAATAAAAAAAATATTTTTTAGCCCCCATGTTAAATTCCCATAGGAAAATCATTTTTTTCGCAATAAAATCAATATTTGAGGAATTTCATCACATGTTTTTTGTGGAGGGCGACTTTGTTATTGATGAAAAAGTACTTATTTTAAATAAATTTTAGATTTAATGTGTTTAATGGCCAAAAGTTTGTTGGCAGCAAAACGTGGAACAGACAGTAGTTTTCACAAATGTTGCAAGGTGATATTCATGGAATAATAGCATAGCAGAGCTATAATCTGCAGACCAGCGACATTGCTATGTCTCCGACTACAACCAAAATTAGGATTTTGAAGTCAACTATTGGGTTTTTGAGCAGTGTAGCTCCTGATCAGGTGAAATAAAATGGCTGCCAATCAAGAAGAAATCCAGACGCACTACAGCAAATCAGACTAAATGTTCAATCGTGTAGACCCTCATCACAATATACAAATGCTGACCTGGGTCTATACTGGTCACAATGCCAATAATGTCTATTTATATTTATAAATACCAGCCACTGTCACAGACTTACTTTCCGTTTGTTGTCAAATGTGTCTACATTTATCTCCAGTTTTGGATATTTGAACGGCGCCTGTCGGTATATGCGGAGGTCGGCCCCGCAGAACTGTGGGAAATGGATGTATCGCCAGCCGTCGCCATCGGTTCCCAGCACGTACTCCCGCTGGTCGGAGAGCGGGTGAAGTTCTATCGTCTCTCGCAGCGAGTCCTGGCAATGCTGCAACATTTATTGACAAAACCAGGTTAGTGTATTTTGATATCAAGTTTATCTGAGGGCCGTTTCACTAAACTTTGTATGACTAAAATGTTCGTAAGTGCAAAATTACGATAGTCAGTAAATTTCACATTAACAATTATTGGATTTACAATTATTGAGCATAGGCTGCATATGCATATGCAGCCTATGCTCAATAAATGTAAATCCATCAATTGAAATTTCCAGACGATCCTAAATTTTGACTTACGGACATTTTAGTGGTACAAAATTTAGTGAAACGGCCCCCAGGTGAGGCTAGAAACTAAGTTACGTGGCCGTGTAGGAATTCGGAGGCTCGCCGAGGCATTCCTACCATTTCCGAGAAAGCAGAAATACCTACCATTATAGCAGGCTGGAATGTTTTTATATTTACATGGAAGTTTCTCTGGTAAAGGTGAGGGAATTCCTACCATTCCCAACCCAAGATTGATACCAAATACAAATGCAGCGTTTGCTGAAAGAAAGACTTGTTTACGTTCCGTCCTCACACTGACATTATTCAGAAAACATAGTTTTTCATTTCGTATCGACTGCGACAGTGCGTCAACTCAGATTTTGTGAAAATATAGGGGCAAATTAGGGGGAAACTGTTGAAAATGTAGGGGTATTGATGACAAAATATAGGGGATTTTTAACAAAATATAGGGGATATTTGTCAAAATATAGGGCAATTTGGACATTACATTGACATGCTGTTCACCACTACTTGAATAAAATACCATGGATGGATGACACCTGCCTTTGTTGATTGTTATGATTGGTTGTAGACAAGAATGCATTAATGTATAGGGGTCAACACTGTTTTAGGTACCTATCTGAAAAGAACAGCAGCACAAATATTCAAACTCAGGGATTTCTTTTTGAAAATATAGGGGAAAAATAAAAAATGTAGGGGAAATACAAGAATATAGGGGCGTTTTCAAAATACATGTATAGGGGAAAAGTCAAAAATATAGGGGGACATAGCAATACAGGGGAAAGTTGACGCCCTGATGTGATACATTGTCTTACACATCGTTACATCAAAAACTGATACAAACTTTTAATATCAGGATGTACCCGTTATTTTAAATGCAGCAAATTAATATCTACCCCACAAGGCTATGATAGTGTAGATCATAATGGACCGGCTCACAACAAGCTGTCTCATGAAGATCTGCACCATTTGTGGCTACAAACAACATTGACAAGTCACATGGTGGTAGTGGGCTTGATTTCTATATTGTGAACAACGGCATCGGAACCTTTCTGTGCAATGGAACTCTCGACAGAGAGAACAAGAAATCCTAGGATAAATGTACATACAATTATCAGAGCTCCAGATAAGGTGCATATTGGCTTAGTTTACACACTTATTTTAGCAGAATACACATTGATGATCAAAAGTGTACAAAATACTCACAGCAATGTGAAAATATGCATTGATTTGCAAATTGAGTAATGAAAATACCGTAATAAAGTTGAAAATTTACTTAGTTGAGCTGCAAAAAGCAAACAGTGTTTGCTTTTTGCAGCTCAAATAAGTGAATTTTTAAATTTGCTTTATTTTTATCATTTGTTCCCTATTTAGTATTAAAGGAAGAAAATCAATTACACATTTGAAAACCTATTGAATTTGAAATATGGGGGTATAATACTCTTTAGATACAAAATTATTATTAGATATACATACCAGGCAGACATCACAGAGAGCCTTGACAATACACACACGCCGGTAATAACTCAACTCGTGGTACTTTCTCCTTTCGAGGGGGTTTTTCTCACCTACAAATATAGTACAGCATTCTATTTCCTGTCGAACGGGTAGTCATTAAATATGGTAATATGTAACTTATTGGCGTTAAACGTTGTAATATGTGAAATAAGTGAAACACAAATCCTGTCCAGCGATTGGCTTAGACAGTAGAGCAAACTATATTAAAGGTATTTGTGACAGGTTCATAACTCTGTGAAGATGTCTATGTGGATTTAACATAGAGAAATATATATTATATATTATCAATATTTGACTTAATTTCACCGATTCTTAAATTTTGATCAAATTTAATATTATCAAAAAAAAAATTGTTTTTGCATTGTTTATATGGCCCCACACGATGTATGGTCTTATGATTTACCATTACTTACCAACAACATCAAAGAACTGTGGCTCCACACCCAGCTTTAGGAACACCTGCAAATGGAGATGTACACAACAAATAAGAACCAGTTGAGATATGTATACTATTTAACACAGTGCACATATTGTATGTGTAACCAGTACAGGCCTTGACAAATCCATTTGTCCACTCCGATTGGCCAGTGGTAAAATTAGCCTGCAATACAGCAAGTTATATGGGCCACAATCTAAACAGCTATACCAAATATACGCCTGCAGACGCATGGTCAGTAAAGTGGATTTGGTTTATTGGTGTTTAACAGCCTATCAACAGCTATGGTCATGTAAGGCCGGGCCAACGGGTTCGATACCGTATATAACCTGCTGCATTGGAGGGAAACTACCAAAATCAGAACAGTAAAGTGAAACAAGGGTAGATAAATCTGTGAAAATCAGCTGGGTTATTGCACCTGCAGCCGATTTCATCAAACTTGCAAAGTATACTTATCTAGCAAAGTATACTTTGCGGGAGTAATCAATTATTTGTCCCGAAATGCATTATGTCATATAGAACTAACGACTGCATATAGTTGATGATTAAAAGTATGCAGAATTATTATACTGAATTTATTACATTATCACAGCCATTTTGGCTGTGATAATGTAATAAATTCAGTATAATAATTCTGCATACGTTTAATGCAGTGGTTAGTTCTATATGACATAATGCATTTCGGGAAAAATAAATGATTACTCCCTCAAAGTATACAAAATGGCTGAGAACCAAAGTACTTATTTTTTATGTCGTCTGCTGTTCATTTACTATTTTCCATTTTTATAATCAAAAACATGCTTTGACAGCACTTTAGAATCATTTACAACATGCTTTGACAGCACTTCAGAATCATTTCCATTGGAAATGATTCTGAAGTGCTGTCAAAGCATGTTTTTATTGAGAAATAAGGCAAGATATAAAAGCAACAGCAGACGACAATTGTTGTGAGTAGCGGTGTAAGGGTTGAAGTACATCTAAGACAGATGAACAGGGTGGCGACTATATATACCCTGAAATTGTTTTCCGGGTACATAAACATGAAACTATGCATTTTAAACCAACATAAAATAAACCTTGATGGCAAAGTTGGCCGAGTTTGCAAATTTGATGTCAAACATACAAATGTCAGCAATTCCAACATCAATGAAACCCTGAAAGTCGTCCTAAGGGAAGTTACTCAGATTTTCTAAGTTCGTTAACCTATATATATACTAGAAATGTGGCCTGTCGGCACACGAATGCCCCCGCTGGCAGCCAAAGAAAACGAGGCATATTTGATTATAAGCCATTTACCCGAGTGTTAAGGTTTTGAACGCACCAAGTCCGTGACCTTGACCCTGGGCTTAGCGGGACGAATGTGAATTTGTCACAGGGCGGTAGAGGACCATTGGAGCAATGCGTGTGTGAAATGTGAAGCAGATCCGAGTAAGGAAACAGAAATTATAAGCCATTTTCCCGAGCGTTAAGGTTTCGAAAGCACCAAGTCTGTGACCTTGACCCTGGGCTTAGCGGGGGCGGGACGAATGTGGATTTGTCACAGGGCGGGAGAGGACCATTGGAGCAATGCGTGTGTGAAATGTCAAGCAGATCCGAGCAAGGAAACAGAAATTATAAGCCATTTACCCAGCGTTAAGGTTTCGAACGCACCAAGTCTGTGACCTTGACCCTGGGCTTAGTGGGGGCGGGACGAATGTGGATTTGTCACAGGGCGGTAGAGGACCATTGGAGCAATGCGTGTGTGCAATGTGAAGCAGATCCGAGGAAGGAAACAGAAATTATAAGCCATTTACCCAGCGTTAAGGTTTCGAACGCACCAAGTCTGTGACCTTGACCCTAAGGCTTAGCGGGGGCGGAACGAATGTGGATTTGTCACAGGGCGGTAGAGGACCATTGGAGCAATGCGTGTGTGAAATGTCAAGCAGATCCAAGCAAGGAAACAGAAATTATAAGCCATTTACCCAGCGTTAAGGTTTCGAACGCACCAAGTCTGTGACCTTGACCCTGGGCTTAGCGGGAGCGGGACAAATGTGGATTTGTCACAGGGCGGTAGAAGACCATTGGAGCAATGCGTGTGTGCAATGTGAAGCAGATCCGAGCAAGGAAACAGAAATTATAAGGCATTTACCCAGCGTCTGTGACTGACCCTGGGCTTAGCGGGGGCGGGACGAATGTGGATTTGTTACAGGGCGGTAGAGGACCATTCGGTGGCGGGGGCATAAAAATGTGTCAACAGTACAGACCTTTTCTGGGCTATGTGCAGAGTCCGAGTAGAGCTTGTACCAGACTTGTAGTTTGGCCCGCAGTTTCTGCTCCCACACCAAATATGGCATCAACGTCTTCTTATCTATCCTGCAATCAGTGATGGGTGATCTATTAATCGAAGTTGGTTTAATATCCGGTGAACAACAGCATTTAAATTGTGGCTGTGAAGTTGGTTTAATATCCGGTGAACAACAGCATTTAAATTGGAGACTGGAGAAATGGGGCTTATGGGATTTGTGACCAGTGAAGCTCCTGATCAAATAGCACACTCCTGTAGCCTGATAACTACATGTACAGTGTAACCTCCGAAAACCGGAATACTCTCTAAACCGGACAATTTTCTAAGTCCCGATGTGATCCCTTCTTTATTTAATATACGAAAATACTCCTAATACTGGACCCTCTGCATTCCGGATACCGGACGATTTTTTTAGCTTTTTTGTCAGTTTTCTACAGAAATCTACCTCTCCAAACCAGACCGGCGACATTCAACAATTTGAATCTCAATTTTTTTTTTAAATCCGCGGTGCAAATTCAACTATTCCCGACAACTGGCGTCGAGATGTCGCAAACAATGGCATGTTTTATGTAAACACTCGCCTGTGAAGGACAACACCTTAAAAAAAACAGTTTCATTGAGGTTTCGGCTAATTTCATTGTTAAATTGTCAAATTAATAAATAAATAATTAACCCATACAATAATTACGTGAAGTACGAATATAGCTTGCGTAAATCGGTAAATCTTCCCGACTAAAATAATTATGCTGTGCATCTCGTGTCAGAAATGCATTATCCAATTAAAACACTCGATCAATAAAATTCGGAAAGTTGACCAGCCTACTAAACTCGAAAAAACACGTCTGTAAGCTAATGAAAATCGTTGTACTGGAGTTTGGAAAGACCTAAACAAAGATGGCGATCGCATTTTTATTTTCTTTGAAGTGCACGGTTCTGATTGATGACAACACACTTTGTTTGAGGTAATTATGGGCTTAAATGTTGACGGGGTAATGATCTTCATTAATTTACTGACTAATTGGGGTTAAATCTGATGCGTTAATCCGCTTCAAACCTCTGAAAACTGGACACCTCTCTAAACTGGACTTTTTGGCTGGTCCGGAGGCTGTCTGGTTTAGAGAGGTTACACTGTATCTATATTGCTAAGTGCAGATCTGGTCAGCCTGCACGGATGCACACTCAGGTAGCATGATAACAATCTATATTGCTTGTTAGAAGCATGACGGGTGTTTCATTGATGGAATCGCGCACAGTGCAGATCCGGATCAGACTGTGCGGCGCACAGACCGGAATCTACACTGGTCGTAACTCTCATAAGCCCCGTTTCTCCACACTGTACTCTGCATTGAGCAGCATCAAACTAATGGTAAGCTGCGTTATGCACTTCTACGGCACGATAGCCAATGGGGGTGTTACGATTCACCGAACATTCGATGAAGTGATTTTCGCCGACGATGCGATTCATGATATGCGACACTGATATTTGATTCGATGTGGTTTTCACAATTTAATGCTTTGGAATGCAAAATTACGCTATAAATAGACGTTGTAAGGTACATTGTATGAATACGGTACTCAAAATTAAATTATTGGGGACAATATACACAAACCAGTCCAGCGGTCTGGAACCATTTTTAGGATTGGTTTTATGTAGGGATGGCAACGAATGACAAAAACGGTATTCAAATATTCGATGGGCTATTCGAATATATATTCGATATTTGGAACCACACGACCTCTGAATTTCCGCACTTGACTGGAATGAACCGCGATAAAATGGATCACAAGATTCGGATTAATTGATTTGCCACTTGCTTAAAATAATAATCACATAATAAAGATATTATTAAATGATTTGCATCTGAGGCATGTGGAAAACTACTAATAATGTAATGTCCTTGGGCTCCATGTTTACAACGATGATGTTTTTTATAATTTAATAATCCATCAAACAACAGTATAACTAGAAATGAACGCTTGTCGACAAGCGCATGTGTATCCCCCTCTCCAGATACACAAGTAGTTTGAAAAAAGGGTGTTCGAGTTATGCTCCGGAGACAAAATCAGTGACGGAAAAAAAAAAGGGAGATAACTAAAAAATTAGTGATGCAAGAGTTGTCATTCTTGCGTGACACACCTTTAGGGTTGTGGTCTATGCATGTGTGAAGTTTCATGAAAATATTCCAAAGGGTGTTCGAGTTATGCTCCAGACACGAAATCAGTGCACGAAACAACAAAGGGAGATAACTAAGAAATTAACGACGCAAAGAGTTGTCATTCTTACGTGCGACACACCTTTGGGTCGTCTTCTATGCATGTGTGAAGTTTAATAAACTATAAAATGTGTTCATGGAACACGGATGTCCCACATATCGCTTTGATAATAAATGAGGCCAAATTCCAAGTCAAAATTTTCTTTTACCTGAGCGTTAAAGTTTTTGAAGCACCAAGTATGTGACCTTGACCCTGGGCTTGGCGGGGGCAGGACGAACGTGGATTTGGCACAGGGCGGTAGAGGACCATTAGAGCAATGCATATATGAAATATGAAGCTGATCCGTGAAAGAAAACAGAAATTATAAGATATTTACCTGAGCGTTAAATGGAAAAAAAATGGAAAAAAAAGTTTAAAAATTAAAAATAATAAATCCCAGAATTTTTTTTTAATAGTCCTATATTTATCTACATATATATCTGCACAGGTCCACATAATGCCACAATATTTTCAACACAGCTTACGGAAATGTAATATCCAATGTAGTAATTTACCTGTATAAATTACCTGTGGTCAGACTGGTCAAGACTGGACATTTCCACATGCTAACACATGCACAGGTGAATGGTTCTCCCAGTCTCTATTGTTCTCTCTACAGGTAAGGTGTACAGAGCACACGAGAAAAGGTGTACAGAGCAGACGAGAAAACGGGTCTTCATGCATTATTGTCCAGTTTGTAGAGTGCGCAAAACAAACAAGAGCTGTAGGAGAACAGCATAACTCGACTATGAGGGTTGTCGATGTACACATAGCTTGACAAAGAAGGTGGCTGCGGCCTGCATAAAAACCTTAACCAAGGTTGACTAAAAACATTAACCAAGGGAAATTAAGTAAGTAATTCAAGGTTAAATGTAGGTCAATGTCAGATATAGGTCAGGGTTTATTGATGTACATCACTAGGAGATAAAGTATTCCATGTATGGTTGCTGTAGGCCCAGGAGTATTCCATATACAAGCTTGAGTAAAAACCGTAACCAAGGGGAGATAACTAAGTAATCCAAGGATAAAAGTAGGTCAAGGTCAAATATAGGTCAGGGATTATTGATGTACATCACTAGGAGATGAAGTTGTCCAAGTATAGTTGATGTAGGCCCAGAAGTATTCCATATACAAGCCTGACTATAAACATTAACCAAGTAATTCAAGGTTAAATGTAGGTGAAGGTAAAATAAAGGTCAGGGGTTATTGATGTACATCCTTATGAGAAAAAGTTATCCAAGTATGGTGGCTGTATGCACAATAGTATTCCATCTACAAGCTTGACTAAAAACCTTAACCAAGGTTGAGTAAAAACCTTAACCAAGGGGAATTAAGTAAGTAATTTAAGGTTAAATGTAGGTCAAGGTCAAATATAGGTCAGGGGTTGTTGATGTACATCACTAGGAAATGAAGTTGTCCAAGTATGGTTGATGTAGGGCCATGAGTATTCCATATACAAGCTTGACTATAAACATTAACCAAGTAATTCAAGGTTAAATGTAGGTGAAGGTAAAATAAAGGTCAGGGGTTATTGATGTACATCCCTGTGAGAAAAAGTTATCCAAGTATGGTGTCTGTATGCACAATAGTATTCCATCTACAAGCTTGACTAAAAACATTAACCAAGGTTGAGTAAAAACCTTAACCAAGGGGAATTAAGTAAGTAATTTAAGGTTAAATGTAGGTCAAGGTCAAATATAGGTCAGGGGTTGTTGATGTACATCACTAGGAGATGAAGTTGTCCAAGTATGGTTGGTGTAGGGCCATGAGTATTCCATCTACAAGCTTGACTAAAAACCTTAACCAAAGAGAATTAAGTAAGTAATTCAAGAGGAAATGTAGGTCAAGGTCAAATATAGATCAAGGGTTATTGATGTACATCACTATGAGAAAAGGTTGTCCGAGTATGGTGTCTGTATGCACAATAGTATTCCATGTACAAGCTTGAGTAAAAAGCTTAACCAAGGTCGAGTAAAAAGCTTAACCAAGGGGAATTAAGTAAGTAATAACAAGGTTAAATGTAGGTCAAGGTCAAATATAGGTCAGGGGTTGTTGATGTACATCACTAGGAGATGAAGTTGTCCAAGTATGGTTGGTGTAGGGCCAGGAGTATTCCATCTACAAGCTTGACTAAAAACCGTTAACCAAGGGGAATTAAGTAAGTAATTCAAGAGGAAATGTAGGTCAAGGTCAAATATAGATCATGGGCTGTTGATGTACATCACTAGGAGATGAAGTTGTCCAAGTATGGTGGGTGTAGGGCCAGTAGTATTCCATATAGAAGGTTGACTAAAAACCTTAACCAAAAGGAATTAAGTAAGTAATTGAAGAGGAAATGTAGGTCAAGGTCAAATATAGATCAGGGGTTATTGATGTACATACCTATGAGAAAAGGTTGTCGAAGTATGGTGTCTGGATGCACAATAGTATTCAATGTACAAGCTTGAAAAAAAACCTTAACCAAGGTTGACTAAAAACCTTAACCAAGGGGAATTAAGTAAGTAATTCAAGAGGAAATGTAGGTCAAGGTCAAATATAGATGAGGGGTTATTGATGTGCATCACTAGGAGATGAAGTTGTCCAAGTATGGTGGGTGTAGGGCTAGTAGTATTGTATATACAAGCTTGACTAAAAACCTTAACCAAGGTTGACTAAAAACCTTAACCAAGGGGAATTAACCAAGTAATTCAAGAGAAAATGTAGGTCAAGGTCAAATATAGATCAGGGGTTATTGATGTACATCACTAGGAGATGAAGTTGTCCAAGTATGGTGGGTGTAGGGCCAGTAGTATTCCATATACAAGCTTGACTAAAAACCTTAACCAAGGCGTGACGGTGACGCCGACGCCGGGGTGACAACATAAGCTCTACTTATTCTTCGAATAGTCAAGCTAAAAAGGGAGATAACTAAAAAATTAGCTACGCAAGAGTTGTCATTCTTGTGCGCGACACACCTCCGGGTCGTAGTCTATGCATGTGTGAAGTTTCATGAAAATATTCCAAAGGGTGGTCGAGTTATGCTCCGGACAGGAAATCAGTGCGCGAAAACAAAAAAGGGAGATAACTAAAAAATTAGCTATGCAAGAGTTGTCATTCTTGTGCACGACACACCTTCGGTTCGTGGTCTAATTGAATGTGTGAAGTTTCATAAAAATATTCCAAAGGGTGGTCGAGTTATGGTCAATCAGTGCGCGAAACAAAAAAGGGAGATAACTAAAAAATTAGCTATGCAAGAGTGGTCTATGCATGTGTGAAGTTTCATGAAAATATTCCAAAGGGTGGTGGAGTTATGCTCCGGACACGAAATCAGTGCGAGAAACAAAAAAGGGAGAGAACTGAAAAATTAGCTATGCAAGAGTTGTCATTCTTGTGCACCTTTGGGTCGTGGTCTATGCATGTGTGAAGTTTCATGAAAATATTCCAAAGTGTGTTCGAGTTATGCTCCGGACAAGAAGTGTCTGCGGCGGACGCAGCCCGCTGTCAAATCCATAGCATCCCCCGACGGAGTCCGGGGGATACAATTACATGTATGTGCATTGTACAAGCATAATTAATATCCTGACAAATTCGTCTCGATCAAACTATCGTGTGTCAATAATATGCGTAATTACGCAATGTCAAAATGTCCGCTGTTTCTTGTGCATTGGGAATCCCAAATGACATCACGCATCACACCACATGGCATGGATCAACCAGAGCTCCAGTTTAGGTGCGTAATTCTAAAGCACTCCCAACTTGCCATTTTTGATGAAGAAATAACAATATTTCACCCCAAGTTGGTCAAATTACGCACCTTAACTGGAGCTCTGTCAACCACATACATGCCTTCCGGCGTCTGTCTACAAGCTGTCAACACAATACCGTGTTTATTGATTACCGATAATACAAACTTTCACACGTGCCAAGATCAATTGTTGTATACTGTGTTACAGTCATAAATAAGAAAACAAGACAATACTTTAAATATTTTTTACTGATATTCGAATATTCGGCAGACGGATATTCGAATATTCGCTGCCATCCCTATTTTTATGCATTATATCAAGTATATTGGCCATTGAAAATGTATTTTGTAAAGGAGGTACTAGTATTGCGAGTTAAAGCGAATCAGGACCCAATAATCAAGATATGTATCGTATTGTGAAGTAGGCGTATTGTTACACCCCTAATAGCCAATAGATATGCTTGTCACACTTACTTGAGCCTCTGGAATGGTGTACTCAGTAGCGAGGTCATGATGACCTGCATGGTGGAGCTCTCACGTGGCATCATGAAGCACCGCTCGAGCTCGAAGTGCATCACCTCACCCACGTTCAGGGGTCCCTGGCACAGGAATAGGAACAGGCCGATCTGGGGGAGCTGTGAGACAAACATAAGGAATACCGTGCTGGTGTCAAAAAAATGTGGATGTGACTGGAGAAATGGGGTGTATGACCAGTGTAGCTCCTGATCAAATAGCACACTCCACTCATGTTTCATTGATCTAATGACGAAAGTCAGGGATTCCGCTGGCGATCGCCACTTTCGCTATTGGCGATAAAAATAAACAATTGGCGATAAAAAATTACAATTTTCGAGAAAAAAATCGCCACTTCAAAAAAAAAAGGGGCAAATTTTTTATTTTCCCCAGCGGAATCCCTGACAGTGCAGATCCAGACCAGACTGTGCGAATGCACAGTCTCATCTGGATCTAATCTGGTCGCAAAACCCATAAGCCCCATTTCTCCAGTCACTGCCACAAATATGTGATATAATAGCCCCGAATAAGAACCGTCCAATCTGCGGTAGCTGTTGAAAAAAGTGAATGTGATTGGGTTTTAACATCCAAGTTATATAGAGATGAGAACTTGATGTCGTCCGTTACGACATTAAAATATCTTTCGGATCATGGAGACAAACAAAGTACTTACAGGGTTTCTGGACTGATTTACTGGCATATAACCCTTTGGATGTACGATTCTATTGTTTTCTGCAATATTCTCAAACAATTTGTCCAATATGCGAGTTACATGTACAGTAAGTATTTAATTAAATTGTAAATAGTGTAAATATGACCATATAGGCAGGCATCGGACTACATAGATTGCATAAAAAGGCAATAATCAACATCGGCTGAGAGAAAGAGTTTTTGATAGATTGGGATTTTAAATGTTCGTACGTGAAAAATGATGATAGTCTGTAAATTTCACATTAACAATGTTTTGTTGTAAACAGTTGTTGGATTTACGTTTATTGAGCATAGGCTGCATATGCAGCCTATGCGCAATAAATGTAAATCCATAAATTGAAATTTCCAGACAATACCCAATTTGCACGTACGAACATTTTAATCATACAAAGTTTAGTGAAACGGCCCCCAGGTGGCTGGGGGAATGGGATTTTCGTAATGGGTTTTTATTGTGAGTCACAGGTCCGAGTCTTCCACCTATGATACACATACCTCCCACATGGCCTTCATATGGGCCTTGTATCTGCCCTGGAACAGCACGCTGTCCTCCCAGTCGATGATCTCGGACGCGAGTGCTTCCTTTTCGGCGCGCCGGCCCAGGATGACCTGTCGCCGCAGCTCCCGTTCCCGCTGTAGCTCCGCCTCACGCAGCTGGTTCAGCAGAACTGTCGAGTCGTGGCGCCCCAGTGCCTTTGGGCGGCGGCGTAAACCTGCTTGAAAAAAATTACCAAGTGTATGTTCCCAGGGGCTCACGTATACCCCCGACCACAACCTGGACCGACAAAAACTGTAACGCAAATATTTAAAAACTTAAATTTTAGTAATCCCTACAAGTGTGTCTGTGTGAAATGGGTCAAGCTTACTGTGTGTGAAGAACTCCATTTCTGGATGGCCGGATGTGGCAGCTATATTCGTCTTGGCACGCAGCCCCCTACAATACATTATAATGGCATAAAAAAAAAATGGGCTTAATTATCACTGGTTCTGCACTCCGCGCCGGCGTAAAATGTTTCACGTCAAATTAAGCGCTGGACGTCTGACAAATTCCCATTCAGTTATATACAGAAGACACTGCATAAACACACGTTTGTGCCGACGTGAAAATATTTACGTCGGCGTGGAGTGCGACCAGAGCTCCAGATAAGCTTTGTGTCTAAAGCGTGCTACACCCCCTGATTTCAAAATCATTGCGTATTTTACTTTTACAAATGGATTATTGATTGATGTCGTTACTAAATAGGGAACAAATGATAAAAAAATAACAAATTTAAACATTCACTTATTTGAGCTGCACACCGTTTGCTTTTTGCAGCTCAACTAAGTGAATTTTCAACTTTATGACAGCATTTTCAATACTCAATTTGAAAATCAATGCGTAATTTCACATTGCTGTGCGTATTTTGTATTCCCACTTTTGATAATCAATGCGTATTCAGCTAAAATAATTGCGTAAAATACGCCAATACGCACCTTATCTGGAGCTCTGCTGTACTACAAGCTATACACAAAAGTAATAAAATATAAATCAATCAAATATATAGAAAATAGGAAACTGGTTATGTATCCATAAATGGTATCATGGTTTGCGTTACCTAATTAGAAAACAGTGGATCCAATTTCTAAAATATATCTGCAGATTTGTTTTGTGGAAAAATTTCAGAAACAGAGATTTCACATACATAAAATGTGTTGGCAAAGAGTTTACCGAGAGAGAAGAGTCAGTTTCTGTTCTAACATCGTCTCGAGTTTCTGAGCACGTTTCGAGATGTAGTGGTCCGGCCCATTATATCGGTAGCAGTTCTCCAACATTGTGCGGAAGTCTGCCACAAACTCGGTGATGCTCGAGTACATTTCATCGTCAAACTTCTGTTTCACTGAAATCACACATGTAGAAACACACATGATGATGGTTCAACTGACCTGGCGACAGACAAAAAGAGACAGAATGATTATTGGAATACATATGTGTCCTGATCAGACTGTGGATTAAATTTTCTCCTTTGAATGACAGAATCTTAAAAAGGCAAATTGTATACACAAAGAATTAAATCGGTGGCAGAAATTGATTAGTTAATTATTTATTTAATGGTGTTTAATGGCCTGTCGAACAGCCAAGGTCAAGGGTTAACAGGGTCGAATCCAATATTTAACCTGGTGCGGGGAACCGAATATTATTTACAGAAGAAAAGATAAATTCCTCATGCACCAGAGCTCTAATTAAGGTGCGTAATTTGGAGGTAAATTTCTTATTTCTCCATTAAAAATGGCAAGTTGGCAAGTGAAATTTGCGCGAAAGCTGGGCAAGATTTCCTATATCACCATTTCATTTGATAACAAGAAACGAGACAAAGCCACGAAGGCCAGGTTTTTTCCAAGCATAGACATTTGGATAATATAATTATACACACTTTTTGTAGACTAGATGGCCGTGGCCTGCATGTCGTGCATTGGGGCGAGGCATGGACACTAAAAAAATAGATATAGTAGATGGAAAAACTTTAAGCAAAAAACTTTAACCGGACACACGGACGGACGTATGCCGACAATATCACGTTTTCCGCAAGCGGGCGCGACAATGATGATAAACACCCATGTGAAGTATCAAGGTAATGGGTGAAGCAGTTGCAGAGATATAGTACACAAAAAAAACTTAAAAACAAAAATTCAAAGTAATTTGACCTTGACATTGGGCACAGGGGCCGCACAGTTGGGGGTAGAATGAAAATATAGATGATGATAAACACCCATGTGAAGTTTCAAGGTAATGGGCGAAGCAGTTGCAGAGATATAGTATAACGAAAAACTTTTAACCAAACAACTGTAACCAGACGTACGTTAAAAAGTTAACGTTGAAAATGGCTAAGTCAATTACGTAGAAATAATAGGTGAAGGTAAACAAGAAATGCGTCTGTCGAACGTGGATGCCACCTGCAGCATATTTGAAAAACTGTGACAAAGTGGTTAACCGAAAAGTGTGACGGACGGTCCAAACAGTATATGGCACCCGTTTCTTCGAAACCCGGTGGCATAAAAAAATGGTCACATGATGTATAGTTGTATGTGGTAGGCACCCCTTGGTTATGAAGCTGTGAAAGTTTGATGGTCCTAGGTGGTACAGTACCAAAGAAATGGACTTAAACACGAAAATTTAACATTGTAAACGCGAAAACTTAACATTGAAAATGGCTAAGCCGACTGCGCGGAAAAAATGGGTCAAGTTCAAAAAAAGGTAACATGTTGGATAGTGATATGTGGTGGGCACCCCTTGATTATGAAGCTGTGAAAGTTTGGTGGTCCTAGGTGGTACAGTAACAAAGAAATGGACTCAAACTTAACATTGATTGTGGACGCCGCCCGCCCGGCTTTCGCCAATCCAATAGCCTGGATATTTTTCTCAAAAAACCTGGCTAAAAATCAAAGGATTGTGATCAACAGGGGAGATAATCTGATAATGTATCTCCGATATTACTGTACCAGGGAGCACAATTTGTGAAATATAATGGCTTTTATAAATACTGCCTTTCAGGTATTTGCAGAAATAGTTGTGAATGGTAATTCTTGCAATTTACTCCCGTACTGTCCATAGGCTACGTACGGTATGGGAGTAGATTGCAAGTCACCGTTCGCAACTAGTGCACAGGGGCAGCGGAAGCGGTGGGGGCCTAGCCCCCCCAATAATTCTGTAAATTTTGGATTTTTTATTCTAATATATTTGTAATCACGAGTACTGGGAACTTTGCTGAGAATGCAGGAAATGGCGTTTCACACCACTTGGATTTCAAAAATTTACGGGGGGCATGCCCCCGGACCCCGCTATCGGGCCCTCAACATTGGGCACCCCCAATAATGTTCGGCTTCCGAAGAAATAAACAAAAAAACAAATAAACAAAAAATAAGTGCATTTTGAATAGTACAAGTCCTCAGTGACCTTGGGCGGACGGACGTGGATCGCATGTAAAACAAAGCACCATCCCTAGACACACATTGCGGCAAAATATTATAAAAATGTGTGAAGTGGTTCACAAGTTATTGAATAAAGAAAAAAAAATTTAAAATGCATTTGCCTTACAAACAGGGTTTAAGGTCAACAAAAGTCCTCAGTGACCTTGGGCAGCCGGACGTGGGTCGTATGCAAAACAAAGCACCATCCATTGCCACACGTGGCCAAATTTCATCCAAATATATGAAGTGGTTCATAAGTTATTGAATAAAGACAATTTTGTTTTAATGCATTTGCCTTACAAACAAGGTGAACACAAGTCCTCAGTGACCTTGACCGTTCGGATGTGGGTCGTATGCAAAACAAAGCACCATCCCTAGACGCACATTGTTACCAAGTCAGAATCGGTGAAGCGGTACACGAGTTATCGAAATATTAAGGGTGTTAGTAACGCACGTATGTACGCACATGGACTAACGCTATATCCCTCTTACCTATCGGCGAGGGGATAATTATCCCCCTGGTTATAACATTAAATTACAGTCTAGTAGAAACAACACAAATTCCTTCACGTGTAATTTGATCAAATAAAATGGTTTGTTTTGCTGATTATTGGTCATTTGCAGTCCATACAGCGAAAGACCACAAATTAAACATCCGAGACATCATTTGAGATACGGTGCCTTTAATATCCAGGCTTAATTAAACCAGAGCAAATTTAATAACAAGAATTTAGCGGAATTAAATGTCTCGCCTTGTTCCGCCTTGACCTTGGGGCCTTGACCCACGAGAATAGTCTTATATTCATCTACATATCATAGTAAAGGTATGTATAAAGTTTGATGACTGTAGCTGATAAGGTGTTGAAGTAATGACCTTAACACGAAAACTTAACATTGAATGATGACGCCGCCGCCGACTCCGGAAAAGCAAAATCCGTCTCGCTTTCGCGGGCGAGACAAAAATGACGCTCTTCCCTGGGAATGGCCGACAACATTGACTGTAGTTGCAGTCTGTAACTCTCCTATACCGTACGTACCAGAGTTACAGTTCCTCCCATAGCATTCCCCTACAGAGTGGCGAATCAGATCTGATTGGAGGAACTGTAACTCTGGTACGTCTTCGGTGCTTACTCAGTTTCAACCAAATTGGTTTATCAATTTTTTTCTGGTAATCAGCAACCAATGCTGGATTGGAAACCTCCAGAGATTCCATGAAGGGCCAGTTGGCAGCTTTATTGGCATCGTGCATCAGATCCACCAAAATCCTGTAGCCAGTCTGCAGTTCTGGGCTCAGCTTATTATTAACTGGAGTTTTTCTTCCATGTTTCTCCATTGCTCCTTCCATCTGTCTATCCATCTCCATTTCAAGCACCTGTTCAGACCGTTTTGACAGTTTGTCAACACAGGCAACTTCATCAACTTTCTGACACAGATTTGGAGTTTCTGATCGACAGTATGTATTTTCAGGTACACCATACTTCAATTCATCCATATCCATCGTGTATTGCTGGATTTAAGCCATCGATAGCGAAGATATGTCCATAATGCTATAAATAGAAAATACATTTTTAGAAATACAAAAAATGAGGGTTTCGTAAAAAAATATGGAACTTTTTGACATGTTTTCCGTTGTTTATTGTTAGGGTATTTAAGGTCACGCAGTATGGAAATGTGATTAAATGATATAATTATACAAAACAATAATTACTTGTCATTCAATTGGGGTTTCATTATGAAATACCATGTTTTTTTTGTAAACAAAAGTTATCAAAATCGCACCTGCATGAAAGACATTTCAGATTCATGTCTTCGAGCGCCGCATCACAGAGTAGTCCGCAACGCGTATTAATGCGCAGAACAAAGTCATATGATTTCTTCTTAATAAATCAAATATTTATTAATATTTAACACGTTTACACTGAATAGTAGTACTTAAATGAACCATACAGCAGAATGAATGCGAATTTAAATCGATGTTTGTTTGAAGATTCCTGAACTATTTTTTATAGTGCTGTCAGTGGAAGGATATATGCAAAATAGATATAAATAGGGAAAATTGTACCGCAGTAAAATAACAAATTAATCTTTTCAAGCCAACATTTCTCTGTTTATCATAAAATTGTATTTTTTAAATATTGTATTAAATTTCTTAAACTAGTAAACTATTTTTCTATGTTTTGATTTAAACATTTGGAATGACCTAATTTCTAATAACGTCATTTCCGGGTATTTAACAAACTGTCTAGAAATTCTCCCTTTTCAATAGAACACTCTTCTTTCTGGTGGGTTGACAATAAAGCGAGTTCGGTCAAAACAAGACACATAAGAACACATGAAACGACATATGAGCGAGAAGATGCGAGTATAGTACTGTAATCACGTGTGAATTTGGTAGTGCCTATCAGTGTGGAACATGTTATCAGTGTGACATGATTTACTGTGTTGTACATCGACATATAGTTGCGGGCAGCAACTCTGCAAAAGTCCCGTACCGTCCGTACGGGAGTTTTGTAAAGTTATTGTACGCAATTAACATCCTATAATTAGCGATCATTTTATTATACCTCACATTTAGGGTCATAGTCGGCTTGGCACTTCAGATGATCGATCATTGCGATATGCTAGTGCATCTGGAGCCACAGGTGGAAGACGGACATAGGACTCAGTAAACTTACCCCACCCACCAATTTCTGTTAGACTATATAGTCTACGGAAATTGGTGAGGTAACGTACTTCAAATGGGTCACAGGTCCGAGTCTGTGTGTACGTGTCTGCAACTAATGTCAGCCACTGACAAGGGGTTCAGGGTTTCAAAAATGCCTAAATATATATATATATATACTCTATTATTAGCAGTTATACCAGGCCGGGTCAGCTTTTATGGAAATCATATGTGTGCGAAGTTAAATGGGGTAAGTTAAACTTCCAGATAACCTGCACAGTCGACCAATTTTCTTCAAGATCAGGCCCGTACGCAGGAATTAATTTAGGGGTGTGCGTTATCGACGGCGCGAAGGGCTAAACATTATTGGCTTTGCACATTCACGGACAGACCTCGGCAGATTAACCATTTCACCCCTAAATAACTGGAATGGATTTTGATATGTTAATTTTGCAACCCATTCCAATCATCACAAAATGATTTTCAGACCAGTCCATTTATGAACATTAGGTGTTTTTGTTCTCAAAATTATGAACATTATACTTGCAAAAAGTGCAGATCCTGATGAGTCGGCTCGTCACGAGCCGGCTCATATGGATCTACACTTTTTGCCAATACCACTATACAGGCCTGTGGTGTTGAACGGGTTAAGGGTGGTGCGTACGTACGCACCCGTCGCACCCCCTCTGCGTACGGGCCTGAAGATGACATGTTGAGTTGAGATGTATATTTGACTTCAATGTGACATTTATCGGGATGACCATTTTGATTTTAAAAAAACATGTGCGGATGCACAGGCTGATCTGGATATACACTGTTCGGACAACACATAAGCCCCATTTCTCCAGTCAGAGCCATTTTTACCACTTTGGAACCATATATTGATATATTGCGTTGATCATTTTGACTTTGAACAGGGTTACCTGTCTGGTTGACAATATTAACTTCATTGATTGCCGGATATTGGATTTTTTTTGCTTAATTATGAACTATAACGCGTTGAACAATTTGGGTTGGTTTGGATTTATCGGTCGAGTCGACCATTTTTCTTTCAAGTTGACTTTTTGAATTTATAATTGTTAACACTGACGTAACGTAAGTATATTCTCTTCCTGGCGTCATCTGGGCCCGGTTGTTCAAAACATCCGTTAGCTTAACGGACTGTTAAATCCTTAACGGACTGCTAAATCCTTAACTGAATGGTTAAAATCTCTGTTAAAACAGAGATTTTAACCATTCAGTTAAGGATTTAACAGTCCGTTAAGCTAACGGATGTTTTGAACAACCGGGCACTGATGTCGATATTCTATAATGTAATTGGTTAACTAGTTGGCTCTGTGTTCTGTGACGTTCTCGTGGTATCTTTGTGGTTGCAACTGAAGACATTCGACTTTTCGTATTTAGCATATGTCCTTGCAAGTATCTATATGCACAGTCGCGTAAACAGGATCTTGCTGAGGGGGTGCGCATTGAGCGGCGACAGCCATGAATTGTTTAGGGGGTCCGGGGGCATGCCCCCCCCCCCCCCTGATTTTGTTTTGGATAAAGAACGCAAATCCTGGCTCCTGGACAACGATATATTATGCGAAATTTTATTTATTTTAGCAGAGAAATTTTCATTTTACGAAATGTAGTTCTTATTTTATCTATGTGTACACACCTGGCCAATTTTTAGGGGGTGCGTTCCGTCGCAGCCCCCCCCCCTCCCCCACCCTGATTACGCGCCTGATGCACCGAATATTGTTCCAAGCTATTCGGGTATTTCGTTTACACGCGGATGCGCTGGCTGATTTTGGATCTCCACTGGCATAAGCCAAATTTCTCCAGATTTTTCACTTGCAAGCACATCTAACATGTTGCATTTGTGCAAATAACCTATCCAAAGTATGAACAAAACTGTGTCTCCATAGAACGAGTAGTCTCTTCAGGATCTGCATCGTTTGTAAATTGTAGATTTTACGAAATTAAGCCTTTTTCTAATTAATGTAAATAGTCTAAATTCAACATGGAAACTATCATTAAAGTTGCATGTACCACTCAGTAGGCACAAACTGTTCTTTATAATAATTAAGTGTATAATTGTGTCACTATTCCACCAGTTCTAAAAATTACGAGTGTTCGCTTGACAGATATAATTATTTAGTAATATTTATTGACTCGCGGTGGTATCAGGCTATATTTTCATATGCAAGCTAGGCATGGTATTTTTTAAATTATGTATTCTAATTAAATGCGTCACTTGAAAAAAAAATAAAAATTCGACAGATTATAAAGCATTATCATTGCGAATCAAAACATAAATACAGATAATAAATAGTAATGTGCCTAATTAATGAGTGGGCATGTACGTTTAATAATTCATATTTATAAAGAACGAATTGGGCAGAGTAGGGTTACATGCAGCCAATTGTTTGTGTGCGCGGCAAGGGTCGCAACTGGTAATGTATTGTGCAACGAGGTATATACGAGTTGTCTCCCAGTATTCGGTTTCAGTGCTTTACCGAATATCAAGCTTTTATTTATATGGAATGCCAAATCTACATAAACTCAAATAATTTTATGCTATCTCTAAACAACTATAAAGCTCGCTTCAATAATTTAGAGCTAGCTCGAATTGATTCATTTGAAGAGTCCTCACATTCATTTGGAGCTAGTTCGAAAAGCCCGTCTAATTCATGCTCTCTCTAATCATTTAGAGTACGTTAGCTTGAAATGAGCTAGCACCAAATGATTTATCTGGAGAGCTCTTCAAATTAATTGGAGCTAGTTCCAAATGAATTACAGCTAGCTCCAAACGGTTTACAGCTTGCTCAAATTGATTTTAAGAGAATATTAAATATATGTCTTTTGACATCTCTCAAAATAATTTAGAGTTAGCTCTAATTGATTTAATGCTGGCTCTAATTCATATCGAGGTAGCTCTATTACATTTGAAGAGCTCTCTAAATCATTTGGAGCTAACTACAATTCATTTGGAGAGCTCTGTATCAAATCGAGCTAGCTCTAAATCATTGGGAGCTAGCTCTAATTCATTGTCAGCAAGCTCCAATTCATTTGAAGAGCTATCTAATTCATTTGGAGCTATATCTAAATCAATTCGAACTAGCTCTAAATGATTTAGATCCAGCTCCAAATGAGTTAAAGAGCTCTCCAAATGAATTGGATTTACTGTCTGTTCCACGTTTTGCTGCCGACGAACTTTTGGCCATTAAACACATTATAATAATAATATAATATATATAAAATATCTTTAAAATATTTAAATATAAGTACTTTTTCATCAATGACAAAAAAGTCTCCCTCCCCAAAAAACATAATTTGATGAAATTCCGTCAAATATTGATTTGATTGCGAAAAAAATATTTTCCTATGGGAATTTAACATGGGGGCTAAAAATATTTTTGTTTAATATTTTTTTTATTTGTGGACCGATTTTCAAAATCTAACTTTTGTTTTCTTAGTTACATCATTTACAAGCTATCTAGCCAGGTTTCAGATTTTTGTTTGTTTTTTTTAATCCTCCCCCAGCGCTTCTCCTCTTTTCCTCCCATGTTAAATTCCCATAGGAAAATCGTTTTTTCGCTATAAAATCAGTATTTGGTGGAATTCATCAAACAAATTTTTTTGGGGAGGGTTACTTTTTTTGTTATTGATGAAAAAGCACTTATATTTAAATAATTTTTAGATTTAATATGTCTAATAGCCAACAGACAATAGTTTCATATGAATTATATAGCTGGCTGTAAATCAATTCGAGCTATCTTTGCATGTATTAGAGCTAGCTTTAAATATATTGTAGAGTTTTTCAAATCAAGTTATATAATGCTCTCTACAAACCAATTTGAGATATCATTACTTGATTTAGAGCTATCTCCAAATGAATTAGAGAGCTCTTTAAACGAATTGGAGCTCATTATTTAGAGCTAGCATTAATTATTTGAGTTTATGTAGATTTGGCGTTCCATATTTATTGTATATCCATCATATGGGAACCATCAATATCAGCCGGATGTAACCCTTGATGATCATCATGTTCTGGGCGCATCAAATATTACGAAAACAATTCCAGGAGCCTCTTCTAGGATAGACGTCGTTATGTTGGTGTATAATAATAAATTATTGTTTTGTTTTTTTTTTCGAAAATTGTAATTTTTTGTCGCCAATTGTTTATTTCTTCACCAATTACGAAAGTGGCGATCGCCAGCGGAATCCCTGGGTACTTTAACGATCGGGGTTCAACCTTACCGGAATTCCGAATGGAGACCTGGTTTGGCTCTGATATACGTCTTTGGAATTTTGTATGTGACAGTTAAATCTGGTTATACCCTTTATGTGATTATTCGTAATCCTATTTTAGGGGAAGGGGCCAAGTGACTTGGTGTGGTATGCACCTGGCACCAGGTCAGGTTATTCTAATTTCAGGGCTGAATATATTTTTTCTCGATGTAAATATTCCCTTCTGAATTTGGGATTTTCCCCTCAATGCAACAGATTAAAACGGGATCGAACCCGTTTGCCCGGCCTTACATGACCTTAGCTGTTGATAGTTAAACACCAATAATTCCAGCACAAAAATATTTACACAATTCTCTAACATTTGGTTGGTCCGTAGCAAGTCTCTGTCCAAAATTTATATCCCAGTAAACTCCCACGCCGAACTTCTTTCCGTAACCGTGAGGCGCAGTTCAAATAATTGTTAAGAAAACGGAAAATAAACACATTTTCTTGATGAATTTATTTCAAATGCTGGAATTATAAGGAATGAATGGCATTTTTGTGGAATTTATCGGGGATATAAACTTGGAAAAGTCGCGGGAATACTGGACGAGGCCTTCCGGCCTTCGTCCAGTATTCCCGCGACTTTTCCAAGTTTATACCCCGATAAATTCCACAAAAATGCCATTCATTCCTATAATAAACAAACACACAAACAAACAATATCAATGTATCTCATAGCATGAACACCGATGTAGTATCTGTCTATGGAGCCCCACAGTGGACACGATATAACAATTCGTTCCCTCGAATTAACAATTCGTTCCCACGAAATGACAATTCGTTCCGGCCCCAATTTAACAATTCGTTCCCTCGAATTAACAATTCGTTCCCACGATATAACAATTCGTTCCCATGAATTAACAATTCGTTCCCGTGGGAACGAATTGTTATTTCGTGGGAACTAATTGTTAAATTAAGGGAACGAATTGTTATTTCGAGGGAACGAATTAATAAAAAAAAAATTCTACGTCCCCTCCGTATACGTCCGCCATACATGGCCATACATAATTTCAAAATGGCTTGCTGTACACACCACCTGCAGATCTAAGCGGCAAATTGACACTGAAGTGAATAACAGTGTAACCCATCTGGATCTTGCATAATATGAATATGAAAATTGTACATACGTGTTACTTTGTAGGCGTGGAGCCCAGAACAAAATTATAACGTTTCGTTCCGACCTCAGACGTAAAAATGGTGACGTTTTTAGTTACAAGAGTAACACACGACAAACGTTTCTAGCTGTCAATCTGGCAATTGGTGTCAAATTATATGTAAGTACATATATATTTTATTATTGTCTATGACAACACTGTTACGGTCTCTCATATAACGATTTGTTCTTAACATTTATCTGCATAAACTTGACAAATGTCGTTCTAGACATCTATGTGGCTGTATCTGTAAAAATAGGACTTACGGGATTTCGCGAGACCAGTGTAGATCAAGACCAGTCTGTGACTGTTTGTAATCTTTATATAACTGAAGTGAGCAACAATTGAACGTCAATTTTCCCGCTGTTTGAAAATGAGAGTTGAATTCAACTGAAGCTAGGTTCGGGAAATAGATTCACAAAATTGTTGAACATGCCAGTTGCTAATTTTGTGATTGTAGCCGTTTGTAAAGTATCGCGACTTGGTAGTGTCGCCAACCTGTCGTGTAACCCGTATTTTCTGACTGTCGTATACCCTGCGTGACAATAGTGTTACCTGCCCTGGAGTCCGAGATTCTGAAGGGAGAAAGGGGTGGGGGAACATACCATTTTAAGTACAGTATAACCTCTCTAAACCGGACACCCTGGGGAAATCCCAGGGTGTCAGGTTTAGAGAGGTTCTACTGTGAAACTTGCATATAACTACTTCAAGACACGCGTAGGTGCTTTGTGATCATGAACATACATTCTCCTCGGCGATAAATGGCAAGGAAGCATGCCAAAATTAAGCACAACTTACTTGTCTCTCTGTCCGGTTTACAGGGGTTTGACTGTAATTGGTCAATACGTAGCTTTGCGCAGACTCTGTCAGTCAAAACGTTTGGTTTATAGTTTATGCTAGCAATGTTCTATAACGAAGGATCATGTTGTTTCAATAAGCAATACTTCAAAGTGAGAAAGAGCAGATTGATCGCAATTTATTCAATAAAACAATTAAAATTGGACACCATGTAACAACAAACGTGGCTCATGTTCGAAGCAAATAGAGAACGTTCAATGTGTACAGAGAATCGGCCTACTAGTCTTTCGTATATGAGACACGCCATGTGATTTTGTACCTTCGGACATCTGCCTAATTTCATTAAATACAAATACACAATATTTTTCATAAATAAAATAAAATTTTGACGCCATTTACGGAAAATAATGTAAATTTTGTAAACGTATTTCATGAAATACGCATATGTCCGAAGGTACAAAATCACATGACGTGTCTCATATGTGTCTAAAATCATACATATACTATTACAGGGTATACAATAGGCAAACTTGCATTGAAGTGGCTACATATACAATATATATATTATATTGCAGTACATGTAATTACATTTAGATAATAATACATTCATATTTGTGACTGTGGCTGGCGAAATGTTTTGCTTTTGTTATCAATAAATAAACGGAACCTGCCTATATATCCGCGCATTCTTATCTGGATCTGCACTGTCGGTCAATTTATCAGTGACCCATACACTATGCGGCTAAGAAACAATATAGATCAGGTTACCGGGGCCCGTTTCACTAAACTTTCTGCGACTAAAATGTTCGTAAGTGCAAAATTATGATAGTCTGTAAATTTCACATTAACACTGTTTTCTTGTAAATAATTGTTGGATTGACATTTATTGAACATAGGCTGCATATGCAGCCTATGCTCAATAAATGTAAATCCATCAATTCAAATTTGCAGACGATTCTAAATTTGCGCTTACCAACATTTTAGTCGTAAGAAGTTTAGTGAAACGGCCCCACCGGAGCTGGAGCTAGACTGGCCACAGTATAACAAGCCCATTTCGACAGTCACGGCCCAATTCTTCCACTGACATATTCGCCAACTCAAATGCAGCGTAAAATCCTAATATGAGACGTAATTTCATTTAAAACGATTACAAAATTTACAATATTTTTCATAAACAAAATCAAAAGTTGACAAGATTTTCAGAGCACGTGTGCTCTGAAAATCTTGTCAACTTTTGACACCATTTACGGAAAATATTGTAAAGTTTGTAAACGTATTTCGTGAAATTACGCAAATGTCATAAGGTACAAAATCGCATGATGTGTCTCATATGTGTGACTGCCTATTTTTGAAACAGAATGGGTAATTTGAGATACCTAAAAAGTGTTTGGTTTTCCTCTAAAATAACAATTGCAAGGCCGTGCAAAGCATAAATTTATGACTCAGCCCAATACATAAATAGTTTGTGGGCAGTAAACTGGCCCTGCAGAACAGCTTATACCAAAACTATGAAATGTCTACTAGATTTATCCGCTTATCAGCCAACATATAGATACAGACGGGCAGTATGACACCATATTTACTGTGCAGAATCGTAATTTATCCCGTCAACACAGTGTGTATGTGCCGTGAAACACGGTGCCGTGAACATTTTTGATATCATGTGAATACGACCTAATCACTGCGTATGAATATTTGCGGAGCTGGGGTTATATTTGTGCATTTTACAGCAATTTGTAGGTGTTGACGGGATAAATAGAATAGTAGGCTAGTGCCGTGAATGGGAAAACATATCTGGCGCGGCACGGAAACGGGATGTGCTCGGCAGAGCCTCGCCCATCCCGTTTCCTGAGCCTTGCCAGATATGTTTTCCCATTCACGGCACTAACCTACTATTCTCGGCAGAGCCTCGCCCATCCAGTTTCCTGAGCCTTGCCAGATATTCTCCCCATTCACGGCACTAACCTACTATTCTCTATAACTTATACTATATTGACAGGAACACGGACTTGTTTACGTTGCTTTTTACACCGATGTCGTTCGGTAACGTCATGTGACGCCGTTCGACCAATGGAACGCCAGCGAAAGCCGTTGTGACCCGGATATGCGCATCTGGTCAATGCAGTATATACACGTTGTTATCAGTCAGTCAGGAGAAATTTACTCGGAAATGAAAGATAAATAACGAACAAAAAACTTACTAAAATGGCCCCAGTCTACATAAGATTAGGCGTAAACAAATAAGTGTTTGTTTCGGTAACGCCTAGAAAAATGTTATGTAGGTTAGGGGCATTTTACATTTTTTTTTACATTTTATTTTTATTGAACTTGTTGTTTGTTAGTAAGTTATATTGCATAAAACATGACTGACTTTATCAATAAAACTGTCACGTAGGCTCGGGTTACCCGGTACAAACACTTTTTTAGGCCCTATGTGCCACATATACCCTAAACACAACGTTTAGACCTGTAGCCTATTTCATCAACATTGCAAAGTATACTTTTCTAGCAAAGTATACTTTGAGGGAGAAATCATTTATTTTTCCTGAAATGCATTATTTCATATAGACTAACCACTGCATGTTTAAAAGTATGCAGAATTATTATACTGAATTTATTACATTATCACAGCCAAAAATGGCTGTGATAATGTAATAAATTCAGTATAATACAAATTAATAAATTTATCCTAACATTGAAAGGTTCTCCCTCAAAGTATACTTTGCTAGAAAAGTATACTTTGCAATGTTGGTGAAATCGGCTACTGATTACGGTCGGAACGACATACGCGTACTGTACATGTACAACGATTATCATAAATGTTCTGATTGAAGCTTCAATAGGGCATCGATCATGGTCAGGGAATTAGACATAACACATCCACAGAGACTGGAATTAGATAGTCAACTATTTGGTTATCAGAATGATGTCTGCAATGAAATATTCACATTTTTCAAATATTTCATCGACACGCCAGCATGTCCTTTCCACAAGTATAGGCTCCATATGAAAAACGCGGCTCCCGCCTCCTGATGACAGGGAGAACATGTGCATAATTAGACATCAATTGAAAGGGTCAATTGAAGAAGGAGGCTGAGTTCCTCATAGACTTAGCCCCCTTTCTCCACTCACCCATCAACCGTTATTCCGACAGGCGGGACTCAGGGGACCTTTTCACTAAACTTCGTACGACTAAAATGTTCGTAAGTGCAAAATTATGATAGTCTGTACATTTCACATTAACAACGTTTTCTTGTAAATAATTATTGAATTTACATTTATTGAGCATAGGATGCATATGTAAATCCATAAATTGAAATTTACAGACGATCTTCAATTTGAACTTACGAACATTTTACTCGTAATAAGTTTAGTGAAACGGGCCCCTGATGCACACACCAACCCCCATGTAGGGAAGACATTGGTATTTACATTATCATTCATAATTATATGGCATCTACACAGACCTGAAATTGCATGGAACTGTACAATTAAACATGGTTTACATTGGTCTAACACATATATACATACATATCAATGACAAATGGCACACATTGTTCGCCCGTGGCCGATTTGTAAATACACACGTGTACAACCCGATCCGTGTTGATGCGTAGTCGGATTTGCGGCACAGGTAGAAGACTCGGACCTAAGTCCCAGAAAAGTATCAATCCAAAAAGTTACCTCACCCACCCATTTCTATAGGCTATTCCTATACATCATGCTCCCTATATTCTATAGATGTGAGTGGGTAGGGTAACGTTTGGAACGGGCATTGTTTCAGCCGTAGGTGCGAGCCTGTCAACTGTGATTAGTGGCTACACTGTTAACCCTTACAATGCTGAATTAAATTTCGTCGTCTGCTATTTATTTCTTTATTTTCATATTTCTCAACAAAAACATGGTTTGGCAGCACTTTAGAATCATTTCCATGAATCTAAAGAACTGACAAACCATGCTTTCATTGAGAACGAGGACAAAATATGAAACAAGAGGCCCAAATGGGCCTGTATCGCTCACCTAAAAGCCTCCATAGTGGTTATCTTGATTTCACAAATACTCTTCACTTACAACTTCAAATGTTCCACAGAATTTGTTGGTACCTTCTGATCTAACATATATTGCGAATGTGCCACAATATGAACAAATCTGAGTCAGCGTTAACTATCGATCATTCATACAAAGTTTCGTCGAAATCGGCCTGGCGGTTTGTGAGAAGAATTTTTTTTGACAATTTGACCTACTTTTCAACGGCGGACATCTTGAATTTGGTGATGACCTCCATTTTGACAAAAATGAACAGGCTTCACCAACAAACCATTTCAGTTAAGTTTGGTCAATATCAGCCAAGCAGTTCACAAGAAGAAGTCCTTTGAAATCTTTAGTAAAAGAACAACCTTTTGACCTGTCGGCGGCCATCTTGGATGACGTAATCATCTGATTTTGGCAAAACATGCTCCAGAGTGATCGTCTCGTCGATACCTTGGATTGGATATATTATATGACCATATTCGGTCAAAAATATAATTTGACCCCTAGTTGACCCCTCGGGCCACGCCCATTTTTGACCCAGGTGCCACCATATGAACAAATCTGAAACAGCGTTAAATATCAATTATTCACACCAAGTTTCGTCGAAATCGGCCTGGCGGTTTGTGAGAAGAAGATTTTTTGACAATTTGACCTACTTTTCAACGGCGGACATCTTGGATTTGGTGATGACCTCCATTTTGACAAAAATGAACAGGCTTCACCAACAAACCATTTCAGTTAAGTTTGGTCAATATCGGCCAGGCAGTTCACAAGAAGAATACGTTTGAAATCTTTAGTAAAAGAATGACCTTTTGAACTATCGGTGGCCATCTTGGATGACGTATTCATCTGATTTAGACAAAAAATTCTCCAGAGTGATCGTCTCGTCAATACCTTCGATTTGATATATTATATGACTATATTCGGTTAAAAATAAAATTTACCCCTATTTGACCCCTCGGGCGACGCCCATTTTTGACCCAGGGGCCACCATATGAACAAATCTGAAACAGCGCTAACTATCGATCATTCTTACCCAGTATCGTCGAAATCGACCTGGCGGTTCGTGAGAAGAAGATTTTTTAAGAATTTGACCTACTTCTCAACGGCGGCCATCTTGGATTTCGTGATGACCTCCATTTTAACAAAAATGAACAGGCTTCAACCACAGACCATTACAGTTAAGTTTGGCCAATATCGGCCAAGCAGTTTACAAGAAAAAGACGTTTGAAATCTTTAGTAAAAGAATGACCATTTGAACAATCGGTGGCCATCTTGGATGACGTAATCATATGATTTAGACAAAAAATGTTTCAGAGTGATTGTCTCGTCAATACCTTCGATTTTATATATTACATGACTATATTCGGTTAAAAATAAAATTTGACCCCTATTTGACCCCTCGGGCGACGCTCATTTTTGACCCACGGGCCACCATATGAACAAATCTGAAACAGCGCTAACTATCGATCATTCATACCAAGTATCGTCGAAATCGGCCTGGCGGTTCGTGAGAAGAAGATTTTTTAAGAATTTGACCTACTTTTCCATGGCGGCCATCTTGGATTGTCGATGACCTCCATTTTAACAAATCTGAAATGGCATCACCCATATATCATCCCTGTGAAGTTTAACCAATATCGGCTCAGCAGTTCGGGAGAAGAAGATGATTGAAAATGTTCACGGACGGACGGACGGACGGACGACGGACACTTTGCCATAACAATAGCTCACATGAGCTTTGCTTAGGTGAGCTAAAAACAGCAGACGACAATATCCGGTTCCCGCCTTTAAAGGGTTAAAACATATATTACACTGGTGCTGCACTCCGCGCCGGTGTATACTGTTTCACATCGAAATAAGTGCAGGATTTTCAACTACATGCTGAATATACTGTATAAACACATTTTCGTCTAGTAACCGGCTCAAAACGAAAACTGCTTGAGATATCTTTAAGTAGAGAGTTGAATGGCGTCCCATCAGGAAACCGGTGCATTTTTCGAAGTGAATCATTTTACGTCGGCGCAGAGTGCATCACCAAGGAATAATAGGTTTCGCCAAAACTCGATGGCAATCAATTCAATTCCATTTGATACCATTGTATTCAGAATATATTACGACATTGTGCCTTATAACTTATTTATCCCGTCAACACAGTGTGTATGTGCCGTGAAACACGGTGCCATGAAATATTTATGATATCCTGTCAATACGACCTAATCACTGCGTACGAATATGTGCGGTGACTGGAGTTATATTTTTTGCATTTTAAAGCCATTTGTAGGTGTTGACGGGATATATAGAACAGTAGGTTAGTGCCATGAATGGGAAAACTATCTGGCGCGGCACGGAAACCACGGAAACGGGATGTGCTCGGTGGAGCCTCGCCAACCCCGTTTCCTAAGCCTTGCCAGATATTTTTTTCCCATTCACATCACTAACCAACTATTCTCTATAACATGCACATTATGTCCTGGAAATTAGTCGTTCGAATTTTGACCCCTCCCCCATCCTGTCCGCCGCTAGTGATTGATTGCCGTATTCCACAAACTTGACACGAAACTCTCTAGCACCGACGTTGACTCAGTAAAATGCACGTGGCGTCCCGTTACGTCAATGCTCAGCGTACGTAGTCTGGTTCCCGGTGGTATTGTTTCGCTAGGCTGCACAAACAACGAAGCAACGGGTACCAGTGAAGTGGAGCAGGAGACAGAGTTCAGCGTCTCTCCACAAACCGGAAGTTGAGCGGTGACGATGGCACGTAGGTCATATTCAATTTGATCTGCAGCGGTTCCCGGTGGTACTCGATTCGGTATTTCTGCAGAATCTGAAAACAATCAAGTAACTCTTATGCCACATGTTATGGCAAAATCAGAATTATTTTATTCTGACCGACGGTTAAAAACCCTCGGATTACCATAGCTATAATATCGTACACTGACAGCGATAAAAAATTACAATTTTCGATGTACATCGATCGTGTAGACAAAAGCAAACTATTCAGTCAAGCAACATATTCAGCTACTATACAAAGTATTCAAGAAAAGAGCACGCCTGAGTAGTAAGCTGCACACCTTCAGCAACAGAGTAGCTGACGTCTGGAATAGCCCCAAGTGTAAACGCCTTTAAAAGTCGTCTAAGCAAATTCTGGCACTTGTATCTTTCACAAATTAACCCTAAGTGCTACTCATAAAAGCAGAAGTCATAAAATGTAATAAACACAAAGTATTATTTGACATAATACATACAGGGGCGGATCTAGAGAGGGTTCCGGGGTTGCACCCCCCCCCCCCCCCCCCCGTTCAGCCCCGGAGTTTACATAGATCACAGTTTACCACCAGTTGGACTCTGAATTTAAATGCCGTAAAACACATGAAAGTGCAAATTTGAAGAGCTCCAAAATAGGACAACCCCCTTGTTGCGAACGGTACGGGTTACCTTCGCAACTAGACAACGCACCACCCCCCCCCCCCCGTTCCCCAAATGCTGGATCCGCTCCTGACATGTATAATAAAAGGTCCACAAATAAATTCAAAGAAGCATACGAAGAATGACTCGACGTCAGTAAGTTCAGTAAGTTCTTACTAAGCCACATTTTGTCATGGACGGTCACAATTACGCGTCGACAACCGTGCTCTAAGTAATTTATCCCACCCAATACCCGTACCACATCTGGTTTTCCTAATAACCAAGGTGTATGATCACGTGGTACTAACAACAATAACAGTACTGAAACTTCCAGAAGCGCATCCGATTCAAAGTACGTATTATTTTATATTGTCGTTATTACGTAACGGATTTTGATGAAATATGGCGCATCAAACGCGTCCTGTTAAGCTGCATTTGGTGGTCTCTGTATTTTGGCTCAACTTCTGTCGTTTTTGCGAAGAATCGATGTCCGTGTCTACCTACACGGAAATCGATTCTTCGCATAAATGACATAAGTCTGTGTCAAATTCCCTGGACCACCAAATGCAGCTCCCGAAGACGCGTTTGCTGCTCCATATATCATCAAAATCCGTTGCATATTAAGGAAAATATAAAATAATACTTACTTTGGAGTGGGTGAGCTTTCAGCACTTTCAGCTGTTGTTGTTGTTGTAACCACGTGATCATTCACCTTGATAACCCGGGGACAAAACTCGGCAATATGGGTGAAGTGGGATACTATATACCTTCACTATGGCAATTGACACCTCTTGTTTTGCCAATCTCTTGCCGATACAAGAGCGACTGCCGAAACCGAACTGGGTATTGGCGAACGGGTGGTGGTGGTTGGCATCGTCGCCGCTCCGTAACCACCTCTCGGGTACGAACTCGTTCGGCCTGGAGAAATATTTCCTGTCCCGTGTTGCCCAATCCGACCGCAGTGCCACGAACGTCTGTAAGTATCGATCGACCAACACTTGGTAAAGCGCCACTATCAGAGCCTGTTTCACTAACATTGCAAAGTATACATATCTAGTAAAGTATACTTTGAGGGAGAAATTTTTAATCTAAGGATAAATTTATTAATTTTATTATACTGAATTTATTACATTATCACAGCCATTTTGGCTGTGATAATGTAATGCATTTTGGCTGTGATAATGTAATACATTAAGTATAATAATTCTGCATACTTTTAATCATCAAATATATGAGTCGTTAATTAGTTCTATATGACATCATGCATTTCGGGAGAAATAAATGATTACTCCCTCAAATCAAAGTATACTTTGCTAGATAACTATACTTTGCAATTTTGATGAAATCGGCTACTGGTATGTGTGACCAGTGTATATCGAGATCAAATATCCTCATACATTACCCCTTACAATGCTGAATTATTTGTGTCGTCTGCTGTTTACTTTCAGTTTCGTTTACAACAACATACATGTACGATAATTTACGTTTCTGAGGGTTAACTATAATTCAAGTATTCAAAGATATACAACGTCAGGTTGGCTATACGGTGACGTGAGTAGTTCATGAATGAGGGTTAGCGACAGTTTACAGCAGACTATTCTAATAATTAATTAAGTAAGTAAATTTATTTATTTAACAGTGCAGGTCCTGATGAGACGTCGAATATATACCGCCATCAGATGTAGAGTTATTTCAAGTCTTCGCCATCAGATGTAGAGTTATTTCAAGTCTTGTTTGATATTTAGCAACTTACCCCCTTTGGAAGTTTGTAATTGCTGCATACAATGTCTTTTGTGAGTGTTCTACAATTTCCAGGAACCACCGGGTGATATCTAAATACAGAACAAAGTCGTGATGAAACATTTTTAAAAATACAACGTCAGTCAGTGAAACCTCACTAAACCGGCACCCTGGGAGATCACAGGGTGTCCGGTTTAGAGATGCTCCACTGTAATTAAGCACTATATCAACACGTTTTGTGTGTCATTTTCAATCATGAACATATATGACAATGAACTAAATTACAGTGAAACCCATCTAAATTAAACACAATAGGGTCCGCATGGTGTTCGGTTTAGCGACCTTCTACTGTATTTACGCTATTGTTAAGCTGTCATCTACTGAATATCACGGTTATAAACACGGCTGAACATTTCTAAACCTCCCACACTGGGAAGTCTGCATGGTGTACAGTTTAGACAGATTCCACTGCCACTCCTGTAGGCGAGTACGATCAAGTAGCGGGCAGTAACTCTTCAGAACCAGTTAGTAAGTGGTACAGTTGCATATTTCATCAACATTGCAAAGTATACTTATCTAGCAAAGTATACTTTGAGGGAGTAATCATTTATTTTTCCCGAAATGCATTATTTCATATATAACTAACCACTGCATTAAACGTATGCAGAATTATTATACTGCATTTATTACATTATCACAGCCAAAATGGCTGTGATAATGTAATAAATTCAGAAAAATAAAAATTAATAAATTTATCGTTAAATTCAAAATTTCTCCCTCAAAGTATACTTTGCTAGATAAGTATACTTTGCAATGTTGGTGAAATATGCCACCATACAAAAGCCAACATTACCTGAGCGTTTCCAACAGTACGGCCCTCAGGTAGGGCATATTGTCCATGTGGGTGGGTGTGACCTCCGCAGTGCAGTCCGGTACTACGGCGTCCAACTCCGCGTGGAGTCGGGACTGGGCTTCATCGGAACATGCCAGGCTGTACAGGGTGAACGCCAGAAGGTGGGACGTCTACAATAAATAATTTGGAAGGCAATTACAAGGTGTATGGTCACGTGGTACTAACAACAACAACAAGTACTGAAACTTCCAGAATCCATCCGATTCAAAGTACGTATTCTTTTATATTGTCCTTATTACGTAACGGATTTTGATGAAATATAGCGCAGCAAACGCGTCTTGTTAAGCTGCATTTGGTGGTCTCTGTACTTCGGCCTGACCTTCTGTCGTTTTTGCGAAGAATCGATTTCCGTGTCGGTAGAACTCCCTGGACGACCAAATGCAGCTCGTGAAGACGCGTTCGCTGAGCCATATTTCATCAAAATCCGTTAGATGGTAAAGAAACTATCAAATAATATTTACTTTGGAGTGGGCAATATTTCAACACTTTCAGCCACTGTTGTTGTTGTTATAACCACGTGATCATGCACCTTGAATTACAAATGTTAAGCTGCATTTGGTGGTCTCTGTACTTCGGCCTGACCTTCTGTCGTTTTTGCGAAGAATCGATTTCCGTGTCGGTAGAACTCCCTGGACGACCAAATGCAGCTCGTGAAGACGCGTTTGCTAAGCCATATTTCATCAAAATCCGTTAGATGGTAAAGAAACTATCAAATAATATTTACTTTGGAGTGGGCAAGATTTCAACACTTTCAGCCACTGTTGTTGTTGTTATAACCACGTGATCATGCACCTTGAATTACAAATGTAATATATTTACTACGTGTTTGCACCAGAATTGCCAATGTTCACTCGGTAGTATGGTTCAGTGGATCAGTGCGGCCTGTTCAACCTCTGTGTATGCCAAAGTGGCTGTGATAATGTAATAAATTCAGTATAATAAAAAATAATAAATGTATCCTTAAATTGAAAGCAATTTTGGTGAAATCGGCTAAAGAGACATGTACCTAAGCCTAAATCCTCGCACAGACTGAAGAACGCATATTCATCGTGTACTAATTGTGATCACTACCGATTGTCACTGTCTAAGGATCGGTTATGTGTGACAACTATTTCAGTCTAGCTTATAAAACAACGATCCTTACTACACCCGGACTAGATATATCCAGAGATATAGAAGAAAATATATTTGTCTTACACAAACTGAATAATCGACCAATTATTGTAATAAACTAAAAAAAAAAGTATCACGAAACATTCTGCTTTATCAAAACACCGTTATATAGAAACCCGACCTTACCGTTTCTACGCCGGCGGTAATGAGTTCACTGATGAGCGTGATGACGTCAGCTCGGGTCAGGCTTGTCTTGGTGAGCAGGTAGGGTATGAGGTCTCCCGCCTCGCCATCCAGGGAGTCGACTGTCGACAGCTTCTCCTTTACAGCCAGGTCCGAGTACTTCTCCGCCAGTCTGAGGTAAATATAGTATGTGTGGTGATTATGAAGCCACAATTAGACCACGGTTCGTCCGCATGTACGAGGAGATAATCCACGAGCTTTAGCGAGTGGATTATCGATCGTACACGCGGACGAACGTGATCTAACTGTGTATCCTTGTTTTTAGTAGCATTTCTCCTCATCATATCGGGTGATGTTCATCCAAACCCTGGACCAAGCACACACTCTGACACATCACATCACATCACATATCTACATCTACTGCTTCCTACATCGACATCATTAACAGTGGTCTTAGCATCATGCATCTTAACATACAGAGCATGAAACCAAAAATCGATATCTTGGAAGCAGAAGCTCAATCTTACGACATTCTCATATTTTCAGAAACCTTGTTCTACCCTGACACTTCATCTGATGACATACACATTCCTAACTTCAAACCCCCATTCCGGCGAGATAGGGTTGGGAGACTGGGGGGCAGAGTAGCGATTTATGTCCGTGAAGAGCTCACTGCCACCTAACGTACTGACCTCACCATCAACGGGCTCGAAGCTTTGTGGGTTGAACTCCACATACATCAGCGCAAACTCTTAGTATGAGGCATCTATAGACCACCTGATTCCAACAAAAACCATTGGACACTAATGGAACAAAGTATCGATCAAGCCTTCGGTCAATCATGTGACAACATAGTAGTGGCGGGAGACTTCAATATCAATGTTCACAATTCGGTCTCAGATAAGATTAGTAGGCTTATCCCATCATATAGTGCTGAACAGCTGATTTCTTCACCGACTCACTTCACTGAAACGTCTAGCTCTCGTATCGACATTATTTTCACAAAAGACAGGACGCAAATTAGTTCAAGCTTTCCTTCCTGATCTTGTGCGATACCACTGTCCCATAGTAGCTGTTTTACAATTCGACAAACCTAAACCAACGTCATTTAAACGGAAAATTTGGCTTTATGATCGCGGAAATTTCTCTGAGTATAGACGTATTTTGGAATCTTCAAATTGGAACGATATATTGAACGATGAAAATTTAGACACACTTGCAAGTAAAATTACAATGGCAATCACATCCGCAGCCACACAAACTATTCCAAACAAAACTGTAACCATTCGTCCCACATATATCCCTTGGTTCAATAACAACTTACGTAGGTCAATGCGCAAACGAAACAGATTACATAGAAAAGCTAACAAAATGAATAACATCCACTTATGGTCCGAATTCAGAAAAGTACATAATGAAGTCACTAAACTTATTCGAAAGTTCAAGTCAGAGTACGAAAATAAAATAATAGAGAAAATTAACGACAACAACGTATCATCAAAATCTTGGTTCAAATTAGCGAAACAACTGTCTAAGAAATCGTCTTCCGTTATTCCAACACTTTACGATACTGGTCTCGAAGCTACCTCTGATATTGAAAAGGCAACTCTTTTGAACAACTTCTTTTGTAAACAGTCCACTATCGACGACAATGCACACACACTACCCTTACAAGCGGAAACCTCTGAACCTTCAATCTCTACAATCACAATATCTCCTAGTGATTTTTGTGACGCAATAAAGGCAATTGACCCATCCAACGCTAGTGGTCCTGATCTTATCAGCACAAGACTTCTACGGGAAGCAGCACATGTATTACCCCCCCCCCCCCCTCTCTCTCTCTACATACTTTACAACATTGATCCGCATGTCTCTTTTCCCCTCTTCTTGGAAGCTAGCCAACATTGCACCCATCTTTCAAAAGTCAGATCCATCAAAACCACAAAACTACCGACCAATATCTCTTCTCAACTGCATTGGTAAGTTGATGGACATGTATATGTATATGTACAACTTTCTCATTGACAACAATAAGCTATCTTCCTTTCAATCAGGATTTATTAGAGGCGACTCTACTATCAACCAACTTACTTATGTATACAACGACATCTGTAAGGCACTTGCTGACGGCAAGGAGGTCAGAGCAGTCTTTTGTGACATCTCTAAAGCTTTCGGCAGAGTCTGGCATCGCGGTCTTCTATACAAACTGTCTTCCCTTGGTATTCACGGTCCTCTTCATAAATGGTTCTCTTCCTATTTATCTAATCGACAGCAAAGGGTAGTTTATAACAATTCCAATTCGCAGTGGTCCGCATTGAATGCCGGTGTTCCTCAATGTTCTATTCTTGGTCCTCTTCTCTTTCTTATCTTCATAAACGATATCGTCGAGGAAATTAAATCAAACATTCGTCTTTTCGCCGACGACACCAGTCTCCACATTATCGTCGATGACCCTGTCATTTCTTCAACTATTCTAATTATAAACAACGATCTTAACACTATCCACAATTGGTCAGAGAAGTGGCTCGTACACTTCAATCCATCGAAAACTGAAACTATGACTTTTTCCCGGAAATACAACAAACCACAACATCCTCCTCTACTCATGAATGATGCCTCACTCGATCCTTTCAAAGAACACAAAAATCTTGGACTTACATTATCTGACGACGGAAAATGGAACTCTCATATCTCACAGTGTATTAACAAAGCATGGCAACGTATAGGCATTTTGAGATCTCTAAAATTTCGTCCTAAAAGGTCCTCGCTGGAACGTATGTAATTCTCGTTTATTCGTCCTCTCCTTGAATATGGCGATGTTGTCTGAGATAATTGCTCGAACCAGATGAAAGATGACATGGAGGCTGTGCAAACTGAGGCTGCCAGAATAGTGTCGGGCGCGACCAAACTTTCCAACATAGTTAAACAATCTTACACCACCTTATCTTGCAAATTTAATCCCCGTTCAAAGGCAGCCTCGCTACAATCTTAGAAATGCTGACGACATACCTCACATACATTGTCGCACACAATGGTACAGTCAATCATACTTACCATCCACCATTCGTGACTGGAATGCACTGAATCGGAACATAAAGGACTCTCAATCTCTGTCTTCTTTTTCAAAGCAAACCTAAACGCAAATTCTGTCAAATCATCACCCCTTTTTAACGTCGGAAACAGGACAGGACAAATTCTTCATACACGCCTTCGTCTTTCATGTAACGCTCTCAACTTCGACCTTCACAGGAGATCTATTGTTGACACCCCACACTGCACATGCGGATCCATAAAAACAGTCAGCCACTTTCTATTGTATTGCAACAAATATACACTTCAGCGAAACACACATATTAACAACCTTCCATGTCCTCCCACAGCAGACACACTGCTCGCGGCAATGAACATTTGACATTCGAGGAAAACAGCTTCGTATTTCAGCAGGTCCAGAAGTTCATCGTGGCTACAAGGCGTTTCGGCAATTGAGGAGACAAGTGGGCAGATGTCCAGTACGAGCCACCATGCAAGTAATTAGTGCATCCCTTTACCCCCCACCCCCGTCCCCCAGTAACCTCGTCCCCACCATACCATAGTTATAATTTTGATTACATTGATCATTTTATGTGTGTACTCCCTTGTTTAGTTAGTACTGAAATACTGAACTTATAGTTTTATAAATAATGCTTTAAAATACATATTCCACCATCAATCTACACATATTACCATCTATTTGAAATATAAATGATCAATTGTTATTTCAGTCACCATTGATAATTAACTAGTCATAACCTGCCTGACAGTAATTCCATGTATATTGCACTCACGCTTATAGTGGAGAAGAATTCATATAAGCTTTTTCAAGCTTGTTTTCCAATCCACACACTATTTAATGCTTGTATCATACCATGTATTGTTCCTTTACATGACTCATAACTTAATAAATATTGTTTAAACTAACTGTGTTGTCACATGCTCATGTCCATTCATTGCCCATGTACTGTGAACTTGCAGAAATAAAACTCGAAACTATCAACGATGTGATAATATTAAATAGAGAATAGAAGGTTAGTGTATTTGTATAACAAGTTTATCAGGCAAGGCTATGGAAAATAACAGCATTTCGAGTTAGGCCATCTACAATACATACAATTGTATCCAAAGGTCTATATTGAGCAACGGTTAGTGTCTTTTGATATCATATTTATCAGGCATAGCTACAAAATGCGTATGAATTACAAATTCCTACCGTTTCTAAACCGAGCATAATAAACGTGATACCAAACAATAATTTGTTATTATATTTATCAGGTAACGCTTGATGCTAGATATACATGATAGGCAAACAAGAAATCAACGCAATGCACCATGACACGACACATAACACGCGCACAGTTAGAGCAACTTTCAAAGCGGCACAAGTAGAATTACTGGCTGTTTCGCATTTTGCTGCCGATGCACTTATGACTAGCAAACGCATTAAATTAAAAAAATATTTAAATGTAAGTACATTTTCATCATTAACAAAAAGTCACCCTTCCACATTTTGTATTTGATAAAATTCCATCAAATATCGATTTTATTACGAACAAACCATGAAGTGGAGGAGCTGGGAGAGGAGGAAAGAATGGAAATTTACTCCGAATTTCATAGTATTTTTGGAGTAGGTGACTGTTTTTAATGATGAAAAGTATTCGCCTTTAACATATTTTTTAGATTTAATGTGTTTAATAGTCAAAAGTTCGTCGGCATAAAAACGTGGTACAGACAGTCCTGCTGCTATTGGTGGCAGCGATGGTGTTGATGCTGATTATTATTATGCTGATGGTGATGATAATGACAATGATAATGGTGAAGAGTAGGAGGTAGTAGACTCCACATACCGCCTGACGGTTCGCTGGGCTGCACTCATGCGCTTAAACAACGGTGTCTCGAACCATCTGTAGAACGGGAAACAGCTGAACTCCTTCCGTGACGTGTCCATCACCTCGTCCACGGCCTTCAGATATCGGGCCGCCTCGTCAGTTTCCGACGTGGTACGGAAAGCGCCGAGTCGCTTGTTGAAGCATACGACACCAATGGCTGAAATTTCAGAAACATAAGTGGTAGGAGAGTATATGAGGTACACGTCGGTTGATGTAGGTTCGTGTGTATGTACGTGGAGATAATCCGCGATCTGCAGCGAATGGATTATCGTTCGTACAATGTTGGTGCTGTGATCAATTCGATTAATGTACGGACCGTACATTAATCGAACTGCACACAGCATCAACATTAGATGGATACAATTAACTACGCCAGTTTGTTGGGCGATTCATTGCCGATTGTGTTGTGTGACACATTCGTTGCATTTATGTCATATGTTTCCAAATTCTTATTTGTCTACATATTATATTTTATTGAGGGATTATACGCCGCTCTGTCTGAGATTGTGTGATTTCTGTGTTTTGCGCTTGCCAGTTGTGTATGTGGCCGTGACTGGATACCTAGGGCTTATGGGATAATTTATAATGTTTTGTGACCATTGGCCCGGCCTTAGCTGTTGACAGGCCGTTAAACACCAATAAACAAACAAACAGCTCCTGCACAAATATCATAATCTTGTAACCTGGTAACGATCATTAGTGCTTTTTAGAAGCAAGATGGATGTTTCATTTGTGGAATGACGGAACAGAGCAGATCCTGACCAGACTGTGTGGATGGATCTACACTGGTCGCAAACCCATTAAGCCCCATTTCTCCAGTCACAGCCACATATCATCTTAAAATGTGTACATTCTAGGCTCTTCGGTCTCCTTTGGGTATGCTGTTTCTATTTTATCCCGTCAACACAGTGCGTATATATGTGCCGTGAAACACGGTGCCGTGAAACAGTTTTGATATCCTGTCAATACGACCTAATCACTGCGTATGAATATGTGCGGTGGCTGGTGTTATTTTTATTGCATTTTAAAGCTATTTGTAGGTGTTAACGGGATACATAGAATAGTAGGTTAGTGCCGTGAAAGGGAAAACATATCTGACAAGGCTTAGGAAACGGGATGGGCGAAGCTCTGCCGAGCACATCCCGTTTCCGTGCCACGCCTAACCTACTATTCTCTATGTCTTTTCCCGGCGCATGTAGCCAACATATATGAAGATTATATTTAACAGCAGGGATTGGATGGAAAACCTTCCACTCCGGTAACTTACACTCGGCTGCGTATTTGTATAAGTCGGAACGGAGGTCTGTGACGTCACCACGTGCGTCACGTGTATCGCGTATGCGCATCACGAGGTCGTCGGCCACGATTGCATGGTCCGGCAGGTAGGCGGACACGGCCTTCGGTTGGAGCATCTTCTGTTGCACACTCCGTCGTAGACGGTGCCAGTTTTCCTCGTGGCTGTGGGCAGAGGCGGGTCCAGTATTTAGGTTTAGAGGGGTCGTGGATTCTCAATTGTAAATGAGACACAAATAATGTAAACAAATACATGTACAACAATGTACTATTTATTCTCACTAATTTTTTATGTGCAATGATCATACATACTTTGTAATATGTCGATAACAATATTTATTTATTTGATTTTCACAATTTAGAATGTCCTGTCTCATTTGCATATCAAAATAGCTTGATACAACCGCGCGTCTCTATCGGTAGATTAAACGAGTACTAAATTATTATATCTGTCTGTTTATGGCGGGCACTCGTATAGTTACACAATAATGAACTTTATTCCTATACATAACGTTGTGTGCCTAACCAACAGGAGGCCGTTTCACTAGGTTAGACACCACCAAATAGTTTTACTATATAATTTAACCGAATGCCATCCAATAAGGCCAGTCTCTCCTACTTTCACTATTCGTATGGATGTTGTGGGACCCACTTGTACATGATCTGCAGCCAGTCTGTACTGGTTCTGCATGAACTAAACAATAGGTTCACTTACTCCTAAGAAAGAAAAATCCAACCTTGTCATATCCTCCAATATTGTGTACATGTGTTGGCCACGGAAACTCCGTGTACATCAAGTGACCAACAGGTTCAGTGTTTTCTTTTAAATGCTACAAATATGTTGAAAACTGGTGTTAAAGGCACCCCAAAATGTTCCTCAAGTGAAACTGGGTAGTAATGGATCAAGATTTGCAAGCAAACGGTGTCTGTGACCTCAAAACACCCGCACTATTTTTTTATACCGGACTACTTTTGCATACACCCTGGGCGGTTTCGCACCATTTGGTGTCTTCTAACCACTAAGCTTCGTACGACTAAAATGTTCGTAAGTGAAAAGTTAGGATAGTCTGGAAATTTCAATTAATGGATTTACATTTATTGAGCATAGGCTGCATATGCAGCCTACGCTCAATAAACGTAAATCCAATAATTGTTTACAAGAAAATATTGTTATTGTGAAATTTACAGACTATCATAATTTTGCGAACATTTTAGTCGTAAGAAGTTTAGTGAAACGGCCCCCTGGACACCAACTTTAATGTAAATATTTATAATAAAAAAAAGTTAATTTATGACATCATAGTGGAACGCACATATCTCAGTTAATTAACATTTTTAAAAATGTTTATAATATTTGTTATTTTTACATACGGTTTTCAGAATTCATTTCATATTATCAATTTTCTTTGCTCTGCAAGTTATAACGTGGACAAGGAAACAGAATGACAAACTTTTATATGACCTAAAGTTTTGAAAATCAATTCAGTTCTTCCTCTTGCCAGGATAATCATACATACTGGTATCGGTTAAGATTCGTCAAGAAGAACTTGCGACAAATTATAATATTGAGTGGACAAGGATACAAAATGCGAATAATTCACCTTTTATCTCCCTGTTTTCGTAATGGAAGTACAGGTTATGGTAATTAATGTTGACCGGCTAGACATACCAATGTGTCTGTCATTGGCATTGCTAATTAACCAATACCTTGTCAGTAGACCCTGTACGTCATTGGCGTATTTCCTGTTGTAGATTTCCAGCAGCGAGAAGGCGTGGCGTAGTGGGTATTTACCGTCACTCCGATACACAGTCTCAATGTCGTCAGGGTTGTACACGTGCACGACACTGAAGCCCATTGGCCACGTCTCCTTCACCACGCCCCCGTACTCCGCGTACATCCGGGTTATTACGTCTCCGAAATCAACGTTGTAGTATTTTCCTGTGGAAGAATTGACGCAGTTTTGTGCCAGAATGTTTTAATTAGCAAAATAGTTATGATGATATGATCATGATAACATATAATAATCGCAGTTATTTGAAACATGAGAGGCGAGCTTACTAAGCAAGGTGCATGATCAAGTGGTTACAACAACAACAACGTCGCCCACTCCAAAGTAAGTATTCTTTGATATTTTCCTTAATATGCAACGGATTTTGATGAAATACGGCGCTGCAAACTCGTCTTTATGAGCTGCATTTGGTGGTCTAGTGAGATTGACACAAACTTATGTCGTTTTTGCGAAGAATCGATTTCCGTGTCGGAGACACGGAAATCTATTCTTCGCAAAAACGACAGACGTTTGGGCGAAAATACAGAGACCACCAAATGCACTTAACAAGACGCGTTTGATGCGCCATATTTCATCAAAATCCGTTTGGTAATAAGGACACTATAAAAGAATACGTACTTTGAATCGGTACTTGTTGTTGTTGTTGTTAGTAACACGTGATCATACACCTTGTAAGCTTACTAAGACAAATTGCGCCAATGCTAACGCCAATGATCCTCCAGAACTAGTTGTAATGGAAGTTATCGTGCTTTACCAAGTTCGGTAGCCTGTATGTAATAGTTATAGTTCACATATTGAATTGATAAAAAGTCAATATGTGAACCATAACTAACTTATTGGTTGCCCCGCCCCATCGCGGTCCCCGGTCTATTAGAATGGAGCGCTGCCTATAAACGTGTTTTTTTAACAACGATATACTATTACGTGATTGGCGGTGTGACAATGAATCGATCGTACACATGGTGCGCGTCAAAGGAAATTACGTCAACAAGGCGGGGTCTGTGGTTCTAAATATAACTACTGGATTTTTGCAACATTTAATGATTAGTTTAATAGATATTGGTGATTAATTGAGACGAAATGCTCTGTTTTCATTGGTCGAGAAACTAGAGCAAACAATAAGAGTAAACATAAGTGGTCTAGACATCTGCCAGCAGCACAGAATGATTAACAGAATGCATGTCATCGTAGAAAATAGTATCATATGAACTTCATGCGACCCGGTAAGTTCATATTCCGTGTGTGTGTTACTCGACGACACACAGTATAACCCGAAATTTCTGTCTGTTACGCAGGGCGACTTACAAGTCGCCCTGCGTTACAGACTGAACTTCCGGGTTATTGCTTTAGATGTGCATACTGATCGCAAATGCATTTTGATCTCTTTGTCAAGTGGTATGTCTGGCGATTATCATCCCTGTCTTACCTCCCTGTAGGTAGTGGAACAGTCCACCAATCAGTGGAATCGCCGTAGGCCCCGGTATTTCATCGAATGATTTCACAGGGTGTGTGCATGTGTCCGCTGCCTCGTCGTCATACCAAGACATAGGTGTTGTTGGCAAAGTGGTATGCGCGTTATGCACGTGTCTGATTGGTTGTTTTGAATGGTTGCTATAAGATACCCCGATCACATGTTTCTCGAATTCGCTGATGCCTGGCAACCGTCGTGGGCAATGGGAGCGACCAACTGTGGCGCTGCTATTAATAGTAACAGATGAAACGCGTTCTATTTCGTCGACGCTGGTGTCGCCCGATGATGTGCAATATGGCTGATAATTGGCACGTGCACGTCTTTGCACGTGCTGTCTGATCACACGCTGCAGTGGTTTAGACGCCATGTTATATCATGAACCTGCAATGAAACAACACAATTGTGGACCACACAGTCTTGCTGATATCCTACGATAAAATGGCGCAAACGTCTATAGTTCACCTTTGTAAATATATGTATAGAGATCCGGTCCTATGCTGTATTTCAGCGTTTATTTCTTACTGTATGGCATAACAAGAAACGAGGCAAAGCCACGAAGGACAGGTTTTTTCCAAGCAAAGACACTTGGATAACATAATTATACCCACTTTTTGTAGACTAGATGGCCGTGGCCTGCATGTCGCGCCTTGGGGCGAGGCATGACACTAAAAAAATAGATATAGTAGATGGAAAAACTTTAACGAAAAAACAACTTTAACCGGACACACGGACGTACGGACGGACGGACGGACATATGCCAAAATGCCGACGATATCGCGCTTTCCGCAAGCGGTTGCGACAATGATGATAAACACCCATGTGAAGTATCAAGGTAATGGATGAAGCAGTTGCAGAGATATAGTACACGAACAAACTTTAACCAAAAAAATCAAAGTAATTTGACCTTGACATTGGGCACAGGGGCCGCACGGTTGGGGGGTAGAATGAAAATATGGATGATGATAAACACCCATGTGAAGTTTCAAGGTAATGGGCGAAGCAGTTGCAGAGATATAGTACAACGAAAAACTTTTAGCCAAAAAACTTTAACCAGACGTACGTTAAAAAGTTAACGTTGAAAATGGCTAAGTCAATTACGTAGAAATAATAGTTGAAGCTAAAAAAAATGGTCACATGTTGGATAGTTGTATGTGGTAGGCACCCCTTGGTTATGAAGCTGTGCAAGTTTGGTGGTCCTAGGTGGTACAGTACCAAAGAAATGGACTTAAACACAAAAACTTAACATTGTAAACGCGAAAACTTAACATTGAAAATGGCTAAGTCGACTGCGCGGAAAAATGGGTCAAGTTAAAAAAAAAGTAACATGTTGGATAGTGATATGTGGTGGGCACCCCTTGATTATGAAGCTGTGCAAGTTTGGTGGTCCTAGGTGGTACAGTACCAAAGAAATGGACTTAAACACGAAAACTTAACATTGTAAACGCGAAAACTTAACATTGAAAATGGCTAAGTCGACTGCGCGGAAAAAATGGGTCAAGTTAAAAAAACAAAAGTAACATGTTGGATAGTGATATGTGGTGGGTACCCATTGATTATGAAGCTGTGAAAGTTTGGTGGTCCTAGGTGGTACAGTAACAAAGAAATGGACTCAAACACGAAAACTTAACATTGATTGTGGACGCCGCCCGCCCGGCTTTCGCCAATCCAATAGCCTGGATTTTTTTCTTCAAAAAACCTGGCTAAAAATGAATCGACTCGGATCAGACTGCACGTATGATCTGGGTGTGCACTGAACGCAATAACATTAATAAGTGTGAAAATATGAGTCTGACAAATAATGCAGCCCCGGATCAGATTGCGAAGATATGTAAGGTGATCTGACACTAGTCGAAATCACTATACTTGCTCCTTTTATAACAAATCATGATACATTCGCTCTTCATCCAAGCAATAATTATATAATTTGGACCGGATTTCTATAAATAATTTCAATGGGGGATAACTAGCTACGATCCCTCATTAACGAAGGCTTCAAAATTAGATGAGTCAGTGCAGGGATTATACAATGAGGAATTATTGTCACGAGGTATTTACTTCTTATCACATAATTAGTTGGATTTCGGTAGACACTCGTTGTGATTGTGTTGTGTTTTGTACGGTTTTCAGTTACGGACATCATAATATAGCTATCTGGTCGATACTACGATAGCACAATAACGATATTACGAAATCACGATTATACGATGACGTCATCATGCTATCGTACGATCGCGTTATCGTTATCGTGCTATCGTACTATCGTTATCGTGGATTCGTGTTATCGCGATCGTAGTATCGTGATATCGTACTAGTGTTATCGTGCTATCGTAGTATCGACCCGGTATTGTAAAACCTGGGTTTATCCTATTAGTGCAATCGTTAAGGACTGACTATATAGAATATGACCGTTTGTTCAAATGTAGTGGAATCACACATGTGACTGAATATCTATATAAAGTATTTACCCCGTCAACACAGTGCGTATGTGCTGTGAAACACGGTGCCGTGAAACATTTTTGATATCCAGTCAATACTATTTTTGCATTTTACAGCAATTTGTAGGTGTTGACGGGATAAATAGAATAGTAGGTTAGTGCCTTGAATGGGAAAAAATATCTGGCGCGGCACAGAAACGGGATGTGCTCGGCAGAGCCTCGCCCATCCCGTTTCCTGAGCCTTGCCAGATATTTTTTCCCATTCACGGCACTAACCTACTATTCTCTATATCTGACCCTATTCTTCTTAGTGTATATTATACAGAGCATTGAGTTGCCATCTCCGCCATTTTAATTTGTACATGCTATCGGACAGCTTCACCACTTGAAGGGTTTGACACCTACAGCAAATAATATGGCAGAAATCTAATACAATTTGGTGCAATACGTCCCACATATATAGGATGACAACGTCCTATATATATATTCAGCAGACTACACAAAAGGCTAGATCTCTGAGCATTTCTACCATCACTCACAAAATATGCAATGGACACGTTTTCAATGTGTAAAATGTAAAACTGATGCACTATATATTATTAGAAGTGCATCTGCCACTGGTAAAAGCCGTATTTACTCACATAGCAGGCAGTAGACAGTAGTAACAATACACTCAGATAACTGCTTACAAGTCACTGGAATCGATACAGTATGTATGGTAATATATATACGTATATATCTAAAGCACTGTGTATTGTTCTTACACAGTCTTTACTGAATTATCAAACATTTTAACAAAGGGTCAACGAACCCTTCAGATATCAGACTTTGTATATAAATTTGATGAAAACAAGGCATCGCTTGCTGTAGTCAGATGTCTCCCCATCATGTTGCACCAAATTGTATTCATGTGTTTGTCATATTAATAGTGGTATGTGTCAAACACAATAAGAGGTAAAACTGGCTGACAGCTTGCACACACTAAGATGGCCGACATGGCAACTCCATGCACGGTGTAGGATATAGTAAGAAGAGAATGTTCACATGTATGTTATGTATATATCCCATCACATTTACGAAGCAATTATGCATGAAGCATTAGCTGATCAGGGGCCCCATGTGTCCTTAATGATCGATATTATGGTGTGTGTGAGATCGTATGGTAGTTGCCATATACAGTGAAACCTCTCTAAACCAGACATCCTGTGAGGTCCCCAGGGTATCCGGCTTAGAGAGGTTTCACTGTAAATCAGACATTTGATTATTCTGAGCCATATTCGTGTGCTCTGCGATCACGAACAGACATTATCACGTGAGATAAATGACCAACAATCAAAATAAGATCACATGTGTTTTCTTGGGGTCCGGTTTAGAGAGGTTCCACTGTATTTCAAGTGGATTTCATATGGGTACATGTGTGCTTAATTTAAATTGATTCCACAAAATGTGCTTTCAGCAGCGAAACAACTCATAGTTACTCTAATGTAATTTATCCCGTCAACACAGTGCGTATGTGCCGTCAACACAGTGTGTATGTGCCGTCAACACAGTGCGTATGTGCCGTCAACACAGTGCACAGTGCGTATGTGCCGTCAACACAGTGCGTATGTGCCGTCAACACAGTGCGTATGTGCCGTCAACACAGTGCGTATGTGCCGTGAAACACGGTGCCGTGAAACATTTTTGATATCCAGTCAATACTATGTTTTGCATTTTACAGCCATTTGTAGGTGTTGACGGGATAAATAGAATAGTAGGTTAGTGCCGTGAATGGGAAAACATATCTGGCGCGGCACGGAAACGGGATGTGCTCGGCAGAGCCTCGCCCATCCCGTTTCCTGAGCCTTGCCAGATATTTTTTTCCCATTCACGACACTAACCTACTATTCTATATATATATGCAAATGAAGCAATTACAAAAGAAAAAACACGTTAGGTCACGAGAGCTTCAATGAATGGTGCTGTACTTAAGAAATAAACTTTATCCAACGTTCGTATTGATTTACTATGATAGTTATTAAGGTACATGCCCACTCAGGTTATACTATAGGGAGACAGATAGTGTTGTATATTCTGTAGATATGACATTTTTCTGGCAAACATTCATTCACCATTACCACACGTATTGATTTGCATTATTATACATTTTATACCAGACGTAAATTTACACACTGATATCAGGGGCGATAACCGTGTTTCCTTGAGATGCTAACGGACATTACTATTTGTTCCCTGTATTTATGTTTTGAAATGTATTTATGTGAAATGATCATACTTTATAATCTGTCGAAAATATTATTGTTTCAGGTGACGCATTTAATTAGTATAAATAATTAAAAAATAGCATGCCTCATTTTCATATGAAAATAGCCAAATCACCACGATACCACTGCGAGTCACTATCAGTAAAATAAACATTTTGTGCCTACTGAGTGGGCATGTACCTTTAAAGATTGTGAGAGGTTGGTGTGCTCGCATATCGTAACATTTTTTCAGGTGACGTATTTAATTAGCATAAATAATTAAAAACCATCATGCCTCATTTGCATATGAAAATAGCCTGATACCACAGCGAGTCACTATCAGTAAATTAAATATTACTACATGTAAATGATTATATCTGTAAAGCGGGCACTCGTAATATTACGAACTGATGGAATAGTGACACACTTATACACTTATTTAATTCCTATAAAGATCAGTTTGTGACTATGGAGTCAGGGGCGGATCCAGCATTACGGTAGGTGTCTAGTTGCGAAGGTAACTCTTGCAATCTACTCCCGTACCGTCCGTAGCTAGCTAGCTAGCTAAACTCCGTGGCTGAACGGGTGGGGGGGGGGGGATTGCAACCCGGAACCCCCTTCCCATCCAGATCCGCCCTTGTGATTGGGCCTTGTACTTTAATGACATTGATTGATTTCTTAATACACTCGAATTTAGGTTTCTGTGTTTATATATATATGATTATGTGGTTGTAACTGGTGAATTTGACAGTGTAGCTCTGATCAAACTGCATGTTGGAAGCATGGCGGGTGTTTCATTAATGGAACGGCGCAACATGCAGATTGTTATCAGACTGTGTGGATGCACATGCTGATATGGGTCTACAGTGGTCGCAAAACCAATACGCCCCATTATTCAAGTCACAGCCACATATTGGTCCTCTTTTGTATTCACTAAGTAAGGTTAGAATATACTTATTTATTATATACCTACCCATGAAATACATAGTTGTACGATGTAAATAAAAGTCATACGTTCTCATCAATGAAATAAACAACTTCCGGTGAAAATACGACTACTTCGGTCCGCTATCTATATTCATAAAATCTATGTTCGGGAAAACAGCGCAAATTGGCTGCAAATACACATTCATTACCGTATACAGTCTAGCTGCACGTTTCCCGCTTTATAGGCAACAGCCTGGACATGTTGCACTATATCGACTACACCCACGCTACACAGTAAAAATTTGCGTAATAACTATTACACTTAGGCTCTAAATATATAACAGTAACGGATTCATGGGGGGGGGGGGGGGGTGTGCCGGGGAGCCCGGGCCCCCCCACTTCAGAAATCCCGATTTTATTTTACGTTATATTGAGCGTAGAATGCAGGAAATGGCCTTCCTCATATTCAAAAATGTTCCGGGGGCCATGACCCCGGACCCCTGAGCAACTCCCTCGTAAACCCGCTCAGTCGAACGAACGACGCATACCTCGTTCAAGTTCAATGTGCCCCCTCCCCCCTTGGTGAATTTCGGATCCGGCCACTGTTAAATAAAGTTATGAAAAGTTACTGAAATATGTTATCTCACAACACTGATAACTTGAGGAACTAGGAGAGCTGATAGTTGACATTTTCATCGATCATCATCCAGAGGCAATTTGTTACTCTGATGGTGCAAACCTATTCCCTACTTACGTTTTCTCTAGAATTTAATTACTGTTTGAAGTCCAAAATTAAAATAATTGTACGAAATTGGCGGCTAATTGTTCACTGCTACCTAACTGTGAGAACTAACGATAATAGCTGCTGTATTCATACGCACGAACTGTATTGATTCGTATTTTCCAGAATTTAATGATGAGCTGAGCACAAAAACTGTGAAAACGATAGAGGGGGGGGGATAAAAAAAATTTTTTTAAGGGGTATATTTAGATTGTAGATACAAAGCAAGACAGACCAAAACGCCATAGGACAAGTTGGCACAGGGGACTATTTTCTAGGTCGCACTCGCCATTTAGGCGTGGCACGATCAATGGCTGCCATCATTGCAATTTTGCCATGTATTACTATTGTATTTCAGGGAGATAACATATAAAAGCTGCAGGCGTTGGACGTTCATACTTCGCTATATTGTTATTGAGAGACAATTATACAACATGACACAAATTTATTACCATAAACTTACCTAATAATGTGTGTATAAGCAAAATTCTTAGGTCACTCTCCACGAAGTAGAAAGTAAACAAATAACGCTTCAAACGCATATTTGGAACGACATATTCCGTCATAACTCTTATGTAATGCAGTGTCAATGAATGTTATTAGAGGTGATGTACTCAGAACTATGTGAACAAACCTATCTTAAATCCGGAAACCATTGTGAGGTCCCAAAGTGTCGGTTTAGAGAGGTTACGCAGTTATGAATAGTACACGTTAACTAGGCCGATATTAAAATCAGAGGTCACGAGTTACTATGGCAGTGCATGCGTACGTATAGCCCTACGCGTTTCTGTGTCATCTGTTGGCCAATTTCACCAACATTGCAAGTATAACTTATTAGCTAAGTACACTTTGATGGGGTTAATCGTTTATTTTTACAAATGCATGTTTCATATAGATCTAACGGACTGCATCATAGTTGATGATTAAAAAGTATGCAGAATTAGTAACTGAATTTATTACAGGTGTCCGGTTTAGGGGCTTTGCTGTATGATTTTATACATAATCCTATAACAGCCAGAATGCTAGGTTGGCGGGACTATGCCGATAATATAAAATACAGAGGTACACGTTACATAAGGTAGTGCTGAGTACGTATAGCTCTCCGCGTTTGCTGTGCCATATGTAGACATTTAACAAAAGTGCATAGTATTACTTATCTAGCTAAGTCTTACTTTGAGTGAGTATCGTTCATTTTTCCCGAAATGCATTATTTCATATAGAACTAACGACTGCATATATTTGATGATTAAAGTATGCAGAATTAATATACTGAATGTATTACATTATCACAGCCAAAATGGATGTGATAATGTAATAAATGCAGTATAATAAAAATTAAGAATAGATAAAGGTTAAATTGAATATTTTCACTCAATGGGTAGTTAGCAAGATAAGTATACATAGAAATGTGGGTGAAATCGACTCTGGGCGAGCATAATGTATAAGGGATGTCACAGGAGAATTGGGGCTTAAGTGTTTTAAGCAATGCAAAGTCAGATTTGGCATGTGCATCCGCATAATTTGATCAGGTTATGTACTGTTCGCCATTACATCAATTAAAACTTCAATAATGTTTCCAACCCGCAATTAAGATGTTGGTCAGGCTACACGGAGTGTGCATTTTTGATCATGAGCTCCCTGATCAGAATATTCCATACCCCCCCATTTCTTCAGTTCAGCAGTTATAATTATAATGTTGAACAACTTGTGGAGTAGTGATATCATTAACTTTTATTAACCATTTCACCCCTAAGTAATAAGTAATTGAATTTTGATTGGTTAATTTTTGCAACAATCAATGATTCACTAAATATTTTTCAGACTAGACCATTTTGAAATAAGGGTGTTTTTGTTCCTCACAAATATGAAAAATTACTTGGAAAAGTGCAGATACTGATGAGACGGCTCGTCACGAGCAGGCTCATCTGGATCTACACTGTTTGCCAATACCACTTTACAGGGCATGTGGAGTTGAAAGGGTTAATTACATTATAGTGTATATGTAACCAGAACTACTTTGTTTACATTTACTAAAGTGCGCATATACCGGACATATAAACTCAAACATACGAAACTCATTGAGACAATATTATGTTAGATACGTATATATGTATGTGGACTGGAGAATTGGTAATTGTGAAGGTTTTCGACCAGTGGAGATCCTATCAGACCCCTTCTGTGCATTCGCACAGTCTGTTTCAGGATCTACACTGTTCGTCATTCCATCTATGTTATACCCATCATGTTCTAAAAGCACTACATGGGCTTCATAATTCATACGACTAAATTGATTAATATAAGCGCCAAATTTTGGTTCGTCTGGAATTTTAAATTTATGAATTTAATTCATGAGATAGGCTGCATATGCCTGTGATCAATATAAATGTAAATCCAATTAATTGTTTACAAGAAAATATTGTTAATGTGAAAATTCACAGACCATTATTAGTTTTGCATTTAGAATCAGTTGATTGGTACGAAGTGAAACGACTCCTACATATCGTTATTTAGGCTACAGACATGTGCAATTTGATCGGGAGCAAAATCCAATAAGCCCAAATTTCTTCCGTCAACTGCTACATAAGATCGAGGACATTTACGACTTACGCCATTGTCTTCACTATTTCCCGGAATATATAATTTGGAAACCGATTTCTGTTGAAAACTATGCATAAGTGTAAATAAGATAAATAAATAAATTTCATACAATATTAGATACTGACTGGTTTGCGTAGTATATATGCGGCCGACATCTACGTTTCACATATCTCGAGAGAATGCGAGAAACGACTGTAGTCGTCTGCTGTTGTGTTATATTTTGTTTTCTTTTTGAATAAAAACATGCTTTGACAACACTTTCCATTGGAAATGTTTCTAAAGTTGTTGTCAAAGCATTGTTTTCGATGAGCAAAATGGAAGATACTGAAAAATAAACAGCAGACGACAATATTTAATTCAGCATTGAAAGGGATAACCTGGACCCAGTCTATAGGCCAGGGAATATAGAATTTGACCCGAAAGCCTCTGCAACACGACTGCCATTATTGCCAATAATTCGAGAAAAATATGCTGATCAGCAAAAAGAAATCGCCAAAAATCGGAGGCCGGTTGTAACTCATCCGCCATTGTGACCGAGTTCCCTAATCATGCTAACCGTGTGTTATATTAAAGGTACGTTCCCACTCAGTAGGCACAACATGTTCTTTATAGGAATTAAATAAGTGTGTAATTTTGTCGCTATTTCACAAGTTCTATCAATTGCAAGTGCCTGCTATACAGCTATAATCATTTAGTAATATTTAGTTTACTGATAGTGACTCGCGGTGGTATCAGGCTGTTTTCATATGCAAATGAGCCATGCTATATTTTAATTATTTATACTCATTAAAATATCTTCGACATATTATAAATTATGATCATTGCACATCAAAAAATAAATACATAGAAGTAATGTCCGTAATACATTTTAAGAAAGACTGTATAATATGCCGATCAACGCGATGGGGCTGCGTGAGAAGTTGAACTTGTAAAAACTGGTGGAACAGTGACTCATGCACTTATTTAATTCCTATAAAGTCATTTTGTGCACATACTGAGTGATTTAGCATGTTAACTTTAGTTCGGCAGCTCTAGTACATTCGGATACAAATGCGATCAAGGTTACTATATACGAAGCACTTTATATTGGACGCCAGCGATGAAACTTTACATTTTTTGCGACCCAGCGTGACCCAGATCAGACTGCGCAGTCTTGTTCTGGGGCATACGCTGTTCGCGCCACTGCTGTCACCCGAAAAAAAAAGGAGTATAGACGCTATCATATTGATACCAGTGATCGACCACTACCTCAAATTGTTGCAGATATCCCAGCGTACCGCTTCTTAGCCACGGCACATTTTATCAGTTTACGGCCTTAGCAAGAGGAGTACGTGCGGATTGGCGCGACATCCACATCTAAATCCGGATGGCCTTGTTTTGGGTAACGAGACCACAGGCCGTCTAAAACCAGCGTAGACACTATCAGCTTGCCGATCCGCAACCTGGCCAGAGTCTACAATACCGAGTTTGACCCTGGCTGGACTGGAGAACATTTGGTCCGAATGTTGCGGAGAATAACCATCATTTGGAGACGTGCGATCGAAAAACCAGTCACCGCTGGATGGATGATGGTGACCGACTTATTAACACTGACTGAATAAAACTTACACATGGTTCATCGTCCATTAGTGCAGAAAGGGGGAAAGTGACATTTTGATAACTACTTTTGAGAATAAAGGTACTGAAAGTATGAACATAGGGTCACAACAAGATTAAAACTTGATTGATTGCTTGATTGATTGCTGGTGTTACTGTTTCATTACCCTTAATGGTACATGCCACTAGTAGGTACAAAATGTTCTTTACATCAGAGGCATCATTGAGTCATTTCCTGGCAAAATAAACTTTCATGAGCATTATCCCTCGTACTGATTGGCATTATTATACATGTTTTCAGACGTAAATTTATCCACACTGATATGAGGGGCGATAACCGTGTTTGAATAAAATGTTAACGGACATTACTCTGTTAATCTCTGTTTTTATTTTATGATGTGCAATGATCATACTTTAAAATCTTGTCGGAAAATATTATTTTTTTCAGGTGACGCATTTCTTTAGTATAAATAATTTAAAACATTTCATGCTCATTTGCATATGAACATAGCATGATTCCACCGCGCGTGTCACTATCAGTTTAAAATAATTATTACTAAATGATTAATATCTGTATATGCGGGCACTTGTAACGTATTAGAAACTTGTTAGATTTTTGTTGTCGTTATTTCAGTACTGGCAGGTTATTCTGTCATTAATGTGTACCTGTCTGTAAGTTTTCACACTTAAATACTGACTGATTGACCCCCTTCCATGAACGTAGCATTGACACTCATGTTGGCGTGTATTGGCCACCATAGACAAATGTCCAATTGGCCGATTCAGGAATGTCACTAAAATCCACTGTAGATCCATCGATAGAGAGAGAGAATGAGGATTAACATCAGTTAGACCTACACGTGCCGAGTTTTGTTTCGCACAGGTGTGGGTGAGTTTAGAAAAATAGGCTGTCGGAAAGGTCAAAACTTGATGTAGTTTGTGTGTTATTATAACGCGTCGCTGTTTCGGAGAGTATTCGGAGGGGAGTTAACTGTACTAAATTTAGCTGATGACGCCACGATTTGTGCTGCCAAATGGGGGAAAATCTTTCAAAAAAACCGTCAAAGCGCAACCAAAATAATCCGATGTATTTTTGTACGATAGAACAACCGTTGTTGATATGTGCAGTGCAAGTTTTTCATAATATTATTTTCAATTAGTGGTTGCGTATGCCAGTTAAACGTTTAGTGTAACACAATGCATTTTGTTGTTATGGTTATTTCCATGATATCACTACGGACGTGACCATCGAGGGGTATCTGGGGGTGGCTAAACTGTCCGACGCGATTCTAATTGTTTAATCACAGTCGTTCGCACCAGGGGGTCGTGGGCGGGCCAAATGATCCCGCTCGATCGAATACATTCGGTTACACATGTACCCTATGTAAAAAAAAGGTTTTAATATTGTGAATATATTGAACTTTGACGACAAATTCACTTTTACACCTTATTTTTTCCAAGTTGCACAACGATTGTGTGAATAATATTTCATGTGATTGTACATGATATCTACAAAAAATATATTATGGTTATGAAAATGTACTTTAATCAGTCAACTCTCGCAAAGACATGTGTGCACAGAAATATGTCTATTCTGCGAAATTATGGAGCCGTTTCACTAAATTCGTTCGACTAAAATGTTCGTAAGTGCAAAATTTAGGATCGTCTGGAAATTTCAGTGGATGGGTTTACATTTATTGAGCATAGACTGCATGCTCAATAAATGTAAATCCAATAATTGTTTACAAGAAAAATTGTTAAACGTGAAATTTACACGAATATCATAATTGTGCACTTACGAACATTTATGTCGTACGAAGTTAAGAAAACGGTCCCCAGGTATTGATCTTGAGGCACAGGCACTTCATAGGCGGGCTATTTTTAATGAACATAATGGATGATTGTAAAATATAATATATGAAGTTTCATGCAATCCAACTTACGTAACAGCTATAGTATGTAGTCGAAAACAGTAATACAAATCTCGGACAGACAGACGGACGGATGAACAAACCAAACGAACAGACAGACGGACGGACATGGTGGCAACTATATGCAGTCCGAACAAAATATCGGGATCATAAAATAACGATAAGAGTTAACAATTTTGGCCAATAACAGTTAAAAGTAATTGTTTGTTTCCAAATTAAAGTTTGAACAAAAAAAAACAAAAAAACACGTCAATGTCATGTTAACAAGTTTTATCCCGTCAACACAGTGCGTATGTGCCGTGAAACACAGTGTGAAACATTTTTGATATCCAGTCAATACTATTTTTGCATTTTAAAGCCATTTTTAGGTGTTGACGGGATAAATAGGAATAGTAGGTAAGTGCCGTGAATGGAAAAAATATCTGGCGCGCACGGAAAGGGCTGTGCTCGGGCAGAGCCCTCGCCATCCCCGTTTCCTGAGCCTAGCCAGATATTTTTTCCCATTCACAGGCACATTAAAAAAACCCTCTATTCTCTATCTATTTTCCTTATTTCTTTAACAAAGTATATGTTGTGACCAGATCCCAATCAATTTGAACAACCGTCTCTGCGGACGGTTCAAAATGGAGTGAGTCCACAAACATATACTTATGATGAGAAATAAAGAAATTCTTCAGCCTTGCCGGATTTTTTTTTTTCCCATTCACGGCACTACATACATTTCTCTATATCAGTGAACCCCGCTCGCTGATTTGTAAATGCGACTGGAGAAATGCGGCTTGTGTGCGTTTTGCGAACCAGTGTTCGCGAACAGTGCAGATCTGATCAGACTGTGCGGATGACCAGGCTGATAAGGATCTGCCTGTCGAAAAACTCATACGCCCATTTCTCCGCCACACGTATCCACCACGTAGCAATATTTCGTACGCTCTATAAGCACCGGCGTGTCACCGCCGTATTATTGCGCACTGTATACTTGAAAAGTGCACAGATTGTCTGTATTTAAACATATTTCGGTCTTGTCATCTGAACATCTGAAAGATGCGACGGATCCCGCAAATATAGACATTTGATCAAAACGTTTTAATTAATCTAATTAAAGTACATACTGAACACGGAAAATCAAGAAATTTCTAAATAGACATCTTGCTCTGAAAAAGAGCTTATGTTTAGCTGTCGGCTATTGACGGGGGTATTTAAAAAAAAGAGTAAATAAATCAAGACTTTTGTTAGTCTCTGAATAAGTTTCACGATTTCTGCCTTGCGCATTTTTTGTATGATTTGAATTCGAATGTATTCTCAAAATTTCGTCAATTTCCGACATACCACAAGAAAATAATAAATAGTACAAGCTTACCAATTATATGTTTCTCAGTAGCCGATAAACACGAAAACGCCGATTTTCGGTTCTAACCTCCTATTATTCACAGTGATGAAGGTCGCAACATTAAGTAGCATGCACTAAAAAATATCCCTCCATTCAATCAACCGAGTACGCATATGTGGGGCGGTCAAAAAGTTTGCCTGAAAACGAGGGTCGATTACAAAATGAAAGTCGCAGCCTTTAAACTGACTCGGCCTACTTAGCAACTTTATTGCACACTTAATGTGGATGTTGGCAGTATAAACCATCGTTTCTGCCTTTAAAGTATATTTTTACAAATACACTAAATTATGGTTTGGAGCATAAACCGTAGTTTAGGGACCGGGCATGGTAGTTGTAAATGTAGTCGCCAAACGCACCATAGTTCTATAAACATATCTAAATCAAAGCACTGAAAGTACTGACATATGTTATCTCCACACAAACTGATCACTTGCGGAACTAGAGACTGAAAGTTGCATATTTGCTCAATCATCATCCAGGGGGCAAATGTACGATTGGATGGTTGCAAACCCATTTACCTCCCTTTACGTTTTTCTAGAATAAATACTTTTGAAAATCCCTATGCTTTTATGTACTATATATGAAAAAAGGAAATATCTAAATTGTATCACTGGTTTCGAATACAATAAGTGCGCTAATGACACTATTTAATTATAAATAGAGATGCTGTATTTACCATGGTAGGTGCGGGAAGATAGCTCTGATTAATACTACAATATACTACGGTACAGTTCATACCATACTAACATATGGTAAACATGGTAAAAACTATCATTTGGTAAATTTTGTTTAATACACTAACGTCGCACCGTATACGTAGTGCCTATTCATATTAACGCTGTATGGCATAGGCACGAACGGCTTGATTCGTATTTTCAGAATTTAATGATAAAACTGAACCAAAAAACTTCGAAAAATATAGAGAATGTATGTGTAGAGTTTTTAGATCAAGCAAGACATTACAGAAACGCCATTGGATAAGTTGGCACAGGGAACTAGTTTTCTTTGTCGTACTCGACCGCTTAGGCGTGCACGGACAATATGGATGTCCAATAGAAATTTGCGTGACATAATTGCTATCTCAAGGAGGAACATATACTAATCAAAGTACTGAAAGAACTGGACTGGCTGGAGACAATTAGCCACTTGTGAATTTGATACTCCAGGGCTCGAATTTGGCACTGCATACTCGCAAAATGCGAGTGATTTCTGAAATATGCTAGTTAAACTCAAAGCCGCTCGCAAAAAACTGCGAGGGACCAATTCAAAAAGGAAATTCAAATCTTCAATAGTCTGCACGAATTATTTTGTCTGAACAGCAATGCTCTCGTTCAAAGCGCCTCGATGATAGGACATTGGAGGTCGTAAATCGTGGAAAGTTGTTGCCCTGCTATATTTCAAATTGCGTCATCCATCTAGTGCGACATTGAAAATTCTACGTACCTGTCGTAAATGAGGACGTTTTTGCCTGGGCTATTTATCAATTGCGACATCCCTCTAGGCCACATTGAAATACTACGCCGCATTAATAATTATTAAAAAAATAAACATTTACGGTTTCATTTTAACAAAATACACATGATTTTCAGCCATTGAGTGAATGGAACTTCAGAAACCGAATTTAGATAGTTCGACAACCACGAACGGTAGTTAGAATAGTTTAATTGTTGGCCACTATTTTTTTCGTATAACACATCACCTGACTGTTGTGCGAAGCAAATTGAGCTATTGAGGCGTCGCGGATGAAATACGACCCCCGGTGGTTCACGATACGGGGGGCGTCTCATAACAGCATATTGTTCTCTCAAAAGAAAGTTGGGAATGCCAAAACTATTTTACACATTACTTTTGAGCTTGCATTGCTATTAATAATTGCTGGGGTAATTTCAGTTCATCGCTGACTTTAAATGTCACCTGACTGTTGTTAATTGCGAACGCAAATTGAGCCTATTGAGACGTCCCCGATGAACAGAGAGCCACTTCCGAAAGTAGACCCGTGCAAACGGCCAAAATCACGATCCCAATAGCGAGGAGACACTATGTCTCCCGCCAACAACAAAAGACACACAAAACAATACCCTGAATGTAACACAACAAAATACAGGGTCATTAGTCGCATGCATGTGTGAAATATCAAGCCACCTGCTGTAACGAAACAGAAGTTATAATAAATTTAGCCAACGCATCCGTGTAGTCTGTTTCAGGGTCTGTAACTCTTCAGTCAATTACAACACTCGTCACTGACTCAGTCACTGTGCATGTAACAAAGGAAGTTTGCGATTGTCATTTGCTTGTGTAAATTATGGGTCTTTGGGAAATCAATTGCCTGACTGTTTTCTATATAGAATATCGATCTACCAACATTTTTTCCAGCTAGTTGCGTACTGTCCCCGTGAGACGTATATGTATTGCTGCTGTTTTTCATGCATGCGAAATGTCTTGTTCGTATTTCCGAATGTAACTGATAAACTCAGCCCAAGCTGTGAAAAACTATACAGAATAGTATATGTAAAGTTTTAGATACAAAGCAGGACAGACCAAAAACTTTATTAGGTTAAGTTGGCTCTGGGCACTATTTTTTGGTCGTACCTCGCCTTTTTTGGCGCAGCCAACTATGGCCGCCCATTATAAATTTGCGTGGAAATAATATGCTATCTCCAGGGAGATAACATATATAAATGGGTTTTTCTTCTTTCCTAAAAATAATTCTCAAGAGGAAATAACATAGAAAAAATAAACTTCAAAATTATACTTTGTAAACAGATAGATAATGTCAATTTAAACCACGTGCTGAAACTCCATCAAACTAGTGAATCCTTCAATGAGATGATTTCCAAGGTGTATGATCTACGTGGTACTAAAAACAAACAACAAGTACTGACCATTTCAAGGAATCCATCTGATTCAAAGTACGTATTATTTCTTAGTGTCCTTATTACGTAACGGATTTTGATGATATATGGCGCATCAAAGCGTTTTGTTAAGCTGCATTTGTGGTCTCTGTATTTCGACAAGGAAATCGATTCTTCGCAAAAACGACATAAGTCTGTGCCAAACTCCGTGACCACCAAATGCAGCTCATGAAGACGCGTTTGACTGCGACACATATTACATAAATCGTTGCATATTAAGGAATAATATCAAATATTACTTACTTTGGAGTGGGCGAAGTTGTTGTTCGTTGTAAAACTACGTGATAATGGCACCTTGATATCCTGGGAAAAGAGATGATGTATCATGGGTACGGTGATATCTAACTCGGGAAACGAGGCAGACACAAGGAGTGCGAATGTCCCTTTTAACCCCGTTAGACTGCTGCAAACGTAAATTGTCGTCTGCTGTTCATGATGTTTTCATCTGTTCTCATTAAAAAACTTGGTTTGACAGCACTTACAAACAGCAGACGGCAACATTTAATTCAGCAGTGTAATGGTTGAAGCTGAGTAGAATTGCGCCACCTGTAAGATGTGATTTCACTTGCCATAGCTGCAATGACAGCATGTTGTCCCTTTAACAAATTCCAAGCAAATGCAGAGTTATTTGAAACTGACTATAACAGCGTACGTGTGACTTGTTTGTACTGTACTGTAGAGTATGCTTGCCCTGTGTGTACTTGTAATATACTGTTACAGTACTTTACATGCACAGACAGATGGGGCAATAACCTATATGGCTACTGGGACTTATCAGTGTCTATTTTTAGGATTACGCATCTTTTTTGTTGAAACTATTCTCATTATTTTGTTTATTTCTCAATAAAGGTAATATGTTTTAACAATAATTTGAAAACCGTATCGTCGTGAAGGTCTTCAAATGAGTGGCATACAAACATATATTTTAGATGTATTATACTATAATGTATAGGTTTGTAATGGGTTAATGGATGTCGTTCAAACATACAGAAATAGAAGATGTGCAAACATGATCTGCAGCATTTGTCATATTATAATCTCTAAAAAAATCAACATTTTGTCATAAAAGGTGCTTGCCATCTTCAGTAGGCACAAACTGTTATTTATTCAGAGACATCATCTGAGACATTGTATGGACAAATAACATTCATTCTCCATTATACCAATTATTGATTGTATTATGTATGCATTTTACTATCAGAAATTAAAGTTCTACACCGATTATAGGGGCTTTAAACGTGTTTCCTGAAACGTTAAAACGGACATTACTATTTTATTATCTGTATTTAATTTATGGATGTGCAATTATCATTACTTTTTACTGTCGAAATTATTATTTGTTCAGGTGAAGCATTTAATTAGTATAATATTACAAAAATATCTTGCGTCATTTGCATATGAATAATAGCCTGATACCACCGCGAGTCACTATCAGAAAAAATAAATATTACTAAATTATTGTATCTGTATAGCGGGCACTTGTAATTTTTAGAACTAGTGGATTATGACATAATTATACCACTTATTTAATTCATATAAAGAACATTCTGTGTGTACTGACTGGTGGGCATTGCACCCTTTATTGGATCGAATAGTCCAAACAAGTTGTATGGAAAAGCCAAATGTAGGGTTGAATAGGTAACATGTTTGCTTTGTCTTTACTTGATATTCATTCACCTTTTACGGACCTTTTACTGGTATGGGGGCCGTTTCACTAAACTCGTACGATAAAATGGTTCGTAAGTGCAAATTTATGATAAGTCTTGTTAATTTCACATTAAACACTATTTTCCTGTAATCAATTATGGTGTTTACATTTATTGAGCAGAGGCTGCTAAGCAGCCTTATTGCTAAATAATTGTAAATCCATTAAATTGTAATTTTACAGACGATCTTCATATTTGCATCATGCGAAAACATTTTGTCGTAAGAAGTTAGTGAAAAGGGGCCCCTGATCTGTTTAACAAACTGCGCAGATTGGACACATGTTTGTTAAGTCGCGATAAAAATTGAAGTGGTGGAAGAAGGTACGGAGCCCCCCCGCATGGATATGGATTTTTTTTAATTAATTCGTTCACTCGAAATAAACATTCGGGTTAGAATTGTATTTCGTGGTATGCCCGAATTGTTATTTCGTGGTAGCAAAAATTAATTAAAAAAAAAAGAATTCTACGTCCCTGAGAGGCTCCATAGGTAATTTGGATATTTTCAATTTAAGGATAAATTATATTATTTTTTATGATACTGTATGTATTACTTTATCACAGCCATTTTGGCGTTTATGTAATAATAATTTCCATTATAAATAATTTTGCATAATTTTATTCATCAATTATTTGCAGTCACGGTGTTGCCATTCTGTTTACACCATCTCGGTGTTATCTAAATAAACTGTTCCATCAAGTTTTCATAATTACAGATATTCGTCCGCCCGTGTCAGTCTGAATCGGAGCATAAATAACATGTGCTGTGACTGGAGAAATGGTGGCTTATGGGATTTACGGACCAGGTGTAGCTCCTGATCAATAACACATCTCATGTGCATGATAAACGATCTGCATTGTTGTTAGAAGCTTGGAGTATACTAGAATGGTGGTGTTTCATTGATGTAATGGCGAACAGTGCAAATCCTGGCCAGACTGGGCGGATGCCATAAGCCCCATTTCTTCAGTCACAGCCACATATAATGGGCAAACTCGAACCTGGTATATTTCGTTCGTCATGACACGTCACGTGAGTGCTTTCTGAATGTATTCCTGGCGTTTGTATTTAGATTCAGATTTAGTGAGTGCGGGGCGGTTATATATATAAAATTAAAAAATCCACATATGTCCATAGGCCCGTACGCAGCGTACGCAACCCCTTTAACCCGTTTCAAACACCACAGGCAGTATAGTGGTATTGGCAAAAAGTGTAAGACCAGTTGAGCCGGCTCGTGACGAGCCGTCACTTCCTGGATCTGCACTTTTTGCAAGTATAATGTTCATAATTTGTGATCAAATAACCTAAGTTCATAAATGGATGGTCTGAAAATATCTGTGTTGTTGATTGGAATGGGTTGCAAATTAAATATCTAAATCCATTCCAGTTATTTAGGGGTTAATGTTATTCTGCCTAGGTCTCTGTCCGTGGATGTAAAAAAAAAAACAATGTTTAGTCCTTCGCGCCCTCGTTATCGCACCCCCCTAATTTATGTCTGCGTACGGGCCTGCACCGTGTTATATATTTAAATAAAAAAACACATATGTACCGTCCATGCTTCCGGCTTACAGTTCAGGATTAATTCCGCTGGCGATCGCAACTTTCGCATATTGGCGATAATAATAAAAACATTTGGAGATAAAAAATTTTTACTTGCGATAAAAAATTACAAATTTCGAACAAAAATCGAAAAAAATATAATATATTTTTTGATTTTTTTTTCGAAAATTGTAATTTTTTATCGCCAATTGTTTTATTTTTTTGAAGTGGCGATTTTGTTATTTTCCCCAGCGGAATCCCTGTGTACTATACGGCGTTCTACGCTCGTAACTACCGGGTGGTACAGTTTAACCGTGGACTGACATTCGGGCCAGTACTGAGTATGTAAATAAATATGCACTCTTTCAATTTTGAGTTCTGCGAACTTAATGTCCTTGGCTGATGAAAATTCAGTTGACTTCGCTATACTAGTTTGCAGTCGTTTGTCGTATTAAAAATTTTAACCGAAACGTCCAATGGGAACCTTCCCATTGGACGTTCTGTTGTTTTCGTGTTATTTAAGGACTGCGGGGGTTCCCATTGGACGTTTGTTGTTCGTGTTATTTCAAGGACCTGCGGTGCTCCGTATACATCATGTACAAGCAATTATCTAGATTATTATTCTTGATATTTATTCGTCTCGGACGAGTAAGGGTAAGGACAGGAGAATCATGTATATGTGGCTGTGGCTGGAGAAATGGAACTTATGAATTCTGCGACCAGTGTAGATCCAGATCAGCCTGTGCATCCGCACAGTCTGATCAGGATCTACACCGTTCGCCATTCCATCAATGAGACACATGTCAGGCTTCTGATAAGCAATACGTATCGTCATCAAGCTACATGAGTGTGTTATTTGATCAGGAAATACACTGGTCACAAATCCCATAAGAACAATTTCTCTGTACACACACTCGGTTTTACTCGTGACGGAGCGTGCGCCAGAATATCCGGGTTTTGTGTACCCGACTTGAAAGAAAGTGATTGTTGCTTTCAAAAGGAAAATTAGTGTTATTATTGTTTTATATTAATCATACTGGTCCGAAATAAGTACAACGGTCGTATTTATAACAGACCTCACCTTTTGTTGTCGGAAATTCACGAGGCACACATTCTGATCTGTTACATCGTGTGCACGCACGCTTCAGTGTCACATAATTGTATCATAATTCGAAAGCGCGTTTAGTGGCGACGTAACCGGAATTTGCTGTCTGTAACGCAGGGCGACTTACAAGTCGCCCTGCTGTAAGTCGCCCTGAGTTACATACAGAGAGAGAATTCTGGTTAGGGCGGCGCTACAGTGAAACAAACACGTGTACGCTAACTGGCGGGCCAGCCAAATAAATGAGACAAGTATAGTTCGCATATTAAATTAACGCACCCCCCTTAAAGCCCCTATACGGCTCAAGTTGCCGAATTCGGCCTCCTATTGGGTTTTCCCACACATAAATCCAACAGGTTTCTATTTACACACACTTTGAAACTGTTTGCATTCATTTTGGTACAAAAATGAGTTTGTAGTCGATGAAAATATCAATGTTTGTTGATAAACAAACAGCAGGTGCGTGTTTCAAAGCCCGGTCGATTTTCCGATAGACGCTCGGGTCAACTCCTCAACTGCCCGATTCGCGGCCGATGAATTCAGATAGCCGGAGTTTATCGACTCGCTTCGGAGCCGAAGCCGTTGGGTTACGGAAATGAAATTGTCAATATTGACATTTTGCACTGAGTGGTACACAAAACAAGTTTTTGTTGTCTTCACATTGCGATTAAGATGTAAATCTCAAGACTTGAGATGTATCTAGTAGGCAGTATATGTTAGTTTTGTGTACCAAATCAGTTGCCAAACATGTTTTTGTGTTTGAAAAAATCGGAAAATTGTAATACTGAGCCGTTCAGGGCCTTTAGCCAACCCTTTCAACACCACATGCCTGTATAGTGGTATTGGCAAAAAGTGTAGATCCAGATGAGCCGGCTCGTGACGAGCCGTCTCATCAGGATCTGCACTTTTTGCAAGTAATGTTTTAATATTGACAACAAAAACACCCCATGTTCATAAATGGACTGGTTGCACAATTAACGTATCAAAATTAATTCCAGTTACTTAGGGGTGAAAGGGTTAATTTGCCGAGGTCTGTCCGTGGATGTGCAAATGTTTAGCCCTTCGCGCAGTCGATAACGCACCTCCGTACATTAATTACATTGTACGGGCATGGACTGGCGTAATGTACGAGCAGTATCGCCCCAGTCAGTCTTGTTGCTCATGTGATATGAAAATCCCGAGTCTGAACAGAAATTCCATTACACCACCCACCTGTTATAATTGTAATGCACAGTCCGACAAGAGGTACGTATCAATATCAAACTACAGGGGTATGCTAGCATACTCGGAGTTAACCTGGTCACAAATGCCATTCTGTTCATTTATCCAGATAGCCACCCTCTTCCACTGACTCGTTCATTTCACAGGTGAAAGACAGGCCCGTACGCAGAGGGGGTGCGACGGGTGCGTACGCACCCTTAACCCTTTCACTCTTAACCCGCAGGCATGTATAGTGGTATTGGCAAACAGTGTAGATCCAGATGAGCCGGCTCGTAACGAGCCGTATCATCTGGATCTGCACTTTTTGCAATTAATTTTCATAATTTTGAGAACAAAAACACTCCATGTTCATAAATGGACTGGTCTGAAAATCATTTTGTGATGATTTAGGTTGGTTGCGAAATTAACAAATCAAAATCCATTCCAGTTACTTAGGGGTGAAAGGGTTAATCTACCGAGATCTGTCCGTGGATGTGCAAAAACATTGTTTAGCCCTTCGCGCCATCGATAACGCACCCCCCCCCCCCCACCTCCCCCCCCCCCCCCCCGCCCCCTAAAATAATTCCTGCGTACGGGCCTGAAAGACTCTGGACTCAACAAATGACTCATTCAAAAAGTTTCCCCTCACCCACCCATAAACGAGTCATTTAACTGAATCCTAGGATATTCTTTCACCTGTGCTTTCATTGTGTCAACGACGATAAACAGGTTATTGTACAAGGGACATAACTCGTACTCGTACCGTAGCCAAAGTGTGTCGGGATAATACATACAGAAGACATAATCAAAGTACTGAAAGTACTAAAATATTTTATCTCCACAAAAACTGATCACTTGCGGAACTAGAGACTGAATGTGGCGTGGGTTGCTGAGAAGTAAAACACACATTGATCAGATAAACAGTTTATTTCATCAAGTCATATCAGAGATTAGTACCTCACACTTCATCTAGTTTATCTGACAGGCTTAACCCTTTCAATCCTAAGTAATTGGAATGGACTGTTATATGCTTATTTTCCGACCAATCCAGTCGTCACAAAATGATTTTCAGATTAATCCGTTTATGAAAAGGGTGTCACGTTTTTTGTACTCAAACATATGAAAATTACTTGCATAAAATGCAGATCCTGATGAGACGGCTCGTTACGAGCCGGCTCATCTGGATCTGCACTGTTTGCAAACCCCGTTATAGCATTTTGGGTTCAAGGGGTCAATATATAAATATACCTGCTGTATTAATTACATTGATTTCTGTAGCGGACAAATGGCATAATCTGGGTTTAAAGGTACATGCCCACTCAGTAGGCACAAACTGTTCTTTATGAATTAAATAAGTGTATAATTGTGAAATTACGAGTGCCCGCTATACAGATATGATGATTTAGTACTATTTATTGTACTGATAGTGACTCGCGGTGGTATCAGGCTATTTTCATATGTAAATGAGGCATGATATTGTTTAATTATTTATTCTACTTAAATTCGTCACCTGAAAAAAATAATATTTTCGACAGATTATAAAGAATGATCATTGAACATCAAACAATAAATACAGAGAACAAATAGTAATGTCCGTTAACATTTTAAGGAAACATGGTGATCGCCCCTGATATCAATGTGAACATTTATGTCTGATAAAAAATGTATAATAATGCCAATCAATACGTGGGGTAATGGTGAATAAAGTTTATTTTGCAAGACAATGTCTCAGATGATGTATCTGATATAAAGAAAATATGTGCCTACTGGGTGGGCATGTACCTTTAATTATCCCGTCAACACAGTGCGTATGTGTCGTGAAACACGGTGTCGTGAAACATTTTTGATATCCTGTCAATACGACATAATCACTGCGTATGAATATGTGCGGTGGCTGAGTTATTTTTTTTGCATTTTAAATTTTAAAGCCATTTGTAGGTGTTGACGGGATAAATAGCATAGTAGGTTAGTGCCGTGAATGGGAAAAATATCTGGCGCGGAACGGAAACGGGATGTGCTCGGCAGAGCCTCGCCCATCCCGTTTCCTAAGCCTTGCCAGACATTTTTTCCCATTCACGACACTAACCTACTATTCCCCATATACACTATATAGTCGAACACTTCGAAAGCCCCTATTATGAAAAAGTGAAACATGTAATATGATATTAGGATACGTGATAACGTACATGTTATTCAATATAAACTACATATAAAAACCCTTAGAATGTGGGAAACAGCTATTATAGATGTTTTCTTCTTTCTCAATAAAAACAAGGTCTGACGATAAAAAATGAATAATAAATGAAACTAATCAGAGTTAACATGGTCAACATCACAATGAAGTTGCGAACGGTAACTCGTGTAATTACTCCCGGACGGTACGGGAGTAGAAAGCAAGAGTTACCTTCGCAACTACATAACAATTCCGGTTTGTGCAAACAGTTTAGATAAAAAAACGAATCATTGTGCATGTGGATATCTACTCATTCTTCACTGTGACTGGAGAAATGGGGCTTATGGGATTTGTGACCAGTGTAACTCCTTATCAAGTGACACATTACTGTAGCCTGGTAACGGTCTATATTGCTTATTAGAAACATGGTGGTTGTTTCATTGATGGAATGACCAACAGTGTAGATCCTGATCAGACTGTTCCGATACACGGACTGATCTGGATCTACACTAGGCGAAAAACCCATAAGACCATTTTCTCCAGCCACAATCACATTTGATGAATCATTAACTGGTCTGAATGTGAAAATTAACGTATAACATCCTATCAATTAGATATCTATGTGATGATGGTAAACGTATATGCAAATATATCACTAATACACGTAAACGGGGAAGGCCCTAGACATGCATATCTTAACCCTTTGAACCCGAAAGCCCGCTATATCGGTTTATGCAAACAGTGCAGATCCAGATGAGCCGGCTCGTAACGAGCCGTCTCATCAGGATCTGCACTTTTTGAAAGTAATGTTCATAATTTTGAAAACAAAAAACACCCCCTTTTCATAAAAGGACTAGTCTGAAAATTATTTTGTGACAATTGGATTGGTTGCAAAATTAACATGTCAAATCCATTCCAGTTACTTAGGGGTGAAAGGGTTAAATACATTCCCGAAATTGTAAATACTTAATGACAGTTCCGAAATTACAAATGTTTAATTCCATCACCGGAAAAACTGTACATAAATTGAAAACAAAACAAGAGGTACTGTCAACTGAATGCATGCACTCCATCCCACATAGTTAACACCATACCCGCCTTCCAATTGTCCCTTACGTTTGTAGTCGTTTAGAAAATATGACTGTGCTATAAAATAAGGCCATTGTTATTGCGACGCTAATCCGCTCGTTATCAGCCTTGATAATAAAACGAACATAAGTCCTTGTCCGTGGGTGTTCAGACGTGCAGTTTATTAGAAACAAAGCACCATGCATGTAGACGCACTGTAGCCATATATTATTATATCTGTATAGCAGGCACTCGTAATGTTTATAACTGGTGGAAGAGTGACACGGTTATACACTTATTTAATTCCTATACAAACAGTTTGTGCCTACTGAGTGGGTATGAACGTTTAAAATAGATGAAGTTGTTCATAATGAAAGGTGTGGACATGGACTAACTATATGTCCCATATTGCCGATCGGCAAGGGGACACTTACACAACATCATATTGGGTTATGTAGAAGCACCAGTGACATATACAAAGACATAATATGGTATTTGTACATGCATAGTACGTCTGGCAAGCTGACAGCGAGAATTGTAGATAGCACTTGTAACCTTGTAAAACTACGGAGACCCGCAGGGGACATGGTTTTTTTTTTTAATAATTCGTTCCCACGAAATAACAATTCGTTCCCTCAATTTAACAATTCGTTCCCTCGATATAGCAATTCGTTCCCTCGAATTAACAATTCGTTAATTAACGAATTGTTAATTCGTGCGAACGAATTGTTAAATTGAGGGAATTAATTGTTATTTCGTGGGAACGAATTAATAAAAAAAATAATTCTACGTCCCCTGCGGGGCTCCGTATAAAACAACCGATCACAACAAATATTCCCGCTAACACGGAGCCCCGCAGGGGACGTAGAATTATTTTTTTATTAATTTGTTCCCACGAACTAACAATTCGTTCCCACGAAATAACAATTCGTTCCCACCATATAGCAATTCATTCCCTCAATTTAATAATTCGTGTCCACGCATTAACAATTCGTTCACTCAATTTAACAATTCGTTCCCACAAAATAACAATTCGTTCCCACGATATAACAATTGTTATTTCGTGGGAACATAAGTGTTATATCGTGGGAACAAATTGTTAATTGTTAATTCGAGGGAACGAATTGTTAAATTGAGCGAACGAATTGTTATTTCGTGGTAACGAATTGTCAAATCGAGGGAACGAAGTGTTATTTCGTAGGAACGAATTGTTAATTCGATGGAACGAATTGTTATTTCGTGGGAACGAATTGTTAATTCGTGGGAACGAATTGTTATATTGAGGAAATGAATTGTTAAATTGAGGGAACGAATTGTTATTCGTGGGAACGAAGTAATACAATAAATCCATGTAACCTGCAGCTAATAAATTGTAGGAATTATATCACAGAGACTGAGAGGTGTGATGATAGTCATATAATACAGTTAAACCTCGTTAAACCGGACATAAATACTGAGACATGTTATATGTACTTAATTGTGATATGTTTCATTGCCATTTACCTCCAATGATAATGTATGTTCATGATCGCAAAGCATCCACGTGTGTCTTGAAGTAGTCACCTGTCTCTTTTACAGTGGAACATCTCTAAACCAGGCACCCTGGGGACCTCCCAGGGTGTCCGGTTTAGAGAGATTCCTCTGCAAATAAATTACAAGTAATTTTCTATCTATTCCAAACCATGTCGTATATACGAGCATGCTCGTAGCATGATTGTGCTGGCAGCTCAATTCTTTTTCTAAACTGAAGCGGTTATATATTGTGTTTACGAACAGTTTGCAGAGAACATTCTAAGAAGGAGTCTCCGCGATGTCTGATGGACCAACTACTGTCTGTTCCACGGTTTGCTGCCGGCGAACTTTTGGTTATTAAACATTAAAGTACTTTCGAATAACAATAACAAAAATGTCTCCCAGGAAATTCACGTAATTTGCATTTCAATGAGCGCATAATGCCTCATCACAATGTGAAGTATTTATCAGGAAACTATGGAAGCCCAGTAGCCTGTTTCACCAACATTGCAAAGTATACTTTTCTAGCAAAGTATACTTTGAGTGAGAAATTTTCAATTTTAGCATAAATTTATTAATTTTTATTATACTGAATTTATTACATTATCACAGCCATTTTGGCTGTGATAATGTAATACATTCAGTATAATAATTCTGTATACTTTTAATCATCAAATATATGCAGTAGTTAGTTCTATATGAAATAATGCATTTTGAAAGTTTGAAGCAAAAAGTAAAGAAGTTAGAAGCAAGAAGTAATGAAGTTAGAAGTAAGAAGTAATGAAGTAATGAAGTAATGAAGTTGGAAGTTAGAAGTAAGGAAGTAGGAAGTAAGGAAGCTAGAAGTATGGAAGTCAGAAGTTCCTCCAGGGCTTCCATAGGAAACTGTTCCTTTTGACAGTATATTAATTTTAAAATTAGCATCGACTATTCTATGACAGATATTTATGAGTCAGATGGTTGTCAGTATTGAATGAATTCATATCGTTTCTACAATGCGTGACAAGGAACTACTTGTCACGTGATCAGATGGTCGTGGCCGATCGCGTCAGCATGGACTTGTACGCGATCTGTCGGCGCCTCATCTCGGTCTTCAACTGCTCGTATTCCGCCGCGGTATACTGGCGCGCTGACTTCGGCTGCAAGGACAACACATAGTTCTGTTATGCAATTTGATGGCTTGTATGTTTTCATGACGGTCTATATATTTGTTGTTATCACATCTTTGACACATTTCCGGGTGTTGTTTATGTATTTAACACAGCTCGTATGCATGAGGATGTGATAAATAAGTTAGATCACGTTTGTCCGCAGGATTATCTCCTCGTACATGCGGACGAACCGTGATCTAACGTATACTTAACCATTTCAAATCGACGTAGCATTGCAAATATACCCAGATGCATCAAACCTAGAGTAGGAAATGCTTGGCGTTCCTGGTGATGACTATATACATGATGTATGCGTGCCGGTAGAGTATATACACCGAGTACGAAATGTTTGGCGTGTTGTGTAATGACCCTGTGATTCACTGATGGAATGGCGAACAGTGCAGATCCTGATCAGACTGTGCGGGGGCGCACCGCGCAGTCTGATCTGGAGATTCACAGTTTTTTAATCACAGCTACATATATTTTAAAGTTTAATGACCCTGTTCATGTGAGGATAGCCATTTTAGGTCATTTCGACAGCTGTGCACTCATTGCCAATTATTAGGTTTGAGGCGGCTTTCAGCTGCGCCGAAAACCTATTGTATTCGTTGTTTTTTTTTTTTTTTTTTTTTTTTTTTATTCAGCCGTTCAGTCTACAGCCCAAACCGCTGGTCGGATCGACTTCAAATTTTGCATGCCGATTCGGATCAAGTGTGAGCAGAGACTCAGAGATTTTCAGAAATATCTTAATGCCACTTTCCACGAAACCGGAAGTGACGTCATAATTTCTATAACTTTCTATAACTTCCTTATTTTCCAACCGATTTCAAAAATTATTTTTGCATTGGAAAGCTGACAAAATTTTCTATCTCGACCCCGCTGACAGTTCTCGGCTATCTGGTCAACTAAGAGAACTATAGGCATTTGAAGTTGAAAAATGTACATACTTTTCAACGATTTTGCCGAATTTTTGACGAATTTCGGCTGATAACGGGTGGTCTTTACAAACGTTTTCCAATTTGTACAGTAATGTCAGCAACATAATCTCTTGCCAGTGTGATAGGGGAGTGTCAGGCGCATAAAAGATGATAATTTTCAGAGCTCTATCTTGACTACTTCCGGTTCTATTGGATGTCAAAGATGAACGTCTTTTTTTCAAGTTTTCAAAATAGAGCAAACGGATGTGACGTCAGCTTCGTTATTTATCAATAGATTTCAAAATTTCTTGCTGCGGTCGATATCTCAGTCCTTTAGCTAAAACTTTCCCGCTTTGTGCCTGGCCTATGGTGAAAAACAAACGAAAACTTCACTGGCGGAATATTGCACATATTTAATTTCCGTTTTATTAGGTGTATTTACAAATGGCGTAAACTGCAATGTAAGGGCGATAACTATCGAAAAATAATCATCCGCTGACTTACGGGCTCCCTCCATCTACACCAAATCGCTGGTCGGATCGACTTTAAATTTTGCATGCCGATTCGGATCAAGTGTGAGCAGAGACTCAGAGATTTTCAGATATCTTTTAATGCTACTTTCCACGAAAACGGAAGTGACGTCATACTTCCTATAACTTCCTTATTTTCCAACCGATTTCAAGACTTCTTTTTGCATTGGAAAGCTAACAAAACTCACTGACAGTTTTCGGCTGTCTGCTCAAATAAAAGAGCTATATGCATTTGAAGTACATACTTTTCAACGATTTTGCCGAATTTCGGCTGATAACGGGTGGTCTTTACAAACGTTTTCCAATTTGTACAGTACTGTCAGCAACATAATTTCTTGCCAGAGTGATAGGCGAGTGTCAGTCGCATGAAATATGATAATTTTCAGAGCTATATCTTGACTACTTACGGCTCTATTCGATGTCAAAGATGAACGTATTTTTTCAAGTTTTCAAAATAGAGCAAACGGATGTGACGTCAGCTTCGTTATTTATCATTCGATTTCAATTGTTTTTGCTGTAGTCGATATTTCAGTCCTTTAGCTAAAACTTTGGCCGAGGATCGAACCCAGTATCCCTCGCTCCGAGTCCATCACTCTACCTCTAAGCTAACCGGCCCCACATCGGTGTGATGATGCGAACACAATAATGTTGGACTGTTCATTCTAAAACTTCAGAAATTCTTTTTGCAACCGATAGATTACACCTTGGGCTAAAGCTTAGTTACACATGAAATCAATGTTTGAGGCTCAAACCGTTGATGCAGCTCATGCTGCTCTAGTTGGTATTGGTTTTCAGCTATACATTCAACTCGACATTCGATTTTAATGTTGATTTGCTATCTGCGATTGCAGTGCTAACTTCACACAGCCTTAATATTTCCCAATTTATATTGGGTTTCGATTAAGCTGATGCTATAATGCGTTTGTACTAGTATATGGATTGGGACAATACTGGTACAGGCCGTGACACAAATTTTGTATAACACAGGTGCTGTAATATGTTTCTCATGCTCGTGTTCAGCGATTCTCGTCGATCTCTTGGCAACCTTGTATGTTGATTGGCTCCGGTGACGGTGTACGCAGTTAAGGTCGCGCATGCGTGAAGGTAGAACGTGTACGGTATATATATATATATGCCAGCGTCGAATTTACTCAATTGTATATGTAGTAATGTCATGTATGCATGCATGCAGACACTACTATGTTTGGTATACATACCTTTTGTCGATATATTTGGTTTGGTGTGGAGTGACATTGTGTACGCAAAGGTAGATTTGTGTGTTTGTTTGTTTGTTGGGGTTTAACGGCATATCAACAGCTATGGTCATTTAAGGCCGGTCCGCGCAAAGGTTGAACCTACAACGTCTGTCCACATTCCACATACTATACGACGTTTCTGTGGAACGCCAAATCTACATAAACTCAAATAATTATTGCTAGATCTAAATAATTAGAGCTAGTATTAAATCTTTAGAGCCAGCTCCAAATACATTTGAAGAGCTCTCTAAATCACTTGGAGCTAGCTCTACATATTTAATACATTAAGTATTTAGAGCTACCATTATATATTTAGAGCTAGCATTACTTATTTCAGTTTATGTAGATTTGGCGTTCCTGGAACAAAACAAAATTTGAGTTTATATAGATTCATGGAACGCCAAATATACATAAACTCAAATAATTGTTGCCAACTCTAAATAATTAGAGCTAGCATTAAATATTTAGAGCTAGCATTAAATATTTTTTTTAGCTAGCATTAAATATTTAGAGCTAGCATTAAATATTTAGAGCTAGCATTAATTATTTGAGTTTAAATAATATGTATGTAATATGTATATTTGGCGTTCCATACGTTTCGAAGCCGATGTCGGCAATGTGCGGGGGACATAGCAATAACCGATGTTTTGTGGACAATGAATACGTGAAGGCTGAGCATGTATTCGTGGTCAACATACCCGGCGTCGAAGCTGAACACTAGACACCGTGACGAAGGATCTACACGAATGTGGCCGCTTTGACCTCGTACTTAGGGCGGCTGAAAATACAAACAATGTGGTTAGTATGTATTTAGAATGATACTCAGTGCTATGCAGTTGCAATTATCTTAACAATCAATGTATAAAATTAACATAGTTAGCATGTAACTCAGCACCTGTGTTGTTTAGTGTTTACACACGTGTGCATAAACGTACACTGCATATGATAGCAATTGAGTTGTACACTAAACATTTCTTTGCACTCACGATACAACAGGGGGCCGTTTCACTAAAATGTTCGTAAGTGCAAAATTATATAGTCTGTAAATGTCACATTAACAATGTTTTATTGTAAACAATTATTAGATTTACATTTATTGAGCATAGGCTGCTCAATAAATGTAAATCCATCAATGTAAATTGTCAGATGATCCTAAATTTGCACTTACGAACATTTTAGTCGTAAGAAGTTTAGTGAAACGGGCCCCAGGGGTCACCCATATTTGTATTACAGGTACATGCCCACTCAGTAGGCACAACATGTTCTTCAGAGACACCATCTGAGACATTTTATTGCAAAATAAACATTCATTCACCATTACCCCACGTATTAATTGGTACTGTTGTACCTTTTATATCAAACATACATTTCCACACTGATATCAGGGGCGATAACCGTGTTTCCTTAAAATGTTAACGGACATTTCTATTTATTCTCTGTATTTATTTCTTGATGTGCAATGATCATATATGTACTTTATAATATGTCGAAACTATTATTTTTTCAGGTGACGCATTTGATTACTAATATACTATAGTCTGTTTCACGAAACCTGCCCAAATTTTACGGCTATATAAACAATGCAAAAACAATATTTTTTTCGATAATATTAAATTAAAGCAAAATTTAAGAATGAGCCTTCTTTTTATTTCGTGAAATTTGGTCAAATATTGATTTTATTGCGAAAAATTGATTTGTCTATGGGAATTTACATGGGGGAAAAAGTGCTAAGGAAGTGTGGGAGTCAAAAAACGAAAAATTTTGGAAATTGACTCCGAAACCTGGCTAGATAGCTTGGATATGATCTAACTAAGAAAACAAAAGTTAAATTTTAAAAATCGGTCCAGTATTTCTAAAATTCAAAAAAATTTCCCCATGTTAAATCCCCATAGACATCTTCACTCCGTGAAGATGTCTATGGGGATTTAACATGGGGAAATTTTGTTTTCGCAATAAAATCAATATTTGACCAAATTTCACGAAATAAAAAGAAGGCTCATTCTTATTTTTTCCTTTAATTTAATATTATCAAAAGAAATCTTGTTTTTGAATTGTTTATATAGCTGTAAAATTTGGGCAGCTTTCGTGAAACAGACAGTAAATGATTATATCTGTATAGCGGGAACTGGTGGAAAAGTGACACAATTATACACTTATTTAATTCCTTTAAAGAACATTTTGTGCCTACTGAGTGGGCGTGTACCTTTAAATGACGCAACTAATGGAATGATATGTAATGTGAGGCAGATGACGAACAATAATGTATGTTTTCGGTAATACGTATGCCAATGTATTTATAATTATGGCGGGGCGCATACTGCTAGTATGGATTAAAATTAGTAGGAACAAAACAAAGTTAGTCGTTGGTGTAGAAGAAAAATCGTTAGTATATCAGGATATGTCATACACCTACTAATAAAGAGACACAATGAAAACAAAATTTAGTGAATTAGTACCAACATTTAATTTGACATACAATAAAAAGAACACCATCCACATCGCCATAGTCAATGTGCATGATCATGTGGTTACAAGAACAACAACAATGGCCGAACCTGTTAAAAGAGCGCCAACTCCAAAATAAGTAGTATTTGATATTTTCCTTACTGGGCAACTGCTTTTGATGAAATATGGCGCAGCAAACGCGTCCACATGAGCTGCATTTGGTGGTCCCGGGAGTTCGGCACATACTTATGTCGTTTTTGCGAAGAATCGATTTCCGTGTCAGCAGACACGGAAATCGATTCTTCGCAAAAACGACAGAAGTTTGGGCCAAAGTACCGAGACCACCAATTCAGCTTAACAAGACGCGTTTGATGCGCCATATTTCATAAGTCCGTTACATAATAAGGACAAAATAAAAGAATACGTACTTTGAATCGGAGGGCTTCTGCAAGTTTCAGTACGTGTTTTTGTTGTTGTTGTTATAACCACGTGATCACACACCTTGATAGTAGTAGGGGTAGCATTTTAGCCCGGGTTGGTTAGTTAGTACATGCACCATGTACAGTGAACCCTCTCTAAACCGGACACCGAGAAAACACCTGTGATCTTATTGTTTATGAGTTTCATTTATCTCATGTGATAATGTATGTTCGTGATCGCACAGCACACAGCCAAGGCTCAGCCTGATTTACAGTGAAACCTCCCTAAGCCGGACATTACTGGGCCAACGTTTATAGATCTGACTATAAACATGTGTTTGGTTTTCCATACAGTGTATACCTCAGCCATAGGATACACACGTGTTGAGCTGTGTCTACACGTGTCGCTATGTAATGTGGAATTCCTACTTGTAATAGGTATGGAAGGCGTTCGAGCAAATTCCCACCATTAACCATTTCCCTGTTTTGCGATATTTCGACTCATCCAAATCCAAAACATCTGAATAAAAGAATGAAATGCTGGGTCAAATGATGGTTAAATTATCTGATAGAGTAGAAAACATTGTGGGAAAAGGAGAAATTGCTTGTTACAAGCAATTTCTCCTTTTCCCACAATGTTTTCAAAAGACATCTTCTGCGGAGGCGTGAAAAGTCGTCTCAGGGAAAGGGTTACATATAAGCCGAATCGAATTGTGATAGACAAACTTTAAGTTAAAGCCGTCTGTTAAATATCAAGTATAAACTTTATTTAGTTTACAACGATTACAAACAATCGCGAGAGCACTTATACAAATGCTTTCGCTGGCACGGATGATGGCATACGGGCGGTCATTAATATGGGAGGAAACAGGAGTACCCGGACGAAACCCACTTGTCCGATCTGGCGACCACCATACCATCTCACATACTACCCCTGCCGAGGGTCGAACCCGGGGTCGCATTGGTGAGAAGCGCGCTCGTTACCGATCGCGCTAACCGGACAACCCTAAATATCAATTCTGCAAAAACCAGGAACTCACTTTTCCGAGGTTTTTTCATCAATTCTGCAAAAACCAGGAACCAATTTTTCCGAGGTTAATTCTGCAAAAACCAGGAACCCACTTTTCCGACCTCGGAAAAGTGGGTTCCTGGTTTTGGCAAAATTGTTCAACTTATCGTATTATTGCGGAAAGCTCATTATTGTTAAATATCAGTTTGAGGTCGTACTCACTTACATGTTAGTATCGTAAATTAAAACAAAACATGTTAGTATGTTAAGTAACACGTGCATCGATTATGTTATGCATATACAACTATCTACTCGTCAAGCGGTTATGGAGTCACGTGATCTCTGAGGATTTTAAATATGGAAGGCATCTATTTTTAGCCCCCATGTTAAATTCCCATAGGAATATCGTTTTTTTGCAATAAAATTTCATCAAATAAATTGTTTTGGGGAGGACGATTTTTTTCTTATTGATAAAAAAGTACTTAATTTTAAATATTTTTTAGTTTTACTGTGTTTAACAGCCAAAAGTTCGTCGGCAGCAAAACGTGAAACAGACAGTAGTTTTAGTTCAATGCAAATGCAATTGAGTATTCAACTATAACCACGTACATAATTCTAAGCAAAATGCATGTTTTATATTAACAAAAGTACAACTTCCTAATTCGTTCATATAGAAATAATTGAACGTGTTTGTGCAGTAATATATTCAAATTAAAATGAAGTGACATGAATAAAATCCAGAGAAAACACGAGCATGCGCGAAGAAACCAAATATAGATTTGACAGACCTGGTTCCGACTGGGTTGCCGAGGACAACCAAATATCACGTGACTCGCGTGCACTACCAGCACTACGAATAAAATAAAGAATACAGCATAACTAATTACATGCATATAAACCTATTTTATCAAACGTAACATTTACTTTCTCACAGATTCACACGTCATCGCAGAATATGTAAATGAGCTGACAAGCTTTGACGATGCGATAATAAAATAATGTCTATAGTAGCACACAGATACGGAGCCCGGCAGGGGACATGGATATAGAGAATAGTAGGTTAGTGCCGTGAATGGGAAAACAATATCTGGCAAGGCTCAGGAAACGGGATGGGCGAGGCTCTGCCGAGCACATCCCGTTTCCGTGCCGCGCCAGATATTTGTTCCCATTCACGGCACTAACCTACTATTCCATTTATCCCGTCAACACCTAAAAATGGCTTTAAAATGCAAAAATAGTATTGACTGGATATCAAAAATGTTTCACGGCACCGTGTTTCACGGCACATACGCACTGTGTTGACGGGATAATTTTGTTTATTAATTCGTTCCTACGAAGTAACAATACGTTCCCTCAATTTAACAATTCATTCCCTCGAATTAACAATTCGTTCCCTCAATTTAACAATTCGTTCCCTCGAATTAACAATTCGTTTCCACGATATAACAATTCGTTTCCTCGATTTAACAATTCGTTCCCTCGTATAACAATTCGTTCCCTCGAATTAACAATTCGTTCCCTCGTATAACAATTCGTTCCCTCGAATTAACAATTCGTTCCCTCGATTTAACAATTCGTTCCCTCGTATAACAATTCGTTCCCTCGAATTAACAATTCGTTCCCTCGAATTAACAATTCGTTCCCACGATATAAAAAGTCGTTCCCACGTATATTTCGTGAGAACGAACTGTTCATTCGTGGGAACGAATTGTTAATTCGTGGGAACGAATTGTTAATTCGTGGGAACGAATTGTTAAATTGAGGGAACCAATTGTTATTTCGTGGGAACGAATTGTTATATCGTGGAACGAATTAATAAATAAAATAATTCTGCGGGGCTCCGTTCACATATGTTTTTAGCGTGACTTGGATTGTCAGGTAGTTATTGCCTTTATTTACATGAACAATTTTCCAAACAATGAACAAAACAATTTTTATCCCGTCAACACAGTGCGTAAGTGCCGTGAAACACGGTTCCGTGAAACATTTTTGATATCCTGTCAATACGACCTAATCACTGCGTATGAATATGTGCAGTGGCTGGGGATATATTTTTGCATTTTACAGCCATTTGTAGGTGTTAACGGGATAAATAGAATAGTAGATTAGTGCCGTGAATGGGAAAAAATATCTGGCGCGGCACAGAAACTGGATGTGCTCAGCAGAGCCTCGCCCATCCCGTTTCCTGAGCCTTGCCAGATATTGTTACCCATTCACGGCACTAACTACTATTCTCTATAAATGCGCCCGGGTGTACTGAATATATCAAGATACTTGATATATTCAGCACACCGGGGCGTATTTGAATTGTTTTGTATATTGTTTACAAAAGTGTTCCATGTACATGTATATACAAACAATAATTTACCATCGAAGCCACGCTAAAAGTTCATGTGGTAACATCTGCTTAACTTGCATCTACTGAAAATACATGCACTGTGACGGATACAGTTGCGATTACACGACTTTAAATGTTGACATCTACTGTGTGTTCCACGTTTTTCTGCCGACGAACTTCTGCCTTTTTTTCGTCAATAACAAAACGGTCACGCTCCCCAAAAAAATGTATTTGATGAAGTAACATCAAATATTGATTTTATTACGAAAAAACTATTTTCCTATGGAAATTTAGCACAGGGGCTAAACATAGATTTTTTATTTGTGGACCGATTTTCAAAATCTAACTTTCGTTTTATCATTCTCGCCAGGTATCGGAGTCAATTTCCATTTTTTTTTCATTTTTCGAGGCCTCCTCCTCCTCCTTTTTGCCCCATTTTAAATTCCCATAGCAATAACATTAATATTTGATGGAATTTTATCAAATAAAAAAAATGGAGAGAGTGATTTATTTGTTATTGATGACAAAGTACTTACATTTAAATATTTAATGCGATTAATAGCCAAATGTTCCTCGGTAGAAACACGTGGAACAGGCAGTAGTACATTGTATACCTGAGGCCCGTTTCACTAAACTTCGTACGACTAAAATGTTCGTAAGTGCAAAATTATGATAGTCTGTGCATTTCACATTAACACTGTTTTCTTGTAAACAATTATTGGATTTACATTTATTGAACATAGGCTGCACATGCAGTTTAGTGAAACGGCCCCCAGACCCTGCTCCCTGGAGAGTTCATGGGCTAGGGGTTCGAACACCTGACTTCCAATCCGGAGGTTGTGGGTTCAAACGACGCCTTAGGCATCAAAATACTTTCATAGTACATGTATTTCCATCCCACTGGTATTTTGGATGAGACTTTAAACTGTGGTCTCGTCTCTATATGATCGTAGCTGTTTGTGTGTGGTACGTTAAATACATTTACTTTCACTGTAATGCAGTTGAAAATGTACTCAGTTGAGCTGCTAAAGGCAAACACTGTCTGCTTTTTGTAGCTCAACTAAGTGAATTTTCAACTGCCTTACAGTACATGTATAAAAAGTGAATAAGTAATAATAAGTGAATGTTTAAATTTATTTTGACCATTTGTTCCCTATTTCATAATGAAGAAATCATGCAGGTTATTATAATTTCTGGGCTGAATACATGTTTTCTCGGTGTAAATGTAAATGCGGGATCGAACCCGTTGGCCCGGTCTTAAATGACCTTAGCTGTTGATAGGCCGTTAAACACCAATAAACAAACAAACGATATGCTAATTATGCCAGTGATTCATCGGTGATTGCATGTTATCACAACGTATTGCTAATTAGTTAATGGATATTCCGTAGTCTTGCTTAATTCTTTGCGATGTTTACCAACAGAAGCATTGTGTGAGCCCAATACTATACAGAGATACATCTGACGGAGAAGGAAGAGACCATGTAGAAGAAAGAAATGTTAACCCTTAGAATGCGGGAAACGAAAATTTTCATCTGCTGTTATTTCATATGTTATCTTTTCTGTCGATAAAACATGGTTTGGTAGCATTTTAGAATCATTTCCAGCGGAAATGATTCTAAAGTGCTGGCAAATCATGTTTTTGATGAGAAAAATTGAAATTAAAAAAATAAACAGCAGACGACAAAACTTAATTCAGCATTGTAAGGGTTAAATACTGTCTATTGGCCAGCGGCAATCGTAGAATCCCCTTTCATACCTGGATATCATGCATCGGCTTTGTGAATACAATTGATTGGACTACTCCATTAAACGTACACGCACAATCAGTAGGCACAAAATGTTCTTTATAGGAATTAAATAAGTGTATATTGTGTCCCTATTCCACCAGTTCTAAAATTTACGAGTGGCCGCTATACAAATATATTCAATTAGTAATATTTATTTTACTGATAGTAACTCGCGGTGGTATCAGGCTATTTTCATATACAAATGAGGCATGCTAGTTTTCAATTATTTATACTAATTAAATCCGTCACCTGAAAAAATAATAGTTTCGACAGATTATAGAGAGAGATAAATATAGAGAATAAATAGTAATGTCTGTTAACATTTTAAGGATATACAGTATGTGATATAAGTGTGGAAATTTACGTCACATATACAATGTATAATAATGCCAATTAATACGTGGAATAGTGGTGAATGTCTGTTTATTTTACCAGAAAATGTCATATCTACACAATATACAAACATATCTGTCTCCCTATAGTATAACCTACTGAGTGGGCATGTACCTTTAATCACACAATGATGATTCTTTAGAGGTGAATAATAGTGACAAATGCTGCAGATCCTGATGAGACGGCTCGTTACGAGCCGGCTCATCTGGATCTACAGTGTTTGCACACGTTGGCTTTCTGACCTGTATGATTGAAAGGGTTAACTGTACTCAAGATACAGTCGGTAACTACTATGTTGACTGCTGAAATTGAATAACATATTTATATGACAATATGAATATGTTTCAAAATGCAAAAAAAGTGACATTCAGAATAATAGCAATACATGTACTACAGTGTTGTATAGTACCACCAGCGCCATTAGTAGATTAATATGGGTAAGGGCTGTAATTGGTTAAGGGCTGTAACTAATGTTGTGATAACTTGTAGCCCAAGCCAATTGTACTTATAAGCAATAAACTATGTTTAAACTACTAGATTAATAAGGCAACTATACTAATGTGTAAATGGTTTTATATTAAAGGTACATGCCCACTCAGTAGGCACAAACTAGTCTTTATATGAATTAAATAAGTGTACAATTGTGTTACTATTCCACCAGTTCTTTAAATTACGAGAACCCGCTATACAGATATAATCATTTATTAATATTTATGTTAATGATAGTGCCGCGTGGTAGTATCAGTCTATTTCATATGCAAATGAGGCATACTATTTTTTAATTATTTATACTAATTAAATGCGTCACCTGAACAAAATAATATTTTCGACATGTTATAAAGTATGATCATTGCACATCAACAAATAAATACAGAGGATAAACAGTAATGTCGTTAACATTTTAAGGAAACGCGGCTATCACCCCTGATATCAGTGTGAAAATTTATGTCTGATATAAAATGTATAATAATGCCAATTAATGCGTGGGGTAATGGTGAATGAATGTTTATTTTGCCAGAAAATGTCTCGGATGATGTCTCTGATATAAAGAAGAGTTTGTACCTACTGAGTGGGCATGTACCTTTAATCATAACTACGAAAGAAGGCGATGAGTACAGTGAGTCTTTCTAACTATCGGATGAACGGATACAATGTTTAAATAAACATAAGCATTGTTAATTTGAACGGTTTATCACGGGGCCGTTTCACTAAATGTACGACTAAATTGTTCGTAAGTGCAAACATATGATAGTCTGTACATTTAACATTAACACGGTTTTCTTGTCAACAATTATTGGATTTACATTTATTGAGCATAGGCTGCATATGCCTGAATAAATGTAAATCCATCAATTGCAATTTCCAGACGATTCTACATTTGCACTTACGTACATTTTAGTCGTACGGAGTTTAGTGAAACGGGCCCTGAACACTGTTAACTTATGTATGTGCCTAGAAGAAATGATTGCACCTAATTGAATATATGTACATGTACATACATCGTATACTTATTATATAATTACGGTCTTTGTACATACTCATAAACCGATGGCTATAGTCCGCAGACTATAACTTGCTACTTGTTTACAAACAAACCGGTCGTAAACAAAACATAGAATAGGCGAGACAGGTAAATATACCCGTGCCAGTATTCCTTTTCAATATTGATTTGGGGGTTTGTCATCAAGTCTTATGTAGTCAAGGGGTTAGAGTGACGGATATCAATGCCGTAGGTAATGAGTTCGAATCTTAGTTTTCCATGCACATATATTTTGATTTGTTTATGTTTTATTTTATTTTATTTGTATGTGTGTTGCTCTTGCAAATTACATTAATTAAGCATGATATAGATTACATGTAGAACGTTAGCCTCACTTTGAAGAAAACTAATAACTAAATGCACATTTCATATGTGTGTACATGGAGATTCTGGAGGATGTTTTCGCCGATCATGTCACATTGAGGTCATACAGCAATAGTGATAACCCTCGCCGTTTCACATATTTCCATCTCCGCCAACCAGTCATAAAAAAAACAGAATGTTATTGACAAAAGTAATGCATTTTGTGAGGTTCGATCTCACGACCAGATAAAATGAACAAAAGTTCAGCAAACGTATGGACTCATCGATTGACCTCCAGCAACTTATTATCGTCTGTCATTTATACACATATAAACCATATATTTATCGGGGATATAAACTTGGAAAAGTCGCGGGAATACTGGACGAGGCCTTCCGGCCTTCGTCCAGTATTCCCGCGACTTTTCCAAGTTTATGTATATATGTTCAACAAGTCTTTATGCAGATGTTGCCAACATGGAAATCACACCATATGCTGTAGTTAGAAAATAATCAGCACATTTTGGTGTTTTACATGTACAATTTGGCTTCTACACACCTGTGTAGAGACGTAAATATGCATGTGCTACATTAAAATAGGTCTGTTATCTGGATATTACAGGTGTGTGTGTATTTTTATTGTTAGCCGTATCTGCATAAAGAGTTACTGGTCGCATTCATATTGTTTATGTATGTAAGAAGCTATTGTTTTATGAGTAGTTTTTTTTATTAGATTTCCTTAGACTTTACATGGGGCCACAAGAACGGTAAAACTACCTTAATATCGCTGTTTTGTTGATTCGTTCACTATTGCATTTTCAACGTTGAACATGCATGTAAACTGATCATCTTGTGGAATATTTCATTGTGTTAGTTAACTTTTGTTCAACATGCTATCAATGCGATTGAACCATCTTATTGAAAATACGTGGTTACAACAACAACAACGTCTCCCACTCCAAAGTAAGTATTATTTGATATTTTCCTTAATATGCAACGGATTTTGATGAAATATGGCGCAGCAATCGCGTCTTCATGAGATGCATTTGGTGGTCCAGGGAGTTTGGCACAGACTTATGTCGTTTTTGCAAAGAATCGATTTCCGTGTCGGAGGCTCGGAATCGATTCTTCGCAAAAACGACAGAAGTTTAGGTGAAAATACAGAGACCACCAAATGCAGCTTAACAAGACGCGTTTGATGCACTATATTTCATCAATATCAGTTACGTAATAACAACAATATAAAAGAATACGTACTTTCAATCGGATGGATTCTGGAAATTTCAGTACCTGTTGTTGTTAGTACCACGTGATCATACACCTTGTATTCTATTAACGTTGAGCAAAAATAAATATGAGATGGAATTTGTATTCGACTGAGACATGCAAGTGAGTGATGTTATAAAATATAACGTTCGACCATGTCCAGCCGTGGGTAAACGTTTGGCGTTGCACGAGGGAACTGTTTGAACCCCAAGACCGTAGGCCGCGGGTTCAAACAGTTCCCGAGTGCCACGACAAACTTTTACCCACATGGTCGAACGTTATTGTTACATTTCCACCGGAAATATCGTGCATTTTGTGCATATTATATGCAGTACTTTCGGTATTTTGATAACCCGTTCCATTCAAATAGCTGATTTACATATACATATTCCGGAGCCACAGTACACGTCGCGTGATGCAGCCGCATCAATTTCAAAATGTCAGTGCAACCGTTGTGAACCGGTCTAGTGACGTAATGGCGCGTTCTAGTAACGTCATGAGAGCCATGCATTACGTAGGTGTTGCTCGGCCCCGGAATGAGCATTGTCTACATTAATGGTCAATCAGCACGCGCTGTACGTTTGAACACGGCTGTGAGCGGTGTTGAACAACGGCAGACATGTAACAATTGAATAAAAGGTTATTGTGGAGGATAAGGAAATAAAAATAAAAATACTAAGCGTCTCTATCCGAAAAATAAAGAAATATATTTGAACTGTGATACACACAGTAATAGCAGTTGTATCTGCTCAGCCTGTGTATCAGCCAGTAACAATATTAGATCGCAATCCAACTGTATGAATCCACAATAAGATCAAGATCTACACTAGCTACAAAAATTGCAATGTTCCATTTGACAACGGCGGTCCATTGTGATTGACGCTGCTTACCTGCGGAAACCATGAGCAGGGGACACCGACACGCTGCCATTCATCGAGGCGTCCAGAGGTCTGGATTGGTCCAGCATGGTACTGAGGCGCACGGACAGGTTCATCGGCTTCGTCCGTTGTCGGGGTCTCATGACGATTTTCGTCCCCGGCAGCGGTTTCTGGTGGTCCTGTTTGTAAAGATGGGCACCCGGGATGGGAAAATGTACATCGTGATGTGTGCGGCAAGCGTATACCCAGATCAGTCGCCATTCTTTCAATCGGACATTGTGTATGCCTCTCAATGACAAGTAATATGGACACTTATCATATGGTTTATCTTCCAACCATTGCTTTCATATTTTTCATTTTCATTTTTTCCCATGAAGAAATTTAGAATAAAATGGAACACGGTTCGTTAACCCTTACACTGCTGAATTAATTTTGTCGTCTGCTATTGTTTCCATGTTCTGTTTTCTCATGAAAAACATGCTTTGACAACACTTCAGAATCATTTCCAATTGAAATGATTCTAAAGTGCTGTCAAGCCATGTTTTATTGAGAAAGAAGATATACAACATGAGAAGACGACACATTATGCTGTCCGCATACTAAAACAAGTAAAGGATTTAAACAAAGCAGTTTCATTGGCCGATCTGGAACATTCTCCGTGTGAACCCGTCAAATATTTTCCTGGGACTGCACGTATCTCTCCTGGCGCATTTTCATTGCTTCTTCCATAAAATACGATACTTTCCGTAAATTACATCATAATTTCTTTGTGCGAACGTCTGACGATATTTACAGAAGTTACAAAAAGTAATTCAGAACGCGGAATTGAATTATACGTGTGCCCATATTTCTCTGGTCATATGTTGGCATCATTTACGGAGAATATGTATGCTTTTCAATATCAATAGAGAAATGGCGATGCGATAAAGGAGATATGATCAGTAGCCTATTTCACCAACATTGCAAAGTATACTTATCGAGCAAAGTATACTTTGAGGGATAACTTTTCAATTTTTGGATACATTTATTAATTTTTATTATACTGAATTTATTACATTATCACAGCCATTTTGGCTGTGATAATGTAATAAGTTCAGTATAATAATTCTGCATACTTTTAATCATCAAATATATGCAGTCGTTAGTTCTATATGATATAATGCATTTCAGGAAAAATAAATGATTTCTCCCTTAAAGTATACTTTGCTAGATAAGTATACTTTGCAATTTTTATGAAATCGGCTACAGAGCCCGGCTCAAACTATATTAAATGTTCTAAGATTGCAATGGCTGATTTACCTCGGATTTGTAGCGGTGAAGTTTAACCGTGTGCTTCTTAGAGGACGTTCCATCTTCTATCTTACTGTGCCATTGCTCAATTCTCGTCTCCAGTCGCGTCAACGAGAGTTCGTTTAGTTGCATATCCATAAACGTCTCAACGGAGGAATCAACCCTGGCTTTATGTATTTTCAGTTTTCTCTGCTTGGCAGCCTCGTTGCTATTTTGACAGAACACCCTACTTCTTTTAGGTGCAAACACGGCGTCTGTTCTGTCCAGTCCGTCTTCGCTGTCATCAAAGTCATCGTCTTCAGAATCATCGTCAGAGTTTCTGTTGGAATATGGCGTGTTATCTTCAATGTATGCGTCTGTTGTTGAAGGTATATCTAGTCCTGAACTTGAGCGGGCTTTTCGCGAGAAGTGTGGAGCGCCTGGAGACTTGTTCATAAACATATGGCGTGTAAACCCAAACCCGCTAGATCCAGCAGCGTTTCCCGGGGTTTTGTTATCTCCTCTCCCAGCACCGGGCCGCTTTCCTAACGCAGCGAAGAACGCCATACCTGGCCCATATATCCCTGCTAATGGACCTTTCTTCAGTTTCTCCTTCTTCCAGTGGTTAACACTGTCTGTCCATCCGCGCCGTCTATTGTCGCGGTATTTGTCGTGTTCGTGCCGTTTTCTTTCCTCAAGTTTATACAAGTAGTACCTAAACAATGGCAAGACCTCGTCATTTATCCAGCGCAGTCTTAGCGAGAGTTTGTCCAGTAACGCGTCTCTCAATATATCTAACGTGTGTGGGTTTCGTTTTTCTATCAGACGCTCATAGTTCTGTTGGTCCAAAACAAACACTTCAGTTTCCTGTGTGCACTGTGCCGTCTCCGCGTATGACGATAAACCGAATAGCAATTCTAAGTCACCTGGAATATACAAGGCGTGTTTTTATTGTTATCATAAAATCACCCTCAAAATCATCTGAAAGTGTCAGCGAGTCTTTACAGTGGGGTCAGCGTGTAAGTGCACACACGAACGAACACGACAGGTTGGAACCAACCTGTCGTGTTCGTTCGTGTGTGCACTTACACGCTGACACCACTATACTTATTCATATTAAGACACTCTAATCGCTGAACAGGAGTACTTAACAATTCATATCCTCTATGCTAGGCATCCGTCAGGTCGGCAATCGGTACCAATTATGTATGTATTAATCGCTAGCTAGCGGCCCACAAGGCGGCCATATCAGCCCGACCGGATGCCCGAACCTTCGACCTTTCAGTTGCGAGGCAGCTACATAATCAACCAGGGGCCCGTTTCATTAAACTTCGTACGCAAATTTAGTATCGTCTGAAAATTTCAATTGATGGATTTACATGCTCAATAAACGTAAATCCAATAATTGTTAACAAGAAAACATTGTTAATGTGAAATTTACAGACTATCATAATTTTCCACTTACGAACATTTTATTCGTTCGAAGGTTAGTGAAACGGGCCTTTGGCCACGTCATCCGGTAACTGTATACTTAATAATAACTCATTCGCCCGTTATATGCCGGATACATTTTCAGTTGAGTGAATTTGGAGGCTGATTTCGCTATTTTCTCTATTAGTGCTCGAAAGTATATGATGTGACCACTCACTTCAAACGTCTCGTCGAGACGGTTCATATGAGTGGCAACAACATATACTTTCTAACACTAATAGAGAAAATAAACAAATAAACCAACTAATCAGATGTTTTTGTTCAATAAAAAGTAAACTATCCATCGACTTCAATGGGATAAATAGAGAATAGTAGGTTAGTGCCGTGAATGGGAAAAAATATCCGGCAAGGCTCAAACATTTCTTTATTTCTCATCAGAAGTATATGTTGTGACCACTCATTTGAACCGTCTCGCCAAGACGGTTCAAATGAGTGGTCACAACATATACTTTGGTTCAGAAATAAGGAAAATAGATAGAGAATAGTAGGTTAGTGCTGTGAATGGGAACATATCTTGCAAGGCTTAGGAAACGGGATGGGCGAGGCTATGCCGTGTTTATTTTCTCTGTTAGTGTTCGAAAGTATATGTTGTTGCCACTCATATGAACAGAATGTTCTATTTATCCCGTCAACACCTACCAATAGCTTTAAAATGCAAACAAAAAAAACCCAGCCGCACCCTCAAAATCGGAGAATCGACTATGACAACCGCACATATTTATACGCAGTGATTAGGTCGTATTGACTGGATATCAAAACTGTTTCACGGCACCGTGTTTCACGGCACCTACGCACTGTGTTGACGGGATAATGCTATTTATCCCGTCAACACAGTGCGTATGTGCCGTGAAACACGGTGCCGTGAAACATTTTTGATATCCAGTCAATACTATTTTTGCATTTTACAGCAATTTGTAGGTGTTCACGGGATAAATAGAATAGTAGGTTAGTGCCGTGAAGGGAAACAAATATCTGGCGCGGCACGGAAACGGGATGTGCTCGGTAGAGCCTCGCCCATCCCGTTTCCTGAGCCTTGCCAGATATTTTTTCCCATTCACGGCACTAACCTACTATTCTCTATCTATTTTCCTTAATTCTGAACCAAAGTATATGTTGTGACCACTCATTTGAACCGTCTCGGCGAGACGGTTCAAATGGTGGTCACTACATATACTTCTGATGAGAAATAAAGAAATTCTTGAGCCTTGCCGGATATATTTTCCCATTCACGGCACTAACCTACTATTCTCTATTTCTGCTTTGAAGTCTTTAACACACAATGAAAAGTAGAAAGATTCACGAATCACCGTAATGGTAAACATAACGCACCAAAAATGAACGAATCCCCTTTTTTTTGGATCATTTCTGTGATAGCCATTTTCAGTGCATGTATGAGCTGACATTATATTATTCAGATTCCCTACTAACAAATCACAGTCAAGCGACGCCAAACGTATTGCAAATATGCCAATTTTCAGAAATACGCTTCTTAAATTGACCCAAAAGTATGTCCCAAGGAGCCAGTTGTTGTCCACACGTACTCTAATACAGCATTTGGCTTCTAAAAAGCAAAAGCTTTCCGGGTCTGTGAAGCATCCGAAATATGTAAGGGGTCCCTCGGAGCCCTTACAGATTTCGGTTGCTTCACAGCTGAAAGTTGAACCCCCTTTTCAAAAATGTTGGTGACACCCATGCGGTATTTACCGATAATTTCCACGGCTCCCATGACGCACACTTCGATGTTCCGGTGGGTCCGTTTTCGGTCCACGAGCGGAGATTTGGCGCGAGTGTACGTCAGTTTCTTCTCCTCCACCTTGATGGACGCCATGTTCATTTCCCTGTCACGTGCGGAAATTAATTAATTGACTATGACTGATTTTTTTTTAGATTTATTTTCTTTTTAGTTACAAACATACATGTTACATAATAGGAAATAGATACATGTGTAGTCACAGGAGTCCACATTAGTTCAATTATTTTAATACAGTGGAATCTCACTATACCAAACACTACGGGTACCATCGGCGTGTTCGGTGTAGAGAGGTTCATCTGTACAATTCGTGTACCTCAAAGCCTCGCTCTTCCACTAGGTCCATGCTTTGGGCCTGACAGCTGGTGATTGATTGCTTACAGTGGAAAACTCACCATACCGGAATGACTGATTTGTTTGTTAGATAAACTGATTTATTGATTAATTTATTGATTTTAGATTTATTGACTGATTAATTGATTAATTGATTGATTGATTGATTGATTGATTGATTGATTGATTGATTGATTGATTGATTGATTGATTGATTGATTGATTGATTGATTGATTGATTGATTGATTGATTGATTGATTGAGTGATTGATTGATTATTATTGATTGATTGATTGATTGATTGATTGATTGATTGATTGATTGATTGATTGATTGATTGATTGATTGATTGATTGATTGATTGATTGATATATCGATCTTCATTCATTCATTCATTCATTCATTCATTCATTCATTCATTCATTCATTCATTCATTCATTCATTCATTCATTCATTCATTCATTCATTCATTCATTCATTCATTCATTTTCATTCATTCATTCATTCATTCCATTCATTCCATTCATTCCATTCATTCCATTCATTAATTCATTCATTCATTAATTTATTCCATTCATTCATTAATGGAGCATATGGGCTTGCGACCATTGAATATCCAGATCCCAGTCTGATTAGGATCTGCTCTCTTCGCCATTCCATAAACGATATACCCGCCATGCTTCTAACAAGCCAAACGGATCGTTATCAGGCTACGCTAGTCACAAATACCAAAAGTGCAATATGTCCAGTCACAGCTACAGACAGAGAGCCGTGTCGGCAATACCTCCGTATGGACTCGCGGGCCTCCACCTTCTCCAGCTCGCCGATGTCCGGCAATGGGTATATGTCCGGGTACTGGATCTCGTGCTGCAGCGGGTCCACCAGCATCTTCGCATGTCCACTGAAATTCATACACGTTTATTTCCTAGCTTTGCCTTGTAAGCCTGATATAAAAAGACTCCAGGACCCAGTTGTTCCAAACCTCTGTTAGCTTAATGGACTGTTAAATCCTTAACATTGTTAAGGATTTAACAGTCCGTTAAGCTAACAGAGGTTTTGAGCAACCGGGCACAGATTGATATGCTTTATGTATGCATAAAGCAAAATGATGTAATTAGTCAGCTATGTGGCAGTTGGAACATAGTTCACCCACCCCCATCCACCACCACACCTCCCCGAGTCCTTCACCCCCACTCAGTATGACGAAACTAATCATGACCATGTTACCTGTGTTGTAGAGCTGACTTGATAGTCGGATTGGTTATTGGACTTCGATGCCAAAGATGGGTTCAATTATTTCCCTACTGTCTGTCTGTTGCACGAAATCTGCCCAAATTATACGGCTATATGCAAAACAATATTTAATAATAATATATAATATTAAATTTTATCAAAATATAAAATGAGTCTTCTTTTTATTTCGTGAAATTTGGTAAAATATTGATTTTATTACGAAAAACTGATTTTTCTATGGGAATTTAACATGGGGGAAAGGACGTAGAGGAGCTGTGGAAACTAAAAAGAAGTAATATTATTGAAAAAGAAATATTGTTTTTCCATTGTGTATGGAACAGTTGGGCAGGTTTCGTGAAACAGACAGTAGGCGTGAAAAAGCCTTTCCATTCCACTGGTCTTCGTACGAGACTTGACTTGAAACCGAGGCCCCGTCTCTATATGACTTTAGCTGTTGCTGCGACGCTGAAAATTTTAACTTTCAGTTTTTACCTCAGCAAGAAGCAGAGACCGTCGACGGGGCAGCCCTGTTTGACGACGATGCCGTCGAAGTTGACCTTCTCCTTCCTCAGGCTCATTGAGAGCTGTTTCTTGTAGCGCTGCTGCCAGCCGCTGAACAGCGGGTACTCCTCCACAAAGTTCTTCTTCTCCTCGAATTCCTTCAGCTGGAACACCTGCAAATGGACATGGCACGTGCAGCTGTACTGGAAATGGACATGGCACGTGTATCTGTACTGGAAATGGACATGGCACGTGTAATTGTACTGGAAATGGACATGGCACGTGTAGCTGTACTGGAAATGGACATGGCACGTGTAGTTGTACTGGAAATGGACATGGCACGTGTAGCTGTACTGGAACTGGATGGCATGTACTGTACTGGAAATGGACATGGCACGTGTACTGGTAAATGGAAATGGACATGGCAGTGTTTGTACGTGGAGGATAGTGTACTGGAAATGGACATGGTCACGTGTAGTGTACTGGAATATGGACATGGCACGTGTAGCTGTACTGGAAATGGACATGGCCACGTGTAGTTGTACTGGAAATGGACATGGCACGTGTAGCTGTACTGGAAATGGACATGGCACGTGTAGCTGTACTGGAAATGGACATGGCATATAGACATATAGCTGTATAATAATAAGCTAGAACGTTTGTAAATTGGCACGTATATTGTGTATTGATATGGTATGTGTACTTTACTGTAAATTGACATGGCACGTGTTGTTGGAAAGCCTGTATACATTGACATATCACGTGTTGTTGGGAAGCCTGTAATTAGGTACATCACGTGTTGCTGGAAAGACGTAAATTGACAGTTAGTTAAAAAATTTATTTACGTCTCATCAAATGTACATCATAAAACACAGAACAATAATACAACACAGGCACATGTACAACTGCTATTCTAAAAGAATTACAAGAGACGGCTCGTTGAAACGTTGAACAAACAGTAATACTATCAACATATACATGGACAACATTACATGTACTTGTTGCATAGAATGGATCTGCATGCATATACTCTCCGAACTTTTTTTTACACATATGCATGTTTATGCCTGTAAATGCCTGGAAAGCCTGTAAATGGACATATCACGTGTTGTTGGAAAGCCTGTAAATTGGCATATCACGTGTTGTTGGAAAGCCTGTAAATAGACATATCACGTGTTGTTGGAAAGCATGTAAATTGAATTGTTAAGTTCTAAGTCGAAAAGGGGGAGATAATCCATTACCCGGGGGACGAATAATACATCGAAATAAACTTTGCGCATTTACTCATCATAAGGAAGCTACATACCAAGCTTCAGGTGTGTAGTGTAACTATTTGGGTCTAAAAGTTTTACGAGTTACAAGCCAACATTGGAAAATTCTAAGTCGAAAAGTGGTAGATAATCCATGATTCGGGGGCGTTGAATCAAAATTAAATTAATAAACTTTGCGCATCTACTCATCATAAGGATGTTACATACCAAGGTTCAGGTATGTAGCTAGTACGGTTTAAAAGTGTTACGAGTTACAAGGTTGGTGATGGACGGACGGACGGACGGACGGACAAGGGTAACATTTAATACCCCTCCACCATCGTAGAGGCATACAAATGGGGTGTTTTTTTTTCTTCAGAAAAATATACAAATTGCTTGCTCATTGCGGCTCATTTGAATCTACACTGTTTGCAAACATCACAAAAGAGGTCTGCAGTGTTGAAATAGTTGTTGGGTCTATGCTATAAGATTATATATAAACGCTGTGATCATCGCAGAATACCAGTGACAACGTCACTATACACTCTATAAACGGGTGTTTAATGGTGTTGTTGTTCCCGCACCTTGCTGCACCCTGCGCCGACGAATGATGTTTCACGTCGAAAATTGCACCGGTTTCCGGACGAGATGCCACCTAGTCTACTTAGAGATATCCCGTAAACGCATAATTCGTTTAGTGACTGGCGCAAATTTATTGCGCCGGTTACTAGACGAAAATGCGTTTATGCAGTATCTTCTGCATGTAGCTGAATGGGAATTCGTTAGCGCCTATTTCGACATGAAACCTTTTACGCCGGCGCGGAGTACAGCACCAATGTTAGTTCAAATAGATCCCTCTTACTTACTTTGAGAGACCGACTGTAGAGTTCACGGTTCACAATCAGAAGGTCAGTGACCTCATCGGCGATGATAGAAGCGTTCCGAACGCAGTCCGTGTTGATTAGCGCCAATTCACCGAAACTCTTCCCAGCGGCTGTAATCGAAGAGGTGTGTCAATAGCTTGTCACGTCATTGCTATTACGTATCAGCCAAGTCACGTGATTTTGTACCTATTTTTAATTTAAATATTTTTATATTCTGTCAATGATGTCAAAAGTTGACGAAATATTGAAACATTTGCTGTGATCGTTCGTCTTTCGACGTCATATCGTAAATTGTGAAAATGTTTTTTATGAGATACCGCACATCTTTTTGGGTACAAAATCACATGGCTTGTCTCATATGTGGGTGTGACTGGAGAAATGGGGTTTATGGGAGTTGTGACCAGTGCACATGTAACTCCCGATCAAATAGCACATTTCTGTCACCTGATAACGATCTATATTGCTTGTTAGAAGCATGACGGGTGTTTCATTGATGAAATGGCGAACAGTGCAGATCCTGATCAGGCTGTGTGGATGCACAGGCTGATCTGGATCTATACTGGTCGCAAAACCCATAAGCCCCATATCTCCATTGCTTACGGCTCGCTTGGAACCAGTGACGAAGCATCTATTGTTTTTAGATTTTGTTTTAAAACAACATTACCAATGAAAGTTTCGCCAAATTCAACGTCACCACTCCGTCGTACACTGTTCGCCAATTTGGAGATGCTAGAATAGTCATGATAGTTTACGAAAATATAAATATTCTAGCACATTAGATGATAATCGGGTCAAAGACTCAACACGCCGTTAATTATTATTATGGTGGCCAGTTAGAGACATTCGTCTCCCTTCTTTTGCCTCGTAGAAACGAATATAATGTAACTTAAGTTGTGTGCCTTCATTGCTACCCCGCGTAGAGACAAGCATTAATAACCTTACATCTCATTGTTGTATGTCTAAGCCGCACATAGACGAAATGTAAGAGCCGCATAGAGACGAAATGTAAGAGCCTCATAGAGACGAAATGCAAGAGACGCATATAGACGGAATGTAAGAACCGCATAGATACGAAATGCAAGAGCCGCAAAGAGACGAAATGCAAGAGCCGCATAGAGACGGAATGCAAGAGCCGTACAACTCGTTCCTTCCCATACACGCTGCGCATAGCTGATGAACATTAAATGTACATGCCCACTCAGTAAGCACATGTTCTTTATAGGAATTAAATAGGTGTATAATTGTCTCACTATTCTTCCAATTCTAAAACTTATAAGTACCGGCGATACAGACATAATCATTTAGTAATATCTATTTTACTGATAGTGACTCGCGGTGGTATCAGGCTATTTTCATATGCAAATGAGTCATGATATTCTTTAATTATTTATACTAAGTAAATACGTCACCTGAAAAAAAAATAGATATTTTCGACAGATTAAAAAATAAATACAGAAACTAAATAGTAATGTCCGTTAACATTTTAAGGAAACACGTGTATCGCCCCTGATATCAGTGTGGAAATTTACCTCTGATATAAAGTGCATAGCAATACCAATCAATACGTGGGGTAATGGTGAATAATATTTATTTTGCCAGAAAATGTCTCAGATGATGTCTCTGATATAAAGAACATGTGCCTACTGAGTGGGCATGTACCTTTAAGAACCTTACAATTCGATAATTGGTTTCTACGACACGTAGAGACAAAAATTAAGGTTATTAATTTTCGTCTCAGCGCGTCGTAGAAACGAAAGAACGACATTTAACGTTCGTCATGTTCGTCTCGTGGCGGCGGTGAAACGTAGAGACGGCATGTCCACATTGAGCGACCATGAATGACAAACACAAATGCGAAGAGTGTGTATCAGGTTCTGACTACAATAACAGGAAATGGTGTAAACGTGTTGTCCGAAGTCTCTTTGTGTGTAACGCTCCCCCACGACCATTTATGTGAGGTTTGTTAAAGGTACATGCCCACTCAGTAGGCACAAACTATTCTTTATATCAGATACATCATCTGAGACATTTTCTGGCAAAATAAACATTAATTCACCATTAACTCATGTATTGATTGCCATTATTATACATTTTATATCAAATTAAATGGCCACGATGATATCAGGGGCGATAACCGTGTTTCCTTAAACATTACTATTTATTATCTGTATTTATATTTTGATGTGCAATGATCACACTTTATAATCTCTCGAAAATATTTTTTGTTTCAGGTGGCGCATTTAATTAGTATAAATAATTAAAAAATATCATGCCTCATTTGCATATGAAAATAGCCTGATACCACCGCGAGTCACTATAAGTAAAATAAATATTACTAAATGATTATATATGTATCTCGGGCACTCGTAATGTTTATATTAGAACTGGTGGAATAGTGACAAAATCATACACTTATTTAATTCCTCTAAAAAACAGTTTGTGCCTACTGAGTGGGCATGTACCTGTAACGTTAATTACCATTATTATCTCAAATATTTATAGGAGTTGTCATTTTCTCTCGGGTTTCTTGATTTCTGTGACCCTAAGCAAACCAGTAGTGCGCATGTTCTAAGCAAAATCATATAGCATGTACCTGTGTAGCTCTGAGTACATAACTCTAATTACATGTCATTACACTGCATTACATAAGAGTTATGACGGAGTAGTCTTTCCAAATGTGCGTTTGAAGTGCTCTTTGTTTACTTTCTACTTCGTGGAGAGTGACCTAAGAATTTTGCTAATACACACTTTGAAGTATGAACATCAACGTTCTGCGGGATTTTTTCTATATTTTAGTGCGCGAAGTGTAAATGCTGATACGCACAGTTTTTACTGTGTATATTAGAGGATACCGAATGGCGCAGAAGTAGTCCGGTATAAAAAAAATAGTGCGGGCGTTTTGAGGTCACAGACACAGTTTGCTTGCAAATATTGATCCATTACTACCCAGTTTCACTTGAGCAACATTTTAGGGTGCTTTTAACACCATTTTCAGCATATTTGCAGCATTTAAAAGGAAACACTGAACCTGTTGGTCACGTGATGTAAACAGGGTTTCCGTGGCCAAAACATGTAAACAATATTGGGGGATATGAGGAGGTTGGATTTTTCTTAAGAGTAAGTGAACCTATTGTTTGATTCGTGCAGAACCAGTACAGACTGGCTGCAGGGCATTTACAAGTAGGTCGCACAGTATCCATACGAATAGTGTAAGTAGGAGAGACGGGCCTTACTGGGTGGGATTCGGCTAAATGATATAGTAAAACTATTTGGTGTGTTCTAGCCTGTAGCGTGGTGTAGCGATATAGTGCAACCCGTTGCCTATAAAGCAGAAAACGTGCAGCTAGTACATGGGATGTTGCAAATGTAATGTAAATTTAGGAATATTCGTGTATTAAGGAGAAAAATCCGTAACGCACAGGGTCCGGTTATGAAAAACCTCTGTTAACGTAACGGACTGTTAAATCCTTAGCACCCAGTGTTCAGTTATGAAACACCTCTGTTAACTTAACGGACTGTTAAATCATTAGCACCCAGTGTTCAGTTATGAAACACCTCTGTTAACTTAACAGACTGTTACATTCTTAGCACCCAGTGTTCAGTTATGAAACACCTCTGTTAACTTAACAGACTGTTACATTCTTAGCACCCAGTGTTCAGTTATGAAACACTCTGTTAACTTAGCGGACTGTTAAATCCTTAGCACCCAGTGTTCAGTTATGAAACACCTCTGTTAACTTAACGGACTGTTAAATCCTTAGCACACAGTGTTCAGTTATGAAAAACCTCTGTTAACTTAGCGGACTGTTAAATCCTTAGCACACAGTGTTCAGTTATGAAAAACCTCTGTTGACTTAACGGACTGTTAAATCCTTAGCACACAGTGTTCAGTTATGAAAAACCTCTGTTAACTTAACGGACTGTTAAATCCTTAGCACACAGTGTTCAGTTATGAAAAACCTCTGTTAACTTAGCGGACTGTTAAATCCTTAGCACACAGTGTTCAGTTATGAAAAACCTCTGTTAACTTAGCGGACTGTTAAATCCTTAGCACCCAGTGTTCAGTTATGAAAAACCTCTGTTAACTTAACTGACTGTTAAATTCTTAATGCCCACAAGAGTCATGTTTGCACTATTACATATGTTGCATCGTACCGTTACTCAGCCAGCCATAGCTTAGATAATATCAGCTACACGAAAGACTCTTACTATTTCATCTGTCTTTTATATTATCTGTATCTGTATATTATAGCTGAGACCCAGCCATTATAAAATGTGGTCACAATAACAGCCATTATGTCCTGGCATTTAGTTACGAGCCAGCGGTTTAATACTTCGCAGTTCTGTTGCACATACCAATAATAAACATATAAATATACCTACTTTGACCTGGATTATTATGCTTTTATTCCCGTATTTTTTCGCAACACGCGAGGACAGAATGGGCTGTTATTGTGACCATATTGTATAATGGCAGTGTCTCAGCTATAAAGATACAGATAATATAAAAGACAGATGAAATAGTAAAAGTCATTCGTATAGCTGAGATTATCTAAGCTAAGCCAGCCAGTGATCTAGTTCCTAGTATAGTAACTCTGCAATTCTACCGTACTGGAGTTTTGCAGAGTTACTGCCCGCAACTACCGGTGATCCAACTTGCAATAATTGCAGCACAAAAATATTTACACAATTCCCTAACATTTGATTGTTCCATAGCTAGTCTCTGTCCAAAATTTATATTCCAGTAAACTCCCATGCCGAACTACTTTCCGTAACCGTCAGGCGTAGCTAAAATAATTCTGAAGAAAACGGAAAATAAACACATTTTCTTGATGAATTTATTTCAAATGCTGGAATTATAAGGAATGAATGGCATTTTTGTTGAATTTATCGGGGATATAAACTTGGAAAAGTCGCGGGAATACTGGACGAGGCCTTAAAAAATTACAATTTTCGAAAAAAAAACAAAAAAACTTTTCTTTTTTTTTTGAAAATTGTAATTTTGTATCGCTTCGTCCAGTATTCCCGTGACTTTCCCAAGTTTTTACCCCGATAAATTCCACAAAAATGCCATTCATTCCTATAATGAAGGAAACACGTACGGATCTTGCCCACGAAGTTTCCGAATATGGATCGGTCCAACTCCTTCCTCCTGCCCTCCGAGTCGCCCTCTCTCTCCTCGTATCTGATCCCGTCCTCACCCAGGTTCGTCTGTATGTGAATCGTCACCGCCCCACTCAGGATAATGTAGAAACTGAAACATATAATAATATAAGTCGCCCCACTCAGGATAATGTAGAAACTGGAAAATGTAATAATATCAGTTGCCCCACTCAGGATAATGTAGAAACTGGAACATATAATAATATAAGTCGCCCCACTCAGGATAATGTTGAAACTGGAAAATGTAATAATATCAGTTGCCCCACTCAGGATAATGTTGAAACTGGAACATATAATAACATAAGTCGCCCCACTCAGGATAATGTTGAAACTGGAAACTATGAAGTCTCACCGCCCACTCAGGATAATGTATAACTGGGGCCCGTTTCACTAAACTTCGTAATACTAAAATGTTCGTAAGTGCAAATTCAGGATCGTCTGTAAATTTCGATTGATGTATTTACATTTATTGAGCATAGGCTGCATATGCAGCCTATTCTCAATACATGTAAATTCAACAATTGTTTACAAGAAAACATCATAATTGTGTACTTACGAACATTTTAGTCGTACGAATCTTAGTGAAACGGCCCCCTGGAACATAACTGATATACATAATAATATGCACCACCCCACAAAGGATACTGTAGAAACTGGAACATGTGAGGTAGAATGATTTTTCACGGCCACACAAAAAATACAAACTAGCAAAAGTAAGTTTTACCTACTGAAAATAATATACAAACTAGAAAATAGAAGTTCAAATGAAATGGAGTGGTATTCAGCCCTGATTAGATCCCATATTCCCAGGACTGGAGTTTGTAAAATACAACTGTATGTCCCGCTCTACCAGTCGGTTCTTTTTACTCAGGTACGTCATATAATGACCTGGGGCCCGTTTCACTAAACTTCGTACGACTTAAATGTTCGTAAGTGCAAAATTATGATAGTCTGTAAATTGCACATCAACACTGTTTTCTTGCAAACAATTATTGGATTTACATTTATTGAGCATATGCTGCATATGCAGCCTATGCTCAATAAATGTAAATCCATCAATTGAAATTTCAATTGAAAGAAGTTTAGTGAAACGGGCCCTTGGTCCGTGGGTATTTGAGACCCGGACAATGAACGTTTCGTTTTCAGCTACAATGAATTATCACCGACCTATTCAGAATGTATAGACATATATGTGTGTGATTGTGTACCTTCGTACATCTGTGTAATTTCATTAAATACGTTTACAAAATTTACAGTATTTTTCATAAATAAAGACATTATTTTCAGAATACATGCGGAATTATATTTTGTAAAACTCTTTCCTTAAATTACTCAGATGTCCGAAGGTACAAAATCACATGGCGTTTCTCAAATGACGTCACTTCCTAGTCACCGTCACACAATCCCACTCATTGTGCCAAATGTACCTCTTGTACCACACTATACTACTCCTGGTTGACTCACCATTCTCCCTTATCGCCCTGCTTGATGATCACGTGGTCCCGGTGGTACGTGGTGAACTCACAGTTCTTGACAATGTCCTTCACGATTTCTGTAACAGGTAACATACATGTCTACTGTCTGTTCCACGTTTTGCTGCCGACGAACTTTTGGCTATTAAACATATTAAAACATTATTTGATGAAATTCAATCAAATTTTTATTTTATTGGGAACAAAAAATTCTATGGAAATTTAACATGAGGGCGAAAACTATATTTTACTTTTCTTACTTACATCATTTCCAAACCATCTCGCCATGTTTCGGAGTCAATTTCCAATTTTTTTTTAAATTTTCGACCCTCCTCCTCACCCTCCTCCTCCTTGTTGCCCCATGTTAGATTCCCATATGACAATCTTTTTTTCGCAATAAAATCGATATTTGATGGAATTTCATGACTTACTATTTATGAAAAAGTACTTACATTTAAATAGTTTTTAGATGTAATTTGTTTAATAGCCAAACGTTCGTCGGCAGCAAAATGTGGAACGGACAGTTATTACGGGGCGCCAAGTGGGACATGGCTCAATTTTGTCAACAAAATTCATTTTTGTGCCACAAAATTCAATTCTGTGTCACAAAATTCACTTTTGTGTCACAAAACTCAATTCTGTGTCACAAAATTCAATTCTGTGTCACAAAATTCACTTTTGTGCCACAAAATTCACTTTTGTGTAACAAAATTCAATTCTGTGTCACACAATTCAATTCTGTGTAACAAAATTCAATTCTGTGTCACAAAATTCAATTCTGTCAATTCTGTGTAACAAAATTCAATTCTGTGTCACAAAATTCAATTCTGCACACGCATGTAAGAAGGACTACCATTGGTCAGAAACTACACTGGAGAAAAGGGTCACGGTCGCCGATCTACACATTCAATGTCGATGATTCATTTCTTTCTCATTCTGCCGATGATTCATTTCTCATTCTGCCATTTTGCTTCAACTATCTCCAAACAGTCAAACGTTGACAAACCCATTCGTATTTAAACTCATTTGCGTTATAATTGTACACATAATTCATGTACATGTAGATCTCCCGCGAGTACTGACGTCATTTATTGTGTATCGCAAGGTACATCTGCCCCAGTTAAATCAATAATACACGCGCTGTGGCCTGTGTTCTGACTGCTGTCTGTGTTTATAAACAGAATGTGTGTATTGGGCCATTTGAGGAAACCATTTGTAGTATTTGTGTAGATACCATGGATACTAAGATGGTGTATACTGTGAATAATGCATGTAGACACATAGTTGCGAACACGTAACTTCGCAACTAGTAGACACAAATCCAATACCATTTGTTTCACAAGGTTAGATCTACTGTTAGAATACGACGTCATCTAATGTCATTTTCGAGCATAAAACTTTACCTGATAAATAGAATACCAGGCTAGTGTATTTTAATATCAAGTTTATCAGGCTCGGCTCGGAAACGGTAGGAATTCCTCGGCAAGCCGAGGAATTCCTACGCGTTTCCTAGCCTTGCCTGATAAACTTGATATCAAAATACACTAGCCTGGTATTCTCTATATATGGGCATGCTCTCAGGTCTAGCTATGTCCCGGCTACTTTATGTTTGACCCTGTTTACATAATTGAGGGAAAATTCTGAATATTTTTTTTTCTTATTTCTCCTTCAAAGTATATATGCTTATATGGTGTGACCACTCATTTGTAATCATAATATAACCAAAATAACTGTACATAAAGAAGTATAATATTGATATATTGGGTTATATTTTCGCATTGAAATATTTAAACCTGCAAGTGTACTCCACCATCTAGTTAAAATGGACTAAGACCGATCTCAACCAATCAACGTAGAGATGACATAGACTATCCTACGCAAACTAATTTTTGTGGACAAAAATGAATTCTGTCCCACAAAACTGAATTTTCTTCACAAAACTCAATTCTGTCTTACAAAATTGAATCCTTTATAACAAAAATGAATTGTGTATACGAAACGTATGCAGAATTGAATTTTGTGACACAGAATTGAATTTTGTGACACAGAATTGACAGAATTGAATTTTGTGACACAGAATTGAATTTTGTGACACAGAATTGAATTTTGTGATTTTTAGTGTTACAAAACTCAATTTTGTACACATAATTAACCTGTCCTGCATGGCGCCCCGTAGTAATCTAGCACACTATTTATAAACGGACGATCATCGTTATTTTCCTAGGTCCCCTTTCACTAAACTTCGTACGACTAAAATGTTCGTAAGTGCAAACTTATGATAGTCTGTAAATTTCACATTAACAATGTTTTCTTGTAAACGATTATTGGATTTACATTTATTGAGCACAGGCTGCATATGCAGCCTATGCTCAATAAATGTAAATCCATCAATTGAAATTTCCAGACGATCTTAAATTTGCACTTACGAACATTTTAGTCGTACGAAGTTTAGTGAAAGTCGATGTATTGTGCCCATTGTTATTATAGCACCGCCATGACAAGGTCATAAACAAGTATTTTGGTTCTCAGACACGGGGTTTGCGGAATGTGAAGCGGAGAGGGCTGATTTTTTTAATAATTGCGTTTCTTTTGTTTGAGAGTGAAGATGTCTATGGGGATTTAACATGGGGAAATTTCACAAATAGGACCGATTTTCCAAATTGAACTTTTGTTTTCATAGATCATTTCGAAGCTATCTAGCGAGATTTCGGAGTCAATTTCCATTTTGTTGTTGGCTCCTCCCCCAGCTCCTCCACCTCTTTCCCCCACCTGGTTAAATTACTATAGATACATACATTTTTCGTAATAAAATCAATCTTTGACCAAATTACACGAAACAAAAAGAAGGCACATTCTTAAATGTTGATGAAATTTAATATTATCGAAAAGAAATATTGTTTTTGCATTGTTTATATGGTCGTAAAATTTGGGCAGGTTTCGTGAAACAGAATGTAGTGTATTTTGACGTCCAGTTCAGGCAAGGCTAGGAAACGCACATATGTGTGGCTGTGACTGGATAAATGTGGCTTATGGGATTTGTGACCAGTGTAGCTCCTGATAAAATAGCACATTCCTGAAACCTGATAACGACTAACATTGCTTGTTTGAAGCGTCATTGATGGAATAGCGAACCGTGCAGATCCTGTATGAGTAGGCAAAATTTGGCGGTTAGCAGATACCATTTATGTCGGGTATAGTTCATATATTTAACCATTTCAATCATAAATAACTGGAATGGACTGTGATATCGTCACAGAAAGATTATCAGACTGGTCCATTTATAAAACGGTGTGTTTTTTTCTTGAAAACAAATCTGAAAATTACTTGCGAAAGTGCAGATTCTGAGTGAGACGGCTCGTTACGAGCCGGCTCATCTGGATCAACACTGTTTGTAAACACTGCTAAAGAGGTCTGTAGTCTTGAAATTAACCAACCCGAAAGCCCGATATAGCGGTTTATGCAAACAGTGCAGATCCAGATGAGCCGGCTCGTAGCGAGCCGTCTCATCAGGATCTGCACTTTTTGAAAGTAATTTTCATATTTTTGAGAACAAAAAACACCTCATTTTCATAAATGGACAAGTCTGAAAATCATGTTGTGATGATTGGATTGGCTGCAAAATTAACTTATCAAAAGCCATTTCAGTTACTTAGTGGGGTGAAATAGTTAATCAAGGTAGGAACGTACGCAGCTCCGCAGGGGACGTAGACTTATGTTTGATTCCCACGAAATAACAATCCGTTCCCACGATATAACAATTCGTTCCCTCGAATTAACATTGTTATATCGTGGTAACGAAATGTTAATTCGAGGGAACGAATTGCTAATTCGAGGGAACGAATTTTTAAATTGACGGAACGTATTGTCATTTCGTGGGAACGAATTGTTAAATCGAGGGAACGAATTGTTATATCGTGGGAATGAATTGTTAATTCGAGGGAACGAATTGTTAACTTGATGGAACTAATTGTTAAATTGAGGGAACGAATTGTCAATTTGAGGGAACGAATTGTTAAATTGAGGGAACGAACTGTTATTTCGTGGGAACAAATTAATAAAAAAAAAAACATGTCCCCTGTTGGGCTCCGTAGGAACGTATCCCTTGGAATACGACATAAAGTAACGGGCAGTCCGCAAATCCCTGTCATTTGAGATCTAACACAACCTAATTATGCGACCATTGTAACGGCAGCGCGCGTATCAGGTGACAGTTAGCCTACAGAAGGAAAGTAGTTCCCCAAAGGAACTTCCGCCATTATAGGCTTTACTCACATTAAACTAGTTCTCTCTTGGAAATAATGAAAATAGTGGTTAATTGGGCAGCCGGGTAAATAAATAATAACAGTGTATGTCCATGACCTTGTTTAGAAGGATCAAATTATATCGGTTAAATAAACAACAACCCCGATTCAAATCAACGTATCTATGCATATGCAAGGTGTATGCTCACGTGGTACTAACAGCAACAACAAGTACTGAAACTTCCAGAATCCATCTGATTCAAAGTACGTATTCTTTTATATTGTCCTTCTTACGTAACGGATTTTGATGAAATATGGCGCATCGAACTCGTCTTGTTAAGCTGCATTTGGTGGTCTCTGTATTTTCGCCCAAACTTCTGTCGTTTTTGCGAAGAATCGATTTTCGTGTCTCCGACACGGAAATCGATTCTTTGCAAAAACGACATAAGTCTGTGCCAAACTCACTGGACCACCAAATGCAGCTCATGAAGACGCGTTTGCTGCGCCATATTACATCAAAATCCGTTGCATATTAAGGAAAATATCAAATAATACTTACTTTGGATTGGGCGATGTTGTTGTTGTTGTAACCACGTGATCACGCACCTTGATATTGATACAGTATACTTTCTCATACGAACACGCCATGCAACGGAGCCCCGCAGGGGACACGGATTTTTTTAATTAATTATTTCCTACGAAAAAACAATTCGATCCCTCAATTTATTAATTCGTTCCCACGAAATAACAATTTGTTCCCACGATATAATAATTCGTTCCCACGAATTAATAATTCGTTCCTTCGAATTAACAACTCGTTCCCACGAAATACAATTTGTTCCCTCGAATTGACAATTCGTTCCCACGAATTAACAATTGTTAATTCGAGGGAACGAATTCAGTGTTATATCGTTAGAACGAATTGTTAAATTGAGGGAACGAATTGTTAATTCGTGGGAACGAATTGTTAAATTGAGGGAACGAATAGTTATTTCGTGGGAAAATAATTCTACGTTCCTACGATACTACGTATCATGCTGTTATTTATGGCATATATAACAGTTCCACGTGTATGGCAGAATATTGTGTCACGGTACGTAACTCATGGGGAGGCCCTGCGGCATTTGGCGCCCAACGAGAGACCGTGACTGATAAATACATATACTGCCCAGAATGTACTACAAAATATGGAATCCAAAAAACGAATTAAATATATAATTCGGGGACGAACTTCAATTCGGCGGGATTGGGGGAGTGTCTTTGTGCCCCCGGTTATCTCAGTCGGTAGAGCAATGATACTGTCAACCAGACGTTGTGTGTTCGGTACCCGACATTTTCCTCGCCCTGTGACATTTGGCGCCCAACGTACGGCGACAAGTGCATGTTCAGCAGCGAAATGACTATAGTCCTTTCACGCACTAAACCGCAATATCCTGATCTGATGTCGGGCACTTACTACACCAGATCACTTGGTAGCAAATGTGAATCCCAGTAAGCCCCCATTAACTCTTACAACCCAGGAAACGTAAATTGTCGTCAACTGTTGTTTATATGTTGTTTCCTTTCTCAATAAATCACGGTTTGACAAACGCTGTCAAAGAATGGTTTTGATGATAAAAATGTAAACAAAAACTAAACAGCGGACGACAACATTTAGTTCAGCATTGTACGGGTTAAGACATGACTCCAGATATAGACAGAATCACTGTTATCATGGTTATTGTTAACCCGACGTTTCTCGCTGCCACGCAGGGCGACTTACGTAAGTCGCCCTGCGTGGCAGCGAGAAACGTCGGGTTATGTTCACTGCATGAAAATATGCGTTTAATTAAATTTCTTTAAACTTCAACGTCACTTAATGTTGCAGTTGCAACTTTACCATGACATGTAATTGAAAACAACGTTGAATAGTGTTGTCGATACTTGATTCTGTCATATTTGGAATGTCAACATAAAATAGTGATATTTACTCTAAAGTAAAAACAAATGAACTCTACATTTACACCATGTCCAATTGGTGTTATATGTCTACATTAATCACATGTGTTGAACAGATGGTCAGAATGTTGGTGTCATATGGGTATTTGGGTGGATTTTGGATATATTTGGGTGGATTTTGGTTTTGGGGAATTTATATAGTTTTGTGCAACTACTAATGCTCAATCATTACACACGACATAAGTCGTCAACTATCTACACATTCACCGTTCCGAACTTTCGGGCCATTTCTTTCTGTCAAATTCGTATGTATACGTGTAACTCGCGGGAGGTGACGTAAATTGTATGTTGGTAACAATGCACACAAACCACTAGAGATACCGGAAAATATGAACCGTTCTTCAAGAACACGTGCAATGCATTAATCAGTACATTATATTTCATAGAACATTGAATCTTTGTATAAATACTTAGCATTTAATGTTAACTAAAGCACAACTATCGTGTAAATAGAGAATAGTAAGTTAGTGCCGTGAATGGGAAAAAAATATCTGGCAAGGCTTAGGAAACGGGATGGGCGAGGCTCTGCCGAGCACATCCCGTTTCCTAAGCCTTGCCAGATATTTTTCCCATTCACGGCACTAACCTACTATTCTATTTATCCCGTCAAAACCTACAAATGGCTTTAACATGCAAAACAATAACCTCAGCCACCGCACATATTCATACGCAGTGATTAGGTCGTAATGACAGGATATCAAAAATGTTTCACGGCACCGTGTTTCACGGCACATACGCACCGTGTTGACGGGATAAAACCAGAATACCATGACCAATTCGGCATTTGCGTATATTTAATTCTGATTTACTTCAAAGACAACTTGATGTTTAATTATAATTCGATTGGAATATAATTGTAATTTGCTTTCCATCATTTATTGTACGAGTAAATTCCACACGTTGTATAATAAATAGGTATTTACTTATACACTGTCGGTTAAATGCAAGTACATTTTAAATTGTATTCATCACAATCTCTTCAGTAAAAGTGGCGATTTCTTGACAAATAATTTAACAATTCGTGCATTAATTAACAAGTAAAGTTAACCATCACGAGCAATTGAACGTTACGGTATGCGAGCACACTCTTCCTCCCACAATCTTGAATTATAGTCTTACCTGCTTTCTGTGACTTGAACAATTCTGATTTCTTTCGAAACCATGGCAGGATTTGTTCAATCTCCACGTGCGATCTATCAGCCGGTTCTTTGCTCACTATGGAGACCACTTTCTCGTAGAGAAGCGCCATTTTCGCCCCTATCGGTGAATCAACGGACGGCGTGTCACTTTCAACGGATTTATTCCTCGCTAGTTACGTTAATCATGTTAATGACATCACTTATGAAGCAACGGCGGCATAGTTCCTGAAAAAAAAACGTTTCTGAAGTGTTTATTGTTGTGACCACCATTTACCCTTACAATCATACAGATCATTAGCTCAACAATTTCAAACACTGCAGATCCAGATGACCCGGCTCGTAACGAGCAGTCTCATCAGGATCTGCAGTGTGTGTCATTATGTTTAAAATTTTGAAGTAATACCCCTTTGTTTATTAACCCATTTCAGCCTAAGGATACGATAATTTTGTTGAAAAAATCTCCGTGAGTATTTTGTTTATTTCGCGATAAAGGTATATGTTGTTACCACTCGTTTGAACCGTCTCGTCGAGACGGTTCAAATGAGTGGTAACATCATATACTTTCGAAAGGAAATACATACAATTGGGATTTTTTTCTCTCGAAAGGTTCATACCACTATAAGTGTAATATGTTAATGGGATAGTTCAGGATTAGCACAGAAAATACCATCCACATATTTATGAGTAAACGGGTTTGATGAGGAAAAGTATACATTCGTGTGTGCGTGTGCGGAAATTTAGACATCCTGGATGTTAGTTTAAACAATATTTACATTGGTAAAATGGCTACACTTCCTCGAATTATGGATTTACATTTATTGAGCATAGGCAGCCTATGCTCATTAAATGTAAATACATCAAATGTGTAGAAAGCAATATTAAACCGTACAAATAAAGGTATCCCTGAAAACTAAATCAACCCGCACTGTGTAATGTTAGCACGGTTTAAATGAAAAAGTAAAATTCCATAAATCCATGCCTGGTATATTCTTCATCATATTCACAATCCAGAATATGTAAATGAATATTTAAAGTCACGCATACCACATATTTTATACGAAGGAAGTGAAATTATCTTTCAGGCACGGGAAACAGTATATATATAGGGTGTCAACTTCAACAACTGTCAAAAGGTTTCTGCTACAAACAACCCGACTTCTGATAGAATACTAGTAGCTTGTTTGCTATAAACTTTATTACACGTTCCATTAACGGTATGTAGGACAACACCGATTACCGCCTTTATTCCTCAAATATACACAGTAAAACCTCCATAAATCGAACAGCCAGAATATTAAAAGTATATTCAGTTTATGAAATGATTTTAATGAACCAAATCAGATAAAAATGAGAATAAAATGATACTTTTCATGGCATCGAGGGCAATACGTCAGCGTTTCTGTGCGTGCTAGTCCATCAGAATTTGCGATTTTCATAAGCACCCATTGCACTAATATATTACATATAACGGTTCTAAATACACCATTGTGTTTAAACATAAAAGCTAATGTGTACTGTGCCGATATTTCATTCATATTTTTTAATATATTCTGTATCAACTTGTGATGTAATTTATTGAAGATATACGGTGAAACCTCTCTAAACCGGACACCCGGGGAGGTCCCCAGGGTGTCCGGTTTAGAGAGGTTTCACTGTATATCATACATTTTATCATTCTGAGCCATAGTTGTGTGCTATGCGATCATGAACAGACAGTGTCACCTGAGATAAATGACCAAGAAACTCATCAATAATAAGTGTGTGTTTGGTGTCCGGTTTAGAGAGATTCCACTGTACATGTGTGTCGAAATAAATATAATATTAATATTAATATTATCAGAGACAACTGGTAATGCTATACGGGAAGTACTATCTTCCTTTAGCTTATATTTAACGGCGGCACTGGCTCTAGGACCTTGCATGCCGTCTCCCAAGAATGAGAGAAAGAACGGAGGTAGAGATTTTTTGAGAGAAGCCGGTAATTCGTATTTACAGAGCAACTACGAATTATCGGTACCCATTTACAGCTGGGTGAACTGGAGCAGTGTGGATAAAGTGTCTTGCTCAAGGACACAACGCACGCCGCTAGTCAGGCTCGAACCCACGACCCTTGGATCAGTGGTCCGACACACTAACCATTACGCCACGGCGCTCGGGGAAGTACTATCAGAGCCAGGCCCTATATATACTGAGGATCTTACACGAGTGATGAGTTAATATGATATTTATTAAACGAGTTGACTGATTTCATAAGAAACTCGGCTATGCCGAGTTTCTTATGAAATCAGTCAACTCGTTTAATAAATATCATTGATAGCCGAGTTTCTTATGAAATCAGTCAACTCGTTTAATAAATATCATATTAAATCAACACAAATGTTAGATTATATTTATTGCATAAGCACATCATTATAATTTGAAGCTGTATTGATTACCTGAAATGTTTTCTGTATCGGGCTCATTTACGTATGTATTACACTAGTGTATTATGACATTTATTACACTGTGTTATTAAGCTGTGAAAGCCCAGTATATGCAATAAATGTATAATATATTTTAAATGTACATGCCCACTCAGTGGCACAAAATGTTCTGTATAGGAATTAAATAAGTGTATAATTGTGTAACTATTCCACCAGTTCTAAAAATTACGAGTGTCCGCTAAACAATATAATCATTTAGTAATGTTTATTTTACTAACAGTGACTCGCGGTGGTATCAGGCTATTTTCATATAGGGATGATATTTTTTAATTATTTATACTAATTAAATGTGTGGTAATGGTGAATGAATGTTTAATTTGCCAGAAAATGTCTCAGATGATGTCTCTGATATAAAGAACATATTGTGCCTACTGAGTGGGCATGTACCTTTAACTACATTAGACTTGACCTATTATTCCCACGATTCATTGTATCCATCTAGAATAACGATCACTACCTGGTGTTGACAAGCTTCATGTAATTTGCATCCTCATTTACATATAATAACACCATTGGCACATTAATTTCGATTATTGTATCAAAACGAATTAACCGCTGCGAAGTCGAACAGAAAATAATCAGTTCCCATATTTCATACATGACCTTTCCATATTGATCGGAAATCACAGAAGCATTAATCTGCCGCAGCAAATTGAAGTTTTACACTTACGTTCCGATTCAAAACAGAAACTAAACACGAGTTACGATGCAATCTCGCTGAATAATTAAAGTGTCATTATGCATTATGGATGTGCAATCAACGATCAATTAGTGGCTGTTACCTGCAAATAATATGAGCCATGTGATTTTGTACCTAAGAAGATGTGCGATATCTCACGAAAATGTTTTATTACAATTACTATATTTTCCGTAGATGACGTCGAACGTTGACGAAATGTTCAGAGCAAATGCGGAATAGAATTCCGCATTTGCTATGAACATTTTGTCAAGTTTCGACGTAATTTGCAGGAAATATCAGTTTCTGAAAATATGTTTCTTGAAAAATAATACTTCTTTTTAGGCACGAAAGCACATGGTTCGTTTCATACTCACTGAAGTAAATCAACACAAGATACTAGGCATAGCTGGTGTTTGTAAACATTGTAGACTCTGATCATTCTTAACCCGGGCCGGTGATTAAACAGTGGACTTCAACCTCATTCTCGACACCGCGTACTTCAGTTGGTTTTGGTTCATCTCTGGTCAGTCGTTTTTGTAGCTTGGCCATTTAGAACTACATGGGACACGGTTCGTTAACACTTACACTGCTGAATTAATTGTGTCGTTTGCTATTTATTTTCCATGTTCTGTTTTCTCATCAAAAACATGGTTTGACAGCAATTTAGAATCATTTCCAATGGAAATGATTCTAAAGTGTTGTCAAACCATGTTTTTATTGAAACAGAAGGAAAAATATTAAGCAACAGCAAACGACAATTTTCGTGCGCAACAGTTTAAGGGTTAAAGAAGATCGAGTTTTGACGATATTTTGATAGTTAAACAACACTTGGATTGGCGACTCGCCTCGTTGGTAATACTATGGATCAACACTGATTAAAACATAGGTTTAACTGGATAACCCATCTGTCATACGACCGCTCTAGTGTTGACATAAACTCAGCGGCAGCAAGTAAAATTAAGTCACGTGACAACATGTCCAGACATTTTCAAACGCCTCATTAATATGCTTGAAAATGAAAACACCTTCAGTAGTACGGCAAAAGATCAGGGGCCCGTTTCATTAAACTTCTTACGACTAAAATGTTCGTAAGTGCAAATTTAAGATCGTCTGTAAATTTCAATTGATGGATTTACATTTATTGAGCATAGGCTGCATATGCAGCCTATTCTCAATAAATGTAAATCCATTAATTATTTACAAGAAAACATTGTAAATGTGAAATTTACAGACTATCATAATTTTGCACTTACCAACATTTTAGTCGTACGAAGTTTAGTGAAACGGGCCCCTGAGTTTGAAAACAAACTGTGCATATAGCCTACACACATCTGTAGCCGATTTCATCAGAAATGCAAAGTATACTTATCTAGCAATGTATACTTTGAGGGAATCATTTATTTCCCCCGAAATGCATTATTTCATATAGGACGATGATTAAAAGTATGCATAATTATTATACTGAATTTATTACATTATCACAGCCAAAATGGCTGTGATAATGTAATAAATTCAGTATAATAAAAATTAATAAATTTATCCTTAATTTGAAAATTTCTCCCTCAAAGTATACTTTGCTAGATAAGGCATCACGGGACGGGTGAAGATAGCCAAAATGTACTGCTTTTCTGAGGGCGGCGGGTGACTTATAAAAATCACCGCCTCTCACTATCAGTTAAGGAGGCTCTTGCGACAAGTATTGAAAAATACTCAAAAATGAAGTACAAATCGCGCGCCACAACAAAAATGCAGTAACCGCATCAGATGTGTTTAATCAATTTGTTTACAAAGTTACCCCACCCACCTATTTTTGGCCAGAAATTTCAACACGACTGAATTTGTTGGAATCGTTCTCATGAAAACATGAGGCACAGAGACTTTGTTATGTCTTGTTCTATCACTTGTAACACCACACCATTTCCTGAAACTGATTCCAAAGCGGGGTCATAACTACCTCAAATTTTCGCTACAAATGCCCGGAAAATATCTTAAATTCTGACGCGAAACCGTACCGGCGAGACAGCATAGCATGCGCCATTTTCCAAAATGTCAAAATCAACCGGAGCTAACATTCAGTTTCGTAGAATTATGAAATACACCGAGTCAAGCCTACCAAAGTCAAGAAATATTCATAAACCTATTTTTCTAGACACACTGGAGTAACATACAGGGTCGGTAGTGAAGTATGTAGAAAATCGTCCATCCCCTTTTTCAAGCTAGCCGCCCACTGTCCAATGAGACCTAAGTATATTTTGCAATGTTAGTGAAATATGCTACTGGAATACTTTTAATGGCTATTTTCGTCCATGTGATAAGAAGCATTATCACATGAACATCATATTTCTTATCACAATGACACTCTGCATCAACGCGGAAACAACTATTCATATTAACTGATAAGGCAGCTATTGAAAAACTCTTGAAATGCAAGCACGGATGCTGCGTGGATTCGCAGCAGTGGCATTTAATGGCGGAAACTGTCACATGGTTGGCACTTCCGGGCCGCCGAAGTGGCTTATAGGAAATATTTGTCATGGCATCCTGTGGAAGATAACTAGGTACATTTATCATTATCGACAATGGAACGTTTCTAAACCAGACACCCAGGGTGTCCGGTGTAGATATGTTCTACTGTATGTCAAATTTATCATAACTCGAGTACGTATGAAACTTGACATACAGTGGATCATATATATACTGGGCACCCTGGGAGGTTCCCAGGGTGCCCGGTTTAGATATGGTCCACTGTATGTCAAGTTTATCATAACTCGAGTACGTATGAAACTTGACATACAGTGGATCATATATATACTGGGCACCCTGGGAGGTTCCCATGGTGCCCGGTTTAGATATGATCCACTGTATGTCAAGTGTATCATAACTCGTATACGTATGCGCGTTTTAAGTATGACCAAATATCATTAGAGATAAATTACTAAGGAAACTCATAAAATGAACACACTGGTATTCCTATATTTTTGGTAATCTGGGCCCGGTTGCTCAAAGCTTCTGTTAGCTTAACAGACTGTTAAATCCTTAGCATTGCTAAGGATTTAACAGTCTGTTAAGCTAACAGAAGCTTTGAGCAACCGGGCCCAGGTTAGTTAGAAAGACAGAGTAAACGTTAATAATATAAAATGCGTCTGTCATAATCATAGCAACGATATGCATATACACGATTATCGTTTGTTATTGTTGTAGGTTAAACCGATATTTTCGTTTACATAATCGGCTTTCAACTAGTTAAACGCCTGTCATGTCTTTCAGTGCATCGTGTTGACGTCGTTTTCGTTGTTTTTAACTAGAAAATGTTTTTTTTCGTTGGTTTAAACGTGACACGTTTAAACCAACGAAAACATCGTTTTCTAATTATATAAACGATATAAACGATGGGCAATCGTTCGTTTGTGTGTGGAACCAGGAACAAACCCGGGCTGTATGTCCGTACAGCCTTGTTTTATCATTGATTCCTGGATCCTCATTGTCAATATCAGGACCAGTGTTGACAGCCACAATACATATATATGCCTGAAAATACAAAGAAAAACATCCCGCCAGTGTCACTATATTTGCTCTTGAACAACACACTGTGAAACTACTATTGTTCATTGTATCGTAGTGTATGTTGTGTTTTACCCTAATGAGTTTGTGTCGCTTCATTACAACTCGCATTATTTAATAGTGTTCTTGTTTGTAGAATTTGCATCAGGTTCCATATTACCGGCATAACTAAGCTGGCCTTGTTCAGTTGTTGTGTGTCTGTTCTCGCCCTGTGACATTTGATGCCCAACGTGGGACCGTGGCTGATAAATATACTCCGAGAGCATCTTTGTTATTGGTGAAAAAGTACTTACATTTAAATATTTTTTAGATTTAATCTAAATGTGTTTAATAGCCAAAAGTTCGTCGGCAGGAAAACGTGGAACAGACAGTAGTGTCCACGTGTGAAAAGAAGGCAGTGATACAGGCACGAATATCAAGCAGTTTAACCCTTTCAACACCACAGGCCTGTGTAGTAGTATTAGCAAACAGTGTAGATCCAGATGAGCCGGCTCGTGACGAGCCGTCTCATCAGGATCTGCACTTCTTGCAAGTAATTTTCATATTTTTCAGAACAAAAACACCCCCTTTTCATAAATGGACTAGTCTGAAAATCATTTTCTGCAGATTGGATTGGCTGCAAAATTAATGTATCAAAATCAATTCCAGTTACGTAGGGGTGAAAGGGTTAAATGATAAAAATAGGTGTTCGCGCAAACAACGCTTATTGTTTATGGAAGGTAATATCCGCCATAATTATACCCACTGTTTTAGGGGGAAAAAAATGGGTATATTGTTTTCGTCACGGGTGTCCGTCCGTCCGTCCGTCCGTACGTCCGTCACGTTTCTTGTAACTCGAAAAACTTGTTCACCTTCATACCTACGCGCCTCATATTTGCTATGTAGCTTCCTTATCATGTGCAGATGCGCAAAGTGAATTCGGATTGTTGATCCGACCCTCCATCATGGATTATCTCCCCCTTTCGGACTCAGAATTTCCCATTTTTTCCTTGTAACTCGAAAAAACAAAAAAATTTTTCACCTTCATACCTACGCGCCTCATATTTGCTATGTAGCTTCGTTATCATGTGCAGATGCGCAAAGTGAATTCGGATTTTGATCCGACCCTCCATCATGGATTATCTCCCCCTTTCGGACTCAGAATTTCCCATTTTTTCCTTGTAACTCGAAAAACGTTTTCACCTTCATACCTACGCGCCTCATATTTGCTATGTAGCTTCGTTATCATGTGCAGATGCGCAAAGTGAATTCGGATTTTTGATCCGACCCTCCATCATGGATTATCTCCCCCTTTCGGACTCAGAATTTCCCATTTTTTCCTTGTAACTCGAAAAACGTTTTCACCTTCATACCTACGCGCCTCATATTTGCTATGTAGCTTCTTTATCATGTGCAGATGCGCAAAGTGAATTCGGATTTTTGATCCGACCCTCCATCATGGATTATCTCCCCTTTCGGACTCAGAATTTCCCATTTTTTCCTTGTAACTCGAAAAACTTTTTCACCTTCATACCTACGCGCCTCATATTTGCTATGTAGCTTCGTTATCATGTGCAGATGCGCAAAGTGAATTCGGATTTTTGATCCGACCCTCCATCATGGATTATCTCCCCCTTTCGAACTCAGAATTTCCCATTTTTTCCTTGTAACTGGAAAAACTTTTTTCACCTTCATACCTACGCGCCTCATATTTGCTATGTAGCTTCGTTATCATGTGCAGATGCGCAAAGTGAATTCGGATTTTTGATCCGACCCTCCATCATGGATTATCTCCCCCTTTCGGACTCAGAATTTCCCATTTTTTCCTTGTAACTCGAAAAACTTTTTCACCTTCATACCTACGCGCCTCATATTTGCTATGTAGCTTCGTTATCATGTGCACATGCGCAAAGTGAATTCCCATTTTTGATCCGACCCTCCATCATCGATTATCTCCCCCTTTCGCAATCAGAATTTCCCATTTTTTCCTTGTAACTCGAAAAACTTTTTCACCTTAATACCTACGCGTCTGATATTTGGTTCGTAGCTTCGTTTTGATGTGCTGATGCGCAAAGTGAAATCGGATTTTTCATCCGACCCTCCATCATGGATTACCTCCCCCTTTCGGACTTAGCATTTGGGGAAAGTGGGTATATTGCGATGGCGCGCCATCGACTTTTTCTAGTTATATTTGTATTGATGCTTTCTTGCTGATAACAATACAACTTCTATGTGTGTTATTGCATTCGTACTTTGTATTGATGACAATTCTATGTGTCATGGTGCTTGTGTGTATATGCCATTGCTACTTCTATCCTTGTTATTCATTCGTGATTTGTATTATGATATTTGAAATCAGCTTGATTTGTGTGGTATTTGTCTTCATTACGACTTCATTTGTCTTATTTACATTGCGAGTATTTTTACGTCCTAATGTGAATCAAAAGTAAGCACTTCGCACTTAGCATAATGCCAATAGCAGCAAGGAAGTACAAAGGAAGTAAGCATCACGCCACAGACAGTAAGCATCACGCCACACGCAGTAAGCATAAAGCCGCAAGCCGAATGACGCAAGCAATATTGGCGATACAGTGCCTCATTACGCCAGATGGCACTGCTGTCAATGTTAGAAATCCTCCGACTAATACTAATAGTACGAGATGTGATTGGCTATTTGAGGCACACCTCCAATGCCGGTGTTGATGTAAGATTTCACCCATAAATTATCACAGTATAGGTTTATAGTCTTACTATATATCGTAACCGAATCCCATCCAATAAGGCCAGTCTCTCCTACTTTCACTATTCGTATGGATGCTGTGGGACCCACTTGTACATGACCTGCAGCCAGTCTGTACTGGTTCTGCATGAATTAAACAATATGTTCACTTACTTCTAAGAAAGAAAACTCCAACCTCGTCATATCCCCCAATATTGTTTACATTTTTGTTGGCCACGGTCATACTGGACTACTATTACCCCCTTGACGATTTCGCATCATTTATTATTCTCTAATCTATATTAACTAAATTGCATATGTATGTATGGTGTTTGACTTACTAATGTGTTTTATACATACATGTATCCTCATAATTAAATTACATATGTAAGTAATTGAAAACAATCACATTTTTATAGTAAGTTACACATATGGTAACTTGCACAGGTTGACTGTCAAACTGGCCCGTTACCGATGCAAACCAATAACCATCCGGGATCAGACTAAGGTGGGCCACCACCATTGATTTTCCCTAAAACACTAACCCGTTACCACACATTTTGCTATTCTCTGCTACTTTCATTTTTCTTATGGATGTTGTGAGACCTATTTTCCAATAACCTACACTTATTCTGCTCTGGATCTTGACTAATTAAAATATAGATTTAATTATTGTTGAAGCTGGGGTCCCATCTAGTAGGTACACATTTTTCTTTATGGAAATTAAATAAGTGTAGAAATTTTCAATTTAAGGATAAATTTATTAATTTTTAGTATACTGAATGTATTACATTATCACAGCCAACAATGGCTATCACAGCCAACAATGGCTATCACAGCCAACAATGACTGTGATAATGTAATACATTCAGTGTAGTAATTCTGCATACTGATAATCATCAAATATATGCAGTCGTTAGTTCTATATGAAAAAAGACATTTCGGGGAAAATAAATGATTACTCCCTCAAAGTATACTTAGCTATAGATATGTATGCTTAGCAATTTTGGCTAAATCGGCTACAGACCATCACCCGCAAAGTCTGATCTTGGGCGACACTGGGGGCCGTTTTACTAAACTTCGTACGACTAAAATGTTCGTAAGTGCAGATTTAGAATAGTCTGTAAATTTGAATTGATGGATTTACATTTATTGAGCATAGCCTATGCTCAATACATGTGAATCCAATAATTGTTTACAATAACACATTGTTAATGTGAAATTTAGAGATTTTGCACTTACGAACATTTTAGTCGTACGAAGTTTAGTGAAACGGCCCCCTGGTCTCATACGATAAGCCCCATTTTCTCGTCACAGTCGGTCGGCAGTTAGCAGTATAGGGTTAAAAGGTATTTTCAATTTGTACCTTGCTCCATAGAAAACTGTGTAAATAAATGCGACAATAGTAGGAATAATATCATTTTGGGAGTAAATGAACAACTGAATGGCACAGAACAATTATCATGACATTTTATATCTCACAAAAGCTGCCAGTACAAATCGAAATATTACGTAAACAATTAAAAGTTGATAGATTCTATTTGCACGGACGCTTTTTTTTATACAAAATTACCGTGCAGGTGAGGACGTACAATTAGTTTTACTCTGGCTAAAGTGCTAAAGTGGTGTCTATGTGTTCGCTCAGAGCCCGGTGCTGTTTGGCATATGTGTATCACTGGCTTGCCATCTTCAATACATGGTACTATGCTTATGAAATGCATGTATTTGAACATGTGTCTTGCTTTATAATTATATTTGTTAAACTTAAAAAGAAATTCGACAAAGCCTCGTTTCTTATGAAATCAGCTTAATACATATAGTATTGACTCATCCCTCACGTGAGACCCTATATATGTATACGTATTTTTTCCGTCAACACAGTGCGTATGTGCCGCGAAACGCGGTGCAGTGAAACGTTTTTGATATCCTGCCAATACGACCTAATCACTGCGTATGAATATGTGCGGTGGCTGAGGTTATTTTTTTTGCATTTTAAAACCATTTGTAGGTGTTGACGGGATAAATAGAATAGTAGGTTAGTGCCGTGAATGGGGGAACAAATATGTAGCAAGGCTTAGGAAACGGGATGGGCGAGGCTCGCCCATCCCGTTTTCGTGCCGCGCCAGATTCTATTCTCTTCAGTACGGTTTAGCTAATGATTTCCGATGTGTCATATTTGCGTTCTAATAAACAGGTACACCACCGCCTGTGCTAATATTGCCAATATTTAAATGGATTTCCATCTCAAAATACTTGAATATTGTTCTTGAAATCGAACTGAAATCGATTGCGAGTTGAGATCATGCTAATTGATGTTCAGAAACGTTGGCGTCTGCGCAAGATTAACGCAGGCTCTTGTGTATGCACGTTACCCACAATGCCATACGCTACCCGCGCTTCATGATCATTAGTTATATATCATATTCACTCATATTTGCATATATATGCATTTTAGATTATAATTAGTACATGATTCGCACAAAATTGATGATATATGTCACATTCTCATGAATTATATGAATTTCGTAATTGCAATACCATTATATTCGTACTGTGGTTACATAATATATGCATTGCAATCTATAGGTATGTGTTTGTGACTGGATAAATGGGGCTAATGGCGTCTATGACTAGAGTAGCTCCTGATGAAATAGCACACTCCTGAAACCTGATAACGATCACAGTTGCTCGTTCGAAGCATGACGGGTGTTTCATTGATGGAATGACGAACAGTGCCTGATCTGGATCTACACTGGTCGCTAACACCATACGCTCCATTTATTCAGTCACAGCTACATATATTGAACTGTGGTCTCACAAATAATACAGAATGTACAGACAGTCCAAGTTCGTTGAAATAAATCATTTCAAAGTGCCAATAGTTCAACAAACAACTGCTGGTTATCGCTGTATATAAACGTATACATGGCAATTAAAAACTCATGTATTAGTCGCCATCGTTCAATACAGCACACTAACAACTCAACTAAAGTTATGGTCATTATCAAGGTGTATGATCACGTCGTCGTGGTTACAACAACAACAACAATTACTGAAACTTTCAGAAGCCCTCCGATTCAAAGAACATATTATTTTAGTTTTTTCCTTATTATGTAACGAATTTTGATGAAATCTGGCGCACCAAACGCGTCTTGTTAAGCTGCATTTTGGTGGTCTCTGTACGTTGGCCCACATTTCTGTCTTTTTTGCGAAGAATCTACCGACACGGAAATCGATTCTTCGCAAAAACGACATAAGTATGTGCCGAACACCCGGGAAGATCAAGTGCATATCATGAAGCCGCGTTTGCTGCGCCATATTTCATAAAAATCCGTTGCATATTAAGAAAAATATCAAATAATACTTACTTTGGAGTGGGAAAGATTTAAACACGTTCAGCCACTGTTGTTGTTGTTGTAACCACGTGATTATGCACCTTGATTATTAATGGAACCTAATCGGTATATGATTAAAGGTACATGCCCACTCAGTAGGCACAAAATGTTCTTTATATATAGTAATTAAATAAGTGTATAATTGTGTCACTATTCCATCAGTCCTTTACTGACAGTGACTCGCGGTTGTGTCAGGCTATTTTCATATGCAAATTAGACATGATAGTTTTTAATTATTTATACTAATTAAATGCGTCACCTGAAAAAAATAAATATTTTCGACATATTATAAAGTACGATCAAAAATAGTATACAGATAATAAATAGTAATGTTCGTTAACATTTTAATGAAACACGGTTATCGCCCCTGATATCAGTGTGGGATTTTACGTCTGATATAAAATGTATAATAATGCCAATCAATACGTGGGGTAATGGTGAATGCATGTTTATTTTTAAAGAAAATGTGTCAGATGATGTCTCTGACATAAAGAACATTTTGTGACTACTCAGTGGGCATGTACCTATAATTCCAGCACAAACATATTTACACAATTCCCTAACATTTGATTGGCCCGTAGCAAGTCTCTGTCCAAAATTTATATCCCTGTAAACTCCCACGCCGAACTACTTTCCGTAACCGTGAGGCGCAGTTAAAATAATTCTTAAGAAAAACGGAAAATAACCACATTTTCTTGATGAATTAATTTCAAATGCTGGAATTATAAGGAATCAATGGCCTTTTTGTTGAATTTATCGGGGATATAAACTTGGAAAAGTCGCGGGAATACCTTCCGGCCTTCGTCCAGTATTCCCGCGACTTTTCCAAGTTTATACCCCGATCAATTCCACAAAAATGCCATTCATTCCTATATTAATATACAACCACTCATAATATACAGCACTGTAGAACCCTCTCTCTTCTGTTCATCCACCCCGGTTTCACTATTATATGAATGAATGGCCTTTGTATGGAATTTATCGGGGTATAAACTTGGAAAAGCCGCGGGAATACTGGTCGAAGGCCGGAAGGCCTCGTCCAGTATTCCCGCGACTTTTCCAAGTTTATATCCCCGATAAATTCCACAAAAAGGCCATTCATTCCTTATAATTCCAGCATTTGAAATAAATTCATCAAGAAAATGTGTTTATTTTCCGTTTTCTTAAGAATTATTTTAACTGCGCCTGACGGTTACGGAAAGTAGTTCGGCATGGGAGTTTGCTGGGATATATGGACCAATCAAATGTTAGAGAATTGTGTAAATATTTTTGTGCTGGAATTATTGAGTCGTGAACAGTATGGGGTTCTACATATGGGCCGCGCCATACGAAAACCGGGCTCAATGACAACGTCGTGAAAAGCGGTAAACGACGATTCATATTGTCTAACGTCGCCGTAAAAGTTTATATTTTGCCCTCCCATTTACGTTTATTGGTGTCAGTTAACGTTAAGTGTGAACAGAAAACGGAAAATGATAACTTATTGAAACTTTCACTAATATGAGACGCGATGCCTCAGTACACATAATATGACGTCATGACGTGACATCTTTTTCGTCGGTTGTCCTCATGAATTCAAAATGGTGAACGCATAATTTAACTGGCTACATATCAGCGAAGTCTTCACTTACACTGCACTTTCATTACTAAATCACCTTAAATATGAGCATAGAACCATCTATTATCTTGGTAAATTGAGACATTTGAACTTAGTGAACGATATGTCATTTAATGACACTCGTTTGATCATAAACGGAGGTAGACACGCAGCTATATAATGACATATATATCCGGGGTTTGTATTGAATTTGGCAAAACAAATGCATCAACATCTCTCTAATGGATTCAGAATCAGTGATTTCAATGCAGCTTCTTGATTGTTTGTGTATAAGCAATACATAATGCACAAAACACACAGTGAGGTCGGTGGCGTTTTCGAAAAGTCCTGAAATTAATTGGAAATTTGATGGTCATAAACTTGCTTTTCGCACGATTTGTAGTATCAAAGCATCAGCTTGTCACTTGATTGCATAATAATGTATGTCGATGGTAATGCGATCCTCAAGAAAGACATCTGGCGACAAGTATAAGGTATCACGCTACCAAATCTGCCCGACGTCGTGTTTTGTCACAAAGCTAATGTTATAAGTCGCCTACTGCAGATGTACACGTGCAATGTTTACAAACAAATACTTCATTTGCAGCAATTCCGTACACATTCTTATGATATAATATTGGAATAGAAAACAATTAACGTGAAAATTACGTGTGGGCAAAATCATATGATCCGGCGACGAAGGGTGGGGATTCGGGATTCGGGGACAAGCGCCCCTTGGGAATATAGTTCATCCCTGAATGCCGATCGGTGTGTCTGAAATGTATTTCATATTGAATATATTATATAATCCTCACCTACTGTAACCCCTGTAAAGTACAACTATGTCGAAATATGGCAAGCAAACAAGGCATGGATCCATAAAAGAGGATTATCTGCGTTCGATATGTTACTTGTACTTTCCGATGTCATAGTTGCCAAGTTGAAGGTCACACGTCATTCTAAGAGGCTTCACAAGAGGACAGCCTACAGTATTTTTGCTCACCTTCCATTATACTTTAGTGTATAGAGAATAGTAGGTTAGTGCCGTGAATGGGAAAAAATATCTGGCAAGGCTTAGGATGGGCGAGGCTCTGCCGAGCACATCCCGTTTCCGTGCCGCGCCAGATATTTTTCACATTCACAACACTAACATACTATTCTATTTATCCCGTCAACACCTACAAATAGGTTTTAAATGCAAAAATAACCCCAGTCACCGCACATATTGATACGCAGTGATTAGGTCGTATTGACAGGATATCAAATTACGGCACCGTGTTGCACGGCACGTACACACTGTGTTGACGGGATAAATACGGAACCCGACCTTAATTTTAACTATGTATTGAATTCCCAGACATCAACATAAGTTTTAAATTACAACTAATGCAGATATTTATGTTACAGTGGAACCTCTCAAAACCAGACACCATGGGAGGTCCACAGGGTGTCCGGTTTAGAGAGGTTCCACTGTAAGCACTCTATGAACAATTGTTGTCATTTTCAATCATGTACAGACTCGACAATTAAATAAATTACAGTGAAACCCGTCTAAATTAAACAAATGGGGTCGCCAGGCTGTCCGGTTTAGAGGGGTTATACTGTATTTAAGATGTCTGAGTTCGATATCTCACGTGTATAGCCGGCGATATCGCAGCTGTAGTTGTAAATTTCACATTATTTCATCATGGGGTTACACCGCGGTGAGAGTTCGGTGTTCTACGCTGCCTGCATGTATATATGGCAATTAAAAACGCATAAGTTAGTCTCGTACAATGCAGGACAATAACATATATCTCAATACCGCGGTGTGTCTCACCTAGTTATGGTCATTAATGGAAACTAATAGGAATATGATTAATATACAACCATTCATGATATGCAGCAGATTAACATTAACAATTTACATTGATAAAACTGTTAAATGCGTTGTGTTACTGTCACATTCCATGCAGAAAGCTATGAAAGTTATACTGTTCTGTTCCTAACTTCAACAATTAGTAAAAATCGTGATGAAATATCAAATGTATGAATTTTCAAACATCAAACTGATAACTATTTTATATATTGCATAAGCAAACCATCATTCCGTTCATGCATCTTAGTATGCCTTCTCCCAAGTTGAGATTAATTTCAATACCTATTTCGAAACTATGCTATATTTTCTGACAATATTCTTAAAATATTCCAAGCCTTCGGGGTGACAAAATGAGCTGTGTGTCTCAATGGGCAATGCGCATGAATTGACTGATCAATGGGATCATAAAAGTACATGGCAAACCAAATGCACAATTATTCCTCAAACCAATGGTTTGAGGAATTATTGTGCACTTGGCTTGCCATACACGTGCACAAATCGGAGAGCTGAAACAGTATATATTAATGAGAAAACGTCACCCACGTATGCGCCTTTGAATGTGCACTGCACCCATGGTACAAGACCGGTTACAGTTCGACATCAGTAGCCTATTTCACCAGCATTGCAAAGTATACTTTTCTAGCAAAGTATACTTTGAGGGAGTAATCATTTATTTTTTCTGAAATGCATTATTTCATATAGAACTAACAACTGCATATATTTGATGATTAAAAGTATGAAGAATTATTATACTGAATGTATTACATTATCACAGCCAAATTGGCTGTGATAATGTAATAAATTCAGTAAAATAAAAATTAATACATTTATGTTAAAATTGAAAATTTCTCCCTCAAAGTATACTTTGCTAGAAAAGTATACTTTGCAATGTTGGTGAAATAGGCTACTGAAAATATCGTCAATTTTCCGACTCTCTGAAGTAACTACTGTCTGTTTCACGTTAACCTGCCCAACTTTTACACCTATTTAAACACCCTAAAACTCTTCTTTTTTTGCATAAAATAATTTTTCAGCAAAATTTGGCGATGAGCCATCTTTTTATTTTTGAAATTCGGTCATATAATGAAGTAATAGCCCTAAATCAAGAATTGAATGCAGGATTGTAATGTTAAAATGTCACGTGCGATCAGATTTTCAACATTTTTGTAGCATGGAACTGCTTGCTGGATTTCATCATTAAAAAAAAGACACTAACCTTGTATTTATGAGAGCAAATCTTGCCAGGTTGAAAAATAAAGGAATCGGTGTTCGTGTTCTTGAAATGAAAAGTAGGCCCATTTCTAAAAAATAGTTTTACATTGTTTTATGTAAAAGAAATAAGCAGCTTGGAGTGTTTTTATAGCAATAAATCTTGGGCAGCATTTCGTGGAACAGACAGTAGGTATCTATTTTATTGTGGCAGCGTTTTTTCCACATATAAGAACATACAGTGAAACTGTGGACATGTGCTATCTCCATGTGAGTAAGTTATGCTGTCTAATTCACACTTCTGTGAATCTTGGCCTCGGAATTCATACACGTTTCCCGGCTCACGTGATATCGAACGACGCTAGCCAGGCATTCTCTGTATATATATACAGTGAAACCTCTCTAAACCGGACAACAAGAATACATCTTTGATCTTATGTTTGATGTGTTTCTTGGTCATTTATCTCAGGTGATAATTCGTGATCTAATAGCGCACACGTATGGCGAGAATGATCAAATGTCTGATTTACAGTGAAACCTTTCTAAACCGGACACCCTGGGGACCTCCCAGGGTGTCCGGTTTAGAGAGGTTCCACTGTATTAGCGAACTAATATAGATCATTTATCTCAGGTGATAATTCGTGATCTCATAGCACACAAGTATGGCCGAGAATTATCAAATGTCTGACTTACCATATCCAACTTTCGCGGCCACCTTACCTGGACAAAATCCATAGTGACCACATGGTCAATTTCAGCTGACCAATACGTGATGGTCAGTCGGCAATTTCCGTGATATCGGCTTTTTCCGTAATCTCTCGTAAATCTACAGGTGTCACGTGATGTATGCAATTTTATCGATCTGTAAATCGATAATCCATGTATATGTTTCAAACAGTAATCTCAACCAATCTTCAAATGCATTAATATACAGGTAATTTGAATGAAAATATCACAATTTACCACCGTTGAAATCCGAATTTAAATGACTTAAAATGCAGGAGAGTGCATTTCATGCCATCTAAGTTTAAAAAGTTCTGGGGGAGCATGCCCCCGTACCCCGCTAGCGTACTCGCTCCACTACATGGGGCTCGCCCCTGACGCACCCCCCCCCCCCCCCCAATAGAAAATCCTGCTTACGGGCCTGCTTTCTACAAATAAAGTTCAAGGAAGTTTAGTTTGCAGTAAATAATTCGCGATGATTCTGCTTAATTCTCTGTAAATACAAACAACACATTTCCATTTATTGACAATTTTCTAATTCGTGACACTTTCACCAATACTAGTTTCGATAATCGGTGGAAATCTCGTTAATTTTGACGTGAAATCAAGAGAAAACATGCAACGATACAACTAGTTACAACCAGCGTAAGTAATTTTGTAAACGAACGTAGTCTGACCAAGATTTATAATTCCCGTGTATGTAAAAAGGGAATTACGTTAATTATTTCTAACCATGTCAAATAAATGTGAAATTATATGAACAGTTCAACTTCTAGTAAAGCTTATTTTCGAATGTCGCAATCATATTTGTTTCAGTGCTATTCTATCACACCGTTAAAGATAACTACGGCAATGTTGTGTTTGGAAAATGAGACACTTTTCTGAAATAAAAATGATAGGTTGCATTGGGATTCGAACCCACACATTGATACTCCACTATATATATAATGGTGCAAATTCGAAATCTGGAAATAATAATAAATAAATTGATTTATTTGGAACCTCAATGTATACAAAACTAGAAAGTATGTTTCGTATGCACAACTAGAAATTATGTTTGTAAAACATGGATATGCCCCCATGGCACAAGAAAGTGTGTGTCAAAAATGAAATATTTTAATTTACACAAATTTCAAAGTCATTTGAGAAAGTCCTACACACTTTTTGACGTAAGAAAATGGCTAATTGTTTCAGCACCATTTTGAAGGTCACAAATGTCATGTCATTGGTGATGTGATTGCATCACAAATATTCAGGTGAATGAACTGTCCAAATATTAAAGTAATCCTTTACGTAATATTGAAGATATTACATGTTGGCGAAACTCTTACAAACTTTTCGAAGTAACAAAATGGCTAAGTGTTTCAGTGATAGTTTGAAGGTGACAATGTGAAGGTCGTGTTAATGGTGGCGCAGGTGTGTGACAAATGTGAAGGTCGTGTTAATGGTGGCGCGGGTGTGTGACAAATGTTCAGATGATTCAAGTGTCCAAGTATTGAAGCAATGCTTTATCGTAATATTGACGATATTACATGTTAGAATAACTCTTATAAAAGTTTCGGCGTAAATGTACACGGACGGACGTACGGACGGAAGGACGTACGGAACATCAAGAGCAACGCAATATGCCCACATGATAATTAATACATCTTAGAATGTCCTACATATATGCACAGAAGTCGATATTTATGCTGGAATCATGCCACCCATAAACGCAAGCTCATCAGTAATATCTACGTGACCGAGAACAGGGTTTCCTCCAGGAACAGTGAGTTTATATTAAGAGTATCCATCATATGCACTGGTGTGGGGCAAGGATATTCCACCGAATGTCAGAATATGTCGTGAGAGGCTTCGCCGAGTTTCTGACGACATATTCCGATCACGAGGGTGGAATATCCTTCTCTCACACCAATGCATATGATGGATACTTTTTCTCGCCCCTATATAGAACATATTTGCGAATCTCAAAATATTGATCTGACCCAGAATAATACCCAACTTTTTATTCGCTGAATTTATGCGACTTTTGATATGTCCAACGTGCTCGCCATGTCAACAAAACGTCAAAACTTTGTTTTAACCCACGAATTGGATGCTAATACCAGTTCAATGGATCGTTTACAAATTATTATTAAATTAATGTTCAATGTCATCACCATTCAGGCCTCGCGTGACTATACGGATATCCTTGTCTCAGGTCACCTGGTGGGCGAGAACAAATGAATACACATTTACATATCCGTTGTTGTATGAATAATATAGTCTAGCATTACAGGATCCGGATCCGGATACGGATAACAAAATATCTGATCGAATATTAATGGAAGAAACTATTTTTAGTTGAAATTAACATGAAAATAAGACACACTACACTTCTGTGTTATTTTCCATAGGTTATGTTCACGACCATGACTATTTGAAAGGCATGTTAACAGACACATACAGGAGTGTGTAAACATGTACAAACTGCTACGTGACATTTCGAAAATCTCATTCTTGCCACACTTTGTGGACTTTAAAGTCAAATGCCAACTCAGTAGGCACAACATGTTCTTTATATCAGAGACATCATCTAAGACGTTTTCTGGCAAATTAAACATTCATTCACCATTACCCCACGTATTGATTGGCATTATTATACATTTTATATCCGACGTAAATTTCCACAATGATATCAGGGGCGATAACCGTGTTTCCATAAAATGTTAATGGAAATTACTATTTGTTCTACGTATTTTATTTTTTGATGTGCAATGATCATACTTTATAATCTGTCGAAAATATTCTTTTTTTCAGGTGGCGCATTTAATTAGTATAAATAATTAAAAAATATCATCCCTCATTTGCATATGAAAATAGCCTGATACCACCACGAGTCACTATCAGCAAAATAAATATTACTAAATGAATTATATGTATAGCGTGCTCTCGTAATTGTTAGAACTGGTTGAATAGTGACACAATTATACACTTATTTAATTCCTATAAAGAACAGTATGTGCCTACTGAGTGGGCATGTACCTTTAAGGTAGTATGTCATAGATAGATACACTTGGCTTCAGTGATAATTGCTTCATATGATGTGATATGGGAGAAAATAAAGAATTACTACTGTATACTATATGGTACATTGAGTTGCAATCTCCGCCTTCTTTGTATGTACAAGCCATCGTACAGTTTCACCACTTCGTGCGTTTGACACATACAGCAAATAATATGACAGTAAACCAAATACAATTTGGTGCAATACATCATAGACAGATATGACTACGGCATGCTATAAATATTATGCCAGCAAACTATACAAAAGACGAGATACCTGAGCATTTCTCACATCAATCTCAAAATAAATGTTGATGTGTAAACTGTTCAATCTGATGCACATCATATTGTTAGTGTACACGTTATCCATAGGTAAAGCCATATTTACTCGCATATTAGGTGAGTAGACACCAGGGACAATACACTCAGGTAACTGCTTACATTTCACTGGATTTGATAGGTAATAACAGAGTACAATAGTGGGCATATATTGTATTTGTTGTGTGTTTTGCCAGGTAAAAGTGATACACTGTGCGAAATTATGTGTATGAGGCTATTTATAATGGTGGTTGATGTTGTTAAAAACACAGGCACAAACCTGTCCAGAAAACTGACATATTTTACAGTTTGGTGTAATATAATTGATAGGAGTCCGTTCTCTCGGGTTTTCTGCATGTGATTAGCTACATTATACCATATGTTCTACTTCACATTTTGCGCTTTGTGTCAAACGCCAGAAGAGGTGAAAGTGGCTGATGGCTTGAAACACAATATGCCGATTTCACCATTCCATGTGCCGTATAGGATATAGTGACGAGGCAGTGTTCACATATTTGTTATACATATATTCCATCACATTTACGAAGCAATTATCTTTGAATCAAACGATGAGCATGTATAGAATGGGTCCTTGATGTCATAGCTTGTGTTCCTCAATGATTAATTCTTAGAACAACGTACTCTATTTCTTTTATTTATAAATGATTTGCCTTTATTAATTAACAATACAATACAACTGATATGTTTGCAAATGACGCAAAAAGTAATACATCGGGTAGCGATCCAGTTATCATCCATACTAATCTACAAGCAGATCTAAGTGCTATTGAGAATTGGTGACCAAAACAAAATGGTTATTAACGCAAACAAGACTACAATTATGATAATTAGCACCAGACAAAACTTGCAGCTGTATCTGACCTGAGATTAGCTTGTTTTAATGGGGTGGGAACCCGGAGGTCCCGGAGAAAAACGACAGACAAAACCGTCGGGACATAACTCAGAACAAATAACGCGACACATTGGTTGTTGTTCAATCATCGTAGAGCTTCATAACTTGGCACATGGGTAAATTTCTTCAAACAAACTCAGTTTTTGTGATATCAATTCATATGCAAATATAAAATGGCAAAACCCCGTACATTAAGACCATAGGTATTAAGGTGCATACCGATATAATTCATATGTAAACTGTTAAAACAGTATCTATTTAAAGCTACACTTTGTGTCAGTATTATAGCCTATCTAGAATATAGGCCAATATTTGAAGATGAAATCCTAAAAATAAATGATGCCAAAAAACGAGGAGGCAACCTCCTCGTGCCTCAGTGTAGTTACGGCCCTGATCATATGAGACGCAGTCCCTTTAAATATCCGATAGCTAGTACAGTATATCCCTTTCCAATAACCAACTAATTTCACACACTTGTAAATGCATCAATAAATTAACATAGATCCAATGACTTAGAACTACATAACACTATCCAGTGTTATTTTATGCGTCAGTCTACATGATAAATCAAACAAATACATGAATTAACATAGCTTACATGTAAGTTAACCTAGCATGGGATGAATTTAATGGTGAGAATTTATATCATTACACACATTCAGTTGATGCCAGTTACTTCCCTTTATAAACAAACTTTGAAGGCGCAAATGTTTCAATTTGTATGACTTATTTTTGGCTTTAATGCATGAAATAAACTATGTCAGTGAATACACAAGGTATGTTGTTGTATAGAAATATATATATAGATATCTTACATCGGAATAAACACCCTATCCACGCTGTTGAGTGTCAAAATAACCAGACAGCTGTGGTTGGCAAGTGGGTGGGGTCACAGGGCTACTAAAATAATTCCATTGTATTCAACTAAATCTGTATAGATAGAGTCTTATACTGCATGAATTCAAGTGGGTGGGGAATATTCAACATTACCTGTGGGTGGGGTAGGGGAAATACGGCCCAATTTGTTGTATTCAAATCAAAAGTTAGCTACCAGCCCAACCGTGTACCAAATTTTAATTTATACAGTAGGTTTATGACTGCAAAGGTAATTTAAATTGAAAATATTAACTTGGTACACGGTGGTCTGGGTATTAAATTCATGAACGTAGTGAAGAAAATGTCAAGAAAATGCCAATTTCCGGTTTCATGACGTCACGCCACGCGGTGTCATGACGTCATCGCATGATGTAAACTGATCAAAATTATATTTTTTAAAGAGATGAAATGTATAGCCTGCACTATAGTTATGCGGAGAAAACAACCACACAGTCGTAACAATTAGTTAAATCACGTAAATAATTACAGATGACAGATGTACTCGATATATATATTCTCAGGCTAGCGAACATTTTTAAGTTAAAGGTACATGCCCACGCAGTAGGCACAAAATGTTCTTTATAGGAATTAAATAAGTGTATAATTATGTCACTATTCCACCAGTTCTAAAAATTACGAGTGCCCGCTATACAAATATAATCATTTATTAATTATCAATTTACTGTTAGCGACGCGCGGCGGTAAAGTCTATTTTGATAATGTTACGACGACTTTCACATCACGGCTTGCGGTGCGCATGCGCAGTGTACTACGCGCGCCAGTAGGCTTCCCAATATGTAAACAAGAATATCAACATGTCGAAACGTCCAGGACGGAAATTGTCTGAAACGGCTGTCGGCCAAAAAAAAGGCGAAATGTACAGGCAGTACAGAGAGAGAGAGTGGTGAATATTGGCGACCAGATCACCAGATGGAAAGAGTTACGTGGAGATTTAGATTTGGACTCGAACAGAGATTGTTCTTCTCAACTTCCGATACTTCACTGCGCTTGTCAAAGATGTGATATGATTAACCGTGTCACGTGACGCGTGTTGGTAAAAATAGCACGGAAAATACCCTTTCTGGTCGCGGCATATAAAATGCGATTTAACACCAATTAACACGCGCCGTAATTAAAAATAACTCGTTAGTAGGTAGACAAATGGCTCATATAAGGCATGACAGAAAATGAAAAGTAGTAGTACAGTGTAACCTGCTGCGTGGGCATGTACCTTTAATATCGGGCAATATACATGTAGCCTAATGCAAAGCAGCGATTGCAACCAGTGTATACCCAGATCAAGCTGCGCATCCGCACATTCTGAACGGGGTCTACAATGGTTGTACAAATATAGTTCAAGGTGTAGTTTGCAGTAAATAATTCGCGATAATTCTGCTTAATTCCCTGTAAATAAAATCAACACATTTCCATTTATTGACAATTTTATAATTTGTGACACTTTCAGCAATATTAGTTTCGATAATCGGTATAAATCCCGTTAATATTGCCCTGAAATCAAGAGAAAACATGCAACGATGAGATAATCAAATGAGACAAAGTCTATGCTGAAATTACAAATCAGTAGAAAATGTTGGTTACTTTGTTCACTAATAATTTTACCGACAACACGGTCATTCCTCGGGCAACATATAAGCTTTTAGAGTGACCGTAAGCAGGTGCCCGTTTCAACGAATATCACGGAAATTGCCGAAGATTTCCGTGATACGCCAATTGGAAAATGAAAACAGATGGTGTCATTATTATTATCTAAAAAGGACCAAAATAATATTAACTTAGAAACATAATTTGTATATCAATAGATAGAAAAATGAATTAGCTAATTGAACATACCTGTGCATTTTTTGTAACTATTATTATAAAAAGAGAATTTGCAATTTTCCCAACGAAAATCGAGAAGAAAAATCACAATTTGCTATATAAATCATATCAAAACTACCGACTATGTTTAAAGCTAAAAAGGACCAAAATATTTTTATTTTAAAAACACGATCGAAACATCATCATAAAGTACAATAATTGAAGTTTAAAATGTGACTTGTGCATTTTTAATCGGTTGTGTAGTTTAAAAGTTACGTAAGAAATGGTAATAGTCTCCTATATAATTCCATATAAAAATCGCCGCTACTGATGCAGACTTTCTACAGGTAAGGTGGCCGCGAAAGTTGGATATGAGTGAAACCTCTCTAAACCGGACATCCTGGGGACCTCCCAGGGTGTCCGGGTTAGAGAGGTTTCACTATATTATCGAACTAATAAAGGTATCGATTGCATCGGGATGTCTTTGATTGAGTTCGATGTTTGTCGATAGTAATTTCCTTATGTGGTTCACTGACTATTTCCCTGTGTCTCGGATGTTGTATCAGAAATTCAACATGTGGTGTTTCGTCCATGCACTGCAAATGACATATCTCAACCGATCGCACAGTTTGATTTGATCACATTGTAAAAGGTGTCTGTTATATTCAAGTGTATGCTATCACACACTTTGATAAACATGGAATATCATTTGGTAATACATTTTCGATATACTATTCCAGTTTGGTGATTTGTCAAATATAATTATTGTAAAAGTCGTTGTGTGTGAACTAGAGAATACCAGGTTAATGTCTTTTGATATCAAGTTTATCAGGCAATGCTAGGAAACGCGTAGGAATTCCGAGGCTGACCGTGGAATTCCTACCGTTTCCGAGCCGGATAAACTTTATATCAAAATAAACTAGCCTGATATTCTATTTATCAGGTAACGTTTAATACTCGAAAATGACCACATATGACGTCGTTGTCTATGGACAGAACGCGGACTTGTTTACGTTTCGTCATTACACTGACGTCATTCGGTAACGTCACATGACGTATTCCGACCAATGGAACGTCAGTTTTCACTTCGTTGTATCCCGAATGTTTGTATCAGGTCAATGTCTGATACAACAATATTATATGAAGTTGTTGTATGTTCCATTGTGCTATCTTCCTTTCTTTTATATTACGTTATATTCTAAATGAACACCAACACCATTACTTTAGAACGTGAAGTATTGGATATCAACATTATTATGAAACAGTGAATAGGTATATGCTAGTGCATCATGAGCCTCTGTAGGCTGGCTGTTATCATCAGTTGTAACTTCTTGTAATATGTAGATGTATAACAGGTTGCACTATAAATAAACTATATACCTATTATATGGTATCAGTCAGTATGTATTCGGTCAATATACGGTAGGTTACCATATAAATGATATTACTCTGCCACATTTATAAAGAAGTTTCCCTTCTTGACACCATAGTTGCATTAGTTGCAATATAATAAAGTCAATAATCATCGATTGCAAAACAACTAGCACTCGGAACGCTAGTTAGTTCTCAGTTAATATGCATCTTGTTAGCACATTCATTTGTATATGTTATCCCACTTGAGATAGCATATTGTGTCATGCAAATTTCTATGGGGGCAGCCATTGTTCGTGCTACGCCTAAACGTCGAATACGAACAAGAAAATAGTACCCTGTGCCAGCTAATCCTATGGCGTTTTGGTCTGTCTTGCTTTGTATCTAAAACTTTACTACTATTATCTATATAGTTTTCACAGTTTTGTACTCAGTTTATCAGTTTAATTCTAGAGGATACTAATCAAGAAATTTCGTGCGTATGAATACAGCAGCTATTATCTTTACGTCTCACGGGACAGTACGGAGCTAGCAGTAAAATGGGGTGGACGACTTTCTATAAATTTCAGTATTAACCCTGCAAGTTACAACAGTGTATTTTACAAAGTTAACTTGCCCCACACACAGATCAGTTTTTGTGGAGATAACATATTTCAGTATTTTCAGTACTTTGATTACATTTGCTCAAGTTACTCCTCTGTGAAGACAAAGCACATCAAATCTCACAGTACCTGACAAAAATTCCCGTTCAAAATACATGAGCACTTATTTGCTCTTTATAGCTCTCACTCTCACTCCGTCACTGTCCTATACTCGGTTGTATTGGTGTTCGTGTGTGTCCATATGTCACTGTGTATAACGTGATTAATGGTGTCGGAGCTCATATGTACACGACATGAATCTGGCGCCTGTGAGAAAGGAAAGCCAAAAGCTAATATGTTATGTAACGGGTGTCTCTATACAACTCTGTGATTACTCACGTGGACTAGCTACAGCGATGCTACCGCAACCAGAAGGCTGTAAGCACGTTGGAAATTGAAGGGTTCCGTGGAAAATGGGGCTAAGACCCTTATTATGGGACTTAGCCCCATTCTTCCACTGACCCCTTCAATCAAAGTACATGTTTACGTCAACATGTTTGTAAGAGTTATTACATCATGAAAAAACTTCAGTAGCACTACATGGATTACTTTAACGTTCGCGTACTTCACACATCTGGACATGTGCGACACAGTCACGTGCCCATTAACATGGCCGTCACCTTCACATATACTAAGGGCTGGGGGCATATTTCCGCGTTTCACACGCACACAATTTCTAGTTTTTAATTTATAACGCCAATGTGCCGTCAGCAGATATTCTTACTTATACTGCTAATATACGAGTAAACGTGGTTTCCAATAATCACATAGGGTGAGAATGTAATCGACATGGACATCTTTTGTAATGAATTTCATTGTGTTATTTCCGAGTGTAATAGGACATGATGGGTACACCATTTTGTATAACGTTTTGTAATGAAATACGGCGTTTTCTAATATGAATTTCGCTCTTTCTAACGATGTATATTAGAGTGATGTGCATATAGTACAATGTATATGAATAATACAAGTCCATGTAACATAGACCAGGATAAGAACGAACGAAGATATACACCAGTAGCCGATTTCATCAAATTACCAAGCATACTTATCTAGTAAAGTATATTTTAAGGGAGTAATCATTTATTTTTCCCGAAATGAAATATGTCATATATAACTAACGACTGCATATATTTGATGCTTAAAAGTATGCAGAATTATTATACTGAATGTATTAGATTAGCACAGCCAGAATGGAAATGGCTGTGATATTGTAATAAATTCAGTATAATACAAATTAATAAATGTATCCTTAAATTGAAATTTTCTCCCTCAAAGAATACTTTACTAGATAAGTATACTTTGCAATGTTGGTGGAATAGGTTACATTTACATGTATCTCCCACGAGCCACCATGTACATGAACTAAATAGTATGTATACCATATACATGTATGTTGAAATTAACATGTGGAATAAGGCTATGGAATAAAGCAAATGTTATTACATAGGGTAATAAAAGTTGCGCAAGAATGTTAAAAGTGGACAAAAACTGTTTAAATGTATAAAAGCATTTTTTCATAAACCAAAAGTCTCATATCAGATGTAAATGAGAATAAATAACAGTTTTTAAGGTTTAAAGCATTGTTATTATCATTCAGATTGACAATACAGGACGTTTTCCGCTGATATGACTTCATAACACCGCGTGCATTTACATCAGTGTGGCTGTGTGTGTCTACTGGCGGCAATCAGTCCCACATGACATGTATTAGCCAAGAAAATAATCCAGTATAAAATTGGTGTTATATAAGGTGTAAAGAAAATATACGTATAGTGCTTAGAAAATATCGAATTTATCCAACTAATGTGTATAGTTTATAGCGTTTGCTAACGTGAAAAAATATGCAAATGAGTGGGATAATTTCGATATTTTCTAAACACAGTGGGATAAATTGTATAGTTTCTACACACTCTAGGTATATTCTATTTATGTTTTATGTACTATAATGTACCTTCAAATAGCGTAATGGCATGAGTATATGATATGCCCATGATATTACGCTATTTAAAGGTAGTACATATAATATTTATTCCATGAGTGTATGCAGTGCACGTACAACATTATTTATTTAACTTACCGGGGATGTGTATTCATCATAACCGCAAGTCAACACTGCTGAATGATCTTATATTGGTGGTTTTTTCGATTATTGACGTGAATGAGATACATGATATTGCAAAAGCAATCTGTATTCAACTGTCCTTATACTGTATGTGCTGTTTCATGATGGAAGGTATAATTTGTTCGTGATTTATCATGACCATGTTTCATTGCTACGGAGCCCCGCCCGGACGTAGAATTCTGTGCTTTATTAATTCATTCCCACGAAATAACAATTCGTTCCCTCAATTTAACAATTCGTTCCCACGAATTAACAATTCGTTCCCTCAAGTTAACAATTCGTTCCCACGAAATAACAATTCGTTCCCACGAATTAACAATTCGTTCCCTCAATTTAACAATTCGTTCCCTAGAATTAACAATCCGTTCCCAGGAAATAACAATTTGTTCCCTCAATTTAACAATTCATTCCCACGAAATAACAATTTGTTCCTGTGGGAACGAATTGTTAATTCGTGGAAACGAATTGGTATATCGTAAAAACGAATTGTTAACGGGGGTATATGTTGTGACAACTCGTTTGAACCGTCTCGTTGAGACGGTTCAGGCGAGTGGTCCCAACATATACTTTCATCGAGAAATAAGACAATCAGGAAAAAGACGATACTACCAGTGAATATGTATCTGGCATGCGATTTTGATTTGGTTGATATTTTGTGATAGTATATTTGTCATTTAGTTTATAATACCGAAGTCGAAAGTCTCCTCCAATTTGGACCATCTTTTTGTGAGATGTCAGTCATAGTGATACAAACACTTACCCAATAGGCATGGCTACCAGTAGCCACTCCCTCGAATGCTGATATTTCTATTTAAAAAGTATGTAAATAATACACCTGTTGTTTACAAACACACATGAATCTTCATCTCAGATCATATATAGGACTATAAAAATTAATTGTAAATCAATTGCATTGCCATACTCACATTCTATCATATACCTCATATTTGTCCCTTTCATACTATGCTTGTAACACATACGCGAGAAAGTACAAAGACATACATTGTATTCATTTCATAAATACCAAAAACGACAATTTTGTACAAAATCCATAAAAAATAACTTTCCGTTCACAAATACCGATAATCTATCCTACCTGTGTATTTCATAATCCTTAGCTACAAACACCACTAATCCACACATGCGAAGGGGAAATATTCATTAATTCTGAATCCGAATTCGATGAATGAAGAAATCAATAAGTCCGATGTGACATCTGATGCCAAAAGTGGTCTTATTAGATTAATTTCAAACGTGAACAGATGAAAACGCGTTTATTTTCGTGGCGGTTACTCGAGAACGGAGTTGTCGCGACCAGTGTAGACCCTGATCAGACTGCGTAACCACGCAGTCTGATCAGGGTCTGCACTGTTCGCCGTTCAGTTTTGAAACATCGGGCATGGTTCTAGAAAATATTACAGATCCTGTAGAGACTGAATGAGTGCACTAATAGCTTATGTACTAGACTGGTCATAGATGTCATAAGCCCCTTTTCTCCAGTCACATCCGTATACAAATCCCTAGATGTCCACTTTGTATGGAGCAGGTTATGAGGTTTAAAGGTACATGCCCACTCAGAGGCACAAAATGTTTTGTTTATCACATACATCATCTGAGACATTTTCTGGCAAACTAAACGTTCATTCACCATTATCCCACGTATTGATTGGCATTGTAATTCATTTTATATCGGACGTAAATTTCCACACTGATATCAGGGGCGATAACCGTGTTTGCTTAAAATGGTAAGGGACATTACTATTTATTCTCTGTATTTATTGTTTGATGTGCAATGATCATACTTTATAATCTGTCGAAAATACTATTTTTTTCAGGTGACGCATTTAATTACTATAAATAATTAAAAAGTATCATGCCTCATTTGCATATGAAAATAGCCTGATACCACCGCGAGTCACTATCAGTAAACTAAATATTACTAAATGATTATATCTGTATAGCGAGCACTCGTCATTTTTAAAACTGGTGGAATAGTGACACAATTATACACTTACTAGTATTTAATTCCTATAAAGAACATGTTGTGTCTACTGAGTGGGCATGTACCTTTAAATATTAATATAATATGAATATTTTATCCAAAGTTGATTTTGAATGAATTGTACTGCAAGTGTATGTAAATGATGTCGAACGTTATTCCACGGGTTCTTTCATCTGATTGGCCACATCTAGGATAAACACATCTATGTTGTTTTTGCAAATACATGTACATAAATCTAATTATTCAGTTCATGTTAAGTACGTTGAAAACAGATGTAAATGGCATTTACCGGTGATAGACATATACAGCATACAGTGGCACCTCTCTAAACCGGACACCCTGGGAGGTACCCAGGATGTCCGGTTTAGAGATATTGTACTGTAAATTAGTGTATGACCATTCTGGGACATACTTATGTCTTTTGCAATCATGAACATGCATTATTATCTGAGATGCGTTACCAAGACAGCACATATATATTTTCTTGATGTCCGGTTTAGAGAAGTTCCACAGTATATAATATTCATTATCCCGTCAATACAGTGCGTATGTGCCGTGAAACACGGTGCCGTGAAACATTTTTGATATCCAGTCAATACAATTTTTGCATTTTACAGCCATTTGTGGGTGTTGACGGGATAAATAGAATAGTAGGTTGGTGCCGTGAATGGGAAAAATATCTGGCGCGGCACGGAAACGGGATGTGCTCGGCAGAGCCTCGCCCATCCCGTTTCCTGAGCCTTGCCAGATATTTTTTCCCATTCATGGCACTAACCTACTATTCTCTATATATTTGACCCGGCGAGGACGGACTATCTGTTCTTGGGATTCTTTCGCATACGCATTGTGACCCCTTTTCACATGGTACAAATTGTCAGCCTCATTGTGTACATAAACAAATACAAAAGAACAATGAAGGATATAGGACAAGGGTGATTTTGTGAGATTGTGCTAATTATAGCGATATGTATTATATGGCGAGCCGTATATGATTTCCATGTCGGCGGCGCTTTGTATGCAATATAATCCGCCGATGGAAATATATTGAAAGCGAAATTCGTAATTGAAGAATCAGTTCGCACGATATGTTTTCTGTTTGCAACTATGAATATGTCACACAACACCACATATACTATTATACTACTTTTATAAGTCGTTACCGAACTTGGAAAATCACGAGCTTAGTTAAAACTAAGCAACGTTACGTCAAACCGACAAACTCCACAGACTGGTGTCCTGTCCCAGTCTACCATTTCTAACGCAGATAATTCCCCGTATGTACAGTGGAACCTCGCTAAACCGGACACCAAGAAAACACCTGTGATGCTGTTTGATGAGTTTCTTGGTCATTTATCTTAGGTGATAATGTCCGTTCGTGATCGCATACGACACAACTATGGTTCATAATGGTCAAATTCCGGATTTAAAGTGAAACCTCTCGAAGCCTGACACCATGGGGGCCTCCCAGGGTGTCCGGTTTAGAGAGGTTCACTGTAGTTCTGATGGGAGTTACGTGTACTCATGATTCTCCTTGCCTGGTAACCTATTTATAAAACTGGTCTACACGTGACCCACCATTACAATGCGAGCCATCCGGACTCTCTGTTCAGGGTGTACCATATTCACAATATTCTTAGTCTTAGTAAAATCTAGTAAGCCGTTTTATCCCGTCAACACAGTGCTTATGTGCCGTGAAACATTTTTTATATCCTGTCAATACGACCTAATCACCGCGTATGAATGTGTGCGGTGACTGGGGTTATTTGTTTGCATTTTAAAGCCATTTGTAGGTGTTGACGGGATAAATAGAATAGTAGGTTAGTGCCGTGAATGGGAAAACTATCTGGCGCGGCACTAGATATGTTTACCCATTCACGGCACCAACCTACTATTCTTTATTTCTGGTACCAGTTTTCCCCTATATGAACACGCAGTTATCAGTCATGCAGCGATCACGCCTCGATGAAGAAATCCATAAATATAGAGATGTTTCGAAGCATGACTGATTAATCGTGATCTGCATGAAAAAGCCAATGTTGTCTCCTTGGATCTATAGTATGGTGGTATTTTTCTGCTATCCGCATAGCGTGATAAAGGTCCACCACCACCAAATATATTTCCTATATAAACTAACCAATGACCACACATTTTGCTATTCTCTGCTACTTTCATTTTATGTATGGATGTTGTGGGACCTGTTTTCTCAAACCCTGCAACCATTCTGTTCTGGATATTCAATATTAAAATATAGGTTTAATTATTGTTAAGAAAGATAAATTCAATAGTGTATGACCACCATGATGGTGACGCAAAACGTCAGCGGCTGGAATTGAATTTGCCTCGCATGGCAAACATGATCCGACTTACAAAATAATCCCAAAGCATATGCTTGAACCTGATGTAAATGATACATTAACATGCCTGTGAAGTAGATTAGTGCATCAATTGACTGGTTTCTGCAAGCAAATAGTGTCTATGGCATAACAAATATGGCTTCTTTTGTTAACGTACTACTATTGAGTACGCATGAAACGCGCATGAATATCTGATGATTTAGTGTGGTTAAACCTAAAGTTAAAGCTAAGCTGTTTTTTCACACCTTATAAGTCTTCTTAACTTCAGTTATCGCGACAATACGACTTAACTCTTTTCATGCTAGCGGTAAAAATAACATCCAACAATTTATTAGTATGCTTCTTATTTCTCTCTGTGAATATGTCTTGTAATGTCATTAGAATTGAGTCCATTGGACTCAATTCTAATGAAATTCCAAGACATATTCACGATATTTATAGGGAGAAATAAATGAAAATACAGTGAACTGTTGTCTGCTATTTCTTAACTATTTATAGCCCACAATTTTCCCAGCATGCAAAGAGTTAATAACAGGTCAAGACGAGATGAATTGGATGAGATTAATAGTAGGTGGCTGTGACTGAAGAAATGGTACTTATGGGATTTGTTACCAGCCTACCTCCTGATCGAATAGAAGACTCATGTAGCCTGATAATGATCTAAATTGCGTGTTAGAAGCATGACAGATGTTTTATTGATGGAATGGCGAACAGTGTAGATCCTGATCAGACTGTGCGGATGCACAGGCTAATCTGGATCTACACTGGTCTCAAAACAGACCAGCCCCATTTCTACAGCCAAAGGAGAACGTGACACTGTCCATTAACAACACCGATTCTTCTTCTCACTAAAATAAAGCAGTATGACAAATGAATACCGTCATTAAACTTTCGTATTGACCAGTTGGAAAGTCGTCTTGACGTGAAAATTGACGCGCCAAGACGATTTATTAACTGATCAAGACGAAATAAGATTATTAAAGTCGATGTAACTAGTCGGCAGTGTCAAGTTTGACGAGATTTCATATTATTTGTATCGTCCAATTGATCTGATCAATTAGTAAGTATTAATTATATAGGCAATACGACTTATAAGGGGTATTGAGACGACTTAGAGATCACGATCCCTCATGGGGGGGGAGGGTACCAAAAATCAGAACGGAATATTTACACCGAAAACAATATATTCAGCCGTGAAATTAGAATAACCTGACCTGGTATCAGGTCCATACCACGCCAAAGTCACTTGGTCCCTTCTCCTAAAAGGAATAGGATTATGAATAATCATATTATTCGTATAAGGGGTATAACCAGATTCAACTCTCACACACAAGAAAGCCAAAGACGTGTACATGAGGGCCAAACCAGTAGCAGATTTCACCAAAAGTGCAAAGTATACTTATCTTGCTAAGTACATTTTGAGGGATAAATTTTCATTTTAACCATAAATTTATTAATTTGTATTATACTGAATGTATTACATTATCACAGCCATCTTGGCTGTGATAATGTAATAAATTCAGTATAATATGCTGCATTGTTTTAATCATCAAATATATGCAGTCGCTAGTTCTATATGAAATAATGCATTTCGGGGAAATAAATGATTTCTCCCTCAAAGTCCACACCCTTCCACTGTGAATTAAATTTCCATTAGAAATCATTCTAAAATTCTTCCAAATCATGTTTTTATTGAGAAAACAAATAAAAGTAGAAGCAGCACAGATGACAATTGTCGTTTCCCGCACTCTAAGGCATAACGCTATATTCAGCACATTGTCTAGTCTATGTATTTACTCTATAGTATCTTTATTGGAAAATATAGAAACACATTACATTGCAGCCTATTTCACCAACATTGCAAAGTACACTTATCTAGCAAAGTACACTTATCTAGCAAAGTATACTTATCTAGCAAAGTATACTTATCTAGCAAATATACTTATCTAGCAAAGTACACTTATCTAGCAAAGTATACTTATCTAGCAAATATACTTATCTAGCAAAGTATACTTATCTAGCAAAGTATACTTATCTAGCAAAGTATACTTATCTAGCAAAGTATACTTTGAGGGAGTAATCATTTATGTTTCCCGAAATGCATTATTTCGACTAACGACTGCATATATTTGATGATTAAAAGTATGCAGAATTATATCACAGCCAAATGGCTGTGATAATGTAATAAATTCAGCATAATAAAACATAATAAATGTATCCTTAAATTGAAAATTTCTCACGCAAAGTGTACTTAGCAAGAAACGTATACTTTGCAATGTTGGCGAACTCGGCTACAGGTACATTGTCCTGGATATGTTGACAAACCTACTTTGTAAAACTACGCACATCAAGAAACCCGTGATTGTTGCTATTCCGTTTTAATGACACTGTATCTCAGCAAGTGATGAGCAAATTAGAAAAACAAATTAAATGTGGATTTCCGAAACAACTGTTTGTATATTTTAGAAAAATAGCGAAACGTGTGCCAAACCAAAAACGTTACGTGTAAACTGGGAACAAAAACTGACACGGTTACTGTACGTACGAATTGCCTAAAAGCGGGATTTTCGTAAAACTAATGTTTATACAATGGAACCCCTCTAAACAGGACACCAAGAAAACACATGTGATCTTATTTTTGATGAGTTTCTTGGACATTTATCTCATGATAATATACGTTCGTGATCGCATAATACTTTCACCCCAGTAACTGGAATGTAACTTGATATGTTAATGTTACGACCAATCCAATGGTCACAAAATGATTTTCAGACTAGTCTATTTATGAAAAGGGGGTGTGTTTGTTCTCGAAAATATGAAAATTACCTGCAAAAAGTGCAGATCCTGATGAGACGGCTCGTCACGAGCCGACTCATCTGGATCTACACTATTTGCCAATAGGCTACCACACACTTATGGCTCAGAATGATCAAATTCTTGATTTACAGTGAAACCTCTCTATGCCTCCCAGGGTGTCCGGTTTAGAGAGGTTTCACTGTACGTGTAATACTGAAAGCAAGTAGTGGTATGAACACTTTTGTGCAAGCGACAATTACTCATATATTTTATTTAAATTAATTCAACACATGTTGAGATTAACCCTTTGAACCCGAAATCCCGCTATATCGGTTTATGCAAAAAGTGTAGATCCAGATCAGCCGGCTCGTAACGAGCCGTCTCATCAGGATCTGCACTTTTTGAAAGTAATTTTAATATTTTTGAGTACAAAAACACCCCCTTTTCATAAATGGACGAATCTGAAAATCATTTTGTGACCATTGGATTGGTCAGAACATCACAGTCCATTCCAGTTCCTTCGGGTTGAAAGGGTTAAAAACCTATTTCTATACATGGCATAATATTATTTATTCGCGACTGAAAAGCGTTATGTTTCACGATGTATACTTCCGGGTACAGTAATATAGGAAGTACTTCAGCAAATTATCTCCCCTGTTTATCACTGTCGGTGATAGTAAAAGCAGAATAAAACAAGTTCGTGTACCGTAATAAAGTATGCCTATTTTTGTCGTGGTGGTGTCCATTATAAATATCTGCTTTTATGAACATAAATGGCCGGAATAAAATGTGGCTGTGACTGGAGAATTGGGTGGAGATCCTCACAGTCTGATCAGCATCTGTTATTTGATCAGGAGCTACATTGTTCACAAATCACATAAGCCCCAATTCTCCCGAGTCACAGACACAACTAATATTGAACCGTTTAGTTATTTAAATAGTCCTACAAAAAATACAGCTATCCTAACATGTTGCTGCTTATGCTGGTGGTGGCTGCTTAACTATGAATCGGCACAGGTGCAAATCATACAGTGGCACCTCTCTAAACCGGACACCCTGTGGGTCCCCAGGGTGTCCGGCTTAGAGATGTTCCACTGTAATCCAGGTGTATGACCCAACCAAGACATGGTGTTGTGCTTTGCAATCATGAACGGATATTCTCATTTGAGATAAATGACAGAGTGAAACTCATCACAGCGGTGATTTTTTTCTGGTGTCCAAATTAGAGAAGTTATACCGTACATTTATTTTTATTGAATTCCACAATACTTATCCAACAGTTTCACTGCAAAATACACGATTTACTTAAGATAAATAAACTGTCCGCCAACCGCATCTTATTTCATTTCTGACTATTGTAGATCCCGGTCAGCTCATACAAACCATTGGCTGACAAAAACGGATTGCCAGAGTTGTCTAACTTGCTATTTTTTACATGACAGCCGTGTTCAAACGTACAGCGCGTGCTGTTCAACCATGGCTATAGATAATGCTCATTTCTGCGCCGTGTCAACACCGACGTAATGCATGTGTCTCACGACGTTACTATAACGCGCCATTACGTCGCCAGATTAGTTCACAACGGTCGCACTGAAATTTTGAAATTGATGTGGCTGCATCACGCGACGTGTACGGTGTCCCCGGAATATGTATACGACACGTAAATCAGCTGTTTGAACGAAACGGCTTATCAAAGTACCGAAAGTACTGTATATATGCTCAAATTACACGATATTTCCGACGGAAATGTAACAATAAGGTTCGCCCATGTCCATTTATGGGTAAACGTTTGTCGTGGCACTCGGGAACTGTTTGAACCCGCGGCCTGCGGCCTTGGGATACAAACAGTTCCCTCGTGCCACGGTAAACGTTTACACACGGCTGGCTATGGTCGAACCTTATATATGTACATACCATGTATTCCCAACCACGGGCATGGGCGGACATACTATGATATAATGGTTGAGTATATACTTCAAGCTACCTAGTGAATGAATGGCTAACCGTATTGGATTTGCAAAAAGCATCGCATCGATGAGTAACCTGATCTGAGTGTACAATATAATTATATTGCTAATACAGTGAAACCTCTCTAAACCGGACACCCTTCCCCAGGGTGTCCAGAGAGGTTTCACTGTGCATCAGGCATTTGATCATTCTGAGCCATAGTTGTGTGCTATGCGATCAAGAACAGACAGTATCACCTAAGATAAATGACAAAGAAACTCATCTAAAATAAGATCACTTGTGTTTTATTGGTGTCCGGTTTAGAGAGGTTCCGTTGTATAATAAACCATGCTATGTTTAAATATAGTCCCCAATATTTTGATATCTTGACGGACAGATGGACGTATTGATATCTTGACGGGCAGATGGACGTATCACTCACTGTACAATACTGCCCTCCCAAGTCAAACTGCAGTATCTGTTAAACTGCAGTATCTGCACTATGATGCTATGCTGACCCTGTGCAATCATCCCAAGTCAAACTGCAGTATCTGTTAAACTGCAGTATCTGCACTATGATGCTATGCTGACCCTGTGCAATCATCCCAAGTCAAACTGCAGTATATGTTAAACTGCAGTATCTGCAATATGATGCTATGCTGACCCTGTGCAATCATCCCAAGTCAAACTGTAGTATCTGTTAAACTGCAGTATCTGCACTATGATGCTATGCTGACCCTGTGCAATCATCCCAAGTCAAACTGCAGTATCTGTTAAACTGCAGTATCTGCACTATGGTGCTATGCTGACCCTGTGCAATCATCCCCACCTGGGGGATGATTGCACAGGGTCAGCATAGCATAGCATAGCATAGCATAGCATAGCATAGCATAGCATAGCATAGCATAGCATAGCATAGCATAGCATAGCATAACATATCATATCATAGCATAGCATAGCATAGCATAGCATAGCATAGCATCATAGTGCAGATACTGCAGTTTAACAGATACTGCCGTTTGACTTGGGAGGGCAGAATACAACTACGTGTTCCTCGTAGGATATGATTTTCGGCAGGAAACATATATTTCTTGTGATTTGACTTAGAAGTAGGATAACATGTAAACAGTTAATGTGATTTAATCATGTTTTATTTCGTATAAATTAAACATTGGTGTTTGGTTACGGGGCTTCTATTGTAAAATTCAGCTGTGTTGCTTTAAGTCATCAATACAATAAGTGCATTCAATTTGACCCCGCTCGGTTTTCGCCGATCTTAATTTAGATAACCGGCTATATTTTTCCGTAAATGATGACGAAAATTGGCATACATTTATTGGATATTTATGCCAACATTCGACGTTGTCTACAGTAAGTATGGCAATGCTTCGAACTCATTTTCGGCGAGAAACGGCGATGGCTAAGGGAGTTAACTCCGACGTCGTGTATTGTGGCATTCACAGTGGAACTTCTCTAAACCGGACACATTGGGAGGTCCCCAGGGTGTCCGGTTTAGAGAGGTTCCACTGTAGGACAGACAGAAAACTACTACAAGACACGCGTGGGTCCTTTGTGATCACGAGCAAACGTACTCAGCGGAGAGAAATGGCAATGAACCCGATTAGAATTAAGTATAACTAACTTGTATGCGTGTTCGGTTTAGCGTTCGAGTGTACTGTTATTTAGTAAGGATGTTGGCACTATATATACCTTATGAATTTAGTGTCGGCTATGGCAGTAGATTTGTGTCTATGTTCAAAGTTGGTCCTAAGAATACATGTTAACCCTTAAACCGCTAGACACAACAATTATCGTCTGCTGTTGCTTTTATATCTTGCCTTATTTCTCAAACATGGTTTGACAGCAATTCAGATGATCAGCACTTCCAATGGAAACGATTATAAAGTGCTGTCAAAGCATGTTGTAAATTATTCTAAAGTGCTGTCAAAGCATGTTTTTGACGATAAAAATGGAAAATAAACAGCAGACGACAAAATAATTAAGATAGCGGTGTAAGGGTTAACACTATTTTATAAATGCGCCTTATATGGTGAAACATATCGAACGTAAATACCGTTGGTATATAATGATATCGTATATATTCGATTTATTTATTTATATATGCACACCATGATATTTATGCCATTGATAATTATAAAATTATTCGATTGCTTAAAAAAAATGTATGGTCAATTCACCAAACGTGAATGGCAACTCATTTAAAGCCACATTTTCACAACAAAACTGACAAAAATATCATGTTTTAACTACTAATAAAAATCTTTGACATTGACCTTGGGCATACGGTCCACATTTGTGAGCTATTGAATGAAAACAAGGATGATCTTTAAGGCAAATTGTTATTCATTTGACCTTGACCGTGGGTATGCACGTCACATGCGTGGACCATATACTGAGCTGTAGTTAATATAAGGTTTGATCATGTCCAGCCGTGTGCAAACGTTTGCTGTGGCCCGAGGGAACTGTTTGAACCCCAAGGCCGCAGGCCGCGGGTTCAAACAGTTCCCTCGGGCCACAGCAAACGTTTGCACACGGCTGGACATGATCAAACGTTATTGTTACATTTCCAACAAAAAACTGATGTAATTTGAGCATTATATTCAGTATTTTCTGTACTTTCATAAATCGTCCGATTCACGTAGATAATGTTCGGTATGCATATTCCGGGGCCACGTCATGAACGTCATGAAGTAGTGACGTCATAAAGGCACTTCCGCGTAGTGACGTCATGAAGGCACTTCCCTTACGCGCGGTCCCGGAATGAGCATTGCCTAAAGCCATGTGCAAACAGCACGCGCAATATGCAAACAACGGAAACCATGTGACAATGATAAATAGAGGATCTCAAACTCGTTTCCATTTGATATGAGATTCATGAAACGAGTCATGCACAATTTATGCACCGAGGCGAGGTGCATACCATTGCTGACGAGTTTCATAAATCTCATATCAAATGGAAACGAGTTTGAGATTCTGTTACTATCCAAATAGCAGAAAACTTGGAGATATCAGCGATTTGCTTCTGTGAGAAGACGCCATTGACTATTTTCACATCTAGTTGAACATCTCTATAGAGAAAATAGTTTTAATACTCGCAAACACTTGTTATAAATATGCCAAGTTGTATGTTCCCGGTCTTTGTAAGCACTTCATATTACTACTATACGGGGACCCATTCTAACAATTTCAGTAATTTTACCTTGTCACTGACGCTTCTAATGACGTTTAAGCCATAATGACGTCAACGTCAAAACAACATGGCTTTGTCGCGCCATCAGGGACGTAATTTGGAACATCTTCCTGTTGTTCGTTTTGGCATAACGTTGGCGCATACTACGAATACGTAATAATTTGAATTAGAGTGACGCAGCTATCCAATCAAATTCGCTCCAGGTGTTATTACGCGTGTGTCATATCAAATTTATGAAATGGGTTACAGCACGTCATACCATGGTTTTCATGTGATAAACGATCACTATGTCTCTCTTTCCTCAAGCGGTTGACAAAATGTTTAAATTTAAACATAATTGCATTTAAATATAGTTAATGGCTGTCTAAAAACTCCACCCTATGTTTTGTCACAAAGTGCACACCTCGATATAGAGCGAGCTGAGAACCTGGGCTAATATTGTGTTCGACAGACAGTAGATAAATAATGACGCCTATACGTTATTGTGGAAAATAATCGCTGTCAGTGTGAAATAGTTAATGTATGTGACTCGTCCTGTTTCTTTTGTCAGATTATTTAACCCTTAGCAAATGGCAAGCGTAAAATGTCGTCTGCTGTTCTTTTATATATTGTATTAGGTTTAAATAAAAACATGGTTTGGCAACACTTTAGAATCATTTCCATTGGAAATGATTCTAAACAGTTGTCAAATCATGTTTAAATTATTATTAAAAAAATGGAAAATAAAAAGTTATCACCATTTAATGCAACATCGAAAGGATTAAACAAACTGGTTCTGTATTAGATTGCCGACCTGTGTGGTCTACTGTGAGATATGCTGTTTTGCAATACCTAAGTAAATATAGATGTAACTGGAGAAATGGGGCTTATGAGTTTTGCGACCAGTGTAGATCCAGATCAGCCTGTGCATCCGCACAGTCTGATCAGGATCTAGACTGTCCGCTATTCCATCAATGACACACCGGCGCACAGGAGTGTGCAATTCTGTCAGGAACTGCACTGGTCACAAATCCAATAAGCACCATTTCTCCAGTCACGGTCACATATGATACTTGGTGATTAACACAGCTCAAGTCAATACCTCCTTTCCCACTTGTCACGTGTGTGGTAATCAGTTTGCAACCAGCCTATAGTCGAATCAGACTGAAACCTGATATGTGTTGTATGTGCTTTTTGAGGCACAATCTTGTAATATTGTTAATGGTGTTTGATAATAATAATAATAATAATAATAATAATAATAATAATAATTCCCATCTCCTTGAAAGCTTCTCAGTTTCAACTTCTTATATCTTGCATTTTATTGTGCATTTCACACTTTGTTTAAACATATTTATTTCAAATAATATACATGTACATATGCATCAAAATATATGTAAAGTAACGGTGAATAAGGATTAGACAACAAGCTCACAGTGTTTATGGAAATTCTTCTCCTTTAGAACACTTATATTACTGGCTAGACGCATTGTATTGCTTTACAATACATACTGTATTGTAACGTTGATTCTATTATCCACAATTAACTGACTTTCGCAATCATTTTCGCAAAATACCGTTATGAGATTATATCAGGTAATATATTCGCGGGTTAATATGCTGATGAGGGTTGACCCCCATGTCACTTCACGCCTCATTGTTACTTTTCAATATAGTGCGACACCACACAATTAAAGACGCGTTATTGGCATACCATTGCACGTGAATGGCTGTGTGATACCTCTTATTGTGATCAAATTGATCGAGATGTGAAAATGTTGATAATATTGTTATTATGTAAATAACGAGGATATGCATAAATTTACAATGATTCTTGAATGTACATGAACACATGGGAATGTCGTATTTGCGACCAGTGTGGCCCCTGATCAGCCTGCGCATCCGCGCAGTCTGATCAGGGGCCACACTGTTCGAAATCGATTTGGTGACATATTCATCATGTTCGTTTCTAACGAAAACTGTGTATGTATCGACCTGAATTTGCCACTTGGTCAGAAGTGTCCATAGAAAATATTAACATTGCCATTTTGTAACGGTGGGTCACATATAGCAGCATTGTGAATGGCATGGGCAACAAGCAACTATTGCACGGTATGACGGTATTACCCGCACCCCAATTCAGAATCCAATTACTTTTATGAGACGGCATGAACTCAGGCTCGGCCAATAAGATTTCCGAATGTCATAGGTGCCTTATTTTCTCAGATAGTATCTCCGAAGACGCATTTCACAAAAAAAGCTATATAATTGGTCTGGTGCATTAAGGGCATATGAAAGCAGGACGGGTCATTGAGGTTATTGTAATATCAGTGATACTTGTCAGAACAGAACATAACAGAACATATCTTTATTTTGCAAATCTCAGACCGCAACATGCGGTATATGATTACATATTGATTGTCATGGCATAAGCAATCAAAATGGCGACAGGGTGTCTGCTACAACAGTCAGGTGACATGTACTACAAATAATGGCATTCATGTGTCTCATTTTAAAGAAGCCGATAGTACACAGTGATGGAAAACGACAAGATAAAGCCTTAAAGTAATACAAAAATGCAAATAAAATGATTAAATCCCAATGGGCGGGAGAAACTTCCATATGAGGCCTTGTCCTATATGGATGCATAAGTTGTGTTTATCATACAAGTATTGAATTAATCAAGTAGCACAGAACATTTTGTTGAATAAAAAACAAAAACTTTGGAAATCTGTGTCACGAATCAGCGTAACATAATTTTGACAGACATTTTTATGAACAATAAATATAATTTCTAACTATGGATATCGATATTTGAAATAAATGTACACTTTATTGCAACAGACTTGTATGCATGTACTTGAAAATTATAGATGACTGTGGTTATACCAGGTTATACAAATGGAAATGGCACTGGCATAGCCCAGCTGTCCTCGATCTCTACATGTATATGTCAATTCTCTCTCAATACAACTAAATTTTTGTATAAGCCGAAAGTGCTGCACATGTACATTAGCACTTCGGACAAACAAAATGAATAATCCTTGAAAAAATATACGTTTTCTTTGATCTGTGAATATTTTATTTCCGTTTAGTATTCGTAGAAAATGTATGAGCTTCATATCGAACTGGCGCACAGTCCCGTTCAAACAGACAGTAAATCAATCGATGGTTGGGATGGCGCATAATATTTTTTATTTATCATATAATTATGTACTTAGATTCAATTTCTCGTGACAAAAAAATGAATGAGACGAAAATGTTCAAAAGAAACCTGTCGCTCATTTGCGGTTGCTGTTTACTCCATAGAATTTATATTTCAATACATCATTCAGAAGGGCGAAACAAGTCAGCGTACATTCGCAAATTCTCTTTCCCATGTGGCGGAACCTGGATTACAGCAGGGACCTTGTGGCGCTTGTGCCCAGCGTAGCTATATAGCTAGTGTATGGCATTTGTGCCCAGCGTATCTATATAGCTAGTGTATGCCGTTTGTGACCAACGCAGCTATATAACTAGTTTATGGCGTGTGTGCCCAGCGTAGCTAGATTACTATTTTAGGCGTCTTTGTCCAGCATAGCTATATATCTAGTGTATGGCGTTTATGCCCAGCGTAGCTATATAGCTAGTGTATGGTGTCTGTGTCCAGCGTAGCTACATGGCTAGTGTATGGCGTTTGTGCCCAGCGTAGCTATATGGCTAGTTTATGGCGTTTGTGCCCAGCGTAGCTATATGGCTAGTTTATGGCGTTTGTGCCCAACGTAGATATATGGCTAGTTTATGGCGTTTGTGCCCAGCGTAGCTATATGGCTAGTGTATGGCGTTTGTGACCAAGCTAGCTATATATCTAGTTTATGGCGATTGTGACCAAAGTAGCTATATGGCTAGTTGATGGCGTTTTTGACCAAATTAGCTATATATCTAGTGTATGGCGTTTGTACCCGGCGTAGCTATATTGCTAGTGTATGGCGTTTGTGACCAACGTAGCTATATAGCTAGTGCATGACGTTTGCGACCAACGTAGCCATATAACTAGTTTATGGCGTTTGTGCCCAGCGTAGCTATATGGCTAGTTGATGGCGTTTGTGACCAACGTAGCCATATAGCTAGTTTATGGCGGTGGTGACCAACGTAGCTATATAGCTAGTTTATGGCATTTGTGCCCAGCGTAGCTATATAGCTAGTTTATGACGTTTGTGACCAACGTAGCTATATAGCTAGTTTATGACTTTTGTGACCAACGTAGCTATATAGCGAGTTTATGGCGTTTGTGCCCAGCGTAGCTATATAGCTAGTTCATGACGTGTGTGACCAACGTAGCTATATAGCTAGTTTATGACTTTTGTGACCAACGTAGCTATATAGCGAGTTTATGGCGTTTGTGCCCAGCGTAGCTATATAGCTAGTTCATGACGTGTGTGACCAACGTAGCTATATAGCTAGTATATGGCGTTTCTGCCCAGCGCAGCTATATAGCTAGTTTATGGCATTTGTGCACAGAGTAGCTATGTAGCTAGTTTATGACTTTTGTGACCTACATAGTTATATATCTAGTTAATAGCGTTTGTGACAAACAAAGCTATACAGCTAGGTTATGGCGTTTATGACCAACGTAGCTATATAGCTAGTTTATGGCGTTTGTGACCAACATAGTTATATATCTAGTTTATGGCGTGTGTGACCAACGTGGCTATATAGCTAGTTTATGACGTTTGTGCCCAGCGTAGCTATATGGCTAGTTTATGGTGTCTGTGCCCAACGAAGCTATATGGCTACTTTATACCGTTTGTGCACAACGTAGCTCTATAGCTAGTTTATGGCTTTTGTGACCAAAATAGTTATATATCTAGTTCATGGCGCTTGAGACCAACGTGGCTATATAGCTAGTTTATCGCGTTTGTGCCCAACGTAGCTGTATGGCTAATTTATGGTGTTTGTGCGCAACGTAGCGATATGGCTAGTTTATGGCGTTTGTGCCCAACGTAGCTAGATGGCTAGTTTATGGTGTTTGTGCCCAACGTAGCTATATGGCTAGTTTATGTCGTATGTGGCAAACATAGCTATATAGCTAGTTTATGGCGTTTGTGACCAAAATAGTTGTATATCTACTTTATGGCGCTTGAGACCAACGTGGCTATATAGCTAGGTTATGGCGTTTGTGACCAACGTCGCTATATATCTAGTTTATGGCGTGTGTGTCCAACGTAGCTCTATGGCTAGTTTGTGGCGTTTGTGCTCAGCGTAGCTATATGGCTACTATATGGCGTTTGTGCCCAACGTAGCTATATGGCTAGTATATGACGAGTGTGACCAACGTATCTACATAGCTAGTTTTTGGCGTTTGTGACCAACATAGTTATATTGCTAGTTTATTGCGTTTGTGACCAACATAGGTATATATCTAGTTTATGGCGCTTGTGACCGACGTGGCTGTATATATAGTTTATGGCGTTTGTAACGAACGTATATATATGGCTAGTGTATGGCGTTTGTGCCCAGCGTAGCTATATGGCTAGTTTATGGCGTTTGTGGCCAATGTTGCTATATGGCTAGTTTATGGCGTTTGTGGCCAACGTAGCTGTATGGCTAGTTGATGGCGTTTGTGCACAACGTAGCTATATAGCTAGTTGATGGCGTTTGTGGCCAACGTAGCTATATAGCTAGTTGATGGCGTTTGTGGCCAACGTAGCTGTATGGCTAGTTGATGGCGTTTGTGCCCAACGTAGCTATACAACTAGTTTGTGGCGTTTATGCCCAACGTAGCTATCTAGCTAGTTGATGGCGTTTGTGACCAACGTAGCTATTTATCTAGTTTATGACGTTTGTGACCCACGTAGCTATTTATCTAGTTTATGGCGTTTGTGACCAACTTGGCTACATAGCTAGCTGACGGCGTTTGTGATCAACGTATCTTTATAGCTAGTTGATGGCGTTTGTGCTAAACGTAGACATATAGCTATATTATGGCGTAACTATATACATAATGTATGGCGTCTGTGCCAAACGTAGCTATATGGCTAGAGTATGGCGTTTGTGACCAATGTATGTATATAGCTGGTTTATGGAGTTTGTGACAAACGTAGCAATAAAGAGAATTGTAGGTTAGTGCCGTGAATGTGAAAACATATCTGGCAAGGCTTAGGCCCGTTTCCGTGCCGCGCCAGATAGTTTTTCCAATTCACGGCACTAACCTACTATTCTATTTATCCCGCCAACATCTACAAATAGCTTCAAATTGCAATAAATATAACCCCAGTCACCGCACATATTCATACGCAGTGATTGGGTCGTATTGACATGAAATCAAAAAAATGTTCAAGGCACCGTGTTTCACGGCACATACGCACTGTGTTGACGGGATACATAGCTAGTTTATGGCGTGTGTGACCAACGTAGATATATAGCTAGTTTATGGCGTTTGTAACCAGCGTAGCTTTTCCTCACTTTTGAGATCACCGTTACCTATTTATGACGTTTGTTACCAGCGTTGATATATAGCTATGTATGACGATTGTGACCAGCGTTGTTATATAGATATGTATGACGATTGTGACCAGCGTTGTTATATAGCTATGTATGGCGATTGTGACCAGCGTTGTTATATAGCTATGTATGACGATTGTGAACGGCGTTGCTATAAAGCTATGTATGGCGATTGTGACCAGCGTTGCTATATAGCTATGTATGGCGATTGTGACCAGCGTTGCTATATAGCTATGTATAGCGATTGTGACCGGCGTTGCTATATAACTATGTATGGCGATTGTGACCAGCGTTGCTGTATAGCTATCTATGACGATTGTGACCAGCGTTGCTATATAGCTATGTATGACGATTGTGACCGGCGTTGCTATATAGCTATGTATGACGATTGTGACCGGCGTTGCTATATAGCTAGGTATAGCGATTGTGACCAGCGTTGTTATATAGCTATGTATGACGATTGTGACCAGCGTTGTCATATAGCTATGTATGACGATTGTGACCAGCGTTGTCATATAGCTATGTATGACGATTGTGACCGGCGTTGCTATATAGCTATGTATAGCGATTGTGACCAGCGTTGTTATATAGCTATGTATAGCGATTGTGACCGGCGTTGCTATATAGCTATGTATGGCGATTGTGACCGGCGTTGCTATATAGCTATGTATGACGATTGTGACCGTCGCTGCTATATAGCTATGTATGACGATTGTGACCAGCGTTGTTATATAACTATGTATGACGATTGTGACTAGCGTTGCTATATAGCTATGTATAGCGATTGTGACCAGCGTTGTTATATAGCTATGTATAGCGATTGTGACCGGCGTTGCTATACAGCTATGTATGGCGATTGTGACCGGCGTTGCTATATATCTATGAATGGCGATTGTGACCAGCGTTTTGCTTAATAATTAGGCATTATTTTTGACCGGAATTGTGACCGCCCGTTGCTAGCGTTTGCTGTAATTTAGTTATGTATTGAGATTGTGACGCGGTTTGGCTATATAGCAATGTAAAAATGACGATTGTGACCCAGCGTTGTCATATCCGCCTATGTTTATGACGATTTTGACCGGCGTTTGCTATATAGCTTATTGTATAAGCGATTGTGACCCTCAAGCGTTGGTTATATAGCTATGGTATAGCGATTGTGACCGGCGTTGCTCAAATATAGCTATTGTAATGGCGATTGTGACCGGCGTTTTGGCTATAATAGCTATGTATAGGACGATTAGTGACCGTCCCGCTTGCAATATAAAAGCTATGGTAATGCACGGATTATGTGATCCAGCGTTGTTAAATACTAACTAAGTATGAACGAATAGGTGACTAGCGTTGCTATATAGCTATGTATAGCGATTGAACCAGCGTATGATATAGCTATGTTAGCGATTTGTGGTTGACGGCGTTGCTATACAGCTATGTATGGCGATTGTGACCGGCGTTGCTATATATCTATGAATGGCGATTGTGACCAGCGTTGCTATATAGCTATGTATGACGATTGTGACCGGCGTTGCTATATAGCTATGTATAGCGATTGTGACCAGCGCTGTTATATAGCTATGTAAAGCGATTGTGACCGGCGTTGCTATATAGCTGTGTATGGCGATTGTGACCGGCGTTGCTATATAGCTATGTATGACGATTGTAACCAGCGTTGCTATATAGCTGTGTATAGCGATTGTGAATAGCGTTGTTATATAGTTATGTATAGCGATTGTGACCGGCGTTGCTATATAGCTATGTATGGCGATTGTGACCGGCGTTGCTATATAGCTATATATGGCGATTGTGACCAGCGTTGCTATATAACCATGTGTAGCGATTGTGAACAGAGTTGCTATATAGCTATGTATGGCGATTGTGACCGGCGTTTCAATTTAGCTATGTATGGCGATTGTGACCGGCCTTGCTATATAGCTATGTATGGCGATTGTGACCAGCGTTGCTACACAGCTGTGTATGGCGATTGTGACCGGCGTTGCTATATAGCTATGTATGACGATTGTTACCGGCGGGGCAATATAGCTATGTATGACGATTGTGACCAGAGTTGCTATATAACTATGCATATCGATAGTGACCGGCGTTGCTATATAACTATGTATGGCGATTGTGATCGGCATTGCTATATAACTATGTATAGCGATTGTGACCAGCGTTGCTATATAACTATGTGTGACGACTGTGACCGGCGTTGCTATATAGCTATGTATGGCGATTGTGACCGGCGTTGCAATATAGCTATGTATGGCGATTGTGACCAGCGTTGCTCTACAGCTAAATTTAACGATTGTGACCGGCGTTACTATATAGCTATGTATGACGATTGTGACCGGCGGTGCTATATAGCTATGTATGACGATTTTGACCAACGTTGCTATATAACTATGCATATCGATAGTGACCGGCGTTGCTATATAACTATGTATGGCGATTGTGACCGGCATTACTATATAACTATGTATAGCGATTGTGACCAGCGTTGCTATATAACTATGTATGACGATTATGACCGGCGTTCCTACATAGCTATGTATGGCGATTGTGACCGGCGTTCCTACATAGTTATGTATGGCGATTGTGACCGGCGTTGCTATATACCTATGTATGACCATTGTGACCAGCGTTACTATATAACTATGCATAGCGATAGTGACCGGCGTTGCTATATAAATGTGTATGGCGATTGTGGCATTGCTATATAACTATCTATAGCGATTGTGACCAGCGTTGCTATATAACTATGTATGCCGATTGTGACCGGCGTTGCTATATCGCTATGTATGACGATTGTGACCGGCGTTGCTATATAGCTATGTATAGCGATTGTGACCAGCGTTGTTATATAGCTATGTATGACGATTGTGACCAGCGTCGTCATATAGCTATGTATGACGATTGTGACCAGCGTTGTCATATAGCTATGTATGACGATTGTGACCGGCGTTGCTATATAGCTATGTATAGCGATTGTGACCAGCGTTGTTATATAGCTATGTATAGCGATTGTGACCGGCGTTGCTATATAGCTATGTATGATGATTGTGACCAAAGTTGCTATATAGCTATGTATGGCGATTGAGACCAGCGATGATATACAGCTATGTATGGCGATTGTGACCGGCGTTGCTATATAGCTATGTATAGCGATTGTGACCAGCGTTGTCATATAGCTATTTATAGCGATTTTGACCGGCGTTGCTGTATAGCTATGTATGGCGATTGTGACCAGCGTTGCTATATAGCTATGTATGGCGATTGTGACCAGCGTTGCTATATAGCTATGTATGACGATTGGTACCGGCATTGCTATATAACTATGTATAGCGATTGTGACCAGCGTTGCTATATTGCTGTGTATGACGACTGTGACCGGCGTTGCTATATAGCTATGTATGACGACTGTGACCGGCGTTGCTATATAGCTATGTATAGCGAGTGTGACCAGTGTTGCTATATAGCCATGTATGGCGATTGTGACCAGCGATGCTATATAGCTATGTTTGGCGACTGTGACCGGCGTTTCTATATAGCTATGTATGGCGATTGTGACCATCGTTGCTATATAGCTATGTATAGCGATTATGTCCGGCGTTGCTATGTAGCTATGTATAGCGATTGTGACCGGCGTTGCTATATAGCTATGTATGGCGATTGAGACCGGCGTTGCAATATAGCTGTGTATGGCGATTGTGACCGGCATTGCTATATAACTATGTATTAGTCTATCGGCTGACAAACTTCTCGTAGGATTTTTATGTGCCCTCTGTTTGACACTGGATTCATGAACTAGAACATATACCAAGTCGAAAAAACTTGGGTAGACATTTGGTACCCCGGCAACGAATGAGAAATCCAAGATGGCCGCCGGCGGCCATTTTGAATTATTGTCGCATTTAATTTTGCAACCAAATGGTATAGAAACATAAGCAGCACATCATTTCTGACTAACTTCAGACCGGGAAGTCCATTAGTGAGGCTATTTTTGTGATTGGTGAGCTTCCTGATATAAAAATCCAAGATGGCCGCCAAATGTATGTATGGCATAATTTGCTTGTAATGTTTCTAAATTCTAACGAAACATATGTATATGCACTCCTATGTCTATTATACTGTCTCAGTAAGATCTAAACTGACAAATGACAACGACAAATGTCAGTTTAAGGTTGAAGTATCCTAAATCTGTAATTTTGACATCATTATTACTGCCTTGTAAATGATATAATGGCCAACAAAATATAGCAACTTACACAATTTTTCGTAATATTTATTACTTAACTAAGCCAAACTATCAATATCATTTACATGTATATGAATACACATATAACAATGTATGTACCAAATAAGGCTGTATGGGAAAAATGGACAGCATGTCAGTTGGGACCAGTCTAATATAGTCTAATATGGCTAATTTAATTGCATTGAATGTTGGCAGTGTCCACTTTACAAATTGTGTACATTTTGTCATACTGTATCACCTATTAATTGACTATCTGTGTTTAGTTTCCTGTACGTTTGCGTATTGGAGCTTTGTATACTGTTCATTGTATCCATAATTCAATTAGGAAACACTTATAACTGTCAATACATTTTGATACTTTAGGCACCTGTCTCGAATCTATACACATCCTGATGGATTTTTTACACATCGTTATATCTGGGATACATTGACATTTACAAAACTTGCAACAAGGAACACCATTCCTTCTGCATGTGCATCTGATATTTGCACACTCTGTGCATGTACACATCTGTGCACATGTATCAGGAATCGGTGATCTACATGCATCGGGCATGAACAACTCATCTACATCGATAAACCCGTACTGAGTCGGATCCAACACTTCTGATTCCACACAAAGCAGAGATGTCATCTGATATGTTGCATAAAATGCCCTGAGAATGTGACCCCTAATAGCATAANCTAGTTGGAGGTAGCTGGTCTAGTGATAGTCCTTTGCTGTGGTGGTACATGTATGCCCGTAACTGATTCATTGTCGTACACTTACTACCCCCTTTCAACACCTGGACCAGGTACAACTCAGCTGATTCCATTACATTGTCCATATTGGAAGTGTTAGGATGTATACCAAAGTCTTTCAGAAGGACAGTTGGGTTACACTTCAAGCCTGCATGTTTAGTACCCAGTTTGCTGGTGTAATCACAGCCTGTGATAGTATGAACAGCTGGCAGTACGCTACACAAATCCTCTCCAACCCTATCTGCCAATGTATGGATCGGATATAACGAGTGGAATCAGCGACGCCAGCCTTGACCCAGAGTTCATGAAGGTCGTGTTTTCTGAGTTCGCCCTCCAACATACATCATCTGTATAAACACATCGGTGTCTGACGATATGACCACAATTCGCTTGGCTCCATTTTTCACTGCATGCATAACATGAGGTACAATGCGGGTATCTGCTTCTTCCAGTTCGCTATGTAATTCGGGTACTTCCTGTGATTTCCCATCAGAAACACAAATACACGGAACTGTTTGTTCTCCTGACATATTGCTTACGAATACCTCAGTAACCTGCAATGGTGAATGTGCGTCAGTTTGTCTATCAATAATTTGCTGATGAAGCAACAGCTGCAGCTTTCGTTTGTTGCTACCAGAAGACCAAAATCTTTCCATTTCAACTGGTAGTGATGTTTGTTTGTTGATGATATTCAGTTCAATAGGACAAGTTGTCTGTCGACGTTTCCTTTCCGAGTCTTTAACTGATTTATCTATGTAGGAATCGAAGATGAAGTCAATTCTATCAGCCCCAATCGTTGATTTCGTAAGATAATCCAATATTGTGTTGCTGTATTCGCCAAAGTCTTTGATTCCTTTTGTCCTAATCTTTCTAATACTACCCATCATGTCTACGACAAACGTTGTGTGAAATGTGTCATGTCTGTTTGGGAATTTCTGATCATCTGCAGTAAGTTCATGTTCCAGCTCTTGTACAATGGAGCTTTTCACTGCTTTTGTCATCAAACCTTCCTGATCAAAAAGACATGATTCTGGTGTGACGTCATACTGCAACAGATCTTCCATTGCACTTCCCCGTACCCTAGCTACCTCAAGAAGTCTCTGTTGATGCCCTCGTTCCTTCCATTGTAATATTTTTACTGATGTTTTGCTTTCTCTTGATGAATGATGTATACTTGAAAAGTCTTCAGGTTGGTTCGATGGATTGTTTCACAGAAACGCACTGTCTTCTCCACGAAACGGCCTTTACGCAGGGTGTCATATGCTATCTTCCCGATTGTCGTCACATGCAATAGTTGATGCCGAATATCGTCTGTCATCACTTCTTGTGTGACAATGTTGTGGAGTTTGGGTTGAACGGCATCCACCTTGAATGGATTTTCATATTTCTCAATGAATGTCAGAATGGCCTGAACATTCTTCTCACCCGTGATGGTATCCGTTCTGTTGAACTCGTGATTCACGGTCAGGTCATACGCGCTGGTTCTCGCCGCGCTTAATTCTCTTTGAAGGTTGCTGATGGCCAACATTTCATGGTATATTAGTTCCCATTTAGCAACGAATTTCTTTTTTTTTCTAGAACTGCCAATTATGCCTGAGCTACCTTTTTGTGATTTGTTGATGGTTTGCTCCAGTGCCATATCTGCACCAACGGCTTTGAAATGACCCTCGGTTCGTTTCACAACAAACTTGCCTTCATGGAAAGCTATATGAATAGCGGGTGCCGTCTGAGGCAGCCTCCGCATGTCTTCTAGATATAGCGAGCACCAACGGAGGTAGTTAGTTGAATCGAATGCTGCGAAAATTGGCAGTAATGCCTGTATTGTTTGTAACTGCAGCTCCCAATTGCCTTCTCTGTCACTACGAATGAGGTCTTCCAGAAGGGATGTGAGCTCTATGAATGTATGCCAGTACTGGAATGTTTCATTCATCTCTTTGTTCTCCTCTATAAACTCATCAAAATCATTGATTAGATGTTTGCTGCTCTCTTTGATATCTACCAATAGGTCTTGGCTATGGATACAGTCCTTCTCTACTACACTGTCCTTAATCTTTAAAATCAAGTTGTTTATCATACTTCTTGAGATCACACCTCTCAAAGAACTCAGCCCATTGTAATCTGCACATAGCTTCCTTGAGTAGCTGCATTCCTTTCAGAGATCTAGTGTAGTGTTTTCCACTTAGAACAGATTCGACAACATTTACCCCAAATACAGATGCCTCAACTAGTATGCTCTCTGCACCGCTTCCTTTCAGGTACTTTCCAAGACAGCCAAGCATGACCTTTGCCATGTGAAACGACCCCATACACAGTATGATGTCCTTAAACTCTTCTGGTCGATGGAGTTGTATTTCACGCGCTATGCGGTAGACTCCTTCATCGCACGTAACAGGTAGCTGTGACTGATCTAGGTAGTGAATCACCCCTTGCAAATTTCTCATTGCTGTGTAAACTGTTTCATACTGAGTGACCGGAAATGCAGGACAGGTAGAAACCCTACTCGCTTCAACTTGATATTCTCACTTGTCCATACAGAATTAGACGCACTCCACGATGGCATGGTTTGTGTGTTTGGTTTTATGGAGATGGACATGGGTCTATCTCATAAAGACCCAATCTTGCTAATTGCCAAGTAATGTCTTTACATCGCAACTCATTGCGCATATCATCATTTGTTGCTATCAGGTCTGGAGATACATTGTAGTCTGCGGATAAGTCACCTTTCTTCGGAGGTTTGTGTACTTTTTGCAGTTCCTGACACCGAAGGTCTGTGTTGAGAGTTTTGGGACCATGTTTTGTGTTTGTTTCAGAAAGTTTTGGTTTACCTACTTGACTATCCGAGTCTTCCTGGAATAGAACAGTTACTGTATCGTGACTACCTGACACACCAGACAGAGTGGCCTCATCATGGTCAAAGTTATCAAACGCTGCCATGGTAAAACTGTGTCCTATCAAAGTGACTAGGGAACGGAACATCGTCGGTTACTGCATTCAACAGTGTAGCTAGCTATGTCATTATGGTGGCGCATTAGCTCATCATAGCTACTACATAAACCATAATGATTTAAACTTGTGATTAATGTAGCACCTTTACATTTGTCATGAATTGCCTGACTGTTTAATATGTGTAGGGGTGTCCTCTTTCTGCCACGGTGTAGATCGTAGTACATTATCTGAAAGAGTGCCTGCATTTGTTTACATTTGGAATTTGACACATGTTTGATAGACTCACTATCATCTTCTCCGTCATCACCACCCCCCTGACATGCATCACGGAATGATGTTACATCAAAATTGTATAATACAGAAAGGAAATACATAAGAGGTGTTGGTATGGCCATGCTTTCCTATGCATTTTTCAAGTCATTTGCATCACAAAACCTATCATTCAGATCAAAATCAACCGCGAGAAGTGATTCTCGTATCATGTTGGCGCATGCGCGTACAGTGTCTGTCGAACGTATTGTTTCTGCCAGGTTTTCAGCCGTGATACTCCGACTGAAGCACATAATTGGTTTATTTAACTTTTTGGGATAGGAGAACCCAATGCTGTCACCAAAGTGGTTAATAAGAAGCACTTTCACCTCTTTGTTAGAAACACTACTACTACTAGCAGCTATGTGTTTGTTCATGCAGTCTCTAATATGGCTAAGTTCAAAGCCTTCACCTTGGTACAGACCCGGCTGGATGTCTTCAATTACACGTAACCAGGCTCGGTGTTTGTCACTTGCTGGCTCCTCAGTCGGGCAGCTGCTAGAAACGCGTTCATACTTAAGAATGTATTTCTTTATACAGGGATTATGGCAGTAAAGGTCTGCAGCAAACACAGAGTGTACATTTTGTAGATCACATGTTCGTGTGTAGACTTCATCTTGCAGATATGTTGTGGCAGTTAAGAACTTGTCCGCTCTAGGAGACTCAGAAATTCTGTGTTTCACATATCGACCGTTGTGCTTAATATGACCACAAACTACACATGGATGCTGATAGATATCAGTAGCACTACTCGGACCTGCTCGTGGTATGCTGTGTGATCTGTTACTGTGGGCAGTGCCATTGGTATTCTCATCTGTTTGTGTAGTATCTGATATATTTTCCCTTGTTTCTGGTAATACATGTAATTTGTCTAGTGTTTTCTGCAATGTGTATGTCTTATAGCATTCATTGTTTCATATGGTATACAAATTCAAAGTCACCAATGCATTTCAGTCGTTTCTTCACTATATCATCTCTAATGCTGGCAGCATCCAGGATTCGTTTACGACCATTGTGAGTACTGGTAGTCGCTAGTGATGTACTCGTCTGACATATAATGCACTTATCACTGATTGTGGACTCGTCCCCACACCCGGATAATCGTATGCCATCCCCTCCATCACGTTAGTGACCTGTCAGGTCATCTGAATCGTCCATCATGCGTTAGGTGTGACAACCTGAAAATACAATTCATATAGCCATGATTATTTCCTGGCCATATTTTACCACGTAACGCTTGTTAAAGCATGTATATTTTACAAACATAATTATACGGTATAAAGTATCATTAGTATATATCAAATATTTGCATGCTGGTGAATAATGACTAAAATAGTTGAAATCTTTGCAAGACATTTTCTTTTTTTACATTGTTACATGGAAGTGAACACATAGTTCTAAAGAAGTACCACTTATTTAATTACCACGAACAATACAGCATCGGGAAATGAAGCTGATCCACTTGCTAACAGCATAACATATTTGCATATATAGGGAAAGACGTGGACTCACGCTATATCCAATTTTGGCTATGCGAGGGGATACTAACATCTAGTCTACCTGATAATATGACGAATAGAAAATAGCCATCGGTGAAGTATTTTATAACATCTTCCTACTTCTTGATTTCAAAACAAACGTCGGTGTGTTATCAACATAGGCCATGGTACTAAGAGTCAAGTATTTTCACTGATTTAAAGTGATATTTAGTTACTACTTACACATGAACAGCAAGAGCAGGCAGCAGCAGATGACAATGTCACTGGAGATACGCTGGACCGGATCTCAGGTAGAGGCAGAAACGCGGCTTCCTCATCAGGGTTGCAACTGTAACATTGTCGTTTGGTCACTCACAACTTATTTTGAATAGTGTGTACGTGTGATTTGTTCAGCAATATTGGCAGTTGCATAATGCTAGTAGGGTGGGTGGGGTAATATATAATCAATATCAAAAACAAAAATAATATGCAGAATGGGAAGCAGGTAAAATCGACTATGTCAGCATCCTAAAAAAATTTGGCAAGGGGAGGTGTACACAGAAGTGATTTTTTGTTTTATTCTAGCAATAATGGCATTTGCATAACGCTAATAGGGTGGGTGGGGTAATATAAAACTAAATATCATAATATGCAGCATGAGAAGCAGGTAAAATGACTATGTCAGCATCCTATTGGCAAGGGGAAGTGTACACAGAAGTGATTTTTTGTTTTTTTTTCCAGCAATAATGACATTTACATAATTATAGTAGGGTGGGTGGGGTAATATGAAATAAATATATAATCATCCATAGAAAAGTTGGCCAGATACATGTATGAGTGCTTACATACTAAGAATGTGTTATCATATTACCTTGGATGTAGATCGGTCTGGATTTTTGAAACACGGCAATGTGCTCAGCTCGCTCTCTCTTCATAGTTGTTTGTTTGGAAAGTTCCCGCAAAAATTAAAAACTTGTTGTTGTTGTAGATAAACAAAATCCCTCCGCTGACTTTTCGGCACCCTTCTTTTAGTGACACATACCTTGTTTCTCGGGGTCATTATCACCAAAAATACCGTGTAATACTCAATATTGGCATAAATATTCAAGCAAATCATGCATTTTCCCCATTTTGAAAAAATAGGTCAAGGAGATCTCCAATTGCTAATATAGCCCCACTAATGGATTCCTCGTCCTGAAATTAGTCAGAAATGATGCGTTATTTATGTCTCTAGACCCATTAGTTGCAAAGTTAAATTATACACTAATTCAAAATGGCCGCCGGCGGCCATCTTGAATTTCTCATTCGTTGCCGGGGTACCAAATGTCTACCCAAGTTTTTTTGACATGGTACATGGTCTAGTTCACGAATCCAGTGTCAAACAGAGGGCACATAAAAATCCTACGGGAAGTTCCACAGCCTATGCATTATATAGCGATTGTGACCAGCGTTGCTATATAACTATGTATGACGATTGTAACCGGCGTTGCTATATAGCTAAGTATGTTGATTGTGACCGGCGTTGCTATTTAGCTATGTATGGCAATTGAGTCCAGCGTTGCTATATAGCTATGTATGACGGTTGTGACCGGCGTTGCTATATAGCTATGTATGGCGATTGTGACCAGCGTCGCTACACAGCTATTTTTGGCGATTGTGACCGGCGTTGCTATATACCTATGTATGACGATTGTGACCAGCGTTGCTATATAAGTATGCATAGCGATAGTGACCGGCGTTGCTATATAACTATGTATGACGATTGTGACCGGAGTTGCTATATACATGTAGCTATGTATGGCGATTGTGACAATCGTCGGTTCTTGCTTTCTCAACGCATGCAAACTATTTAGCAAACTGTGCCATCTTTATCGCTTAAAATCGGGTCAGATCATCAGTCGTAAGATTGCCCCAAAATTAGCATCGACAATCAGTTATACGGACAAACATATAGACTAATCGTCTTATATAACTTCTATTCTCACGTTGAAATCATAATGTTATCGCGTGTAAACCAGTGTAAACAGCATTGTGTATTTCTGCAGAAAAATCAGTCACCCTTCGTTTCTTGGAAAACACCGTATTCATAGAATATATTGTATTTATAGAACAATGACGTAATTGGGAGCACTCGATTAAGCCCCCCCCCACCCCCCCCCCCCCCCCCCCCCCCCCCCCCCCCCCCGCATGACTTGTGTCGTTGTAAACAACTTCTGCACAGAGTTGGGAATGTGTTCAGCAAATGTTACTAAAATGTTTACCATGCCGACATATTCTTCACACTGGCATGGAAAAAGCATGCACCTGCATGACTTAGATACATTCGTTGCAAAATCGGATCAAAGGAATGCGCTTAATTAACAGGTATTTTCATTTGTCCGATAAACTGATTGTCCGGATAATTGGTATGGTTAGTACCGTCGAATATAAAATATATTCGGCTGAAACCGAATATATTTTATATTCTACGGCACTAATCATATATTTAATTTATACCGCATACTAAACGTAATTGCTTGAAAGTGCGTGACGTCATGTTTTGACGTCATTCCCTCGCCATGCGTCACAAATCCAGTGACGTGATTCAAAGCAAAATGGCGGCGTCCACGCTAGGTAGATTCGGTATTGTATCAGATTAAATCTCCGATTTATTTACAATGCGCTTCAATATTGGCTCGAGTTAGACTACACAGTTGTCATAATAAGCATTGCAATCATAATGGACATGTCCGTTGGTTACGTCGCAAATACTGTTACTGTAAACATGGACAAAATTCAGCTGCACCGACAGCGACTTCGATTTTAAAAGTCGCCGTCATCTTGAATTTGCTGTTGAGACTGACTAATATTAGACTACTTCAGGTATAACATATTAGGTTACTTCAGATATAAACGGCATTTATTCAACCCCCTGTATTATGCTTTTCAAATAGTCATGGTCGTGAAAATAAGTGTAGTGTGTCGTCTTATTTTCATGTTAATTTCAACTAAAAATAGTTTCTTCCATTAATCATGTTGATATTCGATCAAACGTTTTGTTATCCGTGTCCGGATCCGGATCCTGTAATGCTAGACGATATTATTCATACAAAAACGTGATCCAACTTATTTATCACATCCTCATGCAGTTTCATATCTTTTTTTGCTGTCCATAATGCAAATTTTCTATTTATATTATCACAATACACACTCATGATTGTATTTGATCAAAATCCGAGGATTTTACTTGATATGTATACTATAATAGACTGTGATACACAGGGGAGATACTTCATAAATTAAATGAGTTAAATACCATTAACCACACGTTGTGCATGCGTCAATCGACCAAGAATTTGATATTCCGAAGATTCATGTGGATACGATATTAGATTTTTAAAAGTTTGTCCATACTGCTATTTTCATTGACAATGCTGCTACAACCTTTGACGATTAACACGTAACCCCCTAAGTAACTGAAATTAACTGTTTCGTGTTAAGTTTGAGACTTCCATTATGCAGAAAAGGGGGTCATTTTGCACACACAAAAAATATCCTCAAGTGGTGCAGATCACTTTCCATGATACTAATGTCTCCAACATATGTTGCCTTGAAATATCACCCCACCGTATCTATTTCTTATATTAACTTGACTCACACGTCAGTGTGCATTCTGATTTAAGCTTTTCATATTCAGACAACAGAAATGTCGAATGTTCACGACATCGCCCCGCTTACAGCTGTATGGACCACCTGCTGAAAAAAACGGACCTTATACTATCTGCAATAAATGTAAGATCGGTGACCCATATCCTGTCGGTAATCGAGAAAGGATTCCCTAGTGACTGAATGGCGGACATCCTATGTTCTGATCAGACGGTGCATATGCACAGATGAGACATCGTAACATCCATGGCTTTGTTGTTTTTGCAGGTAAAGGTTGCGCTAAATGTTAATTGTATGCATTACATGTATATTACATGTAGAAAGAAAGAATTGAGCAATAAACTGAAAATTCGCGTCGAGTTAACCAGATCTGAAACATATAGTTGTGCGGGAAACCGAGCCCAGGCTATAACGGTCTACAAATATGCTGCCGACCATCTGTATGTAAATAAACAATGTTGCTTACACAGAGTTTTCACCTGTAAATGGTGGTCGATGGAAGTTAATGTGGACAGTTATCTGTCAACTGTGTCAAAGAAAATATTATATGTCAAAATAACGGAACATAAAAAACACATATCAATAACAGAAAAACATTTTTATATGTGATATCAGCAGCAAAATAATAACAAAAAATTACCCTTACGCCATTATTGTTAATAAAAACATTATATAAGATGTGCCAGTTTCGACTAAAAATCGTGGATTTCGATCGTACGACCGTTAGTACGACAGTTTAACGCTCATCCAATACATTCTCAGACAGGATCCATGACAAATCGAAAACTGTTTCGGTTTTTTCAAACACATACGCCCGAGTATAGATATATTCTGTTCGTTAGATAACTTTAACACAACGGAACAAACCTAACATACAAACCTAGTATGGTGATTGTGACCAGCGTTGCTATATAGCTGTGTATGACGAGTGTGACCGGCGTTGCTATATAGCTATGTATAGCGATTGTGACCAGCGTTGTTATATAGCTATGTATAGCGATTGTGACCGGCGTTGCTATATAGCTATGTATGGCGATTGTGACCAGCGTTGCTATATAGCTATGTATGACGATTGTGACCAGCGTTTGCTATATAGCTGTGTATGACGATTGTGACCGACGTTGCTATATAGCTATGTATAGCGATTGTGACCAGCGTTGCTATATAGCTATGTATGGTGATTGTGACCAGCGTTGCTATATAGCTGTGTATTACGAGTGTGACCGGCGTTGCTATATAGCTATGTATAGCGATTGTGACCAGCGTTGTTATATAGCTATGTATAGCGATTGTGACCGGCGTTGCTATATAGCTATGTATGGCGATTGTGACCAGCGTTGCTATATAGCTATGTATGGCGATTGTGACCAGCATTGCTATATAGCTATGTATGACGATTGTGACCAGCGTTGCTATATAGCTGTGTATGACGATTGTGACCGGCGTTGCTATATAGCTAGGTATGGCGATTCTGACCAGCGTTGCTATTGGTACCGGCATTGCTATATAACTACGTATAGCGATTGTGACCGGCGTTGCTATATAGCTGTGTATGACGATTGTGACCGGCGTTGCTATATAGCTATGTATGACGATTGTGACCGGCGTTGCTATATAGCTATGTATAGCGATTGTGACCAGCGTTGCTATATAGCCATGTATGGCGATTGTGACAAGCGTTGCTCTATAGCTATACATGACGATTTTGACCGGCGTTGCTATATAGCAATGTATGGCGATTGAAACCGGCGTTTCTACATAGCTATGTCTGACGATTGTGACCAGCGTTGCTATATAACTATGCATAGCGATAGTGACCGGCGTTGCTATATAACTATGTATGGCGATTGTGACCGGCATTGCTATATAACTATATATAGCGTTTGTGACCAGCGTTGGTATATAACTATGTATGCCGATTGTGACCAAAGTTGCTATATAGCTATGTATGGGGATTGTGACCAGCGTTGCTATATAGCTATGTATGGCGATTGTGACCAGCGTTTGCTATATAGCTGTGTATGACGATTGTGACCGGCGTTGCTATATAGCTATGTATAGCGATTGTGACCAGCGTTGTTATATAGCTATGTATAGCGATTGTGACCGGCGTTGCTATATAGCTATGTATGGCGATTGTGACCAGCGTTGCTATATAGCTATGTATGGCGATTGTGACCAGCGTTGCTATATAGCTATGTATGACGATTGTGGCCAGCGTTGCTATATAGCTGTGTTTGACGATTGTGACCGGCGTTGCTATATAGCTATGTATGGCGATTGTGACCAGAGTTGTTATATAGCTATTATAGTGATTGTGACTAGCGTTGCTATATAGCTATGTATAGCGATTGTGACCAGCGTTGCTATATAGCTATGTATAGCGATTGTGAACAGCGTTGCTATATAACTATGTATAGCGATTGTGACCAGCGTTGCTATATAGCTATGTATGACAATTGTGACCAGCGTTGCTATATAGCTATGTATAGCGATTGTGACCAGCGTTGCTATATAGCTATGTATGACGATTGTGACCGGCATTGCTATATAAGCTATGTATGACGATTGTGGCCAGCGTTGCTATATAGCTGTGTATGACGATTGTGACCGACGTTGCTATATAGCTATGTATAGCGATTGTGACCAGCGTTGCTATATAGCTATGTATAGCGATTGTGAACAGCGTTGCTATATAACTATGTATAGCGATTGTGACCAGCGTTGCTATATAGCTATGTATGGCGATCGTGAACGGCGTTGCTATATAGCTATGTATGGCAATTGTGACCGGCGTTGCTATATAGCTATGTGTATGGCGATTGTGACCGGCGTTGATATATAGCTATGTATGGCGATTGTGACCGTCGTTGCTACATAGCTATGTATGGCGATTGTGACCGGCGTTGCTATATACCTATGTATGACGATTGTGACCAGCGTTGCTATATAACTATGCATAGCGATAGTGACCGGCGTTGCTATATAACTATGTATGGCGATTGTGACCTGCATTGCTATATAACTATCTATAGCGATTGTGATCGGCGTTGCTATATAACTATGTATGCCGATTGTGACCGGCGTTGCTATATAGCTATGTATGGCGATTGTGACCAGCGTTGATATATAGCTATGTATAGCGATTGTGACCAGCGTTGTTATATAGCTATGTATAGCGATTGTGACCGGCGTTGCTATATAGCTATGTATGACGATTGTGACCAGCGTTGCTATATAGCTATGTATGGCGATTGTGATCAGCATTGCTATATAGCTGTGTATGACGATTGTGACCGGCGTTACTATATAGCTATGCATAGCGATTGTGACCAGCGTTGTTATATAGCTATGTATAGCGATTGTGACCGGCGTTGCTATATAGCTATGTATGGCGATTGTGACCAGCGTTGCTATATAGCTATTTATAGCGTTTGTGCTCTACGTAGTTGATAGCTATTTTATAAAGCTTGTGATCAGCGTAGATCTTTTGGCGTTTGCAATCACAGTTACCTATTCATGTCGCTTGTGCCCATCCTATGTATATAGCTGTGTTATGTCGTTCGTTACATGTGTACTGGTTTTTGGCGTTTGTGACCTGCGTAGCTATATCATGTTTGCGATCACCGTTATTTATAGCGTTTGCGAACACTGTACTACATGTATATGTATATGCCGTTTGAGACCAGCACATGTACATGTATGTGGCTTTTGCGATCACAGTAGTCTATATATGCGACCATAGTACTATATGACGTTTGAGACCAGCATATCTATATGGCGTTTGAGACCAGCATATATATATATATATATGATGAACAATTAACTTGGTTATTGTAATGTGTCTAATCCCATACAGCTACTGAAGTTTCAATGAATGCTATCCCAATCTTATTTACATGTATTTTGCACATCAATTATACCATGCGGCTGTGTCTGGAGAGTCATTGGAGTTATGACCAGTGTAGCTCACCATCCATGAATACAACACACGTGTAGCCTAGTAACAATCTATATTGCTTGTTAGAAGCACGGCGGGTGTTTCAGTGATGGAATGTCGAACAGTGCAGATCCTGATCAGACTGTGCGGACGCACAGTCTGATCTGGATCTACACTGGTTGCAAAATCAATACGCCCATTTCTCCAGCCACATATTGATAGACTTACTGGTTTAGTATCGATTGACAATTCGGTTCAATAGAAGGTGAGAAATAAATACATGTATTTCACTATAGATGGTCAACAATCGGTGAGGTGTGACCAATTGTGTAATGTTTGACCGTTCCGAAAAAGAGGGGTGCGGATAAAAAATAAAACGTCATTTATTGATTTTTTACCTACAAAAACATAGACCAATTAAAAAACGAATAAAACACAAATGTAATGAATATTATTTAAAAAAAAAACGTTTCTGTCAGATAGGAGGCCCGAATTCGCAACCTGCCGGTTAACGCCTCGCGTGTTATTATACTGTATCTCCGCCTAAACTTGGACTCGCACGTCCTGTGGCGATCTTTGAACATTCAGACTTTATTGTCCATCTACAGAGACCCCGAGTTGGGTTTTCACTGTGAATGTATATACATGTACAGCTGTTTATTTGACACTCAATACCATACATGGAAGATGTACATTGTATTACAATAAAACATGTGCATTGTTATGCTGAATGAGAATTATAAGAGACTATCAAATCATTGTTGTCTCTAATATATATATTTATACAATATTGCTATCATATGCATATACCTTAAAATATTAGAGGAACGTCGATGGCGCGTGATCCCTATATACCGACTTGTTTCCAAAAAGTCCTAAGGGTGGTCGAATAAAAAATCGACATTCGCTTTGCGCATTTGCATACCCTAAGGAAGCCACATACTAAATATAAAGTATCCAGCTATTATATTACGGTTTAAACGTTTTACTTCTTAAAAGAAACGTGACGGACGGACTTACGTACGGGCGGATAGCCGGACAAACGGACGGATATTTCTTTCCCTGAAAAACATGGTATAACTAGGATATTAACAACCATCAAGCCAATGAACTAGTTATTGTCACTGCGCTTATCCTGAGAACATACGCAGTTTTTATAATATTCCATAAAAATAATTTGGTTTTCAGACACAGGGTTTGAGGAATGTAAATCGGGAGGGCAGATTTTATTTTGAGATGTTCGACGACTCTGATATTGTTCAAGTTGCCAGATGCATATATGCATATGGCAACTTGAAAACAATCAGAGACGAACATCCCAAACAAGAAAATATCCGATAACCAACGTACATTTTCATGGCCTGTAGTTTTTGTATTATCATTATTTTTTTTTACAGGCTGGCTACGTTCAATAGGTAGGACACCATAAAGTCACCTTCAAATAGTGATATTATATTGGACCGATTTTCCAAATCTAACTTGTGGAACAGACAGTATAAAACTGAAGTAACATTATGTCAGAGACCGAATATCGAAGAGTGATATAATAAAGTCACCAGTATATGATACCTGGGTAGATATCAATCTAGCCACGTAATCGCAATAATGTATTTACAGTGGAACCTCTCTAACCGTGTCTGGTTTAGATAGGTTCCACTGTATTTCTTAGACACCATTGGTTTCGATATTCCCGTGGTCAATGACACATTTCGAACAAATGCTAGTCATTCACAGCTGGTCCGTTTTTGACAAAGTAGCTGCAGGATAATAATTATTACGTCGAAAACGGATATTGACTCCAATATCGGGCGAGATATCTTGGAAATCATGTAACTAAGTTAGGCTTTTAAAATCAGTCCGCACATTCTGAATCATTTTTTTATTATTTGTGTTGCTATGGCAACGTCGTGAACAATGCCACCTACACGGTGGGACTTAGTCACCTTCTTACACTGAACCCTTCAAATACTGTTTCCGGGTTAAAAATTACAATGAAAACATATTATTTCCAAAATTGATCGCGAAAGTTAATAGCGCACGTCGTCATACCGCGAATATGGCCAGATAAGAAAATCGCGAAATTTAATAGCAGCGAAATTTAGTTGGTTTACAGTACAAGGGAATGACATCAGTGCAGCCGGGTCTATCACCACCAAGAATAGATTAATTCCGCTAACAGCTTAATAATCGCCTTATCCCTACATCTGCCATCTGAAAAGGCAATAATTACCTCTGAAACGTATTTAGATGTCATAGACCAAGATGTATGATCACGTGGTTACAACAACGACAACAAGTACTGAAACTTCCAGAAGCCTTCCGATTCAAAGTACTTTTTTTTAGTTTGTATTATTATGTAATGGATTTTGATGAAATATGCCACATCCAACGCGTCTTGTTAAACTGCATTTGGTTGTCTCGGTACTTTGGTCCAAACTTCTGTCGTTTTTGCGAAGAATCGATTTCCGTGTCTACTGACAGGGAAATCGATTCTTCGCAAAAACGACATCATTATGTGCCGCACTCCCGGGACCACCAAATGCAACTCGTAAAGACCCGTTTGTTGCGTCATATTTCATCAAAATCCGTTTCCTATTAAGGAAAATATCAAATAATACTTACTTTGGAGTGGGTGCGCTTTCAACACTTTCAGCGATTTTGTTGTAGACGAGACGGAAAATGTTTGACGTTTGTATTTACACGAGTAACATATGACAAACAGTTCTAGCCTGTGTGTCAATATGGCAACTGCTGCTAATGATCTCAATTTCAAGATGGCGTCCAAGATGGCGGCCGATATTGGTAATCAGTATGAATAAATAAAACTGCTATTATTTTAGACATTAAAGGTACATGCCCACGCAGCAGGTTACACAGTACTACTACTTTTCATTTTCTGTCATGCCGTATATGAGCCATTTGTCTACCCACTAACGAGTTATTTTTAATTACGGCGCGTGTTAATTAGTGTTAAATCGCATTTTATATGCCGCGACCAGAAAGGGTATTTTCCGACCTCGTGCTATTTTTACCAACACGCGTCACGTGACACGGTCAATCATATCACATCTTTGACATGCGCAGTGAAGTATCGGAAGTTGAGAAGAAAAATCTCTGTTCGAGTCCAAATCTAAATCCTACGTAACTCTTTCCATTTGGCGATCTGGTCGCCAATATTAACCACTCTCTCTCTCTGTACTGCCTGTCCCTCAGACATTTCGCCTTTTTTTTGGCCGACGCCGTTTCATACAATTTCCGTCCTGGACGTTTCGACATGTTGATATTCTTGTTTACATATTGGGAAGCCTACTGGCGCGCGTAGTATACTGCGCATGCGCACCGCAAGCCGTGATGTGATTATCAAAATAGACTGTTACCGCCGCGCGTCTCTAACAGTAAATTGATAATTAATAAATGATTATATTTGTATAGCGGGCACTCGTAATTTTTAGAACTGGTGGAATAGTGACATAATTATACACTTATTTAATTCCTATAAAGAACATTGTGTGCCTACTGCGTGGGCATGTACCTTTAATGTAGTTAAGCTCAAAACATACTGAGCTATAATAAGCAAAAATAAAGTATTGTCGTAGAATCAAAGGTCAATGTAAAATTCAAGGTCAACGTTCAAAATCACCGTTTAAGTCGTTCATTTGAGAACGATTACTTCGCAAAAGGTTAGCAACCTCCAAATAGTTTTACTATATAATTTAACCGATTGCCATTCAATAAGGCCAGTCTCTCCTACTTTCACTATTCGTATGGATGCTGTGGGACCCACTTGTACATGACCTGCAACCAGTCTGTACTGGTTCTGCATGAACTAAACAATAGGTTCACTTACTCTTAAGAAAGAAAAATCCAACCTTGTCATATCCTCCAATATTGTTTACATTTTTTGGCCACGGAAACTCTGTTTACATCACGTGACCAACAGGTTCAGTATTGTCTTTTAAATGCTACAAATATGCTGAAAACTGGTGTTAAAAGCACCCCAAAATGTTCCTCAAGTGAAACTGGGTAGTAATGGGTCAAGATTTGCAAGCAAACGGTGTCTGTGACCTCAAAACACCCGCACTATTTTTTTATACCGGACTATACACCCTGGGCGATTTCGCACCATTTGGTATCCTCTAACCTAAAACTAGACGAATACACAGACAACTATCCCCAATGTGTATGATCACGTGGTACTAACAACAATAACAGGTACCGATTCAAAGTACGTATTTTTTTATTGTGTCCTTATTACGTAACGGATTTTGATGAAATATGGCGCATCAAACGCATCTTGTTAAGCTGCATTTGGTGGTCTCTGTATTTTCGCCAAAACTCCTGTCGTTTTTGAGAAGAATCGATTTCCGTGTCTCACGGAAATCGATTCTTCGCAAAAACGACATAAGTCTCAGTGGCGGATTCAGGGGGGGGGGGGTGGGGCGGGGCCCGAGCCCGGCCCCCCCCCCCCCCCCCCCCCCCCCCGTTTTACGAAATATTGAGCGTAGAATGCAGGAAATGGCTTCCTCAATTCAAAAGAATTCCGGGGGGGGGGCATGCCCCCGGAGGCCCCTAGCAAACTCCCTCGCACCGTTCAGTCGACGAACGAGCATACCTCGTTCAAGTTCCATGTGCCCCCCCCCCCCCCCCCCCCCCCCCCCTTGGTCAAATCCTGGATCCGTCATTGAGTCTGTGCCAAACTCCATAGACCACCAAATGCAGCTCATGAAGACGCGTTTGCTGCGCAATATTTCATCTAAATCCGTTGCATATTACTTACTTTGGAGTGGGCGAGGTTGTTGTTGTTGTAACCACGTGATTATGCACCTTGTATCCTATGTGAACTTGATATGTTATTCATGATGTCCTGTGACATGGCAGACCATAATGTTTGTTTCTGGTAAAATTTGTCAATGGGTTTTGATCATTAATAAAACTAATAAATCTAAAAATCTAAAAAAAAAAAATTTGTTAAAATAATAAAACATTTACCTGTCGCAAACGTTACATTGTGGAAATCGGCCCACAAATATTATTGTTAAAATATAAGTTCAGCTGAAATGTTAAATAAAATCACATAGATGTGTAGGAAATATTGTTCGCAATAAAATCAACATTTGACGAAATTTATGAAATTTTGAGACGGTATTATTTTTATTAAATGAAGAAGGGGGTTACACTCTTGCAAATTAGTTGTACGGGTTTCGCTGTGAGAACCTACTATTTTATTCATACAGATCCAGTGCAGACAGGTTGCATGTCATGTAAAAGGAGGTCCAACGTCATCCGTACGAATGGTGAAAGTATGAGACTGGCCTTATTGGTTAGGATTCGGTTAAATTATATAGTACAACTATTTGGTGTTTTCTAACCTAAAGCTGAGTGGCATCACTTCAGAAAACCGGTGTATTTTCCGACGTGAAACATTTTTCCCCGGCGCGGAGTGCAACTAGACACCCCCCCCCCCACCCCACGTTCCCCAAATACTGGATACGCCCATGTAAAAGTTCCACATAATTCCTCGTATAGTCTTTAACTCCAATTTACTCAAGAGTTACCGTTCGCAACTAGGGGGTTGTCCTATTTATGAGCTCTTTGAAATACACTTTCCTGTGTTTTACGGCATTTAAATTCAGACTCCAACTTGTGATAAACTGGGATCTATGTAAACTCCGTGGCTGAACGTGGGGGGGGTGCAAACCCGGACCCCCTCCCCCCCCCCCCCCCCGCCTCCCCACCTTCCTTCCAGATTCGCCCCTGTACAGGAGAACCTCTCTAAACCTAAAAATTATTTGCATCCATGTGTGGGCAATTGTTATGGGTTCAGTTATTTATCTAAATAACCGGACACCATGGGAGACACCAGCGATGGAAGCAAAACCAAAATATGTATAGAGTTTACCAATGCGTGTTGTTTTTCCGTGTATATATATATATTCACTTTCCACTAGTTACCGAATATGCGTTCGTCACAGACATACTCACGGAAAAACAACACGCATTGGTAAACTCTATAATTATTTCTATATATATTTTCTAGAGAGATATATATTATAATCTAGAGAGATATATATTATATATATCTATTACACTCTATTTTCATGGGTTTCGCTGTGAGAGAAAACCCGTAATCAACTCCTTACAAATAATACACCGTGAGAAGAACACCCGTAATTGCGCGCCTGTTTTCTTGAAAACCACGAGCTACCATGTAAAATGTTTACTTTTTATTACAGTCAAAATAAAGTTATTTGAAAAACTTAGAAAGGGTTTCGACTAATCTAGAATGTTAATGTGATTGAATAAAAATTCAATTTCAAAAAGATTACATGACGTCACATTTTACGTCACACAACGTAACGTCAAAACGCGGGAAAACACGCAATTGTATCACTATTCATGCACACATCACAATTCATTGATTATAATCTAAAAAATAGACTAAATGTGCATATATATCCGCCGTTGAAGTGTAATAAATATGATATTCCATCGTACATGTTTAAATAGCGGGAAATAATACACTCGTGTCCGTCGGCTTCCGTGCAAGCGACTCGTTCGCTACGCTCACTCGTTGCTTGCGCGGAAGCCGACGCACACTCGTGTATTATTTCCCGCTATTCAAAATGTACAATGGAATATCCTCTATATAATTGAATTTGATCACCTTTCAAGTTGCTTTTAACGCATTGATGACTTGAATGGGCCTCACATAAGACGTAATTCGTCACTCGATAATGATTCCCCAGTGTATGAATCAACATCGCAACATATTCAAGGTGCATGATCACGTGGTTACAACAACAACAACACTTACTGAAACTGCCAGAACCGCCTCCGATTCAAAGTTCATATATGTATTATGTTACAGTTTTCTTATTATGTAACGGATGTTAATGAAATATTGCGCATCAAACGCGTCTTGTTACGCTGCATTTGGTGGCTTCGGTACTTTGGCCCCAACCTTCTGTCGTTTTTGTGAAGAATCGATTTCCGTGTTTACTGTCAATACTGACGGGGAAATCGTTTCTTCGCAAAAACGACATAAGATGTGCCGCAGTCCCGAGACCACCAAATGCAGGTCATGAAGATGCGTTTGCTGCGCCATATTTCATCAAAATCCGTTAATAAAACTATCAAATCATATTTATTTTGGAGTGGGCGCGCTTGCAACACTTTAAGACATTAGGGTTGTGATAACCACGTGATCATGCACCTTTATAGTGTGTATCTATTTACCCCATCTGTTTCAATAGCCTTAACCCTTACTGTGCTGAATTAAATTGTGTCGTCTGCTGGTTACTTTATATTTTTAATTTTCTCATCAAGATCATGTTTTGACTATACCACTACACATTGAGTTGCCATCTGAGCCATCTTGGACATGACAAGTATCGGTCAGTTTCACCTATTGTGAGCGTTAGACACTAGACTAAGTGCGGTCCCTTAACTTGAAAAAAGTGGATTATCTATACACGCCGGCCAAAAGTGCCATTTTTTTGTGGGACGTAGCTAAGATCATACCGATTCTTTAAATAAGTGGCTCCAAAAACAAAGACAACCGAAACACGCTTAAAATGCAGGAATCTAAGATGGCCGCCAAATATTGATTGTATGGCCTATGATTGTACTCAATTGATATGTTTGAGTACTTTAGCCCCCAGGAATGCGATTGTTGGATGCAACAATGTATTTGAGTAACATCAAAATATAACTGAATCATTTTACTAATTTGTATAAATCCAAGATGGCCAACGAAGTTCATTATTTTGCCATACATTTGCTTTCTGAAGGCTATATACATTCATTTCTGATTTGGTTTAATCAATAGTAAATGACAATGTGGGTACTGTTGCAAGGTAACTGGAGACTTACCTCATTTAAACCAATTTGAAATACCCACTATATGTCGATATGTATATATAACTCTTTGTCATACCGCAGATAAGTTTCTCGGCTTTTGATTGGCTAGCTTGCCTGGTCATATATATTATATGACCTGCAATATATATGACCTGTCAAGGCCGTTGGACATACAGGAATTGCGATTCCCCTCCGGCGCCTCGCGTCCAATGAAGACACATTTTTCAAGCTTTACCGATTGCGAATTGTATTCCTCACTAAACACAATAAAACCCCGAATTGATCAATACAAGTAACAAATTGTACGCTCAAAACCAGTCTTTATTGTTTATTTTTCTATAAATATTCTTCGCTCATCAAAATATGAGCGAAAAATTCCACAAACTGTCCCGTTTAGTGTTTTCAAATCTCAACACAATTGGCTTCGTGACACGGCTATATTTAGGTCATAAACTATGGGTTCCACGCATGAAACGCGGCGTAGCAATGACAGCGAATATTTGAGAACCAGTCGCATTCTTCTAGAGGCGCCAAAGGGAGAGCAGATCGATAGAGCAGTGTAATATAAATTAAATTACACGATATAAAAAAACTGTCATAAAGTCGTTTTCGATGGATTTCTTACTCCATATTTAGTTTGTTTTCGTTTAATAAAAAAACGAAATGTTCATTTACGCCTTTATATTAAGACTGACGGTAGAAAATCGAATCTTGGATTATTTTTCTTCCTGAAAAAAAAAACGCAAAGATCAAAAGAAGAGATATTGTTTATACGGCCAAATAACGGATCTGCGGTATGACCAATACGTTATTGTGATTCTACACAGGCTATATGGTGTATTGCCCGTCTGGAGGTGTGTACATACCTCCAGACGGGCAATATTACACCATATAGCCTGTATAGAATCACAATAACTAATAATTACACAACTGTATTGTTCAAGCCTTGTTTTATGCAAATACATGTATATACACAATTTTAGATATAAATTGTAATATCCCATTTTTTGTTTACCCATAATTACATGGTGGTGCTGAAAAGTAATCGCGGGATTTCATAAATAGCAACAACAACAACAACAATTAGGTCTAGCTCTAACAACCAACAGATTTCGTCTAAAGAATGAAATACTTGAATACTTTTGTAACAATGGTATTCAAGAACATACAGATGGAAAGCGGTCAGTGTTAGTATTCCCTGAAGGCATACAACAAATGTTAAAGGATGCACTAACTGTAAGAGATTGCAAATCTGAGGCATTAGAAATGAATGAAGTTGCAAAAACTATCCGCAGAGACATCTTTGATTCTGATGAACAGTTTCAGTTTTCGGGTGATTTTCCTCCTGACTGTCAATCTACAACAGTTTCAGTGCCCTTGTGTCAATGATAGTAAATGGACCAACTATGAAAGACAAACAGCCCAAGTTATCACAAGCCTGTTTGACTATATCACAATTGATGCTCTTCAACACAATGAAAACAATGCCAGAAAAAAACACTAACACACGGCATACCGTTGAACGAGAGTCACCTCTTGTCGTATATCTTGGGTTGAACATTCACTTGCTAACAAGAAGCAAAAATCTAATTAAATTAATGGATGTTTGCATTTCGTATGCACGCGTGCAGCAGCTGGAAAGTAACGTCACAATAAGCATGTGCAGACGTTTTGCTGCTACCGGTGTAGTTTGCCCGTCACAGCTGAGATCTGGACTATTTGTAGTTGGTGCTATGGACAATATTGACCACAATCCGTCATCCACAACGGCCCACTCATCGTTCCATAGCACTGTCATCAGTATCATACAGTTTACAACAGAACATAATATTGGTAAACCCCAAGACCCATTTCCGTTATTCGACATAGGTGAATTAAACAGAGCAATGACACTTGAAGATGTCTGGTTACAGAATGCAAGTGAACTTTTGACAAGAGACACACTAACTAATGAAGCAATTGTGTGGGCTGCCTTTCATGCTAAAAACGTATCTACCATGTTAGACCCAGCAGCTATAATGACTTTACTGCCTCTCTCCATGGAAAAGGCTGACACACCAGCAATGGTCAAACATGGCATGAATGTAATCAGATCTGTCATTGCCTTTCTACATCCTGGTTAGGTCCATGTCATGGCATGTGACTGCCCCATTATGAGTGTCCGCTATGCAGATATAATCATGTATTAACATTTAAATTACTAATAGAAACGCGAGGTTGTATCATGCTATTTTGATATGCAAATGAGGCAGGATATTTTTTAATTATTTATATCAATTAAATGCGTTACCTGAATAAATATTTTATCGGCAAATTATAAAGTATGATCATTTCACATCCAAAAAGAAATAAATAGAACGAATAAATAGTAGTTTCCAGTAATCTTTTAAGGAAACACGGTTATCGCCCCTGATAGCAGTGGCACTAATTGCCAATGCTATCAGGGGCGATAACCGTGTTTCCTTGATATAAAAAGTATTAACACGTCCTGTAATGGTAAATGAATGTTTATTTTGCCCGAAAAAATATATCTAATGAATGGACGAAATAAATAGTTCTCCTTTTAATATATTACAAACTGGGATGTGGGATTCCAGGTTTAAGGGTTAATCTTACTCGGATTCACGACAGGGGCTGAGTTTTCTCGAAATAACTTCTGAGTGGCATATTTTCTATGCAAGCAATTACAATTAATAATGTAACAACTTAAGACTTCAGTAGTATGTTACCATAGCAGCAGAGAGAGAGTAGGCACTATGTTAGTTCAGTACGTTGTTGTCTGTCATCTTATACTGCTGATTACCTTTCTGTAGTCCTCTTCATTTGTGACTGTGGCTGAGAGAAATGGGGCGTATGAGATGTGTGACCAGTGTAGCTCCTGATCACTGAATAGTACACTCTTCTAGCCTGATAACCTTCCATGTACATTTATTTATGGAATGGCGAACAGTGCCGATCCTAAAATATAGTATAAAAAACCTGCAGGGCGTTGACGTTCATGCCTAGCTATATTTTTTATTGAGAGACAATTCTACAATATAACACAAAATGACACAAAAATATTATCATAAACTTACAAACTTACCTAATAACGTGTGTATACACAATTCCTAGGTCACTCTCCGCGAAGTAGAACGCAAACAAAGAACGCTTCACATTTGGCAAGACCACTCCGTCAGAACGCTTATGTAATGCAGTGCAATGAAATGTAATTAGAGTTATGTACTCAGTACTAGACGGGAAACTACGAAGCCCCGCAAGGGACGTAGACTCTTTTTTTGTTCCCACGAGATAACAATTGGTTCCCACGAAATATTAATTCGTTCCCTCAATTTAAGAATTCGTTGCCACGAATTAACAATTCGTTCTCTCAATTTAACAATACGTTCCCACGAAATAACAATTCGTTCCTACTGAAACGAATAGTTAATTCGTGGGAACTAATTGTTATATCGTGGGAACGAATTGTTAATTCGAGGGAACCAATTATTAAATTGAGAAAACGAATTGTAATTTCGTGGGAACGAATTGCTAATTCGAGGGAACGAATTGTTAAATCGAAGGAACAAATTGTTAAATTGAGGGAACGAATTATTTCGTGGGAACGAATTAATAACCAGATGGCCGCGGCCCGCATGTCGATCCCGCCGAGGCATTTGCTGGTCTCAGAGGGTATTTATTTGAAGTTTGAATTAAGGGTTGTGGAGATATAAGGTATGTACAAGCTTTAACGCAAATTTCAAAGTCATTTGACCTTGACCTTGGGCATGTGGACCACATGGGCAGGCAATAGAATGAAAATATGGATGATGAATAAGAAGTATTGGATGTTTGAAGTAAATATGTTATGGAAATATAAGGTATGTACAAACTGTAATACAAATTTCAAAGTAATTTTATCTTGGGTATGTGGACCACATGGGCAGGCTATGGAACGAAAATATGGATGATGAAAAGGAAGTACATGTATTGGAAGTTGGAAGTAAATTGGAGTAACAATTGTGGAGATATAAGGTATGTAAAAACTGTAACGCTGATTTTATAATAATCCAAACTTCATTTGCCTTGACCTTGGGGCACAGGGGGCGCATGAGTGGGACACAGTATGAATTTATGGATGATGCCCAATAAGCATACGAAGTTTCAAGCAAATCTGACTTATGGTTACATAGATAGTAGGTATCTGAAAACTTTAACGCAAATTTTGACAAAAATGTAACGCAAACTAAGTCATTTGACTTTGTCCTTGGGCACAGGGGCCGCATGAGTGGGACATACAATGAATATATGGATGATGACTAATAAGCATATGAAGTTTCAAGTCAATGTGACTTAGGACTGCATAGATATAAGGTATTGAAAAACTTTAACGCAGATTTTTCGGACGCACGCACGGACGCACGGACACCCGGACGTCATTGTGATCACAATGCCTTGCTTTCCGCAAGCGGGCTCGACAAAAACCAGATGGCAGCGGCCCGCATGTCGAGCCAGGCATTTGATGGTCTCGGAGTGTATTTATTTGAAGTTTGAATTAAGGGTTGTGGAGATATAAGATGTAAAAGCTTTAACGCAAATTTTAAATTCATTTGACCTTGCTATTGGGCATGTGGGCCACATGGGCAGGCTATTGAATGAAAATATGGATGATGAAAAGGAAGTATTGGAAGTTGGAAGTAAATTGAAATAACAATTGTGGAGATATAAGGTATGTAAAAATGTTAACGCAGATTTTATAATAACGCAAACTTCTAAGTCATTTGGCCTTGACCTTGGGGCACCAGGGCCGCATGAGTGGGACACAGAATGAATATATGGATGATGCCCAATAAGCATACAAAGTTGCAAGCAAATCTGACTTACAGTTACAGAGATAGTAGGTATGTGAAAACTTTAACGCACATTTTGACAGAAACTTTAAAGCAAACTTCTAAGTCATTTGACCTTGACATAGGGGCACAGGGGACGCATGAGTTGGACACAGAATGAATATTTGTATGATGACCAATAAGCATATAAAGTTTCAAGCAAATCCGACTTACGGTTACAGAGATAGTAGGTATCTGAAAACTATAACGCAATGTTCAACAAATATTTAACGCATTTGACATTGACCTTGGGCACAGGGGCCGCATGAGTGGGACACAGAATGAATATATGGATCATGACTAATAAGCATATGAAGTTTCAAGTCACGCACCCCAACCCGGACGTCATTGTGATCACTATGTCTCGCTTCCCGCAAGCGGGCTCAACAAAAAATCATTTTACTATATATACTATACTATACTATACATCGCTTACAGCGCGGGTGTCCGCATGTACGGATTATCTCCTCGTGCTCTAAGCAATGTATGTTGAATCAGACTGCGCGTATGGACGGGCGGGCTGATCTGAGACTACGTATTTTATAACGGTCGTATTGACTATTTTGTCAGCCTGTGACCTGTCTATCCTGGCATCTTCTTAGAGGCAGATGAAATTCGTCTGTATCTCTTTATTGTACTTTCCACAAATTGTTAGTCGATTGTTCAGAAAATGTACATTACATGCACTTGTCGATTACGAATTTGAAACATACATACTATCCAAGGAATTGCGTTTTAAATTCCAGTTCACTGATTGAATTTGCAATTATTATCCACAGGCACTTTGTGGTATCAACGACAAAATGCTCTTTAAATCATACCGAATTTTACTCCGATATTACATATCTAGAAGGTAGGACTCTCACCATGTGGTACTAGTAATTGTAATGCGCATGAAAGACCGGGAACAACAGGGTCCCGGGGCCCGTTTCACTAAACTTCGTAGGACTAAAATATTCGTAAGTGCAAAATTATGATAGTCTGTAAATTTCACATTAACAATGTTTTCTTGTAAATAATTATTGGATTTACATTTATTGAGCATAGGCTGCATATGCAGCCTATGCTCAATAAATGTAAATCCATAAATTGACATTTACAGACGATCTTAAATTTGAACTTACGAACATTTTAGTCGTAAAAAGTTTAGTGAAACGGGCACCCGGTCTGTAAACCTGTAAACATTCACTCAGCTATATACACGGGTGGGAAACCACCAGACCTTCCCAATATTGTGTATGTGGAAAGCTGTCCGGTGGCAACTTCCGTGAACGTCCGGTGGCCCAAAAACTTTGTAAACAAGGTGAGTACGAGTGACATTTTTATATTTATTTCATACACGTGGGCCCTTTCTCGAAAATCGGGCTCTGTTCTGCAGTAGATATATATGTCTTCTTTGTGTACAAAGTGATTTTGGCACGTATTTATGTAATTTGTAGAAGTTGGAACTGTTCTACGATGGTAGGTCGGTCCGAGTTGCACGTGGTGTTTCATATTTGAACTAGGTTTGAGATTCTGTTTATCACATGACTTTTCCCTCCAAAGAGCAGCCAGCGTGGAGATATACAATACGTTTCAGTGAGCAGACGCCATTGACTATTTTCGCATCTAGATAAAAATATCCACAGAGAAAAATAGTTCCAATCCCAGCAAGAAAAGTAGTATACATATGCCCATATAATAAATCCTGTTGTTTGTAGACACTTCATATTACCAAAGAGGAGCACATTCGAACAATTGCAGTAATGTTAACGAGTTACTAACGCTTCTAGTGACGTTTGGTATGTTGGTGACCATATTGGAAAACAAAATGGCCGACTCAGGTACGTTAAAACATTCATTATACATGTATTTGGATTATTTGGTTCAGTAAACACATCTATACACACACACAAAAGTATAGCTATCTATATTTTAATTAACATATGCCACTTTAAGAATTTCGAGTGGCCATCATACATCAAATTAACCCGAATATTCTGTCTGTAACGCAGTGCGATTTCAGTTGGATTTACATTTATTGAGCATAGGCTGCATATGCAGCCTATGCTCAATAAATGTAAATCCAATTTAAATCGCCCTGCGTTACAGAGAGAATATTAAGATCAAATTTGCATTTGATCAGTTTTCAAATGCATACATTTATGTCATATCACACGTGTACCGAACTTCGTACTTGTACCACAAAATGCAAAATCCTGACAAATTAAGTAAGGACCTTAAATAAATGGACTAAAAGTACAAGAATTCCGCCATGGAAGCGACCGTAACATGATCATGGGCATATGCTAAAGTAAGCATCACAAATCCGTCAGAGAAGTACATGCTGAAAACACGGAAACGTTCAAGGTAGAAGAAACTTTTTGACGTAAAAATATGGCTAAGTGTTTCCACAACCATATGAAAGTCGAAAGGTCAAGGTCATATTAATGGCGGAATCCGTGCATCAAGTGTGCAAATATTGAAGCAATCCACCAAGTGATATTACTGTTATACGATGATGAAGAAACTTGTACAAACTGTTTGACGCAAAAAATGGCTAAGTGTTTCCGTAAAATGTGAAGGAACAAACGGGTGTTCTCTTCACTGTGTATTATTTGTAAGGAATTGATTACAGGTTTTCTCTCACATGGGAACCCGTACAAATAATTTGCAAGAGTGTAATAAATGGTTTTATTCCTTAAGTAAACGCAACTGTCCATGGCGTTAATATATATATTTACATTGCATTTTCGGATAGTTTCAAAAATGTAAATAACCAAATACGGCGTTAAAATTAGTAATCATATTGTTGTACGTGACTTTGTCGCAATCCATAGAACAGCGACGTTGCCGGTCAATAGCGTGACGTCAAACAAAATTTAACGAATCAACAACGTCGCGCGACATCATGCGGGCCCATGTTATGTAAACGCAATACGTTGAATGGGCGTTTCCAATATGAATTTATGGACAGTGTAAAATTAATGTTGTATGAAGAATGAATTCAAACCAATGACGAACAGGTCACTCTGTATTTGACTTTTGGGTTGCAGAACAACCATCCCTTTTGTTTTAGTAGTATAGCACAGCCCCTTACTGTTCACCCACCCCTAGCGTACCCATGGTTACGCTAGGGGTGGGTGAACAGTAGTGCGTTATACAGTGCGTTTATATGTATACATACAGAGATTGCGTACTTACGTACTTATAGTATAACACAGCCCCCTATTGTTCACCCACTCCTAGCGTACCCATGGTTACGCTAGGGGTGGGTGAACAGTAGGGCGTTATACAGTGCGTTTATACGTATAATTACATAGATTGCGTACTTACGTACTTATAGTATAACACAGCCCCCTATTGTTCACCCACCCCTAGCGTAACCATGGTTACGCTAGGGGTTGGTGAACAGTAGGGCGTTATACAGTGCGTTTATATGTATACATACATAGATTGCGTACTTACGTACTTATAGTATAACACAGCCCCCAATTGTTCACCCACCCCTAGCGTAACCATGGTTACGCTAGGGGTTGGTGAACAGTAGGGCGTTATACAGTGCGTTTATACGTATAATTACATAGATTGCGTACTTACGTACTTATTGCAGTCCAGAGTTTACGTAGTTATTAGTGTTACCCCTCATTAAGGTCAATAGAGTCACGCCGATTGCGTCATAGAATTATTGCACCTGAGGTCCATTTCATTAAACTTCGTACGAACAAATATTCGTACGAGTATTTGTATAAATTCACTTCACTTATTAATGTGGTTCATTAATGCTACAATCTCCCACCTACATGTCGGGGTCGTTAAACCTGAACAAATCCACCAAATATTTCAAAACAAAATCGGCAACTAATGCGAACTTTCTTTTGCACTTACGAACTTCTTAGTCGTACGAAGTTCAGTGAAATGGACCCTGATATCTGAGTATGAAGTAAACAGGCGCGGGTTTAAATTATTGGTGGAAACACGGCATGTGAGCTACGTGTCCAAGAGGCAATGGTTAGAGTAAATTAATGTTGACGTCACAAACAAATGCAGAGACTATTCCATGCGTTGCATGCTGTCATTGGTGATGGAAGATACATTAAGGTAGTAGCTCATGGATAGATACAATTGGATGCAATGATAATTGCTTCATAAGAGTGATGTGATATATGAATATAACATATGTGAATAGTGTCTTGTTACTGTATACTATATGGTACATTGAGTTGCCATCTCCGCCATATTTGTATGTACAAGTTATCGTACAGTTTCACCACTTCGTGCGTTTGACACATAAAGCAAATAATATGACAGTGAAGCACTACATCATAGACAGATATGACAACGGCGTGGTATAACTATTATGCCAGCAACTATACAAAAGACAAGATATCTGAGCATTTCTCCCATCAATCTCGAAATAAATTTGTATGTGTAAACTGTTCAATATGCACATCCTATTGTTGGTGTACACGTTACCCATAGGTAAAGCTATATTTACTCGCATAGTAGGTGAGTAGAGACTACTGGACCAGGGACAATACACTCATGTAACTGCTTACATGTCACTGGATTTGATAGCTAATAAGATAATACAGTATTGGGTATATATGGTATATGTTGTGTGGTTTGCCAGTGATACACTGTGCAAACTTCTGTGTATGAGGCTATTTATAATGGTGGTTCATGTTGTTAAAAACACAGGAACAAACCTGTCCAGAAAACTGACATATTTTACAGTTTGGTGTAATATATTTGATAGGAGTCCATTCTCCTGGCTTTTCTACATGTGATTAGCTACAATACATGTATATGTTCTACTTCACTTTTGCGTTTTGTGTAAAACGCCAGAATATGTGAAAGTGGTTTAAACACACAAAATGGGCAACTTGACCACTCCATGTGCGGTATAGGATACAGTAACGAGGCAGTGTTCACATATGTGTTATACATATATTCCATCACATTTACGAAGTATTTATCTTTGAATCAAACGATTATCAGGTATAGAATGATTGTTCGTCAAATTCTTTACTGCATGTTGTCGTTTTAATTTATTCTATGAGCTTGTATCCTGAGTACACGGCTCGATTGCATTTGATATGTCATAACATTCACCGAATACTTCCACATGTTGGAATAAGTCAGTGATGACGTCACATCGTGTCCGGAGATCTCTTACATGTAGCTGTGCATGTTGCTGTTGACAACATACTCCCATGCGTATGCTGTTATTAGCATACAAAGTGAAGGGGTCAGTGGAATAAAGGGGCTATCTCCCTAACAAGGTGCATGATCACGTGGTTGGTTACAACAACAACAACGTCGCCCACTCCAAAGTAAGTATTCTTTGATATTTTTCTTAATATGCAACGAATTTTGATGAAATATGGCGCTGCAAACGCGTCTTCATGAGCTGCATTTGGTGGTCTAGTGAGTTTGGCACAAACTTATGTCGTTTTTGCGAAGAATCGATTTCAGTGTCGGAGACACGGAAATCGATTCTTCGCAAAAACGACAGAAGTTTGGGCGAAAATACAGAGACCACCAAATGCAGCTTAACAAGACGCGTTTGATGTGCCATATTTCATCAAAATCCGTTACGTAATAAGGACACTATAAAATAATACGTACTTTGAATCGGTACTTGTTGTTGTTGTTAGCACCACGTGATCATACACCTTGCCTAAGGAGTTAGCCCCTTATTCCACTAACCACTTCAATTGTTTACTAATACCGTCACGTGGCACTGACATGTACGTCATCATCGGTGGCGGTGGAAGCAATTGACGTCAACGTGGAAATGACGACCTTTCTACTATGCATCATAATGCTACTACTGGTGTCCGTCAGTTCGCGGTTTGGCGGCGGTCCACGTGTCCCGCAGTTGAAGCTCTGTCTAAACTTCTCCAGACAAACGTAGTATATAACAGGCTTGGCGCTTCCCAACACGAGCAGAGTACACCGCAGTGAGAAATTTACGTGTTTCAGATCTTTCCTACCGCGCAGGTTCCCGATCACGTCCAGTAGCGCCATGATAAAAAACGGCGTCCATATCAGCATGAAGAGCAGGCCGGTAATGTTGAACGTCGTCGACAGTTGACGGTTCATCCGCGCGAATCTGGTATCGTGCCCTAGATACGTTGTATCGTACTTGTACGTGAAGAGCTGCGCGCGAATCAGCGCATATATGATATACGCAGTCGGCATGCAATACACGGTGACGAACAAGATGGTCGTAAGTAGTTCGTAATTGCCTTTGCTTAGTCCGACTGGCATACAGGCGATGTACGATATGACGACGGTCGGATTGGTGTCGTTGGTGGCGCCTGAAGCGTTCGTTGTTACGCTCTCGTCGAATAGCGCCCAACGGGGACTGCTAAGCACGATGGAGATCGTCCATACAGCGACCATGAAGGCGTACCCGTTGCCTTTTGAGTATTGGGGCTGGAGAGGCTTCACCAGACGCCGTAGTCGGTCCATACTCAGGATACAAAGGCTGTAGATCTGCGCGATGTTCGCCATCATCGTGAACGTCTTAAACGCTTTACCTGAGAAATATAATTGTTAACCCATTGAAGTACATGGATACAAGTATATGGATACATACGGAGCCCCGCAAGGGACGTATAATTCTTTTTTTTTATTAATTATTTCCCACGAAATAACAATTATTTACAATACATGTACTCATAGTTGATTGTTTAAAACAAGGAGTGTAACCTGTAAATGCATGTTGTTAAACTGCTTGTAACTCATGTATTTCTTGTATATGACTATGTATGGAAATAAAAACTTAAAACTGAAAAAAGAAAAAAAAAGAAATAACAATTCATTCCCACGAAATAACAATTCGTTCCCTCAATTTAACTATTCGTTTCCACGAATTAACAAGTCGTTCCCACGAATTAACAATTCGTTCCCTTAATTTACCAATTCGTTCCCATGAAATAACAATTCGTTGCCACGGGAACGAATTGTTAATTCGTGGGAACGAATTGTTATGTCGTAGGAACGAATTGTTAATTCGAGGGAACGAATTGTTAATTTGAGGGAACGAATTGTTAATTTGAGGGAACGAATTGTCATTTTGTGGGAACGAATTGTTATTTCGAGGGAACAATTTGGTATATCGTGGGAACGAATTGTTAATTCGAGGGAACGAATTGTTAAATTGAAGGAACGAATTGTCATTTCGTGGGAACAAATTGTTAATTCGAGGGAACGAATTGTTATATCGTGGGAAGAATTGTTAATGCGAGGGAACGAATTGTTAAATTTAGGGAACGAATTGTTATTTCGTGGAAACGAATTAATAAAAAAATCCATGTTCCCTGCGGGGCTCCGTAGATACAACACTTTTTATTTAAAAAAAACAACAACCCGTCTCTGAATCAGAAATGTGGTCTGTCGGCACACGAATTCTTCCGCTGGCAGCCGAAGAAACGAGGGCACATTTGAAAATACAAAAAAAAACAGAAGTTGAAAAAAACATATATATATGCATTGCGCTGTTGCTCAACTCAAACATTCAGCTCTCTCTCTCTCTCTCTCTCTCTCTCTCTCTCTCTCTCTCTCTCTCTCTCTCTCTCTCTCTCTCTCTCTCTCTCTCTCTCTTCTTATTGACTCTTTCCCTTCTCTCTCTCTCTCTCTCTCTCTCTCTCTCTCTCTCTCTCTCTCTCTCTCTCTCTCTCTCTCTCTCTCTCTCTCTTCTTATTGACTCTTTCCCTTTTATTTAAAACATTATTTTCTCCAATTATTTTATCAATGCATATTTATTCATAGTGATGCATGCACATGACTAGTCACTTATATACAAATTGGTACATTTTATGGTATGTTTCTCTATGTTTGCATGTTGTAATTGATTTCTGTTTATACATGACTATGTTTGGAAATAAAAATAAATAAAAACTGGAAAAATCCCAGAGGACCATGGACAACATGATAGAACGACAGCAGTTAAGTGACGTGAAAGGAAATATAAATTATACATTCCCACTCAGTAGGCACAAAGTGTTCTTTATAGGAATTAATAAGTGTATAATTATGTCACTATTCCACCAGAACTAAAAATTACGAGTGCCTGCGATACAGATATACTCATTTAGTAATATGTAGTATACTCATAGTGACTCGCGATGGTAGCTGGCTATTTTCACATGCAAATGAGGCATGATATGTTTTAATTATTTATACTAATTAAATGCGTCACCTGAAAAAATTATATTTTCGACAGATTATAAAGTATGATCAGTGCACATCAAAAAATAAATACAGCGAATAAATAGTACTGTCCGTTAACATTTTAAGGAAGCACGGTTATCGCCCCTGATATCAGTGTGGAAATGCACGTCTGATATAAAATGTATAATAATGACAATCAATACTTGGGGTAATGGTGAATGAATGTGTATTTTGCCAGAAAATGTATCAGATGATGTCTCTGATATAAAGAACAGTTTGTGCCTACTGAGTGGGCATGTACCTTTAAGGTTTTGAATGCAATAAGTATTTGGTCTTGACATTTGGTTTAGCGGGGCCTCGCGGATCGTGGATTTGCCACAGCATGATAGAGGACCATCAGAGGAATGCATGTGTTAAATATGACGCAGTTACGTGGAGGAAAACAAAACTTATAAGACACGTACCCGAGCGTTAAGGTTGAATTTCACTAAATATTTGACCTTGTGTGTATAGGACATTTACCTGAGCGTTATGTTTGTGACGGACGGGACTGGATGTACGGAGGCCGGTAACACATCACATTATGCCCCACCCCCCACCCCTCACCATTCGGTGACGGGGACATAAAAACAGTAGACGACAATATTAAGGTTGTGACTTACGCGGTATAGAACCCGTGCTCCAGCCATTCTGCGGGTGTAGGATGTTGTAGGCGTAGAACGTGTTGGACACCATGCAGAGGAATATGAAATCTTAAGCCTTTATAATCCTCAATTAAATTGTATCATCTGCTGTTTATCATTTATTTTCCACTTTCTGTCTTTTCCTTCTCTATGAAAACATGATTTGGCAGCGCATGAGAATCGTCTCCTATGGAGACGATTCTCGTGTGCTGCCAAAACAGAAGCAGAAGACAATTATATAGTATGACACTTACATGGTATAGAACCCGTTCTCCAGCCGTACTGCGGGTGTAGGATATTGTAGACGTAGAACGTGTTGGACACCATGCAGAGGAAGATGTCACAGAGACAGATGTTGAGCATGGTGAGCAGGGAGAGCGACTTGAGGCGCAGTTTCCTAACAAACACGAACGCAGTCCTCACATTCATCAGGATCATCACTGAGGAGACGACCGTCGAGAATACGACGTAGAACATGTGGGAGACATTGGACAGCATCGTGGTAGAGTCACCCCGTGTTGTTTGTCTGTAATTATACGTATAACACGACGTAGAATATATGGGAGACATTGGACAGCATCGTGACACAGTCACCCCGTGTTGTTTGTCTGTAATTGTACGTATAACACGACGTATAATAATATGGGAGACATTGGACAGCATCGTGACACAGTCACCCCGTGTTGTTTGTCTGTAAGTATACGTATAACACGACGTAGAATATATGGGAGACATTGGATAGCATCGTGACACAGTCACCCCGTGTTGTTTGTCTGTAATTGTACGTATAACACGACGTAGAATATATGGGAGACATTGGACAGCATCGTGACACAGTCATCCCGTGTTGTTTGTCTGTAAGTATACGTATAACACGACGTAGAATATATGGGAGACATTGGACAGCATCGTGACAGTCATCACGTGTTAGTTGTCTGTAATTATACGTATAACACGACGTAGAATATATGGGAGACATTGGACAGCATCGTGACACAGTACCCGTGTTGTTGTCTGTAAGTATACGTATAACACGACGTAGAATATATGGGAGACATTGGACAGCATCGTGACACAGTCATCCCGTGTTGTTTGTCTGTAATTGTACGTATAACACGACGTAGAATATATGGGAGACATTGGACAGCATCGTGACACAGTCACCACGTGTTAGTTGTCTGTAATTATACGTATAACACGACGTAGAATATATGGGAGACATTGGACAGCATCGTGACACAGTCACCCCGTGTTGTTTGTCTGTAATTGTACGTATAACACGACGTAGAATATGGGAGACAATGGACAGCATCGTGACACAGTCATCCCGTGTTGTTTGTCTGTAATTATACGTATAACACGACGTAGAATATATGGGAGATATTGGACAGCATCGTGACACAGTCACCCCGTGTTGTTTGTCTGTAATTATACGTATAACACGACGTAGAATATATGGGATATATTGGACAGCATCGTGACACAGTCACCCCGTGTTGTTTGTCTGTAATTGTACGTATAACACGACGTAGAATATATGGGAGACATTGGACAGCATCGTGACACAGTCATCCCGTGTTGTTTGTCTGTAATTATACGTATAACACGACGTAGAATATATGGGAGACATTGGACAGCATCGTGACACAGTCACCCCGTGTTGTTTGTCTGTAATTGTACGTATAACACGACGTAGAATATATGGGAGACATTGGACAGCATCGTGACACAGTCATCCCGTGTTGTTTGTCTGTAATTATACGTATAACACGACGTAGAATATATGGGAGACATTGGACAGCATCGTGACAGTCACCACGTGTTGTTTGTCTGTAAGTATACGCATAACACGACGTAGAATATGTGGGAGACATTGGACAGCATCGTGACACAGTCATCCCGTGTTGTTTGTCTGTAAGTATACGTATAACACGACGTAGAATATATGGGAGACATTGGACAGCATCGTGACACAGTCACCCCGTGTTGTTTGTCTGTAAGTATACGTATAACACGACGTAGAATATATGGGAGACATTGGACAGCATTGTGACACAGTCATCCCGTGGTGTTTGTCTGTAATTATACGTATAACACGACGTAGAATATATGGGAGACATTGGACAGCATCGTGACACAGTCATCCCGTGGTGTTTGTCTGTAAGTATACGTATAACACGACGTAGAATATATGGGAGACATTGGACAGCATCGTGACAGTCACTACGTGTTCGTTGTCTGTAATTATACGTATAACACGACGTAGAATATATGGGAGAAATTGGACAACATCGTGACAGTCACTACGTGTTCGTTGTCTGTAATTATACGTATAACACGACGTAGAATATATGGGAGACATTGGACAGCATCGTGACAGTCACTACGTGTTCGTTGTCTGTAATTATACGTATAACACGACGTAGAATATATGGGAGACATTGGACAGCATCGTGACAGTCACTACGTGTTCGTTGTCTGTAATTATACGTATAACACGAGGTAGAATATATGGGAGACATTGGACAGTATCGTGACAGTCACTACGTGTTCGTTGTCTGTAATTATACGTATAACACGAGGTAGAATATATGGGAGACATTGGACAGTATCGTGACACAGTCACCACGTGTTGATTGTCTGTAAGTATACGTATAACACAACGTAGAACATGTGTGAGACATTGGACAGCATCGTGACACAGTCACCCCGTGTTGGTTGTCTGTAATTATTATTATTTTTTATTTATTTTTTAGTCACACTCATTTTAATATTTATTTAAATATGTTTATTTCAGTTTTAAATACAACATGTACATTTATACATACAATATTGACTAACCATGTAGTTACATTGTTACACATGTACTCAATGTATTCGAAAGTAAGGTTTTTAGTAGAAAAATAGTAAGGGAGAAAAGATAGAAATAGGAAAGTTGTTGGAGTAATATAGAAGGATAGCAAAAAGTGAAAAGTGGACTATGTCCCTATGTGTTCATATGTGCTAGACTAGATTGATATTCGTTACATTTGTGTAGTTTGTGTGATTGACACCTGCCTACAGTGCTAAAAATATAAGTATGTCTGAAACCTGCCCCATTTAATAATATGTTGTTGCCGTTTGTCGTTTGTTGTTGCTATAATCTCCTCTATGTATATCATATGTCTTAAATAATTTAGAAATGGACCGAAAGCTATATCATTATTTTCATATTTACTTTTAACAATGAAATATTTGGATAATATGATTATAAAATTAAATTGGTGTGCTTTTTGTGCTTTGTCATTTATTCCTATAGAAATACTTTGGAAATTTACGACATATGTTATATCTTTTTCAATTAAATATGTCCGCAGCTGTGACCACAAATGTTGTACATGGGGACATTCCCAAAACAAATGTTTTATACTTTCAACATACATATAACAAAAATCGCACAAACTGTTATTAATTAAGTTACAACGAAAACGTAATTTATTTGTTCCAATAATTCTCATTACGTATTTGTATTGGAAATTACGCAATACGGAATCTATAGTACAGTTGAAATGTAACGTGTAAATTTGTTTCAAATTTAGGTTAGTATCCGGAAATTCATGTATCCATTTTTACTCAGCTTTTATATCTTTCATTATTGTTTTGTTTGTTTGCATCGTGTATAGTATTTTATTAATGTATTTGCTTTTCTGTAATGTTGACTCAAGTGTTTCTGAAGGTTGTATCGCGTTGATGTGTTCTGTTTTTACTATATCCTACCACAGTGGACTTATGCTATTTAATATACTTTGATATTTCATAAAATCGTCATTTCTTATATTGAACATTTCTGCAAGATCAGTGAATCTTAAGAAAGTATTTATTCTATAATCGTATAAATGTTCAATGTACTTAATACCCTTATCATACCAGTTCCTATGAAATATAGGTTTGTTTTGATGTTTTATTAGAGTTATTCCAAATAATTTCTTTAGATACTGTGGCTGTTTGAGGGGAATAGTTTATACTTGCCCAAGGTTTCTAAACATTATTTAAAAATGTGTTGTGTTCACCTATGTATTGTGTGTCTTCTGGTTTCAAGTTGCATTCAAAGATAAAAATCCCACCATATATTTCAAGTATCTTTTCATAAATTGCTTTCCATTTCCCTATGTTGGTTGAATCGCATATTCTGTTCACCCATGAAGCTCTTAAGGAAGTTATAAAACTATCTATGTCTAGCATTTTTAGTCCACCTTTTTCATAAGATTGAATTATTGTATTTCGTTTAACTTTATCAGGCTTGTTGTCCCATACAAATTGAAATAACTTAGTTCTAATTCGTTTTATCATATTTTCTGGTGGATCATGTAAAACTGTCAATGGATATATCAATTTTGGGACGTTAAACGTCTTTATAACCGTAATATTTCCAAGTAAGCTTAACTTTCTGCGTTTCCATCAGTCAAGCACTACTATCGTTCAGGAATGTGATGCCTAAGGTTTTTGCACTGTGTGAGGTCCAAGTAAATATTTTGTTGGGGCAGAATAAGATATATGTATGTTTTAAAGCACCTACTCTCATTACTGTAGATTGTTTTATGTTAAGTTTGAGGCCGGAAATCTTACTGAACTCATCTATTATGTATATTAACTTTTCAAAGGATTGTTGCGTACCGTCTGTCATAAAAGTTGCATCATCAGCAAACATTGTATTATTTAGCTCTATATCACCGATTTTGACTCCAGTTGATAACGGACAACCCTGGCGTACACCTCTATTTATTGAAAATAAATCTGATAAAGTACCCATTATTTGCTACACAACGTTTTGCATCAGAGAAAAATAGTTTTATCCAATTCAGTATATCGGTGCCAAAATTGAAATATTCCATTACTTTTAAAAGGTATGTATGTTCAACAGTATCAAATGCTTTTCGAAGTCTGCGAAGAAGAATATGCATTGTGCATCAGTTTCGTTAAGTTGCTATATTGTTTCATAAAGAGTTCTAATGTTTTCTCCTATATATCTTCCCTTAAGAAACCCAGTTTGTGAATAATCTATTATTGTCAGTAGGGCTTTTTTAATTTAATTTGCAATGGCCTTTGATGCTATTTTGTAATCAACGTTAAGTAATGATATGGGACTCCAATTTGTTAATATTGATAAGTCACTGTCCTTCTCAGGTATTAATGTTATTATTCCTTGTTTTTGCAATTCGCTTAGTGACCCGTTTGCTAATGAATAGTTAAAAGAATCTGTATAGTGTTGTTTTATATCATTCCGAAATAGTTTGAAAAATTCTACAGTCAGACCTTCTGAGCCCAGGCTTTTATTATTTTTCATTTCTTTTAAGGCAATGTTATATTCATATTCAGAAAAGTTACCTTCGCATAACTGTTTATTTTCTTCAGATAATATATTCTGATCGCTATTATTTGTAAATAAATTGTAATTACTATTTTCAACAACTTTGTTTGTATACAGATTTTTATAGTATTCATTTTGCTCACGTAATATTTCTTCATTTTTTGTAACAGTTTTTCCATTTACATTTAAACGAACTATAGTTTTATTTTCTGATCGTTTCGTTTCTAAATTAACAAAATATTTAGTATTCTTTTCGTTACCCTCTATATATTCCGCTTTTGATCGTAGCATACACACTTTCACTTTCTTTTCATGAATGTCTTCTAGCTTTTCTTTTTTAGAATTTAATTCTGTTAACGTAGCATCATATATATTTCTAGCGTATTCCGTTTATAATTGATCTATTTCTTCTATTAACTTATTTTCCAATGTGTTTGTAGACATACATATACTATCGAATGGTCTGACTTGATACCTGTAGTGATTTTGCTTTTCGTTATTCGGTTCATTATATTCTCAGATATTAAAAAGTAGTCTAAACGGCAGAATATTGGAGGTTTTGTATTTGAATGCCATGTGAATTTTTTTATATTAGGATTAAGGATTCTCCAGATATCATGTAAATTATATTTGTTCATGATTGACACTATTTTTTTCTCTTGTTTTTTTGTTAGGCTCAGTTCTACCATTTTTCTTATCATGGTCAGGATCTAAAATGATATTGAAGTCTCCACCTATTATTAGAGTATCAAGTTCCACAGATTCTATATATGTCTCGAGATTTTGATAAAATTGAAGACTGTTTTCATTAGGCCCATACATATTAATTAATGTGTATTCCTTACCAGATACAGTTATTTTAAGAGATTGAATTCTACCGGTTATAATGTTTTCAAAATGTATGGTTTCATAATCTAAACCTGGTCTAATTAGAATGCATATTCCTTCCTTATTACTGAATTCACCACTAAAATAAGCGTCTCCACCCCATTCACTTTCCCATTGTGCTTTGTCATGTATAGTAAAGTGTGCCTCTTGTATAAAACATATACCATACTCGTTTTCTTTTATCCATTGGAAAAGTTGCAGTCGCTTGATTTTTTACATTAAAACTTTCTATTTTTGATGTCCATAGTATTATATTAGGTTTACAGTTTTCATTCGATCAATCACATTACTACACTGACATATAGTTCAATGATCCAGCACAGACGAACACAAAGAGATAGATAATAAGAGAATATGAGAGTTTCATCAGTAATAAATTGTGAAAAACAAGGGTCACCAAATTGTATATTCTGGTGCCCCTTAAATTTGTTTTTTTTTGTCCTTTAACGATTTGATTTTTTTATTTCGCGACACAAATTTTATTATGATTGGTCGAGGCACTTGACGCCTTTGTACTCCAATCCGGTGCGCGATATCTATGTCTCGTCCTTCCAATGTCATTCCCATTGTTTATTTTAAAATTTTAATCGCGACTTCGGTCGTTTGGTCGGCGGTCTCTTTTTCCTCATCCTTTTCCAGCGGTAATCCCGGTCCATTAAGCCTTACACTGTTTCGTCTCGTGTATTGTTCATGTTCATCGGGCCCTTTCTAGACTGGCGCGTCTGGTCCCTTCAATTTCTTTCTGCAATTTGGTTATTGTTACGTTTTTGTCGCTTACACTTTCCTTCAGTGATTTTATGTTGTTCGTCAGGGTTTCTATTTCTATTTTGCTGGTATGTAGCTCACCTTCTACAATATCGATTCTGTGTGAAACCGATCGGTAAACTTCGTCTTTAATTTTGGTGGCAATATTTTCTATCTTATTGTCAATTAGCTTTTTTATGACTCATATCATATTGTCAATTTTGTTGTTGAGTTTCTTCATTTGATCGTGTATTGCCTGTATTGTTTATTGGCTTCCTGTGAACTTTTTCTCAATATTTTGAATGTCTGGCATTATTTCGGTTTCAGATTGTTCGGCTTTCTGGGTGTGTTTTTTCTTCTTGTCCTTGGGTCTGGAACTTTGATATTTCTGTTTTATACTTTTCTTCTTCTGCTTCTTTCGCCTCTAAATTAAAACTGTGTTCGCCAATATAACTGGTACTTGACACATCATTACGCTTACGTTTTGTGTCCAGTTCCTCACTAGATTTTCCTCCGTCGGTTTCATTTGTCTCTCTATTTGCAGATCCGTCCATGTTGTCGATAGTATATAATTAGAAACTTCCGTCTGTAGTGTTCATATTTTCTCTTGATTCGGTGATCCTCGTTTACCTTCTGTCCATTGTTTTACATTGTGGTCCTTAACTTTTTTTATGAGTATACTTTGTGAAAATTTCAGCGTCACCCCTCCTGGCTATTAGGCATCAGAAAAGTGGGTGGGTATGGTAAGAATAAAGTCAATTTACAGTCGAAATACAGGCTATCAGTGGTTACAACGTTACTGGTATTGAAAAAACATTACTCACTAATAACCGATGTTCCCAAATAATCCAATAATCCTTTATATAATTAACATATCCATTTTTTATCAAAACACAATACTGATACAACCCTACATCAAACCGGAAGTCTGACCAGTCACACTCATTTTTGTCTGTAAGTATACGTATAACACGACGTAGAACATGTGGGAGACATTGGACAGCATCGTGACACAGTCACCACGTATTGGTTGTCTGTAATTATACGTATAAACACACGACGTAGAATATGTGGGAGACATTGGACAGCATCGTGACACAGTCACCACGTATTGGTTGTCTGTAATTATACGTATAACACGACGTAGAATATGTGGGAGACATTGGACAGCATCGTGACACAGTCACCACGTATTGGTTGTCTGTAATTATACGTATAACACGACGTAGAATATGTGGTAGACTTTGGACAGCATCGTGACACAGTCACCACGAGTTGGTTGTCTGTAATTGTACGTATTCCACCAGTTCTAAAAATTACGAGTGCCCTCTATACACCACTATCCCACGTATTGATTGGCATTATATTATACATTTTATATCAGACGTAAATGTCCACACTGATATCAGGGACAATAACCGTGTTTCCTTAAAATGTTAACGGACATTACTATTTATCCTCTGTATTTATTTGTTAGTGTTCAATGATCATACTTTATAGTTTGTCGAAAATATTATTTTTTCAGGTGACGCATTTACTTAGTGTAAATAATAAAAACAATAGCATGCCTGATTTGCATATGAAACTAGCCTGATACCACCGCGCGTCACTATCAGTAAAATAAATATTACGAAATTATGATATCTGTATAGCGGGCAATTGTAATTGTTAGAACTGGTGGAATAATGAGACAATTATACACGTATTTAATTTCTAAATGGAATGTCTGTGCCATAACATAGCTATAGTGCTCGTTCATGAAAGCCGACATTGGTGTACAGTGAAACCTCTCTAAACCGGACACCCTGTGAGGTGCACAGGGTGTCCGGCTTATAGAGGTTTCACTGTAAATCGGGCATTTTATCTCTCTGAGCCATAGTTGTGTGACATGCGGTCACGAACAGACATTATCACCTGAGATAAATGACCAAGAAACTCATTAACAATAAGATCACAGGTGTTTGCCAGGCGTCCGGTTTACAACCAGTTGTCCTTGGAAAATAATGACGTTTTATATCGTCAAGGTTTGTCACAAGATATCAGGAGTATAACAGCTTTTTCAGACAATCAAACGGAAATAATGACACATCTTAAAAGAATATTTATATAAAAGTTGCATGCCAAAATAAAATAGGTGACATTGTACGGTGAAACCTCTCTAAACCGGACACCCTGGGAGGTCCCCAGGGTGTCCTGCTTAGAGAGGTTTCACTGTAAATCAAGTCACTCTGATCACTAGTTGTGTGCTATGCGATCACGAACAGACATTATCACCCGAGATAAATGTCCAAGAAATTCATGAAAAATAATATCACAGGTGTTTTCTTGATGTTCGGTTTAGAGAAGTTCCACTGTATTGCCATTTCACGCATTGTGTTTCCTGGTACACTCATAACGAAAATACACGACCAAATTAGCGTTATCACGGTCAACTGTTGTATTGAACAGAAAACGAATATTATCAAATAAAACGACGCGCGTTATAGATATAGGTCATTTTGTAGTCCAAAGGCGAAACCCCACTGACTGACACATTCACTGAGAAACAAATAAATTTCAAATTATTGCCATAGTTACTTATTTACGGAGCCCCGTAGGGACGTAGAATTCTATCTTATTAATTCGTTCCCACGAAATAACAATTCGTTCCCTCAATTTAACAATTAGTTCCCTTGAATTAACAATTCGTTCCCTCGAATTAACAATTAACAATCCGTTCCCTCGAATTGTTTTGGCGCCCAGCTGCGCGCGCAACACCTTTGTGGGAACGAATTGTTATTTCGTGGGAAATAATTGTTATATCGTGAGAACTAATTGTTAATTCGAGGGAACGAATTGTTATTTCGTGGGAACGAATTGATTAAAAAATATTCCATGTCCCATGCGGGGCTCCATACCACGTACTTATTCCGTTAATATAGTTTTTCGAAAATAAATATGAACTTGAAATTAATTTCAATAAAATCAACAAATCTGATAACGTATTTCCTGGTGTAATGCCCACGCTCAATTTACTACAGAAATGTACTGTCGTACCTGATAAATGTCGTCGGCGTCGGAAGGAATCCGTTTCCTGTAGCAGCCTGTAGATGTCTCAGCCGTTAATGCCACGCTGTCACTGCTAATTCTGAGGAATTAATCCTTTCATCCCTAAATACATAGAGAATAGTAGGTTAGTGCCGTGAATGGGAAAAAATATCCGGCAAGGCTCAAGAATTTCTTTATTTCGCATCAGAAGTATATGTTGTGACCACTCATTTGAACCGTCTCGCCGAGACGGTTCAAATGAGTGGTCACAACATATACTTTGGTTCAGAAATAAGGAAAATAGATAGAGAATAGTAGGTTAGTGCAGTGAAAGGGAAAAAATATCCGGCAAGGCTCAAGAATTTCTTTATTTCTCATCAGAAGTATATGTTGTGACCACTCATTTGAACCGTGTCGCTTTGGTTCAGAAATAAGGAAAATAGATAGAGAATAGTAGGTTAGTGCCGTGAATGGGAAAAAATATCCGGCAAGGCTCAAGAATTTCATTATTTCTCATCAGAAGTATATGTTGTGACCACTCATTTGAACCGTCTCGCTTTGGTTCAGAAATAAGGAAAATAGATAGAAAATAGTAGGTTAGTGCCGTGAATGGGAAAAAATATCTGGCAAGGCTCAGGAAACGGGATGGTCGAGGCTCTGCCGAGCACATCCCGTTTCCGTGCCGCGCCAGATATTTTTTCCCATTCACGGCACTAACCTACTATTCTATTTATCCCGTCAACACCTACAAATGGCTGTAAAATGCAAAAATAGTATTGACTGGATATCAAAAATGTTTCACGGCACCGTGTTTCACGGCACATACGCACTGTGTTGACGGGAAAAATAGCATGGTACGCTCCGTGTTAATCTTGGAATGTTCCATTAGCACAACAAGAGTATTGTTTCAAAAATATAATGTAGTAGTAGTAGTAGTAGTAGTAGTAGTAGTAGTAGTAGTAATTCGTTACGAGCCATCTGATCAGGATCTACAGTGTTTGCAAGTGTTGACTTTGTGGTTAATGACCAACTTGGCTGGAATCTATATTGGCTAATAGCGTCGAACGGGTATTCGTCTAACCCCCAACAATCAATGTGTATGATCACGTGGTTACAACAACAACAAAGAATGAAACTTCCAGAAGCCTTCCGAGTCAAAGTACGTATTTTTTTTTAATTATGTTATTATGTAACGGATTTTTATGAAATATGGCGCATCAAACGCGTCTTGTTCAGCTGCAATCGATTCTTCGCAAAAACGACGTAAGTATGTGCCGAACTCCCGGGACCACCAAATTCAGCTCATGAAAACCCGTTTTCTGCGCCATGTCATCAAAATCCGTTGCCTATTAAGGGAAATATCAATGAATGCTTACTTTGGAGTGGGCGCGCTTTCAACCCTTTCAGCCATTGTTGTTGTTGCTGTTGTACCCACGTAATCATGCACCTTGACAATGATGAATTTTCAGTTGTCGCATGCTGTGTATTTTTATTTTATTAATTTTCTCGATGAAACACGTTTTGATAGCGCACAAGAATCGTCGCTCTTCTTGTATCAAAGGATGTTTTATTTAACAATGATCTTGGATTTATGCAAACGAGTCCATCTGTCACTTACATCATAAAAATACCCAAACGATTAATTGTGCCCAGTAACCGCGTTACAAAGTGTGAAAATCCGTAAATATGCCATATAAGTACAACTATTTGGAATAATATTGAAATTTGGTGGCCATCTTGGATTTATGCAAATGAGTCAATGTCATTTATGAAAGTTCCTAAATAATTAGTTGTGCCCAATAACCGCTTTACAAAGTTTGAAAATTCGTAAATATGCCATGCAAGTGCAAATATATGGGATAATATTGATAGTTGACGGTCATCTTGGATTTATGCAAATATCTCGAATTGCTCAAGGATGCCAGCGTGGCATCACACGGATTCTAAATGTGGATGGCCTAGACATATAAAATCACCAATAAAACAAGAGGGCCATGATGGCCCCAATTCGCTCACCTGACTCCATGAACACCAGAGGAGAATGTGACATCGAGTTCATGTGTTTTAAAACAATTGTGCTATTTTTAGATGGCGGTCATCTTGGATTAAGCGATGACTCTCATTTTACCAAATCTGAAAATGCTTCACCCAAGGATCTTAACTTCCTATGAAGTTTGGCCAGCATCGGCCATGTGGTTCCTGAGAAAAAGACGTTCAAAATTGTGAATAAATGGACCTTTTGGTGGCCATCATGGATGACATAATCATCCGATTCAGACAATTCTTGCACCAGAGCAATCGCCTCATCGATACCTTCAATTTGATATATGGCATGAGCATATTCGGTCAAAAATAAAATTTGACCCCACGGGCCATGCTCATTTTTGACCCCGGGGCCACCATTTTCACAACTTTGAAAGAACATTGTAAATCGATCATTCATACCAAGTTTAGTCGAAATCCAGCCAGCGGTTCATGAGAAGATGTTTTAAGAATTTATGCTATTTTTAGACGGCGGCCATCTTGGATTAGCGATGACCTCCATTTTAACAAATCTGAAAAGGCTTCACCCATGGACCATAACTTTTAAGTTTGGCTACCATGGGCCAAGCGGTTCATGTGAAGAAGAATTTTGAAATCTCTAATAAAAGAACGACCTTTTGACATTTCTGCGGCCATCTTGGATGAAATAACAATCCGATTTGGACAACAAATGTACCAGAGTGATCGCCTCATTGATACCTTCGATTTGATATATAACATGACCATATTCGGTCAAAAATAAAATTTGACCCCACGGGCCACGCCCATTTTTGACCCCGGGATCACCATTTTAACAACTTTGAAAGCATTTTACATCGATCATTCCTACCAAGTTTCGTCGAAATCCGGCTAGCGGTTCATGAGAAGATTTTATGCTATTTTTAGACGGCGGCCATCTTGGATTAGCGATGACCTCCATTTTAACAAATCTGAAAAGGCTTCACCCATGGACCATAGCTTTTAAGTTTGGCTACCATGGGCCAAGCGGTTCATGTGAAGAAGAATTTTGAAATCTCTAATAAAAGAACGACCTTTTAACCTTTCGGCGACCATCTTGGATGACATAACCATCCGATTTCGACAAAAAATGCACCAGAGTGATCGCCTTCAATTTGATATATGACATGACCATATTCGGTCAAAAATAAAATTTGACCTCAATTTGACCCCACGGGCCACGCCCATTTTTGACCCCGGGGTCACCATTTTAACAACTTTGAAAGAGCAATGTACATCGATCATTCTTACCAAGTTTTGTCGAAATCCGGTTGGCGGTTCTTGAGAAGATTTTTGAAGAATTTGTGCTATTTTTAGACGGCGGCCATCTTGGATTACGTAATGACGTCATTTTAACAATTTTGTAATCCCCGTACCTAAGGACCATGACCATGAAGTTTGGTGACTATAGGCCCAATGGTTACCGAGGAGAAGACGTTTGAAAATGTTCACGAACGACGGACACATTGAGGTAACAATAGCTCACATGAGCTTCGCTCAGGTGAGCTAAAAAAAAATATGTTATTCAAAACAGGGTTAAGCCCCTGACGGCCGGACTAATACGATTTCTTAAATATGTCGATGCAGCGAGAATAGAAATTGCATCAACATAAACTTGCGGTAATATTTCGCGTCACGGAAAATGTTGCTTAAGCTTCGCTGGACATTTTACTGAACCGCCTAAATTGGAAAATTCTCTTTTACCACTACAGTATTTGCTGACAAGAATCAATTTTAGTTTTAAACAAGGGCGGATTCAATGGGGGAATGCCCCCGGACCCCCCTAGCACGTTCGATAATATAGTCAAGTATTGCAAAATAGTTACGCCCCCCCCCCTAACCCGAAATCCTGGATTATAATAATAATCATTAATAATAATTTTATATAATAATTATTCAGATGATTTTGAATGAAATTCACCAATTGCTACTTGATATAATATTGTTTTTTTTATGTTTTCGGCCAAAATCGACATCCTTATGAAACTGGATCCAGTTATCAAAATTTGCCCTGGCGACACAAACAGGTCAACAAAGTCTCCAAACATAGTAGCTAACCTCACATTATTTTCACATACTAGTATATGGTCACTACTCATACACCAGCAGTGGCATAAGCCAGCTTTGGGCCATTTTGCTGACTGACCGTTCCAAGGCAGGACCCTTTACCAACAAAAACGTTTTTAGTGGTTATCATGTTGCTAGATTTGTGTCTGTGGTCTGTGAATGTAGAAATGTTAAACATGTAGGTCCAATTCTTCATATTACATAACAGATAGTGAAGTGTTTGTTAGTTCGCGCGAATTGAGACAAGTCACTGACTGGAGTTGAACAGTCATTATACAAAAACTACTGGATATCTTAGCCCTAAACTTAATACTATATCAGGGAATAGGACATAGTTGTGAATAGTGGGCAAATCTGCCATATCTCTAAACATAAGTTGTCATATAGGTTTAACAACACTAAATAGATATTCATGCGCAGTGTTCAAAAGTAGTGTTAAAAGAACAATCCAGATTTGTTATGGCATAGATACTCTTTACTTGAGAAACCGGTCAATTGAAGTACTACTACTCATCTCCTTCACAGGCAGACATAGAAGGCAGCAACTCTGCAAACATCCCGTATCACTCGTAACATAGTTGCGGGCAGTAACCCTGCAAAACTCCTGTACCGTCCGTATAACAGGGTTACTGCCCGCAACTAGACACTCCAGGGTCGATGAATAATACTTTTTGAGCGTGTTCCTCGTGTTTGCAATCTTGTAGTTTGATTAGCTCAGACTAAGGAAACAGTATCATGTCTAATACATCTGAATGTTGTATAATTACGGGCCCAATTCATCTCAAAACATTTACCATAGTTTTCACAATAAAAGAAAAAATAATAAAACGTGTGTGTAACATATTGTATATTTTTGTACACGACATTTTATTGCAGTAAATTCAACAAGTACAATGTATTATGACAATTCTTGAGAAAAACATAATTACCACAGACGGAGTACTAAATGTGAGAAATGGGGCTTATGACATTAGTCGACCAATCTATAACTGGTTGGTTAATACACACCTGGGGTGCGTTTCACTAAACTTCGTATGACTAAAATGTTCGTAAGTGCAAAATTATGAATTGTAAACAATTATTGGATTTACATTTATTGAGCATAGGCTGCATATGCAGCCTATGCTCAATAAATGTAAATCCATCAAGTAAAATTTCCAGACGAACGTAAATTTGCACTTACAAACATTTTAGTAGTACGAAGTTTAGTGAAACGGGCCCCTGAATCCCGGGAAAAAACACGCATACTGTACATAACATGACAGGGTTTCACCGATTGAATGAAGAACAGTGCAGATTGGTCTGGTCAAGATACATTAGGCCCCAGTCACAGCCACAGTCATGGATGACAGCAAGAGTATTTATTTAATGGTGTTTAACGGCCTATCAACAGCTAAGGTCATTTATGGCCATGCTAATGTGTTTAATCCCGTATTTAACCGGCTCCATTGGGGGAATATTTACCTTGAAAAAAAAAAATATTCAGCACTAAAATTAAAATAACCCCGACATGATGCCTGGTCCATACCACACCAAAGTCACTTGACCCATTCCCCTGAAAATAATAGGCTTAGAAATAATTGTATTTATCCCGTCAACACAGTGAGTATGTGCCGTGAAACATTTTTGATATCCAGTCAATACTATTTTTGCATTTACAGCCATTTGTAGGTGTTGACGGGATAAATAGAATAGTAGGTTAGTGCCGTGAATGGGAAAAAATATCTGGCACGGCTCGGAAATGGGATGTGCTCGGCAGAGCCTCGCCCATCCCGTTTCCTGAGCCTTGCCAGATATTTTTTTCCATTCACGGCACTAACCTACTATTCTCTATTACTCGTATAAGGGGTATAACGAGATTCAACTCTCATAATTATACAAGAATGCCAAGATGTAGCTGAGGGCCTGACCCATGCCTACAGTTGGAATTGCAGTCAGGAAGAAGCCCGATCATTAAATTACCTATCACATGCTCCCAACCAACCACCACATCAATGTGAAGAAGCTACTGATACAGTTGCTAAGCATCCGACTAGCAAATACATACATCCAAAAAGATTGACGTTGTTGATAATCACGACGCCAGAAATTTGACGGCAGAGCTCCAGATAAGCTGCATATTTGTTTAAATACCCAATTAAAATTGCCAAGAAAAACCAATTTAAATTAAAATGCAATAAAAAATTTGTGGTACCTTTATCATGCCGCAGAAAACAATAAACAGACCACAAATATAGAATATTTCTTATTTTCCATGAAAACAAATCTTGGTATTTCATTAGAATTGTCTCCAAGGATACAATTCTAATTAAATGCCAAGACATGCTTTCATTTCGAAGCAAACTATTCAATAATTGCTGTATTCAATAATTGCTGTGTAAACAGTAGTGCGGTTTCATTTTACCCAATTAAATTTTTAAATACCCAATTGCTTCAAAAATGATGGTGTGACAATACTCAATTACTAATTCCTTACCTGGAGCGCTGGTGACGGCCGTCTCACACTGAAGTTGGTGAGACAAGGAATATTTTATGGTCACATGAAGGTGTTGCTTAAATACATGTACAACCGAATCTACCTAAACCGGACACCAAGAAACGCATGTGATCTTATTTTTGATGAGTTTCCTGTAGCCTATTTCACCAACATTGCAAAGTATACTTTTCTAGCAAAGTATACTTTGAGGGAGAAATTTTTAATTTTATGATCAATTTATTAATTTTTATTATACTGAATTTATTACATTATCACAGCCATTTCGGCTGTGATAATGTAATAAATTCAGTATAATAATTCTGCATATTTTTAATCATCAAATATATGAAGTGGTTAGTTCTATATGAAATAATGTATTTCATGAAAAATAAATGATTACACCCTCAAAGTATACTTTACTGGAAAAGTATACTTTGCAATGTTGGTGTGATATGTCTGTTCATGAATGCATAGCACACAACTATCTATGGCTCAGAATGATCAAATGCCTGATTTACAGTGAAACCTCTCTAAACCGGACACCCTGGGGACCTCCCAGGGTGTCCGGTTTAGAGAGGTTTCATTGTATGTACACTACTAGCTGATTGTTAGTATTGTGTACAACTTTGGTAGCTGTACGTGTTCCGGCTGAGAAATGTATTTATTTGAAGGCACAAACTGGTAGGGCAGCCAGAACCATGCAATAATGCTGTTTGACCCGGGCATTCTCTCTCATCGTAATGCAACTATTAATATCTTTCTTGCCGGGGTGGGGGGGGGGGGGTGGGCATGATGGTAGCAAAAAGACAAGGAATTAGATTCTAAAATCAGTCTAAGTTGTGCTGCTCTCAATTAAACATGAAAATGTTTTCAAGAATGTGCTAACAAAGATTGCAACTTGTAAGTTTTGTTTGTTTGTTTGTTTGTTGGGGTTTAACAGCTAAGGTAATTTAAGGCCGGGTCAATGGGTTTAGTACTAAATCCCATATATTACCTGTACAAGTACATGTACATGTTCAAGTACATGTACAAATGGGGGGAAAATCCCAAAATCAGAACTGAATATTTACAATAACAAAACTATATATTCAGCCCTGAAATCAGAATAATCCTGATCTGATGCCAGGTCCTCGCCACACCAAAATCACTTGGCCCCTCCCAAAAGCAGCAGGATCAGTAATAAGCAATTTAATAAGTAAAGTATAATACATGCAAATGTCAAAATTGACAATTTATACAAAGACAACACAAAAAGATGTACTACGTGCCTTATAAGTTGATTTATAGGCATACACACCCATCCTCCAGTTACCAATAGGCATACACACCCATCCTCCAGTTACAATATGGAACAAAACTGGGGCCCGTTTCTCTAAACTTTGTACGACTCGTAAGTGCAAATTTTTGCAGCCTATGCTTAATAAATGTAAATCAAATAATCGTTTACAAGAAAACATTATTAATGTGAAATTTACAGACTATCATAATGTTGCACTTACGAATATTTTAGTCGTACAAAGTTTAGTGAAACGCCCCCTGGCCAATCGGCCATTTTATCATGATGAGCCACTTATGATGAACAGTAAATCATTCGTGGCCGTGACTGGAGAAATGGGGCCTATCATCACGCTATGGAATTTATGACCAATGTAGCTCCTGATCAAATAGCACACTCCTGCAGCCTGATAATGATCTATATTGCTTGTCAGAAGCACGACAGGTGTTTCATTGATGGAATGGCGAAGGGTGCAGATCCTGATCAGACTGTACATCAGTACAGTCTGATCAGGATCTGCACCCTTCGCCATTCCATCAATGGGTCTACACTGGTCGCAACAGACATAAGCCACATTTCTCCAGTCACAGCCACATATACATGTGAAACTTTACATACATATACATATTTACAGACATAGTTTGGCACAGTATAAAAGTAATGTCATGGCATCTGTATAACATCGTCTCAACACCCAATATACATGTAAATACCCCTCAAAAACTAACACAAACAAACTTTCAAGCAGATTTCTATGTCGAATGACCTTGACCAGAGAGCTTCATCGGTGGGCTATATATAGAAAGAAAATATGGATGATGAACAATTAGTATATGAAGTTTCAAGTCAATTTGACTAAAAGTTACAGTAACAGAGATAGTAGGCAGTCGACAAGAGCAACAGATACATGTAGTAGGCAGCAGAAAACCACAGATGAACAGGGTGACGATTATATGTACCCCAAAAAAAAGAATGGTAGTTTACAGAAATTTAACAATAATCAGTTGCTCAGATTACACACAAATTACATAGTTGTGAAGATCAAAATGTGGGAAAAGATCACAGTTGTGAAGGCCAAAAGGTCAAGGTATTATGGAGGGCAGCATGGATGTGTGCCAGTTTTCCACAGGTATACTGTGTTAAAATATTTAAGTAATCCTTCAAGGGATATAGAAGTTATGACATAATTGAGAAATCTGGCGAACTTCTTAATGTGCTGGACACATGGACAGACGCACGGACAGACACACAGTCCAAACACTATATGCCTCGGGCTCTACCGAGACCGGGGCATAAATATGGATGGTGATAAACAAGAATATCAAGTTTCAATTCAATCAGTCTTGGGGTAGCAAACTAATATGTAATTTGACCTTGACCTTGGGCATACAGGCATGAGTGGTCTATGAAATGAAAATATGAATGGTGATGAAGAAGAATATGAAGCTTCAAGCCAATCAGAGATAACGATACTTGAAAACATTAACGCAAATCGGATGGACTGGCAGATGGACAGCGCTATACAAGGATACATCCCAAGTTTCAAATGGACACAGAATAATAGAAATATGCATCGTCTTTGAAATCAAGGGTGTAATACTGTTCAGACACAAAGCAGATCTGGGGTGCCGTTTCACTAAACTTTGTACGACTAAAATGTTTGTAAGTGCAAAATTATGGTAGTCTGTAAATTTCACATTAACAATGTTTTCCTGTAAACTATTATTGGTGCCTATGATAGTCTGTATATTTCACATTAGCAATGTTTTCTTGTAAACAATTATTGGATTTATGCAGCCTATGCTCAATAAATGTAAATCCATATATTGAAATTTCCAGATGATCCTAAATTTACACTTACGAACATTTTAGTCTTTAGTCGTACAAAGTTTAGTGAAACGGCCCCCTGGAGATCTGCTGTACGTTTTGTATTAAATATACAATTACACTGGCTTGCAAAAATTGAGATAACTTTGCGTCAATTCGCAGACACCCCGACATGCACCTCCAAACATATATACACATATTAATGCTGTATAATGTACATATACAAGGAAAACACCCGAAATAATATTACCATGTAGGCCCTCACAGGAACTTTGTTAAAATCACACAATATATAATTAGATTTTTCCTGATACATTAAAATTAATATAACCAACAGAAAATATATGAACATGATTTTCAATACTTATTTATAGATATCTTGGAAAGACCTTGTACACTATACCAATCATGAGTGGTAATGATGTAATGTTTGACATAATTTTTACATAAGAATTTTCTTACTAACGCAAGAAATCAGTAAACTGATAGAGGACGTAACCCGTTATCTGCAAATTTCTAGTCATTTGACCATAAATAAGTAAATGAAGTTTCGAGTAAATCCGACTTGCGGTAACAAGAGATAGTAGGGAGCCGAAAACTATGATGTAAATCTCGGACAGACGGTCAGCGTGACGACTATACGTACCTGGAAAATGTTTTCGGGGCACATGTAGATAAAAATTATGGATCTAAAAAGACAAAGATATGTACCAAGATATGTGGCCAAGTTGCAACATCAGACCAAAAAACAACATTTCTAAATTTGTTCAAACATTTTCGTTGTCGTTGGAAGGTAAAAAATAATGTCAAACGATACATCATTTCAGATACCACGTAATCCCACACCCTGAATATGAAAACCAGCCGAGGACAATGTGTGGCTGTGACTGGAGAAAAGGGGCTTATGGCATGTGTGACCAGTATATCTCCTGACAATTAACACAACCCAGTAACCGGACCTATATTGGTTGTTAGAAGCCTAACGGCTGTTTCAATTGATCGAATGCCGACCAATGCAGATCCTGATCAGACTGTGCGGATGCACAGTCTGATCTGGATCTACATTGGTCGCAAAACCCATCAGCACCATTTTCCCAGTTACAACCACATATTAGTTCCAGAACTAAGTGTTAGAGCTGGCAACCTGGAGCTATATCGGCCAATTGTCCAGTCATTATAGATCTATACTTGGCCAGGTCATCTCCCGCTCGCTGTAGGATCGTGTATGCTAGATCACCTGCAAATACAAATTGATACGTCCCTAAATATCGCACATGAACCCCCGAATATCGCACATCGACCGCTGAATATCGGACATCGACCCTTAACTATCGCACATCAACACCTAGTTATCACACATCGACCCCTAAATATCACACATCGACCCCTGAATATCACACATCGACCCCTAAATATCACACATCGACCCCTCAATATCGCACATCAACCCCTCAATATCGCACATCGCTCTTTATAGGAATTAAATACATGTAGCTGTATAATTGTGTCACTATTCCACCAGTTCTAAAAACTATGAGTGCCCGCTATACAGAAATAATCATTTAATAATATTTGTTTTACTGATAGTGACGCGCGGTGGTATCAAGCCATTTCATATGCAAATGAGACATGACATTTTTTAATTATTTATACTAATTAAATGTGTCACTTGAACAAAAAAAAATATTTCCGACAGATTATAAAATATAATCATTGCACATCAAAAAATAAATACAGAGAATAAATAGCAATTTCCGTTAACATTTTAAGGAAACACGGTTATCGCCCCTGATATCAGTGTGGAAATTTACGTCCGACATAGAATGTATAATAATGCCAATCAATGCGTGGGGTAATGTTGAATGAAAGTTTGTTTTGCCAGAAAATGTCTCGGATGATGTCTCTGATATAATGAACATGTTGTGCCTACTGAGTCAGCATGTACATTTAATCATCAAATATATGCAGTCGTTGGTTCTAAATGAAATAATGAATTTCGGGAAAAATAAATGATTACTCCCTCAAAGTATACTTTAATAGGCTAGATAAGTACGCTTAGCAATTTTCGTGAAATCGGCTACTGATAACAACCATACTCACTTGCAGTGGGTTTTTCCGAGTCGTATTTATCTCCGACTAATTGCCGTAGTTGTTTCTGCGGAGTTGAGGCTACGAGCGGTTCCAGTTCACTAACCATCTCCGACGTCACATTTAGATCTACACCACATTTCCCATCTTGAGGGTATAAGCTATTGGCCATCGCGAGCACTTGTCGAGCTCTGGATAACACTTCTTCCTCCCGATGAGGGAGAAAATCAGAGTCGGATTTTCTAATATCTGAATCCAGTTTGTTTAAAGCTAATTCGTGTTTGTTCAGAGATTCGTCAGGCAAGGCACTATCATCTGACTGTGAGAGACTAAATAAAGCCTTGGGCTGAACTACGACATTGTCATCGGAATCACTAAACATGGCATTATCGTACATGTCTGCTTTAAATAATTGCTTGTTTATCGATGAATTCACACTTCTAGAGTCGGATTCTTGACTTGAAAAGACTGGAGGTTGATTCATGTTCAATACTGCTGGTCTTTCGTGATTGGTTGGAAACTGAGAAGTCACTGGTGCTGGTTCATGATTGGTTAAATTGAATGGCAAGGAATTAAACTGATTGGTTAAATTTGAATGTAAAGATCCCAGCTCAGGATTGGTCGATTGCAAACTAGCTGTTTGGTATCCTGTGTCCTGATTGGTTGAGCCACTTCTGAGATTAGTTTCGTCCGGGTATTCCATGTCCGACGTCTCGTAGTCCTGTGTTTCACACATACTCAATATCATGTTATTGGTAAACTGTAAATGTCTTGGCCGTGTCTCAGTGTCAAACTCCATGGCCGTGTGTTCGAGATCGGTACAACTGTAGGACTTTGGTAGAAACGTGGAGTTCCTCTGGTGTGGACTCCTGTGTATCGGAGACAGCATGTCCATCGACGGGTTGCGATTGTGGTTGGGATTCTCTGAGATTGGCGTTACAGATTCACCATCTTCGTCCGACAGACTGCCGCAAATATCATCTGTAATGTAAACACGACATGTTATGTATGTTTATCACATGAAATCCTTGTTATGGCGTGTTTTAACTGATTTCATAAATGTGTTATGACACACATCTAATAACACCTGGAGAGCATTTGATTGGCTGGCCGCCTCACTCTAATTACGTATTTGTATTATGCGCCAACGCTATGTCAATTAATAAAACAGAGACGTTCCAAATGACGTCCATAATGGTGCGAAAAAGCAACAAAGTTTTGATGCTGACATCACCATGTTTTAAACGTCATTAGAAGCATCCGTGACTTATTAAAATTACTGCAATTGTCAGAATGAGCTCCCGTTTGGTAGTATGAAGTGGAGTGAAGTGAAGTGAAGAACAGGAACCTTTTATATGGCATATATATAATAATTTTATTGCTAGGATTAAAACTATTTTTCTCTATGGAGATTTTCAAATATATGCGAAAATAGTCAATGGCGTCTGCTCACTGAAGCATATTGGATATCTCTGCTGTTTGGAGGATGAAGTCATGTGATAAACAGAATCTCAAACTCGTTTCCCGTTGATATGAGATTTATGAAACTTGTCCGCAATTTTATGCACCACGAACATCGAGCAATGGTCTCAGGTAAGTGAATTTTTTTTACAAAGGCTTTAATAACACAAATATAGCCTTAAAATCAAATCTTGTGACACAAAAACTTTAAAGATGTTAAACAAGCAGATGAAGTTTCAAGTCAATCAGACAGGGTTGCAGAAATAATAGGCAGTGGAAAACGTAAATTTTGGCAGAATTTGTCGTTTTTATGTCACATTTAACTCGGCAACGTGACACCACACCAAAATCCCCCGTCTAACGCCAATGATGTCCCAGAAGTTGTTCTATTAAGTGAATGTACCGGTACTTGCGATTCTCTATGTTTGGTAATCTACTTGTTTTGCGACCAATGTAGATCCAGATCAGCCTGTGCATCCGCAGTCTGATCAGGATCTGCACAGTTCGCCATTTCATCAAAGAAACACCCGTCACGCTTCAAACAAGCCATATAGATCATTACGAGGCTATAGGAGTGTGCTATTTGATCAGGAGCTACACTGGTCACAAATCCCATAAGCCCCATTTCTCCAGTCATAGCCACATTTCAAATGACTGGACAATTAAGCCACCTTGTATATACGACTCCTCCTGGCTCTGCCTGAGGGCCTTCCGGATAGGAGTTTTTGGTGGACGTATCGGGGAGAACCCGGGACTGTCGGCAAACTTGGCGCGGAACTTCGCGTCGTCGTCACTCTCCGGGGAGATACCTGGTGAAATAGGAAACTGGGTGAACGGAGGATGGACACAGCCCGACAACACAGCTACCACTTGTACAATGAGCAGACAAAACCAGAGCCATTGTAGATCCTGGTGAGATGGGAAAATACACAAATTGTCAAAACAGACAATTGAAAATGTACTTAGCGTATTGTAAACAGTGTAATTACCTCGACGGCCAAGTAACCTAATTCTGTTGACTAACTCGTCCTGCGGACTAGTTAGTCAACTGGGGGTCATTTCACTAAACTTTGTACGACTAAAATGTTCGTATGTGCAAACTTATGATAGTCTATAAATTTCACATTAACAATATTTTCTTGCAAACAAGTATTGGATTTACATTTATTGAGCATAGGCTGCATATGCAGCCTATGCTCAATAAATGTAAATCCATCAATTGAAATTTCAGACGATCCTAAATTTGCACTTACAAACATTTTAAGCGTACACAGTTTAGTGAAACGGCCCCAGGATTACATGGCGTGGCCATCTCGTGAAATATATTCTGTATGCAACAATGGCTTGTTGTTACTGTCTGTATCCACAGTCCAGTCAGCTCACCAGGCATTGCTTACTCTCGGGATACTTTGTCCACAAGTTAGTGACTCAAATGTCAACATCTAGCAAAAGCTTAAACCATTATGTGTTATTAAAGTTTGCTGTGTCAGCCTGTGGCCGAATAAACATCAACAAAGATAACAATGCCATCTTGAAAAATTCATAAACAGTTCACTGACTGACAAAACAGAGCCTAACTAGAGGGCAGTTGATGGTGAGCAGTTGATGGTGAGCAGTTGATAGCAGTTGATGGTGAGCAGTTGATGGTGAGCCATTATACCCATGTTTAGCCTGAAATAGGGAGATAATCCATAATCCGGGTATCAAAAAAAATTGAATTCCCTTTGCACATCCTCACATCATAAGGAAACCAAATCTCAAGCTATTACGGTTTAAAAATTTTGCTTCTTACAGTAGACGTGACAGTTGGCCATATGTACGGATAAAAGGACAACCATGATGAAAACATTTGTTCAAAAAGTGGGTGTAATCCTAATTCTGTTGCATTAGGCCCCAGTCTTTTTTGCTGTAGACAGTATGTCACCGAATGACAAAAAGTATATACACTCATCAGACTGCAAGGCTGACCGGAGACTGCATGTTACAAACACCATATGCAGAGCTCCAGATCAGGTGTGGATTGGCGTATTTTACACACTTATTTCAGCAGAATACGCACTGATTATCAAAAGTACAAAATACTCACAGCAATGCGAAAATACACGCATTGATTTTCAAATTGAGTACCAGGTAGCGAAAATACTGTAATAAAGTTGAACATTTACTTAGTTGAGCTGCAAAACGCAAACAATATTTAATACTAAAGGAAGAAATCAATAATATATTTGTAAAAGTAAAATACGCATTGCATTTGAAATATGGGGGTATAATACTTTTTAGATACACAACTTATCTGGAGCACTGTCGTACGTAATGTCCCGTTTGACATAGAGAAGCCAAACTCTGTTTTATTCAGCAAGCCCGTGGTTACATACCTTCGAACAGTATAGGGGACACAGGGCTGTGTGTACCCCCATGTTGGGTGTCCACGTCCCGCACGGGGCTCACGTTGAAGCTGATCTCCTGGGGCGCCATAATCCCCGACGATCGCGATTTCCTTGGGGCAGCTGTGATGAGTAAATTTATTTATTTATTTTTATTTAGTGCCCAGTGTCCAGTTTAGAGACGTCCCACTGTAAGTCAGGCAAATGTGTCATGGCATATAATACACTACACAGTGGAGCCTCTCTATAGTACTGTCTGTTTCACGAAAGCTGCCCAAATTTTTCGGCCATATAAACAATTCAAAAACCATATTTGTTTCGATAATATTAAATTAAAGGAAAATTTAAGAATGAGCCTTCTTTTTATTTCGTGAAATTTGGTCAAATATTGATTTTATTGCGAAAACAAAATTTCCCCATGTTAAATCCCCATAGACATCTTCACGGAGTGAAGATGTCTATGGGGATTTAACATGGGGAAATTTTTTAGAATTTCAGAAATACTGGACCAATTTTTAAAATTTAACTTTCGTTTTCCAATTTCCAAAAAAAAAAGTTTTTTGACTCCTCCCACAAGTCCTCTTTTCCCCCCATGTTAAATTCCCATAGAGAAATCAATTTTTCGTAATAAAACCAATATTTGACAAAATTTCACGAAATAAAAAGAAGGCTCATTCTTAAATTTTCCTTTAATTTAATACTATCGAAAAAAATATTGTTTTTGAATTGTTTATATGGCCGTAAAATTTGGGCAGCTTTCGTGAAACAGACTATAGTCACACTGTGAGGTCATGGCCGTAACTATAGCCACCCCTGTCTACCAGTGAGGAGACAATGAGCTCATAAAGAAAGCAGTTAAGTGGACAGTGAAGCCTCTCTAAACTGGGACTCCAAGTGTGTCCAGTTTAGAGAGGCTCCAATGTAATTCTGTATGAGAAATCCCAGATGTGATTTGCAATCAAGACATTATCAGTACAGATAAACTACAGTGAAAACTAAGCTCAGAGCTTTTCTGGGGGTCAGGATTAGAGAGAACCTCTGAACTCTGGAGATGACATTGCAAGTATTATTGAAGATATTACATGATGAAGAAACGGTTGCAAACTTTTTTACTTAAATGTACACGGTCCGACGGAACCTCAAGTGCAACGCAATATGGCACCAACCCCCCCCCCCCCCCACCTTGATATCGCATAGGAGGTCTTAAAAATCAAAAGGGGAAAGTACATACGGTAGGTTGTAATGTACAAGCAACAGCAGTGATTATTTAGACACGTGACCACGGTTACAAGTCTCATATGAAGGACCAGTGGAATGGAAATACCATGAAAGTATTTTTGATGCCCAAGGCGAGGTTTGAACCGACAACCTCTGGCATTGAAGTTCAGTGCTCCAACTTCTCAACCTCAACCCATCAATTCATAAAAATCAAAACTGAATCAAGAAGATGGTTTTGTTTGTTTGTTTATTGACGTTTAACGGGTTATCAACAACGAAGGTCATTTAAGGCCAGGCCAACGCGTTCGATCCCGCATTTAATTTAACCTGCTGCATTATAAAGGTGAAATTCCCAAAATCAGAACAGAATATTAACATCGAGATAAATATATATATGCAGACCTGAAATTAGAATAACCTGACCTGGTGCCAGGTCCATACGACATCAAAGTCACTTGGACCCTTCCCCTAAAAGTAATAGGATTAGGAAAAATCATATTCCTCATATGAGGGGAATAATCAGATTCAACTGTCAGTTACAATAATTCCAAAGACGTACGTGAGGGCCAAACCAGGTCTCCAGTCAGGATTCCGGTACGGATGAACCCTGATCATTAAATTACCCATCGCATGCTCCCACCTGCCACCCACCAAGAAGATGGTATTATCAAGATAACAACTACAAACGCGAGTGACAAACCTTTACTCAACATAGAACAGGACAATGAGACATGTGGCTGTCACTGGAGAAATGGGGCTTATGGGTTGTGCGACCAGTTTAGATCCAGATCAGCCTGTGCATCCGCACAGGCTGATCAGGAGCTGCACTGTTCACCATTCCATCATTGAAACACCCATCACGTTTCTAACAAGCAATATAGATCGTTACCAGCCTACAGGTATGTGCTATTTTATAAAGAGCTACATGGGTCATAAATCCCACAAGCCACATTTCTCCAGTCACGGCCACATCCGTGTCTTCTCAAGTATGGCTGTTGTAGAGAGGTTGCGCTGCAGTTCCAACTTACTAGGCAGGTTGCCGTGTACAATGGGAGACAACTCTGGTGAGGCGAGGAACTCTGGATCTGACGAACACCGCCGGTATTGTGGCGTGTGAGCACTCTTAATGGGACTAGACGAAAACTGAAATTGGGAAACAACGCCATGTGTTCATCTTCATTGGACTGATTGAATGTATTTTTACAGCCATACAACAAGCAGGTGGGTATAACTTCAAATATATGGAACAAAGAACTTGGATCTGTGACATAAAATATGACCATTGTAAAAATCACATTACCCCACCCACCTGTTGTCATACTGTACGTTACGTTATAATGGGATTTTTTATGTTACAACGTAACATACAGTACAACACAGGTGGGTGGGGTGATGGGATTTTTCTCGATGGGCATTGTTTTAATAATAATGTAACATACAGAACAAGTGGGTTGGATAATGGGATTCTTTCAACAGGCATTTGTTTTAGGTCACAGGTCCGAGTGTTCCACCTGTGACATGGAAATCAACAGACTTTAAGTTAGTTACCAACGACGACACACATATGGGCCCTCGGCTGTGAAAATGTAGCTTACATTTATTACAAGTGTGGGTCTTGGATTGCTTGCATATTCATTCAGTATGATTATATTGCATGTCCGCGAGCAGATCAGAAGCTAAACTGTAGCTGTGACTGGAGCAATGGGGCTTATGGATTATGCGACCAGTGTGGGTCGGCACAGATCAGCCTGCGCATCCGCAGTCTGATCAGGGCCTGCACTGCTGGCCATAAACTTAATGAAACACCAAAATAATGCTTCGAACTTAATACTTTTGATCGTTATACGGCTTCCGGAGTGCGCTAGAAGATCACAAGTTGGAATATTCACAAATGCCATAATGCTCACCATATTTATGACCAGTGTAGCTCCTGATCAAAGAGCACACTTCTGTAGCCTAATAATAAGCCATATTGCTTGTCAGAAGCACGACGGTTGTTTCATTGATGGACTGGCGAAAACTGCAGTTCCTGATCAGACTGTGCAGATGCACAGGCTGATCTGGATCTACTTTGGTCGATCGCAAAACCCTTAAGTTCCAATTTCTCCAGTCACAGCCAAATGTACGTACAGCAGGAGTATTTTTCAGCGGAGTTGCGTGGTCCCAGTCTGGTCCTGGTTTCTTGGCAAACGACGGTGACATCGGCTCAGTCTGGATCGGATCCTTCACCCCTCTGTAATGTGCAATAGACGGCTCTAACATTGCATAGAGACTAACTAATTGGATTAACCCTTTCAACACCACATGCCAGTATAGTGGTATTGGCAAAAAGTGTAGATCCAGATGAGCCGTCTCGTGACGAGGCGCCTCATCAGGATCTGCACTTTTTGCAAGTAATTTTCATTTATTTGAGCTGCAAAAAGCAAACACTTTGCTTTTTGAAGCTCAATTAAGTGAATTTTCAACTTTATGACAGCATTTTCAGTACTCAATTTGAAAATCAATGCGTATTTTCACATTGCTGTGCGTATTTTGTACTCCCATTTTTGATAATCAATGCGTATTCAGCTAAAATAATTGCGTAAAATATGCCAATACGCACCTTATATGGAGCTCTGTATAAGGTCGGACCAGTGGGTTTGATTCACATACAGTCGAGCACCAGTACCTCGAACATCAGTATCTCGATGATATCCACTCGATGGTTTGCTAAAGTCCCGAATTATATCCTTATTTGTTTAATATAAATTTCCTCAGCTATCTCGAACATGCCCTATCTCGTATACGATCGCTATCTCGATCACAAAAACACTTGGGTAAATAAGCTATTAAAGCGCCTGGCTGCCAAGATCGATTTTCAAAACCTATTATGAAACAAAACGAAATAAATTCACACCTGCCTCGGGTTTTTGCTCAATTGGTCCACCTCGATTTGTTTGAGTGTTTGATATTAAGCATATCACGCTGGTCATTTAAGCAATTCACTGAGAGTTGTGACGCCACCTGTAATGTTGGGTAGTTTACTACCTTTGGTCATTAATAGTTAATTGGTGATTAAAATTTGTAAATTAATTTTTTTCTTGAATTAAATTCAGCGTGTATTAATCATTCAATCTGATGGTGATTAATGTCATAATCAACTATTTTGTATAAAATTAACATGGAAAATGAAGTCCATCACATTCATTATGAATTCACAACACGATAACGCTTCTTTGTTTCATTATTCCTTTATTGTTTACTCGTGATGTGATGGGTAGCATTATTTTATATTTTTTTGCGAAAATATTCGACCATGTCACTTCATCGCTCTCGAATCTAGTCCTATCTCGACTAAAATATGATCTCCCTTCGATTTCGAGATACTGGTTCTCGACTGTACTGATAGGCGCCTGTACATGTATTTTTTTTATTTTCTTTATTTAACTCTTGGTGAGTAATAAGAAAAATATTCTTTTTTTTTCCCATGTAAAAAAAACATTGTGAATCTGATATTGATTATAGTGATTGTGACATAATTACATTTAGGTGTGGAAATGTGAAAGATTTCACATCCAAGCAACAACCGAGACCACCATATGTCAGAGACAAGCTGTGTGATTTTTCTATCTAAGAAAAGGAGCGATTATTTTTGTAGAAATTTTTCTGTAAATGACGTCGCAAGTTGACAAAATTTTCATAGCAAATTCAGAATTCTATTCCAAATTTGCTCTGAACATTTCGTCAACTTTCAAGGTCATTTACGAGAAATATCATAACATTTGAACATGTTTTTTCATGAGATATCGCACACCTTTACAAAATCACACGGCTTGTCTCATATTTAGACAGGTCCTACAGTGGGGTCAGCGTGTAAGTGCACACACGAACGAACACGACAGGTTGGAACCAACGTGTCGTGTTCGTTCGTGTGTGCACTTACATGCTGACCCCACTGTAAGTATCTGCAAAGGTTAACGAGCGACGTACTTGACGGGACTCGGTGCCAGACTGCTCATGTCTCCATGGAAGAAGAGTTTGCGACGTAGCGACGACGTGCTCAACATATCCTGCTGACAACTCTCATCATGTGCATCGTGGGTCATGTATTGGCTTAGCACCTTCTGGAGGTCAAAGTTCAATGGCAAGGTCAGCACGGTCTGGCACGCAGCTGGAATTTTTTTATAAAAGTTTTAAATAAAATTTTACTTACTTTACAACGAGCACAAAGAAGCGACAGCACTTACACAACTGCTTTCGTTGGCACAGATTGATGCATATGGGTTTCCTTCATGTGGGAGCAAACCCGAGTGCCCGTGGGAAATCCACAAGTCCAACGTGGTGACCATCTCAGAAACAGTCTTCCCCTGCCGAGGATCAAACTCAGGGCCACATTGGTGAGAAGTACGCTCGCTACCGAATGCGCAAACCGGACTACCAGTATTAGTACACTACAGGGATTCTCCAGATTATTGGACAAAATGGAAGTATTTTTACGATATTTTTCTTAATATATCAGCTACGGGTATAACATTTTCACAGAACAATCCTCGGTTCTCGGTCTCGGTTCTCAACGCATGTAAATAATTTTAATAGCAAAATGTGCCATCTTTCTCACTTAAAATTGGGTCAAATAGTCAGTCATAAGATTGCCCCAAAATTAACATCGACAATCAGTTATCCGGACAAACGTATAACTTATATTCTCACCCTGAAATCATAATGTTATCGTGTGTAAACCAGTGTAAACAGCATTGTGTAGTTCTGCAGAAAAAAACAATCACAATTCGCTTCTTTAAAACGCCGTATAATTATAAAATTTATTGTATTTATAGAACAACTCTGCAATGACGTCGATAGAGCCCGCGCGCGACTTTTGACGTTGTAAACAACTTGTGGACAGAGTTGGGGAATGTTTTCAACAAATTTTACTAAACTTTTTACCTTGGTGATATATTCTTCACACTGGCATGGAAACAGCAAGCACCTGCGTGACGTAGATGTATTCGAACAAAAAATTGGAACAAAAGAATGTGCTTAATTAACAGGTATTTTCATTTGTCCGATAAACTGATTGTCCGACTGGTATGACCCCTGTACATATGCTTCATCAAGAAAATACGAATAGAAACCTGTATCACCAAGCTGACAAAAGGAAGTTTACAGCATTTGTGAAAGGTACCGGAATATAGCTATAATTGGATTTACACCATGCCCCCCTTCTGAATAAACAATATGAATATGTTGTAACTTGTAAAAGGATAAATGGGTCTAATGTTCTCTCTAACCCCTCTGCGACCAGTGTAGACTCGGATCAGCCACAAAAAGGTTAACCATGTACTAAATGGTTTGTTTGTTTGTTTATTGGTGTTTAACGGCCTATCAACAGCTATGGTCATGTAAGGCCGGGCAAACGGGTTCGATCCCGTTTTAACCTGCTGCATTGGGGGGAAAATTCCAAAATCAGAACTGAATATTTACATCGAGAAACAATATATTCAGCCCTGAAATTAGAATAACCCGACCTGGTAGCAGGTACATACCACACCAAAGTCACTTGGCCCCTTCCCCTAAAATAGGATTACGAATAATCGTAATACTCACATAAGGGGTATAACCAGATTCAACTGTCACATACAAAATGCCAAAGACGTATGTGAGGGCCAAACCAGGTCTCCAGTCGGAATTCCGGTAAGGATGAACCCCGATCGTTAAATTACCCATCACTTGCACCCACCTTCCACCCACGTACTAAATGATGAAACTGAAGAAATGTGGTTGTGAATGGAGTGATGGGGCTTATGGGTTTTGTGATCAGTGTAGATCCAGATCAGACTGTGCTTCCGCACAGTCTGATCAGGATCTGCACTGTTCACGATTCCATCAATGAATCAATCATGCTTCTAACAAGCAATGTAGATCGTTATCCGGCTACAGGAGTGTGATATTTGATCACTAAACTGGCCACAAATCCCATAAGCCCCATTTCTCCAGTCACATTCACATATTGCTGAACCAAGAGACAGAGTATGACTACTGACCATCCTCCGTGCCGTGTTTCTGAGGCAGAGATTTCTGTATTGACCCCTGAAGCTCTGTGATCTGTTCTTTTGTATGCCCACTGCCAGTACCTGTGTAGTAACATGTATTTACTTACACAATAAGTAACACTGATGGAACATTAGCACCAAAATAAATTAACACACATTTCTAAGTCATTTTGACCTTCAGCACAGGGACTTCATGGGTGGGCTCCAGAATTAAAATATGCACGGACGCATGCGAATAGCGCCGATTATATATAAATGATTCTAATGTGCTGTCGAACTATGTTTTTATGCAGACAAAATGTAAAACAACGCCAGGTGACCATTTTCATTTCCCGCAATCTAATGGATATTTACCTGTTTGAGCAAACGGCGTGATGGGAAGAACATTCTTCTTCTTGGAATTTTTCTTCGGGTCACTCCAGGGGGACGGCGCTATAAGGCCGCTCGCGAAGAACTGGTCAATCGCGCGCTGGGCCCTCTCTTCTGTCTCCCGGTCCGGCCTGTAAATTATAGAGAGTATATATGTATAAAGACCCAGATAGGGGTCAGTTCCCGTTCTGGGATTGGACCCCGATCTGTAAAAAGGCAGAACATAACCATGAGCACATAATTTCCCGATAATCAGCACATCTGATTTTCATTTTATTTTCTGACGTTTCACACATGCTACATGTATTTTATATCAAGCCGAGTGCCGAGGTCACAATATACATTCATATGAGACACGCGACGGGATTTTGTACCCTCGGACATCTGTGTAATTTCATGAAATATGTTTACAAAATTTACAATATTTTCCGTAAATGGCTTCAAAAGTTTACAAAACTTTCAGAGTACATGACTACATGACTACATGTACATGACTACATGACTACATGTACATGACTACATGACTACATGTACATGACTACATGACTACATGTACAGACTACATGACTACATGACTTACAGTACATGACTACATGTCTCATGACTACATACATGACTACATGTACATGACTACATGTACATGACTACATGTACATGACTACATGTACATGACTACATGTACATGACTACATGTACATGACTACATGTACATACAGACTACATGACACATGTACATGACTACATGCTACATGACATACACATGTACATGACACATGACTACATGTACATGACTACATGACTACATGTTACATGACTACACTACATGTACATGACTACATGACTACATGACATACTACAGACTACATGTACATGACTACATGACTACAACATGACTACAGTGACATGTACATGACTACATGACTATACATGACTACATGACTACATGTACATGACTACATGTACATGTACAGACTACTGTACATGACTACATGTACATGACTACATGTACATGACTACATGTACATGACACATGACACATGTACATACTACTGACTACATGTACATGACTACATGACTACATGTACATGACACAATGACTACATGTACATGACTACATGACTACATGACTACATGACAAATACATGTACATGACTACATGACATGACTACATGTACATGACTACATGACTACATGTACATGACTACATGACTACATGACTACATGTACATGACTACATGACTACATGTACATGACTACATGTACATGACTACATGACTACATGTACATGACTACATGACTACATGTACATGACTACATGACTACATGTACATGACTACATGACTACATGTACATGACTACATGTACATGACTACATGACTACATGTACATGACTACATGTACATGACTACATGACTACATGTACATGACTACATGACTACATGTACATGACTACATGACTACATGTACATGACTACATGACTACATGTACATGACTACATGTACATGACCATGTACATGACTACATGTACATGACTACATGTACATGACTACATGACTACATGTACATGACTACATGTACATGACTACATGACTACATGTACATGACTACATGACTACATGTACATGACTACATGACTACATGTACATGACTACATGACTACATGTACATGACTACATGTACATGACTACATGACTACATGTACATGACTACATGTACATGACTACATGACTACATGACTACATGACTACATGACTACATGTACATGACTACATGTACATGACTACATGTACATGACTACTACATGACTACATGACTACATGTACATGACTACATGACTACATGACTACATGTACATGACTACATGACTACATGTACATGACTACATGTACATGACTACATGTACATGACTACATGACTACATGTACATGACTACATGACTACATGTACATGACTACATGTACATGACTACATGTACATGACTACATGACTACATGTACATGACTACATGACTACATGTACATGACTACATGACTACATGTACATGACTACATGTACATGACTACATGACTACATGTACATGACTACATGACTACATGTACATGACTACATGACTACATGTACATGACTACATGACTACATGTACATGCGGAATGTACTCGGAAATGTATTTATGAAAAATATTGTAAATTTTGTAAACGCATTTAATGAAATTATGCAGATATCCAAAGGGTACATGGCGCGTCTTATTTGTCGCGAAGTGGGAACAAAGCAGGTACAGTTGATTTGAATGTCATGTGTTTCATGGTGGTACCCGTATGTGATGCACACAACTGGCTGATGATCGTTCGCAAGTATGATGGCTGAAGACTGCAGACCACAGGCTAACGGCGTGGACCCAGGACACCACCACCCTCCAACCCACCCCCCACCCAAGTATTTATTGAAATAATAAACAAAAGATGACCAGGCCGTCTTAAAATGTTATAAACATATCAATTCTATCAATATGAAACATTTTCAGACAAACGTTTTTTTTGCAAATTTTAAACAGATTTAATAAATAAATATGTGGGTGGAGAGGTGGAGGGAGGGTGGAGGAGGTGATATCCTGGGTCCGCGCCGTTAGCCTGTGCTGCAGACCTAACAGTATCGAATATAGAGGGCTGACAAAACAATTAACAAAGGATAATAACGCAAGTAAATGATAGTAAGGTCATTTGAATGTCAGTGTTTTACAGTGGTATGTGAAGCACACCAGTTAAAAACTTTAATGCAGATGTATGAACAGACGTAAGCATGGACAGATGCACTTATATCATTGTGATCACCGTCTCGCTTCGGCGAGTGGATCACACAAAAATAAGCCAAAAATGCAGAAATGAAAATATTCGCTTCTCGCCTAGAGTTAAACTAGAAAATGTGAGCACAGAACTGAACATGTCTGCCCCACCAACTGATTTGATAGTAAATGAGGTAAAATTGCCCATGGAAGGTACAAGCTCAAACAAAACGTTAACTCTTATACCGCTACTCACAACAATTGTCGTCTGCTGTTGCTTTTATATCTTGCCTTATTTCTCAATAAAAACATGGTTCGACAGCACTTCAGAATCATTTCCAATGGAAATGATTCTGAAGTGCTGTCAAAGCATGTTGTAAATTATTCTAAAGTGCTGTCAAAGCATGTTTTTGATGATAAAAATGGAAAATAGAAAATAAACAATAGACGACAAAAAATAAATAAATAAAGATAGCGGTTTAAGGGTTAACCTTGTGACGGATGGACGGGGTAGACGGATGTTCAAGGGTAGCACTAAATACTCCCTCCACTACCGTGGTGAGGGCATTAAATACTAAAGTATCTTACACAACATGTGTTGTCGGCTGGTTTGGCATGGGATCTATGTCGGCAGGGTTCAGCTCAGCAATGTGCTCTATCGACCAGGTGAATTGCTGAAGACAGACACGCATGGTGAGGATAAAACTTGGCGGAATATGTACACAGTTCAAATAAATCAGTTTATTATATACATACCCATGAAATACATAGTTATACAATGTAAATAAGTCATATGTTCTCATCGATGAAATAAACAACTTCCGGTATAAATACGACTACTTCCGCTATATATAATATATTCATAAAATCTATGTTCGGGAAAACAGCACAAATAGGCTGCAAATACACATTCATTACCGTATACAGTCTAAAAAACTGATAATTTCCATGGAGCGGTATATAATAAATAGAATATTCATATTTTTGTAACGAATAGGACATATATGTTCATCGAGTGGTGTGAAATGTTCCTATTTACGAGTGAAATATGGACATTTCACACCACTTGATGAACATACATGTATATGTCATATTCGTTGCAAAAATATGAATATCCTCTATTTGTTTGACAATGTTTTTATGTATTCTGCCAATGTAACTAGATCAAATTGATTAGGGCTTAGCGTATGTTCAACATATGTGGCTCTGACTGGAGAAATGGGTGATGGAATGTGTGACCCGTGTGATCATATATCACAATTCTAATGAAATGCCAAGACATGTTTTCATTTCAAAGCAAACTATTCAATAATTGCTGTCTGTTGATGCGTAAACAGTAGTGTGATTTTATTTTACCCAATTAAAAATTTGAAATACCCAATTGCTTCAGAAATGATGGAGTGACAATACTCAATTACTAATTCCTTATCTGGAGCGCTGAATGGGCATTTTTTTTTGTCACAGGTCCAAGTCTTCCACCTGTGACACATTCCTGTCTGAGAAGGGTCTGCAGTGTTTGTCATTCAGAGTCATTTCTTTTCTTTTTTTTTGCTTCGGAGACCCAGTTTAGACCCAGATAAGCCAGTGAGTTCACACATTTTATTCATGGTCTAAACTGTTCGCCATTCATTCAGGTGAATCGTGCATAAAGACATATTTTGATCCATCTCCACGACTCCCATACATTTTATTAGCAATTTGAGTCTTATCAGTACCTTTTGCTCGGAGGCTGGCGTCGAAGCGACAGAGAAAAACCCAGGACTCATATAGGCCGGCAAATGTAGGTCGTCGACGCCCATTTCAAACGGGTTCACCACAATGTTCTTGGGCGTCACATACTTCTTGCCACTGTGGGGAGGGCAGGTCCCCTGGGGGGTAGAGGTCACCCCTGGGCCCGGAGTTCCCACTTTATCCACCTTTAAACGACTTGGCGTCACATATGTTGGGTTGTAGCACGATGTCGTGGGGATTGCAGTGCACGATTTGTGGTATGGACTGTTTATAAGGGTTTTTAGGTAGATGTCATTGCGGGCGTTGCTTGAGCTGCCCATCATCAGGTTTCTGGGCCCAGGACTTGGGGTGGGGTGGGGGAGGGGACTCGGGTGGGATAGAGGAACGTGGTGACGTGATATTGGACTTCCGGTAGTTTGAGTCTGTGGGCTGTGGTGCGCTATCGGGCTGAAACAGTGAATGGCAAACATCAACAGCGGAACACCTGTAACTCGGACACCCTGGCAGGTCCACAAGGTGTCCAATTAAGAGACGTTCCACTGTAATTCATGTATATGGGCACTTCAAGGTATGCTTCCAAGCAATATGGTCAAACATTACCATCAAAATTAACCCTTTCAACACCACAGGCCTGTATAGTAGTATTGGCAAAAAGTGTAGATCCAGATGAGCCGGCTCGTGATGAGCCGTCTCATCAGGATCTGCACTTTTTGCAAGTAATTTTCATATTTTTGAGAACAAAAACACCCCCATTTAATAAATGGACGAATGGTTTATAAATTATAGTAACACATTTAATAAATGCTGTGTGACATGAAACTGTTCCCAGATTACTCACCTACAGATAGGGTCTGCGAACATCTCATGTCGGTGTCTACCCACACCACTGTCTGGGGTTCCGCACTGATATGTAAACTGCTGGGCAGGGCGGATACCTGCACTTGTACCTCCAGCCAACTGCTGACACTTGTCAGGGGCCAACTGCTGTGACGACTGGCTGACCGAGGCAAACTGGTGTTTGTGACTGCCATGGTGGGGGTGTTGGGGGGTGCGGCTACTCAGTGGAACACCTTCCTCCCCTCTCTCCATTCTACCGCCAATCTACTGACTGCTGTGAAGTACGCCTTTCTGCAACAGAATGGTGCCCTATTTGTATAGTTTATATTATATAGGATATATAGTTTTTCATCCACTAAATCCATCTCTAGACATGCATATATTTCTCTATTGTCATTTTACTGCCAGGGCTACCGTAATTATATTATATCGAGTTTGAGTTCCTGATCAAACTGTGCGGGTGTGAGTTTGGAGTAACTCGGTTATCTTATCAAGATAAATTTCACATTCAATGTTGGATTTCGAAAAGAAATGTTGGATGATGATAAAGAGGTATGTGAAGTTGCAAATCAATCGGACTTATGGTTGTGGAGATATTTGGTAAGTAAAACCTTAATACAAATTCCTGATACGCATTGATTATCAGAAGTGGGAGTACAAAATACGCACAGCAATGTGAAAATAAACATTGATTTTCAAATCGAGTAATGAAAATACTGTCATAAAGTTGAAAATTCACTTAGTTGAGCTGCAAAAAGCAAACACTGTTTGCTTTTTGCAGCTCAAATAAGTGAATGTTTATATTTTTTATATATTTTTTTATCCTTTATTCCCTATTTAGTAATGAAAAAAATCAATAATCCATTTGTAAAAGTAAATTACGCAATGATTTTGAAATCAGGGGGTATAGTACGCTTTAGACACAAAGCTTATGTGGAGCGCTGTTGAATGCTCTTCATTGTCAATGTAGCTCCAGTACGGCAGTAGATCTACTGAAGTCTTGCTTTCACGAAAGTAGTGGTGGCTTCATGACTCATGTTAGCTTAGATAATCTCAGCTATACGGATGACTTTTACAATTTCATCTCGGCCATTATAAAATATGGTCGCAATAACAGCCCATTCTGTCCTTGCGTTTTGCGAATAAAAGGATAATCCAGGTCAAAGTCAGTACCGTAACCAGGATGAGGCGGTCGCCTCGTCTGTCATTTTGCCGATGTTTTTTATGCTATTAGAGAATTAAACAAATCCACTGGGTTGTGCCGGGGAGATAGCTCCCTGACCCCAATATCGGGACTTGGTTCGCCTCATCTGGTTTTTACCTCTGGTTACGGCCTTGAAAGTAGGTATATTTACATGTTTATTATTGGCCTGTGCAAGTTTTTTAACATAACTTTGAAGAATTAAACCACTCACGCTCGTCACTAAATGCCAGGACAGAATGGCTGTTATTGTGACCATATTTTATAATGGCTGGGTCTCAGCTATGATACAGATAATATTACTTCTGAGTACATAACTCTAATTACATTTCATTACACTGCATTACATAAGTGTTAAAATGTGCGTAAATTATAGCATTTACACTTCACACACTAAAATATAGACAATAAGACAAAACCTGCAATGTGTGGACGTTCATACTTCGCTATATTGTTATTGAGAGACAATTCTACAATATGACACAAATATATTACCATAAACTTACCTAATAAAATGTGTATTAGCAAAATTCTTAGGTCACTCACCTCTGTCTATCTATCTTCCATTTTGAAGTAGAAAGTAAACAAAGAATGCTTCAAACGCACATTTGGAAAAACTACTCTGTCATAACTCTTATGTAATGCAGTGTAAAGAAATGTAATTAAAGTTATGTACTCAGAAGTATATAAACTCAAATCACTCGGAAATGTTATAATTTTCACACAATAATTTTTACCTGTGCCGTGGACAGGCGGCAGGTGGAATAATTTCATGCAGAGCTACTAATGAACACAAAATAAAACAACATTAAAACAGAAGAGGGCAATGGCTAAATACAAGTTTGTGTGTTTTTAAAGTTCTGTCAAAGTGACATTTACACGTCTCAACATGTCAATAATGTTCAGATTTTCAAACAACCGCCACTGATTTTGGCCAATGAATTCTCATTTCCTTTCCAAACAAACGAGATGCACAACATATATTTTATTTAAAAAAAATGAAAAGAAAATCATAAAATACAGATTCTTATTAATTTCATTAAGAATACTCTATTAACTTGTTGTAAAGAAATCAGTTGAGTTGACGGAGTTCATTTTATTTGATTGAAACTTCTGAATGAAAATATATTTGCTGCACATTGAGAAAGTTTACAAATGGCGGAGTCTGGGAAACAGAGAGCAGCTTCGGCGAAAGAAACTATGGATAGTGAGATGATTTCACTTTGAATGTGTGCTTTATGTTTACATATCCTTTGTTGCATATGTATAAAATATCAGAATGCTCTTTAATTTCTGAAAAATGCTACAACATGTTTTAAATCTTGTTCATATTTTCATACTATTGCAAGGGCGGTAACTCTTTGTTTTTGGTCAATTCGCCCCTATCACAACTCGCACAATGAGGTGGCCGGATTAGCTCAGTAGGAAGAGCGTCGGACTGCGGATCGGGAGACCCCGGGTTCGTATACCACCTCGACCGCTGCGAATGTTCGATTCGGCGTGTCCTTGGGCAAGACAACTTCATGCTAGCCTAGTCCTATCGGATGGGGACTTAACTAGTCGGTCCCGACATGCAAGGTCCTCGAGCCAGTGCCGTCGTTAAATCAAAGCATTTACATTTACTCGCACAAGGTTTACTGTCTCCGACATTTTAGTACCTGTGTGAATGAATTTTAGGCTATATGACATGTTACTTCGTATTGGCTCAGAAAACCTGGTGTGCCTACTGTATGTCATGATTACCTGTGAGGTTTTAAGTTGATGCCTGCACGTCTCTACTCGTTACATTATAGTAAGTGTACCTGGCTTCGCACACCTCGATTTGTTACTTGTTTGATGACTGTTGTTACAGTTTTCTGACTCGTGTAAACACATTTGTCTTTCTGAAAACACTTGCATTCAAAAGACCGCATAAATAATAAAATATGTAAACTCAGTCTCCACTAAAGTCGTTAGTCCGTCAGAGATGATCCGTTAAAATTGGCAACGGAAGTCGACGGACCAATTTTTTTTTTACTTTTCTAATCCAAGCTTCAATGAAATCACCTTCCTTTGGTATGCGCTTCTGGTGCTAGCTACATTATGTAGCTTTTCTTAAATGACTGATATACATGTACTTAAACAAAGGTCTTAAATATCACACAAGATAAATTTAATTTTTAATTTTTTTATTTTGTTTTAGGTCTGGTAAATTTTTGTCCAGTCTGGTAAAACATTCAAGTTTACCAGCCCTAATGTCCTGTAACATTTTGACAGTTTCGCAAAGACTCAACTATTGAAGTGTGCGAAGCAGTTGACGCATGCGTGTCACGTTACTTTACACATTGAATACCAGCAACTGTTTTCGCGTTTTATTCTAAATATTCTATATTAATGGTGTATTACTTATACTATTGAGGATACGGGGACTAAACTACCTAGTTCTGAGTACATAACTAATTACATTTCATTACACTGCATGACATAAGCGTTATGACGGAGTAGTCTTTCCAAATGTGCGTTTGAAGTGTTCTTTGTTTACTTTCTACTTTGTGGAGAGTGACCTAAGAATTTTGCTAATGCAGACTTTATTAGGTAATTTTATGGTAGTAATATTTTTGTGTCATGTTGTAGAAGTATGAACGTCAACGCCCTGCAGGTTTTTTCTATATATTAGTGCACGAAACGTAAATGCTATTACACCAACAGTGTTCTGCCAAGAAATCGGAGACATGGGGAGCCAATGACCCCATGGGTAAAAAAAAGTGGGGACATTTTCAAAAATGATGTGGTCACACATGGTATTTTTAAGAAAAACACTGCTTCAAACTATTAAATATCAGCAATTAAAGTAATTAATAGTTTGAAATAGTGTTTTGCTGAGCCCAACAATGGACTTGCAATAATTAATTAATGTAAATTTTCAGCATGTTGTTATTGTGAAAAAAACATGGAAATAAACATTAAAACATGATCATTTTGCTATGCAAATTTTACATTTCCGGTACATTTCACGAGCGCCCCTAACACAGTTCGGACTTTTTTAATTGCGCAACCCGCGAACTCGGACCGAATATTTAATGCGCCCGTTGGCCCATCGGTAAATTTTTTCTTGCGCCATTAACGATTTTTCCGCACCAATGGCGCGATCCCGCGTCCTTGGCAGAACACTACACCAATTGTTACCGTCGTGTAAGCATAATCGCGTAATCGCTTAATTCCTTATGTAGTGAGTTTTCCATCTCTGCGTATTATTTCCCTGCCGTGTGTTATTACATTAGAACACATTATTAATAAAAACAACCCAGAGAGGCTGTATGGCCTCCAAGGCATCATCAAGATTTATCAACACAGGGGCATCAGAACTGGTCCAGCAGGTCCGGCGACTGCCGGATCAGTAATTTTGACATATTTGGAATTCATTTATATAAAAAACGGAATGAAAATATTTTTTTCAACAATTGTTTGCATTTCTAGTCAAAAGTGTATGGTGTTACCACTCAGTTGAACCGTCTCGGCGAGACAGTTCAACTGAGTGGTAACAACATACACTTTGGGTGGGTAGAGGAGGCACCCACTAGATTCACCGGACCAATTTTATTATTTTTCCGGTGCCCATGCTACATGTATGACATAAAACAGCAAAGGCATAATTTTGTGGTTCAAGTTATTTTTTTTACTATTTCATTCATAATCATGCTAATTTTGTGCTACATGTATTTTTTGGACTATTCAATTCATCAGAAAAGGGTTACTTTTGTACTTCTTCAGTTCCTGTAAATTTGCAGACTATTCCAATCATATAACTTAATGTTAATTTTCCATGACTATTACATTGATCAGAAAAGGCATAACCATTTGATTATGAGATAATGTTGTGCCATGTTTTCAGCATTGATGGAGATGTCACGTATCCTGAACACAGGCCTCGATATGGAGACTCTGGCAACAGTGGTGCGACTGTGTGAGAACGGTGTAAACCCCGCCGCCCTGGCCCTCGTACTCCAGGAACTCCGGAAGGAATCGGTCGCCGTACGGGTACGTCTCACAGCAGATACATCGCTCGCTTATATGTGGCTGTCACTGGAGAAATGGGACTTACGGGATTTCTGACCATTGTAGCTGCTGATCAAGTAGCACAGTCCTGCAGCCTGATACAGATACTGCTTGTTAGAAGCATGATGTTGAATGTCAAACAGTGCAGATCCTGATCAGACTGTGGATGCACAGGCTGATCTGGATCGACACTGGTGACAGTGGTCGCAAAGCCCACAAGTCCCATTTCTCCAGTTACAGCCACATTTGATTTACTGAGGAAGGAAGGTTTGGCAGGTCATTCACTTGTATGTGGCTGTCACCACAGGTGGAAGACTCGGACCTATGACACCAAAAAAAATGCCTATTAAAAAAATCCCATTACCCCACCCACTTGGTCTCGTACATTACCATCTTCTATTTATAGAAAGATGGGTATAAATATGGCTATTATAGAAAGAGCCCTCTCTTTTCCGATTCGCACAAACACAATAAACATCGATTAAATGTATGAAATATGTCTCTGGCAATCGATAAAGGTATTAGGTGTGTGAATATACTCACTTCAAATCGCTGTTTCAAGTATTTATTGAATTATTCGCGTTTTGATTTCCCCATCCAAAGCGAAAGTTGCGTGTCCGAAAGAATCTCACACAGAATCGGAGGCCGTCTGGCGTGGATTATCGGTCATATTTGGCCGATAGCTGATTGCCAGCTCAAACTAAAGTGGTGCACCATGACCATATACATTAGAAACTCCAACCATACAAAGTTTGTCTAATTGTGATCGTTCACCGATCTAAAAAACACTTTTTTGTCTAATTTCGTTCATTATCTGGAACCGGGTCAATTCACCATCTTCCATAATACAACCGGAAGCGTCTATGTAAAGAACATCTCTGATTGGCTAAATCTAAACTGTAATGACGTCATTCAACCTATTTCGGGATTCCGGAAGACATAATCTGATAGTACGCGAATTATGAATGAAAGTAGAAAAAAGGTGTTTTTTAGATCGGTGAACGATCACAATTGGACGAACTTTGTATGGTTGGAGTTGCTAATGTATATGGTCATGGTGCACCACTATTGTTTGAGCTGGCGATCAGTTATTGGTTAAATATGACCGATAATCCACGCCGGACGGCCTCTGATTCTGTGTGAGATTCTTTCGTACACGCAAATTTCGCTTTGGATGGGGTATACAAAATGCGAATAACTGAATAAATGCGGGAAAGAGCGATTTGAAGTGAATATATTCACACACCTAATACCTTTATCGATTGCCAGCGACAGAACTCATACATTTAATCGATGTGTATTGTGTTTGTGCGAGTCGGAAACGAGAGGGCTCTTTCTATAATGGCCACAATGTTATCCACCTTTCTTTATATAAGATGGTAATGTACGAGACCAAGTGGGTGGGGTAATGGTTTTTTTTTAATAGGCATTTTTTTGAATTGTAGCTCCGGATCAAGTAGCACAGTCCAGCAGCCTGATAACATTCTGTAGATACTGCATGTTTGAAGCATGATGATTTAATGGCAAACAGTGCAGATCCTGGACAGACTGTGCAACTGGTCGCAACACCCATAAGCCCAATTTCTCTAGTCACAGCCACAAAGGAAGGAATCGGTCACAGTACTGGTATGTCTCAAAACAGATAAGTCGCTGGCTGATAATAATAATGTGGTTGTCACTGGAGAAATGGGGCTTATGGCTTTTGTGACCAGTGTAGCTCCTGGTCAAATAGGACACCCCCGCAGCCTGATAACGTTCTATAGATACCTCTTGTTAAAACATGATGATTTAAGGTAAATGGCAAATGGTGCAGATCCTGATCAGACTGTGCGGATGCACAGGCTGATCTGGATCTACACTGGTCGCAAGACCCATAAGCCCCATTTCTCCAGCTACAGCCACATATTATTCACCGAGGAATGAATCGGCTGCTGTATGAGTAGGTCTCACAACACTGCAGATTTGCCATCGCTGAGAAGTGGCTGTGACTGGAGAAATGGAGCTTATCATTATGGCTTTTGTGACCAGTGTATATCCAGATCTAGGTATAAGATTTAGACGGTTATCAGGCTACATGAGTGGTCTATTTGATCTGTAGCCCATTTCATCAACATTGCAAAGTATACTTTAGTAGCAAAATATACTTTGAGGGAGAAATTTTCAATTTTTTGAAAAATTTATTAATTTTTATTATACTGAATTAAATTCAGTATAATAATTCTGCATACTTTTAATCATGAAATATATGCATTTGTTAGTTCTATGTGAAATAATGCATTCCTGGAAAAATAAATGATTACTCCCTCAATGTATACTTTGCTAGTAAAGTATACTTTGCAATGTTGATGAAATAGGCTACAGGAGCCACAATGGTCATAAATCCCGTAAGCCCCATTTCATTGTGATCAGTATAGATCGTGATCCGCCTGTGCATCCACAGTCTGATCAGGATTTTCTCTGTTCACAATGTCATCCTTGAAACACAGTCCTGTCATGCTTCATGCTTCTAACTATCAAATTAGATCATTATCAGGCTACAGTAGTGTGCTATTTGATCTGGATCTACACTGGTCACAAATCCCATAAGCCCTATTTCTCCAGTCACAGCCACATATAGTTTATAGCAAATGTACTCGTACTCTTGGTAAATTTTAGAGCCAATTTATACCCTTAACCCTTTCAACACTACATACCTCAATCATATGTTTGCAAACACTACTTAACAGTGTAGACAGTGCAGAAGTATGTTGAGGGGTATATCGTTTTTGTCATTCTGTCCGTCCATGCGTCCGTAAGATTGTTAAAGTTTTCAGGTACTCGTTATCTCTGCAACCGTAAGTCGGATTGACTTGAAACTTCATATACATGTACTTTGTTATCATCATCCATATTGTCATTCTATAGCCCACCCCTGTGGCTTTCATGCCAAATGTCAAGGCCAAATTACTTAGAAAAAGGCGTCAGCTAGGGGTAGCCATGAGCCCCTGCTCACTTGTTCTAATTTTTAAAAACAATACCTCTTTCTGATAAATGTAATAGTCTGAAAAATAGCATGGGAGTGCCCATTCCAGGTACTTAGGGGTGAAAGGGTTAACTATAAACTAACTATTTTTTTACTATTCGACTAGAAGGGCCAGCCTGCCCCACAGACAAGCCGGCCCCCACAGAAAGGGGAATCGGTAACCAATGCACCGGATGGGCCACTCGGCTGTTACTTGCATTTCAACCATGATCTGACAAAACCACGCTTATTCTGTGTGTTACCAGTGTACTGCTACACTTGTGGAACCTCACAATATTTGTCTGTGTGATAGTAAGGAGACACATATTGTAACAATGAATCCATTATTATCATTCAATACCTAACACTGAATCCGACTTGGATTCTAGCCAGTGGCCAAGTGATGTGTTTGTATTGTATGGTTCCTTGGCACCAGATCAGGATCAGTACCGTAACCGTGGGTGGTTGGTCGGGCGAACGCGACGGCGTAAATTAACGGTAGGGGTTCCACCTTATAGGAATCACGATTTGCCTGGTTTGGCCCTCAGGTACGTTTTTATCTTTGGCTCTTTTGCTACATGGGAGTTGAATTGGGTTATTGCCCATTATAAAAGTAACGGTAGTAAGATTATTACTGATCATACTGCTTTTGGGAGGAGGCCAAGTGATTCTGGTGTGGCGAGAACCTGGCATCAGATCAGGATTATTCTGATTTCGGGGCAGAATATATAGCTTTTTTATTGTAAATATTCAGTTCTGATTTTGGAATTTTTCCCCCATTTGTACGTGAGGCAGACTTGGTTGACTTGTATGACATTTTGCCTGTTTCTTTTTAAATGTTAAGAATTCAACAAATCCCCGGCGTGGTGGCGGGGAGAATGCTCCCTGACCCCATATCGGGACTTGGTTCGCCTCGTCTGGTTTTTATTTCCCGTTACGGCCCTGAGGATACATTTATTATTAGTTCAGTAATGGAGGATAATTGTGTTATCAGTGCTGAACGTGCATTGCTTCTCGGTGTTGTTTATTCAAGTCTTATGTACAACCTTCCTGTTTAACGGATGATCAATGCATCTGACAGTGTTCACCAAAGCTTTCATGGATGGTTCATCAACTGTATTATGAACAATTTGGACCCTGATCAGACAACTGCGCAGGCTGATCTAGGTCTACACTGGTCACACAGGCAATAAGCCTGGTTTTGTCAGATTGTGGCCGTTCTCTGTTTATCAGGGCTCTTCCTTGCACATCTGGGGCCCGTTTCACTAAATTTTGTACAACTAAAATGTTTGTACAATGTAAGTGCGAATTTAGGATCATCTGAAAATTTCAATTGATGGATTTACATTTATTGAGCATAGGCTGCATATGCAGCCTATGCTCAATAAATGTAAATCCAATAATTGTTTACAAGAAAACATTGTTAATGTGAGATTTACAGACTATCATAATTTTGCACTTACGAACATTTTAGTCGTGCAAAGTTTAGTGAAACGGGCCCCTTGATCACTCGGTGCACACATTCATAAGCTTGTAATTTTAGTCCAGATCCTGCAATATTTCCCTCATACAGGTAGGTTTTCATCTGTATATGGGTAACTTTAAATAAAGACTCTTGGAAGCAAGGCTCCTTCAACATTATCTATGTTTGTTACTATTATATACCGTTTATTTAACTTGGTGAACTGATTATCGTGAAATAATGCACGAGTGATTGGGTCCTTATGCTAAATAAACGAGTGAGCGTAGCAAACCGAGTAGCGGTAGGACCCAATCACAAGAGCATTATTTCAAGATAATCAGTTCACCTGATTAAATAAACATTTCTTACATTTCATGCGTGATTCTTCATAAAAACAAAGTGAATCGAGAGTAAAATATGGTATTAAATATATGCAAATTAATTTCTGGAGGCGGGGCCGTAGTGATTCAGAGGGTGTGTCCGAAAACGTGATTTAATTGGTCGAAGGAAACACATGATGCAATGTTACTGACATTATTTCTCCATATATGGTAAACACGAGAGTTGTGTAAACTACTGCTGCCGAGTCGTGTAATTCACCGTTAGATTTATGTAAACTACTGGCTGAAATGTAACAAAATGTGTAAATGTGATAAAAACATTTAATTCAGATAGATTTTCATCTGTCTATGACCTTGCTATTGAATGGACGTAAAACTCCATTCAATCACATGTTGGTGCGTCATTCCTATTCTTGACACTCACAAGGTCTTCATCCTTGGCATAAAACTACTTTCATAGTTAATACACATTGTTTTAAAGTCACTATATTTATTAAATTTTCAACCACATGGTTGAAGATGTGGTCGAAAATTTAATAAAAAGAGTGACTTTAAAACAATGTGTATTAAATGTGCTTCCCTTATTGGTTATTGGAAATTACTTTCATAGTATTTCCATCCCACCGGTGGTCTTTTGTATTAGATTTTTAACTGAGGTACCTATATGATTTTAGCTATAGTTGGGACGTTAAACCCTTATACATTTCACATGTGCCAGTTGACAGGTTCTCATCTCAGCTGACGTGCTCTTGCATCTGAACCGTATCTTGTGTGTTCAGCTAGTTATGCTGTGATTACCGCTGTGTGTGTGCCCATTTGATATCCAATGGGCAATCAGTCAGCGGTACATGACTGCCGTTGTTCGACACTGTTCAGAGCCGTGTTCAAACGAACAACACGTGCTGTTTGACCATGGCTGTAGACAATGCTCACCTACGTAATGCATGTGTCTCATGATGTTATTAGAACGTGCCATTACGTCACCAGACCAGTTCACAACGGTCGCACTGAAATTTTGAAATTGATGCGTAGCATCACACGACGTTACTGCAGCGCCGGAATATGTATGTGTAAATAAGCTGTGGGAAGAGAACGGGTTATCAAAGTACCGAAATTGCTGCATATAATTATATGCTCAAATTGCATGATATGTCTGATGGAAATGTAACAATAACGTTCGACGATGTCCAGCCGTGGATAAACACTTGCCGTGGCACTCGGGGCCTTGGGATTCAAACAGTTCCCTCATGCCACGGCAAACGTTTACCCATGACTGGACATTGTCGAACCTTATATTCAACATAGGTGCACTGCGTGGTGATAAAATAGTTGCATGTTAAAGGTCTCTTTTCTCAACCACGAGCCATAGACATGCATGCATGCCAGTTGCATAACATGACTGTGTTAGTCTTCATGCACCCCTTCAAAACACTTTGTCTACTGAAAATAGCTTCAGACAATACGTTGCCAAAATACAATAGTTGTATGCCAAGTTTCAAGCACTGCATTCATCCAAATATCATAGTTTTCTGGTAATCAGCTTGGCTGTTCTGGTGCTAAGAATATCCCTTTCTGGTATTAACCATGCGGAATTAAATTTGTTGTTTGCTGTTTATTTTCTATTTTTCATTTTTATCATCAAAAACATGGTTTGACAGAACTTTAGAATCATTTCCATTGGAAATGATTCTAAAGCTCTGTCAAACCATGTTTTGATAGGGAATAAAGACAAAATATTAAAAAACAGCATACAATAATTTTCGTTTCCCGCTTTCTGAGAGTTAACAAAATAACCACAAGCTGCCTAGATCCTTATGAGACAGTAGTAGCTTTACTGTCGTCTGAAACTGATTGGATCCTAATATGACGTGCTGTGCAAAATGATAAATTGTCGCAAATGCCGTAAGGTTAATTTTATCAAACAGCCTCTGTATATGTGTTGTCATCTTCACAAGAAGCACGAACATTTCACTGGTTTGGTGTCGATTGCTGTCACATAAACCACATGCGATTGAACTCACCACTCAACCCTCCACACCCCCCACACCCCCCCCCCCCCCCCCCCCCCCCCCACACACATAAATTAATTCCATCATTAGATGGATCAATCTGGTCCGACAATATTACCTATTTCAATAGACATGTAATACACATAATATAGCAGGACCAGATGGTTCTGTCTAAAGGCGTGGGTGGAAGGTGGGTGCAAGCGATGGGTAATTTAACGATCAGGGTTCATCCTTACCGGAATTCCGACTGGAGACCTGGTTTGGCCCTCACATACATCTTTGGCATTTTACATGTGACAGTTGAATCTGGTTATACCCCTTATGTGAGTATTACGATTGTTCGTAATCCTATTTTAGGGGAAGGGGCCAAGTGACTTTGGTGTGGTATGGACCTGGCACCAGGTCAGGTTATTCTAATTTCAGGGCTGAATATATTGTTTCTCGATGTAAATACATGTATTCAGTTCAGATTTTGGAATTTTCCTCCCAATGCAGCAGGTTAAAACGGGATTGAACCTGTTTGCCCAACCTTACATGACCTTAACTGTTGATAGGCCGTTAAACACCAATAAACAAACAAACAAACTGTCTAAAGGCAGAATGCTGTGTGAAGGGGAGTTGAATCGCCTGTGCACACAGTTGGTACTCACATTCCTTGACACTGTTTGTAGGGTGTGCATACATGTACATGTATCTTAACAGACACACGTCTGTGATCTGGAGTGGTAATGACACCTGGTACTGTATAGTGATATTCAGAGATTTTCAGTGTTGGAAAGATGTATTTTCCGTGCTGAATGTGCAGTACTTCACCAATATTCCATCCATATGTGGCTCACTTGGGAAAGTGGGCCAATGGACTTTTTAACTCTTAGACCGCTACACACAACAATTGTCGTCTGCTGTTGCTTTTATATCTTGCCTTATTTCTCAATAAAAAACATGTGTTGACAGCACTTCAGAATCATTTCCAATGGAAATGATTCTTAAGTGCTGTCAAAGCATGTTGTAAATTATTCTAAATGCTGTCAATGCATGTTTTTGATGCTAAAACTGGAAAATAGAAAATAAACAGCAGACAACAACAAAATTAATGGTTAACCTGAATTGTCTGTGAGGCAGGGCCCTGTGGAACAGACAGAACATTTTGGTTAATGGACTTTGTGACCTTTGTAGACCCCGATCAGCCTGATCAGGGTCTGCACTGTTCACCATTAATTCGGTGCACCACCCATCATGTTTCTTTAAACATAAACATTATAGATACTTAATCAGTCTGCAGAAGAGTGCTAGCAGCTCAGGCACTAGACTGGCCACAAACGACATACATGTATGTGCCGTATGACTTTGTTGTTGAATGGATATAAACTTCCCTCGATCAATCAATCCAATATATTGAGGTCAATATACGGCATTGACTGCTAGTTTAGCCAACAACATGGGCAGCTCTGTGCTGTGCGTACAATCCTGGGTTTGCAGGTGCGAGTATGCGATGGGTAATTTAACGATCAGGGTTCATCCTTTCCGGAATTCCGACTGGAGACCTGGTTTGGCCCTCAATGTGAACAGAACAGTAATGTATTATATATATATAAAGAATACCAGGCTAGTTCTTCTGATAAGTTTATCAAGCTAGGCTAGGAAACAGGTGGGAATTCCGAGGTTTATCGTGTCTGATAAACTTGACAAATATCAATATGTCTGAATATATTATACAAACATCAGACTAGAAAGTCACTCAGATATAATATTATACAAAGTCCATCAGACTAGAAAGTCACTCAGATATACAACCTATTTGGCTGGAATATCACTTTGAATATATACGAGACCTTCCATGAGATTTTGAGTCTAATCCCATCTGCAATTTTTCATGAAAGTGCTTCAGAAAAACGTACATATTTAGGAAATGACATCGATACTTTGCTTTGTTACGTTTACATGTGAACTGAAGCTATGGTATCTTACTAAATCATTTTCAGAAAAAAAAAGAAAAAATAATTTCTTTTTTATTTTCGCCAAAATTGCGGCGGCGGGTCTGAGAAACGAAAAATAAAAAAACTCCCGCCTTATGTGAGTATTACAATTATTCCCAGTCCTATTTTAGGGGAAGAAGCCAAATGACTGGTGTGGTATGGACCTGACACCAGGTCATGTTATTCTAATTTCAGGGCTGAATATATTCCGTTCTGAACTTCTGATTTTGGGATTTCCCCCCAATACAGCAGGTTAAAATGGGATCGAACCCGTTTGCCTGACCTTACATGACCTTAGCTGTTGAATAGGCCGTTAAACACCAATAAACAAACAATTCTGGGTTTAGGACCCGATGATCTAGGTTTGATCCTTGTCACAACCACTGGTAGTTTGTGACCGTGAATTGAGAAATGAGACATATGGCGTTTGTGACCAGTCCAGCTCCTGATTTGATGGCTGACACATATAGTCTGTTTCTTTGGATCATGATAGGTGTCTCACTGACTGAATGGGGAACCCTGATAAGACGTGTATTAACCTGTTCACCCCTAAGTAAATATAATGGATTTTGATATGTTATTTTACCAATCCAATCATCACAAAGGTATTTTCAGACTAGTCGATTTATGACAAGGGGTGCTTTTTGTTCTCAAAAATATGAAAATTACTTGCAAAACGTGCAGATCCTGATGAGACGGCTCGTCACGAGCCGGCTCATCTGGATCTACACGTTTTGCCAATACCACTATACAGGTCTGTGGTGTTGAAAGGGTTAAAGCTGATCTGGGACTATATTTTACTGGTCGCAAAGGTCATAAACCCCTCTAGTCATAGCCACGTTTGTGGCTGCGATTGGAGAAATGCGGATTATTGGTTTTTCCGACCTGTGTAGATCCAGATCAGCCTGTGCTTCCGCACAATCTGATCTTGATCTGCACAGTTTGCTATTCCATCAGTGAAACACCCGTCACGTTCTAACAAGCAATATTGATCATTATCAGGCTACAGGAGTGTGCTATTTGAACAGGATCTACATTGATTGCAAAACGCCCCATTTCTCCAGTGGCAGCCACATTTCAATTGTCTGCTTGATCAATGCACTTGCATCATAGCTTAGGCCTTTTGAATATCAACTTAGAGTGGGTGGATCCAAATTAGTAAGCGTGCCTGGCACCAGAGTAGGACACTGTCTCAGGATGGAAAGTAAATTTTAGTTCTGTAGGGGCACGCCCATTTGTATATGACCTTGCTGTTGAATGGATGTAAAACCATACTCAATCAATCAGACCATTTTGCCAGGGGACTAAACCAGAAGCTTTATGTGCATTCATAAGAGTGCATATCTTAGATTATGTATGCATATTGTAAGAGTTTGCATAAATAAAGGTATTGGCCGATATATTGGTACTTGTAATATCACTGACTGGCACATATGATATAGACCTGGGGCCCGTTTCACTAAACTTCGTACGACTAAAATGTTTGTAAGTGCAAAATTAGGATTGTCTGGAGATTTCAATTGATGGATTTACATTTATGCCATTGATGTCTTGAAATAGTTCTAAGGGAAGGGAAGTTACTCATGATTTTGCAATTTCTTTAACGTATTAACCCTTTTCATGTTGAGGAAACGTTGCGGAAAATCATAAATATTTTCCTTCTATGTGCTCAGAAGTATATGTCACAACCGCCATTTGAACCAACTCATCAAGATGGTTCAAATGAGTGGTCACAACATATACTTTCATTGAGAAATAACAAAAATAAAATATTAAATAAATTTCATACCCGTAAATGTGTATTCCGATAGGAATTGGTTAAAACTGGTCTATTGAAGGTCAGTTAATATACATGTACTAGTGTTACAGTTCTGGCTCATGTACTTGCATTATTTCTTTTTCTACTTCAGACTGACATGTCGCAACCAGGACCATCATGACGAAGGAATGCATTATGGGATGGATGTGGCTTATTTAATTCATGAGAGAAGAATCTGGATGTTCTGAGATCTATATATCAAGGAGAAATTGACTACAAAGCCCCGAAAGACGTGACATTTGTTGGGCAACATTTTAGCTCATTTAATATTGAAATATTAACATTTTTAATACCGGTATTATAGGTGTCGCTTTCCTCCACCAGCGGAGCTTTTTTTATTTAGAAAAATGATTTCTCTATGGGAATTTAACTTAGCTTGGAAATGATCGAACTAAGAAAACAAAAATTAAATTTTGAAAATTGGTCCACTATTTCTGAAATCAGAAATATTTCCCTATGTTAAATTCCCATAGACATAATAATATAAACAAAATAAAAAGGAGATTCATTCTTAAATTTTGATCAAATTTAATACATGTATTATCGGGGAAAAAAGGTTTTTGCATCGTTTGTATGGTCATAAAATTTGGACAGGTTTCATGACACAGACAGTAGCTGCTGAACTGTGACTGGAGAAAATGGCAATAGAGGAAATTTTACTAGAATAGCTCCATGTCTGAAAAGGAGGTGGAGTAGGAGCCAAAACATGAAAACTTTGGAAATTGACTGTGAAACCTGGCTAGATAGCTTCGAAATGATCAAAGAAAACAATTAAATTTTGAAAATCGGTTCACTATTTCTGAAATTAGAAAATATTCCCCATGTTAAATCCCCATAGACATCTTCACTCTGTGAAGATGTCTATGGGGATTTAACATTCTTCACTCTGTGAAGATGTCTATGGGGATTTAACATTCTTCACTCTGTGAAGATGTCTATGGGGATTTAGCATGGGGAAATTTATTTTTCGTAATAAAATCAATACTGGACCAAATTTCACAAAATAAAAAGAAGGCTCACTGTTAAACTTTGATAAACTTCGATAAACTTCAATATTATCCAAAAAATATTGTTTTTGCATTGTTTATATATGTCAAGATTTGGCAGGTTTCGTGAAACAGACAGTAGAATAGCTCCATGACTGCTAGCACACTGGTGCAGTATGGTGATGATATTCTGGTATAGTGTTTGTTGCAAGCATCACAGATGTTTCTAAGGACAAAATGTTGAACAATGCAGACCCTGACCGACAGAATGTACGGGTTAAACTGGATCTACACTGGTTGTAATTACCATAAGCCACATTTCTCCAGTCACGGCTACATTTGAGGCTGCACTGACCACACATTCAGTCGAGTCCTTGTCAGGATATACAATATGTATCGGCCCTGGCTCTGGCAAAATGGTGCTTTGTACCATTAGTGACCAGTGAAGGTGCATCATGGACTGATCAGGGTCTACAATGGTTACTATGCTTTCAATTATGAACCAGAAACTACAATATTATAATGTCTCGAATGGCGTTTCTTTTTATCTACCTGGGGCCCGTTTCACTAAACTTCGTACAACTAAAATGTTTGTAAGTGCAAATTTAGGATCTTCTGGAAATTTCAATTGATGGATTTACATTTATGGAGCACAGGCTGCATATGCAGCCTATTGTCAATAAATGTAAATCCAGTAATTGTTTACAAGAAAACTTTGTTAGCGTGAAATTTACAGACTATCATAATTTTGCACTTAAGAACATTTTAGTTGTACGAAGTTTAGTGAAACGGGCCCCTGTTGCCACATGCATGTATGACTTATAAAGAAAATGCTTCTTTGTTATGAGGAGGTTAATAGAGCACTGGACTTCAATATCTGAGGTTATGAGTTCAAATCTCACGTTGGGTATCCAAAATACTTTCATAGTATTTCCAACCCATGTTGTTTTGAATGAGACTTGAAACTGAGGTCCCATCCCTAAATGACCTTAGCTGTTGCTGGGACGTTAAACTCACGGGTGGAAGACCCGGACCTGTGACACAAAAAAAAATCCCAGTACAAAAAAAGCCATTACCCCACCCACTTGGTCTCGTACAGTACTATCTTCTATAATAGAAGATAGTACTGTACGAGACCAAGTGGATGAGGTTATGGATTTTTTGTACTGGAATTTTGTTTTTGTCAAAGGTGCACGTCTTCCACCTGTGGTTAATTTTAAGCCAATTCATTGTTCACTCATTGCACTTGTGACTGTAGTTGATGAGATTGGATTTACATTTATTGAGCATAGGCTGCATATGCAGCCTATGCTCAATAAATGTAAATCCATCAAATTTTCCGGAAAATTTGTGTATAAAATCATCAAACAAAATTTTATTTTTTGTTCAAATTGTCGGAAAATAATACCGGTAGGTATGCGCGATGTGGATTTCTTTACCCACACTAGATCTTGTCAAATAGGAGATAGACAGGCAATCTTGTATCACATGTACACAGTGTATTCAGTTCAAACAAACCAGTATAAACATCCCAGGCTAAAACACGACAAAGCTATCACAAGTATAATAATCACATGATATTATGACACAAGTCGTGTGAACATGTGATTTAAGACCATGTGCGATATCTCATGAAAGCTATATACAAAATTTACCATATTTCTGTAAATTACATCGAAAGTTGACGAAATGTTCAAAGCAAATCCGAATTTACAGAAAATATATTTATAAATATTTTTCAGGGAAAATTGCACATCCTCTGTAAATAGATACAGAATCACATGGCTCGTCTCATTTGTGACTCAACATGAAAACATTACACCTTTGCGACAAGTGTTGCCGCAGATCAGCCTACATTTCCACAAGTTACAAGTGTGATCAGCGACTACACTGTTCGCTGTTGAGGAATGGACTATTCTCATCTCTGTAAAACATCTTGAAATTTGTAAAGGTTAAATGAGTGTAATAGCCCAACAGGTGCTACATTCGTCAAAAACTCGATAAAATGCATTTTTATCATGGTGAGACATATTTGGCCGTGACTCCAGAAATGGAACTTACACCATTTGTGCTCAGTCTAGCTCCTGATCTGTAGCTGATTTCACCAAAATTGCTAAGCATACTTATCTTGCTAAGTATACTTTGAGGTAGTAATCATTTATTTTCCCCCGAAATGCTTCATTTCATATAGAACTAACGACTGCGTATATTTGATGATTAAAAGTATGCAGAATTTTTATACTGAATTTATTACATTATCACAGCCAAAATGGCTGTGATAATGTAATACATTAAGTATAATAAAAATTAATAAACCTAAACCTAAATAAATTTCTTTAATTTTGATACGTTTCACACTAATTTATCTGATGATAATGTATGTTCATGATTGCAAAACACACAAGTATCACAGCTCTAGTTAAGCTGCGTAATTTGTTCAACTTTGTGGGAAATTTTGTTATTTCGCCACCAAAAATGGCAAAAATGTCTCATTGAGACGATTCTAAAGCACTCCCAACTTGCCATTTTTGATAGAGAAATAAGAAATTTCTTCCCAAATTACGCACCTTAACTGGAGCTCTTAAGTATGGCTTTCAGTTCTCATATACGTTTGGGCCTTTTTAAGGGGACTAAATACAGATGTAAAATTCTCCTCAGTAACCCATAAACTGTATCAACTGAACAGCGAGCATGCAGTCTGATCTGGAGCTACACTGGTCACAAATTCACTATTAAGCTCCTTTTATTGTGGATAGTCGCATAAACATAGACAGACCTGTACATTCATACAGTTAGCTCTTAAAATGGGGAAAACGAAAATTGTCGTCTGCTGTTGTTTCATATTTTCTCTGTGTTTCTCACTGAAACATGTTTGACAGCACTTGAGAATCATTTCCAAGTGCTGACAAACCCTGTTTTTATTGAGAAAGAAGAATAATAATAATAAATAATTATAAAACAACAGCAGACGACAATTTTCATTGCCCACATTCTAAGGGTTGCCACCTAAATTCAACCAAAAGCGATATTAATGTACACAGTCTGGTGTTGTTTCATATTTTGTCTTCTCACTAAAACATGTTTTGACAGCACTTGAGAATCATTTCCAATGGAAATGATTATAATGTGCTGACAAACCATGTTTTTATTGAGAAAGAAGACGAAATAATAAAACAACAGCAGACGACAATTTTCAAAGGTCTGCTTCTAAGGGTTACCACCTAAATTCAACCAAAAGCCATATTGGTGTACACAGTCTGTTCACCCATAGCTCAGCCTTAGATCAGCCATAGCTCAGCCTTAGATCAGCCATAGCTCAGCCATAGCTCAACCATAGCTCAGTCATAGCTCAGTCATAGCTCAGCCATAGTTCAAGCCATAGTTCAGCCATAGCTCAGCCATATCTCACCCATAGTTCCAGCCATAGCTCGCCCATAGTTCAAGCCATACCTCGGCCATAGTTCAGCCATAGTTCAGCCATAGTTCAGTTATAGTTCAGCCATAGCTCAGACATAGCTCAGCCATAGCTCAACCATAGTTCAGCCATAGCTCAGCCATAGCTGTGTCGGCCAACAATTTCCACAAGGATAAAACCATAAACCAAAAATATCTGGCAACAAATTCAACATCTGGGGCCCATTTCACTAAACGTCGTACGACTAAAATGTTCGTAAGTGCAAATTGAGGATCTAATCGTCTGGAAACTTCAATAGATGGATTTACATTTATTGAGCATAGGCTGCAGCCTATGCTCAATAAATGTAAATCCAATACTTGTTTACAATAAAATATTGTTGATGTGAAATTTACAGGCTATCACAATTTTGCACTTACGAATATTTTAGTTGTACGAAGTTTATTGAAACGACGCCCTGTACTCTAATTGTTGTCAACTTCCTACATTTTATAGACTTAAATAACTAATATATATACTAGTAATGAGTAAATGGTCATAAAGTTAATAGCTCAAGTTTAACCCTTAAAACAGTTAATTAAATGTTGCTGTCTGCTGTTTATTTTTCATTTGTCTTCATGAAAATATGTTCAAATATGTTATATCTAATGCACATAATTCTCATTTGCTAATAAGACGGTTTTTTTTTAAGGAAATATGTGAAAATGAAAACAACAGACAGCGATATTCGTTTCCTATCTTAAGGGTTAAATTTAACACAATATTGTAACTCGTATAACAACATGCAATGTAGCACCATTCCGTAATTGTTTAATTCTGTCTGAAATATATTCTTCCTTAGAAGTTAATTCTCAATATTAGTACAAAATAAATGACTAGCATAAGTATATATACATATATACAGACATTTTTACTAAAACATCAAATGATCGTAGAAGTATGTTCACCTTTGGACGGGCATGATAAGGCCTTTAATATTAACCCATTACATTCGGAATACACCTTTACGGGTATGATTTTTTCTAAATATTTTATTTTTATTGAAATATTTTATTTCTCAATGAAAGTATATGTTGCGACCACTCATTTGAACCGTCTCAACGAGACGGTTCAAATGGTGGTCGCAACATATACACACATAGAAAAAGAAAATATTTAGGATTTTTCACCAATAAAATGGAGTATACTTGACATGAAATGGGTTAAGCTAACATAATTGTAAACTATTTTTGTCATGTTTATTATACAGTAGGACATTGCCGAAGCACACACACACAAACTTCTGAAGATTTAATTGTTCACTGTCATTATCTCTGATGATTATGTCTGTTCATGATTGCAAAACACGCACACATTTTGGAGTACTCGTATACCTGAATTAAAGTGGAACCTCTCCAGATCCGATAACATGGATGACCTCCGATGGCATTTGGTGGCTCCACTGTGTAATTAAGTGCAGTCTGATGGGTCGTAATTGAATGTGAAAGTTATGCCTCAGTCATCTGAGTCCTCCATTTACTCACTATCCACACAATTATCGGACGATAGTTGGCTCACAGGTTGAAGTAACGTACCAAGGTCTATAAATACATTAAATATACCTAAAAGTATCAAGTGGGAAAAAATCAGTTGAAAAAAAAGTTTACTCTCTCTTAGAATACACTCACTTTTGATACTTTTAGGTATATTTAATGTATTTATAGGCCTTGGTATGTAACTTCAACCTGTGAGTTGGCTATGCATATTATTCTACCTGAACAGTGAATACTACTAAGATTGATCATTCACACCTGGGGGACAAGTGATTTGAAGGGTGCCTGGCACCAGATCACGACACTGATGAACGTTTTTCTTGCATTTTCAGTGCTGAATGTACAGTGCATTCCTGTATGTAAATGATGTATATGCCCTTGCTGTTGAATTAACCTAAACCCCCAATCTATCAAATCTACCATTACAGACGTGATACGCTTTTAGTAGTATGAACCTTTTGAGAGAAAAATATCCCTATTTGCTTTATATCCTTTCGAAAGTATATGTTGTTACCACTCATTTGAACCGTCTCAACGAGACGGTTCAAATGGGTGGTAACAACATATACCTTCATCGATGAATGAACAAAATAATGAGATTTTTTCAACAAAAATCATAGTATCCTTAGACTGAAATGGGTTAACTGCAGTCTAAATCTATCGGGTAACAACACAGGCAATTTGTTTGCGCCTCTTGAAACAGCTTAGGCATATACTCCCACGTACCTGCCCAAATAGTGCTGTACCCCTGCCAACACTGCAGGGCTGTTGTAATACATTGGCTGGTATTTGCTAACTGATCTACAATGATGTATGTCTCGTCCAGAATGGGAGAAAATACTCAGCACTGCCCTTCTAACCAGCATAGACACTGTGTGAGTTGACAAAAACCAGTGTATTGTATTGAGTTTGCGATCAGTATAGCCCCAGATCTGTCTGATCTGGGTCTATACTGTTCGCAGTTTCAGGTAAAAATCATTCCTGATGCTTCTGCAAAAGCTTTAAATGCACGACAGGCTGCATGAGTGTACACTGATCAAACACTCAATAAGTCCCGTTTTGTCATGAGAGCTCACATTTAGTAATTATATGAATAATCTTGTTGCTGCTATGTTTACAAGTGTATGCAGCTATGGACATATTGCATTACATTGCTGTAAATGCGAGATAGTCAACAGGTTTGTGGTGTAATTTTTTCTCACGATATTCTGTCACATGATATAGAATATTATTTTCCTATCAACTCTTTGCATGCTAGCATTGAAAATAACAGCCTATAACTTATTTCTCTCTGTAAATATGTAGGACTCCATTCTAATGAAATTCTAAGACCTATTCATGATATTTACAGGGAGAAATAAAAGGAAATATAATGGATGAACTATTAATAGACCACAAATTTCCCAGCATGCAGAGTTCAATCTTGATTCAAAACAGTAAAAGGTTCCTATTGTCAGCCAATGCTAACTTTTTAACTGTACACACTAAAAACTGTTATTGGTTTTGTCAGACCACGGCCCGAACGTTCTTCAACGAAACCCAGAGATGCTGATAAGGTAGATTTTCGCACCGTCTGGCAGATAATGGAAAGCATGGTGGTAATGTAATTGTCTGGAGATCGTTGATTGGAACAGCACACACACTGCATTCCACAACATACAACACGCAGCATTCTCGTCTCTCGATTCAAAAACTTGCAACAAGTACGCAAATGGCTGCTGATTTTGGCATTCAATTTTGCCAACATGGAATTCATCAAGCAGTGTGATGAACATTCTTTCACCATGGTTTCGTTCTACTGGTTTTGCGCTATATTATTGTGATCCAGAAATTGTACTTTACCTTCTAGTAGGTGGGTGGCAGGTGGGAGCGTGCGATGGGTATTTTAACAATCAGGATTCATCCTTACAGGCATCACGACCGGTGACCTGGTTTGGCCCTGTGTGTCTTTGGCTTTCTTGTATGTGAGAGTTGAATCTGGTTATACCGCTTATATGAGTAATATGATTTTTCGTAATCCTATTACTTTTAGGGGAAGGTGTCAAGTGGCTTTGGTGTGGTATGGACCTGACATCAGGTCAGGTTATTCTAATTTCAGGGCTGAATATTTTTATTTTATTGAATTTTTTTTTTATGTAAATATTCCCTTCTAATTTGGGAATGCAGCAGGTTATATACGGGATTGAACCCGTTGGCCCGGCCTTAACTGTTGATAGGCCATTAAACACCAACAAACAAACCTAGGAGAGATTGAGAAAAACATCTCGATTTTGCTATGTCACACTACCGCATGCGCTATTTATAAATCTTGTAAATATTTGTCAACTTTATTCAAAATACTTGAATAGTGTGCTTGAAATCAAGCAGCCTGATTGGCTGAGCCTGAGCTGTTGGCTTAGCCTGAGCTGTGCTACAGCTCAGGCGCAGACAATCAAGTTGTTTGATTGCGAGTTGGCATTGCCGATAGAAGTTCAGAAACGTTGATAATCTTGGCAAGATTAATGCAGGCGGTTGTGTACCAACCAGATTACTGATGAATTTCTATTGTCTCCGAACCGACGCTGATAAGTTTGATAAACATGCTAGCCTTGTGTTCTATTTATCAAAACTGTTGCTGGGATGTTAAACCCATTCACTGTCACTCCTCTATTTATCAGGTAATGTTTTGTGCCATGAACTTGCACAAACGTATTGCTGTTTTCGTTGAAAGTAACGTACTTCGTTTCTTCAATGCGTCGTTACACTTGCGTCATTCAGCAACACCATGGGACCTCATTCCACCAATGAATCTTATGTGAATGTAGTTTTCAAATATTATTTTATCGGCATCAATGCCTGATTCTATCCAATACACATTGACCAAATACGCACTGACTGATAACATAATGTTATCAGTCCTTGCGTATTTGGTCTATGTGTATCAGATAGAATATGATACTACTACATGTTCGGACACACGACCAAATGGTTGAATATTGATATAATCTGTGGTATTGAACCGAACCAGTCCGCATAGACACCACTGAGCTGTCCAAATATATTGCTGTTGTGGATACATTAACCGTTATTACGCTGAATTAAATGTCGTCTGCTGGAAATGTTTTATTTTCAATATTTCTCGACAAAAACCTGGTTTTGACAGCACATGAGAATTGTCTCCAGTGGAGACGATTGTCATGTGCTGTCAAAACCAGTTTTTTGTTAAGAATTAAAACAAAAATGAAAAACAGCAGACGGCAATTTCCGTCAACAGCGTAGGAAGGGTTACTACTTATGTTTATAATTTTACATCAGTAAAATGGTATTTCTTCAGCATGCAATATATGCTCAAAGCGTGGATCGTTATGGGTCAGTATGCTTGTACCCAAATGACCTGGTTTCAAGTTGATAATTATTATCCGTCACCGTTCTGGTACAAACTAACGCTAGTATTGTAAATATACCTGGAAAAAGTGTAATTGCAGAATGCTGAAATTCGGACTGTTAGGTGGTGGTTGGTTGGGAGCATGCGATGGGTAATCTAACGATCGGGATTCATCCTTAACGGAATCCCAGCTGGATACCTGGTTTGGCCCTCAAGTATGCTTTGGCTTTCTTGTATTTGAGAGTTGAATCTGGTTATACCCCTTATAAGAATAATCGGTATTACATTTAGTGGAAGGGACACCCCCCCCCCCCCCAATGGCCCGGCCTTAAATTACCTTTCGCTGTTGATAGGCCACTGTTAAACACTATAAACAAACAGGGCCCGGTTGCTCAAAACATCCGTTAGCTTAACGGACTGTTAAATCCTTAACTGAATGGTTAAAATCTCTGTTAAACAGAGATTTTAACCATTCAGTTAAGGATTTAACAGTCCGTTAAGAATTTAACAGTCCGTTAAGCTAACTGGTGTTTTGAACAACCGGGCCCAGACAACCAAACAGACTCTCTGTTAGTTACACAACTCACAAGGTGTGTATTTCTCGGGTTCTGATATCCGCATTCCTTGTATATTTTCCCAGATCCTGATTCCCCACATCATCAGTGATGTGAGGCAGTAAAATTCACACCTTTCACAATACACATGTTTTAGATAGCGTTTTTGACATGTTTTTATCAAACTTTTTGATGCATGCTGCGTTACAATGTCAGATTTGAGAGGAGATTTGTTGTATGTTACTGGTACACGTACATGTATTATGAATAAGTTAGACAATGTATTTGAGTTGAATATGGTTAGTTAACAGCCATGTGGGAAATTTAGCGGTCCGGAAATCGTCGAGCCGCTAGAGTGGAATTGTAGTCGAGAGGTTACAACCTCTGACTGTCCAGGTTCGATCCTCGATCCCGGCACTGGAGTTTATAAAAATACATTTGTATTCCCACTCCACCAGCTGGTTCTACGCAGGTGTGCAATAGCGGCTTGATCTGCGGGTATTCAAGACCTAAGAGCCAATTGGAACCCTTAAATCAAGCAACACAAACAACATCGAGCCGCTGGGCAAGCCTGATGCACGTGCTAATAAACGACACTAGCCTGATATAATGTATGTATTTTCAGTCAGCTGTATCAGGTCAATTCACAGCTGGTACCCTGACACAATCATAGTCTCAGACTTCTTAGTATCTCATTCGAAACAAGAACACGAAACCTCGGAAAGAAGTCTGTGACAGTATAATGGTTACTTAAGTGTATCAAGCTATGTTCTACACTATATTAGGCTATCGAACATTCATTAATATATAAGTACTTATTCTTGACCAATTTGTCTTGATGTGAAGGTTGTACAGTGGAACCCCTCTAAACCAAACACTGGGAAAAATATAGATGTTCACCTTAGATATGTTATGTTTTTCTGATTACAATGACTCTTCATGATTTCAAAACACTAGAACGTGTCATGAAGTGCTCACATGATTTACAGTGGAACATCTCAAAACCGGACACCCTGGGAACCTCCCAGGGTGTCCGGTTTGGAGAGGTTCCACTGTATATGCAAACAATATACATTCAGTACCATAATTTGGTTTATACATTGTACTTTATTGGTTTCTGATATATACCATAGCCGTGCACAAATAGTTTTAACAAAAGGAATTTGACAGTGGCATTGAAATGGGTTGCAATTGGAACACAGTGCTGTAATCTCTATTGGTTTCAGTATTATAAAACAGTTTGAGCAAATTCTCAAAAGTCTTTACTCCGAATCAAACGGATTGCTTCGCTAGGCCTGCAAAAAGCACAGCCAAAGTCAAGGAAACTGCTAGATCTTGAAATATTTTTATAATCTCTTTCTTTTGGACAACTATAAAGTGTAATAGCCCGGTTGCTCAAAACATCTGTTAGCTTAACATACTGTTAATGATTTAACAGTCTGTTAAGCTAACTTAGGCTTTAAGCAACCAGACCCTGGTTCTCCAAATTTTAATTTGAAATCAAGCAGTTCATGGATAAAAACTAAGCAAATGTACTACACATAAAAAACTTTAAGCTTGAGATTTGGGTAAATGCTCAGAAAGTGTTATAATCTCGCACCCTGTGACAATGTTCATCAGAACATTGCCTTAGGGTACGAGATTAAAAAATGTCCACATCGGTAGTGGAAACTCACTGATAGGTGTTGCCAATGGTGGATCGTAGTCGGTTATTTCCCTTTAGAAATCTATGTATAGAGATCCGGTCCTGTGTTGTATTTTAGCATTTACTAAACGGTACTAAAATTGAGATTGCGAACAGAGTAGACCCATATCAGACTGCACGACAGTGCAGTCTGATCTGGGTCTACACTGTTTGCAATGAAATTGATAATAATTGTGAAAATATGAATGTAACAAATAACACAGTCCCGGGTCAGATCTCGCACTTATGTAGGATGATCCGGAACTAGTCGAAAACAGTATAAAGCTCCCTTTTCAGTACAAAACAAGAAACAGTCACAATTTTTGCGAACAATAATGTCATAACATATACAATTTGGAGCGGATTTCTATAAATAAATTCAAAGGGAGATAACTAACTACGATCCCTTATTCTTCTTTTGGCAATCATTTGGTAACTGACTTGTTACATCAGTATCACCGCTGGTCACGTGCAGTTTCCCAGCAAAGTTCACTATGCTCGGAGATTTCTGTCGAATGTGTCTGTCGTTTCATTTATTAACCCTTAGAATGCTGGAAACGAAAAGTGTTGTCTGCTGTTGCTTAATATTTTGCCCTTTTCCTCAATAAAAACATGGTTTGACGGCACTTTAGAATCATTTCCATTCAGTAACATAATTCTGAACTGTGACTGACGGGAGAAAATGTAGTTACGAACAGTAACTCTTGCAATTTACATGTTTTTTATGAGAAAAAATGGAAAATATAAAATAACAGCAGATGACACAATTTAATTCAGCAGTAAGGGTTAACATGTTTGTCTTACTGATGTCTCCAGGGTGAAAACTTCACTGGTCCTTTTGGTTTTAATCCCTTTATATCAGCAAAATGACCCCTGAAATAAATAAAATGCAATTATGTTACACAATATTAATGGATGACATTTGAATATTGACCAGTAGATTATTCACCTCGCTATCTTTCTATCTTTATATTGTTAAAATCATCAATACATTTCAAAAGTCAAATAAACATTAAATAATTATACAATCAAATGCAAATCGATCGTACTTTACGCCCCTCTTAGTTAATGTCCGTTAATTCGACGTTATTATTTACGTGTATATAATTGTATGTGCACATGTTTTTTAATGTAATTATGTAGTGAGGGCCACAGGGTATACTGGCCTTGGCCAACTGTGTCACCCTCGTTAAATAATGAAAAATAAAATAAAAATACAAATATCATGGATGGATTTTTTACATTCATGACAAACATTGTAGACTTGCATCAAGCATTTACAAATCCAAGGTGTATGATCACGTGGTACAAACAACAACAACAAGTACTGACATTTCCGGAATCCATCTGATTTAAAGTACGTATTCTTTTATAGAGTCCTTATTACGTAACGGATTTTTATGAAATATGGCCCATCAAACGCGTCTTGTTAAGCTACATTTGGTGGTCTTTGTATTTTCGCCCAAACTTGTGTCGTTTTTGCAAAGAATCGACACGGAAATCGATTCTTCACAAAAACGACAAGTCTGTGCCAAACTCCCTGGACCACCAACCGCAGCTCAGAAAACGCGTTTGCTGCGCCATATTTCATCAAAATCCTTTGAATATTAAGGAAAATATCAAATAATACTTACTTTGGAGTGGGTGACGTTGTTGTTGTTGTAACCACGTGATCATGCACCTTGAAATCTGTGACAAAGACCTTTGGGCCACTGGGTGAGGAAAGCTACCATACCAAGTTTACTGTTACAGCAACTGTATGTTATGGTCCGCTTGCTCATTCACTGAACAGGATTAAACTTTAACTACTGTCTGTTTCACGAAAGCTGCCCAAATTTTACGTCTATATAGACAATTCAAAAACAATATTATTTTCAATAATATTAAATTAAAAGGAAAATTTAAGAATGAGCCTTCTTTTTATTTCGTGAAAGTCGGTCAATTATTGATTTTATTACGAAAAATTGATTTGTCTATGGGAATTTAACATGGGGGAAAAAGTGGTAAGGAAGTGTGGGAGGAGTCAAAAAACGAAAAAAATTGGAAATTGACTCCAAAACCTGACTATAGTCTGTTTCACGAAAGCTGCCCAAATTTTACGGCCATATAAACAATTCAAAAACCATATTTTTTTCGATAATATTAAATTAAAGGAAAATTTAAGAATGAGCCTTCTTTTTATTTCGTGAAATTCGGTCAAATATTGGTTTTATTACGAAAAATTTATTTCTCTATGGGAATTTAACATGGGGGAAAAAAGGTAGAGGAGTTGTGGTAGGAGTCAAAAAACGAAAAAGTTTGGAAATTGACTCCAAAACCTAGCTAGATAGCTTGGAAATGATCTAACTAAGAAAACAAAAGTTAAATTTTAAAAATCGGTCCAGTATTTCTGAAATTCTAAAAAATTTCCCCATGTTAAATCCCCATAGACATCTTTACTCCGTGCATGGGGAAATTTTGTTTTCGCAATAAAATCAATATTTGACCAAATTTCATGAAATAAAAAGAAGGCTCATTCTTAAATTTTCCTTTAATTTAATATTATCGAAAAAAATATGGTTTTTGAATTGTTTATATGGCCTTAAAATTTGGGCAGCTTTCGTGAAACAGACTATAGATAGCTTGGATATGATCTAACTAAGAAAACAAAAGTTAAATTTTAAAAATCGGTCCAGTATTTCTAAAATTCAAAAAATATTCCCCATGTTAAATCCCCATAGACATCTTCACTCCGTGGGAGTGAAGATGTCTATGGGGATTTAACATGGGGAAATTGTTTTTTCGCAATAAAATCAATATTTGACCAAATTTCACGAAATAAAAAGAAGGCTCATTCTTAATTTTTCCTTTAATTTAATATTATCAAAAGAAATCTTGTTTTTGGATTGTTTATATAGCCGTAAAATTTGGGCAGGTTTCGTGAAACAGACAGTAGTTTGCTGATGACCTCCTGTTTCAGCAACAGAATGGTCGGAAATGCCATATGATGGCACATTTGTTTCCATTATTCCAAGATGTGTCGCATATGACTTTCCAATGCATGTGTACACAAATCTCACTTGTCCAGCTGACTCTAAACGATGCTTTATGCTGTGACGGCTGAATTGGGAATAGGCCTTATACAATTTCTAGCCCGGGCCTAGTTCTGAGTACATAACTCTATTACATTTCATTACACTGCATTACATAAGCGTTGTGACGGAGTAGTCTTTCCAAACTGCGTTTGAAGCATTCATTGTTTACTTTCTACTTCGTGGAGAGTGACCTAAGAAATTTGCTAATACACACTTTATTCGGTACGTTTATGGTAATATTTTTGTGTCATATTGTAGAATTGTCTCTCAATTACAATATATAGCGAAGTATGAACGTCAACGCCCTGCAGGTTTTTTCTATATTTTAGTGCGCGACCTGTAAATTCTATTATGCACATTTTTTACCATTTTTAGCTCACCTGAGCAAAGCTCATGTGAGCTATTGTTATGGCAAAGTGTCCGTCGTCCGCCCGTCAGTGAACATTTTCAATCATCTTCTTCTCCCGAACTGCTGAGCCGATATTGGTCAAACTTCACAGGGATGATATATGGGTGATGCCATTTCAGATTTGTTAAAATGGAGGTCATCGACAATCCAAGATGGCCGCCATGGAAAAGTAGGTCAAATTCTTAAAAAATCTTCTTCTCACGAACCGCCAGGCCGATTTCGACGATACTTGGTATGAATGATCGATAGTTAGCGCTGTTTCAGATTTGTTCATATGGTGGCCCGTGGGTCAAAAATGGGCGTCGCCCGAGGGGTCAAATAGGGGTCAAATTTTATTTTTAACCGAATATAGTCATGTAATATATAAATCGAAGGTATCGATGAGACAATCACTCTGGAACATTTTTTGTCTAAATGATATGATTACGTCATCCAAGATGGCCACCGATAGTTCAAATGGTCATTCTTTTACTAACGTCTTCTTCTTGTAAACTGCTTGGCCGATATTGGCCAAACTTAACTGTAATGGTCTGTGGTTGAAGCCTGTTCATTTTTGTTAAAATGGAGGTCATCACCAAATCCAAGATGGCTGCCGTTGAGAAGTAGGTCAAATTCTTAAAAAATCTTCTTCTCAGAACGCCGCCAGCCGATTTCGACGATACTGGGTATGAATGATCGATAGTTAGCGCTGTTTCAGATTTGTTCATATGGTGGCCCCTGGGTCAAAAATGGGCGTGGCCCGAGGTGTCAACTAGGGGTCAAATTATATTTTTGCCCGAATATGGTTATATAATATATCAAATCGAAGGTATCGACTAGTCTATCACTCTGGAGCATTTTTTGTCTAAATCAGATGATTTTGTCATCCAAGATGGCCACCGAAAGGTAAAAAAGTTGTTCTTTTACTAAAGATTTCAAACGTATTCTTCTTGTGAACTGCTTGGCCGATATTGGCCAAACTTAACTGTAATGGTCTGTGGGTGAAGCCTGTCCATTTTTGTTAAAATGGAGGTCATCACCAAATCCAAGATGTCCGCCGTTGAAAAGTAGGTCAAATTATCAAAAAAATCTTCTCACAAACCACCAGGCCGATTTCGACGAAACTTTGTATGAATGATCGATAGTTAACGCTGATTCAGATTTGTTCATATGGTGGCCTCTGGGTCAAAAATGGTCATGGCCCGAGGGGTCAAATAGGGGTCAAATTTTATTTTTGACCGAATATGGTCATTTTATATATCGAATCGAAGGTATAGCAGTAAATCACATGCACATTCGCAATATATGTTAGATCAGAAGGTACCAACAAATTCTGTGGAACATTTGAAGTTGTAAGTGAAGAGTCTTTGTGAAAACAAGATGACCACTATCTGTGACTGTGACTGGAGAAATGGGGGCTTATGGGTTTTGCGACCAGTGTAGATCCAGATCAGCCTGTGCATCCAGGCTGATCTGGATCTGCATCCGCACAGTCTGATCAGGACCCGTACCGTTCGCCATTCCAACAGTGAAACATCCGCGATGCTTCTAACAAGCAATATAGATCTTTCTCATGCTACATGTATGTGTTATTTGACCAGGAGCTACACTGGTCACAAATCCCATAAGCCCCATTTCTCCAGTCGAGCTACATATCATGATCACTATCTACACTGGCCACAAGTCATAGGTCCATTTTCGACCATTTAGCATTATGTGTGGCTGTGACTGGAGAAATGGGGCTTGTGGGATCTGTGACCAGTGTAGATCCTGATCAAATATCAGAATCCTGTAGCCTGATAACAATATGTATTGCATGCAAGACGCATGACGGGTGTTTCATTGATGGAATGGCGAACAGTGCAGGCCCTGATCAGACTGCGCTAATGCGCAGGCTGATCTGGGGCTACACTGGTCGCATAAACCATACGCCCCATTTCTCAAGTATCGGCCACATTTAAGCATATGGATCAGGCCAGTACGCAGGAATTATTTTAGGGGGGTGCGTTATCGACGGCGCGAAGGGCTAAACATTGCCACGGACAGTATGGGAGTATGTGAAGTGCTATGTTTCAGCACCTAGCATGGTTAGTTATTTAACTTATACTCAACAAAACTAGAAACGTCCCTGTTTTATAGCCGGTGTAGCTCTGTCTATGTATGTACCACATGTTCAAAGTACATGTATTATAAACCGAGGCGATGTTCAGAATACGATCTTGTAGAGTTTAGCCGATACACACGGTTTACATAGCGGCCAGTGACCGGAACGTTGATTTCCACTTTTTGCACGTGCACGCTATACTTGTCATCGATAAGGTGATTCAGTTCATGTCGTACCATTCATGCGATAGGGGCTATTCGGAAAATTATTTTTTTTTTTTAATTTTTCACTGTTTTCGATATGCCACGGCTTTCCGAAAACGAGCGAAATCAGGCAATTGGGATGCTTGCGGGTGGGATGGCCGCCAGGGCGGTCGCACCTCGGTTTGGTTGCTGTCGGAAGACGATTGATCGTCTTGCAGCCCGGTACCAGCAGACTGGGGCTGTTCACGACCGGCAGCGACCTGGTAGGCCTCGTGTAACGACGGCTAGAGCCGATCGTTGCATTACGTTGACGCACTTACGTCAACGTCGATTGGCAGCCACAGTCACTGCTAGGCGATATGGTGTCTCAGGGCAGACCATTCGCAACCGGGTCGTAACGCCCAACCAATCCGGGCACGCCGCCCGTACACTGGTCAGATAATGACCCAACGTCACCGTGCTGCCAGACTGTTATGGGCGCGACGTCATCTGAACTGGAGAAGGGCTGACTGGAACCGAGTTTTGTTCACCGATGAATCTCGGTTCACAGTTAGTCATGCTAACGGAAGATTACGGGTATACAGGCGTAAAAATTAAAGATTCACCGATTGTTGCATTGTTGAGAAGAACAGGTTTGGGGGAGGGAGCGTAATGGTCTGGGGTGGGATCATGGGAAACCGGAAGACAGATTTGGTTGTTGTGCAGGGCAACATCAATGCACAACGTTATGTTGCAGATGTGCTAAATGCACATGCCTTACCATTTATCCGTCAGCATGGTCCTGGTGTGACATTGATGCACGACAATGCCCGCCCTCACGTAGCCAGGGTCACCACTCAATACTTACAGCAAAACAACGTCGACGTCATGCCATGGCCCGCGGTCTCCCCGGATCTCAATCCCATTGAGCACATATGGGATGAGCTGGGCCGCAAAGCACGAGCTAACCATCAGATTGACAATGTTCGCGATCTTACACGGGCGTTACAACGGGAATGGAGGAATTTGCCCAACGCACTGGTATTGCGTTACGTCACGTCGATGCGGCGTAGGATCATTGCATGCATTCATGCAAATGGTGGCCACACTCGGTACTAATGAGATTTACTGAATTTGCCACATTACTTATTAAAATTCCATCCCTAAACATTAAGTAACACATTTCTGAGTTTTTGTGATTTTTGATTTTGACCCCTACCGCCCTTGGCCGGTTATCTCTCGAATATTTAACAAGATATCCAAATGCAATTTATTGGCTTTGATACAGAAATGAATGAACTTGTTTTTCCATTTTGATTTTTAAAAGTAACCCTTTTGGTTTTTGATGAATCTTTCCTTAAACATGGAGGGACGTTTCTAGTTTTGCTCAGTATATATTTAAGTGTGGGAATTGGCTCGGATGAAGATCGAGCTGTACTCACTTTAATACCGTCATCTGTAGGTGGGTGCCGGCACTCTTGATGAGCTGGTGTGCCTGCATGTGGGTCAGTTCTTCAGCACTCGTCCCTCCGATGGAGACAATCGCGTCCCCGTTCGTTATGGCCGTCGACGCTGGCGAGTTGGCGTCCACCTGCAAGGGATGAAGCAAAATGTAACGGAAAACAAACCTATGGCCGGTATGGCTCGTCGTCTGGGCTCTGATTTGTGACGAGAAATAGGGCTAATGGCAGCTGTGGCCAGTCTAGCTACTGATCTGTATGGTGTTCGAACGGGGTCAAAACTAAAATTACAGGTGCACCTATAAAAGTCTACAGGTCAATCGGTAAAATATGAAGGTGGACTTATAACAAGGTGCCTGATCAAGTGGTTACAACAACAACAACGTCGCCCACTCCAAAGTAAGTATTATTTGATATTTTCCTTAATATGCAACGGATTTTGATGAAATATGGCGCAGCAAACGCGTCTTCATGAGCTGCATTTGGTGGTCCAGGGACTTATGTAGTTTTTTGCAAAGAATCGATTTCCGTGTCGGTAGACACGGAAATCGATTCTTCGCAAAAACGACAGAAGTTTGGGCGAAAATACAGAGACCACCAAATGCAGCTTAACAAGACGCGTTTGATGCGCCATATTTTATCAAAATCCGTTACGTAAAAAGGACAATATAAAATAGAATACGTACTTTGAATCAGATGGATTCTGGAAGTTTCAGTACTTGTTGTTGTTGTTAGTACCACGTGATCATACACCTTGTTATAGGTCCGCCTGCATATTGTACAGGTGGACCTGTAAAATTGTATAGGTGCACCTGTAATTTTAGTTTTGACCCCGTGTGTACGCCATAGACCTGTGACCTGGGAAACGAAGCTATGGTATGTGTGGTCAGGTTAGTTCCTGGTTCATGACTGGCGAAAGCAGGACTTACATCATATGTGGTCAGTCTAGCTCCTGATATGTGACTGGGAACTTTGTACGACTAAACTGTTCGTGCACAACAATGATAGTCTGTAAATTTCACATTAGCAATGTTTTCTTGTAAATAATTATTGGATTTACATTTATTGAGCATAGGTTACATACTATGCTCAATAAATGTAAATTCATCAATTGAAATTTCCAGACGATCCAAAATTTGCACTTACGAACATTTTAGTCGTACGAAGTTTAGTGAAATCTGGCCAGTTTAGCTCTTGATATATGACTGAAGAAAGTGGAGTATACCACATGTGGCCAGTCTCGTTTCTGATCTATGACTGAAGAAAGTATTGCATCTGTGGCTATTCTAGCTCGTTACCTGTGACTGGGGTTGGGGTTTATGGTACAGCGGAACCTCTCTAAACCGGACACCCTGGGACATCACAGGGTGTCCGGTTTAGAGAGGCTCCACTGTGAAACATGTATATAACCTCTTCATGACAAGCGTGGGTGCTTTGGGATCATGAACAGACATTACAATTCGGAGATAAATGGACACGAAATATATCAAAATTAAGCACAACTAACTTGTCTCTGTGTTCGGTTTAGAGAAGTTCGACTGTACATGTATATGTAGCCAGCTTTGCTCCCATATATAAATGGGGCTTATGGTTTTTGTGGTCAGTCGAGCTATTTTTGTGTCCCTGGGGAAATGGGGTTTATAACATATGGCAAGTCTAGTACGTTATCTGTAGCTGCAGATATGTGGCTTATGGATGGCTGTTGTGGCCAGTCTATGCATGCTGTAAGTGCACCCATGCAGCTTGATAAGGATCTATGCTGTTTGCTGGAAATAGTCGATACACACAGGTTGAAGTAACGGACCGAGGTCTATAAATACATTAAATATGCCTAAAAGCATCAATAAATGAAGGGAAGAAATAGATTTTTTTCTTTACTCCCTCCATATACTCCATTAATACATTAAATATGCCTAAAAGCATCAATAAATGAAGAAAAAAAATCTTTTTTTTTCTTCATGTATTGATGCTTTTAGGCATATTTAATGTATTTATAGACCTCGGTCCGTTACTTCAACCTGTGTCGATACATGCCGTCCGTCAGTTTCACCTGGTATGTCTGGCAGAAATTTTTATACAATTTGGTACAATTAATATGTGGTCTAAATGAGACGCGGCATGTGATTTTGTACCACATCTGCGTAATTTCATTACAATTCATTTCAATACGTTTACAATATTTTACGTAAACGGCGTCAAAAGTTGACAAAATGTCCAGGGTACATGCGGAATTAGCTGATTATCATTAAGATCTTCTGCATGTAGCTGAATAGGAATGTGTCGGGAATCTGGCGCCTATTCAGTCGACGTGACACATTTTACGTCGGCGCTGAGTGCAACCACAGAGGAATCCAGACCGAACATGCCCGCACCTGTGGGAGGGAAACTGGTGATAGATAATTCAGTGCTTACTCAATCAACCCAACCCATATCATGCCGAACACATATATTCGACGTATGAACACATTAAAATAGTTTCGCTATTTTCCTTACTTCTCACAAGTATAGCATGGTATAACCTGCCGAGACGGTTCCTATGAGTGGTAACACCATATATTTCTGTGCATAATATATCGATGGTCTAGTAACATAAGGTCGTAACTACTATAGCATATGTTTATGTTCGTGCGAAAGAAAATAAACTGTGTAGCCTGAGCGCGTAATGGGTAACAAGATTATTCAGATCGGTGTCAGAGCTAATTCCAGTTTGGTTCCATCTTGGTTCCACCTCCCTTATCGCATCGCCGTGTTCCGCCTATATTGATTTCGAGAAAATGCAATATTAGGCGTAAATCATGTAGAACGTTGACAAACAAATAAGAGCTCATGAGCTCATACATTTTCGAATTAATAAACGAAATATGACTGATTTTATAAATAAATATCTGCGAAAAACGGCGATGCGATAAGAGGGGTCATTCCATGCCGTACGTGTTATGTGTATTCGCAGAATGCATGTTGATGCCAGGCACACTCCCTGTTCAATTATTGTTTGCTCTAGTTTCTCGACCAATAAAAGCAAGGCATTTCGTCTCAATTAGTCGCTTATTGCGACGCTTTCGCCAATATCATATAAAATTAATCATTAAATGTTGCAAAAACTCAGCAGTTATATTTAGAACCACAGGCCCCGCCTTGTTGACAACATTTCCTATGACGCGCACCATGTGTACGATCGATTCAGTGTCACACCGCCAATCACGTAATAGTATCGTTGTTGAAAACACGTTTATAGGAAGCGCTCCATTCTAATAGACAGGTGCCCGCGATGGGATGGGGCAACCAATAAGTTAGTCATAGTTCACATATTGAATTAAAAAAAAAAAATTCGCTGGCCAACGCTCGCTACGAATTTAATTTATTAAAAATTCAATATGTGAACTATAACTATTACGTATTAGACCGCAGAAGCAGCTGCAACACTATACAATGGGTGGCTAGATTATAAGCCAGAATATGTGGCTGTGACTGGAGAAATGGGACTTGTATGCTTTGTGACCAAGGTAGCTGATGATCAAATAGCACACTCCTGTAGCCTGATAATGAGCTGTGTTGCTTGTTAGAAGCATGACGTTTCATTGATGGAATGGCGAATAGTGCAGATCCATATCAGACTGTGCGGATGCACAGGCTGATCTGGATCTACACTGGTCGCATGCACCATAAGCCACATTTTTCCAGTCACAAATAATCTCCCTCACCAACCCCACCCCACCTCCCCGATGTGTGTGATACATATTTACGGGACACCCCTCATTTCTCGTGAATGGGTAATTATACATGCAGACAGGTAGATGTCTGTAGGCAGTATGGCTGGCATCAACATTCACTCAATACACATAACACGTCGTAAACCAGTATAAATATGACCCAACTGAGGAAATGGACATTGTCGTATTTATGTCCAGCGTTTGTTCCAGTTCATAACTCTATTTCAATTGCAAATGCATTAGATAATAGTTATGATGAAGTAGCGTTTTAATAGTTCTTTCAGTGTGTTTACTTTCTACTTCATGGTGAATGACCTAACGCATATGCTAATACACATTTTCAGGACCCATGGGGCCCCTGATCATCCAATGATTCATGCATAATTGCTTCGTAAATGTGATGCGATATATGCATAACATACATGTGAACATTCTCTTCATACTATATCCTACACAGTGCATGGAATTTCCATGTCGGCATGTAAAAGCCATCAGCCAATTTTACCTCTTATTGCGTTTGACACATACCACTAATAATATGACAAACACATGAATACCATTTGGTGCAACATGATGGGGAGACGTCTGACAATAGCAAGCTAGGCCTTGTTTTCATCAAATTTATATACAAAGTCTGATATCTGAAGGGTTTGTTGACCCTTTGTTAAAATGTTTGAGAATTCAGTAAAGTCTGTAACAGTAAGAACAATAGACAGTGCTGTAGATATATACCTGTATTACCATACATACTGTATTGAATTCAGTGACTTGTAACCAATTATCTGAGTGTAGTGTCACTACTGTCTACTTGCCTGCTATGGGAGTAAATATGGTGTTTATCTGTGGCAGATGCACTTCTAATAATAGACAGTGCACCAGTTTGACATTTTATACATTGAATCAGTGTCCATTGTATATTTTGTGAGTGATGGTAGAAATGCTCAGATATCAAACTTGTTGTGTAGTCGGCTGAAATAATATGTATAGGACGTTGTCGTCCTATATATCTGGGATGTATTGCAACCAATTGTATTATATTTTCGGTCATATTATTTGCTGTAGGTGTCAAACCCTCCAAGTGGCGAAACTGTCCGATAGCATGTACAAACTAAAATGGCAGAGATGGCAACTGAATGCTCTGTATAATACACTCTAAGAAGAACAGGGTCAGATATACTTTAAAACTGATATTCAGTCAGAAAGGGTTATAAGGACCCGTGGAGCCCCTGATAATCCAATGAGTCATGCATAATTGCTTCGTAAATGTGATGGGATATAAGCGTAACATACAAGTGAACATTCTCTTCTTACTATATCCTACACAGTGCATGGAGTTGCCATGTCGGCCATCTTAGTGTGTACTAGCCATCGCCCACTTGTATTGTGTTTGACACATACCACTCATAATATGACAAATACATGAATAGAATTTGATGCAACATGATGAGGAGACATCAGGCTACAGCGTGCTATACTTTGTTTTCATCAAATGTATATACAAAGCCTGAAGGGTTTGTTGTTAAAATGTTTGAGAATTCGGTAAAGACTGTAACAGTAAGAACAATAGACAGTGCTGTAGATATATACCTGTATTAGCATACAGACTGTATCACATCCAGTGAATTGTAAGCAGTTATTTGAGTGTATTGTCAATATTGTAAATGTGCCTGTTATGCGAGTAAATACGGCTTTTACCTGTGTCATGTGTACTTCTAATAATAGACAGTGCATCAGTTTGACATTTTACACATTGAAAAAGTATCCATTGTATATTGTGTGAGTGATGGTAGTCAGCTCAAATAATATTAATAATAAGTTGTCATCCTATATACCTGGGATGTATTGCACCAACTTTTACTAGATTTGCTCATATGTCAATCTTGCATTATTTTTGTATTTCTCTTACCATGTTGTGACTAACCTATGACCCCGCTAATCACTTTCTCACTCAAATGTGCTTTTATGTATACCTAATGTATGTATAGACCTTGGTACGTTACTTCAACCTGTGGCCGAAAGTTGATGAAATTATCATAGCAAATTCGTCAACTTTCGACGTCTTATACAGAAATTGTTGCAAATTTTGTAAATACAAACTCATATGTTTTGTCTCATTATAATAGCTCGTTCATCACTGACTCACCTATAGGTTTTGTTCCTCTGCTGCCTGGCATTGAACAAGCCTACCTCATCACAATGCTACACATAATTGCACGTGTACACGCCTATTATACAGGTAAGTATTGTGAGAATACACATCATACTATTGATTGCCAGGAACTTGCGCATATCTGGCTTATTTAGAAGATGATACAGTGGAACATCTCTAAACCGGACACCCCTGAGGGGTGTCCGGTTTAGAGATGTTCCACTGTAAATCAGGTATGTGACCATTCTGGGACATACTTACGTCTTTTGCAATCATGAACATGCAGTGTTATCTGAGATGCGTTATCAAGATCACATATATGTTATTGGTGTTATTAGTTTAAAGAGGTTCCACTGTAGTACACATTTATAAAACACCAACTTATCCAATTAGTGGTCAGTCAAACATGAAGACTAGCGAAACGCGGCTTTGGCTGTACAATCTGTGTCGACTCTGTGCCATTCTGTCCGTCGGTTCTGTATCTAATTAACGAACAGTATAGACCATTTGTGTCACAATTCCAGCGGCGTCGTCGTCATCGTCGTAGTAGGTGTCAACAATTGTAGACGTATGTCCGGATGTTGAATGTCTCCTGATCCGTTAGTCGGATCATTTCCAAACTGCATCAACAGCCTTACATTGATGGCTATCCACGCAGTGACATTCGAGTGACCTTGACCTTGGTGACATTGATCTTCGTGGATGAGACACTCTGCAGGAGCTGATGATCATAGTCGTATGCACACTATTACGGAGCCCCGCAGGGAACGTAGAATTATTTGTTTTATTAATTCGTTCCCACGAAATAACAATTCGTTACCAGGAAATAACAATTCGTTCCCTCAATGTAACAATTCGTTCCCACGAATTAACAATTCGTTCCCTCAATTTAACAATTCGTTCCCACGGGAACGAATTGTTAATTCGTGGGAACAAATTGTTATATCGTGGGAACGAATTGTTAAATTGAGGGAACGAAATGTCATTTCGTGGGAACGAATTGTTAATTCAAGAGGAACGAATTGTTATATCGTGGGAACGAATTGTTAATTTGAGGGAACGAATTGTTAAATTGAGGGAACAAATTGTTATTTCGTGGGAACGAATTAATAAACAAAACCCCATGACCCCTGCGGGGCTCCGTACATTATAGTTATGTGCTTTTGTACCCAAGAAGATGTGCGACATCTCATGACAAATATTTACAAGATGTACGATAGTTTCCATAAATGACGTCGAATAAATCCGCATTTTCTATGAAAATTCGTCAACTTAACACATCATAACATATACAAGGGGCATGATCACGTGGTTACAACCACAACAACAGTGGCTGAAAGTGTTGAAAGCGCGCTCACGTCAAAGTAAGTATTATTTGATATTTTCCTTAATAGGCAACGGATGTTGATGAAATATGGCGCAGCAAACGCTTCATGAGCTGCATTTGGTGGTCCCGGGAGTTCGGCACATACTTATATCGTTTCTGCAAAAACGACCGAAGTTTGGGTCAAAGTACCGAGACCAACAAATGCAGCTTAACAAGACGCGTTTGATGCGCCATATTTATCAAAATCCGTTACATAATAAGGACAAAATAAAAGAATACGTACTTTGAATCGGAGGGCTTCTGGAAGTTTCAGTACTTGGTGTTGTTGTTGTTGTTGTAACCATTTGATCATACACATTGATATACATTTGGTAAATATTGTTCATGACAAATACATGTAGATTAGGTACAAAATCACATTGCTTGTCTTATATATATAATATACATGTTTAAAACGAATTAACTAATTTCATATGAAACGATGCTATGCCGAGTTTCTTATGAAATCATTCAACGAACGTAATCGATATCATATTAAAGGAACACGCCCACTCAGTAGGCACACACTGTTCTTTATAGGAATTAAATAAGTGTATAAGTGTGTCACTATTCCACCAGTTCTAAAAATTACGAGTGCCCGCTATACAGAACTAATCATTTAGTAATATTTATTTTACTGATAGTGACGCGCGGTGGTATCAGGCTATTTTCATATGCAAATGAGGCACGATATTTTTTAATTATTTATACTAAAAAAATAATAGTTTCGACAGATTATAAAGTATGATCATTGCACATTAAAAAATAAATACAGAGAATAAATAGTAATGTCCGTTAACAATTTAAGAAAACGCGGTTATCGCGGCTTATATCAGTGTAGAAATTTACATCTGATATAAAATGTATACAATGCCTATCAATACGTGGAGTAATGGTGAATGAATGTTTACAGAAAATGTCTCCCGACCTATCATTTTCTGATATACGCCGCAAATTTCAAAATTACAATGCGGTTAACATATTTTTAATGCACTCCTTTACTACTGGCGTAGGAATACATATTGAAATAATTTGCGACCGTTCATCAACAATGATATACCTGTAATGAATGACCATCAGCCAATCAGATTGCGTGATATGTATAGAGTGAATTAGAATACATATTTATCACACTGTAGCTAGTTTACTATGAGTTTTAAAACACTGTGTTAACCCTTAGACCGATATCTTTTTTTGTCGTCTGCTGTTTATTTTCTATTTTCCATTGTTATCATCAAAAACATGCTTTCACAGCACTTTATAATAATTTACAACATGCTTTGACAGCACTTCAGAATCATTTCCATTGGAAATGATTCTGAAGTGCTGTCAAACCATGTTTTTATTGAAAAATATAAAAGCAACAGCAGACGACAATTGTTGTGAGTAGCGGTCTAAGGGCTAATACACGGCGAAAAATTGTACATGTATGTACGGTCATGCTGGTGGTATTGTCAATGTTTTGAGGCAAGGGGATTTGGTCGCCGGACGTCAAACGCAAGATATCATGTATTTACAGACAAAAAGTGAAACTGAAACAGAAATGAATCAAACAGCTTTAAAGGTACATGCCCACTCAGTAGACACAAACTGTTATTTATATCAGAGACATCATCTGAGACATTTTCCGGCAAAACAGACATTCATTCACCATTACCCCACGTATTGATTGGCATTACTATACATTTTACATCAGACGTAAATTTCCACACCGATATCAGGGGCGATAACCGTGTTTCCTTAAAATGTTAACGGACATTACTATTTATTCTCTGTATTTAGTTTTCGATGTGTAATGACCATACTTTATAATTTGTCGAAAATGTTATTTTTTCCGGTTACGCATTTAATTAGTACAAATAATTAAAAATACCATGCCTCATTTGCACATGAAAATAGCATGATACAAACGCGCGTCACTATCAGTAAAATAAACATTACTAAATGATTATATCTGTATAGTGAGCACTCGTATTTTTTAGAACTGGTGGAATAGTGACACAAGTATACACTTATTTAATTCCTATAAAGAAAAATGTGGTGCCTACTGAGTGCGCATGTACTTTTAAGCAGAACCTTACACCGAAATTGACTCGAGTATGAAAAGAAGGAAAAGCATGTCATGTTTACTTATAATCACGTGAGTATTACTATTCAATCAACATGGCATGTGTATCCCATTTTCTCCAAAAGATGTTTGGAAAAGTTCAATGAAAATGAATTACTATTTACTGAGCCCCGCAGGGGACGTAGACTTCTTTGTTTTTATTAATTCGTTCCCACGAAATAACAATTCGTTTCCACGAATTAACAATTCGTTACCTCAATTTAACAATTCGTTTCCACGAATTTACAATTCGTTCCCGTGGACAATTCGTTTCCACGAATTAACAATTCGTTCCGAATTGTTAATTCGAGAGAACTAATTGTTAAATTGAGGGAACGAATTGTTAATTCGAGGGAACGTTGTTAATTCGAAGGAACGAATTGTTAAATTGAGGGAATGAATTGTTATTTCGTGGGAACGAATTAATAAAAAAAAAATCCATGTCCCCTGCGGGACTCCGTAGCTATTTACGCCAATTGTCGATATTATTTTCGGAAATGAGAATTGCTAAATGATGCACAATTCGGCCATGCAATTAATCGCGTGGACGGGTTTTCCCGTGTATGTGAGCACATGTAGGTTAGCAGGTGTGCAAATGCAACCTCACCTGTCGAGTGATAAGACACAGCGCCTGGTGTCGATGATGGCCTATATAGTTCCACTTTGTAGGGAAAACATTGGAATATTTGTGGTAGAGATGGGAGAAAACTAACTTCTTTTCAGACCAGTCGAGAGTCATTATATGTATCCGCAAATATCTTAGTACCTGTAGCCGATTTCATCAAAATTGTAAAGTATACTTATCTGGCAAAGTATACTTTGAGGGAGAAATTTTCAATTTTAAAAGTTTAAATTTATTAATTTTTATGATACTGAATTTATTACATTATCACAGCCATTTTGGCTGTGATAATGTAATAAATTAAATATAATAATTCTGCATACTTTTAATCATCAAATATATGCAGTCGTTAGTTCTATATGAAATAATGCATTTCGGGAAAAATAAATGATTACTACCTCAAAGTATTCTTTGCTAGATAAGTATACTTTGCAAATTTGATGAAATCGGCTACAGATCAGCCCACAGGTGAAACATAGAGCAAACGATACCCAAAGCACCTATGAACCCATGTAAATAAGAAACTAACGCAATATATCATGATATACACATGGCACGCGCCAAGCGGTGGCCGATGGGGTTTTCATGCGGCGGCATAAGCACACAGGTGGAAGACTCTCGGACCGGTGACAAAAACAAATGCCCATTACAAATGCCATTTTTTATGTAATGTGCATTTTTTTAATTATAGAACATAGTACTGTATGAGACCAAGTGGGTGGGTAATGGATTTTTGGTAATGGGAATTTTGTGTGTGTCACAGGTCCGAGCCTTTAACGCAGCATAAGCATGCACAGAACTACCAGCGGTGTGCAGTCTCAAAAGGCAGCAACAGCACATGAACGATATAAAAATAAAACAAATGCAACGAAAGCCCCTCGACAACTATCCCCAACGAACTACCGAGAAATTAACAGTCCCAACAGTACACGAGGACACAACAGCAAGGGTGCCGCCTTCGAACGGCCAGTGAACAGTCCGGTGTTTAGTCCATAGAGATGGGTGGGGTAACGTTGTTGAATAAACGATTTTCTGGGTTCTGTGTCCGAAACTTTCATAAGCCTGTTCATATACACCGCACGTTCAACTTCTCGATTTGAATATTAGTCTTTCAAATACCCATCAGGACCATTAGCATGTCTCTATGGTCACTATATTAACCCTTACACCGCTATCTTATTTTTTTTTTGTTTCGTCTGCTGTTTATTTTATATATTCCATTTGCATCATCAAAAATATGCTTTGACAACACTTTAGAATAATTTACAACATGCTTTGACAGCACATCAGAATCATTTCCATTGGAAATGATGCTGAAGTGCTGTCAAACCATGTTTTTATTAAGAGAAATAAGGCAATATATGAAAGCAACAGCAGACGATAATTGTTGTGTGTAGCGGTCTAAGGGTTAAGTTTCTTGCCATAGACAGGATCAGGCATAGACGGTTGAGTCAACTTCACGTGTGAAGTATCAGTTCAACAGGCGTACGTCCAGTGCCAAAACTTGTACCACAGATACTAGTGTATCATTATACAAGATATGTACACCGAGTATCGCATAAATGTCTGTGTAACGCCCAGTTGAGTAAGACTGAACAAGCTTTCGGTTATATCCTGGCGCCATCAAAAGATTATCTCATTGCCAAATAGTCAACTGAGCTTCGTGCATGTATACATCCTTGGCCGAGGTAACTGGAGATTTTCCCAATACCAGATTTTCACAATTAATGCGTCAGTTGTAACAAGGTACGGTTCGTGCGTCTGTACGAAGAGATAATCATGTTTGGTTACATGTTTTCTATATTGTATGGCTATTCAAAATGTTATTCTGTCCATCATTGATTAATAACCTGCATGTATTTTCAACATACATATGTAATAGACCTGAAATGATGTGTCACAATCATGTCAGAATACACGCATGTGAGTTGGAGTCACTATGCAACCAAAGTCAACATAACTACCAACCGTTGCTCCGTCTATTGACGTTACGTCATAAATTCAGACTTTGAATTTCCTACAATACATGCACTTGCATCTTTTTACACAATATGTTTGTTTTCAAACGAACGAAGTCCACACTGGACCAGTGTATAGGTCAGCCATTTCTTTGGTACAAGAAGCAATACAGTTGGAGTCCAGTGCCATATATTCTCCACGACTATGAAACTCGAAACACAGGTGTTTCATGAAATGTTGGATTTTTCAACTGCTCATTGAGTGATGTTATTTAGAAAGGCATTACGTGTGGACGGTTTGTCCAAAAGTATGTCGTTATTTTCAAAACAATTCGATTTGACCACATGTAAATGTCGTATAAAGATGAACTCGGACTTTCTTAAAATGCTTATTACGACTGCCACATTGGCAGTCGTAATAAGCATTTTAAGAAAGTCGACAACTTTCAAGGGAAGTAGTTCTTGTATTGTATTCCAACACCAGCACTACACCCGTGTTCTACAGCTGCTGTATCTATGAAGAGATCCACAAACTGTTGTATGAGATGCTGTTGGTGTAAATATACATGGAATTCGGAAGAACAATTGCGTCTGTTATGTGGGTTGTCCGTGCAAAAGCCATTAACCAGCATCGGATATGGTGTAAACAAACACTTGCTAGAAGTAGATGTCGGTTGCTTTAACCGTAATATAAATAAAATAGTCTTCGATGATCTTTTAGTTTCATCAAATGTACATCATAAAAATGCAGACCAATAGTACAACATACACATGCACGCGTGCCACCAGTGAATTACGAAAGACGGTTCATCAAAGCATTGAGAAAATGTCTCGACAAATGTTCAAGGCAACGATATTAGAATTGCATATAATAGAATAATACAATATATTAAAGACAAATGTTGCACAATAGCCATAGAATTACAAGAGACTGTATATACATATACATATAGAAAACCATACCGTATTCCAATGCATGTAATGTAATTTTCTATCCGTGTACGTATATATCGTCTCTCGTAATTCTATGGTCTGTGTGCAACATCTGTCTGTGAATGTGAGGCACCATACTTAACATACGTCTGAGTTTCATTATCAGCTTGAATGCTTCTTCAACTGGGCCGCAGGCTGAGATAACTGACTTTGGGACGTGTGTGACCAGCGTAATTCCTGATCAACTGGCAGGTCTACACTTATCGCCATGCAGTCAAAGAATGACCCTTATCTCTCAGATCAGGAGCTACTAATTTTGCTGACAGCAGTATCGCAAAATTAGAAGCTCCTGATCTGAGCTCATCTGAGCGCTCAAGATGTTTAGGATCTACGGTTGGTCCAGATACCGTGTGTGCCCTATTCTCGGCGGCGGGTTATTTACTAATCTGTGATAAATATTCACCTGTGTGCTAGTTAGGGGGCGGGACTGGGTAATCGGAGCCTTTGATCAATAATTACAGTTGTGTCGGTGTTCTCGGCATATACGCCTTACCACACGTCAGCCGTGTTCCCCGAGTTAAATCGTACACCTTTATACGAGAACCACGACATGATACGGGAAAAGGGTTATGAGAACTAACATTGAGTATGGTTGTCCGCCTGTACGGTCGATTCTTCCCTCGTATAGATAGAGAATAGTAGGTTAGTGCCGTGAATGGGAAAAAAATATCTGGCAAGGCTCAGCGTTTCCGTGCCGCGCCAGATATTTCTTTCCATTCACGTCACTAACCTACTATTCTATTTATCCCGTCAACACATACAAATGGCTTTAAAATGCAAAAAAAAATAATCCCAGCAACCGCACATATTCATAAGCAGTGAAAAGGTCGTATTGACAGGATATCAAAAATGTTTCACGGCACCGTGTTTCACGGCACATACGCAGTGTTGACGGGATAAATGGCCATATGTGGCCGTGACTGTGGGTTATGGGATGTGTGACCAGTGTAGATCCTGGTCAAATAGCACACTCCGGAAGCCTGATAACGATCCACATTGCTTATTAGAAGCATGGCGGGTGTTTCATTGATAGAATGGCGAAAAGTGCAGAACCTAATCAGACTGTGCGGAGGCACAGGCTGATCAGGATCTATACTGGTGGCAAACCCGATAAGCTCCATTGATCCAGTCACAGTCGCAAACCCCTGCCCTGGTAATTTGGGACATTATTATTCCTATCTTTCAGAATTGAGACTGTGTCTAATTCCGGAAAGTGGGAGAAGTATCTACGAACGAATTTGATCCAAATAAATCTGATGTACGTGTGTTGAAAGGTTATTTGCGCGATCATTCTTTGTCAATCTCAGGTTTAAAGGGCATATTTGAAGACACCAATATCTCCACCCGATGACGTCGAATTCCTTGTTCATATTGTATATGTTATTTGTTCATGTTCCACTCAGATGCCCATATGGGCCATGAGTAATAAAAACTTGAAACTTGAACTTGGTAATCGTCATAACCCCGCCCCGCAACTAATAGATATGTGCAAACATGTCATTACACAATGGAATTTAGTCTTACTTACGATGGCCAGCAATATATTATCAAATCCATCAGAACCACATTTGTTTACACATTGTCTACGTAATGGAATATTCCAAAGGAATTGAAAAAGTCCACGTTAGATGCGCAGCATGAAATAAACGGACTTCATACAATCGTCTGTGTTGCAATTTCAAACCAATGTAGACATACATATATAAATAAATTATCAGCTTAGAACAAGTTGTGGACGTGGAAGATTCTGCTATAAAGTTTACGGTTATCTTTACTGCACCATTTTATAAAAGGGGATATTCTGTAAAATAATAAGCGCCTGGATAGTCACACAAATCACAATGCAATTTCAAATGTTTCCCGTGACGGTGTTGGATTCAACATGGCGATGGTGAGAGAGACGTGTCATCAGTGAATAGATACAGCTATGAGACTGTAAGCACGTGTCGGGTGACCTTGATCCAGTACATGCCGAGGCTGCACAATTTTATATTCATACGAAAAATATAAAATTATTAATTTTGCACTTAGCATATTTGTTGTTACCACTCATTTGAACGGTTCAAATGAAATGGTCGTTTGGTGTTTGCGATCAATGTAGATCCGGATCAGCATGCGCGTATGCGCAAATTGGTCATGGTCGACACGGTTTGCAATTCAGCCAGTGAAACATCTGTCATGTGTCACATCACAGATCATTATCATGATGTAGGTGTATGCTAGCATACATGTAGCCTATTTCACCAACATTGCAAAGTATACTTTGAGGGAGAAATTTTCAATTTTAGGATAAATTTATTAATTTTTATAATACTGAATGTATTACATTATCACAGCCATTGTGGCTATGATAATGTAATAAATTCACTATAATAATTCTGCATACTTTTAATCATCAACTATATGCAGTCGTTAGTTCTGTATGAAATAATGCATTTTGGAAAAAATAAATGATTTCTCCCTCAAAGTATACTTAGCTAGAAAAGTATACTTTGCAACGTTGGTGAAATCGTCTACATGAGCTAGGCCGACCACAAATGAAAATAGTCCCATTTCTGCAGTTACCGCAACGCACATGGGATAGCGTGATATTTCGAAAGTTCAACTGATCAGAGTCTACTTCGAGTCCAACATCATTATGTCATTATGAATGGCCACGTTTTGTGAGCCAGCCACAGAAACGCATGGACAACATTAATACAAATTCTGATCAGGGAATTCACATTTCGCTATACATGGCTGTGATGGGTCTTATGGGGTTTGCGACCAGTAGATCGAGGTCAAGCTCAGTATGATCCGGAGTTGCACTGTTCGCCGTTCCACCAATGAAACACCTAATACAAATCGCTATCCTACAGCGCCCCGCATGGGACGTATAATTCTTTTTTGTATTAATTCGTTCCCACGAAATAACAATTCGTACCCTCAATTTAACAATTCGTTCCCACGAAATAACAATTCGTTCCCATGGGAACGAATTGTTAATTTGTGGGAACGAATTGTTATATCGTGGGAACGAATTGTTAATTTGAGGGAACGAATTATTAAATTGAGGGAACGAATAGTCCTTTCGTGGTAACGAATTGTTATATCGTGGGAACGAATTGTTAATTCGAGGAAACGAATTATTAAATTAATGGAACTAATTGTCATTTCGTGGGAACGAATTATTAATTTGAGGGAACGAATTGTTATATCGTGGGAACGAATTTTTAATTCGAGGGAACGAATTGTTAATATCGTGGGAACGAATTGTTACTTCTTGGGAACGAATTAATAACAAAAATATCACGTCCCCTGCGGGGCTCCGTACTATCAAGCTACGGGAGAGTGATCTATGATCTTGACGTACACTGGTCACGAGTCTCATAAGCCTCATTTCTCCAGTCACGGTCATATAGCTTTGGCGAAATATTCCCAATGCATCTGACGGCGAGTATGTATGTGTGCACTAACAAGATCACGATGCAGTTTTAATGTCGAATTCCGATCTAACTAGCAACTCTGTAAAACTCCCGCCCGTCCGTTGCGCATGCTACGCGAGTTTTTACATAGTTACTGCTCGCCACTAATTCCGATCTAACTGATGCCGAGGGGTAGTCATGCTACCATAGTGATTGAACGGCGAACAGCGGATGCGCAGGCTTATCAGGACCTACCCTGGTCGCAGCCGTCATAAAGCCCATTCCCAACCAGATGCCCAAGTATACGTCGGATACTTGATCGCTTGCTAGATACTCTATTTGATAGCATCACAACCTTATCTGCGAGAACCGCACGAGTGCTTGTGTTGGCATTATATTAAACCCCACCTAGAAATAAAAAATCCAACTGCGACACAAGTCTCAAAGAAGCGATCACGACAAGAAGTTGTCCTTCGCATTGCACCCACCTTTTTCACTTGCAGCTGCATCCGGAAATCGCGACCCCCGGAAATCCTGAATCCCCATGGCTCGTTCGTCGAGTTCCTTTGTAACTGTATCACCGCGGGGGCAGCCATTATCCCTGGAAACGTCCCTGAGGTTCAGGTATCCACCGAACTTTTATCCAATTATCCTAAAACTGCGTAACACTCCCGCAAACTGACTCTACCTACGTACGGAGCTAGCGTGGAACTATCGTGATATTTTCTAGGTATTAACACAGGTATGCTCCAGGATAGTTCCAACTTACGTTTCCTTGGCATCAAGGTCGAATACACTGTGGAATCTGGAAATGTGGCTGTGACTGGCGAATGGGGGTTTATCGGTTTTGCGGCCAGTTTAGATCAATATCAGGATGTGCATCCGCACAATCTGGATGTGCACTGTTCGCCATTCCATCAATGAAATACCCGTCATGTAATATAGTTTGTCATCAGGCTACATGAGTGTGCTATTTGAGCTACACTGGTCAAAAATACCCATTTATCCCGTCAACACAGTGCGCATGTGCCGTGAAACACGGTGCCGTGAAACATTTTTGATATCCAGTCAATACAATTTTTGCATTTTACAGCCATTTGTAGGTGTTGACGGGATAAATAGAATAGCAAGTTAGTGCCGTGAATGGGACAAAATATCTGGCGCGGCACGGAAACGGGATGTGCTCGGCAGAGCCTCGCCCATCCCGTTTCCTGAGCTTTGCCAGATATTTTTTCCCATTCACGGCACTAACCTACTATTCTCTATAAGCCCCTCTTCTCCAGTCACAGCCACATATGATGGTAACGTGGAATGGTGTCCATAGAAAACATGACTTACTACTGTCTGTTCCACGTTTTGCTGCCGACGAACTTTTGGCTATTAAACACATTAAATCTAAATAAATATTTAAAAGCAAGTACTTTTGTATCAATAACAAGTCACCCTCCCCAAAAAAAATTATTTGATGAAATTCCATCACATATTGATTGTATTGCGAAAATAAGATTTTCCCATGGGAATTTATCACAGGCTGAAAATGGATTTTTTTTTAAATACCGGTATGTTTTTATTTGTGGACCGATTTTCAAAATCTATCTTTTTGTTTTCTTAGTGACACCATTTTCAAGCTATCTCGCCAGGTTTCGGAGTCAATTTCCAAATGTTTTCGTTTTTTGATCTTCAAGAAATGGACTCCCCCCATGTTAAAAAATCTTTTTTTCGCAATAAAATCAATATTTGATGGAATTTCATCAAATAAATTTTTTGGGGGAGGGTGACTTTTTTGTTATTGATGAAAAAGTACATACTTTTAGACTTAATGTGTTTAATGGCCAAATGTTCGCTGGCAGCAAAACGTGGAGACAGTAGTAATGATAATCCATTTGATGCTGGGGATATCCCATTTTGTTAGCAAAACATTTTATTTATTTCTGTATATCTTGTGACCCCTGTAGCCTATTTCATCAACATTACAAAGTATACTTTAGTAGCAAAGTATACTTTGAGGGAGAAATTTTCAATTTTTTGAAACATTTATTAATTTTTATTATACTGAATTTATTACATTATCACAGCCATTTAATGGCTGTGATAATGTAATAAATTCAGTATAATAATTCTGCATACTTTTAATCATGAAATATATGCATTTGTTAGTTCTATATGAAATAATGCATTTCAGGAAAAATAAATGATTACTCCCTCAAAGTATACTTTGCTAGTAAAGTATACTTTGCAATGTTGATGAAATAGGCCCCTGGTTGAACGTCTCGCCGAGACGTTTCAAATGGGTGGTGACAACATATACTTTTATGAAAAAATGGCGAAATTCGAAAAAACAACAACACATATATATATTTATATTACATGTGATTCAGTGCGACTTTTAGTAACAAAATCCCCAATGGTGTACACCCAGATCGTAGTACATATACCAGGCGCGGATCCAGGATTTCGGGTTAGGGTTAGGTAACTATTTTGCAATACTTGACTATATTATCGCTCGTTCGATAATATAGTAAAGTATTGCAAAATAGTCGTCCGAGCAGAATCTGCACCGCATTTCCTGCGTTCTGGCATATACAGGTAAACCAAATTTGGTTACAATCCGTCAAGTAGTTCTCTACTTATTGCGTGGACAAAGGGGATATAAGTATCAATAGGCTTCTTTGTCTTGCCGTGATAAACATGTATACCGAATTTGGTTAAGATCGGTCAAGTAGAACTTGAGTTATTGCGTGGACAAGGATACAGAGTGCGAACATTAAAAATGGCTGCCAAGGGGAGATAAGTATCGGAAAATTTTCAAAATCAATAGGCTTCTTTGTCTTGCCATGATAAACATGTATACCGAATTTGGTTTCAATCGATGAAGTCGAACTTCAGTTATTGCGTGGACAAGGATACAGTGCGAAAATTAAATAAATGGCTGCCAAGGAGGAGATAAGAATCGGAAATTTTTCAAAATCCATAGGCTTCTTTGTCTTGCCATGATAAACATGTATAGCGAATTTGGTTTCGATCGGTGAAGTAGAACTTGAGTTATTGAAAATCAATAGGCTTCTTAGTCTTGCCGTGATAAACATGTATAGCGAATTTGGTTACGAGCGGTGAATTAGAACTTGAGTTATTGCGTGGACAAGGATACAGAGTGCGAAAAATAAAAATGGCCGACAAGGGGAGATAAGCCATCGGAAAGTTTTGAAAATCAATAGGCTTCTTCGGCTTGCCGTGATAAACATGTATACCAAATTTGGTTACAATCCGTCTATTAGAACTCTAGTTATTGCGTGGACAAGCTGTGCCCGCCCACCGCCCGCCCGACCGCCGCCAGCCCTTACAAGATGAATACAGAATACGTCCCGTTTTTTCAAACGGCATATAAAAATTCATAATTTCCATAAGCGAAATGGTCCATTAGATTTGATTTATTGGTGTTTAACGGCCTATCAACAGCTAAGGTCATTGAAGGCTGGGCCAATGGGTTTGATTCTGTATCAGAAAGGAATACTTACATAAACTCGAAATGTGGCCTGTCGGCACACGAATGCCCCCGCTGGCAGCCAAAGAAAACGAGGCATATTTGATTATAAGCCATTTACCCGAGCGTTAAGGTTTCGAATGCACCAAGTCTGTGACCTTGACCCTGGGCTTAGCGGGGGTGGGACGAATGTGGATTTGTCACAGGGCGGTAGAGGACCATTGGAGCAATGCGTGTGTGAAATGTGAAGCAGATCCGAGCAAGGAAACAGAAATTATAAGCCATTTACCCAGCGTTAAGGTTTTGAAAGCACCAAGTCTGTGACCTTGACCCTGGGCTTAGCGGGGGCAGGACGAATGTGGATTTGTCACAGGGCGGTAGAGGACCATGGAGCAATGCTGTGTGAAATGTAAGTAAGCAATCCGAGCAAGGAAACAGAAATTAAAAATAAAGCCATTTACCCAGCGTTAAGGTTTCGAAAGCACCAAGTCTGTGACCTTGACCCTGGGCTTAGCGGGGGAGGGACGAATGTTGATTTTTCACAGGGCGGTAGAGGACCATTGGAGCAATGCGTGTGTGAAATGTGAAGCAGATCCGAGCAAGGAAACAGAAAGTATAAGCCATTTACCCAGCGTTAAGGTTTCGGGACGTACGTACGTACGGACGCCGGTAACACTATATGACCCCCTCACCATTCGGTGGCGGGGGCATAAAAAAATAATATATATATTCAGCCTTGAAATTAGAATAATCTAACCTGGTGACAGGTCCATACCACACCAAAGCCACTTGGCACCTTCCCCTAAAATAAGATTACGAATAATCATAACACTCGCATAAGGGGTATAACCAGATTCAACTGTCACATACAAGAATGCCAACGACGTAAGTGAGGGCCAAACTAAGTCTCCACTCGGAATTCCGGTAAGGATGAACCCCGATCCTTAAATTACCCATCACATGCTCCCAGCTGCCACCCACCCGATCGTTAAATATTTGTTTGTTTGTTTATTGGTGTTTAACGGCCTATCAACAGCTAAGGTCATGTAAGGCTGGGCAAACGGGTTCAATCCCGTTTTAACTTGCTGCATTGGGTGGAAAATCCCAAAATCATAACGGAATATTTACATCGAGAATTTTTTTTATTCAGCCCTGAAATTAGAATAACCTGACCTGGTGCCAGGTCCATACCACACCAAAGTCACTTGGCCCCTTCCCATAAAATAGGATTACGAATAATCGTAATACTCACATATTAAGGGGTATAACCAGATTCAACTGTCGCATACAAAATGTCAAATACGTATGTGAGGTCTCCAGTCGGAATTCCGGTAAAGGTGAACCCCGATCGTTAAATTACCCATCGCATTCTCCCACCTGCCACCCACTAAACCTACTTATTAAATTGTTTGTAGAGGTAAACTAAATTTAATGACAACACACAGCAATGTAAGTCAGATCATTCTATATTGCATAAAGGTGGAGCAAAATTCAGATACATGTACCATGTATATATCTGTATCTGTATATGTGGCTGTAATTGGCAACATGGAGCTTATCGGGAGTTATGACCTGATCAAATAGCACTCTCTTGTAGCCTGATAATGACATATATTGCTTGTTAGAAGCACGACAGGTATTTCATTGATGGAATGGGAAACAGTGCAGATCCTGATCAGACTGTGCAGATGCACAGTCTGATCTGGATCTACACTGGTCACAAAAACCAACAAGCCCCATTTCTCCAGTCTCAGCCACATATATGATGGTGCGTGATAAAATGGGGCTTATTTGTTGGGGAATTCAGATCTGGATAATTACATAAAACAAGAAATCAGTAACATCGATGGTGGATATACACACCAAATACTTTAACACAAATTTCACCTAGAGCTAAGGGGCGCCGCATGGGTGGGCTACAGGATGGAAATATAGATGATGACAAATAAATATATGACGTTTCAAGCCAATCCAACTTACGGTAACAGGGATAGTAGGTAGCCGAAAACTTTAAACACAGTTGGAGGAAGGGACTGTAAACCCAATTTTGTTTGGGGTACATAACATTATTGTATATTCAACCCTGAAATTATAATAACCTGATCTGGTGCCAGATCCTGACCACACCAGTAGCCGATTTCATCAAAATGGCAAACTATACTTATCTGGCAAAGTATACTTTGAGGGAGTATTCCCCAAAATGCGTTATTTCATATAGAACTAACCACTGCATATATTTGATGATTATAAGTATGCAGAATTATTATACTGAATTTATTACATTATCACAGCCAAAATGGCTGTGATAATGTAATAAATTCATTTTGGCTGTGATAATGTAATAAATTCAGCATAATAACAATTAATAAATTTATCCTTAAATTGAAAATTTCTCCCTCAAAGTATACTCTGCTAGATAAGTATACTTTGCAATGTTGGTGAAATAGGCTACTGGTGCCAGATCCTGACCACACCAGGTTCACTTAGCCCCACCTCTAGTAATTAGCACTAATCCTACTACTCTTATTATGGGTATTACATATCGTGTTCCGTTCAAGGCCATCGTACGATCGTCATCGTCCGTCATCATATTGTACTATCGTCGTACGATACTACGATAAAGATATTACGATGGCCTAAACGGAATACCGTAATTACCAGATTCAACTCGTACGCACAGCCAAAATGTACCGGACAGCCAAACCAGGGATATCGGGAATCTGGTATGGATGAACACCATCAAATTACCCTTCGTTTGCTCCCAACCTGCCACCCACTGACACTGATAAGGTCATATAGATGCAAGAACAGTTTTGCAAGTGTATTTACTATATAATAATCACGGTCAGTATCTACGTTTGTTTATTTATGTGCAATTGCCCCAAATAAGCCCCTTTTTCTCATGACATGTCATCAATGGATCCCTGATAGGAAAACACAACCAATCCAGTAAATAGACACACAATTCACACAAGTGTGGCATAGACCAGGGGCCGTTTCACTAAACGTCGTACATCTAAAATGTTCGTAAGTGCAAATCTAGGATCATCTGGAAATTTCAATTGATGGCTTTACATTTATTGAGCATAGGCTGCATATGCAGCCGATGCTCAATAAATGTAAATCCCATAATTGCTTACAAGAAAACATTGCTAATGTGAAATTTACAAGTTTGCACTTACGAACATTTTAGTCATAAGAAGATTAGTGAAACGGCGGCCCCCAGTCTTATAAACAGGTTACCAAACTTGGAAAATCACAAATAACAACCACTACCGAGGAATCCTTGACGTTAGTTTGTCTATTGGTGTTTAACGGCTAAGGTCATTTAACCTGCTGAATTGGTGGGAAATCTGAAAATCAGAACGGACTATTTACATCGAGAAAAAATATATTCAGCCCTAGAAGCTGACCTGGTGCCAGGTCCATACCATACCAGTCACTTAGCCACTTCCCCTAAAAGTCATACCGGTAGGATTACTCTTATAAGGGGTATAACCAGATTCAACTGTCACATACAAAATGCCAAAGACATATGTGAGGGCCAAACCAGGTCTCCAGTCGGGATTCAAGTAAAGATGAACCCCGATCGTTAAATTACCCATCGCATGCTCCCACCTGCCACCCACCCTTGACGTTAGTATTGGCAGAATTTTGTTGGTTTGACGCCATGTGGTACAGTGAATCCTCTCTAAACCGGATACCCTGGGAGGTCCCCAGGGTGTCCGGCTTAGAGAGGTTTCACTGTAAATCTCGCATTTGATAATTTTGAGCCATAGTTGTGTACTATGCGATCACGAACAGACATTATCACCAGATATAAATGACCAAGAAACTCATCAAAAATAAGATCACAAGCACTTTCTTGGTGTCCGGTTTAGAGAGGTTCCACTAGTTTAAACTAAGCAAAATGACACCAAACCAACAAACTTCGCCGATTCTAACGCCAGTGATGACGAAGAAGTAGTTCTAAGGGACGTTACTCTTGATTATCCAGGTTTGGTAACCTATTTATAAGACTTGTCTACACAAGTAGATGAGGAAGTGATGTGCCTTGTTGTACGACTGATCACGATGATTTCACAAACTATTTGTACATAGGGAGACATATAATATAAACATCAAAAACAGGTCTCCGCAGATTACATGTCGAGCCCTCAATGTAATTTGATAATCCCAGTATATACTGGAGGTCCCAAAGTTATTGATGGTCCCAGGGTGTATATACGTGCTTAATAGAGAAATTTAGAGAACACAACAAGAGCAAACAGATTTTTTCTAAAAACGTTAATGAAAATTTCTAAATAATTTGACCTTCACCTTGTGTATGTGGCCAGCATGGGTGAGTTACACACTGAATATATCGATGATTGACAATGAAATAATATAAATTTCAAGTGAATGCGACTTACGATTGCATAGATATGACATTTAAAAACATTAACAAAGAGTTCAAAGTAATTTGACCTTGACATTGGGTTTGTGGGCTGTGGATAGGGTGCAGAATGAAGTATGGATGAATGCAAAGAAGCGTGTCACCTAAGTTTGCAGAGATATAAGGTGATTTTAAACATTAACCCTTTCAACACCACAGGCCTGTATAGTGGTATTGGCAAAACGTGTAGATCCAGATGAGCCGGCTCGTGACGAGCCGTCTCATCAGGACCTGCACTTTTTTTACAAGTAACTTTCACATTTTTAAAAACAAAAACACTCCCCTTTTCATGAATGAACTAGTCTCTAAATCATTTTGTGACGGTTGGATTGGTTGCAAAATGAACATATCAAAATCCATTCCAATTACTTAGGGGTGAAAGGGTTAACAAATATTTCCGACGGACAAACTCACGTCCACACTCGGACATATTTGTGATCACTTCTCACTTTCTGCTAGCAGGCTCCACCGGTGAAAACCTAAAACATTTCATCTCATTTATAACAACTTTGACAAATAAACGATTACCCATTCAATAACGCAATTATGAATGAATTCAAAATATACATTTCTCATCTGTGACTCGCCATACCAAAAATTGGTCTTATCAAGTTTAGAGCCAGTATAGCCCCAGTGCACTGGTGCAGCCTCATAGAAAGATAATTTTGTTGTGTTTGTTTATTAGTGTTTAACGGCCTATCAACAGCTAAGGTCATGTAAGGCCGGGCAAACGGGTTCGATCCCATTTTAACCTGCTGCATTGGGGGGAATATCCCAAAATCAGAAAGGAATATTTACATCGAGAACAAATATATTCAGCCTTGAAATTAGAATAACCTGACCTGGTGCCAGGTCCATACCACACCAAAGTCACTTGTACCCTTTCCCTAAAACAGGATTACGAATATCGTAATACTCACATAAGGGGTATAGTGAGTGAGTGAGTGAATAGGGTTTAACGTCCGCTTTTCTGACATAGAGGTACAAGCCTCAGGGAGTCTACACGCAGACGGGTCAACGGGGTCGTGTCCCGTATTCACCTGTCCGAGGAGGGTAAATCCCAACTTCAGAACTCAATATTTACAATCAAAATATATATTCAGTCCTGAAATTAGAACAACCTGATTTGGTGCCAGGCCCTCGCCACACCAGAATCATTTATCCCATCCCCTAAAAGTAATAGGATTAGCGCTAATCTTACTTTTATATATGGGGCATAGCCCGACTCAACTCTCACATACAAGAAAGCCAAAAATGTACATGAGGGCCAAATCCGGTATAGTGGGTTCCGGAAAGTATGAACCCAATCGTTAAGCCAGTTTAGTCGCCTTTTACGACAAGCAATGGCTACTGCAGCACTATTCTCAGGATCAGTTGATTCCCGCCCGGTGCCTGCACGGGGCTATAAGGGGTATAACCAGATTAAACTGTCACATACAAAATGCCAAAGACGTATGTGAGGGCCAAGCCAGGTGATTCCGTTAAGGATGAACCCTGATCGTTAAATTACTCATCGCGTGCTCCCACCTGCCACCCACTCATACAGAGATAAAAAGTTTGTACAAGATGCACCAAGCATGGAATCACAGTCTGTATGAGGCTGCACCAGTGTACTAGATAATCAGGAGCTACAACAGTTAGAAACTTCATAAGCTGCTATTTACTGAAGTGGGTCACACATGAGACGAGCCATGTGATTTTGTACTAAGAAGATGCGAGATATCTTGTGAAATATATTTACAAAATTTACAATAGTTTCCGTAAATGATGTCGAAAGTTGACAAACTATTCAGAGCAAATCCGAAATAGGATGGCGCATTTGCTATGAAAATTTTGTCAACTTGCTTTCAATGTCATTTGCAAAAAATATTGCAGTTTGTGAAAATATTTTTATGAAAAATTGCACACATTCTTAGGTACAAAATCACATGACTTATGCTGATTCAAATACACGAATGTTGAAAATAAACTGTACACAACACACAATGAAGTAGCACTTAACTTCACACTAACACGTATGTTCTACATATAAACCATAAAAAACATGATTTTTACTGTTATATTTGTCTCATTTCTAAATGAGTAAATATTGTGATCATTTGAACAGTCACAACCAGACACTTTAGCGGAGGAATAAGCAATGGAAGGAGTTAAATTTTACCATAAGAACATTCACATCTAATGACCAAAACGGGCTATAACTAGACATTATGTTTTACCTGACTAACTGGAGACTGTTTGAAACTGTTTTGAATTTTCGACGTAAATGTATACGGACGGACATACGGAACCTCAAGAGCGGAATTTCAAGAGCTATCGCATAGGGGGCATAAAAAGGCCCTTCAAGTTGGGCATTGTCACAAAATTTACAACATACTTCCATAAATGATGTTGAAAGTAGACGAAATGTTCAAAGCAAATGCGGAATAGAATTCCGCATTTGCTATGAAAATTTTGTCAACTTACGAGTGAGTGAGTGAGTGAATAGAGTTTAACGTACAAGCCTCAGGGAGTCTACACGCAGACGGGTCAACGGGGTCGTGTCCCGTATCCACCTGTCCGAGGGGGGTAAATCCCAACTTCAGAACTCAATATTTACAATCAAAATATATATTCAGTCCTGAAATTAGAACAACCTGATCTGGTGCCAGGCCCTCGTCACACCAGCATCATTTATCCCATCCCCTAAAAGTAATAGGATTAGCGCTAATCTTACTTTTATATATGGGGCATAGCCCGACTCAACTCTCACATACAAGAAAGCCAAAAATGTACATAAGGGCCAAATCCGGTATAGTGGGTTCCGGAAAGTATGAACCCAATCGTTAAGCCAGTTTAGTCGCCTTTTACGACAAGCAATGGCTACTGCAGCACTATTCTCAGGATCAGTTGATCCCGCCCCGGTGCTTGCACAGGGCCGTCAACTTACGAAGCGTAACAGTTTCTGTAAATATTTTTCAAGAAAAATCACACATCTTCTTAGGTACAAAATCACATGGCTCATCTCAAATGTTATTAGTAACAGTTCTACAAGTAACAACTAGCAAGCATGCAATTTAAATACACACGGTTCTACTGCTGTAGGACTAAGGGAGATCATCTCGAGTAACTTGCTTCCAGCAGTCCAATTTACAGCATATTTTGTCAAATGGAAATTTTTAACCCTTACACAGCTGAATTAAATTGTGTCGTCTGCTGTTTATTTTCAATTTTCTATTTTTCTCGTAAAAAAAAACATGCGTTGACAGCACTTTAGAATCATTTCCAATGGAAATGATTCTAAAGTACTGTCAAACCATGTTTTATTGAGAGAAAAGGGCAAAATATTAATCAACAGCAGACAACACTTTTCGTTCCCAGCATTCTAAGGGTCAACATGTTAAAACATCTGCAAATGGCTGTGAATAAAAGACACCTTACTGCAGTTAGAATTAATCAGCATATTTTGACACACATCAAAGGTATTACAAACTATCTGGATCTAAGGCACCTGTAGCCTATTTCACCAACATTGCAAAGTATACTAATCTAGCAAAGTATACTAATCTAGCAAAGTATACTTTGAGGGAGAAATTTTCAATTTAAGGATAAATTTATTAATTTTTATTATACTGAATTTATTACATTATCACAGCCATTTTGGCTGTGATAATGTAATACATTCAAAATGGCTGTGATAATGTAATAAATTCAGTATAATTCTGCATACTTTTAATCACCAAATATATCCAGTCGGTAGTTCTATATGAAATACATGTAATGCATTTCGGAAAAAATAAATGATTACTCCCTCAAAGTATACTTTGCTAGATAAGTATACTTTGCAATTTTGATGAAATCGGCTACTGATCAGACCCGGAGGATGTGCATGCAATCAGGTTCCATCTGCTAATTGCTTACACATTTATCTACGTTAATGAAACATACAGACTAAAATATACATTTCATGCTGACGACACATAACTTTGCTGATGCAACAAAAAATATTCTAATGTATGTGCAAAAGTATATTTTGTGACACTATAAATCTGAAACAGAAATAAGTAAAGTTGCAAAACAATATATTGATATTTGTACACCTTTATGGGGTACTTGCATGCATCGAGTTAGTAGTAGTTCTAAGGTGGATTATTCACTGCAATCTTCCAATATCAATGACATTTTTACACAGGTTGTATGTAACTGGGGCCCGTTTCACTAAACTTTGTACAATAAAATGATTTTTATGAATTGGTTTCTCACATTACCGCGAGTCACTAATACCGGTACTATATTTTCCACCTACACAGCATTATATGTGAACACATCCACAAAAGATTTGCCAGCATCGGATGCAAGTGCAAATAATTCCAGCACAAAAATATTTACACAATTCCCTAACATTTGATTGGCCCGTAGAAAGTCTTTGTCCAAAATTTATATCCCAGTAAACTCCCACACCGAACTACTTTCCGTAACCGTGAGGCGCAGTTAAAATAATTCTTAAGAAAACGGAAAATAAACACATGTTCTTGATGAATTTATTTCAAATGCTGGAATTATAAGGAATGAATGGCCTTTTTGTGGAATTTATCGGGGATATAAACTTGGAAAAGTCTTTTCCAAGCTTATACCCCGATAAATTCCACAAAAAGGCCATTCATTCCTATAATGTTATTGTAAATTTCCATTTTGCACTTACAAACTTCTTAGTCGTATTAACTTTAGTGAAACAGGCCCCAGCTGAGCAAGTGAGACGAGATTGTGATGTAACCCTGAGATAAACGGTATCACGGTGGTTAATGTTCCTCCGATTTAGAGAGGTTCCACTGTACTGGAGCAAGTTTAATGTGATAAAGTGCAGACACCCCATTCTATCAATGGCCTATAATTCTTCACAATGAACTTTAGACAACAAAAGTTAATTCAGCATTCTAAGGGTTGATTACACCATACTTATCCCATTCAACACTACGGACCTCAATCATAATGTTTGCAAACAGTGTAGATCCATATAAGCCGGCTCACCAGGTGCCCGTTTCACTAAACTTTGTACGACTAAAATGTTTGTAAGTGCAAAATTATGATAGTCTGTAAATTTCACATTAACAATGTTTTCTTGTAAACAATGATTGGATTTAAATTTATTGAGCATAGGCTGCATATGCAGCCTATGCTCAATAAACGTAAATCCATCAATTTAATTTTCCAGACGATTCTAGATTTGCACTTACGAACATTTTAGTTGTACAAAGTTTAGTGAAATGGGCCCCCAAGACCTCTATCATAGTGTGCGCAAACAGTGTAGATCCAGATAAGCCGGCTCACCAGGATCTGCACCATTTGCAGATATTTTCTTATTTCTGAAAACAATACCCCTTTTTCATATAATAAATACTGGTAGTCTCAAAAATACCATGGGAGTGCCTATTCCAGTTCCTTAGGGGTGACCGGGTTAAATATGGAATAAATGAAATATATTATCACATGAAAATCTTGTTATGCCATGTTGTAACCCATTCCATAAGTGATAGGAACACACGTGTCAGAATACCTGGAGCAAACTTGATTGGACAGTCGATAACAAGAATCTCATACCTGTTTCAATTTGATACAAGATTTATGAAAAACTTGCCAGCAAGTTTACATAACTCACTAGAGGCTCGATTTATAAGTACATGTACATAATCCAGAGCCCCAGATAAGCTTTGTGTTTAAAGCGTACTATACGCCCTGATTTCAAAATCATTGCATATTTTACTTTCAGAAATGGGTTATTGATGAATTTCATTAATACTAAATAGGGAATAAATGATAAAAAAATATATAATAAATTTAAACATTCATTTAATTGAGCTGCAAAAGCTGAACTAAGTGATTTTTTAACTTTATGACAATGATAATCAATCGGACACCAAATGGAATCTTGTTTCGGGCGTGCGGGCGGGCAGGCGGGCAGGCGGGCGGGCATCATCCGATGCTGATAGTCGGACACTCTGCCGATGGATATCTGATGCTTGTGCACCAACTTTCGTGATAATTACCACAAGACCCTTGTGAGCTGAAATAAAGTAGTCTGTTTGTGCACCTGTAGCCTATTTCATCAACATTGCAAAGTATACTTTACTAGCAAAGTATACTTTGAGGGAGTAATTATTTATTTTTCCTGAAATGCATTATTTCATATAGAACTAACAAATGCATATATTTCATGATTAAAAGTATGCAGAATTATTATACTGAATGTATTACATTATCACAGCCAAATTGGCTGTGATAATGTAATAAATTCAGTATAATAAAAATAAATAAATTTATCTCAAAATTGAAAATTTCTCCCTCAAAGTATATGTTGCTACTAAAGTATACTTTGCAATGTTGATGAAATAGGCTACTGGGTGCCCAAGAAAAAATTGATGCATAAGTGCCTCTTGTACGCACAAATTGATCCACAAGTATACCTGGTTGAAGACGGACGGACGTTCTTATAAACTGTGTTTATGTGTCTACGAGCCACATAAGACCCCTCTGTATACATGAAATAAGCCACATAAAACGAAAACAAGAGGGCCATGATGGCCCTAATTCGCTCACCTGACTCCATGAACACCAGAGGAGAATGTGACATTGAGTTCATGTTTTAAAAAAATTGTGCTATTTTTAGATGGCGGTCATCTGGGATTAAGCGATGACTCTCATTTTACCAAATCTAAAATGCTTCACCCAAGGATCTTAACTTACTATGAAGTTTGGCCAGCATCGGCCATGTGGTTCCTGAGAAAAAGACATTCAAAATCTTGAATAAATAGACATTTTGGAGGCCATTATGGATGACATAATCATCCGATTCCGACAAATATTGCACCAGAGCAATCGCCTCATCGATACCTTCAATTTGATATATGACATGAGCATATTCGGGCAAAAATAAAATTTGACCCCACGGGCCACGCCCATTTTTGACCCCGGGGTCACCATTTTAACACCTTTGAAAGAGCATTCTACGTCGATCATTCCTACCAAGTTTCGTCGAAATCCGGCTGGCAGTTCATGAGAAGATTTTTTATAATTTCGATAAAATAATGTACCAGAGGAATCGCCACTTTGATACCTTCGATTTGATATAGACATGACCATATTCGGTCAAAAATAAAATTTGACCCCAATTTGACCACACGGACCACGCCCATTTTTGACCCCGGGGTGAACATTTTAACAACTTTGAAAGAGCATTGTACATCGATCATTCCTACCAAGTTTTGTCGAAATCCGGCTGGCAGTTCATGAGAAGATTTTTTAAGAATTTGTGCTATTTTTAGACGGTGGCCATCTTAGATTAGCGACGACCTCCGTTTTAACAAATCTGAAAAGGTTTCACCCATGGACCATAACTGTGAAGTTTGGCCACCATGGGCCAAGCGGTTCGTCTGAAGAAGAATTTTGAAATCTCTAATAAAAGAACGACCTTTTGACCTTTCGGTGGCCATCTTGGATGACATGACCATCCAATTTCGACAAAAAATGTACCAGAGTGATTGCCTCATTGATACCTTCGATTTGATATATAACATGACCATATTCGGTCAAAAATAAAATTTGACCCCACGGGCCACGCCCATTTTTGACCCCGGGGTCACCATTTTAACAACTTTGAAAGAGCATTGTACATCAATCATTCCTACAAAGTTTCGTCAAAATCCGGCTAGCGGTTCATGAGAAGAAGATTTTTTAAGAATTTATGCTATTTTTAGATGGCGGCCATCTTGGATTAGCGATGACCTCCATTTTAACAAATCTGAAAAGGGTTCACCCATGGACCATAACTCTTAAGTTTGGCTACCATGGGCCAAGCCGTTCATGTGAAGAAGAATTTTGAAATCTCTAATAAAAGAACCTTTTGACATTTCGGCGGCCATCTTGGATGACATAACAATCCGATTTCGACAAAAAATGTACCAGAGTGATCGCCTCATTTATACCTTCGATTTGATATATAACATGACCATATTTGGTCAAAAATAAAATTTGACGCCACGGGCCACGCCCATTTTTGACCCCGGGGTCACCATTTTAACAACTTTGAAAGAGCATTGTACATCAATCATTCCTACCAAGTTTCGTCAAAATCCGTCTAGCGGTTCATGAGAAGAAGATTTTTTAAGAATTTATGCTATTTTTAGACGGCGGCCATCTTGGATTAGCGATGACCTCCATTTTAAAAAATCTGAAAAGGCTTCACCCATGGACCATAACTTTTAAGTTTGGCTACCATGGGCCAAGCGGTTCATGTGAAGAAGAATTTTGAAATCTCTAATAAAAGAACGACCTTTTGACCTTTCGGCGGCCATCTTGGATGACATAACAATCCGATTTCGACAAAAAATGTACCAGAGTGATCGCCTCATTGATACCTTCGATTTGATATAAAAATAAAATTTGACCCCAATTTGACCCCACGGGCCAAGCCCATTTTTGACCCCGGGGTCACCATTTTTAAAAAAACCATTTTAACTAACTTTGAAAGAGCATTGTACATCGATCATTCCTACCAAGTTTTGTCGAAATCCGGTTGGCGGTTCTTGAGAAGAAGATTTTTTAAGAATTTGTACTATTTTTAGACGGCGGCCATCTTGGATTACGTAATGACGTCATTTTAACAATTTTGTAATCCCCCTAACCTAAGGACCATGACCATGAAGTTTGGTGACTATAGACCCAATGGTTACCGAGGAGAAGACGTTTGAAAATCTTCACGGACGACGGACGACGAAGGACGACGAAGGACGACGACGGACGACGGACACATTGCGGTAACAATAGCTCACATGAGCTTCGCTCAGGTGAGCTAAAAAAGGCACATAAACCAATAAATGTCTTGCAAATTGGGTTTATGTGTCTACTAGATAACTAACCCTATAATTTAACAAGTCCATCACCTGTGGGGCTAGCCACATATACCCGGTATGTTGGTACGGCCAGATATTTTCCGTGTACATAAAAACAACAATCTTTGGCTTAGCAGCTTATTACACACATTTCATTCAGCTCATAGTACAAATTCAAATAATGTTTTACTTGCACACAAAATTGTTTTATATGTTACATAATATATTTTTAAAACAACTCTTTCAAGAAGTCTTATCCAGCTATCACATGAGTGGAAGTAGATATACCGACAAATATATTATAGGAATGAATGGCCTTTTTGTGGAATTTATCGGGGTATAAACTTGGAAAAGCCGCGGGAATAAAATTGCCAAAAACCCAATTGAAATCAGAAGTAGCGAGCATCAAAAAGCAATGACAAATTTGTGGTACCTTTATCATGCTACAGAAAACAATAAACAGACCACAAATATAGCATATTTTTCTTATTTTCCATGAAAACACATCTTGGTATTTCATTAGAATTGTCTCCTAGGAGACAATTATAATGAAATGCCAAGACATGTTTTCATTTCGAAGCAAACTGTTCAATAATTGCTGTCTGTTGATGTGTAAACAGTAGTGTGATTTTATTTTACCCAATTAAAATATTGAAATACCCAATTGCTTCAGATATGATGGAGTGACAATACTCAATTACTAATTCCTTATCTGGAAAACCATATATTTATATGAGTTTCCCAGAAACCATCCGACAATTTGGGTTACTATAGTGCAGGGGCCCGTTTCACTAAATTGTGTACGGCTATAATGTTCGCATGTGCAAAATTATGGTAGTCTGTAAAATTCACATTAACAATGTTTTCTTGTAAACAATTATTGGATTTACATTTATTGAGCATAGGCTGCATATGCAGCCTAAGCTCAATAAATATACATGTAAATCCATCAATTGAAATTTCCAGACGATCCTAAATTTGCACTTACAAACATTTCAGTCATATAAAGTTTAGTGAAACGGGCCCCTGGTGAATTGCAACTGCACAACTTATAGAGACAGATGGCCGTGGCACACTTGTCGTGTCCGACGACATACGATCTTCCGTGTTGCTTATCCGAGACATTGAATTTAGGGTGTATTGATGGTACAATGGTATATGAACGGCCTAAAGCTGTATTAATGGTACGATGGTGATTGTACATGGTCGCAGAGTACTTAAAATTAAAACACTGCGAAGACAAAACTCTTTTAAAAAGACCTTGACCTTGGGCATAGGAGACAAGCCATGTGATTTTTCATTAAAAATATTTACGGAAACAGAGATATTTTCTGTAAATGATGGTGAAAGTTGACAAAATTCTCAGAGCAAATGCGGAATAGAATTCCGCATTTGCTATGACAATTCTGGAATTTTTCATGGAAAATCGCAAGGTATAAAATCACATGGCTCGTCTCATATGGGAGAACTATAGAATGAAAATATGGAAGATGACAATTAAGTATATGAATGTAACTTATGGACATGTATTTAAAACAGTGGCATAAATTTATCGAAAAATTCCAGTCAGTGGGGTAGGTGGACTGGAATTAACTGAAAACAACAGACGATAATGATCAAGCAGGTGAAGTGTGACTTCAATGTGGCTTTTGAGAATCAATTACACATATATTAGGTATTTAACCCTTTAAAACTACAAACCATAACACCAACATTTGTAAACGCTGTAGATTCAGAGGAGACCGCTTGTTACGAGCCATCTCATCTGAATCTGCAGTGTGATGTTTATTTATTTTTTTAAAAATATTGCTTTTTCAACGAATGAAATAGCTAAAAAATTAGCATGGAGCAGTCAATGTCAGATAATTAGTGGTGAAAGAGTTAGAAACAGACAGAATTCATTGTGACCACTATGTATCGCTTTCTGCAAGGAAATTGACGACAAAAACAAAAACAGATCCATTCTAACAAGGGCATCGTTATCACCAAGCTAATACCCTCGCTGGCAGCCTTGATAATAAAAGAAATTGCGCATTTGCCTTACAAACGAGGTGAACACAAATCCTCAGTGACCTTGGGCAGTCTGACGTGGTCCGTTTGCAAAACAAAGCACCTAGACACACATTGTGGCCAAATATGTACACACGTATGTACGTACATGGACTAATGCTATATCCCCTCTTGCCTATTGGCGTGGGGATAATAATTATCCATGTATATACATGTACAAGCAAAACTATTTTAGCCAAATAGTATTTAACCCTTAGACCGCTGTCTTATTTTTTTTTTGTTGTGTCCTTTTTATTTTCTATTTTCCATTTTTATCATCAAAAACATGCTTTGACAGCACTTTAGAATAATTTACAACATGGTTTGACAGCACTTCAGAATCATTTCCATTGGAAATGATTCTGAAGTACTGTCAAACCATCTTTTTATTGAGAAATAAGGCAAGATATAAAAGCAACAGCAGACGACAATTGTTGTGAGTAGCGGTCTAAGGGTTAATTTCATCTCAGAAATGAATTAATACTCATATTATCAACTAAATCTGTTTGTTCCTTCAAATTTTGCAAAAGTATCATTCATCATACACTACAAAACCATGCCCCCTAACCATTCATGTGGACTTCCGGCGTTTTACGTGTTTGTGTGTTGGCCATTCCCGAGTCGTTGCCAGTGAATCTTTCTGTAACAGTTTACTGAACTGTTGCAAGTTCCTGCTCTTCACATTCTCCTGCTTATCATCAGCACTGTCTGTACCTGAGGTTACGCCTCTTTCAGAAGTTCGCTTCACTCGTTTAACTGAACTAGGACCCGCAGTAACCGCGGCAAGAGACCGCTTAAGTTTTGATTCAGATCTATGTGATGGCGGCTTGAAATTTAATGAAACTTCATTATCCACCATTGTACCATCAGTTTTTAGCAGTGACACACTTGCATAAGAATGATCTGAATTTTCCAAAGCATCCATAGAGTCATGTTCAGCATGTTCAGCATGTGCAGCTCCCTCTATCTTTATTGTATCCAGCCTAGTAAGGGAATTTGGAAGCTCTTCTTCACCATCAATAATTACAAATGAATCTGAATTGTCTGATTGCATGCTATATTCAACAGATTGATCACTGTCCAATGAGATGTGATGAGGATATGAAGTGTCTAATGAAGGTGTGGCCATGTCGGCGCTGCCTGATTGGTTCGTTTTCACAGGAATAAGGCTGTAGAACAGGATGTACGATTGAGACATGAGCACTTCCTCCAGGTGACACAGGATCATCCGTGAGTCGTTACAGTTCACCCACGACCCTGAAATACAGACACAAGGTCATCCGTGAGTCGCTACAGTTCACCCACGACCCTGAAATACAGACACAAGGTCATCCGTGGGTCGCTACAGTCAACCCACGACCCTGAAATACAGATACAAGGTTATCCGTGAGTCACTACAGTTCAATCACGACCCTGAAATACCGACACAAGATCATCCGTGAGTCATTACAGTTCACTCACGACCCTGAAATACAGACACAAGGTCATCCGCGAGTCACTACAATTCCCCCACGACCCTGAAATACCGACACAAGGTCATCCGTGAGTCGCTACAGTTCACTCACAACCCTGAAATACAGACACAAGGTCATCCGTGAGTCACTACAGTTCACTCACGACCCTGAAGTACAGACACAAGGTCATCCGTGAGTCACTACAGTTCACTCACGACCCTGAAATACAGACACAAGGTCATCCGTGAGTCACTACAGTTCACTCACGACCCTGAAATACCGACTCAAGGTCATCCGTGAGTCATTGCAGTTCATCCACGACCCTGAAATATATGAAGGTCATCTGTGGGTCATTACAGTTCACCATTGATCCTGAAATACAGATACAAAGTCATCCGTGGGTCGTTATAGTTCACCATGACCCTGAAATACAAACACAAGGTCATCAGTGAGTCGATACGGTTCACCCATTACCCTGAAATACAGACACTAGGTCATCAGTGAGTCGTTATAGTTCACCCATAGGTATAATATACTATATATATGTACTGTCATGTGACTTTTTTCCCGTCACCTGTGGTTATGAGAGGTTTAAGGTGGAGTGGTTTTAACGTCCCAGCAACAGTAAGGTCATATAGAGACTGCAGGGGTGTAAAATTCCACTCGCCCGCTCGCATTGACGAGTGCTTATCGTCCTTGGACAAGTGGAAATTACCATCCGCTAGTCCCACAGGGCGAGTAACAGTTTCCTCTATTAAATCCCTAAAACATATTTGAAACGAGTCTTTTTCACGCAATGGTTTATTTACAAATAAATTCATCCCGTATCAACGTTTGGAAGACAGAGTAAACTGGTGTTTGACTATTACCAGGCAACTATAGACTGTGATCCATATTCAGGTTGAAAATCATATCGAATGCAAAGCAATTTGTCGCTAACCCAATGGACTTAATATTTTACTTAGACACCGGTTAATGCAAGGTCTCACGGGACAGTGTGGAGCTAGGGGTAAAAAGGGGGTGGACGATTTTCTATATATTTAGTCCCGACCCTGGAAGTTACACCAGTGTGTCCAGAAAAACAGGTTTATGAATATTTCTTGACTTTGTGCTCGACTCTGTGTATTTCTTAATAGGGTATAATGATATTATAATAATTAATTACACTACATACTTACTGAATCAGAAATCAGTTTTATTTCAAATGATAATATATAATGAATATCTATATATTTACACACTATTTTTTGTCTTGGAAAATCCATAGTAAATAGGGGTTTTCCCAAATACACAGTGTATAAACATACAGGGTTATTACGGTGCTATTGATTCAGTAAAATGGACATGTTATAATTATATACAGTCAAGTTACTTGGATTTTACAGGGCGAGTGGTAAATTTGTAAGGGCGAGTAGCTTTTGCATCTACTAGTCCTGCAGGGCGAGTGGATTTTTCCAAATATTTACACCCCTGGACTAGTTTCCAGTTTCATTCGAAAGTCTAGTGCGACAGAAATATTATGAAAGTAGTTTTCATGTCTAGGACCAATATATGTTTAATTGTTCTACCCTTACACATGAAGTCATTCTCAATAGGAGAAAATGGTGAAGATATTTTTTGTCCACCGATGGCTCACATCCTACCGTACCTGCTTCGTCGTTCCAGGTGAATGCCGTATAATGGCCGGACCCGAACCCACGACCGTGGTGCACAATCACACCAAACAGCTGGTACTCCAGCCTGGTCTGCTGACCGTCACGCGAGCAGAACGGCCGGATGTCCAAGACTTCGTCCGTAGCCACGTGGGTGCTAATCTTCTCCCGATGGTCTCGGCCTGACCATCTATAATCAAGGTGCTGATCAGTAGCCGATTTCATCATAATTGCAAAGTATATTTATCTAGCAAAATATACTTTGCGGGAGTAATCATTTATTTTTCCCGAAATGCATTCTTTCATATAGAACAAACCACTGCATATATTTGATGATTAAAAGTATGCAGAATTATTATAATTAATTTATTACATTATCACAGCCAAAATGGCTGTGATAATGTAATAAATTCAGTATAATAAAAATAAATAAATTTATCCTTAAATTGAAAATTTCTCCCTCAAAGTATACTTTGCTAGATAAGTATACTGTACTTTGCAATGTTGGTGAAATCACAGGTGGAAGACTCGGACCTATGACACCAACAAAAATGCCTATACATTAGAGACTCCAACCATACAAAGTTCGTCCAATTGTGATCGTTCGCCGATCTAAAAAACACTTTTTTCTATAATTTCGTTCATTATCTGGAACTGGGTCAATGCACTATCTTCCATAATACAACCACCGAAGCGTCTATGTAAGAACATTTCTGATTGGTTAAACCTAAAAATAGACGCGAGGACTTTCCCTTTTCAGGGTTTCCGGAAGACATAATCTGATAGTACGCGAATCATGAATGAAAGTCAATAAAATTAGAAAAAAGTGTTTTTTAGATCGGCGAACGATCACAATTGGACGAACTTTGTATGGTTGGAGTCTCTAATGTATATGATCATGGTGCACGACTTTAGTTTGAGCTGGCGATCAGCTATCGGCCAAATATGACCGATAATCCAGCCGGACGGCCTCTGATTCTGTGTGAGATTCTTTCGTACACGCAACTTTCGCTTTGGATGGGGTAATCAAAACGCGAATAACTCAATAAATACTTGAAACAGCGATTTGAAGTGAGTATATTCACACACCTAATACCTTTATCAATTGCCAGAGACATATTTCATACATTTAATCGATGTTTATTGTGTTTGTGCGAGCCGGAAAAGAGAGGGCTTTTTCAATAATGGCCCTATTTATACTCACCTTTATATAGCGTATGGTACTGTACGAGACCAAGTGGGTGGGGTAATGGGATTTTTTTAATAGGCATTTTTTTTGGTGTCATAGGTCCGAGTCTTCCACCTGTGGGTGAAATAGGCTACTGGTAACATGTGACATTGCCTGGAGAAATGGGTGCTTTTGTAGTCAGTCTGCCTCCGAGGCTGCTAGCATACTCCTGCAGCCTATTAAGGATCCATGCTGTTTGCTAGAAGCACGATAGGAGTTCACCGACGGTGCAGACCCTGATCAGACTGCACGGATGTGCAGGCTGGTCTTGGTCTACACTGGTGGCAAATGCCATAAACCCCATTTCTCCAGTCACAGCCACATATGTTGGGGGCGACGTGGGCGAAGTTGTCGCCTTTATTTCGCCCAAGTCGTCCTATGTGTCCTGCAAGAAGTTCACTTCGGCTTAAAAAAAATCTCGCAAAATATCGGAAATTCGAAAAAAAAGCTGGAACCAAATTTGTTCAGGGCTTTTCCAGAATTTTTGGTATGGGGGGGTTGGACGGCACCTGATTTAAATTTGGATGGGTGGTGGGGTGTTCCAACAAATGAATTTTGTGCATGGTGGGGTTTTCCAAAAATTGAATTGTGTGCATCGTGGGTCTATCTCCTAGGGTGAAATAAATCAAGGTGGCTATTTAGCAGGTGAAATAAATAAAATAAATATGGGGGTCAGAATAAATAAACAAGAGGGCCATGATGGCCCTAATTCGCTCACCTGACTCCATGAACACCAGAGGAGAATGTGACATTGAGTTCATGTGTTTTAAAAAAATTGTGCTATTTTTAGATGGCGGTCATCTTGGATTAAGCGATGACTCATTTTACAAAATCTGAAAATGCTTCACCCAGCATCGGCCATGTGGTTCCTGAGAAAAAGTCGTTACAAATCTTGAATAAATGGACCTTTTGGTGGCCATCATGGATGACATAATCATCCGATTCCGACAAATATTGCACCAGAGTGATATATGACATGACCATATTCAGTCAAAAATAAAATTTGACCCCAATTTGACCCCACGGGCCACGCCCATTTTTGACCCCGGGGTCACCATTTTAACAACTTTCAAAGAACAATGTACATCGATCATTCCTACCAAGTTTCGTCGAAATCCGGTTAGCGGTTCATGAGAAGAAGATTTTTTAAGAATTTATGCTATTTTTAGACGGCGGCCATCTTGGATTAGCGATGACCTCCATTTTAACAAATCTGAAAAGGCTTCACCCATGGACCATAACTTTTAAGTTTGGCTACCATGGGCCAAGCGGTTCATGTGAAGAAGAATTTTGAAATCTCTAATAAAAGAACGACCTTTTGACCTTTCGGCGGCCATCTTGGATGACATAATCATCCGATTTCGACAAAAAATGCACCAGAGTGATCGCCTCATTGATACCTTCAATTTGATATATGAAATGACCATATTCAGTCAAAAATAAAATTTGACCCCAATTTGACCCCGCGGGCCACGCCCATTTTTGACCCCAGGGTCACCATTTTAACAACTTTGAAAGAGCAATGTACATCGATCATTCCTACCAAGTTTTGTCGAAATCCGGTTGGCGGTTCTTGAGAAGAAGATTTTTTAAGAATTTGTGCTATTTTTAGACGGCGGCCATCTTGGATTACGTAATGACGTCATTTTTTTTTTGTAATCCCCCTACCTAAGGACCATGACCATGAAGTTTGGTGACTATAGACCCAATGGTTACCGAGGAGAAGACGTTTGAAAATGTTCACGGACGACGGACGACGACGGACACATTGCGGTAACAATAGCTCACATGAGCTTCGCTCAGGTGAGCTAATAAAAAAAGTAGTTTTCGTCGTATTTGATTTAAATCGTCCCCGGGTCCGAGTTGACATGGGCCGACTTGACGGTATCTTTTTTTCGGAATTACGGTGGTTTCGCTTTCGCTACCTGCGTGTTCGCTATCTGTACATTTCGCACCTCATACACGTTCGTGGGTACCGAAACCTCCTTAGGGAAAGGTGTGAAACCTCTAGGCGAGAAACTGCAGGGTAGCGAATCTTTCTGTTTGCGCAAGCGCACAATCGTCAAAGCAGCCATGTACAAAAAGTGGACATGCCGCGAGGTGGCAAATTGCGGCGAATCACTGTGTTACTACTTCAGGCCCGTAGCCAGGGGGGTCGGAGTGGTCGGACGACTCCCCCACCCTCCCCCCCACCCGCCCAGCCTCGAGGTCCACTTTTTACACCCCCCCCCCTAGATACCTCAGGCCCCTGGGGCCTTCAAAACGACCCCAACCCCCTTCAAACAGGTCTGGCTACGGGCCTGTACTTTGTACATCGACACAATGACTCAGCAAAATGGGACGAATCACTGTGTTACTACTTTGTATGTCAACAAAATGACTCGGCAATATGTGATGAATCACTGTGTTACTACTTTGTACATCATGTGATTGAATGGAGTTGACCGTACATTCCATCACATTTCATTTTATTTACTCGCCGCAAACGAACGTAAATTTTACCCCTCGGACCAGGGACGATATAAATCAAATAACGACAAAAACTATTTTTTTTTAATTTATTCTGACCCCATATTTATTCGTTTTTTTCCAGTTCACAACCTTAAACGGGCCTGGACAGACCAGTGAGATGGAAATACAAATGTACTATGAATACACTATGAAAGTATATTTTTTATGCATAAGTCATGTTTGAACCCACAACCTCCAGATTGGAAGTCAGATGTTCTACCCCTAGGCCACAACCCATCCCTTATAAAAGGAGGAAAACATTCCCCTAACGAGCGACCATTTACTTACTTAGATAATGCTGATGTACCGGCGGTAAAATAAACTGAAATGGTGTACGTGACAATTGACATTTACGTTCCAACTAGATTTTCACGGTGTGTAATCGATCGTATTTCCTCTCCACCCGACTCGAGAAACACAAATTATATTTCTGAATGTGTCGAACGTTTGCCCGGTCTAACAGTTTCCCCAATGACTATGGGCTAGGTTCGACAGTTCATTCCATGTCACATCGCCGGTTTTCGGTGATAATACTGTCAACAATTAAAAATACGCACGGACACCCGGACGTCATTGTGATCACTCTGTATCGCTTTCTGCAAGCGGGCTCGACAATATTGCTATTATTCGTACAAAATATAAATGATGTTGTCTTAGGAGACTATTCTCATGTGCTGTCAAAACATGTGTTATTATTGAGAAATCAATCAAATGTGACAAAACGCATCAATATGTTTTTTTTTTACAAAACATTAGAATCGTCTAAGGAGACGATTTGCATGTGTTTCCAAAACTATTTTATTAAGAAATCAACAAATGTGAAAAGAAAACATGAATACATTGGTATTTTTTTTTACAAAACCATATTTGGACAAAATAGGAAAATAGTCTTTGGAGACGATTCTCATGTGCTGTCAAACTCGCTTTATCAAGAGATCAAACACGTGAAAATGCACTATGTCGAGCTAATGCGTAAATATCAATTTATTGACGTGAGCGATGACGTGAGCGACTACATAGCGTGGTTTAGATATGTTTGTTCCTTGCCGAATTCTACAGTCACACTTTGCACGTGAAACTGGATTACCGACAGATGATTGTCAACACCATCAGGTTAACACCTTTGAAAGAGCATTATACATCGATCATTCCTCCTACCAAGTTTTGTCGAAATCCAGCTAGCGGTTCATGAGAAGATTTTTTTAAAAATGCACCAGAGTGATCGCCTCGTTGATACCTTCAATTTGATATATGACAAGACCATATTCGGTCAAAAATAAAATTTGACCCCAATTTGACCCCACGGGCCACGCCCATTTTTGACCCGGGGGTCACCATTTTAACAACTTTGAAAGAGCATTGTACATCGATCATTCCTACCAAGTTTCGTCGAAATCCGGCTAGCAGTTCAAGAGAAGAAGATTTTTTAAGAATTTATGCTATTCTTAGACGGCGGCCATCTTGGATTAGCGATGACCTCCATTTTAACAAATCTGAAAAGGCTTCACCCATGGACCATAACTCTTAAGTTTGGCTACCATGGGCCAAGCGGTTCATGTGAAGAAGAATTTTGAAATCTCTAATAAAAGAACGACCTTTTGACCTTTCGGCGGCCATCTGAGATGACCTAACCATCCGATTTCGACAAAAATGCACCAGAGTGATCGCCTCGTTGATACCTTCAATTTGATATATGACAAGACCATATTCGGTCAAAAATAAAATTTGACCCCAATTTGACCCCACGGACCACGCCCATTTTTGACCCCGGGGTCACCATTTTAACAACTTTGAAAGACCATTGTACATCAATCGTTCCTACCAAGTTTCTTCGAAATCCAGCTAGCGGTTCATGAGAAGAAGATTTTTTAAGAATTTATGCTATTTTTAGACGACGGCCATCTTGGATTAGCGATGACCTCCATTTTAACAAATCTGAAAAGGTTTCACCCATGGACCATAACTTTTAAGTTTGGTTACCATGGGCCAAGCAGTTCATGTGAAGAAGAATTTTGAAATCTCTAATAAAAGAACGACCTTTTTACCTTTCGGCGGCCATCTTGGATAACATAACAATCCGATTTCGACAAAAAATGCACTAGAGTGATCGCCTCATTGATACCTTCAATTTGATATATGACATGACCATATTCAGTCAAAAATAAAATTTGACCCCAATTTGACCCCACAGGTCACGCCCATTTTTGACCCCGGAGTCACCATTTTAACAACTTTGAAAGAGCATTGTACATCGATCATTCCTACCAAGTTTTGTCGAAATGCGGTTAGCGGATCTTGAGAAGAAGATTTTTGAAGAATTTGTGCTATTTTTAGACAGCGGCCATCTTGGACTACGTAATGACGTCATTTTAACAATTTTGTAATCCCCCTACCTAAGGATCATGACCATGAAGTTTGGTGACTATAGGCCCAATGGTTACCGAGGAGAAAACGTTTGAAAATGTTCACGGACGACGACGGACGACGGACACATTGCGGTAACAATAGCTCACATGAGCTTCGCTCAGGTGAGCTAAAAAACTGCCTTCCAACCCCCCCATACCATTAATTCTGGAAAAGCCCTCAGGTAATCCCCATTTCCCACCCAGTGACCTATATCTCGCTAATTGCAGGCCTGCCAAACTGTACGACACCCGATTGTTTGACCAAATTTTCATCACATCATTACGCGACTCACTAAAATCACGCCTACCCGCGGTGACAATAAAAGTCACGGGTCGATAATTTCAATAATCCCCTAGCCAAACATTGCTTCTGGCTACTATAATTGTCAGTTCAAAACACGTGTTATTCTTGTGGCAAAGTTATTTATACAGTACAGCCAATCGGTGGTAAATAAAGGCAGCCCTTAGTGGCATGATTGACAGGTTACTGTCGCGAAAGACGTCGGCAATAGATCTATCAGCGATTGATCATGAACCCGGTATAGTTAACTCCCTCCGAATACTCTCAACCAGACAAACACGCGTTTTAACGGGCACCAGATGTGAGTCGTTTCTGGGTCGGGGCTAGCAAAAATTATAAGCTGGGTCGCCCGATGGCGAACGAATTTCGTAGTTGTCTACACACCTTTTTTGCCAGTTTACGACACTTTGTGGGATACCATTTCCGAATTAAAAATAGCATCCAATTGTTCCAATTGTGGGTATACCCACTCGAGGAGCCACCTGACGAACCAAGTCGTGGCCTACACAGCGGATGCGGAAGGCCCATGATTGCAACTTTCTTTTTCGCCGAAAAGTGTGTTTGTTTGTTTGTTGGGGTTTAACGGCCTATCAACAGCTAAGGTCATTTACGGCCAGGTCAATGGGTTTAGTACTAAATCCCATATATTACCTGTACAAGTACATGTACATGTTCAAGTACATGTACAAATGGGGGGAAAATCCCAAAATCAGAACTGAATATTTACTAGAAATGTGGCCTGTCGGCACACGAATGCCCCCGCTGGCAGCCAAAGAAAACAAGGCATATTTGAATGTGGATTTGTCATACGGTGGCAGAGGACCATTGGAGCAATGCGTGTGTGAAATGTGAAGCAGATCCGAGCAAGGAAACAGAAATTATAAGCCATTTACCCGAGCGTTAAGGTTTGAAACGCACCAAGTCTGTAACCTTGACCCTGGGCTTGGCGGGGGCGAGACAAATGTGGATTTGTCACAGGGTGGCAGAGGACCATTGGAGCAATGCGTGTGTGAAATGTGAAGCAGATCCGAGCAAGGAAACAGAAATTATAAGTCCTTTACCCAGCGTTAAGGTTTCGAACGCACCAAGTCTGTGACCTTCACCCTGGGCTTAGCGGGGGCGGCACGAATGTGGATTTGTCACAGGGTGGCAGAGGACCATTGGAGCAATGCGTGTGTGAAATGTGAAGCAGATCCGAGCAAGGAAACAGAAATTATAAGGCATTTACCCAGCGTTAAGGTTTCGAACGCACCAAGTCTGTGACCTTGACCCTGGGCTTGGTGGAGGCGGCACGAATGTGGATTTGTCACAGGGTGGCAGAGGACCATTGGAGCAATGCGTGTGTGAAATGTGAAGCAGATCCGAGCAAGGAAACAGAAATAATAAGGCATTTACTCAGTGTTAAGGTTTCGAACGCACCAAGTCTGTGACCTTCACTCTGGGCTTAGCGGGGGCGGCACGAATGTGGATTTGTCACAGGATGGCAGAGAACCATTGTAGCAATGCGTGTGTGAAATGTGAAGCAGATCCGAGCAAGGAAAAACAGAAATTAATAAGGCTTTACACAGCGTTAAGGTTTCGAACGCACCAAGTCTGTGACCTTGACCCTGGGCTTAGCAGGGGCGGCACGAATGTGGATTTGTCACAGGGTGGCAGAGGACCATTGGAGCAATGCGTGTGTGAAATATGAAGCATATCCGAGCAAGGAAACAGAAACTAGAAATGGACGCTTGTCGACAAGCGCATGTGTATCCCCCTCCCCAGGATACACAAGTAGTTTGAAAAAAGGGTGATCGAGTTATGCTCCGGAGACAAAATCGGTGACGGACAAAGGGAGATAACTAAACAATTAGTGATGCAAGAGTTGTCATTCTTGCGCGACACACCTTTAGGGTCTATGCATGTGTGAAGCTACTGGAGCGCAGAATTATTTGTTAATAGTCCTATATTTATGTACATATATCTGCACAGGTGCACATAATGCCACAATATTTTCAACACAGTTGACGGAAATGTAATATAGAATGTAAATAAAAAAAATAATGCTCGCTACTGGAGCCGAGAATTTTTTTTAATATAGTCCTATATATATTCTACATATATCTGCACAGGTCCACATACTGCCACAATATTGTCAACACAGTTTAGGTAAATGTAATAATTTAGCTGTATAAATTACCTGTAATAAGTTAGTGGTCAGTTAAAAAATTGAAAAAGAATGTAAAAAAAAAAATTAAAAAAAAATTGAAAAAAAAAGTTGAAAAATAAAAAATAATAATACTTGCTACTGGAGCCCAGAATTTTTTTTTTTTTAATAGTCCTATATTTATCTACATATATCTGCACAGGTCCACATAATGCCACAATATTTTCAACACAGTTTACGGAAATGTAATATACAAATTTTTTTTTTTAAAAATAATGCTCGCTACTGGAGCCCAGAATTTTTGTTAATAGTCCTATATTTATCTACATATATCTGCACAGGTCCACATACTGCCACAATATTGTCAACACAGTTTACGGAAATGTAATATACAAATTTTTTTTTTTAAAAATAATGCTCGCTACTGGAGCCAGAATTTTTGTTAATAGTCCTATATACTACATATATCTGCACAGGTCCACATACTGCCACAATATTGTCACACAGTTTACGGAAATGTAATAATGTACCTGTATAAATTACCTGTAATAAGTTAGTGGTCAGTTAAAAAATTGAAAAAGAATGTAAAAAAAAAAAACAAAAAAAAAATGGAAAAAAAAAATTAAATTAAAAAAAAGAAAAAGAATAATGCTCCTACTGGAGCCCAGAATGTTTTTTAATAGTCCTATATTTATCTACATATCATATATACACAGGTCCACATATTCCCATAATGCTAGCACATGCACAGGTGAATAGTCTGTATAAAGCACTTACGACCTTATGCTACTAGACAAAAATTGAAAAATAATTTGAAAAAAAATGAATGAAAAACAAGAAAAAAAAAAAAAATAAGAAAAAAAAAATGAAAAAAAAGAAAAAAAAGAAAAAAAAAAAGAAAAAAAAAAGAAGAAAAAAAAAGAAAAAAAACAATTAAAAAAAAAAGTTTAAAAATAATAATGCTTGCTATTGGAGACCAGATTTTTTTTAATAGTCCTATATTTATCTACAAAAATCTGCACAGGTCCACATAATGCCACAATATTTTCAACACAGTACCCAATGTAGTGATTTACCTGTATAAATTACCTGGTCAACAGTGGTCAAGCACTGGACATCTGCACATGCTAGCCCATGCTAGCACATGGTTCTCCCAGTTTCTATTGTTTTCTCTACAGGTAAGGTGTAACAGAGCACACGAGAAAAGGTGTACAGAGCAGACGAGAAAACAGGTCTTCATGCATTATTGTCCAGTTTGTAGAGTGCGCAAAACAAAAAAGGGAGATAACTCAAAAATTAGCTACGCAAGAGTTGTCATTCTTGTGCGCGACACACCTCCGGGTCGTGGTCTATGCATGTGTGAAGTTTCATGAAAATATTCCAAAGGGTGGTCGAGTTATGCTCCGGACAGGAAATCAGTGAGCGAAAACAAAAAAGGGAGATAACTCAAAAATTAGCTATGCAAGAGTTGTCATTCTTGTGCACGACACACCTTCGGTTCGTGGTCTAATTGAATGTGTTAAGTTTCATAAAAATATTCCAAAGGGTGGTCGAGTTATGGTCAATCAGTGCGCGAAACAAAAAAGGGAGATAACTCAAAAATTAGCTATGCAAGAGTTGTCATTCTTGTGCGCGACACACCTTCGGGTCGTGGTCTATGCATGTGTAAAGTTTCATGAAAATATTCCAAAAGGTGGTGGAGTTATGCTCCGGACACGAAATCAGTGCGAAAAACAAAAAAGGGAGATAACTCAAAAATTAGCTATGCAAGAGTTGTAATTCTTGTGCGCGACACACCTTCGGGGTCCGTGGTCATGCATGTGTGAAGTTTCATGAAAATATTCCAAAGGGTGTTCGAGTTATGCTCCGGACAAGAAGTGTCTGCGGCGGACGCGGCGCGCTGTCAAATCCATAGTATCCCCCGACGGAGTCCGGGGGATACAATTATAAGGCATTTACCCAACGTTAAGGTTTTGAACTCACCAAGTCTGTGACCTTGACCCTGGGCTTAGCGGGGGCGGCACAAATGTGGATTTGTCACAGGGTGGCAGAGGACCATTGGAGCAATGCGTGTGTGAAATGTGAAGCAGATCCGAGCAAGGAAACAGAAATTATAAGGCATTTACCCAGCGTTAAGGTTTCGAACGCACCAAGTCTGTGACCTTGACCCTGGGCTTGGTGGAGGCGGCACAAATGTGGATTTGTCACAGGGTGGCAGAGGACCATTGGAGCAATGCGTGTGTGAAATGTGAAGCAGATCCGAGAAACAAGGGGAAAACAAGAAAATAATTAAGGATTTACCCAGCGTTAAGGTTTCGAACGCACCAAGTCTTGGTGGACCTTCACCCTGGGCTTAGCGGGGGCGGCACAAATGTGGAATTTTCACAGGTGGCAGAGGACCATTGAGCAATCGTGTGGAGAAATTCGAAGCAGATCCGAGCAAGGGGGAAACAGAAATTATAATGGCATTTACCCAGCGTTAAGGTTTCGAACGAGTCACCAAGTTCCCCTTGTGACCTTTGACCCTGGCTGTGGAAAAGCGGCCACAAATGTGAAATTTGTTTCACAGGTTGGCAGGACCATGGAAGCAATTTTGCGGGTGGTGGAGCAATGTGGAAAGCAGATCCAGCAAGGAAACAGAAATTATAAGGCATTTACACAGCGTTAAGGTTTCGAACGCACCAAGTCTGTGACCTTGACCCTGGGCTTAGCAGGGGCGGCACGAATGTGGATTTGTCACAGGGTGGCAGAGGACCATTGGAGCAATGCGTGTGTGAAATATGAAGCATATCCGAGCAAGGAAACAGAAACTAGAAATGGACGCTTGTCGACAAGCGCATGTGTATCCCCCTCCCCAGATACACAAGTAGTTTGAAAAAAGGGTGATCGAGTTATGCTCCGGAGACAAAATCGGTGACGGACAAAGGGAGATAACTAAACAATTAGTGATGCAAGAGTTGTCATTCTTGCGCGACACACCTTTAGGGTCTATGCATGTGTGAAGCTACTGGAGCGCAGAATTATTTGTTAATAGTCCTATATTTATGTACATATATCTGCACAGGTGCACATAATGCCACAATATTTTCAACACAGTTGACGGAAATGTAATATAGAATGTAAATTAAAAAAATAATGCTCGCTACTGGAGCCGAGAATTTTTTTTAATAGTCCTATATTTATCTACATATATCTGCACAGGTCCACATACTGCCACAATATTGTCAACACAGTTTAGGTAAATGTAATAATTTAGCTGTATAAATTACCTGTAATAAGTTAGTGGTCAGTTAAAAAATTGAAAAAGAATGTAAAAAAAAATTAAAAAATAATTGAAAAAAAAAGTTGAAAAATAAAAAATAATAATACAGTCGAACTTCGATGGGTCGAACAGCCTGCGGGGTTAAGTTTTAGTTCGACCCATCCGTTGTTCGACCCTTCGGGATTTTCTACTGTAACCATTTCAGATCTACGAGTTGGTCAGTGTACTAAGTGAAACAAGTCGTCATTACGACACGTTGTTTCATATAAATGCGCTTACATTTGCATTTACGGTTGATTGTCACAGTTGTTTATTAACAGAAACAGGCTTTAATAAAATAAAGAAAGCCATAATACAGCAATATAGCCATTATACAGCAATAGAACATGAGAACAACAGAAAATGATTACGAAATACAATTGGCGGACTTGATTGCCCCGTCCGATACGATCATGTGAAAGCATCTCTGATTTTGTACCTATTGGCATTTGCGTAATTTCATGACAAATATTTATCTAATCAAATATAAATCTTTGTGAGTGAATATGTATTTGCCATAAAATGATGTGCATGCTTGTGTAGGTATAAAAATTACATCGCTCGTCATACACTGATAAATCAAATCAATAGATGCATGCCCAGTCGCCCCATCACTACTTCGGACCCGAAACCACATTCACTGCATATCTTAATTTACTATCACATGGAATCCAGTCCCATAAATTACCACTTTAATTAACTAACAACTTCGCCGACATTGGTCAATGCATAATTACCACGTATGCTGGTCACGACTGCCGTTATTGAATACGCTCAAATGACCACTTGAGATTTGTTTGACAACCGGGTTAACAAATAGGTGTGAAAGTCAATCAACTAGTCTGGAGACAATCGTCTGACATGTTCGAGTTTTTGTGGTGTTTATAGTGGATTTATACTTACCACGGTCGCGTGACAGCGATTCGAGGCATTGAGGGTTGTTCGACTTTCACAAGTTCGACTTATACCGGGTAGTTTTAACGTATTTATTTAGGAATTCTGCTGGGACCTAAAGGCTAGTTCGAGGCAAGCATGGCTGACGAGTTTACCAGGGTTCGACCCATCGAAGTTCGACTGTACTTGCTACTGGAGCCCAGAATTTTTTTTTTAATAGTCCTATATTTATCTACATATATCTGCACAGGTCCACATAATGCCACAATATTTTCAACACAGTTTACGGAAATGTAATATACAAATTTTTTTTTTAAAAATAATGCTCGATACTGGAGCCCAGAATTTTTGTTAATAGTCCTATATTTATCTACATATCAGCACAGGTCCCCACTACTGCCACAATATTGTCAACACAGTTTACGGGAAATGTAATAATGTACCTGTATAAATTACCTGTAATAAGTTAGTGGTCAGTTAAAAAATTGAAAAAGAATGTAAAAAAAAAAAATGGAAAAAAAAATTAAATTAAAAAAAGAAAAAGAATAATGCTCCCTACTGAAGCCCAGAATGTTTTTTAATAGTCCTATATTTATCTACATATCATATATACACAGGTCCACATATTCCCACAATGCTAGCACATGCACAGGTGAATAGTCTGTATAAAGCACTTACGACATTATGCTACTAGACAAAAATTGAAAAATAATTTGAAAAAAAAAAATGAAAAAAAGAAAGAAAAAAAATGAAGAAAAAAAAAAGAAAAAAAAAAATGAAAAGAAAAAAAAAATAATAAAAAAAAAAAAAAAATAAAAAAAAAAAGTTTAAAAATAATAATGCTTGCTATTGGAGACCAGATTTTTTTTAATATCCTATATTTTATCTACAAAAATCTGCACAGGTCCACATAATGCCACAATATTTTTCAACACAGTACCCAAATGTAGTGATTTACCTGTATAAATTACCTGGTCAACAGTGTCAAGCACTGGACATCTGCACATGCTAGCCCCATGCTAGCACATGGGTTCTCCCAGTTTCTATTGTTTTCTCTACAGGTAAAGGTGTACAGAGCACATGAGAAAAGGTAGTACAGAGCAGAACGAGAAAACAGGTCTTCATGCATTATTGTCCAGTTTGTAGAGTGCGCAAAACAAAAAAAGGAGAATAACTCAAAAATTAGCTACGCAAGAGTTGTCATTCTTGTGGCCGACACACCTCCGGGTCGTGGTCTATGCATGTGTGAAAGTTTTCATGAAAATATTACCCAAAGGGTGGTCGAGTTATGCTCCGGACAGGAAATCAGTGAGCGAAAACAAAAAAGGGAGATAACTCAAAAATTAGCTATGCAGAGTTGTCATTCTTGTGCCCCGACACACCTTCGGTTCGTGGTCTAATTGAATGTGTTTAAGTTTCATAAAATATTCCAAAGGTGGTCGAGTTATGGTCAATCAGTGCGCGAAACAAAAAAGGGAGATAACAAAAATAAAAATTAGCTATGCAAGAGTTGTCATTCTTGTGCGCGACACACTCGGGTCGTGGTCTATGCATGTGTAAAGTTTCATGAAAATATTCCAAAAGGTTGGTGGAGTTATGCTCCGGACACGAAATCAGTGCGAGAAACAAAAAAGGGAGATAACTCAAAAATTAGCTATGCAAGAGTTGTCATTCTTGTGCGCGACACACCTTTCGGGTCGTGGTCTATGCAATGTGTGAAGTTTCATGAAAATATCCAAAGGGTGTTCGAGTTATGCTCCGGACAAGAAGTGTCTGCGGCGGACGCGGACGCGGCGCGCTGTCAAATCCATAGTATCCCCCGACGGAGTCCGGGGGATACAATTATAAGGCATTTACCCAACGTTACGGTTTTGAACTCACCAAGTCTGTGACCTTGACCCTGGGCTTAGCGGGGGCGGCACGAATGTGGATTTTGTCACAGGGTGCAAGAGGACCATTGGAGCAATGCGTGTGAAATGTGAAGCAGATCCGAGCAAGGAAACAGAAATTATAAGGCATTTACCCAGCGTTAAGGTTTCGAACGCACCAAGTCTGTGACCTTGACCCTGGGCTTGGTGAGGCGGCACAAATGTGGATTTGTCACAGGGTGGCAGAGGACCATTGGAGCAATGCGTGTGTGAAATGTGAAGCAGATCCGAGCAAGGAAACAGAAATTATAAGGCATTTACCCAGCGTTAAGGTTTCGAACGCACCAAGTCTGTGACCTTGACCCTGGGCTTAGCGGGGGCGGCACGAATGTGGATTTGTCACAGGGTGTGGCAGAAGGACCATTGGAGCAATGCTGTGTGAAATGTGAAGCAGATCCGAGCAATGGAAAACAGAAATTATAAAGGCATTTACCAACGTTAAGGTTCGAAGCACCAAGTCTGTGGACCTTGACCCTGGGCTTAGCGGGGGGCGGCACGAATGTGGATTTGTCACAGGGTTCAGAGGACCATTTGGAGCAATGCCGTGTGTGAAAAAATATGAAGCAGAATCCCGAGCAAGGAAACAGAAATTATAAGGCATTACCCAAAGCGTTAAGGTTTCGAACGCACCAAGTTCTGTGACCTTGACCCTGGGCTTAGCGGGGGCCAGGCATGAATGTGGATTTGTCACAGGGTGGCAGAGGACCATTGGAGCAATGCATGTGTGAATTGAGTGAGTGAGTGAATAGGGTTTAACGTCCCCGCTTTTCTGACATAGAGGTACAAGCCTCAGGGAGTCTACACGCAGACGGGTCAACGGGGTCGAGTCCCATATCCACCTGTCCAAGGGGGGTAAATCCCAACTTCAGAAACTCAATATTTCAATCAAATATATATTCAGTCCTTTGAAATTAGAACAACCTGATCTGGTGCCTTAGGCCCTCGCCCCACACCTGCATCATTTATCCCATCCCCTAAAAGTAATAGGATAGCGCTAATCTACTTTTATATAGGGGCATAGCCCGACTCAACTCTCACATACAAGAAAGCCAAAAATGTACATGAGGGCCAAAATCCGGTGGTATAGTGGGTTCCGGAAAGTATGAACCCAATCGTTAAGCCAGTTAGTCGCCTTTTACGACAAGCAATGGCTACTGCAGCACTATTCTCAGGATCAGTTGATCCCGCCCCGGTGCCTGCACGGGGCCTCTGCATGTGTGAAATGTAAAGCAGATCCGAGCAAGGAAACAGAAATTATAAGGCATTTACCCAGCGTTAAGGTTTCGAACGCACCAAGTCTGTGACCTTGACCCTGGACTTAGCGGGGGCGGGACGAATGTGGATTTGTCACAGGGCGGTAGAGGACCATTGGAGCAATGTGTGTGTGAAATGTCAAGCAGATCCGAGCAAGGAAACAGAAATTATAAGCCATTTACCCGAGCGTTAAGGTTTCGTACGTACGTACGGACGTAGTACGGACGCCGGTAACACTATATGCCCCCCTCACCATTCGGTGGCGGGGGCATAAAAATAACAAAACTATATATTCAGCCCTGAAATCAGAATAATCCTGATCTGATGCCAGGTCCTCGCCACACCAGAATCACTTGGCTCCTCCAAATTTGAACAATTTTCGCGCGCACTTTACAAAACAATGTGGCAAATTTTTTATTTTCTCCAGTGGAAACCCTGAATACACTAGTGCAATAAATATGCAAATGAGCCCGCTGCAGAGTACAGGTTAGGTCATCAATACAGCTTCAAATTATGATGATGTGCATATGCAATAAATAAAATCTAACATTGGTGTTGATTTAATATGATAAACTTATTGACCGATTTTATAAGAAACTAGGCATAGCCTCGTTCCATATGAAATCAGAAAACTTGTGTAATAAATATCATATTAAATCATCACTCTGTATCATATTTCCCGTACCTGAATCGTTTGAGGTGTAACCGGAGAATACATGGAAGTTTGTTGATCAGAAGTTGCTTCTTTGCCTCTGTGTACATACTCGCAGATTTTCGCCGATCTGAAACAGAAATCAGACTAGAAATGTGGCTTGTCGGCACACGAATGCCCCCGCTGGCAGCCAAAGAAAACGAGACACATTTGAAAACAAGGAAAAAGAAATTATAAGCCATTTACCTGAGCGTTAAGGTTTTGAATGCACCAAGTCTGTGACCTTGACCCTGGGATTAGCGGGGGCTGGACGAATGTGGATTTGTCACAGGGCGGTAGAGGACCATTGGAGCAATGCGTGTGTGAAATGTGAAGCAGATCTGAGCAAGGAAACATAAATTATAAGCCATTTACCCGAGCGTTATGGTTTCGGGACGAACGTACGTACGTACGTACGCCAGTAACATTATATGCCCTCACCATTCGGTGGCGGGGGTATAAAAAACATTGCCCCGCAGCTTTTCATACATTTGATCACAAAACACGAGTGAAATATGATTTTGAGAGTCAAAAATGAGTATAACTGTGTACAATCTGGACCAAACAAACTTACGTGAATTGCACTTTTCACACGCATAAATCCTTCCTTCGAGTTTTTCTTCCTCAGTAAACTTGGCCAGCATTTCTGGAAACAGACCAAACAGTTTACTTATTGGCCGACTGATTGATTGATTGATTGACTATTTTATTTTAACACCCTGTGTGTAACAGTCATATAGGCAAACTTTGAGAGAGTTGGGAAAGAATACATAAGCCTCTCTGAACAAGATGCCAACACTAGTTGTGTGTACAATTTATCTGTGATGATATCTCTCCATAATGACAATGCACGCAACATGTATTGCAGTGCTGAGATACCTGTAGCCTGTTTCACCAACATTGCAAAGTATACTTTCCTAGCAAAGTATACTTTGAGGGAGCAATGATTGATTTTTCAGAAATGCATTATTTCATGCAGAACTAACGATTGCATATATTTGATGATTAAAACTATGCAGAATTATTATACTGAATTAATTACATTATCACAGCCATAATGGCTGTGATAATGTAATAAATTCAGTATAATAAAAATTAATAAATTTATCCTAAAATTGAAAATTTCTCCCTCAATGTATACTTTGGTAGAAAAGTATACTTTGCAATGTTGATGAAATCGGCTACAGAACTATAGTGTAATATAACTAAACTGCAACCTCTGACGGTATCCAGTTTAGAGAGACTCCACTATACAAAACCAAGAAATCAGTAACACTGAAAACAAGTTTAACACATACAAAACTAGAAAATGTGTTCATAGAACACAGATGCCCCACATACAGCATTGATAGCAAAAGGGGCAAAATTTCAAGTCAAAAAGGGGAAGATAATCCATGGCTCAGTGTCAAAGCAAAAATAGAAATTCACTTTGTGTATCTACACACCATAAAGAAGCTACATACCAAGCATCAAGCCTCCAGCTATTACGGTTTAGAAGTTTTACAAGTTACAAGGCAAAATGGTGGAAAGTGGGAGATAATCCATGACCTGGGGGGGTCGAATAAGAAATGGAAATAAATGTTGCGCATCTATTCATCATAAGGAAGCTACATACCAAGTTTTAGGTCTGTAGGTAGTAGTTTAAAAGTTTTACGAGTTACAAGCCAAAATTTGAAAAGTCGAAAATGGGGAAATAATCCATGACCATGGGGTTGAATCAAAAATTGAAATAAACTTTGCGCATCTACTAATTATAAGGAAGCTAAATACCAAGTTTCAGGTCTGTAAATAGTACGGTTTAAAAGTTTTACGAATTACAAGGTTGGTGACGGATGTACGGAAGGACGGACGGGACGGACGGACAAGGGTAACACTAAATGCCCCCTCCACTATAATAAAATACGAATAATGCTAAACAGGATTATAGGTAGTCAAAAACTTTACGGACGGACAGATCTCGGATGGACAGATGCAGACGAACAGGGTGGCGACTACATGTACCCTGAAAACCCCATAATAAATAGAGAATAGTAGGTTAGTGTCATGGATAGGAACAAATATCTGGCAAGGCTTAAGAAACAGGATGGGCAAGGCTCTGCCGAGCACATCCCGTTTCCGTGCCGCGCCAGATATTTTTTCCCCATTTACGGCACTAACCTATTATTCTATTTATCCAGTCAACACCCACACATGGCTTTAAATGCATATGCAGTGATTAGGTCGTATTGACAGGGTATCAAAAATGTTTCACGGCACACTGTGTTGACGGGATAAAACACATTCCTCTCCTACTACACAAGAATGAAATTTGCTTTTTTTAAAATATATTACTTTGTTGTTTCTCAATAAAAGTATATTCTGTGACCACTCATTGGAACCATCTCGATGAGACGTTTCAAATGGTGGTAACAACATATACATATGAGCACACAGATCTCCAGATAAGCTGCGTAATTTGCGTAAATATACCCAATTAAAATTGCCAAAAACCCAATTGAAATCAGTAGTAGTGAGTATCAAAAAGCAATGAAAAATGTGTGGTATCTTTATCATGCTACAGAAAACAATAAACAGACCACAAATATAGCATATTTTCTTATTTTCCCATGAAAACACATCTTGGTATTTCATTAGAATTGTCTCCAAGGAGACAATTCTAATGAAATACCAAGATGTGTTTCATTTAGAAGCAAACTATTCACTTCAGAAATGAAGTGACAGGAGTGACAATACTCGATTACTAATTCCTTATATAGAGCCCTGGCACATATAAAGAAAACTTGGAGGGGAGGGGGGTATAATGAGCATATTGCCACCTGTGATATGACAGATGTCCTGAGCTATGCGACAGTTCTGCTTCGTGATCTGGTAGCGATTGGGGAACTCCAGGGAGAGATCCATGAAAGGCTCGTATGTCTGGGACACATTACCACATGACAGGCACGTCACCTGTAATGGATTGATCGATAGGTTAACCCTTTCAACACCACAGACCTCTATAGAGACAATGTTTGCAAACAGTGCAGATCCAGATGAGCCGGCTCGTAACGAGCCGTCTCATCAGGATCTCCAGTTTGTTAATAATTTTAAACGTCGTACAGATTACCCTTTTAGAAGAATGGGATAATTTGAATGAACAAAATTAATGAAATAGCGTGAAACATTGGCATGGAACATCCTATTAAGTTACTTGGTGTTGAAAGGGTTAAACAGGATTTATACATTAACACATTACATCTCGGCTGGCTCTAATTGTACCAATAGTAGCAAACTTGAAAATGGCCATGCAGCTAATAGTATTTCAGAAATAGCAATTTTGGCTACTGAAAATTTCAGAAAAATATTTACACAATTCCCTAACATTTGATTGGTTCCGTAGCAAATCTCTGTCCAAAATTTATATCCCAGTAAACTCCCATATGCCGAACTACTTTCCGTAACCGTGAGGCACAGTTAAAATAATTCTTAAGAAAACAGAAAATAAACACATTTTCTTGATGAATTTATTTCAAATGCTGGAATTATAAGGAATGAATGGCCTTTTTGTTGAATTTAACGGGGATATAAACTTGGAAAAGTCGCGGGAATACTGGACGAGGCCTTCCGGCCTTCGTCCAGTATTCCTGCGACTTTTCCAAGTTTATACCCCGATAAATTCCACAAAAAGGCCATTCATTCCTATAGTATTGTCATTTTTTCACGCTAACAGTTTAACTAAACTTTATGAGTGGTAGCTCATGGTTTCCTAGACACACACATTACCGGTGAAAGTACCCGAGAAATTACGGGTGTTCTCTTCACTGTGTATTATTGTAAGGAGTTGATTACGTGTTTCCTTCCACAGTGAAACTCCTGCAAAACACAGCTAAGAGTGTAATAAAGCGTGTATACGAACCTGACTGACGAGTTGTCCCTGGAACAAGTCTGTGAGCAGCTGGGAGTCTGTGTTTATAGACACGGGAAGGCCATCCAGCTCTCTCTGTACCTTGTCCAGTAATTCACTGCAAGTATACAGGTCTTCAACCCATTTTGTTTGCAATACACTTTACTAGTATGAAATTAAATATTTTATGTTTGTTATTTCTCAATGAAAGTATATGTTGTGACCACTCATTTGATTTGATTTATTGGTGTTTAACAGCCTATCAACAGCTAGTCATTTAAGGCCGGATGTGGAATGCAAGAACATTTTTATTTAACCATGGTGAGATGAGAATCATGAAATAATGCGTTCCTGATAGGGTCAGAGCTCCAGATAAGTTTTATGTCTAAAGCCTACTACACCCCCTGATTTCAAAATCATTACGTATTTTACTTTTACAAATGGATTATTGATTTTCTTCATTACTAAATAGGGAAAACATGATAAACAAGAGGGCCATGATGTCCCTAATTTGCTCACCTGACTCCATGAACACCAGAGGAGAATGTGACATTGAGTTCATGTGTTTTAAAAAAATTGTGCTATTTTTAGATGGCGGTCATCTGGGATTAAGCGATGACTCATTTTACCAAATCTGAAAATGCTTCACCCAAGGATCTTAACTTACTATGAAGTTTGGCCAGCATCGGCCATGTGGTTCCTGAGAAAAAGACGTTCAAAATCTTGAATAAATGGACCTTTTGGAGGCCATTATGGATGACATAATCATCCGATTTCGACAAATATTGCACCAGAGCAATCGCCTCATCGATACCTTCAATTTGATATATGAAATGAGCATATTTGGTCAAAAATAAAATTTGACCCCACGGGCCACGCCCATTTTTGACCCCGGGGTCACCATTTTCACAACTTTGAAAGAGCATTGTACATCGATCATTCCTACCAAGTTTAGTCGAAATCCGGCAAGCGGTTCACGAGAAGATTTTTTAAGAATTTATACTATTTTTAGACGGCATCCATCTTGGATTAGCGATGACCTCCATTTTAACAAATCTGAAAAGGCTTCACCCATGGACCATAACTTTTAAGTTTGGCTACCATGGGCCAAGCGGTTCATGTGAAGAAGAATTTTGAAATCTCTAATAAAAGAACAAAATTTGACATTTCGGCGGCCATCTTGGATGACATAACAATCCGATTTCGACAAAAAATGTACCAGAGTGATCGCCTCATTGATACCTTCGATTGAATATATAACATGACCATATTCGGTCAAAAATAAAATTTACCCCATGGGCCACGCCCATTTTTGACCCAGGGGTCACCATTTTAACAAATTTGAAAGAGCATTGTACATTGATCATTCCTACCAAGTTTCGTCGAAATCCGGCTAGCGGTTCACGAGAAGAAGATTTTTTAAGAATTTATGCTATTTTTAGACGGCGGCCATCTTGGATTAGCGATGACCTCCATTTTAATCAATCTGAAAATGCTTCACCCATGGACCATAACTTTTAAGTTTGGCAACCATGGGCCAAGCGGTTCATGTGAAGAAGAATTTTGAATTCTGTAATAAAAGAACGACCTTTTGACATATCGGTGGCCATCTTGGATGACATAACAATCCGATTTCGACAAAAAATGTACCAGAGTGATCGCCTCATTGATACCTTCGATTTGATATATAACATGACCATATTCGGTCAAAAATAAAATTTGACCCCAATTTGAGCCCACGGGCCACGCCGATTTTTGACCCCGGGGTCACCATTTTAACAACTTTGCTCAGGTGAGCTAAAAATATAACAAATTTAAAGATTCACTTATTTGAGCTATGCAGCTCAACTATTAAAGTGAATTTTCAACTTTATGACAGTATTTTCACTACTCAATTTGAAAATCAATGTGTATTTTCACATTGCTGTACGTATTGTGTACTCCCACTTTTGATAATCAATGCATATTCAGCTAAAATAATTGCGTAAAATACGCCAAAACGCACCTTATCTGGAGCTCTGTAGGGTTCTACCGCTAAACAAACTGGGTTCACTATGATCATTTATTTGATTAGTAGAAGGACCCAATTATACGGTCCATATCACCAGTCACAACAATATTCCCAAGGCCCCCATATATACGTGACGTACCAGAGGAACTCCTGGGCGTCATGCTGGGCGTAGCCCTTGAACCAAGGGATGGCCTGCCAGACAGCCCGCAGGAAGGCGTGGGGGCTCACCTGGGCCCACTTGCCCGACCACAGCACCCGCAGTACCCCGTGTAGCTCCTCACACAGGCACCTGCAACATAGAAACTATCAATATTCAGAACGGTCCAGTGTTGTGCGAAGAGCGAGCCCAGGGGACATTTTCCCACCTATTATTTTAATACAAAAGGGCGCAAAATCTGAAATTGTCCCTCTGAAAGTGAGACGTAGGCACAACCCTGAGAACCTATGTATTATTGGAAACATGACCAATGATTTACAGCAACATCCTGTGCAGCTCTTCACGCAGGCACATGGTACATGGAAGCTATAGTGAAACCTCACTAAACTGGACACCCTGGCAGGTCCCCTTAAAGGACACGTTCTACCCTTGGCCATTCCATTTCACTGGTGAAATTGGCCAATGGCTTGTACATACCAAGATGGCAGAGATTTCCATGCGGTGTGTAGGATACAGTAACAAGAGAAGGTTCACATACATGCTATACATATATCCGATCACATTTACAAAGCAATTATGTTGGAATCCAATGATCAGAGTAGAACAGATTTTTAATGGTGTCCTAATATCTAGTTATTCACGTAATTCACTGTACATTCAGATGAGATCAAATGGCTCATTATCAGCCGGCATAAAAGGATCTAAAAAATATTTAAAAGTAAGTACTTTTTTGTCAATAACAAAAGTCACCCTCCCCAAAACCCTCACAGACAGTAGAGTGTTTGCATATGTACTGCATAACGTGTGGGGTTGACAGAGTTAAGACAAAAACTGCAGTAAAGTTAGTTTTATAATTTTATTACAATATTAATTATATGGGCCTGGTTACTCAAAATCTCTGTTAGTTTAACAGACTGTTAAATCCTTAACACTGTTATAAAGGATTTAACAGTCCATTAAGGTAACAGAGATTTTGAGCAACCCAAGCCTGGAATTATGCTTATGCCAGTAGCCGATTTCATCAAAATTGCAAAGTATACTTTGAGGGAGTAATCATTTATTTTTCCCGAAATGCATTATTTCATATTGAACTAACGACTGCATATATTTGATGATTAAAAGTATGCAGAATTATTATACTGAATTTATTACATTATCACAGCCAAAATGGCTGTGATAATGTAATAAATTCAGTATAATAAAACAGAATAAATTTATCCTAAAATTGAAAATTTCTCCCTCAAAGTATACTTTGCTAGAAAAGTATACTTTGCAATGTTGGTAAAATAAGCTACTGATATTTCACGCTTCAATGAATGTTTCACATGGACTACTCGACTTACACTTTTGAGATCTGGTTTTTCGACTCGACGTCACAGATGAGCTGATGGCAGACGGGTGTAGACTTGGTGGAGCCGCCATTCAGCCCCCCACCCCGCTTCTTCTGGGCGGCCTTGGGCTTCTCTAACGTCGACGATGACGACATCAGGTGCTGGAGACAAAAGGTGCATGTTTTTGTCGTTGGTAACAATTAAATGGACCAATCGGTGGGCAAATCATCAAATATAGATTAGAAACAAATGGGCCGCGCCATACGAAAACCGGGCTTAATGACAACGTCATGAAAAGCGGTAAACGACGTCGGAAAAACGACGTTTCAAATTGTCTAGTGTCGCCGTAAAAGTTCACAGTTTGCCCTCCCATTTACGTTTACTGGTGTCAGTTAACATTAAGTGTGAACAGAAAACGGAAAATGATAACTTACTGAAACTTTCACTAATATGAGACACGATATCTTGTACCTCGGTACACATATTATGACGTCATGACTTTACGTCACGTACTTGTGACGTCATTGAACGTGAATACATGTTTTACGTTATGGCCATGGTGTCGTGACAAAATATTATAGCAAGGATACTTGCACGAGTTCCTCGCAGCATCAATGACTTAGAAATGCTTCAGGCGCTGTACATTGTCGCCTAACTGTCGTCCTTTGACATTTTTACTCTTTTTCGTCGGTTGTTCTTATGAATTCAAAATGGTGAACGCATAATTTAACTGGCTAATATATCAGCGAAGTCTTCGCTTACATTGCACTTTGATTCCTAAATAATCTTAAATATCAACAACCTAGTGTATGCCAACGATATTACCATCTATTGTCTTGGCAAATCGAGACTTTTGAACAATTCTATCCAGTACTTAGCGAATGATATGCCATTTAATGCCACTCATTTTATCATAAATGGAGGTAGACACGCAGCTATATAATGACATAAATATCCGGGGTTTGTATTTAAAATAAATGCATCAACATATTAATTGGAAATGTGATGGTCATAAACTTGCTTTTGTAGTCGAAAGTGCTTTTGTAGTATCAAATCATCAGTTTATCACCTGACTGCATAATAATGTGTATCATGCGATGGTAATGCGATCCTCAAGAAAGACACACGGCGACAATTATAAGGTATCACGCTACCAAATCTGCCCGGTATCGTGTTTTATCACAAAGTTAATGTTATAAGCGGCCTACTTTAAAATATGTCATCGCATACGAAATGTTAAATGATGTCGCTATTATTCCCCAAAGTTATTTCAGACAGCAGCAAACAACAGGGAAACGCCTCACTCTGCCTTATTTGAAAATTATTCATACGAAATTACGTTACTTGGGCCGCAATCCAAAACATGACGTTACATTAGCAACTGCAACACGAGCCATAAACATTATTTTCATACTTTGTCTTGGCCTAATGGGAGACACTTGGCCAGGCTACGAGATGCGATAAAAGATGACAAATCTATAGGACTTGTCCGGGTATCTGATCAACACCCCGTGTATACGCGTCATAAAAATACTTCTAAAATGAAACATAATTGGGATACATTGATAATTTTGGCGGCATATGGCTTTTAAAAGATGTACACTTCAGAATACGCGAAAAAGTAAAAACTGAAAAGGTTGTCATTAAGCCTGGTTTTCGCACGGCGCGGCTCAAATTTATTACCAACACTATTTTTTAATTACGTTAATTTCAGATTATATTTAGTATTTTTCAAGCAAACCTGTCGAGAATGATAAACATGTGACTTGCCAGGATTCCACAACTAGAATGTATGGGAACAAAGGTGAAATTTAAGGGTAAAAGACTGAGCTAGAGATGATCAACATTAATATGGAATATTACCTGAAAACAGTCTATTGTCGACTGTCGGTAAAATCTCCGTGCTGAGAGTGGCTTTACAGCTGAATGGACGGGACTTCTTGATTGTGACTGACCAATAGGAGGGGAGCACTGTGGGCTGGAGTCATCGTCATAGTTACGCAAGTTCAGGAAGAAGTCACGAAAATCATCAACATGGCTGAAAGTACAGAAAAACACAAACTGTTGATGCTTTATAAGGTACTTTGGCTGTTATATAGTTTAACTAGTCATGATCAGTGGACCCAAAAGGCTCGTTAGTACATGGCTTGATAAAGTATGCTAAACACGCAATAACGCTTCACACATTTCTTTAACATACATTCAAACATACTCAGTTACCATGACGTTACTATGCTGTTACATTGCTGTTATCGTTTTCACAAGTAGAAAGTTCATTTTAGAGTTATGTCCCTTGGTAGTCATATGAAATCAACATGGATATTATTATGGTTTGCCGAGTAGAATCGGTATTCCACAGTATAACATAGATTGGTAAATGGGTATATCAAGTTGTGCCGACTACCCCATCAATAGTAGATGAGATTCATGTCCGACTCTGACTGGAGAATTGGAACTTATGACCTTTGTGACCAGTGTCTGATCAGGGTCTGCATTGTTCATCACCATTTAGTCGTACAACACTTTCCCAGCAAACATTACAGATCCTAATATAGCTAAACTGCTCTATGAAACAAGAAAATGTGGCCTCTTTGCACACATATGCCCCCGGTGGCAGAGTTTAGAATCTGGCAAACTTCTTAGCTGGACCAATGGACACATAGAAGGACGGACGTACTAACATTATGGGTTTGTGGGCTACTTGTTCGTTAAAAGATGAAAGGAATAGCCCCTAAACTACAATGGATTAGGGGCTATACGGAATAAGTCTATTGTATTCTATTGTTTTAGGCTCCTCCCCCTAGCCCCTAAACCCCCAATGTTTGCCCGGACAGACAGTCAAAACATTATATGCCTTCTGGGTCTACCGAGACACGGGCATAATAAAAATGACAAACTCCCATTGAGACACCATGAGACATTGATGCGTATTGAGTTTTTCACCAGTCTGTCTCATGACCGAGACGGATACGGATCAAACGTTTCGTCAGATGCATCATGAACGCTTCTCACGCTCATCATCGCAGGTTATGATCATACTGAACGAATCCACTGGTACTGAACCTAAATGAAGTAGCAGAATGGAGAAATGGGGCTTATAGTATTTGCAAACAGTGTAGTCCCAGATAAGCCTGCGCATCCGCGCAGTCTGATCAGGGACTGCACTGTTTGCCATTCAATCAGTGAAACCAAACAGCGTAGATTCTTGTGAGGCTGTAGGTGTGTCAGAAGACCAGGAACTAGACTCGACAGAATTCCCATAATTCCAATTTCTCATGTCCAGAGCTCCAGATAAGTTTTGTATCTAAAGAGTGCTATACCCCCATATTTCAAATTCAACGCATATTTTACTTCTACAAATATATTATTGATTGTCTTCCTTATTAAATAGGGAACAAATGATAAAAAATAAAACACTGTTTGCTTTTTGCAGGTCAATAAAGTAAATTTTCAACTTTATTACAGTATTTTCACTACTCCATTTGAACATCAATGCGTATTTTCACATTGTTGTGAGAATTTTGTGCTCCCACTTTTGATAATCAATGCATATTCTGCTAAAATAAGTGTGTCAAATATGCCAATATGCACCTTATCTGGAGCTCTGCATGCCACAAGCACAAATGACCCAGATTACCTTAGAACCTGCAATATGGAGTTCATATAGCATGTGTTGCCTAGGTTACGGAGGCCAGTCACCCCGGGGATAAGTGACCGTTTCTTGTGCACCGGGCTCGGTATGGACGCTTTCTTCACTTTCTGGGCTGACCGCCGCTGGCGGGATTTCTCCTGCTGGACAACTGACCACCAAGCTGCGAATACCTTGCCCAGTAGCGTTTGTCTGTAGCAGGTTATAAACCACTAAATTTCTGACTTCTTCATGCACAAGAGGTTGTAAACCACTAAATTGTGACAACAAAAATTTCTGACTTTGTTCATTGTAAACTACTAGATTGTGCAACAGACTTCTCACTTCCTGATGAAAAATTTGATTGATTGAGTGATTTCAATCTGTTCAACAACATTGTATACAGACCAGAGAATTTTCAATTTTACATGCTACCCATATTTACCGTGATTCTGGTACAATTTATTTCCTTCAAGTAAATATTTCCTCCTAGACGTTAGCGAGATCTAATTGACATCACATTTTGACGTCAAATCCGGCGAAGAAACAATTCATTATAGGAATGAATGGCCTTTTTGTGGAATTTATCAGGGTATAAACTTGGAAAAGTCGCGGGAATACTGGACGAAGGCCGGAAGGCCTTCGTCCAGTATTCCCGCGACTTTTCCAAGTTTAAATCCCCGATAAATTCAACAAAAAGGCCATTCGTTCCTTATAATTCCAGCATTTGAAATAAATTCATCAAGAAAATGTGTTTATTTTGACAGACGGCAGCCATTTGTTTACATTGACAGCACTGACAGCGCACCTGTAGAAAGTAGTTCGGCATAGGAGTTTACTGGGATATAAATTTTGGACAGAGAATTGCTACGGGCCAATCAAATGTTAGGGAATTGTGTAAATATTTTTTGTGCTGGAATTATATGCTAACACAGATAAACTGGTCTAAGAGCAAAGTTCACATTTTTCGAAGAGCATGTAATATATAATTTATTCCACTACCATATGTGAAATACCGGATTTATTTCCCTTGACACCTGTAAATCCAACAAAGAAACTTGCGCTCCGCACTTATTTCTTTATCGGATTTCCAGATGTCTCAGGAAATAAATCCGGTATTTCAAAATGGTAGTTGAATAAACTCTATGTATCAACACATTATGATGGGAAATTATATTGCCATAAAATATCGTCCAGGAATTAGACAGTAACCACTGGTGGGGATATTTGATGTCCAAAGATTTGCTTGAAATTTACGGAAAATATCAAAATAAATGTCAACACGATAAAGGTGCGATATAGTTGGATAAACAGCCAGCAAAATCCAGCTCTTAACCCTTTGCTATCTCACATTGACTTAATTGGAAAAGAGGTGGTTTTTTTTAAAATCTGCAAGATACTGGCAAATGTTGCAGATAAATGCTGTGTCTGCAAATATGTTGAATAACTGGAGAAATGGGGCTTATGGGTTTTGTAACGAGCGTCTGATCAGGAAAAAAGACAGAGGTATGCGCCTCAATGTGAGTCTGGCTCAGATGTAATATGTGGCTGTGACTGGAGAAATGGGCTTTATGGGACTCGTGACCAGTAGCAGTAAGCTCTTGATCAGTAGCCGATTTCATCAAAATTGCAAAGTATACCCGAAATGCATTATATCATAATAGAACTAACGATTGCATATATTTCATGATTAAAAGTATGCAGAATTATTATACTGAATTGATTACATTAACACAGCCAAAATGGCTGTGATAATGTAATAAATTCAGTATAATAAAAAGTAATAAATTTATCCTTACATTGAAAATTTCTCCCTCAAAGTATATTTTGCTAGACAAATATACTTAGCAATTTTTATGAAATCGACTACAGATAGCACTCATGTAGCTTGATAGTGATCTAGATTGCTTGTTAGAAACATGACGGATGTTTCATTGATGGAATGGCAAGCAGTGCGGATCCTAATATGAGATTCATTCAGTAATTGCCTTGATGATTGGTTGTTTGCTAAGTGTGTTTTTTTCGCCAGATACAACACAGTTTCTGTATGGTCAGTTTAAATTAAAAGAGTGTTACTGGTTTCCTACCTTTGGTGCCAGACGGCCGTTGCCAGCTTATCATCACTGTCCGGGTCATCTCTGAAACAAGGAATAAATCAGACTGAACAACAGGCGCAAGTATCGCAGCAAAGCATGTAGGTAGGTTAAATATATCAGCGCTCCTCCAGATCAGGAATTAGTAATTGAGTATTGTCACTCCATCATTTCTGAAGCAATTGGGTATTTCAAAATTTTAATTGGCTAAAATAAAATCACATTACTGTTTACACATCAACAGACAGCAATTGTAGAATGGCTTGCTTCGAAATGAAAACATATCTTGGCATTTTATTAGCATTGTCTCCTTGGAGACAATTCTAATGAAATACCAAGATGTGTTTTCATGGAAAATAAGAACAAGAGGGCCATGATGGCCCTAATTCGCTCACCTGACTCCATGAACACCACAGGAGAATGTGACATTGAGTTCATATGTTTTTTAAAAAAATTGTGCTATTTTTAATTTTGGATTAAGCGATGACTCATTTTACCAAATCTGAAAATGCTTCACCCAAGGATCTTAACTTACTATGAAGTTTGGCCAGCATCGGCCATGTGGTTCCCGAGAAAAAGACGTTCAAAATCTCGAATAAATGGACCTCTTGGCGGCCATCATGGATGACATCGCCTCATCGATACCTTCAATTTGATATATGACAAGAGCATATTCGGTCAAAAATAAAATTTTACCCCACGGGCCACGCCCATTTTTGACCTTGGGGTCACCACTTTAACACCTTTGAAAGAGCATTCTACATCGATCATTCCTACCAAGTTTCGTCGAAATCCAGCTGGCGGTTCATGAGAAGAAGATTTTTTAAGAATGTGTGTTATTTCTGATGGCGGCCATCTTGGATTAGCGACGACCTCCGTTTTAACAAATCTGAAAAGGCTTCACCCATGGACCATAACTGTGAAGTTTGGCCACCATGGGCCAAGCGGTTCGTGTGAAGAAGAATTTTGAAATCTCTAATAAAATAACGACCTTTTGACCTTTCGGCAGCCATCTTGGATGACATGACCATCCAAAATGCACCAGAGCGATCGCCTCTTTGATACCTTCGATTTGATATATGACATGACCATATTCGGTTAAAAATAAAATTTGACCCCAATTTGACCCCACGGGCCACGCCAATTTTTGACCCCGGTTGGCGGTTCTTGAGAAGAAGACTTTTGAAGAGTTTGTGCTATTTTTAGACGGTGGCCATCTTGGATTATGTAATGACGTCATTTTAATAATTTTGTAATCCCCCTACCTAAAGACCATGACCATGAAGTTTGGTGACTATAGACCCAATGGTTACAGAGGAGAAGACGTTTGAAAATGTTCACGGACGACGACGGACGACGACGGACGACGACGGACGACGACGGACACATTGCGGTAACAATAGCTCACGAGCTTCGCTCAGGTGAGCTAAAAATATATTTGTGGTCTGCTTATTGTTTTCTGCAGCATGATAAAGGTACCATACATTTTTTATAGCTTTTAGATACTCGCTACTTCTGATTTTAATTGGGTTTTTGGCAATCTTAATTGGGTATTTAAGCAAATACGCAGCTTATCTGGAGCCCTGATATATGCAAAACTAAATGTAATACGATAGAGGATCATCAGAGGACTACATGTAGGAATTGTTAATAAGTTTTTTTGAAAGGCATACGTTACCGTGATAATAAGAAATTTACTTCACATTTTCAAAATGAACAAATCCTGTGACCTTCACCTTGGGGTTAGTTAGCTGGGGCAGAGTGTGACGGATTTGTCAGAATATGATAAAAAGACAATCAGAGGAATGTATATACGAAATATGTGTGTGAAAGGAAACATAAATTATAAGAAAGTTACCTCATGTCACCTGTCTGCGACATTGACCTTGGGGTTGGCGGGAGCGAAAGTAGAGGGTCAACGTTTTGATAGAGGATATATTGAGGAATGCATGTGTGAAATGTCAAGAAGTTCTGTGATAGAAAATATCAGTTATAAGAAATACACACCAGCATAATGCTGGGGTGTATTTCTTATAACTGATATTTTCACGGACGGATGGGGTACAATCTGACTGCAGTATATCCATCCCATTTGTACATGTTTCCATAAAAAGAAATGATGTATCAGTTTGATATCGGTGAAGATCCTTCCTCACCAAGCGATTTACCAATTAACAGACCTAACGATGCCTGTGTGGGAGTACGACCGCAGCAGGCGCCGTCCACGGGATTCTATGTCCGTGAACTTCTGGGTGGCAATGGCGCTCAACGCTGACCGCAGTAACTTCAGGTCACCCGCCGCATTGTCGTTCATAACATAGTCATCACACACATAGCTGAAACAGTCATAACATAGTCATCACACACATAGCTGAAACAGTCATAACATAGTCGTCACACACATAGCTGAAACAGTCATAACATAGCCATCACACACATAGCTGAAACAGTCATAACATAGACGTCACACACGTAACTGTCAGTCATAACACACGCAGCTGTAACGGTCATAACATAGTCATCACACACATAGCTGTAACAGTCATAACATAGACGTCACACACGTAACTGTAAGTCATCACACACATAGCTGAAACAGTCATCACACATATCTGTAACAGTCATAACATAACTGTCACACACAGCTGTAGCGGTCATAACAGTCATCACACACATAGCTGTAACAGTCATAACATAGTCGTCACAAACGTAACTGTAACGGCCAAGACATAGCCATCACACAGTCATAACAGTCATCACACATGTAACTGTAACAGTCATAACATAGTCGTCACAAACGTAACTGTAACGGCCAAGACATAGCCATCACACAGTCATAACAGTCATCACACATGTAACTGTAACAGTCATAACATAGTTGTCACAAACGTAACTGTAAGTCATAACATAGTTGTCACAAACGTAACTGTAACAGTCATAACAGTCGTCACAAACGTAACTGTAACAGTCATAACAGTCATCACAAACGTAACTGTAACAGTCATAACATAGTCGTCACACACGCAACTGTAACAGTCATACAGTTGCTGTAGCAACTTATACCAAAGTACATGTATTAATGTAAACATTTAAGTACATCAACATTAATCCTGAGCATGATGGCTACATGGGTGGGCTATGGAATTAAACTATGGGTGTTGACGCAAATGAAGTTAAGTTAATATGATCTTTTAGGTTGCAGAGATAAATACTTACCAGTAAACATATTTCTCATTTACTTCAATGCTGATTGGGTGCTGCAAATATACATTACACATACTAATAATTGTGTCACTGTGATTTGTGGCTGTGACTGGAGAAATGGTGCTTATAGGATTTGTGACCAGTGTAGCTTCTGATCAATTAGCACAATATTGTAGCCTGATAACGATCTATATTGCTTACTAGAAGCATGGCGGGTGTTTCATTGGTGGAATGGCGAACAGTGCAGATCCTGATCAAACTGTGGATGCACAGGCTGATCTGGATCTACACTGGTCACAAAATGCATAAGCCCCTTTTTTCCAGTCACAGCCACATTGGACTACACTCGATTGGTTGATTGAATGTCAGTCTCCATGAAATTGCCAAAATTTTACAGGACATTTGGTCTAGTAAACTTGAAATTTGTATCAGTCCGGACAAAAAATTACCAGACCTAAAAAATAAAATTGATTTTGTGTGATATTTAAGAGTATATCAGTCATATAAGAAAAGCTAGCTGGCACAGAAGCACATACCAAAGGAAGGTGATTTCATTGAAGCTTAGAATAAAAAAAAAAAAAAAATATAAAAAATATACACGTACATGTATATTTTTTTATAGTAGGACATTTGGTCTGGCGACTTCCAGTTTACCGTCGGACTGGCGGCAATTTTAACGGACATGTCTGATGGACTGACGACTTTTGCGGAGACTGGAATGTGGTTGAACCCTCTCAAAAAGAAGGCCATAGTTTACATCTGCATGTGTAGGGGCAACAGCATGACAAAGTCAGCACTGTGGTACTTATAGGTACCACAGGGTTTGTCCTTCCAATGTTTCTTCTGAGAATGAATACTCGAAATCAGGCACTTTGAAGAAAAAAGTAAGCTAAACAAAAATTCTTTACTCCCTCCTATAACACAGGTTCAACACCGGTTATGATTGTGTTATACGAGGGAGTAAACACATTTTGTTACCTTATTTTGTTTTCACTTATTGATGCTTTTAGGTATACACGTATTTTCAATTTATAGACCTTGGTCAGTAACATCAACCTGTTAACATCAGCTCCAGTTAAGATGCGTAATTTGATCAACTTTGGGGGGAATTTTGTTATTTCTTCACCAAAAATGGCAAGTTGGGAGTGCTTTAGAATCGTCTCATTGAGACGATTCTAAAGAACTCCCAACTTGCCATTTTGGGTGAAGAACAAAGAAACATTTGGTAAAATTACGCATCTTAACGGGAGCTCTGTGTACATGTGGGTTTAAAGGTCTTGTATGAAAGATGAAGCCTCAGATATATAATTATGCCACTAAATTGCACACTGGAATTCTGTCTGGTTCATTTGTATGGATGTCATTATTATATAGCTTTGATTTTACCAAGTGTTAGTGATTGAGAAAAAGTGTTAGTGATTGAGAAACACTATACAATGTGCCATGGAGTGCTCACAATTGATTTACAGTGGAGCCTCTCTAAACCGGACCCCTGGGTGGTCCCCAGGGTGTCCGGTTTAGAGTGGACAACTGTAAGAAGGACTCTCACACCGGTTCAACTGTACATGTATATAAACATGGGACAAGGGAAGTCCACAGAGTGGCATTTTAGAGAGGTTCCACTGTATTCAATATTCAGGGGCCCGTTTCACTAAACTTCGTACGACTAAAATGTTTGAAAGTGCAAATTTAGGATCGTCTGGAAATTTCAATTGATGGATTTACATTGATTGAGCATAGGCTGCATATGCTCAATAAATGTATATCCAATAATTGTTTACAAGAAAACAATGTTAATGTGGAATTTACAGACTATCATAAGTTTGCACTTACAAACATTTTAGCCTTACAAAGTTTAGTGAAACAGCCCCCAGACCTCTACCACAGGTCCAACTGTATATATACTAGTAAACAAATATAGGCAATTGGTACCTTGCTCTCCTCAAAGTGAATTAGGGCGTGTTTCTCGTTGAACCTTCCACAGGCAACATTGGCACAGCTCAAACATGCCTGAAAACAAAACCTGATATTGGTCACATCTATCTATCCGGTTGCTGAAAACCTATGTTAGCTAAACTGTAAAACAGACTATAATGTGCATAAATCTGGTATTGTCAGTAGAAATGGCATTTGTTGAGCTCCAAATCTGTGACTAAAGAAATGTATTTCTTAGATTTCAGCCAGTCATTTACAGAAATCGAACAGTGAATTACACCACTCGCCAGCAGTAGTTTACACAATTCTCATGTTTACCATATATATGGAGAAATGACGTCAATAACGTCGCAATGACGCGTTTCCTTAGACCAATCAAACCATGTTCTCTGACACACCCACTGAATCGCGAGACAGTCGCTTTCACTACGGCCCGCCTCCAGAAATTAATTTGCATTTATCTTTACTACATTTTACTCTCAATTCGCTTATGAAGAATCATGTGTGCAATGTAATAAAATGTTTATTTAACCAGGTAAGCGGATCATCTTGAAATAATGCCCTTGTGATTAATAATACAAGATTTATTAAACTTGTTGACTGATTTCATAAGAAACGAGGCATAGCCTCGTTTCTTATGAAATCAGTAAACTTGTTTAATATATATCACATTAAATCATCATTCTGACATGTAAGATCCTCTATTTGTAGCACAGGAAGCTAAGATTGTTGTGTAATGCTACAATCCCTATTTGAACCACAGGCATTCGGCGTGTTTCGGCTTTCATCGGCATAGCTCTTATATATATATATATATGAACAAGGCTTCTAACTTTGGTCGGACACGACCTCGTATCATAACAAATTAATTTTATTAACGCTAATATGAATATTTTGGCGGAAAGTGCACATGTTGATTTGAGAATTATTGCTATCTTTTTAAATAACATGGTTAGAACATAATTATGCAAATAATATCGAATTACAGCTCCTTTTCGTAGGTCGGACACAACCTCGTATCATAACAAATTAAATAATGTGTTTAAAAGGCTGCACAAACACATTTTCGTCTAGTAACCGGCACAGATTTCTAACCGGCACAGATTTCTGTGCCGGTTACTAGACGAAAATGTGTGTATGCGATCGCTCTAAGGCTACAAAAAATTAATGTTTAGATTCTCATCCCCGCCCACCCCTAATAAAACGGCCCGCCCAAAGGTTTTTTTATTTAAAAAAAAAAAAAAAGAAATAAATAATTAATTAAAAAACATTTGGTAAAATTTACGAGAATGATGCGGCCCGCATATTATACCGCTCCCACAGCTTTTTATCTTAGTGCTTTACGTAGCGCAATACAGCAACCCCGGCACCCGCCCCCTCCAGATTAGCAATACTTCAATATGAACATGTTATTACAAAACACTATTGCACGCAACTGCGCCTTGCCGTTCAACACCTCGTTTTAGTATTGCCTGAAAATAAAAAAAAATAAATAAGTGTCCCACCCGCCCCATTTTTCCCCAAAATTTGGACGAGAATCTAAACATTAATTTTTTGTAGCCTAAGTAAGAATTGAGTAGCATCTCGTCATGAAACAGGTGCATCGTTTGACGCAAAACATTTTATGCCAGTGCGGAGTGCAGCACCAGCGAACATACCCAAACACTCTCTGTGGTTCCACACAGATAGCACATCCATTTCTCTGGGTTGAGAATCGAGTGATCCCAAGCAGGGCGAATCTTGGACACGTGGGAGCATTTCTCCATCATTGGCCTTGTTAGCCCTGGCGTCACACCACAGCTAGGCTATGCAGATATACATCGACAGAGACACCTGCAAAATCATCATGAATATAGTTTGTTTGTTTGTTTATTGGTGTTTAATGGCCTATCAACAGCTAAGGTCATGTAAGGCCGGGCAAACAGGTCATGAATATAGTAGACAAGCCGTGGGATTTTTTACCCGAGAAGTTGGGCGATATCTCATGAATAATATTTACGAAAAAGTTTACGAAATGTTCAGAGAAAATGCAGAATAATTCAGCATTTGCTTTGACAATTTCATCGATTTTAGACATCATTTACAGAAAATATCACAGTTTCTGTAAATATTGTTCACAAGAAGTTGCACATCAGTTTAGGTACACAAGAATTCCGACACAGAAGCGGTGTCGTGCCTGCCGAGGCATTTGACCGTAACATGATTGTGGGCATGTGCTAAAGTAAGCATCACAAAACCGTCAAGAGAAGTGCATGCTTAACCCTTTCCCTATTTTGCGATATTTCGACTCTTCCAAATCCAAAACATCTGAATAAAAGAATCAAATGCTGGGTCAAATGATGGTTAAATGATCTGATAGAGACAAGCAATTTCTCCTTTTCCCACAATGTTTTCAAACGACATCTTATGCAGGGGCGTGAAAAGTCGTTTCTATCAGGGAAAGGGTTAAAACACAAAAACGTCAAGGTTGAAGAAACTTGACATAAAAAAATTGCTAAAAGGCTAAGTGTTTCCACAACCATGTGAAGGTCAAAAAGGTCGGCACGAGTTTGTTCCAAATGCTTACATGGTCATGTTAATGGGGACATGAGTGTGTTCCAAATGCTCACATGTATCAAGTGGCAAAATATATATAAATATGGGGATAACGGCCACCTGTCCACAACAGCCAGTAAAAAATCCCCCCCCCACAGCCTCATCAAATTTTGTTCTTTATAACACCTTGGGATAAAGGCCACCCTCGAACTACGACCAGCGATTTTCATTCCTACGCTGCATTTTTGCATGTGAACCAGGGTTGGCAATTTCCCGGGAAATAAGAGTATTTCCCAGGACGGTGGGAAATACCGGGAAATACTGGGAAATACCGGGAAATATGAATCTTGGTGGTCTTTTTAATTCCAAAATGTCAAGATGAGTCTCTATATTCCCCTATATCTACTATGGTTTATATCTGTGTAGACTGATAAGCATACAGGTAAAACATTCTGCAATAAAAAAAGAAATAATAAGTTTATTTAGAGGAAAAAAACATCATTGTTTTCTAGACAATTTTCTTCCCTATATAAAAATCTATGTAGTATTTGCCAACTGTCTATTTTATTGTATATCAGAACACCCCTCATTACTATAGTAACCTGCCACTAATAAAAGCTGCTTTTGGAATTTTGAGAAAAACCCTGTTGATAACAGGGATAATCCATGTACAGTGTAAGTGTAATTGTTTTACAACTTGACATGACCATAATACAGACCACCTGGGTTCTTATTATACAGTATGACACAAAAGGTGTGAGAGAAGGCTGACAATTAACAGCCTGTTGTCATAGTCTGATGGTTTATTAAAGTATATTAAAGTCTCATCAATGACATGCAAATAAGTAGACATTAGTAGGCTTTTGGCTAATTTTAACGATTTTAGGTTCTGTATCTCATACGTACCATCATGGCCAATGTCTTGGCACATAGTCTGCACGTTAAATAAATGTCATAATAATAATGCAAATAAGTAATACAAATGCAAAGCATAAATCAACAGTACATTGTCAGTCATATAAGACTTGTAAGAGACTATGTGTATGCACATCATGCATGCTAAGATCATTTATTCTCATTTCTTGATACAGAATATTAGTGTGGGAGAAGGTTGACGATTAACAGCCTGTTGTCTAAACATAGTCTGATCATGATGACGTTTTTTGTGAATTGTATCTATCAGACACTCAGATGCTTCCTAAAAAATGAAGAAGTAATTTACAAAAAAACAATACAACCAAAATATAAATGTCATGGTTGCCAAATATTCCACCTGATGAGTACCCCTAGTTAGGAATGAAACAGATATATACATTGTAATTAACCCCTATATCTAATTATTAAGTTCTTTATTGTTTAATTAACTATTACTGAGCTTAAAACTTAATTTAAATAACTTTAATTATCAAATAATAACATCAAAATTCATATTTCCCGGTATTTCCCGGTATTTCTCACTTTGGGGAGTATTTCTCGGGACGGGAAATACCGGTATTTCCTGCCGGGAATTCCCACCCCCGGTATTTCCCGGCCAACCCTGATGTGAACAGAGGCCATGTCATGTTTTTTGTCGGCCAAAAAAAATAGCACCACAAATTTCCTTTCATCACAAACGCCGCCGCTATCATTTGAATTGCATAACGGTAAACATTAATTCCTGATATGTATTCCGTGTTGTATATTTTAATAGGCATAATGCAATTCAACGTAATTGCTTCAGAAATGATGGAGTGACAATACTCAATTACTAATTCCTTATCTGGAGCCCTGCATGCATATAGATATACAATAGAATGCGAAATACATGGCCGACTTTGTGAAAGGAAAATGTTTGACCCTTGGAACAATGACCACCTGTCCTTGGCCGGCCATTGTTCACAGGTTTGACAGAGTACTCTCAACTGTGTGGTTTCATCAACCCAGCTTTGCGAATTCACAGATTCATGAACATGACTTAACCCTTACACCACTATCTTACTGTTTTTGTCGTCTGCTGTTTAATTTCTATTTTCCATTTTTATCATCATAAACATGCTTTAACAGCACTTTAGAATAATTTACAACTTGCTTTGACAACACTTGTCAAACCATGTTTTTATTGAGAAATAAGGCAAGATATAAAAGCAACAGCAGTCGACAATTGTTGTGAGTAGCGGTCTAAGGGTTAAAGGTACATGCCCACTCAGTGGGAGAAAATGTTCTTTACGGGAATTAAATAACTGTATAATTGTGTCACTATTCCACCAGTTCTAAAAATTATGAGTGCCCACTATACAGATATAATCATTTAGTAATATTTATTGTACTGATACTCGCGGTGGCATCAAGCTATTTTCATATGCAAATGAGGTAAGATATTTTTTTAATTATTTACACTATTAAATGTGTCACCTGAAAAAATAAAAATTTTCACAGATTTTTAAGTATGATCATTGCACATCAAAAATAATTACAGAGAATAAATATGTATGTCAGTTAACATTTTAAGAAAACACGGTTGTCTCCCCTGATATCAGTGTGGAAATTTACGTCCGATATAAAATGTATGATAATGCCAAGCAATACATGGGGTAATGTTCAATGAATGTTTATTTTGCCAGAAAATGTCATATCTACAGAATGAAAACTATCCGTCTACCTATATTATAACCAGGTATGTGGAACATGTTGTGCCTACTGAGTGCACATGTACCTTTAAAGGTCAATTGAACAACTTTTTTATTTGTATTTTTGTAAATAATACAATTTGATATGAAATAAATGTTGAAAACAGCATGTACAAATTTGAACATTTTAATTAGGTGAAATATGCGTTTTCCAGTAGGATATCATCAATGAACAATTACTGTTTAAATTTATTTATATTAAGTCTTAAGTTATTTTTTTCCTCATTATTTTATTACATGAACTTGATAATTTATGATGAAATAAAATGAAAAATGTAAAATATTTTTTTATTGGGATTTTCAAAAAAAAATTGCATAAAATGTACAATTATGAAAACTGGCATAACTTTTATAGGCAACAGGTTGCACTATACCGCTACACCACGGTGAACGATATAAATTTGCGTAATAGCATTTACATTTTTTCGCACAAAAATATATAGACAAAACCTGCAGGGCGTTGGCGCTCATACTTCGCGATATGGTTATCGAGAGACAATTCTACAAAATATGACAAAAAATATTACCATACGGTAATAAATTGTGCATTAGCAAATTTCTTACGATTTCTCTCCACGGCAAAGAACGCTTCAACCGCACATTTGGAAAGACTACTCCGTCATAACTGTTATGTAATGCAGTGTAATTAGAGTTATGCACTCAGAACTAAACTTAGCTTCGATAATCTCGGCTGTACAAATTACATTTACTATTTATTTCATCTGTCTTTTATATTATCTGTATCTTTATAGCTGAGACCAGGCCATCAGGGCTCCAGATAAGGAATTAGTAATTGAGTATTTTCACTCCATCACTTCTGAAGCAATTGGGTATTTCAAAATGTTAATTGGGTAAAATAAAATCACACTACTGTTTACACAACAACAGACAGCAATTATTGATTAGTTTGCTTCGAAATGAAAACATGTCTTGGCAATTCATTAGAATTGTCTCCTTGGAGACAATTCTAATGAAATACCAAGATGTGTTTTCATGGAAAATAAGAAAAATATGCTATATTTGTGGTCTGTTTATTGTTTTCTGCAGCATGATAAACAGACCACAAAATTGTTATTGCTTTTTGATACTCGCTACTTCTGATTTCAATTGGGTTTTTGGCAATTTTAATTGGGTATTTAAGCAAATACGCAGCTTATCAGGAGCTCTGCTGGCCGTTATAAAATATAGTCACAGTAACAGCCCATTCTGTTCTCGCATTTTGTGAATAAAACGAGAATAAAAGAATAATCCAGTTCAGTGTAGGTATATTTACAGGTTTATTATTGGTCTGTGTATTAAACCGCTCGTTCGTCACAAAATGCAAGGACAGAATGGGCTGTTATTGTGACCATATTTTATAATGGCCGGGTCTCAGCTACAAAGATACAGATAATATAAAAGACAGAAGAAATAGTAAAAGTAATTGTACAGCTTTCTAAGCTACTCATTTTCCTGTGGAACTTTCAAAAACAGTGATAAAGTATCAAATTTACATATTTTTTTTAAAAGATAACTTGTGGGTTATTTCAATATGCATGCAAATAGTAGTTGAGAAATATATTTTATTGTTTATAGAAATATACAAAAAAAAAATTATTGACAAAATTCATGAATATCTGAGAAAATAAAACATGTTTTTTTTGGTAAAAAATTGTATTGAAATGAACAATATAATACTGGTGTATGTTTGTAAATGTAAACTAGCGTTCAATCCAAGTGTTTATACAGTTAGATGCTGTATAGTCCTCAGACGATAACTTGCTACTTGTTTACATACAAACCGGTCATAAACAAAACACAGAATATGTGAGACAGGTAAATATACCCGTGCCAGTATTCCTTTTCAATATTGATTTTGAGATTTGTTATAAAGTCTTATGTAGTCGAGGAGGTAGATTGACGGATATAAATGCCGTAGGTAGTGAGTTCGAATCTTAGTTTTTCATACATATATACACATATATTTTGACTCGTTTATATTTTATTTATATTTCTTTTGTATATGTGTTGCTCATACAAATGACATTAACTATCATCAGATAGATTAATTGTAGAACGTTAGTCTCACTTTGAAGAAAGCTAATAACTAAATGCATATTTCATATGTGTGTACATGAAGAATCTGGAGTATGTTCTGGTCATACATCAATAGAGATAACCCTCGCCGTTTCAATATTTGATGGAATTTCATCAAATACATTTTTTTAGGGAGGGTGACTTTTTTGTTATTGATAAAAAAAGATTTTCTTTTAAATATATTTTAGATTGAATGTCTTTAATAGCCAAAAGTTTGTTGGCAACAAAACGTGGAACAGACAGTAGTATATAACTGCAAAGGGATCCTCCATATTATCGGACGAAATTGGCAGTTTTTTTACGATAGTTTTCTTAAAATAGCAGCTACGCGCATACCATTTTCACAGAACAATCCTCGGTCAGTGCTTTCTCAATGCATGTAAACTATTTAGCCATATATGCTGTCTTTCTCACTTGAAATTGGGTCAGATCATCAGCCGTAATATTGCCCCAAAATTAGCATCGACAATCAGTTATCCGGACAAATGTATAATCGTCTTATAACTTCTATTCTGGCATTAAAATAATAAGTTTATCACCTGTAAATCAGAGTAAACAGCATTGTGTAGTTCTGCAGAAAAAAAAAAATCACCCGTCGCTTCTTGGAAAATACCATATTTATAGAATTTATTGTATTTATAGAACAACTATGCAATGACATAACGGGCGCACTCGATTAAGTCCCCGCTCAACTTTTGACGCTGTGCACAACTTGTGGAAGAGTTGGGAAATGTTTTTAGCAAATGTCGCGGTACGTAACTCACTAAGGAGAGGAAGTGTGTATTCGTGCCCGGCTAGCTCAGTCGGTTAGAGCGATGGTACGGTAAACCAGAGGTCCCGGGTTCGAGCCCCGGGCCGGAGCACATTTTTCTCATCCTGTGAAATTTGGCGCCCAACGAGGGACCGTGACTGATATATATACTTCCCAAAATGTACCAAATATATGGAATTCAGAGACGAATTAAATATAGAATTCGGGGACGAATTCCAATTTGGCGGGGAAGTATGTCGCGGTATGTAACTCACTGAGGAGAGGAAGTGTGTATTCGTGCCCGGCTAGCTCAGTCGGTTAGAGCGATGGTACGGTAAACCAGAGGTCCCAGGTTCGAGCCCCGGGCCGGAGCACATTTTTCTCACCCTGTGACACAAATTTTACTAAAATGTTTACCATGGCAATATATTCTTCACACTAGCATGGAAACAGCAAGCACCTGCGTGACTTAGATGCATTCGTTGCAAAATCGGATCAAAAGAATGCGCTTAATTAACAGGTATTTTCATTTGTCCGATAAACTGATTGTCCGGATAACTGGTATAACCTGTAAAATCTGTTCCACGTTTTGCTGCCGACGAACATTTGGCCATTAAATTCATTGACTCTAAAAAAATATTTAAAAGAAAGTACTTTTTCATCAATAACAAAAAAGTCACCCTCCCCAAAAAAAAATATTTGATGAAATTCCATCAAATATTGATTTTATTGTGAAAAAACAATTTACTTATCATACGATCCTCTAACTTCGATAGCCGCACAGATTCGAGACCATTTTTATTTTCTCGTTCTATCGCGAGATTTACGGGTTACATCACTTCCATTACACTTGTGCGTTCAACCGAAGCCAGATGAAAGGTCACAAATGCCAAGTTAGAAAAATGCGATTTAAACAGGACTAATACATTGCCAAACAACACAACACACCTAAATGTTGTGTTTTCCACTAATCCCATTAACCCCTCCATTAAAATCCGGATTTCGAAAGGAAAACTTACACATAAATGAGTTCGCTTAACCTGTATGTTGTTTACATGTTTATCAATGGAGGTCACGTAATATTTGTAGGTAGAAAGGCACTAATAATGTAGGAATATGGATTTTCATTCATTCACCACCTTAACCTATTTTTTTTTAAATCGTCACTTTTAAGTTCGTCCACATCAGTTCAATACCTCCATTTATCAGCAGATATATGCAATCTGGTCTCTGTTTTTGTTATTCCCATTGTGGACGAGTACCACATGCAGAAGGGATTGAAATGTCTTACTCCAAAAATAGACATTACCACTTTAAAAAAGTATTAAAACCAACAAGCTGAAACTTCATATTGTTTAATTTGTTTAATCTAGCAAATTATATTTTCCAAGTTGGCAATCGTTTGTCTAATCATTTAAGTTCGAAACAATATGTATCGTGACCACTGAACGCAATGGTACATTATGCAGACACAATTTGTGGTGTTTTCGAACCGGGCACCTGCAACGGAAGAGCATATGACGTCATAGGGTCAGAGGTCCCGACCTTTCACGGTACGCTGGAGGCGGCCATTTGTAGACGAGCGTGTTTTGAAAGTAAACAATTGCATTTCTCCGTGCCTTTGAAGCCAGTAAACTCAATATATATACAGATAATTGCATTATATTTGCATGTAACTAATAAAAAAAGGTTCATACTCTTATTATTTATTACGCATGTTGTTTAATATCGTTAGTCTCGAATTATGAGCAGTCCAGGATACATGTAATTTTTTTTTAGATTTAATGTGTTTAATAGCCAAACATTTGTCGGCAGAAAAACGTGGAACAGACAGTAGTAAGACGGTAGTAATTCAGAGTTACGTTTCCGCAACTACCAAAAACCCTGCTAGGTGGACAGAAACTGGTTGTACCGGGCTAATTGAAGGGGTCAGTGGAATAAAGTGGATAACTCCTTATGGAAATAGCACAATCCGTTTTTGGTACTCAGATTTGTGCAGTCGTGTGCAAAGTTTTAAATGAGTATTTACAATTGACGCAAATGTATTGGTACCGCCTGGTGCACTGGTAAAGGTGTCTAATTTACACTACCCCCTAAACTGGAATTATAGATCTACAGATCTGTAGATCTGTAGCCGATTTCATCAACATTGCAAAGTATACTTTAGTAGCAAAGTATACTTTGAGGGAGAAATTTTCAATTTTATGATAAATTTATTAATTTTTATTATACTGAATTTATTACATTATCACAGCCAAATTGGCTGTGATAATGTAATAAATTCAGTATAATAATTCTGCATACTTTTAATCATGAAATATATGCATTTGTTAGTTCTATATGAAATAATGCTTTTCGGGAAAAATAAATGATTTCTCCCTCAAAGTATACTTTGCTAGTAAAGTATACTTTGCAATGTTGATGAAATAGGCTACTGATGATTGACAACTGAGACTGCAAGGGCGATAACTCTTGCCGTAATTTTTCATCCATGCAGAACAAATATCTCGCACCTTTCTGGGTTTCAACAAGATTCCATAATTGCAACGCACACCAAGTTGTGCACGTGTAGATACATATAAACCAGTACTATGAACAAAATGTATGCAACCAGAAAGTACAACTGTTCTTACATCCTAATCAACAAAATGTTTGCTGTGTTTAATTGTTGGTATGAGCGCCATTTTCATGATTTTGGGACACTGTCCATTGGTAGTTGCTATTTCTACGGTAGTTGCTACTAAACTTTTTACTACGGCATCAAGAGAATAAAAACGCTGTTTTTTTTGCAGGGATTTATGTACTGACTGTATTTATGTCTAGTATTGGGAAGGAAACTTGCCATTAAACTTTAATTACATGTATCGTACCAATGAACCGAGCAGGTAGGTAGAAGTAAAAATGGACTTTGAGTTTGAACCCTCCAAATGATGAAATGGCATATGTGTATGCTCAACATTAGACGTGTTCTCATGAAAAACCTAGTCGACGTTTGCCATACTTCACAGGGACGATATGTGAGTGAAATTGTTTCGAACTGTAGTCAGAATATCCAAGATAGTAGCAATAATACAGTATGTCAAATGTGACACATCACCAGAATTTAAGCGACAATTAAACTGGTTGAAAATTACGAAATTTGAGATTTTACATTTCATGAACCTTCCTTCTTTTCTGATTTCCAACATATATACCTTTCGTATGACAATGTTATCACTGATACTTATGGCTTTAATTAGGTTTCAAATACATGATGTCAGAAAGTATTAACCAGTATGCATGAAGTTACGTCATGGAGTTAAAATGATCAAATCGTGAAGTTGTCTACTAGACTTTAAAATGTAAAGCCAGTAGGCTCAGATGCATTTACAGATACTTTATTGTATTGTAAGTGTAACTTTGTCAAAATTGAAACAGTGTAAGACGTGCATATTAGGGTATCCGGTCAATTCGTTCTCATTTCAATTCACCCTCAAGTCAATTATGTCTCATTTTGGTCAATATAGGCTCTCCTTGCGTTTTTGAAATTGTTCTCATTTTTTATCCATCGTTTTTTTTTTTTCGTCACAGGTAACACTATAAATAATAATCTACAAATAAAATGTATGCAATTGGAGCTTAGTTAAACTAGGTATTTATACTTCTGTCAGCTGCTATAAATTGCAATAAAGTGGTTTTGTAACACGATATACATTTCACATAGCGGCCACCAATTTGCGAAAACAGTAAGGCAATACTCCATAAGCTGTGCACTTTCAGCCAGCTGTGCATCTAATATGCCTCTAGAGTAGACAGTCGTAAGCAAGTAGCCTGACATTTGTATTGGCAGCTTGGTGTAAGTGATTTATGTAGAGGAACAAATTAAAGTTCCAAAACAGATCCATGTGGAACGCCTGCCTATATGAATCGTTTTACTGAGACTGCACCGTCCACTGCATATCGTTTTGAGAAATGTGGTGCCTCTGTAAACAAGACAAGCTCCCTATCATGTACTCACTGGATACCGAAGCTTCACAAAATCCCGTATAAGGACGGTTTTATTGCAAATTCTGGAGCTTATACTACAACTAATATTTCCAAATTATTAACATCATGTCTTTCGGCAAATAAATTTAACATAAACAAATATTGTACGTACAATTTCTGAGAATTCTGGTGTTCATTTATTTTGGTCTGTTACTAGTTCCAATGATTTGCTCGACCAGTTGAAGAATAGCAATTGTCATTGTTCTTCTTTGAAAGCATGTTTACTGATACCATGCGCATGTGCATAACGCAGGACAGGGATTGAAAATGGTTAAACGTGTTCCTATTGTGTAGTATACGTGTTCACATATGTCACATGCAAATATACAAATTGGATTTAAAGTCTTATATGTATTCTAATGGAAGAATGCTCGTGCATTTTCCACCCAGCCAAGTTTGGCTTATGCGACACTGTAACTGAGAAAAAGTCAATCACCGTTGTTATATTTTATCGTTTTGGTGTGTTTTGATCAATGTGTTTATTATTGAATCGCTTCCTGACATAATGTGTCCTGCCATAACGACCAAAATGCATCCGGACAGGTCCGTGAGCATACACGGGCCGATCAGCACCCATGCATCCTGTTCATCAATTGTCTTAAATATCCATGGTTTTCAGAACATTGTGGGACCACGCATACGTGCATTATGGTCAGGTACACACTAGTCACATGTGCTAGACAATTATTTTCAGGAAACGATTCAACGGTGAACCAATTAGAGGTCAATCAGCAGCCATCATGTTCACCAGTTGCTTTAAATGTCAATAGTCGGGTGAACAATGTAGGACCATATCTACCCACGCACCTGCGCATGATTAGCATGGTAACATTGGTCGCAAAGGCTAGGCACGTATTACAGAAGACAAATCAATTAAATGTATATGCCATATGCTCGCTGATTCATTACCTCTTGCAAAGAAAACACACAGCGTTTTCTTCATGGCGTCTGGTCTGTTCGTGAACATTATTAGCTTATCTGTATCACAACTATAAATGTAGTTTCCTATAGGTGGTTTTTTGTTTTGTTTTCATGGCAATTTTTATTTCTCTGACTTTACCCAAGTTTCTAACAATAATTATGAATTTGATATCGATTTTACCATCCCTGCCACGCGTTATTAACATGTGATACTATGCGTAAGAAATGTATATTGTGTGCTTGCAAGATGGCGCGGTAAATGGGAGGTTTGAGTCGTCGTTCTAACCAGGTTCAAAGCGCCCACCCACACCCCCAAGTGAACCGTTTTGTCCACAAACCGTTCCATGGCGTCACCATTACTGTCGTGTCTTCGTGTATTGTACTTCATTGTGGTTTATTTTTCCCTGGTGGTGCGGTATTTTGAAGTTGTTGTGATACTTTTCTTGCATTTGCTTATTTTTATGTATTTCACATATTGTTGTTTTTCTTTTGCGGCCGCACGCCGCTGGTTGTGGGGTATATACTTGTGCCGTGGTGAAGCCTCTTTGACCACCGTTGTGGGCGTGTCCTGTGTTTGTCATGATGTATTGTGTTAGTTTCGTCTTTACATGGATTCGTGGGCCTCATTTAGGTATCTTGTTCTCTGTCTTGCGACGAAGTTTGCAAACCACTTGAGTTTCTACTTGATACTATATGTATTAGATATTATGCATCCTCGACTAGCGATGTGCTGTGCGAACACTTGAAGGAAAACAATAGGAAAACGATATACATCAAAATAAAATAAACGCAACAAAAGCCCAACCCACAACCATTCCCAAATGAACCAACGAGAAGACCTCCATCTAACCTCACCATCATGCCTCAAAAGGACAGAAACATACAAGGCAATCAAAAACGATTAATATATACTGGATGAAAAATACAAACTAACCACAACGAAAAACAATCACAGTGTACATGAAATAAAAGATAATGTTGTAAATATAGCTATAAGAAAATTATTATATGGTATATCTTTATCAAAAGCTTTCGGAAAGTCTAGAATTTCAACATTTATTTGAGTGTTTGTGTAATAAGATTTAAGCCAGCCATGAGTGGTTATAACTAGTTGGGTTTCAGTCGAATAACCTTATCGATGGTTTAAATTAATGAGGACCTTATATTTTGCAATGCTCCATAAGGTTACTGCGTATAATATGTTCAAACAATCTGCAGGTAGCCGAGGTCAGGGATACGAGACGATATATTTCTAGCTGATAGCAGTCTCCTTTCTTTTTATTTGAAATGTTTATTCTTTTACGTTTTTTTCCAGGTTTGGAAAATATTTATTGTCCCCGTAATAGGTTTGTGGTGGGTCGGTGCCATCACCCACAAACCATACACAATTGTACATGTAATATTCAGGTACATATACAATTTCATACGCATATACACCCTCTTCTACTCTTGCAGTACCGAATAGAAATAACTGATCACTGTGGTCCGCTTTTTCTCTTTAATTTCACATTTGTTCTCCTATTATTTTTAAAGACTGCATGGTCCGGTAGCACAGTATAATATAGAGTCTCCTTTCTTAAACACTGGTGACACATTTTCATCTCGCGAATCTGTTGGTAATATACAATTGACGACAGAATACTAGAACATCTCTCTGAGTCCAATCAATAGTTCACTGACACATTTCTTTAGCACTATATTAGGAATAGCATCGAGTCCCATGGCTTTCGCAATTTTCAATGTTTCTTAGTAACGTAGTTACTCCAGGAATTTCAATATGTACGTTCTCAATTTTGGAGGTTTCATTTTGTAGGTAAAGTAGTATTGTATCAGTATTTGTTGTAAATGTCATTTTAAATTGTTCTACTAAAATATTAGCATCAAACGAGCAAGAGTCTATCAATAGTCGTAACCAGGTTTCTATTTTGCTTCAAGGGTGCTGTGCCAATATTTTCTAGTTTTCTTTTTGACTTTACATAGTTCCAAAATGATTTCGATTTTTTTTATTCAACTCCTTCATTAATAGTTGTATTAACGTTGTTTCAATCTGCCCTCTTAAAGGCCCAACAATCGGTGCCCTGGTACCGAATTTAGTAGGAGGGGCATATCCAATTACTGATAGCGTCCCCAGCCTGTCAGTTATACACTGGCTTTATAAATAGAATACATAAACAGCAGCACATGTTTGTCGTCTGATCCCAATGTAGAACAGTGAGGGGGCAGCTGGATAGCCAGTGTAGGGGTTTCTGTACTGACCAGTATCTAGATATACATGATATATGGTATGTAGGTTTGTTATCAAACGTATGGTCCCATAAAACACACAAATGATACAGTGTATACCAGTCCCTCTAATAGTATCTGTATGTTTTATTTGTGCAGGAAAATGATTGAGAATTTACTAAAAGTGTTAAAACTTATATAGTATTTTGCTGCTTACTATTTCAAAGCAAAGAGTATTTTGATGCTATTATATAAATTATTAAAAATAGAAAGAAGTAAAATTAAAGAATGAAACACCATTTCCATGTGTCACACAATAAATTAAATGGGGCTTATTGAGTGTTTGATCAGTTTTAAAAACTCACAATCAGTAGCACATGACTAATAGCATGATGCAGTTTACATCATTAATAGAGCCACCACGAATGACCACCAAACTTAACAGTGTAGATCCTGATGAGGCTGCGAGGATGCACCAGCTGATCCGGGGATATGCATGTCGTAACGTGTCCAGTGTCCGTTACTTAATTAGAGTGTGTCATGTATATATAGTGAAACCTATATTGTGCTTCTGGACCTGAACAAGGTTCCTATCTCCGATGTATTTTGTAAGTACATGTAGTAACCAATATATAAGAATATGTGTTTGTAATAAGTCGGTATTTTATAAAAATGTCTAACTGTGTCATGTCATTCCACAGATAACCCCGTCCCAGTTAAACTGCATTGCTGCAGATATAATATATGCTGACTGCTAATTAGAGACCAGTGTTGAAATAGCCATACTGGTATGTGTTAGGATACAGGAAATAAGGCTGCTAGCAAACTTGAATTCATGTAGTCATGTAAATTCCAGATCAGACTGCACACACATGCTGTTTTGTGACTGTGCATACTAACCCGAGTATATGCTGTTTATAATTAGTATATACTGCATTTTCACAGCCACTGTATCAAGTTCTAAGCGAAATATTTATCTTGCTGGTCTATTAAACCATGATTAAACCATGGTTTTGTTTCATTCACCTTGTTATGTGCATACCAACCACACATTTAATTTTATATTACTGTCCAAAATCAAAGTTGTGCGGCTGGCACATTGTCTGATGTTGACCATACAGGCAGTTATAGCTGTTAGCGTTATCACTAAACACGTGGGGTTGTTTACAATGTCGGGTCATGAACTCAGCTCTATGCATGAATTACATATGTAACAGCTACCCTCCGCCCGGCAAGTTTGAATCAGTTGTCAGTTGAGTACATTGTATTACTTCAAAAGAACATTTACATTTGTTTTCTTAAATCCAATTTTTTCTAAATCTTTCAAAGTTGTATTATCTATGTCTGTGTGAAATAGTGTACTTATTTGTTCAGTGGTATTTCTAAAATATCTGAAAATGTGTCCCTGAAGTGAAGCATGCATAAAATTATCAAAAAGCCTGCCCAGCGCCATCTGGTGGCTTTTATATCCCAGTTGGGCCTTTAAATTCAAGCTTGCACAAAAATGCCTCAGTAGGTACTGTGATTATTATTATTATTATTATTCAAAATATATATACAAGGTTTTATATCTAATTGTGCATTGAACATATACATGTACATACAATGTTTTTGTTTTTTTTAAGAATTGTAATTATATTGTATTATTGTGATCTCGTCTCTTATAATTCTAACTAGAATGGCACGTGTACTTATTGTATGAATGTTAACTACATATATATATGCAGTGGCGAATTTGTATATATATTGTTTTGTTATGGGGGGGGTGGGGGGGGGGTGGGGGGGGGGGGCGTGGGTGGCAACCCCCCTGTCAGGATTACAAATTAATTTTGGCAGTTGAGAAGCTATCTGATTCTGTAAACAAAATAGCAAGCACTGTCAAGTAAGGGTAACTTTATCAGATCAAGGTCCAGATAGTATAGAGAAGATATTCAGAAGATTGTATCACAATGTGACTTATCACATGAGCATTATTATATCTACTGAAAATTACTCGTTCGAATTTCGAACTGCCCCCCACCCCCCCCACCACCACCTTCGGCGAAATCCTGGATCCGCCATTGATATGTATATAAGTGTATATGTGATGCGACGTTAATAAACTATTCTATTCTCTTTCTGATAGTGTCTGAACTTGTCCTAGTTCCCAGCTTGTTTGCTCGTCTGTACAGTCTTTTCACTATTCACCACTGGTAAACTATTCAATAATGAAAATTGGAATTGAACTCATGACCCCTTATATTGATATTCCAGCGTGATAACTATTCGATCAGCTGTCTGCAATGGGAGACTGCAACCTGCCGTGATAATTCAAAAATAATCTAACTTCAAACTACTGTGGACGTATCCTTTTTTCAGTTATGTTTTAGTGGAACATTCCATTAATTGTGTGGGGGTGTCTAATTAAATAACTGTCAAATTAGCTGAAATCATTTTAAAGCATCTGTGGAGCATTGTAGTACTCAGATAAATACATTGTGAAAATATACATGTGATTCAAGCAAAATATCAGCTTGACATTTCATGCCACGGCCCAAAACATTAAAAAAACAAAATAATCTAATCTGACACCCCTACGGCACTGGAATAGTAAACGAAAAATCATGGCGGACGAGGAGCAAAATGCTCTGCAAGAAAAGGAAAATACAGATGTTTTACAAATGTCGGAAGTGTTTGTAAATGGAGATTCTGAAGAGAAGATGGCTACCGAAGAGCCTCCCGAACATGAAAATACGGATACTTTAAAATCGGATCTATCGTTGCCAAGGAAGAGTAGTTTTATGAGCAAAGATGGAACTCGTCGCACGAACCGGAAGAAAACGGTCTCGTTCAGCAGCATGCCCACTGAGAGGAAGATTGCGACCGGTGAGTGACATGAGACAAGTTTCCGCATTTGATTTAAATTGTGAACGTTACATGCTGCTTGATTTCATATCTACATTTATAGCGGTGACTGCAGAAATAGAAATGGTACTTATCAGAGCTCCAGTTAAGGCGCGTAATTTGACCAACTTGGGTGAAATTTTGTGATTTTTTCATCAAAAATGGCAAGTTGGGAGTATTTTAGAATCGTCTCATTGAGACGATTCTAAAGCACTCCCAACTTGCCATTTTTGATGAAGAAATAAGAAATTTACCTCCAAATTACGCACCTTATCTGGAGTTCTACTTATGGGATTTGTGCCCAGTGTAGCTCCTGATCAAATATCACACTCCTGGGGCCCGTTTCACCAAACTTTGTACGACTAAAATGTTCGTAAGTGCAACATTAGGATCGTCTGGAAATTTTAAGTACTGGATTTACATTTATTGAACATAGGCTGCATATGCGACTTAATTGAAATAGTTTACTATATACTATATGTTCGAACTAGCATCGACCGAGCTCTGTAGCCTATTTCACCAACATTGCAAATTATAGGATATATGAAATAATGCATTTCAGTAAAAATAAATGTTTTCTCCCTCAAAGTATGAAATAATGCATTTCAGGAAAAATAAATGATTATTCCCTCAAAGTATATGAGGGAGTAAACATTTATTTTTACTGAAATGCATTATTTCATATATTATTGGCTGTGATAATGTAATAAATTCAGTATAATAAAAATTAATAAATTTATCCTAAAATTTTAAATTTCTCCCTCAAAGTATACTTTGCTAGAAAAGTATACTTTGCAATAGACATAGCACTATGGCTTTCACTACCGTTACATAGCAAAGAAAATAATAAATGAAAAAAGTCAGATAATGAAAAATAGAAGTTAAACATGATATAGAGACATGGCATGTTAGTCTAACTTTGCAATGTTGGTGAAATCGGCTACAGGAGACTGCTAGGGGGGTCCGGCGTTATGCCCTCTGCAATATTTGTTTATATCTACATCCCATCCTGCATTAAGGCGCATTTTAGAAATCTTTACTCGTCAAATTTTTAGGGGGTTTGGGGGGGGGGGGGGGCTGGTGGGCAGGGACGACGCATGCCAGGTTTTTCCCTACCTAAATCCGTCCTTGCTACATGTATAAAACGTGCGTTCAGTTACATAAATCCGAAATATGACTGGCGGGAGAAAATTGGGCTTATGGTTTTTGTGCTCAAAAGTTTGTCGGCTCAGTGCTTAATGTGGTACATGCAGTATATTGCTTGTTAGAGGCATGAAAGGTGTTTTATTGATGGAATGGTGCAGAACCTGATCTAGCTGCACGTTTTCCGCTTTATAGGCAACATGTTGCACTATATCGTTACACCACCCTACACAGTTAAAATGTGCGTGATAGCATTTACACTGCACACTAAAATGTAGAAAAAAAATGGAGGGCGTTGACATTCATACTGCGCTATATTGTTATTGAGAGACAATCCTACAATATGACACAAAAATATTATCATAAACTTACCTAATAAAGTGTGTATTTGCAAAATTCTTAGGTCACTCTCCACTAAATAGAAAGTAACTAAACAAAGAACGCTTCAAACGCACATTTGGAAGGACTACTCCGCCATACCTGTTATGTAATGCAGTGTAACGAAATGTAATATTAGTGTTATGCACTCAGAGCAAAACCTGATCAGACTGCGAATGCACAGGCTGATCTGGATCTACACTGATCGCAAAAACCATAAGCCCCATTTTCGTTAGTTGCGAACAGTAACTCTTGCAATCTACTCATGTACCGTACTACCGCCCGTAGCCAGATTTACAATTCCACTCATATGATTCCCCTGCAGAATAGCGAATCAGATCTGATTCACACTTTAGCAGTTAATTGTGAAAGATTTTCTATATTTTTTAACTGAAATGAGTGTTAATATTATTAAAATAACATATACAAGTAATTATAAGTTTATAACATAAATTTACATATGTAGATGACCTGATAAAGTAAATTTAAGCTAGAATCAACAAGTTATCCAGTTAGTGGCAGCCAACTTCAACACGTAAAAGTTAAGATGGGGTCCATTTTCTGTAAAGGCCAAAAATAATTTTCTAAACATACAATGGTAAAAATTTATTAGTTGGAAAATATCTCAAATATGTCACAATTAACAGCTAAAGTACGAATCACATCTGATTCACTATTCTGCAGAGGAACGCAATGAGTGGAATCGTAACTAGCTACGGACGGTACGGGAGCAAATTGCAAGAGTTACTGTTCGCAATTACATTTTCTCCCGTCAGTTACAGTTCCGAATTATGTTACTGAAGGTTACGTATGTTTCGGACCATCAATGTTTTGGACCATATTATCATTTGACATGTTAACTTTTATGAAACATCCAGAAATTAGTTGTGGAGGTTTTGTTGAATGCCTAAAGTCTTAAGCCAACATTCTTGGATATATCCGATTGTGGCCAGGATGTTAATGGCAGGTGATTCATGAAATAAATGGCGACATTGACATAGAAAGCCAACAAATGTCTTAAATCTTTTTCATGCTGAAGATCTACATTTTTCTGCACCGAAGTATATGTTGTGAGCACACATTTGAACCGTCTTGCAGAGACGGTTCAAATGAGTGGTATATTTTTTTTTACTTTCATTGAGAAATGAAGAAAATATAGAAAACAGAATTTTTGTAAATATAGATAATATAGATATCGTGTAATGTAGAAAAAATACATAATATATTCTTTACCTTTTCACTTTAAGAAAAGCGATGACAAAATTTAGATGTTCTAATCACAAACTTAACATAGAAGTCGGAAGACATGCTGGAATACAGAGGGAACTTCGAGTTGTCAATATGCCTTATGCAGACAAATCTAGAAGTTCTGGAAGATGAATACCACGCTTTTTTCTATTGTAAATTATACGACAATATTAGATTGACACACTTACCAGAACATATGTATTCCTACAAGTCTTTGGACAACTTTCACAGGCTTATGGGTTCCAGTAACTATGAAATGATATACACAATTTCCGTTTACATTTACCATTTGTTAAACAAGCAATTCTATTAGATACTCATTATTATTTGTTCGATTGTACATGTTATGGACCGGAGGCCTACATCAATAGAATAAAAAACTATTGTATTGTATCCGGCATGAATTAGGTGATGGGAAACATTTAATGTGTAATTAGATGGAGTACAAATTGATGTGTTACCTTGCAATGTGTTTATGCAGTGAATTAGTTTTCAGGATAACTGACAACTCACCCTATATGGAACAAAACGTCTTGGTATCTGCCGGTTTAGGGTCATTTTTATACCCACTTTTTTTGTAAAAAAAAACGGGTATATTGTTTTCGTCACGGGTGTCCGTCCGTCCGTACGTCCGTACGTCCGTCCGTCCGTACGTCCGTACGTCCGTCACGTTTCTTGTAACTCGAAAAACTTTTTCACCTTCATACCTACGCGCCTGATATTTGGTATGTAGCTTCGTTATCATGTGCAGATGCGCAAAGTGAATTTGGACTTTTGATCCGACCCTCCATCATGGATTATCTCCCCCTTTCGGACTCAGAATTTCCCATTTTTTCCTCGTAACTCGAAAAACTTTTTCACCTTCATACCTACGCGCCTGATATTTGGTATGTAGCTTCGTCATCATGTGCAGATGCGCAAAGTGAATTTGGATTTTTGATCCGACCCTCCATCATGGATTATCTCCCCCTTTCGGACTCAGAATTTCCCATTTTTTCCTCGTAACTCGAAAAACTTTTTCACCTTCATACCTACGCGCCTGATATTTGGTATGTAGCTTCGTCATCATGTGCAGATGCGCAAAGTGAATTTGGATTTTTGATCCGACCCTCCATCATGGATTATCTCCCCCTTTCGGACTCACAATTTCCCATTTTTCCTTGTAACTCGAAAAACTTTTTCACTTCATTACCTACGCGCCTCATATTTGCTATGTAGCTTCGTCATCATGTGCAGATGCGCAAAGTGAATTCGGATTTTTCATCCGACCCTCCATCATGGATTATCTCCCCCTTTCGGACTCACAATTTCCCATTTTTTCCTTCCTTGTAACTCGAAAAAACTTTTTCACCTTCATACCTACGCGCCTCATATTTGCTATGTAGCTTCGTCATCATGTGCAGATGCGCAAAGTGAATTCGGATTTTTCATCGACCCTCCATCATGGATTATCTCCCCCTTTCGGACTCACAATTTCCCATTTTTCCTTGTAACTCGAAAAACTTTTTCACCTCATACCTACGCTCCTGATATTTGGTATGTAGCTTCGTTATCATGTGCAGATGCGCAAAGTGAATTCGGATTTTGGATCCGACCCTCCATCATGGATTATCTCCCCCTTTCGGACTCACAATTTCCCCATTTTTTTCCTTGTAACTCGAAAAACTTTTTTCACCTTCATACCTACGCGCCTGATATTTGGTATGTAAGCTTCGTTATCATGTGCAGATGCGCAAAGTGAATTCGGATTTTTGATCCGACCCTCCATCAATGGATTATCTCCCTCTTTCGGACTCAGAATTTCCCTATTTTTCATTGTAAGTCGAAAAACTTTCTCACCTTAATACTACATTTCTGATATTTGATATGTAGCTTCGTTATGATGTGCAAAGTGAATTCCGATTTTTTATCGGACTTCCATCATGGATTATCTCCCCCTTTCGGACTTAGAATTTCACTATTTTTCCTCGTAGGTCGAAAAACTTTTTCACCTTAATACCTACGCGTCTGATATTTGGTTCGTAGCTTCGTTTTGATGTGCTGATGCGCAAAGTGAATTCGGATTTTTTATCCGACCCTCCATCATGGATTACCTCCCCCTTTCGGACTTAGCATTTGGGGAAAGTGGGTATATTGCGATGGCGCGCCATCGACTTTTTCTAGTTTTTACAGTGACAGTTGTATATGAATAAATGAATAAATAACCGGAGGCCTTGATAAGCGCGCGTATTTGCGTAAATACACAATCAAAAACTCTGAAAACCCAATTAAAATTTGAATCCCTGCTTACCAAAACCCAATTAACCCTTACATCTTAATTATTTTGTCGTCTGCTGTTTATTTTCTATTTTCCATTTTTATCATCAGAAACATGCTTTGACAGCACATTAGAATAATTTACAACATGCTTTGACAGCACTTCAGAATCATTTCAACATGCATACTGATAATTTAACATGAACATTTTCAATAAAATAGTAGAAACATGCCGAAAATCTCGATGGCAAAATCGGCCACAAACTCATCGCAACTTGTCACATTTGGTTACAATTAGCGTCTATCGATGATGCACCTTTATATATATATATAATAAATGTCTATTGTTGTTTTTAATAAATGATATATGCACGGTCACTAAATTTGAGTTGATTACACGGCGATGGTATTGGCGAAATGCAGATTTCCGGGCGCTCGATTAGGATTTATAATGATATAATGCCATTTAACCCTTTCCCTGTTTTGCGATATTTCGACTAAAAGAATCAAATGCTGGGTCAAATGATGGTTGAATTATCTGATATAGTAGAAAACATTGTGGGAAAAGGAGAAATTGCTTGTTACAAGCAATTTCTCCTTTTCCCACAATGTTTTCAAAAGACATCTTCTGCAGAGGCGTGAAAAGTCGTCTCTATCAGGGAAAGGGTTAATATACACAGTGTGCACAGTTATTTTTGAGATATGATTCAAAACATTAAGGATATATGGTGTGACTACTCTGGTCTGTGTTACGAAACATTTGTATTCATTCAAATAGACATTGTTATTGTTAGATACATGTACTGTTAGTGTGTTATCTTTGAAGATTTGACAGACCAGTAGCCAATTTCATCAAAATTGCAAAGTATTTATCTAGCAAAGTATACTTTGAGGGAGTAATCATTTATTTTTCCCGAAATTGATTATTTCATATAGAACTAACGACTGCATATATTTGATGATTAAAAGTATGCATAATTATTATACTGAATTTATTACATTATCACAGCCAAAGGCTGTGATAATGTAATAAATTCAGTATAATAAAAATTAATAAATTTATCCTAAAATTAAAATTTTCTCCCTCAAAGTATACTTTGCTAGATAAGTATACTTTGCAATGTTGGTTAAATAGGCTACAGAGCTACAGATGAGCATTGTGTCTAAAGTGTACTATACCCCCTGATTTCAAAATCATTGTATATTTTACAAATGGATTATTGATTTTCTTCATTACTAAATATTTGTATTTTACACCTTAAAGGCCCAACAATCGGTGCCCTGGTACCGAATTTAGTAGGAGGGGCATATCCAATTACTGATAGCGTCCCCAGCCTGTCAGTTAGGCCACAAAAAGTTAATTAACAGATTCTCATCCCCGCCCGCCCCTAAAAATATGGGCCGCCCCGATAACTTTTATTTTGTTAAAAAAAAAAAAAAAAAAAATCCGGTATATTTTGTAAAATAATGTTCGTCCGTGAATTACACCGCTCCAAAGGTCTATCACATAGACGCTTTATGTATGCATTATAATTCGCAGTCAAGCCTCTGTGTGACTGCCTGACTTACGCTTGTAGACGATTTAATTTTATATGTTTTTAAATGATTTAGAAACTGGTGTATCAACAGATCGAGTGGTATAATATGTTTGTGGTAGTACAATTTAAAGGCCACAAGGACTGGATTGGTGTCACAGCTGGCGATGACTTCAATTTCGCCGACCTTTATCATGAGATTGTGAATGGAAGTTTGGACGGTAGATAGTCCGACAGTCTCGGTACCCGTCAAAAATGGTATTGCCTGAAAATAAAAAATAAAAGTCGCCCACCCGCCCCATTATTTTCCAAAATTTGGATGAGAATCTATATATTAACTTTTTGTGGCCTTATACACTGGCTTTATAAATAGAATACATAAACAGCAGCACATGTTTGTCGTCTGCTCCCAATGTAGAACAGTGAGGGGGCAGCTGGATAGCCAGTGTAGGGGTTTCTGTACTGACCATGCTGACCAGTATCTAGATATATGGTATGTAGGTTTGTTATCAAACGTGTGGTCCCATAAAACACACAAATGATACAGTGTATACCAGTCCCTCTAATAGTATCTGTATGTTTTATTTGTGCAGGAAAATGATTGAGAATTTACTAAAAGTGTTTAAAACTTATATAGTATTTTGCTGCTTACTATTTCAAAGCAAAGAGTATTTTGATGCTATTATATAAAATTATTATAGAAAGAAGTAAAATTGAATGAAACACCTTTCCATGTGTCACACAATAAGTAAATGGGGCTTATTGAGTGTTTGATCAGTTTAACTCACAATCAGATAGCACATGACTATAGCATGATGCAGTTTACATCATTAAGGCCAGAGTTTGTTGATTATTCGTTTCTCAGACCCGCCGCCCCGATTTTAGCCAAAATCGAAAAAAATAAAAATTAAAAAAAATCCATTTTTTTTTTCCGGCGCGAAACGGCCCAGGGCGAATGGGAATTGGAACGAAACGACCCGACACCGAATCTAGATCACGGTCGTTTGGACGCTTATTTTCTTTTTGTTAATCTTAACAAAACGAAAACAAGCGTCCAAATGACCGTTTGAGATCAAAAAGTGGATGCGCCCGTCGAGCCGTCCGGCTCCGAGAAGACGGTGTGGTTTGGGATCAAATGCCAACGAAGTTCCAAATTTGGAAGAGGGTCGGCGGGCGAAAAACTGTCAACATTCGTCGCCCGTTATGTTGGCGACGTTAATAAGTCGGTCACGTCCATATTTGCGAAGAAATCGTGCGAAGACTGGTTAGCAGAAAATAAATTATAAAAACAACAACAACAACAAATATTTATTATATTTGGACAGATCTCGACGAAAACAAATAAATTTTATTATGCACCAGTCAATGTGGTCAATGTGAACCCCCCCTCCCCCCCCCCCCCCCACATTTAATTTGGCTGCTTTTCTTTCTTTCTTTTCTCTGTATTTGCTGCCTCTCTATACCAAGGTCTCTATACGATTACCTTTGTATACATTGTAATTAAAACCGAGGCTAATATCATATCTCGCCAAAATGTATTGATATCGCAGACTTGATGCGACTCATTGTCTTGATATTATCGTATTAAATGATATTCAAATTAATTTTAATACATGTACATGTATGTATATTATAATGTGCCCACAGACAAATAGACAATCTGCATTTGCAACTAGCATATGCCTAGATCATCAGTGCAGTCTCATCAGGATCTCACTCTGCCTGATTGAATTCACAGGTTGGCACTTCACCCCGGCTGTCAGATTCCAGGAAAGAATAAACCACAGTATGTCCTGCTTCTCGTAAAAGCCGAGTAAAAGGAGTTCAACAATGGGTTCATCCTTATATGAACACCGGTTCCCTTGCTTGGCCTTCAGATACTTCTTTTGACTTTGTTGTATCTGTAAGTTAAGTCCGGTTATTACTATACATTTTTAATAGGCGAGATATATGTACTTTACCACGTACATGTATGTATCTACCAGTACACAAGAACTGATCTAGATCTAGATCTATGGTGGTTGAAAACATGTCTTCACACACTTTGTAGCCAATTATTTTTGGTGGGTTTTTTTTGTTTTTTTTTTTTCCTCCTACGGACATAATCCTAGAAACAAAAAAAAAAAAAAACAAAAAAAAAAATGCTGGTCGACGATTTTTTATTTTTATTTTTTTCCCTCCTCCTACGGACATAGTTGTCGGCAAAATCCGAGAAACAAATAAAAAAAAAACTCTGGCCTAATTAGAGCCACCATGAATGACCACCAAACTTAAAGGCCCAACTGGGATATAAAAGCCACCAGATGGCGCTGGGCAGGCTTTTTGATAATTTTATGCATGCTTCACTTCAGGGACACATTTTCAGATATTTTAGAAATACCACTGAACAAATAAGTACACTATTTCACACAGACATAGATAATACAACTTTGAAAGGTTTAGAAAAATTTGGATTTAAGAAAACAAATGTAAATGTGCTTTTGAAGTAATACAATGTACTCAACTGACAACTGATTCAAACTTGCCGGGCGGAGGGTAGCTGTTACATATGTAATTCATGCATAGAGCTGAGTTCATGACCCGACATTGTAAAACAACCCCAATGTGTTTAGTGATAATCGCTAACAAGCTATAACTGCCTGTTATGGTCAACATCAGACAATGTGCCAGCCGCACAACTTTGATTTTGGACAGTAATATCAAATTAAATGTGTGGTTGGTATGCACATAACAAGGTGAATGAAACAAAACCATGGTTTAATAGACCAGCAAGAGAAATATTTCGCCTAGAACTTGATACAGTGGCTGTGAAAATGCAGTATATACTAATTATAAACAGCATATACTCTGGTTAGTATCCTTGAAGGATGGCTTAAATATTTCAACACAGTATACCTGTGGACAAATTTCACACATCCATGCTGCCCTTAATATGACCTTGACCTTTACAATTTTGAACTTTTTCACACATTAAGAAGTTCGTTGGAGTTTCTCAATTCTATCATATCTTCTATATCCCTTGAAGGATCACATACTATTTCAATACATCATACATGTGCACAAATACCACACATCCATGCTGTCCTTAATATCACCATAACCTTTTGACCTTTACAACTTTGAACATTTTTCTCAAATTTATTATTGTCAATCTGCCACCGGGGGGCATTTGTGTGCCGACAGGCCACATTTTCTGGTTACCCTTGAATTCTGGAAGCAATTGATATAACTGTTAGCTGTTCAGTCCTATGAACCCAGTACATGTACGTGGGACGTCAATGTTCTATAAATACATTTATACTCAATAGATTTACATTATTATCCCTGACGTGAAACTTGCTACCGTCCTTAATCAAATTAAGAATGTGTTCAGTCCTTGTAATGGGATTCGGTATCAATATATTGATTGCAGAATGCTGGGAGTCTGTGATTGATTCCTGATAATCTATTCTGGTGACATCAAAGGCTCGCAAGTAATAGGTTAAATGTGACTGTGATTTGGGGCTTACGGGTTCTGCGACCAGTGTGGATCCAGATCAGACTGTGCATCCGCACAGTCTGATCAGGATCTGCACTGTTCGCAATTCCAGCAATGAAACGCCCATCATGCTACGAACAAACATATATATCGTTATCACCCTTCAGGAGTATGCTGTAGAAAGATCAGAAGTTTGAATTTCCACAAATGCCTTATGCCCCATTTCCCCAGTTATAAACTCCCACTGTATGTTAGCTTAGAAAATCTCAGCTCTACGGATGGCTTTTACTATTTCATCTGTCTTTTATATTTTCTGTATCTGTAGATATCTACGGAAATATAAAAGACAGATGCAATAGTAAAAGACATCCGTAGAGCTGAGATTTTCTAGCTGAGATTTTCTAAGCTAACTGTACATGTACATGGGACATATCAGCTCATAAAAAGGTTCAAATTCTCCAATAGAAAGAGTGGCTTATTTAGTCTGCAAAACATTTAGCCCCTTAACACTCACTGGGATTGTGAACAGAGCTCCAGATAAGTTTTGTATCTAAAGAGTATTATACCCCCAGATTTCAAATTCATTGTGTATCAATGTACATGTATTATTGATTTTCTTGAATAAATGGTAAAAAAATAACACACCTTTAAAAATTCACTTATTTGACTCTGTTTCCTTTTTGCAGCTCAACTAAGTAAATTTCAACTTTAGTACAGTATTTTCACTACTGTGTTTGAAAATCAATGCATATTTTCACATTGTTGTCAATATTTTGTACTCCCACTTTTGATAATCAGGGCCCGGTTGCTCAAAACAACCGTTAGCTTAACGGACTGTTAAATCCTTAACTGAATGGTTAAAATCTGTTTTAACAGAGATTTTAACCATTCAGTTAAGGATTTAACAGTCCGTTAAGGATTTAACAGTCCGTTAAGCTAACTGGTGTTTTGAACAACCGGGCCCAGTGTGTATATACTAAAGTTAGTGCGTAACATACCCCATCACTCACAAATGAGTGGTCACAACATATACAGTTGAAGATACATCTCTTGAACCGGCAAAGGACTCGAATAAAAGTTCGAGTCAGGCGTAGTTCGAGGGAAAGAAAATAAATACTAGTCACTAAGTCAGTGATTTCATTCCATTTAGGAATGACACCATTGATTGATGTTTGTATGGCCTTCTGGAAGAAATATCAAGTAAACAACTATAATGAACTAATTATTTTATTTCAATATGTACATGTATGCATACATGTACGTAAATAAATAAACTGTTAATTAAACTGAATATTACAAACCGTCTCGTCTTTGTTTTTGTTTTTTTCATATCGAAACCGGAAGTTGTCATGAGCAACATTCCCATTGTAAACGTGTTTATTATACCCCCCTCCCTCCACGCAACGAAGTTGTGAGGGGGTATACTGGAGTCAGCTTGTCCGTCCGTCCGTCCGTCCGTCCGAGTTTCCGTGTTTCCGTCCGTCACAAAACTTAACAATTGTAAATTTCCTTTTAACTTCTCTTTCCCTTTGCGGAAATCTTTCATATTTTACCCGCCCCTTCTCTGACACTCATACATCATTCTGCAACAAACCTACGACCCCCATTTATGCCAGGGGTCAAGGTCACGGACTTAGAAACTTAGAAAAAAACGAAAACTTAACAATTGTAAATTTCCTTTTAACTTCTCTTTCCCTTTGCGGAAATCTTTCATATTTTACCCGCCCCTTCTCTGACACTCATACATCATTCTACAACAAACCTACGACCCCCATTTATGCCAGGGGTCAAGGTCGGACTTGACTTAGAAAAAACGAAAACTTAACAATTGTAAATTTCCTTTTAACTTCTCTTTCCCTTTGCGGAAATCTTTCTCATATTTTACCCGCCCCTTCTCTGACACTCATACATCATTCTGCAACAAACCTACGACCCCATTTATGCCAGGGGTCAAGGTCACGGACTTAGAAACTTAGAAAAAACGAAAACTTAACAATTGTAAATTTCCTTTTAACTTCTCTTTCCCTTTGCGGAAATCTTTCATATTTTACCCGCCCCTTCTCTGACACTCATCAATCATTCTACAACAAACTACGACCCCCATTTATGCCAGGGGTCAAGGTCACGGACTTAGAAACTTAGAAAAAAACGAAAACTTAACAATTGTAAATTTCCTTTTAACTTCTCTTTCCCTTTGCGGAAATCTTTCATATTTTACCCACCCCTTCTCTGACACTCATATATCATTCTGCAACAAACCTACGACCCCCATTTATGCCAGGGCATCAAGGTCACAGACTTATAAACTTAGAAAAAAAATAAAACTTAACAAATGTAAATTTCCTTATAACTTCTCTTTCCCTTTGCGGAATTCAGTGATATTTTACCCAGCCCTTCTCTGACACTCCTACATCATTCTGCAACAAACCTACGACCCCCATTTATGCCAGGGGTCAAGGTCACGGACTTAGAATGTCTAGTTTGCTTTTTTCAACTGGAACCGCCATCGCACTCTCCATATGTGCTGACATAGTCTTTTATCTGAAAATGATAGTATGCGAGCTGGAATTCATTCTAGGTCAGGGCTGACGCGGGGGGTATTCCGTAAGCCTCCGCTTACTGACAAATCTAGTTTTACTATGCTATAATTAAGCTTGACAACAATTTTTATTGCGAGTGAATGTTTTTTTTATCACAGATCATTTGCATACACAAGCAGTAAAGTGTTTGCAAAAGATTGGTGTAAACTAACATTTTACAGGTGCGAAACATCATATCCAATAGCACACTGGTTATTAAATATACAAAATGTACAAATAAAACTTAAACGAAATTGCACAAAACGCAAACAAAATAAGTGAATCCCTCATAATTCACTGATGTGACAGTTAAAATTCAATTAAATATTTAAAGGCGAATTTTGTTCAAATTAATTCATTATCGTGGTCATCTTGACGTGGAATTAACACCGTTTAATTTTTAAATTTGTGATTTAATGTCACCACCTGTCAAGCGAAACAAATCAAACAAACCGCCATAAATCGTGATATTCACACCTCGTTAGGCAAACAGATCAGCTGGCGACAGACTTACCTGTTCGAGCTATCAATAGCACTTTACGTTGATCGACTGACCAAGGGACCGTGACTTCGGTTCGAGAGTTCGACTTTGTCGTAGTTCGAGTTTTAGGTAGAAAAATATATGATTTATATAGGGAAATTTGTCAGGACCACAGGACGAGTTCGAGTTTTCCGGACTGTTCGACAGAGACCGGTTCGAGAGATCGATCTTCCACTGTACTTTCATTGAGAAATGACAAAAATAAAATATTTAAAAAATTAATACCCGTAAAGATGTATTCCGAAGTTATGTTGTGCCTAAAGCAGGCCTGTGGGACACTTTCCCACCTTAACTCTTTGCATGCTGGGAAACTTGTGGGCTATAAATAGTTCAAAACTAGCGGACAAAAATTAATCATATTTTCTTGTATTTCTCCTCGTAAATATCATGCATATGTCTTGGAATTTCATTAGAATTGAGTCCTGAGGACTCAATTCTAATGAAATTTCAAGACATATTTACAGAGAGAAATAAAACATACATGTATACTCGTACTTCGTTTGGCGGATATTTTCGCCGCTAGCGTGCAAAGAGTTAAAGTGATGGTACCTCTGAATATGCATGTTACAAAAACAGTTGGGATAATCAATGAATATTGTATGAATACAATGTACATGTACATGTACATTCACAACCTGTCATTGGTCATAAACATGCTTTTGTCTGCCAATTATCGCTTTGCGACAGATACAACATAAAAACAAACTTGTTGGAAACTCTTCAAAAGCTTTATTGCTAGATATTTTCGATATTGTACATGCACACTTCCATATAACCACCATAAACACTGCAATACCACAGTGCTCCAGATAAGGTGCGTATTGGCGTATTTTACGCAATTATTTTAACTGAATACACATTGATTTATACCAAAAGTGGGAGTACAAAATACACACAGCAATGTGAAAATACTCATTCATTTTCAAATTGAGTAGTGAAAATACTATCATAAAGTTGAAAATTCACTTTTTGCAGCTCAAGTAAGTGAATGTTTAAATTTTTATAAAGTATACTTTAGTAGCAAAGTATACTTTGAGGGAGAAATTTTCAATTTTATGATAAATTTATTAATTTTTATTATACTGAATTTATTACATTATCACAGCCAATTTGGCTGTGATAATGTAATAAATTCAGTATAATAATTCTGCATACTTTTAATCATGAAATATATGCATTTGTTAGTTCTATATGAAATAATGCATTTCAGAAAAAATAAATGATTACTCCCTCAAAGTATACTTTGCTAGTAAAGTATACTTTGCAATGTTGATGAAATAGGCTACTGATACCATAACACACGATGTACATGCACGATAAGTATAAATAACAAAATTTAAAAATGTGACAACTCGTCTCTATCTACAGTGTCTGGAAATGTTGGCTTTGTATGTCGCATTGAAATAGTTAATTTAACCTTTCAATACTACAGACCTCTATAGCAGTGTACTTTGTAGATCCAGATGAGCCTGTTCGTAATGAGCCGTCTCATCAGGACTGCACTTTTTGCAAGTAATTTCCATATTATTTTGTTTATAAAAAAAAAAACACCCTATTTTTATAAATGGACTAGTCGGGATATCATTTTGTGAAGATTGGATTGGTCTGAAATTTAAACGTACAAAATGTATCACAGACTCTGTGCATTCCAGTTATTATCCCCTCACCGATAGGCAAGCGGAGATATACCGGTACGTCCGATAGTGAGCGTTAGTCCATGTGTACGTTAGTAACACCTTTCACTTTTCAATAGCTTCAACTGCTTCACTGATTTTGATAATATATGCCCACAATCATTATCAGGGTTGTTTGGGGTTGTTTGGGGTTGAAATGGTTAACTCTTTGCATGGTAGCAGTGAAAATATCCGCCAAACAAATTAGGAGTATATTTTTTATTTCTCTCTGTACATAAATACATGTATGTCTCGGAATTTCATTAGAATTGAGTCCTCCGGACTCAATTCTAATGAAATTGCAAGACATATTCATGATATTTGCAAGGAGAAATAAAAGAAAATATGATGATTTTTGTCTGCTATTTTTGAACTATTTATAGCCCACAAGTTTCCCAGCATGCAAAGAGTTAAAACACCTCGAAGGCTGTCTTGATTGCGAATCTGCAACAAGTGCATCACTGATCAGGATCCACACTGATCCATCCATTGTACCAGGGGACTGCCTTCATATTACATGTACACAGGTTGGTCACATGTATTGATGCGGCAGCCAATGGCAGCTAGCTATGAAAGTCGTTAACCAGAGCTACAGTTAAGGTGCGTAATTTGATCAACTTTGGGGAGACTTTCGTTATTTCTTCGCCAAAATTGGCAAGTTGGGAGTGCTTTAGAATTGTCTCGATGAGACGATTCTAAAGCAATCCCAACTTGCCATTTTTCGTGAAGAAATGAGAAAAATACCCGGATAATTTGGTCCAATTACGGACCTTAACTGGAGCTTTGGTTAACTGCCCGATAAATCAGAGACTCCGTAATCAGACCCCTTAATCCACGGAATTATCCCAGCTCCTGGCAGCTGGCCGACAATTCTAGAACAAGGGATTGTCTGAAGCCATTATTATGTTCAATATAAGGAAATTCCCAGCACTTTTTTATAAGATAGCGGTCTAAGGGTTAATTGAGTTTGTGTATTTAGTATCATTGTTGCACTCCACGCCAGCGTAAATTGTTGTCGTGATGAAATGACACTAAGATCTACTTGGAGCTATAGCATAAACACATTTTTGTCCAGTAACCGGCGCAAATTTCTTGCGCCGGTTACCGGACAAAAATGTGTTTATGGATTATCTTTTGCATGTAGCTGAATGGGAATTCATTAGGAATCCGATGCGACCGATTTTACGTCGGTGCGGAGTGCAGCACCAGCGACTACGGCTGGGTAGCTCGGTAGAATCAGTGCGGTTCTCTGTGGCTGTAGGAGGACGTTGAAAACGGATGACATGCATAAACAGGGCATTATGAATTAGACTGCATAACAAAGTCCCAAATATGTGAATTAGACAGCCAATTTTTTGGACCCATAGCCCTTGATGGGTTATTATATGTGGCTGGAGAAATGTGGCTATTTGACCAGGAGCTACACTGGTCAAAACGCATATGTGGCTGTGGCCCTGTGGAACTAGATGGAAATAGGCAACAATTAGAATAATAGAAGAGAGAACAAAAAGTAGCAAAAATTCAGAATATAACTTGCATATGCATAAAGCATATTGTTTAACCCTTAGACCGCTATCTTATTTTTTTTGTCGTCTGCTGTTTATTTTCTATTTTCCATTTTTATCATCAAAAACATGCTTTGACAGCACTTTAGAGTTTAGAATAATTTACAACATGCTTAGACAGCACTTTAGAATCATTTCCACTGTAAAAACATCTTTTTATTGAGAATTAAGGCAAGATATAAAAGCAACAGCAGACGACAATTGTTGTGAGTAGCGGTCTAAGGGTTAATTACAAAATGTAATCCGTTTCTTGTAACGGCCTGTTCCATCCATGACACATGGACAGATGACGTTTATCCTGCATGTTCAACAAGAGTGCGGGACAACACAGTTTCATGTTGCTACCATTTATTGAACGATATATGGGCTGATATTGGCGAAAAACGATGCGATAAGGGAGGTAATGTCACATCCAGGCTCATAATTATAAGACGTCTTTTTTTAACGCGGAGACAAATAACTGTATTTCTTTGAAGACGCGGCAATTGTATGAAACAAAAGCTATGTCCGATATTACATGGTTCGACGGACAAGAAATATGTGTACCGTAAAGATTCTAATAGACGCCCGGGCGTCTATTAGAATCACCACTGGCTCCGAAGTCCAGGGTGGGCGTTTAATAGAGGCAAGTGTTATTCAGCAAAGGGAAAATGATAAAAAAAAATATACGATGTTCTGCTATCTGAACAAAAACATAACTAAGGGACGTTACTCTCAAACGCCAGACTTGATTTTACTGTCTGTCAGTTTATAAACATTTGGGCCAAGACGTTTCGGCCCACACTGGTCATTATGGTACAGTCGGTAGAAATGTTAAATTTAATGGTAATGTATATCAAGGCAGCGTCAATCATTAATGCTGATCAGATTTACGCCTACGGACGTTTCGTCAGCGTTTCGGATCTGTCGGGTTTGAGATGCTTTGAAAATGGCTCCGTAACCGTGTAAATTCTGATCACCCTGTGTCCGTGCAAATAGCTACTGCTGATGAGGAATTTACTGTGACACCGGAAACAGTCGAATTTCGCTTCCGCTTTTGAAAGCAATTATGTTTTTTCCCCGATTTTAAAGGAAGTCAATGCTTTCAAAATAATGGGGGAAAAAAAAATCTAATTTGACAATTAGCTCCGATTTTGTTTCAAGTCGGTACTGGGCGTTTATTAGAGGCACTAATTTCGTGAAAATCGGCCAAAAAATGTGTTATTTTCAACGTAAAAAGTGGGGGGTGGGTGTCTATTAGAGCATGGGCGTCTATTAGAATCTTTACGGTATCTGCTTTTTGTAGCAACCTTGGATCCCCACCCACGTATAGGGTTCACCGTCGGGGTATATGCTATATCCGGATTTGAGGTCCCAGGGACCACTTTTGTGAATCTTGTAAATCCGTTAAGAACGGCGATAAAAAATTATAATTTTTTTTCCCCGAAAATTGTAATTTACAAAATTTTGGTGGGGCGTGCCCCCAGACCCCCTAGCAAATCGCAGCGCAATCTGCTGCTCAAATAAATTTTCAAGATTGGGGATAGTGTTCCACTCCCATGCCTGCTAAATGCAGTTAAATGCCACAACATTTCCAGAAAATTTGTGTTTTTCCCGGATTGAAACGCCAATGTGCAATATATATTTAGTGCACATAAACGCTTCTCTATACGGGTTTGGGAGAGTTTGTGTGTCTCTTTTGTGGGCCGTAAACTGCATTTTTTGATATTCGCTCATATTTCTGATCCGAGTGCATGCCATCGTATGGCAAAAAATGTATGTTTTCTCAAAATAACAGCTACGAGTCACACAAGGGGTCACGAAGCTGGGGTGGGAATCATGACACTAGCTGCATGGGGATCACACCACAGCTTGGACTCCTGATAATGGGTAGGGATCACACAGCAGGGGTGGGAGGGAACCTGAAGCTAGGGTGGGGAATCACACAGCAGGGGCTCACGAAGCTGGGGTGGGAATTACACCCACAGTGGGGTAGGGTTATGGGATATTGGCATTGTCGCGATTCCAGCCAATATTAATAATTTGCAAGGCCAATGGACAATTGATAACATCATCGATGGGTAATTGTTAAGGGGGGTGTGGATATTTGGGCCTTGGGAGTTCGATCGGGGACAAAATCGACAACTGACAGATGTCACTCCTACTTATAGGTTTACACCCGGAAAACTTTTCGGGGGGAAATCCAGCGTTCTGATTGACTGAATTTCCCGGAAGTGCCAACCCCCCAGAACTTGGATAATTTCCGTAATATTTTGGACAATTTCCATGTCATTTGGACAAGTTCCGTAAGATGTTGTTGGACAAGTTTTGTAAATGTGTCCATCCTCCTGCACAGTGATTGGCCAGATTGATTTGGCGGAAATTACCGAGCATAAACGGGTTTACGCAGTGTAAAATGGCGGCCGTGTTCAACGTACACACACTGGAAATGTGAATTATAACTAATAACTAAACAAGTTTCCTGGTGGGTAAACTATTGACAATTGAGAACATTCAGGCATGCATCAGATAGCGTGGTAAGTTGTGTGCACATAATGAACGACATGTTTTATTGTCCAAAATGTGTGATAAATTCGAAGCGAGGAATACTCAATACACAAGCATGTACAGGGGTGGATCCAGCATTTGGGGAACGGGGGGGTTGTCCTATTTTCGAGCTCCACGGAGTGGAACGAGTATGCTAGGGGGGTCCGGGTGCATGAACATTCATGCCTACAAGATGGGACCCCAACTTTAAGATATTTGGTCATACATATATAGATAGACTTGGATTCAATGATAATTGCTTCATAAGAATGATGTGATATATGAATATAACATACTATATGTGAATATTTTCTCGTTACTGTATACTATATGGTACATTGAGTTGCCATCTTTGTATGTACAAGCCATCGTACAGTTTGACCACTTCGTGCGTTTGACACGTACAGCAAATAATATGACAGTAAACTTTTTGCAAGTAATTTTCATATTTCCTAGAACAAAAACGAACCTTTATTATCATCAGTGGACTAGTCTGAAAATCTGAAAATCATTTTGTTACGATTAGGGGTGAAATGGTTAATGCTTCATTTCCTTACAATACTGTGTGTAGACTTCCATTCAGTCCGTCTATTCCTCCTATGAAGTGTTGCAACCCTTTGCACCCTAAATTACTGGAATGAACTGTGGTATATTAATATAAGGACCAATCCAATCGTCACAAAATGATCCTCATCTGGATCTACACTGTTTGCAAACACTGCTAAAGAGGTATGTTTTGTTGAAAGGGTTAACAAATAAATGATGAAGACATATGTTTACATATTGTTACAAGCATTGCAACACAGTTTTCATTTTGACCTACATTTAATTTGCCGCAAGTCGCATTCATGTTTTCTTCCTTGTATTGCACACATAAACAGGTAATTATCGTCACATACACTTCGTATGTCAGTTGTGGCTGTAACTGGAGAAATTGGGCCTTTGGCATTTGTCGCCTATTATCTTCAACTCTGTGACGGGAGAAATTGGTTCATGACATTTGTGGCCAGTCTACTGTCTGTTCCACGTTTTGCTGCCGGCGAATATTTGGCTCTTAAACACATTAAATCTTAAAGTACTTTTTCATCAATAACAAAAAAGTCACCCTCCCCAAAAAAATTGATTTGATGAAATTTCATCAAATATTGATTTTATTGCGAAACAAATTTAACATGGGGGCTAAAAATAGATTTTTTTTAAATATTTTTTTTTATTTTCAAAATCTAACTATTTACTTAGTTACATCATTTTCAAGCTATCTCGCCAGGTTTCAGTCAATTTCCAAAGGATCAAAAAACGAAAACATTTGGAAATTGACTCCCCATGTCACGATTTTCATATTGGAATTTATCCCATAGGAAAATCGTTTTTTGGCAATAAAATCAATATTATATAAAAATATTTTTTGGTGAGGGTGCCTTTTTTGTTATTGATGAAAAAATACTTACTTTTAAATATTTTTTAGATTTAATGTGTTTAATAGCCAAAAGTTTGTTGGCAGAAAAACGTGGAACAGACAGTAGTTCTGGAATGGTGACTGCTGAAACGGAGCTGAAAGCATTTGTGGTCTGTCTAGTTCCGGATATGTGGCTGTGACTGGAGAAATTGGGCCTTTAGCATTTGTCGCCTGTTATCTTCTTCTCTGTGACTGGAGAAATTTGTTTATGACATTTGTGACCAGTCTAGTTCCTGGGGGCTTTTTCACTAAAACTTTGTACGACTAAAATGTTCGTACATGTAAGTGCACTGTTTGTGGCCAGTCTAGTTTCTTATCTGTTACTGGAGAAATGGGGCTTACAGCATTTGCAGTGATAAAGCTACAGGGCGATTTAGGTGATTTTGTCTGCCACTTCTCCCTATTTCGAGTTGAGAAGTTTTTCACTATATAAAACAGAAACTTTCTGTTCATGTAGTAAAGCTTACCCAAATTATTGCAAAAAACTTCTCCCTGTTTTCCAGGATTAACTTGAACCCTGCATTTGTGGTCTGTCTAGCTCCAAATATGTGGCTATAATGACTGGAGAAATTCGGCCTTTAACATTTGTCGCCTTTTATCTTCCTCTCTATGACTGAAGAAATTGGGTTTATGACATTTGTGGCCAGTCTAGTTTCTTATCTGTTTCTGGAGAAATGGGGCTTAAAGCATTTGCAAGGATAAAGTTACAGGGCGATTTGGGTGATTTTGTCTCCCTATTTTGAGTTGAGGGAGAAGTTTTTCATTAAAAAACAGAAAATTTCTGTTCATGTAGTAAAGCTTCACCAAATTATTGCAAAAACTTCTCCCTATTTTCCAGGATTAACTTGAACCCTGCATTTGTGGCCAGTCTAGTTCCGGTTTGATGACTGGTAAATGAAGCTTCAAGCATATTTAGCCTGTCTATCTGTAGATATGTGACTATGTCTGGACAAATGGGCTTATAGCACTTATGGCCAATCTAGCTGTAAATATATGACTGACAAAATGAGGCTTATGGCATTCATGGACAGTCTACTTGTGTCACTGGTGGAGTGGCCATTGTCAGATCTGCCATAAGCCCAATTTCTCCAGTCGCGCCCACCTTTGTAGGTCAAACCCTGAAATTAATTCTCTTCCTGATTGCTTAAATTGTTTCTGTTTTCCAAATATCGGATTTCAAATGTCATGCAGCCATATTTCCTGCTAATGTTTTTTTGGAAGTTTAATAGGAAACATGTCAGAGTGAAATATTTGCCCTGTTACAATGTCTGAATTTGTAAAATATAAAATATATTTCTGTGGCTGTGACTGGAGAAATGGGGCTTATGGGTTTTGCAACCAATATATGTAGATCCATATCAGCCTGTGCATTCGCACAGTCTGCTCAGGATCTGCACTGCTCGCTGTTCCATCAATGGAACACCTGTCATGCTTTTAACAAGCAATATAGGCTATCAGGCTACAGGAGTGGGCAATTTGATCAGGAGCTAGCTACACTGGTCACATATCCCACACAGCCACATATTACTCAGCCAATACCTGCCGAATAAGCACCAGGGGCCCGTTTCACTAAACTTCGTACGACTAAAATGTTCGTAAGTGCAAATTTAAGATCATCTGAAAAGTTCAATTGATGGATTTACATTTATTGAGTATAGGCTGCATATGCAGCCTATACTCAATAAATGTAAATCCAATAATTGTTTACAAGAAAACATTGCTAATGTGAAATTTACAGACTATCACAAGTTTGCACTTACGAACATTTTAATGGTACAAAATTTAGTGAAACGGGCCCCAGGTCCTGTGACAATTGAAATAATCCCAGGGCCAGCCCTGAATACTGATAACATTGCTGCATGAAGGGGGGGGGGTGTATTCGTGAGCCCCTGCTCACTGGCTCCTGTTTGCTTGAAAGTTGCCCACTGCATTCTCACCCCCACCGCCACCACATTAGTCATGTTCAGGGTCAAAACTCAGGTGAGTGTCTATTACAGCATGGGCATACATTGTAAATGTATATATGAGTACTATTGTTGTCAGTCTATCATATAAAGGAATTTGTATATTCATTGTATAGTCTTCCTCACTGTAGGTTATATTACATCCGACCACAATTTGGCAATACTGGTTCTATTAATTTTTCATCTGGTTATAGTTTCATCCTGTACACCAGCAGGGCCCGGTTGTTTAACAGAGATTTTAACCATTCAGTTAAGGATTTAACAGTCCGTTATTAAGCTAACTGATGTTTTGAACAACCGGGGCCCGTTGTGCAGCCTGTATAGTACCGTATTTATTATTATAGTAGCACCCTGTCTAATAGTAGCCCCCACTCTCATATTTGCGTTCTAATGTTATTTTCACATTCAAAAGCCATTTAAAACATTTTTTTAAGTGGCTTTTATATGTGAAAATAACTTATTTTGATCATATTCTCCAAGTTTTGATCCCCACAAATTGCATAGCCCCGGGGGCGTTCATTAGAATAAATATGGTAATTCATATTCAGATCTCCAGTTAAGATGCGTAATTTAACCAAATATTGGAAGTATTTTTCTTAGTTCTTCACCAAAAATGGTAAGATGGGAATTCTTTAGAATCATCTCAATGAGACGATTCTAAAGCACTCCCAACTTGCTATTTTTAGCTCGACTATTCGAAGAATAGTTGGAGCTTATGTTGTCACCCCGGTGTCGGCGTCACCGTCACGTCACGCCTTGGTTAAGGTTTTTAGTCAACCTTGTATATGGAATACTACTGGCCCTACACCCACCATACTTGGACAACTTCATCTCCTAGTGATGTACATCAATAACCCCTGATCTATATTTGACCTTGACCTACATTTCCCCTTGAATTACTTAGTTAATTCCCCTTGGTTAAAGTTTTTAGTCAACCGTGGTTAAGGTTTTTAGTCAAGCTTGTACATGGAATACTAGTGTGCATACAGACACCATACTTGGACAACCTTTTCTCATAGGGATGTACATCAATAACCCCTGATCTATATTTGACCTTGACCTACATTTCCTCTTGAATTACTTGCTTAAGTCCCCTTGGTTAAGGTTTTTAGTCAAGCTTGTATATGGAATACTACTGGCGCTACACCCACCATACTTGGACAACTTCATCTCCTAGTGATGTACATCAACAACCCCTGATCTATATTTCACCTTGACCTACATTTAACCTTGAATTAATTAGTTAATTCCCCTTGGTTAAGGTTTTTAGTCAACCTTGGTTAAGATTTTTAGTCAAGCTTGTACATGGAATACTATTGTGCATACAGACACCATACTTGGACAACCTTTTCTCATAGGGATGTACATCAATAACCCCTGATCTATATTTGACCTTGACCTACATTTCCTCTTGAATTACTTAGTTAATTCCCCTTGGTTAAGGTTTTTAGTCAGGCTTGTATATGGAATACTACTGGCGCTACACCCACCATACTTGGACAACTTCATCTCCTAGTGATGTACATCAACAACCCCTGATCTATATTTCACCTTGACCTACATTTAACCTTGAATTAATTAGTTAATTCCCCTTGGTTAAGGTTTTTAGTCAACCTTGGTTAAGGTTTTTAGTCAAGCTTGTACATGGAATACTATTGTGCATACAGACACCATACTTGGACAACCTTTTCTCATAGGGATGTACATCAATAACCCCTGATCTATATTTGACCTTGACCTACATTTCCTCTTGAATTACTTAGTTAATTCCCCTTGGTTTAGGTTTTTAGTCAAGCTTGTATATGGAATACTCCTGGCCCTACACCCACCATACTTGGACAACTTCATCGCCTAGTGATGTACATCAACAACCCCTGACCTATATTTGACCTTGACCTACATTTAACCTTGAATTACTTAGTTAATTCCCCTTGGTTAATTCCCCTTGGTTAAGGTTTTTAGTCAACCTTGGTTAAGGTTTTTAGTCAAGCTTGTACATGGAATACTATTGTGCATACAGACACCATACTTGGACAACCTTTTCTCATAGCGATGTACATCAATAACCCCTGATCTATATTTGATCTTGACCTGCATTTCCTCTTGAATTACTTGCTTAAGTCCCCTTGGTTAAGGTTTTTAGTCAAGCTTGTATATGGAATACTACTGGCGCTACACCCACCATACTTGGACAACTTCATCTCCTAGTGATGTACATCAACAACCCCTGATCTATATTTCACCTTGACCTACATTTAACCTTGAGTTAATTCCCCTTGGTTAAGGTTTTTAGTCAACCTTGGTTAAGGTTTTTTGTCAAGCTTGTAGATGGAATACTATTGTGCATACAGGCACCATACTTGGATAACTTTTTCTCATAGGGATGTACATCAATAACCCCTGACCCATATTTTACCTTCACCTACATTTAACCTTGAATTACTTGGTTAATGTTTATAGTCAAGTTTGTATATGGAATACTCCTGGGCCTACATCAACCATACTTGGACAACTTCATCTCCTAGTGATGTACATCAATAATCCCTGACCTATATTTGACCTTGACTTACTTTTTTCTTTGGATTACTTAGTTATTTCCCTTTGGTTACGGTTTTTAGTCAAGCTTGCAGCAACCATGCTTGGAAAACTTCATCTCCTAGTGATGTACATCAACAACCCTGACCTATATCTGTCATTGACCTACATTTAACCTTGAATTACTTACTTAATTTCCCTTGGTAAAGTTTTTTAGTCAACCTTGGTTAAGGTTTTTATGCAGGCCGCAGCCACCTTGTTTGTCAAGCTATGTGTACATCGACAACCCTCGTAGTCGACTAGTCTGGACAGTGTCTTCACTCTTCACTTGTCACATTGTCAGACTGATCCCAATATTGTAAGGTCATGACTATTTCCTGTTGACACTCAAAACAAAATGTGGCTGGAGAAATGGGGCGTGTGACATTCGTTGCCAGCTTGTCTCCGTATCTTCTAGCACACTCCTGTACCTGATTGGGCTTTATACCAGTAGTTAGACGCATGCTTGGATTGTGGTTCGCTAACCATACAGTGAACAGTGCAGAGCCACACTACAATCAAGTCAGGTCAAAATGTTTGAGAGTAGCGTCCCTTCGTTATGTTTTTGTTCAGATAGTTGAAAATCGTATATTTTTATCATTTTCCCTTCGCTGAATAATACTTGCCTCTATTAAATGCCCACCCAGGACTTCGGAGCCAGTGGTGATTCTAATAGACGCCCGGGCGTCTATTAGAATTTTTACGGTACTTTGTACTGGTACAAGTGCAATATACATGATACCCATGACGGGTTTACTGTAGAAGGTAATATGTTCATTTATCAGTATCTGTACTATGGTGGCCAGTTAGAGAATTCCATCTGTTTTAATTTCTCGACAAAGACATGGTTTGACAGCATTTCAGAATCACTTCCTGTTTTAAACGTCATTAGAAGCCCCGGTGACTCTGTAAAATCACTAAAATTATCAAAATGCGGTAAAATGTTTGGTAATAAGAAGTGTTTGTAAAGAACGAGAACCTATACTATGACATATTTATAATATATTTGTTGCTACACTGCAGCTCCATTATAACGCGGTCGCGTATAGCGCGATCTCCATTATAACGCGGGTCTCTCGTGGATCCCAATTTTTTTTTTTAAAAATCGAGAAAAATCGTCGGACGTCGTAGTCATCGTGTAATTAGTTGATTCGTGATTTCTGTAAGTTTATTCAAACAACGAAGTTCAAAGTCCATGAAAGGATTATTATTAGTATGTTAGCAAATGTAATACCTTTAATCAGGCATATTTATTAATCAATTCAATTACCTTAATCCCAATTGACATGTATTCGCGAAGTAATGGTCGTATCAAAGGAGCATGCCGACCAATGTAATGCCTGATCAGAAGCTACACTGGTCACAAATCCCATGAGCACCATTTCTCCAGTCACGTAAATGTACCGCTTTTTGTCACCAAGTAATGTCAATGTATCTGTGTTAACACATAATTGTCGCTAATAAATGGTTGCGTGTTCGATCGCCTTTCTTTTTCTTTACTCCCAGGTGTAATATTTAGCGTTCTATAAATAGACTGGTGTTTCAGCATTATCTGGGTATGGGATCACGTGGTCTATTGTTTACACTGCAGCCCACGGCAATCTCGCTTAAATCGTAAATTTCATTCATCAATATGACTGTTGCAGCGTAAACAATAGATCACGTGACCCCACATCCTGAGATTATGCACGTATCAACAGCTAATCGTCCGCATGAATAGGCAGGACATAGGTGACCATAGGCATTATTTATTATCAATTAATCCTTTTAAGCGCCTGTTGATCGCGAGTAGTATACATTGTAATAAGCGTCTGTCTATCGCGAGCACTATACAACGTAATAAGCATGATTTTATAAATAACTCATATGTTTAATACATTAATACAAGTTTGTATGTCATAGACATTATTAATAATTACTTTAACTTCTGTTCAAATGACATGATTTTATATGGGTCCGTTGCTAATGGAATTCCCGCAATAGTTGGTAACCGAAATGCGGATGATACCAGTAACCCGTGCAGTACCAGTACCCGTGCATGGCCCGAAATTTTATAACGTGGTCGGATTCGATCGCGGTTTGAAATCTTGGACCCCGACCACCGCATTATAATGGAGCTGCAGTGTAGTATTAAAACTTATTTTTCGTTGTGGAGATTTTCAGCTTGAGGGGAAAATAGTCATTGGCGTCGTTTGGCGTGAAACATATTGGATATCTCCAATAGATAGTAGTGTGAGGCCATGCGATAAACAGAATGTCACACTCGTTTCCATTTTTTCTAATACACACTATATTTGCTGCGTTTACGATAATATTATTGTCTCGTATTGCAGAATTTTTTCTCAATAACAATATACTCAAGTATGAATGTGAATTGCCTGCAGATTTTTGCTATATTTTAGTGCGTGAAATGGAAACATTATTCCACAAATTTATACCATTGACTGTGGTGTAAAGATATATAGTGCAACGTCCAGCTAGGGCTTCTAAAATGTTCAGTTTGTCGGTTCTGGTCTGAATTTTGAATTGTCAGACGGATTGAGATTTGCAAACTATCCTTAACTCTTTGCATGCTGGGAAACTTGTGGGCTATAAATAGTTCAAAACTAGCGGATAAAAATTAATTATATTTTCTTGTATTTCTCCCCGTAAATATCATGAATATGTCTTGGAATTTCATTAGAATTGAGTCCTGAGGACTCAATTCTAATGAAATTTCAAGACATATTTACAGAGAGAAATAAAACATACGCTCCTAATTCGTTTGGCGGATATTTTCACCGCTAGCATGCAAAGAGTTAAAATTCGGTCCGAAAATAATGCCAATCCCGGCTGATATTTCGGGATAAACCGTGTAAATATACCGATTTTGACACGAAGTAATGTCCATTTTATGACACATATCCGGGGCATATCCGTGTTAAACATTGTCGGGTAATAAATCGTTGTGTGTTCGGTCGCGTTTCAACACATTTCTCCCACACGCGTGGTCATTGCGACAGGTGTAAATAGACTGGAAAAGTCGCGGGAATACTGGACGAGGCCTTCCGGCCTTCGTCCAGTATTCCCGCGACTTTTCTTTAGCGTAAAGATACGTGATTAGACTCGCCATTTCTGAGGATTTAAAAATAAAATAAAGAAACCATGCACTGTGGTTATCCGTGTTTGTAATATTTATATTACCGGTACACCTTTCACCCCATTTAACGGACACAGACTATTCCATATTAAGTTTGGAACTGTTACAGTACGCTGCATTAGGGGTCATTTTTTTGTATAAATAAAGTAGGCCTACGTACGAATGGCGTAGATCCTGATGAGACTCAGACGGCGAATAGCCGGCTCATCAGGATGTACAGTTTGCAAACATTTTGATAAAGGACAAAGGTACGTCTGCCATGTTAAAAGTGTTTATCTGCAATCCAAAATAATACAACCAGCATTATGATTTGTCTAGAGCTGTCGTTTCGCAATGTTTCCGTCTTGCGAAAACATGAGAATCGTCTCCTAAAGACATGAGAATCGTCTTGCGTTTTCGCCATCTCACCTTCTGCTTTTGGAAATACATTTTGCTGTAACCCAAATTATAAAACGCGGGTAACGCAGGGCGACTTACCCTGCGTTACAGACAGAAAATTTGGGTTATTTTTAGAATTTTTTGTTTTCATCTCGCAATCTCGTGACACGTAAAAATAGTCTTAGGAGATGATTCTCATATGCTGCTGAAACATGTTTTTATTAAGTAGGACAAGTGTGGACAAACACCAATATTTCTTGACAAAAAAAATCCAACAGTATAGACAAAACATGATAATCGTTGTCTTAGGAGAAGATTCTAATGCTCTACCAATACATGTACATGTTTATTGGGGAAAAATGTATTTTGATATGTGTTATTGGTTACCGCATCACATCGCAGGTTTTTGCCTTGTATTTTTTTTCGGGGATTCTGCACCTCCTCCATGTGTGATAGTGTCGCGAAATGGATAAATATGTGTAAATGTGTGTGTTGACATCGCGTCGGCGTGTATCAAAGGTCAGATCGGCACGACTATGTAACCTTCGATGTCACACCCTCCACCACGTCACAGTCAGTAATGATTACAACCGCACGTGCATATTATGTACGACATGATCCGGGTATGGAAGGTGTTCCAGCCAATTCCCACCCTTAAATATAAGCCGAATGATTGAATGAAGAACAAAATATTTTGACAAAACATGAGAATCGGCTCCTGAAACAGGTGAATCGTACGGTATCGTGTTGGGGCCATGCATGTTACAATCTCGCGTTTACGCATTCTTGACCTGTACATACGAGTGTCCGACAGTTACGTCTGGACCGATTGGTATTCTGGGGGCCGTTTCACTAAACTTCGTACGACTAAAATGTTCGTAAGTGCAAATTTAGGATCGTCTGGGAATTTGAATTAATGGATTTACATTTATTTAGCATAGGCTGCATATGCAGCCTATGCTCAATAAATGTAAATCCTATAATTGTTTGCAAGAAAACATTGTTAATGTGCAATTTACAGGCTATCATAATTTTGCACTTACGAACATTTTAGTCCTAAGAAGTTTAGTAAAACCGGCCCCTGAAGCTTTAGAAGCCCTGATGAAACCTATTGCATATAATGCAGAAAACGTGCAACTAGCAGTAGGTAGGTTTTCTCAATACTTTATTGTCAGCATGATGTGTGGGAGATGCTTGCTGCAACCCAATATCATGTACACGATCAACATCATGTAGCAATGATTTTAATTAGCGAGGATATTTTTGGATCCATCGCAAGCACTTGGAACAGTGTCTGTAATTTTAGCACTTATGATGAGGGGAAAACGAAAAATTGTGTCTGCTGTTGTTCAGTATTTTATCTTTATTATATCCCCGGCATACAAAGTATGTCGAGGGGTATATAGTTTTCGTAATTACGTCCGTCCTTCCATCCGTCCGTCCACGTTAAAGTTTTTGGACCCATCATCTCTGTAGCGATAAGTCTGATTGACCTCAAACTTCATATTACTTCCTTATCATCATCCATATTTTCATTCCATACCATACCCCTGTGCCTTCATGTCCTAGGTGAAGGTCAAATTACTTAGAAATATTTATGAAAAGCCGGAATTAAGGTAAAGTCGGTATTTTTTAAGCGATTCTGTTCGGATTTTTTCGAGAATGGTTGCAAATTTTTTATCTCGAAGTTCGGATATGTCAATATATTTTGCTCAGTCCGGTCAACTTCAAGATAACGAGAATTACCTGTACTTCCTTATCATCATCCATATTTTCACTCCATATCGCACCCATGCAGTCTTCATGTCCAAGGTCAAGGTCAAATTACTTAGAAATATGCGTTTGTAAGATTTGCGTTAAAGTGTTTGGGTACCCATTATCTCTGCAACGGTATGTCGGATTGACTTCAAACTTCATATACTTCCTTATCATCATCCATATTTGCATTCCATACCACATCCTTGCGGCCTTCCTGTCCAAGGTCAAGGTCAAATTTGTTTCCTTATCGTCATCCATATTTTCATTCCCTATCACACCCATGCGGCCTTCATGTCCAAGGTCAAGGTCAAATTAATTAGAAATTTGCGTTAAGTTTTTTAAATGTTTGTGATAAAGTTTTTATTTCTCGATCTAGGAGGCGGCCGGGGGTATTTAACGTAAGCCCCTGCTCACTTTCTCTAGTTCTCAATACAAACATGGTTTTGCAGCACTTTAGAATCATTTCCATTGGAAATGATTCTAAAGTGCTGACAAACTATGTTTTTGTTGATGAAAATGGACATTAATAAATAAACAGCAGGCAACAAGCTTTAAGATTTAATTGAGCATTGTAAGGAATGGTTATTTGAAGTCAGAAATATTACAACACTGAATTATACCGTGGAATCTCTCTAAACCGAACATGTTACAAATGTTCCACTGTAATTTATCTGCATGTGATGAGTGGGTGGCAGGTGAGGGCCAGCGAAGGGTAAAGTTAACAATGGGATTCATCATTACTGGAATCCTCATATCCCTGGTTTGGCCCTCGGGTACATTTCATATTTGGCTGTCTTGTTCCTTGAGAGTTATATCCAGTTATATACCCATTGTAAAAGTAGTAAGATTAATACTTATCCTATTACTCTACTATTAGGGAGTGGGGCTAAGTGACTCTAGTGTGGTGAATTATTCTAGTTTCATGGCTGAATATAATTTTTTTTTTGTAAATACAGTAAAGTTCCGCTATTAACTCTTTGCATGCTGGGAAACTTGTGGGCTATAAATAGTTAAAAACCAGCGGACAAAAATTCATCATATTTTCTTGTATTTCTCCCCGTAAATATCACGATTATGTCTTGGAATTTCATTAGAATTGAGTCCTGAGGACTCGATTCTAATGAAATTTCAAGACATATTTACAGAGAGAAATAAAACATACACTCCTAATTCGTTTGGTGGATATTTTCGCCGCTAGCATGCAAAGAGTTAAGACCACTTGTGGGACTGAAGAAAAGTGGTCTTATTAGCGAGTCGGTCTTATTAGCGGACCTCAGTAAAAGACCACATCTTAATATGACCATGGGCTACTGGTCCTTAATATGGTCATGGAATAAAATATGGATACAATACAGTGTATAATTTAATATATATATTAAGAAAATTCATAATTGATATATGTTTATTCATATATTTATCATGTTATACTGTACACTATATGGGCCACCAGATGAGAAATTTGCATCAGCTTGGACATAATTATGTGCCATATAATCCATATAACCAGGGGCTGTGCTGGTCGCTGATCAGTTATGTGGTTGTTATGTTTCTCACAAAAAAATGTAGACCTACATGTAGCTCAATGGTATGCAGTATGCAGATCGGTTTGCATTAGCAGATCCCCTGAAGACCGCTCACAAATGTCAGTAACCCTGTTTTCCCCATGACCGTCGCAAATTAATTGATAATTTTCTGATTGTCCGAGTATGAATAACCCAGTCGACTTTAATCACACGCTAATTGATTGGACTAATTTCAATCACCAACATCAAACACTTCTTGATCTTAATTAGCCAGTGCAATATCGGCACACGCTTCTTTAAAATAACAATTAAATGCACTAATATGTCGAAATTGTCACTTGGCGTTTGTTTATTGGGTGTCGTAAATCGGTCTGTGTATTGTCGTAAAACTTTCACGCTAATTTTATCCACGGGTGTAGTCGAATTGGCGAGCGTAAACACAACCAACAAATTTTGACAGGACCGCCAAAGGTGGTCGTTATGATGGGCCTAAAAACAACACATTTTGACACATCGAGTGAATTTAACCCTGTTAACCCGGCCTAAAAAGACCATAGCTGTTGACAGGCCATTAAATATTCAATATTCAACATTCAATAAAAAAAGATTTAGGTGTATAAAAGTAACCTTTAAATCTAATTTTATTACCATGACCATTTTTATAACCACCTATTTCCCTGTTTTAACCCTTTGACCGCTATCTTATTATTTTGTTGTCGTCTGCTGTTTATATTCTATTTTCCATTTTTATGATCCAAAACATGCTTTGACAGCACTTTAGAATAATTTACAACATGCTTTGACAGCACTTCATAATCATTTCCATTGAAAATTATTCTGAAGTGCTGTCAAACCATGTTTTTATTGAGAAATAAGGCAAGATATAATAGCCACAGCATAAGACAATTGTTGTGTGTAGCGGTCTAAGGGTTAAGCAATTCTGAAATTCCCTTGTGTGGAAAGATATCTCCACACAATCAGCCCATGCATGCACTATTACAGGACACACCCCTTACATCCTCGTTAATTAGCCGCAGAATTAATTTTCAGAGCAGATGTTGTTCAATCAATTCCATGGTCTACTGTGAATCTAAGAGTTTCTTTAAAGGTACATGCCCACGTGCCAGGTTATAATACAGGGAGGCATATTTAAAGGTACATGCCCACGTGCCAGGTTATAATACAGGGAGGCATATTTAAAGGTACGTACATGCCCACGTGCCAGGTTATAATACAGGGAGGCATATTTAAAGGTACGTACAGCCCACGTGCCAGGTTATAATACAGGGAGGCATATTTAAAGGTACATGCCCACGTGCCAGGTTATAATACAGGGAGGCATATTTAAAGGTACATGCCCACGTGCCAGGTTATAATACAGGGAGGCATATTTTAAAAGGTACATGCCCACCGTCCAGGTTAGCCCAGGGTTTAGGTATACTGGGAGGTGCCAAGGAATTATTTCTAAGGTACTTATGCCTGGTTTTACGGATAAAGGTACCATGCCCACGTGGCCAGGTTATAATAAAGGGAGGCATATTTAAAGGTACGTTACAGCCCACGTGCCAGGTGTAATACAGGGAGGCATTAATTTAAATAAGGTTACATTGGGCCCAACGTGCCAGGGTTATTTAAATACAGGAGGCTTAAATTTAAAGGTACATGCCCACGTGCCTGGTTATAATACAGGGAGGCATATTTAAAAGGTTACGTACATGCCCACGTGCCAGGTTATTAATACAGGGATGGCATTTTTAAATTTAAGGTTTACATACATGCCCCAGTGCCAAAGGTTTTAATACAGGGGAGGCCCATATGTAAAGGTATTACCATGGCCCACGTGCCCTGGGTTATAATACAGGGGGAGGCATTATTTAAAGGTGAGGTACGTACATGGCCCACGTGCCAGGGTTGTAATACAGGGAGGCATATTTAAATGGTACGTACATGCCCAACGTGCCAGGTTATAATTACAGGGAGGCTTTTAAAAGGTTTTAAACGGTACATATGCCCATCGTGCCTGGTTATAATACAGGGAGGATTTTAAAGGGTACATGGCCAAGTGCCAGGTTATAATTACAGGGAGGGCTTAAATTTAAAGGTACGTACAGCCCGCAACGGGTGCCAGGTTATAATTACAGTGAGGCATTATTTAAAAGGGTACTTATTCATGCCCACTGTGCCTGGGTTAATAATACAGGGAAGGCATTTTAAATTGTAGAAAGGTACGAACAGCCCAAGTTGCCCTGGTTACTAATACAGGGACGGCTTATTTTTTTAAAGGTACATGGCCCACGTGCCAGGTTATAATACAGGGAGGCATATTTAAAGGTACATGCCCACGTGCCAGGTTATAATACAGGGAGGCATATTTAAAGGTACGTACATGCCCACGTGCCAGGTTATAATACAGGGAGGCATATTTTTTTCGTCCATTCGTTAGATCTGACATTGTTCGGGCAAAATTAACCATTAACCATTTCCCGACGATATAATTGACATTATTATACTTCGTATATAAAACATGAATTTCCACACTGTTATCAGGGGTGATAACCGTGTTTTCTTAAAATGTTAACTGACATTACTATTTATTCTCTGTATTTATTTTTCAATGTGCAATGATCATACTTATAATCTGTCGAAAATAATATTTTTTTCAGGTGACACATTTAATTAGTATAAATAATTAAAAAATACCATGTCTCATTTGCATATGAAAATAGCCTGATACCACCGCGCGTCACTATCAGTAAAATAAATATTACTAAATGATTATATCTGAACCAAAATGTCCTCATACGGATATATTAAAAAAAAACAATATTTGTTACTAATTTAAAGGTACATGCCCACTCAGTAGGCACACATGCATGTTCTTTATATCAGAGACATCATCTGAGATATTTTCTGGCTAAATAAACATTCATTCATTCACGATTACCCCACAAGTTCATCTATTCCCAGGATCTCCTGCTGGTTTATAGCAACATATGGTCAACGTACCGCAGGACTGTCTAGCCACCGACTTATCCACCTCATCTTCCTTATTATTCAATGCGTATTTTAATTTTACAAATGTAGTTCTGATTGTATTCCTTATTAAATAGGGAACAAATGATAAAAAATATAACAACTTTAAAAATTCACTTATTTGAGCTGCAAAAAGCAAACATTGTTTGCTTTTTGCAGCTCAACTAAGTAAATTTTCAACTTTATTACAGTATTTTCACTACTCAATTTGAAAATCAATGCATATTTTCACATTGCTGTGAGTATTTTGTACTCACACTTTCGATAATCAATGCGTATTCTGCTAAATTAAGTTCATAAAATACGCCAATACGCACCTTATCTGGAGCTCTGAATGTACATATCATTACACTGTAAATCAATAAATGAGCACAATAGAAACTACTTGGCATGTGATAGTTATCTCAAGGGACAGATAATTATGTCCTCTTGCTTGCACTTTTGTTGTCTGACACTGTCCCACATGTACATGTTGATAGAGATGTCATTCACTGTCATTGCAACAGCTGAGAGAGCTGTATAAACTGGTAATATGGTGTTATTGATGAGAATGGTATTGCGATGTACTTGATGCAATGACAGTCGACAAATTTGCCAATTGTGTGCAGAGAAATATTGGTAGCCATTTTACAAATAACAAGAGTGCCTGCCGTAAATTCACAAAATACGCCAGTCAAAGATGGGCCAGACAGCAAAGATACAGAAATGTGAAGCTGTCACCAAGGCAAGAAATCTCAATGTGAATTTGAAAATCTGTAGCATTATGTCTTCCTTTTGTTGTGATAAACAGGTATACATGTACATGTACTAAGTTAAGTAGAGATGTGTAAAATAGAAATAAGAATTGCATACAAATATGTATAAAAATTGGCTAAGTTAAAAAGTCTATATTTTTGTTACAAAAATAATGTTGTCATAAAAACATCAAGGTGCACATGTACAATATGTGTAGAGACGTGTGTACAGTTTCAGATCGATTCACTGAAAGGTTTTAGAGGAGTAAGTGTACACAAACTGTACCCTATATAGAATTGCATACAAAAATGCAGAAAATGACTAAGTTAAAGAGGTGATATTTTTGTTAAAAAACATTTTTTTTCATCTTAAAAACACATATGCACCAAGGTGCACATCTTCAATATGTGTAGAAGACGTGTGTATAGTATCGATTGACTGAACGGTTTTAGAGGAGTATAGTGTACACAAGCTCTGTACTTTTTGTCAGCCGCCCGCCCGCCGTGCGGTAAAACATAATACGTACCGTTTTTTTAAAACGGTCGTATAGCAATCATGCATTTGTTGGTGAGTGGGCTCATCTTAGGCCCGTCTCACTAAACATCGAACAGCTAAAATTTTGTAAGTGCAAAAATTTCAATCGATGGATTTACATTTATTGAGCATAGGCTGCATATGCAGCCTATGCTCAATAAATGTAAATACAATAATTGTTTACAAGAAAACATTGTTAATGTGATACTTATCATAATTTTGCACTTACAAACATTTTAGTCGTATGAAGTTTAGTGAAACGGCCCCCAGGATCTACACTGTTTGCAAACACTGCCATAGAGGTTGAAAGGGTTATAAACATAGGCCTACTACGGTTCTTGTTCATTTATATTTATATGAACAAATACATTTGCTATGGACAGATCAATTCCTGATTGGTAAACAATGTAGTCTGTGGTTGTACTGCATACATCATTGCATTTTGTTCATCCTTACCGGAATCCTGACTGGAGACCTGGTTTGGCCCTCTCATACGTCTTTGGCGTTTTGTATGTGACATGCAGTTGAATCTGGTTATACCCGTTACCTGTATATGTGAGTCTTACGATAATTCGTAATCCTATTTTAGGGGAAGGGGCCAAATGACTTTGGTGTGGTATCGACCTGGCACCAGGTCAGGTTATTCTAATTTCAGGGCTGAATATATGTTTGCCTTATGTAAATATTCTGTTCTGATTTTGGGATTTTCCCCCCAATACAGCAGGGATTGAACCCGTTTGCTCGGCCTTACATATGACCTTAGCTGTTGATAGTCTGTTAAACACCAATAAACAAACAACATTGCCTTTTGTAAGCCAAGATCCCCAATTATTCACGATCACAGTCCCAGAGAAATTAGCAACCCGGAGCCAAATCTATCCACAGCCAAATCTATCCACATCCAAATCTATCCACAGCCAAATTTATCCACATCGGAACAACTTAGAGTCCCCTTAACCCTTAGGCCGCTATCTTAATTTTTTGTCGTCTGCTGTTTATTTTCTATGTTTATCATCAAAAGCATGCTTTGACAGCACTTTAGAATAATTTACAACATGGTTTGACAGCCCTTCAGAATCATTTACTTTGGAAATGATTCTGAAGTGCTGTCAAACCATGTTTTTATTGAGAAATAAGGCAAGATATAAAAGCAACAGCAGACGACAATTGTTGTGAGTAGCGGTCTAAGGGTTAAGTATCTTATTATCTTGGTAAACCCAGTTGAGCATGCACATCAATTTCAGTTACACATATTAACCCTTCCACCCCTAAGTAACTAGAATGGAATTTGATATGTTAATTTTGCAACCAATCCAACCTTCACAAAATGATTTTCAAACTAGTCCATTTATGTAAAGGGGGTGTTTTTGTTCTAAAAAATGTGAAAAGTGAAGATCCTGATGAGATGGCTCGTCACGAGCCAATTTGGATCTACACTGTTTGCCAATACATTACTATACAGGCCTGTGGTTTTGAAAGGGTTAATGTGTCAAAGGGTTTAAACCTTTCAACACTGCAGACCTCTATCATTATTTTCGCAAGCAGGGTAGATCCAGATGAGCCAGCTCGTAACGAGCCATCTCGCATAACGTTTGCAAACAGTGCAGATCCAGATGAGCCGGCTCGTAATGTCTGTCTCAGCCGTCTCACCATGCATGGATACTTTCTCATTTAAAAAAAAACCAACCTTCCTCATAAATGGAGTAGTCTGAAAAGAAAGTAACTTGAATGGACTCTTCCATCTTACTTTAAGGTTGTTGTACCTTTTTTGTGGCCACATGTCAAGTCTATGGAAATCTAATAAAAAAAACAACCGTAGTCATAAACTGTAAACAAGTCTTTATGCAGATTGGTGTTTTACATGTATAATTTAGCTCTACACACCTGTGTAGAGACGTAAATATATATGTGCTACATCAAAATTGGTCTATTATTTGCATATTACATGTGTGTGTGCATTTTTATTGGTTGTATTATCTGCATAATGACTTAATGATCACATTCATATGGTTTATTTATGTCAGTCGGTATTGTTTTATTAGTAGGTTTTTTTATTACCAGTATATTTCCATTGACTTTACATGGGGCCACAAGAAGGATACAACTACCTTAAAACAAGTTTAATTTTATTAATACTTAGCAGAGCTCCAGATAAGGAATTAGTAATTGAGTAATTTCACTCCATCATTTCTGAAGCAATTGGGTATTTCAATATTTGAATTGGGTAAAATAAAATCACACTACTGTTTACACATCAACAGACCGCAATTATTGAATATTTTGCTTCTAAATGAAAACATGTCTTGGCATTTCGAATTGCCTCCTTGGAGACAATTCTAATGAAATACCAACATGTGTTTTCATGGAGAATAAGAAAAATATGCTATATTTGTGGTCTGTTTGTTGTTTTCTGTGGCATGATAAAGGTACCACAAATTTGTTATTGTTTTTTGATACTCGCTACTTCTGATTTCAATTGGGTTTTTGGCAATTTTAATTGGGTATTTACGCAAATACACAGCTTATCTGGAGCTCTGACTTAGGAGTGAAAGGGTTACGATATTCTGGATCATTGGAAAATGGAGAATGATCTGCACCTACACTGGCCACAATAACCCCAAAGGTTGTGTTTGTGGTCATCCGAAATGATAGACGTTCTGAGGCCTTGTCCGATAATCAGTTCATATATAATTATACCCCCCCCCCCCCGCAACGAGTTGTGGGGGCGAGTTGTGGGGGCGTATACTGGAGTCAGTTTGTCCGTCCGTCCGTCCGTCCGTCCGTCCGTCCGTCGTCCGTCCGTCCGTGCATCTGTCTTGCCGTCCGTCCGTCCGTCACTAAACTTAACATCAGTGAAATATGTTATAACTTATATTTCCTTCATCTAAAATGCTTAATATTTCACACATGCATTCCTGTAAGGCTCTACCACCATGCTGTGCCAAATCCGCGACTGTCCAACCCCCACTGATCCCAAGGTCAAATACTTAGTCTCTTTACAAAACTTAACATCAGAGAAATAAGTTATAACTTCTATTTCCTTCATTGAAAATGCTTAATATTTCACACATGCATTCCTGTAAGGCTCTACTATCATGCTGTGCCAAATCCACGACCGTCCAACCCCCGCTGATCCCAAGGTCATGGTCACATACTTAGTATTTTTTTACAAAACTTAACATCAGAGAAATATGTTATAACTTCTATTTCTTTTATCGAAAATTCTTGATATTTCATGCATGCATCATTCCTCTAAGGCTCTACTATCATGTTGTGACAAATCCCCGCTGATCTTGAGATGAAGGTCACATACTTACCTGTAGTCTCTTTACAAAACTTAACATCAGAGAAATCGGTTATAACTTCTATTTCCTTGCTCGGATCTGCTTCACATTTCACACATGCATTGCTCCAATTGACCTCTACCACCCTCTGATAATTCACGTTCGTTCCACCCCCGCTAAGCCCAGAGTCAAGGTCACAAGCCTACACACTTGGATTTTTAGCTCACCTGAGCGAAGCTCATGTGAGCTATTGTTAGCGCATTGTGTCCGTCGCCGTCCGTCGTCGTCCGTCGTCCGTGAACATTTTCAAACGTCTTCTCCTCGGTAACCATTGGGCCTATAGTCACCAAACTTCATGGCCATGGTCCTTAGGTAGGGGGATTACAAAATTGTTAAAATGACGTCATTACGTAATCCAAGATGGCCGCCGTCTAAAAATAGCAAAAATTCTTTAAAAATCTTCTTCTCAAGAACCGGATTCCGACAAAACTTGGTAGGAATGATCGATGTACAATGCTCTTTCAAAGTTGTTAAAATGGTGACCCTGGGGTCAAAAATGGGCGTGGCCCGTGGGGTCAACTTGGGGTTAAATTTTATTTTTGACCGAATATGGTCATGTTATATATCAAATCAAAGGTATCAATGAGGCGATCACTCTGGTACATTTTTTGTCGAAATCGGATTGTTATGTCATCCAAGATGGCCGCCGAAATGTGAAAAGGTCGTTCTTTTATTAGAGATTTCAAAATTCTTCTTCACATGAACCGCTTGGCCCATGGTAGCCAAACTTAAAAGTTATGGTCCATGGGTGACGCCTTTTCAGATTTGTTAAAATTGAGGTCATCGCTAATCCAAGATGGCCGTCTAAAAATAGCTTAAATTCTTAAAAAATGTTCTTCTCATGAACCGCTAGCCGCATTTCGACGAAACTTGGTAGGAATGATCGATGTACAATGCTCTTTCAAAGTTGTTAAAATGGTGACCCCGAGGTCAAAAATGGGCGTGGCCCGTGGGGTCAAATTGGGGTCAAATTTTATTTTTGACCGAATATGCTCATGTCATATATCAAATTGAAGGAATCAATGAGGCGATTGCTCTGGTGCAATATTTGTCAGAATCGGATGATTATGTCATCCATGATGGCCACCAAAAGGTCCATTTATTCAAGATTTTGAACGTCTTTTTCTCGGGAACCACAAGGCCGATGCTGGCCAAACTTCATAGGAAGTTAAGATCCTTGGGTGAAGCATTTTCAGATTTGGTAAAATGAGAGTCATCGCCTAATCCAAGATGACCGGCATCTAAAAATAGCACAATTTTTTTAAAACACATGAACTCAATGTCACATTTTCCTCTGGTGTTCATGGAGTCAGGTGAGCGAATTAGGGCCATCATGGCCCTCTTGTTTTTTTTACATATTTAGGGGTACCTGGGCCCACGCGGGGGTTATTCCGTAAGCCTCGCTTACTGACCAATCTAGTTACATTTGGAATGGACATTTTCAGAACAGTCAACTTGTGGAAGCAAATTATATTCTTAGCCAAAGTAGATGGAATGCCGTTAAAATGCCATGATAGAACATAAAACTGATGAGACATTTTTACAGTATAGATAGGTCAGAATTGGTTATTCCATCAGTGCTCCAAATAAGCTGCGTATTTGCTTAAATACCCAATTAAACTTTCCAAAAATCCAATTGAAATCAAAAGTAGCGAGTATGAAAAAGTAATACAAATTATTTTTTGGTACCTTTATCATGCTGCAGAAAACAATAAACAGACCACAAATATAGCATATTTTTCTTATTTTCCATGAAAGCACATCTTGGTATTTCATTAGAATTGTCTCCAAGGAGACAATTCTAATGAAATGCCAAGACATGTTTTCATTTCGAAGCAAACTATTCAATAATTGCTGACTGTGCGTGATTTTATTTTACCCAATTACTAATTCCTTATCTGGAGCCTGTTCATTTTGATTACATAACTCTGGAAAGGAATACACTTACATGTGGCTGAGATTGCAGAAATGGGGCTTATTGAATTTGTGACTGGTGTAGCTCCTGATCAAATAGCACAAGCAACCTATAGTCTGATCGTTTGAGAAGCATGATGGGTGTTTCGATGACGGAATGGCTACCAGTGCAGATCCTGATCAGCCTGTGCGGATGCACAGGCTGATCTGGATCTACACTGGTCACAAAACCCGTAAGCCCCATTTATCTAGTCACAGCCACATTTATGAATACCGGCAGATAGGGATTTATTGATTTTTTGACACGTCGTCGACGTTCTTCTAAAACCTCGTAAGTCAAATCTGTCTACTAGTCATTTATATACCGTTTTTACATAGGGTACATGTGTATCCGTATGTATTGCGATCGAGCGGGATCATTTGGCCCGCCCACGACCCCCCGTGGTGCGGACGCCTGTGATTGACAACTTAGAATCGCGTCGGACAGTTAGCCACGCCCCAGATCCCCTCGATGGGCACGTCCGTAGTGATATCTTGGAATAACCATAACAACAAAATGCATTGTGTTACTAAACGTTTAACTGGCATACGCAACCACTAATTGAAAATAATATTATGAAAAACTTGCACTGCACAATATCAACAACGGTTGTTCTACGTACAAAAATACATCGGATTATTTAAATTTAGTAACAGAGTTAACTCCCCTCCGAATACTCTCCGAAACAAGCGACGCGTTTAACACACAAACTACATCAAGTTTGACCTTCCGACAGCCTATTTTTAAACTCACCCGACACCTGTGCGAAACAAAACTTGCACGTGTAGGTCTAACTGATGTTTAATCCTCATTCTCTCTCTCTATCGATGGATCTACAGTGGATTTTAGTGACATTCCTGAATTCGGCCTGATTGACATTTGTCTATGGTGGCCAATACACGCCAACATGAGTGTCAATTCTACGTTCATGGAAGGGGGTCAATAAGTCAGTATTTAAGGTGATAACTTACAGTCAGGGAACACATTAATGACAGTATAACACTGCAAGTACTGAAATACGACAAAAAAAATCTAACAAGTTTCTAAAACAAACCGTTACAAGTGCCCGCTATACAGATATAATCATTTAGTAATATTTATTTTACTGATAGTGACACGCGCGGTGGTATCAGGCTATGTTCATATGCAAATGAGGCATGATATGTTTTAATTATTTATACTAAAGAAATGCGTCACCTGAAAAAATAATATTTTCGACAGATTTTAAAGTATGATCATTGCACATCATAAAATAAATACAGAGATTAAAGAGTAATGTCCGTTAACATTTTAAGCAAACACGGTTATCGCCCCTCATATCAGTGTGTAAATTTACGTCTGATATAACATGTATAATAATGCCAATCAGTACGTGGGATAATGGCGCATGAATGTTTATTTTGCCAGGAAATGTCTCAGATGATGTCTCTGATGTAAAGAACATTTTGTACCTACTGAGTGGGCATGTACCTTTAAGGGTTAATGAAACTGTAACACCAGCAATCAATCAAGCAATCAATCTAGTTTAATCTTGTAGTACCCTATGTTCAGTACTTTCAGTACTTTGATTAACCATATCAATGTTAGCGCTTACAGTTGTTAAATGGCTAAAACAAAGACTTACAAGCTTTCATTTCTAGTTTTTATAGTATTTTTTTTCCAGTTCTTATATAGAGATACCAGTTATTCCAGATTTTCTCACCATTTCATTTTCATTTCATGACCTGTACCTGGTTTTCGAATTGTCATTTTTAGCGCGCCTTCCGAAGGAAGAAGTGCTTATGGCATACCCTCGGCGTTGTAGGTGTCCGTCTGTCTGTCCGTCCTTCCGTCCTTCCGTCCGTCCATCCGTCTGTCCGTCTGTCCGTCTGTCCGTCTGTCTTCAAAAATTATAATGGCCTATATTTTCTGTTGCCTTGCTTGGATTTGCTTCATATTTCACACACGCATTGCTCCAAGGGTCCTCTACTGCGCTGTGGCAACTCCACGTCTGTGCCGCCCCTTCTAAGCCCAGGGTCAAGGTCACATACTTTGTGCATCTCGAAACCTTAACGCTCGGGTAAATGGCCTATATTTTCTGTTTCCTTACTTGGATTTGCTTCATATTTCACACATGCATTGCTCCAAGGGTCCTCTACCTCTGCTAAGCCTGGGGTCAAGGTCAAATACTTTGTACGCTCAAAACCTTAACACGCTCTGGTAAATGGCTCATAAATTTTGTTTCCCTTATCCAGCCATCATATGTGCCCTCGGTTCCTTTGCTGCCACCGGACGCGCTTCGTTGTCCTCTGACAACTCTTGTCATGTATAAGATGTTAATACTATCTAAGAAATTAAAATACAAAATGTGCACTCACCCTGGTATCCGTTTCTGAGTGTTTTTGGTTATTTTTGTGCAATTTATACAAGGTGTTAGAAGGTAAAAAATGTGAACCAATAGATTCATTGGATTTTGTCACATGACCTTTAAAGTGTCAAACGATTGGCAAAAATGTCCGGTATTTTCGCAGGTAACTTATTTTGATTTTGATTTGGACTAAATGTTTATCGTATAATAATTTTGGCGCCGAAAATGAGTTACAAGGGTTACGAAGAACAGCGATGTAGTTGCAGATCTCATGGTACTCATGCGTCCTGATAGAGGTAGAAATCTTCTGTTAACCCTTACAGTGCTGAATTAATTTGTGTCGTCTGCTGAAATGATTCTAAAATGCTGCCAAACCATGTTTTTACTGAGAGAAAAGACAAAATATGAATTAACAGCAGACGACTATTTTTGGTTCCCGCATTCTAAGGGTTAAACGCACTGCAATTCTGGGCCCATAATGCATATACAAGTAGCAAACTGGGTGTTTTTCTGAATTTATTATAGGAATGAATGGCCTTTTTGTGGAATTTATCGGGGTATAAACTTGGAAAAGTCGCGGGAATACTGGACGAAGGCCGGAAGGCCTCGTCCAGTATTCCCGCGTCTTTTCCAAGTTTATATCCCCGATAAATTCCACAAAAAGGCCATTCATTCCTTATAATTCCAGCATTTGAAATAAATTCATCAAGAAAATGTGTTTATTTTCCGTTTTCTTAAGAATTATTTTAACTGCGCCTGACGGTTACGGAAAGTAGTTCGGCATGGAGTTTACTGGGATATAAATTTTGGACGGAGACTTGCAACGGACCAATCAAATGTTAGGGAATTGTGTAAATATTTTTGTGCTGGAATTATGATTCAACAGTAACTAAAAATGGCTCAGTGGAAAACGAGGGCTAAGTCTCTTATTCTTATTTGTCTCCTTAAACCTTAGACCGCTACTCACAACAATTGCCGTCTGCTGTTGCTTTTATATCTTGCCTTATTTCTCAATAAAAACATGTTTTGACAGCACTTCAGAATCATTTCTGAAGTGCTGTCAAAGCATGTTGTAAATGATTCTAAAGTGTTGTCAAAGTATATTTTTTGATGATAAAAATGGATTTTTTTAGTAAATAAACAGCAGACGACAAATAAAATAAGATAGCGGTCTAAGGGTAAGGTAGGTGTGCCCTTATGGGAATGCCATGTAAAGTCAATGGAAATCTAACAAAAAATCTAACTCGAAACCCAAAAGGCAAATAATCCATAGCCACTTGTTTAGTAATTATTTGTGCTAGCATGGAAATTGCACAGTATTCTGCAGTTAGGACAAACAAGCACATTGAGCTGTTTACATGTATAATTTTCCATTACACACCTGCGTAGACAGGTAAATATACATGTGTAAACACCGAATTGTCGTCTGCTGTTGCTTTTATATCTTGCCTTATTTCTCAGTAAAAACATGGTTTGACAGCACTTTAGAATCATTTCCAATGGAAATGATTCTCGAGTACTGTCAAAGCATGTTGTAAATTATTATAAAGTGCTGTTAAAGCATGTTTTTGATGATAAAAATGGAAAATAAAAAATAAACAGCAGACAACAACAAAAATAAGATAGCGGTCTAAGGGTTAATGCTGACAGTATAATCACATCCAAATAGTGAAGCCGTAGATATAGAATATTTGTGTAGGTAACTGTAGGTTTTAGAGATAGATTTTCCGTTTGATTTCCATTGACTTTACATGGGGCTCCAACAAGGGAACAATAACCCCTTTCAACACCACAGGCCTGTATAGTGGTAGTGGCAAAACATGTAGTGATTTTCATATTTTTGAGAACAAAACTACCCCCTTTTCATAAAAGAACAGTCTGAAAATCATTTTGTGACGGTTGGATTGGTTGCAAAATTAACATATCAAAATCCATTCCAGTTACTTAGGGGTGAAAGGGTTAAATAAATGATGTCCGAAAATATATGATCATTACTAGTGTACCATCATACTTAAAAATATGCATTATAATTTCATGATCATTTGAAGTCTAATGTACATTATTCCACCATTAACCCTTCCTATGCTGTTGACAGAAATTGCTGTCTGCTGTTTTTCATTTTCGCTTTAATTCTTAACAAAAAACTGGTTTTGACAGCACATGAGAATCGTCTCCAATCGTCTCCATTGGAGACGATTCTCATGTGCTGTCAAAACCAGGTTTTTGTCGAGAAATATTGAAAATAAAACATTTCCAGCGGACGACAACATTTAATTCAGCGTAGTAAGGGTTAATAATGCAAAATAATGAAATTATGCTTCGTAATTCCATGATCATTTAAAGTCTGTTGTAGACTGACCTTATGATCCACTGTATTCAATTGAATGGTACAACTCAGACAAAATAAACAGTAGTACAAAGTAAAATTAAAATTGAAATCAGATTACACGATTAAATGCATTTATTTAATACCTCAGAGCTCCAGTTAAGGTGCGTAATTTGTTCAATTTGTTGTGAAATTTTCTTATTTCTTCACCAAAAATGGCAAGTTGGGAGTCCTTTAGAATTGTCTCGTTGAGACGATTCTAAAGCACTCCCAACATGCCATTTTTGATAGAGAAATAAGAAATTTGTCCCCAAATTACTCACCTTAACTGGAGCTCTGTACCTAATCCTATTTCACAGTTGTTATAATTCAGTGGAACCTTTCTAAATTGGACACCCTTGGCCATCCCCAACAAAAAATTAGGGATGTTAATTATAACATAAACTGGCACAAACTAATTGAGATGCTTTATTAATCAACACGCCAATGTGCATTTAACGGTAACTTTAATGTAACTTTAATGTAACTTTAATGGCCATCCACATAAGCAAACTTTAGTTAAAATCAGTCAATTTTCATGTAAGTTTGATTGCTATCCAAGTGTTTAAGTCCATTGCAAGGTCATTATATTAATTATCCAACTTAGTCGTCACAGGCCCGTGACTACATAGGACGGACCGCTAATTAATTCCCGTTCGTCTTTCTCAGTGGAATTTTGCAACAACACGATGAGCTGACTGTAAACTAGCGGGAGGTCCCCGGGGTGTTCGGTTGCGAAGGATCCACTGTAAATTACAAATTTTACCGCTCCAGACACTTTTACATGTACATGTACATGCTTTTTAATCATGAACAGTAGAATAAAATGACAATGCATGTACACGCATCGCAAGTAACCTGATTGATAGCGAGTCTAGATTAGAGAGGTTCTAATGTACTGGGAAGTGAAGGTATTATGTAAGACTTGACATTGTGGAAACATGAAGTAGCCTATCATCTCAATTACTGTAGAATTGAAAAACACACACCCACGTATGTGGCTGTGTCTGGAGAAATGGTGCTTATGGGATTTGCGACCAGTGTAGATCCAGATCAGACTGTGCATCCGCACAGTCTGATCAGGATCTGCACTGATCGCCATTCCATCAATACAACACCCGTAATGCTCCTAATGTATAGTGTTTATCTTTACGAGGCTTCAAGAGTCCGTTAGAAGATCAGAACTTTGAATATCTACACATACCATTCGGAAAAAAATTGCTACCTCGCTGCGATACTCTCCTTTTTACGGAGCCCCGCAGGGGATATAGAATTTTTTTTTTTATTAATTCGTTGCCACGAAATAACAATTTGTTCCCTCAATTTAAAGGTACATGCCCACGCAGTAGGCACAAAATGTTCTTTATAGGAATTAAATAAGTATATAATTGTGTCACTATTCCACCAGTTCTAAAAATTACGAGTGCCCGCTATACAGATATAATAATTTAGTAATATTTATTTCACTGATAGTGACGCGCGGTGGTATCAGGCTATTTTCATATGCAAATGAGGTATGGTATTTTTTAATTATTATACCCCCACAAACAAAGTTTGAGGGGGTATATAGGAGTCAGCTTGTCGGTCGGTCTGTCTGTCGGTCGGTCGGTCGGTCGGTCGGTCGGTCGGTCGGTCTGTTGGAAATTCCCTTCCGCTCTTTATCTTCTACACCGATGCATGGATTATCAAATGGCTTGGCACAAATGTTTCTCATGATGAGAAGGTGTGTCGCGATCAATAACCACGCACCTACGTCCAAGGTCAAGGTCACAGTTGAAGGTCAAAGGTCAAACCTATTGCAGGCGGCAGACAGATAAACTGCATAGTTTGTGTACACAACTCCTCTGAAACTGTTCAGTGGATTGATCTGAAACAATACACACTTTTTATGCCGAACAAATATTTTTTTTACAAAAATATCATCCTTTTAACTTAGCCATTTTTTTATTTTTATTAAATTGATTCATTGCGTTCTTGTCAAACTCGGCACAGAGTTTTTAATCAAAATCATATTAATCCATTACTCGTGTAAGATCCTCTATAACTGATGAATGAATTTTCAAATGTTTTCAGATTATCTCATTTTCATTGACCACGTACGCAGGTAAAAGGTCAATGTCACACATCTCTAAGGCCAGCATTAAATAATGATCATGAAATTTTTATTCAAACCTATAAAACTCTTCTAATGTTAAGCTATTTGTAAGTCCAACTCTTTGTGGGGGTATTATGATCACTCCTGTGATAGTTCTAGTTTATACTAATTAAACGAATCACCTGAAAAAATAATATTTTCGACAGATTATTAAGTATGATCATTGCATATCAAAACATAATTACAGAGAAGAACTAGTAATGTTAACATTTTAAGGAAATACGGTTATCGCCCCTGATATCAGTGTGAAAATTCATGTTTGATATACGAAGTATAAAAATGCCAATTATATTATCCAGAAATGGTACAGTCATTTTGCCCGAACAATGCTATATCTAATGTACGGACAAAAAAAATATGCCTCCCTATATTATAACCTGGCACGTGGGCATGTACCTTTAACAATCCGTTCCCTCAATTTAACAATTCTTTCCCACAAAATAACAACAATTTGTTCCCGTGGGGACGAATTGTTCCATCGTGGGAACGAATTCTTAATTTGTGGGAACGAATTGTTAATTCGAAGGAACGAATTGTTAAATTGAGGGAACGAATTGTCATTTCGTGGGAACAAATTAATAACAAAAAAGTCCATGTCCCCTGTGGGGCTCCGAACCTTTTAGATAATCATATCATATCGTAGGCAACTCTTGTAGCCTCACATACTACATGTACAAGCAGAGCTCCAGTTAAGGTGCGTAACTTGGAGGTAAATTTCTTATTTCTTATTCTCCATCAAAAATGGCAAGTTGGGAGTGCTTTAGAATCGTCTCAATGACGATTCTAAAGAACTCCCAACTTGCCATTTTTGATGAAGAAATAGCAAGTTGGTGAAATTACGCACATTAACTGGAGCTCTGCCATAAGCCCCATTTCTCCAGTCACAGCCACATATCAGCTTATCTGGTTCTGTGTTGTTTTGTTGCCAGTTTCATGCCGTATGTCCTATGTTTTTCGCTGTTGCAACAGCTCAGTCTTAGTCTTGGAGATTAATATTTTAGCAGCTCTCACACCTGGTTTGGAATCGTTCCATGACTGAAGTTTAAGGCCAGGTGATTATTAATGCTGACTATATATTACAGTGGACAGTGTAGGATACAACTCCAGATAATGCCACAGAAAAGTAATTGGTAGACCATCATGTCGACCGAAAAATACATTTATGCTAAATTAATGTTTATACCCCCGGGATACGAAGTATGTTGAGGGTATATAGTTTTCATAATTCTGTCGTTCCGTCCGTCCGTTTGTCAGTCCATCGTTAATGTTTTTGGGTACGCATTATCTCTGTAATGATAAAGTCAGATTCACCTCAAACTTCATTTACTTCCTTATCATCATCCATTGTTTCATTCCATACCACATTCATGCGGCCTTCATGTCCAATGTCAAGGTCAAATTACTTAGAAGATTTGCGTTAATGTTTTCGGGTACCCAATATTTCTGCAACGGTAAGTCGGATTGACTTCAAACTTGATATATCTCCTTGTCATCATCAAGGTCAAGGTCAAATTACTTAGAAATTTGTGTCCGTAAGTGCACGTTGCATTACAGTTTTCAGGTACCCATTATTTCTAAAGTCGGATTGACTTCAAACTTGATATACTTTCTCATCATCATCCATATTTTCATTCCATATCACACCCATGCAGCCTTCATGTCCAAGATCAAGGTCAAATTACTTAGACAATTGGTGTTAAAGTTTTTTAAATATTTGCGTTAAAATTTTTATTTGTCGGACCAGGTGGCCTGGGGTATATGTGAGCACCTGCTCACTTTCTCTAGTTATACCCCCCGCAATGAGTTGTGGGGGGTATACTGGAGTCAGGTTGTCCGTCCGTCCGTCCGTCCGTCCGGGCAGACATTCAGGTACTTATGTGGCTAGCCCCACAGGGTTATGGACTTGTTAAAGGATAGGGTTGGTTACAATTAGCCACCTAAGATATCATTTTATGTGGCTAAAAGTGGTTTTATGTGGCTAATATTTAACATGCGATAAGCCACATAGTTACCTGAAAGTAAGAACGTCCGTGTGTGCGTCCGTGTGTGCGTCCGTCCGTCCGTCCGTCCGTCCGTCCGTCCGTCACTAAACTTAACATCAGAGAAATATATTATAACTTCTATTTCCTTCATCTATAATGCTTAATATTTCATACATGCATTCCTGTAAGGCTCTACTACCATGCTGTGCCAAATCCACGACCGTCCAACCCCCGCTGATTCCAAGGTCAAGGTCAAATACTTGGTCTTTTTACAAAACTTAACATCAGATAAATAAGTTATAACTTCTATTTCCTTCATTGAAAATTCTCAATTTTTATGTCTTCAAACTAACCTGAATGGTTGCAAACAGATAGGTTGCTATGAAATCGTCCTAATAATGAAAATCTGCCTACTCTAATCACTCAAATAACCCACCATAGACCATTCCGCTCTACCCACAGCCAATTGGCTAGTCCGCTATTTAAACTCCTCCTATTATTTTAGGACGCTATCAAGAGTGCAGGTATATTTGTCTCTCTCTTTATTTCGTGCTTATTTTGAATTTCTGCCGTGTATTGTGCCGTATTTGTCATTATATTTCGTGCAATACATATTATTATCACTCTTGTGTGTTACGTGATTATTCTCCATTGCATTTTTTGGGGTTTTTCACGGTGTTTTACTTTGTGTCACGTATTTTCGCGTGTACGCGATTCGTACCCTAACGGGTTCGTCCCATAGTGGATTCGCTCCCGTGACACAATTTTTGTAGCGTTTTTGCGTTTCTTCTATCAGGTTTTGTTATACAATACTTGTTAGCATTTCGCAATCACGCGCTGCGTGTGGACACATGACTTCTCTTTGGGATACCCATACGGACAGGTGCTATTCCTGTTGCGGGTGTTGCAAAGAGAGGCCATGTGATTTGTCTGTCCGTTGGACGGATTCGACGTGGGGCAAGGCTGGGTCTCGTAGGTCCCATACCTCACGTCCGAAGAAGTCTGTGTCCGCGTCTCAGCTCTTGGGAGCAGTGGAACCGTCCGAGGTTTCGGAGGTTGTGTCAGAGGGGATCCCTCCATCGGGGGGATCTGGTTATGTTGAGAAAGTTCGGTCAGGTTCTCTGACTTCGAAACTTTCCTCAAGTGATAGGCCGGTCATCCATACAGGGGATACCGGGCTGCTGGGTCCGGTGCCTGATCAGATATCACCCGGTTCCCATAGAGCTATACCTATCACAGGGTCTTCGGCCGGTTCTTGTATACCATAACACCCGGTTCGAAACTGACCCAGCCTCTCTCAGTAGAGGCGCCCGGTACCGGGCACTGGGCACCGGGCACCGGGCACCGGGCACCGGGCACCGGGCACCGGGCACCGGGCACCGGTTATGTCACCGGGCACCGGGCACCGGGCATTATGTCACCGGGCACCGGGCACCGGGCACCGGGCACCGGTTATGTCACCGGGCACCGGGCACCGGGCATTATGTCACCGGGCACCGGGCACCGGGCACCGGGCACCGGTTAGGCTACCGGGCACCGGTCAAACACCTGGCACCGGGCACCAGACTCTCCCTGGACAGCCTGCTGCTTCCGGTAGGAAGACGTTCTTGTCTTCGGTTGGTCTTCGTTCTACGTGTTCACGTAAGTCGAGGAGTCGATCTCGTCGTAGGTCAGGATTGTGTTAGCTCTTCGATTTCGGGTTCGGAGTTTAGATCTTGTTCTTCCTTTTCCTCGAGGTCATTCTCAGGTTTTGAACAGGTTCATCTAGATCTCGTTCTCCTGTTCGTCGTAGGAGACGGTTGTATAGGGCTTCTACATGTAGTACTAGCTTCGGCAGTACATATACTATTTGGAACGATACAGTACAGTTCTGTTGAATCAGATTCCACGTATGTGGTAGATGACTGCCAGTCTAGGGTTGCTGCGGCAGGTGCTTATCACATTCACCCGGTCACAACGTACCCTAACTCTCGCAGGAGAGGTGCCGGTATTGTGTTACGGGCACCGGGCACCGGGCACCGGGCACCGGGCACCGGGCACCGGGCAGGCACCGGGTACCGGGCACCAGGGTAGCAACTATTTCTGACCGGGGTGTTCGTGGGTTCGTATCCTGTGTACATATTTTGTTTTTGTATCCGGCTCCTCGAGATCTAGCTCTTCCGTTCTCGGAGGAGACGGTCGAGGTGGTATTGGACGCCATGGTGCTTTGGCTCCGTACTTGTCTGGCCTGCTCCTTTTTCGAGTGTATATGAGTTCGAATTCCCAGTCTATATTCAGGACTCGACACGCGATAGAGTTATGATGGTTCAGTTGGCTAAGATTCTGGAGTTCCTGTCTAAGTCCTAGTACTTAGTGGGTTTGTCGGCTCTTTCAACAGCTGGTGGTTTTGCCAGTGGAGCCTCCCATATGGGTACTTCCTCGGATGGCTGTTGTGAGGCTGATTCGGTGGTGGTGGAATTGCCGGAGTTGTCGTGGTTTTATTTCTCTCCTACAGTAGGGCTTCTTGTTACGTACATTGGGGAGCTTTAGGTAGGATTTGGCCACTGCGGGGTTCCTAGTGCCCAAAACTTTGATCGCCACACTGGGGTCTAAGTTCTACATGCCCCTCTATGCGGTATGGTTTTTGAGATCTCCGTTTCTGGACAAGGACGCCGCAGCGTTTGGGATATCTTCGGCTCCTGGTCCTGGTTCGCGTTTTTTGCGAAGGCATGGGTGTAGGCTGTTAAGTCGATTGTGGCTATGCCAACTTTCGATTTATGTTTGAATCAGTATGATTCATCGTCTCTGGACGCAGTGCTTCAGTCGGCGATTTGTGCCGCTAAGCCTCTTGTCAACATGTCTTTGGAGTTTTCTATGGACATGCTCTTGTCCAGGTGAGACGCAGTGATAGCCGGCTCGTTTTTTCTTGAACGGCCATAGTTTTGCTTCGTTCGCCTCTTTTTGACCTCTGATAATTGTGCGATCGAACGGCCAAAGGGCAGCTACGGTACCGATGGTCCCTCCTGCTGCTCCTTCTTGTCTACCTCCTGTGGGGTCGTTTCCCCTGACGGGGGTATTTTCAAAGGTTAAGTAGAGTCTCTCTCTTGAAGTATAGTGCTATAGAGGAAGTTCGGGACGTGGTCGGAGCGCCATTTGCCGGTAGACTGGGTTGTTTCCATAGATCTGCGGGTCTCGTACATTCCACGTGCCCTTCCGCAGAGATGCTCTCGGAAGTTTAAGTTGTTTCCGAGTTTTGTGTCTTTTAGTTCCTGTGATATCGGTATCTGGCGGTGGTATGGGGTTTGTTACTCTTCTAGGTTCTTTTCCTCTACGAGTAGTCGTAGTTGGTTCCCACACAGGATTTTTCTTAGGTGGGAATGAGCTTATTGACCGATCTATCAGTCATCATAGTACCTTTGGACAGGGTGCGTGGCATCTTGTTTTAGTTTCCGGGTACTGGTCAGAGGTTCTCTGTCAGCTAGGAAATTTCTGCACTCCTGGACTTTCGGGGTGCAGAATAGGGGAAGGTTATGTCTGCGACCTCCAGTATTACTTACTAGGGCTATGGAGGCCGCACCCCACCCGATCCTTTGGATCGGTCTCTGCCTAGGATCACCATCTTCCTACGTTGTATCAGATGGTGGGCAGTGGAGGTCTGGTTCCTACAGGGATTTCCCATAGTGTTACCTCCTCCTACTCGCTTTCTGTCCACAGACGCGTCGTGAGAAGGCTGGGGGGCTCATTGGAGCCCCTACATCGGTGTGTTTCGGGTTGGTGGTCAGTGCAGGAAACTCAGGGACACATCAACATATTTTAGCTTTTGGCAGTGTTCCGGGGGTTGACAGCGGCGGATTCTGTTCTGCACGGACAGGTGGTTATGGTTTCTGCGGTCATCTCCGGTTCTGACGGAATGGCTTCTGCATCCGTTGGTGTCCAGTGCTATCTTGTCCGGATGGGGGTATCCATTTGTGGTTTTGTTGCGGCAAGGCTCAAACGTCGGTTTTATTTTTTCCACTGTTTTCCACGTACCGATTCGGACTTTTCAATTTACTCGTTCCAGTATAACTTCGGACCCATGTACTGCATGTTGGACATTGCTAAGGAAGTGATTTGAGAGACCAACTGTTCGTGTTTATAAGATCGCATGTAATTCACTCAATTGTAATTATTATAAACAAGCGTCCGTTAATGATTATGGCATTTACGGCTCGATTCATGTCCGTTAAATAAATTGGCTATTAACAAGAGTATTTTTGTGATTTCACGTCACACTGTCGTTAATTGGTTGACCACGGCTTACGTGGTCGCTTTGACGGTATTCCGCGATTGTAACACGGTTACCGGCGGCATGTTTTGATCACTTTGTATGTGTGAAAAACTTACCTGTGCCAATTAAGTTTGACCAGACTTTACGACGCCCGCTGTTCAAATTGCATATCGACATTACAGTATAATGTGTATTAATTATACCATCGGGACTTGTTTTCCACATCGATATAAACGAAAATATCGACATTTCCGATATCGATATATCAGGTATGTAATGTATGAGTTATATAGCAGTTTCGGCCGGGACCACTAGCGTACATCGACATAAGCAGGTATATCGATGTAAGCAATGTCGACATAACGCGTATCGACTGTATATACAACATGCTGTTGTCACTCCATCATTTCTGAAGCAATTGGGTATTTCAAAATGTTAATTGTGTTAAATAGAAGCACACTACTGTTTACACATCAGCAGTTTCTCCTATGAACCGAGATTTCTCTCAGATACTTTATCCCTTCTCACATGATCTGGAATCAGTTGTGGTTCGGGCCTCCCTCCGTCACGCCTGTCAGCGACAGTGGTTCACACTTTCTGTCCAGTCCGTGCGATGAAGCATTAGGTTCGGAAGAATTAGGACATCCGGTCCGACCGTAAAGTTGCTTATTACCAATTTTAAGCCAACGGGAGGTATCGCAATCCTTTGTCTTCCGTTGGATAGATAGGGCCATTACTTGAGTTTATTCTACAGTAAGTGGTTCTGCAGCTGAGTTGTTTAGGCCCTAAATGCACGAGGTGCATGTAGTCTCAACTTCTTTCTATGATCGCTCTCTGCACTGGCAGGAGATGCGTAAACTGCCAACTGTTACGATTTTTCCGTATTTATTCCGGGAAATACGTTAGATAGACGGTAGTACGGATTACAATTAAAAGTACGATTTTTGATCGGCGCGGGATATACTGGATATAATTATTTCGTTTAAATACAATTCTGCCAATAATCCTATGTTTTATTTACCCGTTATCATTCTCGTCTAGGCGATTACCATTTGATATTCCAGCGCTCAGAGATATTGATTTATTCATCACGTAATTCGTATAATGTCTGATCTAAGCGTGCAGCCAACGTATTTGGGGATTGTTTTATCGGAAGAAGTTAGGACAACACTTCTGTTCATCTATGATTACAGCGAGACATGGCCCAATTTGGTCCTGTCACAGCGCGGTGATGTTTTTGCGTCTTGTGCTCAGTGTTATTGTAGTTATTCGGGTGCTCATGGTAGCCGAAACTTGGGCCAAGGCTATATTTAACTTATTTTATGCATATAAGTGAGTACTGATTTGTGTTCCGGAATACATATGTGGTGTTCCGGAAAGTAACCCCCTTTTCTCTCCATGTTCCTCATGTGACCGACATGGGGTTGGCATCTCAGGGAGATGTTTAAGAACTGGGTCCGTTAGTAGCAGCGGGTGCAGTTGTGGGTTTATCAGCCGGTAGCATCAAGTTTAGGAGGCTGTTTGGATCTACTGTTCGTGATAGTCTGCGATTTTTTCTGATTACCCGATTATTCGGTTTTTGTCTTTACAGTCCCAGTGGAATCCTGGGGGTTGGTAAGTGTGACTCACCGCTCGATGAACTTCACTTGCTTTTGTTGATGAACGGGGATCTGTGGTGATCTATGGTTCTTACGGTTCATCACGCTGGCCCAGGAGGCATTGTTTTGTACATGTTTCAATTAGGGCGAGGCTACCTATCTAGTTTGTAGCAGTGTTGTTGCAAAAGGATAGTGTTTCACTTTGGGTTAATGATTCTATTCTCTTTGTCTACTATACATGGGTTTATAGGTATACAGGGGTCGACACGCGCAGTGTCCCGAGATCCCGAGGATCCCTGTTTTGTAGGAGGAATCACTGCATTTTCAAGAAAATCCCATTCAACATTATGTAACAATAGGGATGTCCATGCTGCGGAATCCCTGGGCCAAAAGTTAGTGTCAAACCCATGGTATAGGTTTTGATCTGGCTTTAGGGCCAGTTTAACTCCTCAGCACTTGCTTGTTAGGATGACCTTAGTGCTTTAGGGCGTTTTATACTGTGTTCTCGATATGTACGAGTCATGTGTCGTCATGAGACTATGTATAGACTTTGAGTTTATCTCAGTTGAGCTATTGCGTGTGAAGTGCCGGGCGACTACATTCGCCAGGGCTTCGTCTGGTAGCAGCAGCTATACCATGAGTATTCTCCGGGGTTCTAACCAAGTATAGCAGGTTGGAGTCTACGAGTCAGTCTACGAGACTAGCGTGGTGGTGCTTGTCTTTATCCACCTCTCTTCTACTTTCGTAGAAAAGGGGGGGGGGGTGGGGGGGGGGGGGCCCGCTTTGGGCGCCCCTATGATTCTAGGGTGAGACCATGTTATTACTATATAGGTAACACCCAAGTTTGTACCTAGGCCAAATATTTTTGTCTGTTTTGAGGGTTTTTAATCTGCCTTACCATTCCGGTCGAGTATGAGTAGTGAGAATACCTCCCACCATCACTACGAATTCTTGCAACCATTCAGGTTAGTTTGAAGACATAAAAATGGAAAATTATTTCTAATTTTAGTTTTTATTATTCATACTCACCTGAATGGTAAGGTAGACCCTCCTCCCGTCCCCGCTTGATGGTTTTATCTTCTCCCTACTTAGTATACTTCAGGCTATTTTACTAGCAGTTTCATTTCCATATGGAAATGATTAACTTTTGAAGCTGTATACCTAACAATAATAGGAGGAGTTTAAATAGCGGACTAGCCAATTGGCTGTGGGTAGAGCGGAATGGTCTATGGTGGGTTATTTGAGTGATTAGAGTAGGCAGATTTTTATTATTAGGACGATTTCATAGCAACCTATCTGTTTGCAACCATTCAGGTGAGTATGAATAATAAAAACTAAAATTAGAAATAATTTTCCATATTTCACTCGTGCATTCCTCTAAGGTTGTACTATCATGCTGTGACAAATCCCCGCTGATCTCGAGGTCAACATACATGTACTTAGTCTCTTTACAAAACTTAACATCAGAGAAATCTGTTATAACTTCTATTTCCTTGCTCGGATCTGCTTCACATTTCACACACACATTGCTCCAATGCACCTCTACCTCCTTGTGACAAATTCACTTTCATGCCGCCCCCTCTAAGCCCACAGTCAAGGTCACAAGCCCACACACTTGGATTTTTTTTACATATTTAGTGGTACCAGGGCCCACACGGGGGGTATTCCGTAAACCTCGCTTACTCACAAATCTAGTTAACTTTAGTTTGTGAGGTATAGTTGTCACAATTCCGGCGTTATCATCAATGTCATCATAAGTATCGTCATCGTTGTCAACATTTTAACATCGTTGTCTAGGGCGTCATCATTTACGTAATTTTTTTTAACATCTCTTGATTCTTCGGATAATTACCACACTTCCTCATTAGCTTCCTCACATTAATGACTATCCACCCTGTGTCATATGGGTGACCTAGGCCTTGGTTACCTTGACCTTCGTCGGTGAGTCTTGCCGACAATTTTGGCTGGTTGGTTGGGTCCGCATGTGATGGGTAATTTAACAATCGGGATTCACCCTTACCGGAATTCCGATAGGATACCTGCTTTTTGGCATTCTTGTATTTGCGTCTTGAATCTCGTTATACCACTTATGTGAGTAATATGATTATTCCTTATCCTATTACTTTTAGGGGAAGGGGCTTCAGGGCTGAATAAATATTTTTTCGATGTAAATATTCCGTTCTGATTTTGGGCATTTCCCCCCAATGCAGCAGGTTAAATACCTGTTGATAGGCCAGTAAACACCACTAAATCAATCAATCTATCTCGCCAGTGATCATATTAGGAAGGATCTCCACTGGTCAGTGACAGAATGACGTAAACTTGGCCTTGTAATGTACATGTACTGCCCAGATCTACACACCACGTTAATATTATAAATTATTATATGAAAACATTATGACTTTTTAGCTCACCTGAGCGAAGCTCATGTGAGCTATTGTTACCGCAATGTGTCCGTCGTCGTCCGTCGTCCGTCGTCGTCGTCCGTGAACATTTTCAAACGTCTTCTCCTCAGTAACCATTGGGTCTATAGTCACCAAACTTCATGGTCATGGTCCTTAGGTAGGGGCATTACAAAATTGTTAAAATTACGTCATTACGTAATCCAAGATGGCCGCCGTTTAAAAATAGCACAAATTCTTAAAAAATCTTCTCAAGAACCGCCAACCGGATTTCGACAAAACTTGGTAGGAATGATCGATGTACATTGCTCTTTCAAAGTTGTTAAGATGGTGACCCCGGGGTCAAAAATGCGCGTGGCCTGTGGGGTCAAATTGGGGTCAAATTTTATTTTTGACTGAATATGGTCATGTCATATATCAAATTGAAGGTATCAATGAGGCGATCACTCTGGTGCATTTTTTGTCGAAATCGGATGGTTATGTCATCCAAGATGGCCGCCGAAAGGTCAAAAGGTCGTTCTTTTATTAGAGATTTCAAAATTCTTCACATGAACCGCTTGGCCCATGGTAGCCAAACTTAAAAGTTATGGTCCATGGGTGAAGCCTTTTCAGATTTGTTAAAATGGAGGTCATCGCTAATCCAAGATGACCGCCGTCTAAAAATAGCATAAATTCTTAAAAAATCTTCTTCTCATGAACCGCTAGCCGATTTCGACGAAACTTGGTAGGAATGATCGATGGTACAATGCCTTTCTTTTCAAAAGGTTGTTTAAAATTGGTGGACCCCGGGTGAAAAATGGGCGTGGCCCGTTGGGGATCAAATTTTATTTTTTGGATCCGAAATATGGTTCTTGCTATATCAAATTAAATCGAAGATATCAATTGAGGCGATCACTCTGGTACATTTTTTGTCGAAATCGGATTGTTATGTCATCCAAGATGGCCGCCGAAATGTCAAAAGGTCGTTCTTTTATTAGAGATTTCAAAATTCTTCTTCACATGAACCGCTTGGCCCATGGTAGCCAAACTTAAAAGTTATGGTCCATGGGTGAAGCCTTTTCAGATTTGTTAAAATGGAGGTCATCGCTAATCCAAGATGGCCGCCGTCTAAAAATAGCACAAATTCTTAAAAAATCTTCTTATCATGAACCGCTGGCCGGATTTCGACTAAACTTGGTAGGAATGATCGATTTACAATGCTCTTTCAAAGTTGTGACCCCGGGGTCAAAAATGGGCATGGCCCGTGGGGTCAAATTTGGGTCAAATTTTATTTTTGACCGAATATGCTCATGCCATATATCAAATTGAAGGTATTGATGAAGCGATTGCCACCAAAAGGTCCAATGATTCAAGATTTTTAACGTCTTTTTCTCAGGAACCACATGGCCGATGCTGGCCAAACTTCATAGGAAGTTAAGATCCTTGGGTGAAGCATTTTCAGATTTTGTAAAATGAGTCATCGCTTAATCCAAGATGACCGCCATCTAAAAATAGCACAATTTTTTTAAAACACATGAACTCAATGTCAAATTCTCCTCTGGTGTTCATGGAGTCAGGTGAGCGAATTAGGGCCATCATGGCCCTCTTGTTTATTTTCCCCAGCGGAATCCCTGTAAACCCCTATTGAATAGGGGTTTCCCAAAATAAATTAAAGTGTGTCCCAATATTTAGCGTTTTTACGGTTTATTCGATTCGGCTCCAAATTGCTTTCCAAATCCATTTACCATTCTGCTATGAAAGATAAGTGGAAGTTATAACTTTGGTTAAAACCGCTCGCTGCCACCCAGTTATGCTGCTGTATATTAATTATATATTATCCAACGCACATGAAACAATGCAGCCTCCTGCCTCTACAACCAGCATACTATAGGAATGAATGGCCTTTTCGGTCTTTCGGGTTCAAAGGGTTAATAAAATCACGATAATTGAGGAAATAGAATGTAGAAATAAATATCTTTCCCCGGGAAGAATGCTCCGGTCACACCTTTCCAAAATCGATGCACAATTTGTGCCCCTCACTGTTGTAAATATCTTTTCACAGCTAGCATACAGAGAGTTGACCCTTACTACTCTGAATTATATTTTGTCGTCTGCTTGAAATGTTTTATTTTGTTAAGAATTAAGGCAAAAAGGCAAAACAGCAGACAACAATTTTCGTCTCCCACATAGTGAGTGTTAAACCTGTTGTCAGACTCCTACATAACTGGCATTGCGTCTTTCCTGGTTAACCCTTAGACTGCTACACACAGTCTCAGTCCTGGTTAACCCTTAGACCGCTACATACACACAGTCATCTGCTACACACAGCAATTGTCGTCTGCTGTTGCTTTTACATGGTTTGACAGCACTTCAGAATCATTTCTGAAGTGCTGCCAAACCATGTTGTAAATTATTCTAAAGTGCTGTCAAACCATGGTTTTGATGATAAAAATGAAAAATAGAAAACAGCAGACCACAAAAAATTAAGATAGCGGTGTAAGGGTTTTCTTCAGAGACTATTCCATTAACCTTTTTCATGCTGAGGAGACGCCATTATGTTTGCAGAAAATCCTAAATATTTTCCTTCTATATGCGCTCAGAAGTATGTCGCGACCAGCATTTGTTTTTCTCGTTGTCGTCGAGATGGTTCAAATGAGTGGTCACAACATATACTTTCATTGAGCAATAACAAAAATAAAAATAAAATATTTAATAACTTTCATACGCATAAAGGTGTATTCTGAAAGAAATGTGTTAACTGGCAAAAACCTGTATAACATCCTAAAACTATCAACAATGATAACTCGTGAAATGACCCGTTACGAGATGGCTCATTTAGATCTACATACACCGTTTGCAAAAAAGCATGCTATTGAGGTCTGCAGTGTCGAAAACGGCTAACATATCCGATTCATTAACCCTTTCAACATTACAGACCTCTATAGCATTGGTTGCAAATAGTGTAGATCTAGATGAGTCGGCTCGTAATGATCTGCCATGAATCTGTCATTTTTGTTGTGCCTGCTTTAGCAGAAGGCGCGACTATATATAGTCTCCGCTTTTTACGTCATCGTCGTCCGAACTGTTAAAAGGTTTGTACAAGCTTCTTCATCATGGTATAACTTTAATATGACTTGACATATTGCTTCAATATTTGGACACTTAGTCCAGTATGCCATGAGGGCATATTCATATTTTACACACATAATGTCTAGGTTTAACCCTTTCAACACCAAGTAACTTAATAGGATGTTCCATGCCAATGTTTCACGCTATTTCATTAATTTTGTTAAATCAAATTATCCCATTTCAAATTATCCCATTCTTCTAAAAGGGTAATCTGTACGACGTTTAAAATTATTAACAAACAGTGGAGATCCTGATGAGACGGCTCGTTACGAGCCGGCTCATCTGGATCTGCACTGTTTGCAAACATTGTCTCTATAGAGGTCTGTGGTGTTGAAATGGTTAAGGTTGAAAGGGTTATCATATATAACACTGATTTACAATTGGGGAAACATCCTGGCAAACGGATTCTGATCAGCAAAAATATGTCAGTAGTCTGCATGCACCTACAGTGTAATCTGTGGGCCGTTTCACTTAACTTTGTATGACTAAAATGTTCGTAACTGCAAAATTATGATTGTCTGTAAATTTCACATTAACTATGTTTTCTTGTAAACAAATATTGGATTTATTTACATTTATTGAGCATAGGCTGCATATGCATATGTTCAATAAATGTAAATCCATCAATTGAAATTTCCAGACTATACTATATTTGCACTTACAAACGTTTTAGTCGTATGGAGTTTAATGAAACGGGCCCCTGAGTTTGTTAGAATAGTCACACTAGATAGAAAATTATGTATAGATGTCTAGACTGATGTGAGTCGGTCGGCACCAATACCAAGTTATCAGGGTTCAATCTAGGCCAAAAATTTAGGGAGAAGTCACTTCTCCCTCCAGGCAAAATAGGGAGAAGTGAGGGGAAATTAGGGAGAAGTGATAAAAATCATATTTTCCCTGATTTTTTCTCTTACCGGTACTTATAGTTATCGCGTAACTGTATACATTAACTCTATGTTTTCAATAGCATATCTATTAGAGGGTAGAGGCATCAACATGTTGAGCCACCTCGTCAAGACGGTTTAAGTGAGCGCTAACAACGTATACTTTCATCGAGAAATAAAAAAAGAAAACTTTGAAACTGGGTGGGGGGGGGGGGGGGGTGGGGGGGGCTGGGAAGCAAATGGTAGTAGATTGTAGAATTTGAAGAAAAAAAAAAGAAAAAAAAATTCATCTCAAAAGCATAAAAAAAAATTGTTTATGAACTTGGATGTGCATACATTATGTATATTTAGTTAATACCAAACTGAATTATCATAAAAATCGGGTTACGTTAACATCGATTGGAAAAAGTTGCAAAAGGACGAAACGACGTAGGTACGAAATCGCCGAAATTGTCCGTGATATTTATAGACTTTTTCATGTTTTCTGACAATAGAGTTAGCCATATTTGGTTGAAATAAACAGTTAGTAATGTAATACACAATACTTGATTTCGGCATCAAAGGATTTCATTAGAATATATCAATTTCGTATTTAATTATTTCACACTTTTCGGCGAAAAAGAAAGTTGCAATCATGGGCTGTGTAGGCCACTGTGTAGGCGACGACTAGGTTCGTCAGGTGGCGCCTCGAGTGGGTATACCCACAATCGTAGCTAACAATTGGATGCTATTTTTATTTCGGAAATGGTATCCCACAAAGCGTCATAAGCTGACAAAAATGTGTGTAGACAACTACGTTGTATGCGACAACTACGTCGTATGCCGATAGACCGCGATAGTAGTCGCCTCCCATTTACCTTGAAACTAATTATTCACGTGTGTCGTCGAATCAAATTAGTCGAAGCCGACCAATGAATTAAATGAAGCTATAAGCCCCGCCTTAATGACGTAAATTCGGGTCTTCAATCAACGTTCCTTGAACGCTTTAGTTAAACAATATTAAGCGCCCAGACGTGTCTGATCAGTTGATACGCATCATGGCGTCGCGAATAACAAACCGATAGTAGGCGACAATAACAAAGAAACCCCGCGGGCAAATACACACCAGGGGTCATCAAACAATCGATGCGATCCAATTTTACACGCCTATTTGGTGGGATTAGCGCATTTATGACATGCACTCGCCCCTAGGGTCTGAAATTCATAGTAAAAAAAAAAAAATCCAGAAAATTCCAGGGCGACTTGACTTCCCCCTACGGGAAAAATAAGGCGACTTGGCCAGAAAAAAAGCGACCACTTCGCCCATGTCGCCCTCAAACATGAACCCTGAGTTATACATTTAACCCTTAGATCACTATCTTATTTTTTTTGTCGTCTGCTGTTTATTTCCTATTTTCCATTTTCATCATCAAAAACATGCTTTGACAGCACTTTTGAATAATTTACAACATGCTTTGACAGGACTTCAGAATCATTTCCAACCTACGGGAAAAATAAGGCGACTTGGCCAGAAAAAAAGCGACCACTTCGCCCATGTCGCCCTCAAACATGAACCCTGAGTTATACATTTAACCCTTAGATCACTATCTTATTTTTTTTGTCGTCTGCTGTTTATTTCCTATTTTCCATTTTCATCATCAAAAACATGCTTTGACAGCACTTTTGAATAATTTACAACATGCTTTGACAGGACTTCAGAATCATTTCCAACCTACGGGAAAAATAAGGCGACTTGGCCAGAAAAAAAGCGACCACTTCGCCCATGTCGCCCTCAAACATGAACCCTGAGTTATACATTTAACCCTTAGATCACTATCTTATTTTTTTTGTCGTCTGCTGTTTATTTCCTATTTTCCATTTTCATCATCAAAAACATGCTTTGACAGCACTTTTGAATAATTTACAACATGCTTTGACAGGACTTCAGAATCATTTCCATTGGAAATGATTCTGAAGTTCTGTCAAACCATGTTTTTATTGAGTAATAAGGCAAGATATAAAAGCAACAGCAGACGACAATTGTTGTGAGTAGCGGTCTAAGGGTTAATCAATGGGTTCTGCACTCTCTGAGCACCAGATAAGAATAAATATTTCCTTTCTCCATGCAACATATGAGATAATGTTAAAACTCACAGATTGGTGCAAACATTGTTATGGTAAGTAAACAAGTACCTAATTGTGTTAACCCTTAGACCGCTACTCACAACAATTGTCGTCTGCTGTTGTTTTTATATCTTGCCTTATTTCTCAATAAAAACATGGTTTGACAGCACTTCAGAATCATTTCCATTGGAAATGATTCTGAAGTGCTGTCAAAGCATGTTGTAAATTATTCTGATAAAAATGGAAAATAGAAAATAAACAGCAGACGACAAAGAAAATAAAATAGCGGTCTAAGGGTTAACATTTTATTGAAGTTAAACGTGCCGTCGTTAACATATTATTATTATCAATTCTGTTTCACTAACTCACATTACTGTAGCTAATGACGCAGTAAATGTTTAATCTATTTGAATCAATTAAATGGGTCACTTAAATATTCTGCTCCTGAAATATTATAACATTCTACAGCAAAAAGGAAGTAAAAGTGAACACATTTTGTTTTCATTAGCATAAATTAGCATAAAAAGGAAACACAGTTACTTTCCCTGATCTCAAGAACGGCATTTAATCATTTGTAGAAAATGTGATTTAACCCTTGGAACCCGAAAGCCCGTTATAGCGGTTTATGCAAACAGTGCAGATCCAGATGAGCCGCCGTCTCATCAGGATCTACACTTTTCATAAATTAACTTGTCTGAAAATCATTCTGTGACCATTGGATTGGTTGCAACATTGACATTATAGTAAAATCCATTCCAGTTACTTAGGAAAATAAATGGAAGTTCATAATATACACACTTATCTAATCTAATGAATGGCAAAAAAATGTCCCGAAACCATATAACCTGATGTGTGGGAGTCTGCCTTTGATGTTACATAAGTGCCACTTGAATAGATCCAGTTATGTAATACAAGATGGCAACCAGTTAACCCTTACTACTCTGAATAAAATTTTGTCTTCTGCCGGAAATTTTTATTTTCAATATTTCTTGACAAAAACCTGTTTTGACAGCTCATGAGAATCGTCTCCACTGGAGACGATTCTCATGTGGTGTCAAAACGTTGTTTTTTTTAAGAATTAAGGCAAAAATGCAAAACTGCAGATGACAATTTCCGTCTCCAGCGTAGTGAGGGTTAAATGATGGTCACAACTTCACAAGGTGGGTGGTTGGTCGGGAGCACGCGACGGGTAATTCAACGATCAGGATTCATCCTAACCGGAATTCCGACTGGAGACCTTGTTTGGCCCTCATATACGTCTTTGGTATTTTGTATGTGACAGTCGAATCTGGTTATTGTAACTTTATATGAGTATTACGATTATTTGTAATCCTATTTTAGGGGAAGTGGCCAAGTGACTGGTGTGGTATGGACCTGGCACCAGATCAGGTTATTCTCATTTCAGGGCTGAATATATTGTTTCTCGATGTAAATATTCCGTTCTGATTTTGGGATTTTCCCCCCAATGCAGCAGGTTAAAATGGGATCGAACCCGTTTGCCCGGCCTTACATGACCTTAGCTGTTAGGCCGTTAAACACCAATAAACAAACAAACAAACAAACACAACTTCACAAGCAACAAGAGTAGAACGTGGCTGAGGGGTAACACCATCGGACTGCCACGCTGGCGACCTTACAGGCGATCGGCATGTTGATAGGATAGTGTATTAACCTGTAGAATTTTTTTTTATAATGTATTCATTCTATTGTCAATGTATATATACCGTAAAGATTCTATTAGAATCACCGCTGGCTCCGAAGTCCTGGGTGGGCCTTTAATAGGGGCAAGTGTTATTCATCAAAGGGAAATTTATAAAAAATATATGATTTTCTACTATCTGAACAATAACATAATGAAGGGACGTTACTCTCAAACGTCTGCCGGACTTGATTGTACTGTTAGTCAGTTCATGAACATTTTGGACCAAGACGTTTCGGCCCACTTTGGTCATTATGGTACTGTCGGTAAAAATGTTAAAATACTGGTAATGTATATATCAATACAGCGTCAATCATTAATGTTGATCAGATTTACGCCTATCACCGTTTCAGACCATGACCATTTCGGTCCTTGGACATTTCGGTCCGTATAAGTGCGATTAATTTCGGCCCACGGCCATGTCCAGAACAAGCCATATTTATTTTTGCTCATCTGCTAGGAAATATCGGCCAACAATCCAACAAGATGTCAATTTTACCCATATTATACGAGATGGGTTTGAGATGCTTTGAAAATGGCGTCTCCGTAACCGTGTAAATTCTGATCGCCACGTGTCTGTGAAAATAGCTACTGCTGATGAGGACACCGGAAACAGTTGAATTTCGCTTCCGCTTTTGAAAGTAAAAGTAGCTGCTGAATTATGTTTTTTTTCCGCGATTTTCAAGGAAGTTGTCCTCGAAATAATGGAAAGAAAAGAAATCTAGTTGGAGAATTAGCTCCGATTTTGTTTCAAGTTAGTACTGGGCGTTTATTAGAGGCACTAGTTTTGTGAAGATCAGCCAAAATATGTGCCATTTTCAACGTAAAAAGTGTGGAGGTGGGGGTGGGCGTCTATTAAAGCATGGGCATCTATTAGAATCTTTACGGTAATAAATTTAAGGTATGGAACTAAGTGTGCCTAAATTTCACCATCACCAGTTTCAAGACGCAATATATTTTCTATTTCTCATAAAATCCCATTATTCCTAGTGCCCACACAGAGCTACGACCCGCCAGTGCGTCTAATAAAACCGACACATAGCCAGCAGTTTACACTCAGAAGCCGTACCAGCCCAAAAACCTGACGCAAGTCACCCGACTACGCTCAGTCGGACACGAGTTTGTATCGTAATTTCACTCAAATTCTCAAGACTAAGCTGAACAAATCCATGCAGGGTTCCAGATAAGGAATTAGTAATTGAATATTGTCACTCCATCATTTCCTAAGCAATTGGGTATTTCAAAATTGTAATTGGGTAAAATAAAATCACACTACTGTTTACACATCAACAGACAGCAATTATTGAATAGTTTGCTTCGAAATGAAAACATATCTTGGCATTTCATTAGAATTGTCTCCTTGGAGACAATTCTAATGAAATACCAATATGTGTTTTCATGGAAAATAAGAAAAATATGCTATATTTGTGGTGTTTATTGTTTGACTACGCTAGGTCAGACACGAGTTCGTATCGTGATTTCACTCAAATTCTCAAGACTAAACTGAACAAACGAGCTCGGGATTTCAAGAATCCTCGAGATTTTTCAATAAAGTAATAGTATTTATCAATGTCAAATGCGAAAATACCATCAAAATATACATACAAGAACTATCTTTATTTATTTTCATATTGGATTTAACTGTATTTCCTGCTCTACTAGTCCTTTCGGATGGGGACCACAGGTTGAAGGAACGGACCGAGGTCTATAAATACATTAAATATGCCTAAAAGCATCAATAAATGAAGAAAAAAAATAAAAAAAATTCTTCATTTATTGATGCTTTTAGGCATATGTAATGTATTTTTAGACCTCGGTCCGTTACTTCAACCTGTGATGGGGACGGTGAGTCGGTCCCGTGTATCAGATATGAAAGGAGAGTCTGGGCACCAGAGGGGACTATTCTAATAAGAGCTAGGCCCGCTGGGGCCGGTGTCCTCTGTATCCACCTTCTTCCTTTCTCCCCTTCTTGATAGACAACATGCAATGTCATTGGGCCAGTGCTGTCGTTAAGTTAAATCCTAGCATTTAAATACATACGGTAAGCAACATCTCCTTAACATGGTCCATGGTGGGTTCAGACCCAGCAGAGAGATGCAAGGTCATTGAGCCAGTACGGTCGTTAAACGTTAAATCCAAGCATTTACATTCATAAGCAACATCTCCTTAACATGGTCCCTGGGTGGTTCAGATATAGCAGAGAGATGGGTTGTGGCCTAGGGGTTAGAACACCTGACTTCCAATTCGGAGGTTGTGGGTTCAAACCTCAACTTGGGCATCAACAATACTTTCATGGTATTTCCATCCCACTGATCTATCGAATGAGACTTTAAACTGTGGTCACGTCTCTATATGAGCTAGGACGTTAAACCTGGGACGTTAAACCTGTTCACTTTCACTTTCACTTTCAGACCCAGCAGTCAGGCTTTGAATCGCCGAGACAGTTATTATAGGAATGAATGGCCTTTTTGTGGAATTTATCGGGGTATAAACTTGGAAAAGTCGCGGGAATACTGGACGAAGGCCGGAAGGCCTCGTTCAGTATTCCCGCGACTTTTCCAAGTTTATATCCCCGATAAATTCCACAAAAATGCCATTCATTCCTTATAATTCCAGCATTTGAAATAAATTCATCAAGAAAATGTGTTTATTTTCCGTTTTCTTAAGAATTACTTTAACTGCGCCTCACAGTTACGGAAAGTAGTTCGGCGTGGGAGTTTACTGGGATATAAATTTTGGACAAAGACTTGCTACGGGCCAATCAAATGTTAGAGAATTGTGTAAATATTTTTGTGCTGGAATTATAGAACGCTCATGAATGGTTGTGTATTCCTGTGCCGTTACATGGAGATACATGTACATGTAGCCTACTGAGGTTACACAAGTTTTCATACGAAAAATAAATATAATTCTCTTAATATAAATAAAATAAAATATAACCCATTTCATGCTGAGGATATGTCATTTTGTTTGTGAAAAATTATAATTATTTTCTTGATATATGCTTAAAAGTATATGTCGTGGCCACCATCATTTGAACCGTCTCGTTGTCACAACATATACTTTTGTTGATAAATAAGAAAAAATAAATTCTGTGTGTAATGGGTTAATTATGACCCCATGGTGTATTTCATCTGTATATGACCTTGCTGTTGAATTTAAGGGACGTAAAATGACAATCAGTCACGGATGAGCAGGTTGATCTGGAGCTACGCTGGCTACATAATTATGGTCTAATAGTATTTTGATGAAAGCACAGATACTTCTGCTGATCCGGGTTAAATTAAATATGCTGGCCGTAAACAGAGCAAGGTGCCTTTTCTTATAGCCAGCCATCAAAATTTGATTTAATGTCTGTCAGCAGAACTCCAGATAAGGTGCGTATTGGCGTATTTTACATATTTATTTTAGCAGAATTCGCATTGATTATCAACAGTGGGAGTACAAAATACTCGCAGCAATGTGAAAATACGGATTGATTTTCAAATTGAGTAGTGGAAATACTGTAATAAAGTTGAAATTTACTTAGTTGAGCTGCAAACAGCAAACAGCTTAATTATTTTTTATCAGTTGTTCCATATTTAGTAAGGAAGAAAATCTATAATATGTTTCTTAAAGTAAAATACGCATTGAATTTGAAATCTGAGGATATAATACTCTTTGGACACAGAACTTATCTGGAGCTCTGTGTCAGTGATTGGAATTATACATTAGGCAATCTTGTTATTCATAAATACGTGTTTAATTCACCAGATAACGATGAGAAGTTAGTTGACCCCTTCAGACGTACTGTCATATTTAACTTGCTACACTCGATCGGAATGCAGTTTTTGAAAACATTGGCTCCGATTGCCAAAACTATTCCTGCTTGTTGCCAAGTCTGTTCATCAACCAGTGGTGTTAAAAGTTAATACATACATACAGACTGTTTTTATTATTTATTTTAATTTCCCACCTTTCCCCACTTATACCAGTATATCAAATGGGGTAAATGTATTATGACGATTACGATTGAACATACGTTATTTCACTTGCTACAAGATAAGAATGCACTATTTGCTAACATCAGTATAGGTTGCCAAACAAAAATGAGTGGGTTGCCAAATTGGTCTGTTAGGTTGTAAAGTTTCTTGTAGTGTAGCTTAATTGATAATTGGTACAAGATATCATGCATGTAGTCTGTGAACTCATATTATATATAGACCAGTAGCCGATTTCACCAACATTGCAAAGTATACTTTCCTAGCAAAGTATATTTTGAGGGAGAAATTTTCAATTTTAGAATAAATTTATTAATTTTTATTATACTGAATTTATTACATTATCACAGCCAATTTTGGCTGTGATAATGTAATAAATTCAGTATAATAATTCTGCATAGTTTTAATCATCAAATATACACAATCGTTTGTTCTGCATGAAATAATGCATTTCGGAAAAATCAATGATTGCTCCCTCAAAGTATACTTTGCTAGGAAAGTATACTTTGCAATTTTGATGAAATAGGCCCCAGGGGGTCGTTTCACTAAATTAACTTTGTATGACTAAAATGTTCGTAAGTGCAAAATTATGATAGTCTGTAAATTTCACATTAACAATGTTTTCTTGTAAATAATTATTGGATTTACATTTATTGAGCATAGGCTGCATATGCCTATGCTCAATAAATGTAAATCCATCAATTGAAATTTCCAGACGATCCAAAATTTGCACTTACGAACATTTTTGTCGTACGAAGATTAGTGAAACGGGCCCCAGGTTCTTAGCAAATAGCAAATGTTCAGATTGCGATAAAAACATGAAATTTGCTGTACATTGTATGTCTTCCACACCAAGAGCTGGGAGGGTTGTGTATATTAAGGTAGTAGGTCATAGATAGATACACTTTCTTCAATGATAATTGCTTCACAAGAGTGATGTGATATATGAATATAACATATGTAAATATTGTATTGTTACTGTATACTATATGGAGCATTCCATCTTTGTTTGTACAAGCCATCGTACAGTGTCACCACTTTGTGTGTTTGACAAATACAGCAAATAATATAACAGTAAACAAATAAAATTTGTTGCAATACATAATAGACAGATATGACAACGGCAAGCTATAAATATTATGCATACATATAGTAGGTGAGTAGATACCAGGGACATTATACACCCAGGTAACTGCTTACCTGTCACTGGATTTGATAGCTAATAACAGAGTACAGTAGTAGGTATATATGGTATATGTGTTGCGTGGTTGGGCATGTAAAAGTGATACAATGTGCGATTTTCTGTGTATGAGGCCATCTATAATGGCGGTTAAAAACACAGGCACAAACCTGTACAGAAAACTGACATATTTTACAGTTTGGTGTACTATAATTGATAGGAGTCCGTTCTCCTGGCTTTTCTACATGTGATTAGCTACATTATATCATATGTTCTACTTCATTATTTCAGTTCTTTGTCAACTCCATGTACTGTGTTGGATACAGTAAGAAGAAAATGTTCACATGTATGTTATGCATATATCCCTTCACATTTACGAAGCAATTATGCATGAATCATTGGATTATCAGGGGCCCCACGGGTCCTTATAAACCCTTTCAACACCACAGGCCTGTATTGTGCTATTGGCAAACAGTGTAGATCCAGACGAGCCGGCTCATGATGAGTTGAAGTATGAAAACAATGTGTGATATAGATCATTACTGAGAGTGCGGGAGTGTCGTGGCAGATCTGGAGCTACACTGGCCTCAACTGCCTGCAGCCAGCTGTGTCCCAAACATCCTGATGATACATATATGTGGCACAACTGGATAAATGGGACATCTGGTATGTGCGTCCAGCATTGCTCCTCGTCAAATAGCACACTCTTGTCGCCTGATAAAAAGGTATATTGCTTGTTAGAAGCATGACGGGTGTTTCGTTAATGGAATGGCGAACAGTGCAGATCCTGATCAGACTGTGCAGGCTGATCTGTATCTACACTGGTCGCAAAGCCCATACACCCCATTTCTCCAATCATAGCCACAATCATAGGTGAACCTCAAACCACACTAGTGAAATATAAGGTTGACCATGTCCAGTCGTGGGTCAACATTTGTGTGACACGAAGGTTTACTGTTTCAACCCCAGTGGGTTCAAACACTTTCCGAGTGCCACGGCAAAAGTTTAACCGCAGCAGCTGCGGTTAAACGTTTGCCGTGGCACTCGGAAAGTGTTTGAACCCACTGGGGTTGCTGCTGCAGTTAAACGTTGCTCTGGCACTCGGAAAGTGTTTGTACCCAATGGGGTTGAATAACCGTTGTAACAGTAAACCGTCGAACATTACTGTTAATTTCCATCGGAAATATCATCATGCAATATGGGTATATACCGGTATGCAGTAATTGTGTTACTTTGATAACCCGCTCCATTCAAACAGCTGATTTACACATACATATTCCGGGACTGCAGTACACGTCGCGTGATGCAGCTGTATCAATTTCAAAATTTCAGTGCGACCGTTGTGAACTGGTCTGGTGACGTATAATGGGGTGTTCTAGTAATGTAATGAGACACAAGCATTACGTACGTGTTGGCTTGGCCCCGGAATGCGCATTCTCTACAGCCATGGTCAGTCAAACAGCACGTGCTATATGTTTGAACATGGCTGTTAGCTGTGTGAAACAATGGCAGTCATGTAACAATTTACAATTAATGTCTTTTGAGGAGGTGTACACAAGATTGAATGCCAAGGTGAATATGACGTTTCGAAGGTCCGTAAATCTTGTGTACACTGACTCAAAAGACAATAGTTACTTTACTATATGACCCTTATTACAGACCATATATGATACAACAGCGCACGATATGTCTCCTGCTTTCGGTGTGTGATCAGTGACATGCGCATGCTGCTATGTACCTGAATATCAGTCTCGGGACTTGTCTCGTTCAAAATGTGATATTCACCTCCAGAACAGTCCGCGACTGATATTCAGGGGGCCGTTTCACTAAACTTCTTACGACTAAAATGTTCGTAAGCGCAAATTTAGAATCGTCTGCAAATTTCAATTGATGGATTTACATTTATTGAGCATAGGCTGCATATGCAGCCTATGCTCAATAAATGTAAATCCAACAATTATTTACAAGAAAACATTGTTAATGTGAAATTTACAGACTATCATAATTTTGCACTTACAAACATTTTAGTTGTAGGAAGTTTAGTGAAACGGGCCCCAGGTGAATATCAGATAAGTTCACAATCATGTGACCCGATATTGGACACTCTCATTGGTTGAAATTGTCAGTCATATAATAATACTTGATAAACCTCGTTTTGTGATGGAGGGTAAATTATCAGGGTATAATTAATTTACTCTCCATCACAAAATGAGGTCAATTTCAACTGTTGCCAATAACAACGGTGCCAGTTTGCATTATATCGGTTAGAATTGTTTCTAATGAAATTACCAAGTTTCTTTGGAATGGTTGTTCAACTGCTGGAGTCAGATTATGTAAAGGTTTCCAGTGCTCCAAATAAGGAATTAGTAATTGAGTATTGTCACTCCCATCATTTCTGAAGCAATTGGCAATTTCAAAATTTTAATTGGGTAAAATATAATCACACTACTGTTTACACATCAACAGACAGCAATTATTTAATGGTTTGCTTCGAAATGAAAACCTGTCTTGGAATTTCATTAGAATCGTCTCCATGGAAATACCAAGATGTGTTTTCATGGGAAATAAGAAAAATATGCTATATTTGTGGACTGTTTACAATTGTTTTCTGCAACATGATATGATAAAGGTACCATAAAATTTGCATTGCTTTTTGATACTCGCGACTTCTGATTTCAATTGGGTTTTTGGAAATTTTAATTGGGTATTATTGAGGCAAATACGCAACTTATCTGGAGCGCACCACACTAACTCCGGCAGATATTCAGACACGGTAGTTCTGTTATCGTTGTATGACTGCCGACCAGTAATCAAGGTTAAAAGTGAAAGTGAATGGGCTTAATGCCCCAGCAACAGCTACTGTCAATTAGGGACAGTACGTCGGTTTCAAGTTTCAAACGAAATACGAGTGGGATGGAAATACTATGAAAGTACTTTTCATGCCTAAGGCGAGGTTTGAACCCACAACCTCCGGAATGGAAGTCAGGTGTTCTAAGTTCTCTAGGCGCCAATATCCAGGTCAAAGGCTTGACAACGTGACGTGACGTCAGTGCCCATGCCTTAATTCACTTACAAACAAATCCAGTTACACATGTCAATTTTGATGAAAGTTATTATGTAAATTCATTTATTGCCCTCAATCTGGTTGTTTGGAAAGAGAAGAATTTTCAAGCGATTTTTGCAGGAACTGCATTACAAGCGGACTGCCTGCCTGCCTGGCATGAGAGATATTATGAAATTTCTATCTTGGCTTAGACCGAACATACGGCATTTGCCGTGAATTTTACACACATTAGCATCAAAATATACTACAGTGGAACCTCTCTAAACCGGGCACCCAGGGTGCCCGGTTTAGAGAGGTTCCACTGTAAATCACTTAATCAAGCAAGTACAGTGGAACATCTCTCAATGTGACGTTTTCATGAATACAGAGCCGTCGGGCACGGTGTAATTATGTAGAAAACTTATATTTATACATGTACATATATTAATTTATTTTATAGTGGATTCTGTCGAGTACACCACAGTTGTTTTCCATTGCCCATCCATTGCCCTCTTTGACCCTTGCAATACGTGGGGGGGCGGGTGGGGGGGGTGGTAATTTACCGCTGTTTGTCCACCTGTCTGATGGCATAAGCCCCAGTATCCCGCCACAGTGAAATGTACATAAGTAAAATGCATATTGTTTGTTGTCCACAGGAATCTCTGCAGTTGACATGCTGGAGACAAACCATGGAAAATTCTAAATATTTTTCTTATTTCATGTAGGAAGTATATGTCGTGACCACCATTTGAACCGTCTCGACGAGACGGTTCAAATGAGTGGTCACATCATATACTTTGGATGAGAAACAAGAAAATTTTATGGAAAAATATTGATTTTTTTTTATACCCATAAAGATGTTTCCTCCTGAGATTGATGAGTTAATTGAGTTTACCATGTCCAGCCATTCCATCTGTAGCCGGAAATAATTCCCACAAATATGACATTAATCCTTACAATGCTGAATTAAATTTTTGTCATCTGCTGTTTGCTATTGATTTTTCCCTATCTAAAACATGGTTTGCTGGAGACAAACCATGGAAAATTCTAAATATTTTTCGTATTGCGTGTCGGAAGTATATGTCGTGACCACCACTTGAACCGTCTCGACGAGACAGTTCAAATGAGTGGTCACATCGTATACTTTGGATGAGAAACAAGAACATTTTATGGAAAAATATTGATTTTTTTTATTTCAATAAAGATGTTTTCTCCTGTGATTGATGAGTTAACCCAAATTAGCCTGCTGTCGTCTGCTGTTGCTTTATATTTTGCCCTGTTTCTCAATAAAAACATGGTTTGACAGCACGATTCTAAAATGCTGTCAAACCATGTTTTTGACGAGAAAAATCGAAAATAAAACATAAACAGCAGACGACAACATTTCATTCAGCAGGCTAAGTGTTAATGGAGTTTACCATGTCTAGCCATTCCATCTGTAGCCGGGAAATAATTCCCTCAAATATCACATTAATCCTTACAATGCTGAATTAAATTTTGTCGTCTGCTGTTTGCTTTCGATTTTTTCCTATCTGAAACATGGTTTCACAGCACTTTAGAACCATTTCTGTTGGAAATGGTTCTAAAATGCTGTCAAACCATATTTTTATTATTAAGAAAGAAGAGAGAAATATTTAAAACAGCAGACGAGAATTTTTGTTTCCCGAGAGCTGACATTAAATACATATATGTGCATCCTTCGATTAGACAGATGTTTTGTAAAAATAAATGGTCTACATTAGCGACTAGAGTGCCGACTCGAGTGCCCTGTCAGCGAAACATTGCTCTGAGATGTAATATATAGAGGATATTCCATCCTACATTTTGCATAGGAGGGAAATAATACATCAGTGTGCTTTGGGCTTCCGCGTAAGCAAAAGCAAAGAGTGAGCATAGCGACGGACACGAGTGTATTATTTCCGCTATTGAAACATGTACGATGGAATATCCTATTTATTGCACTTCACGTCGGATATATATGCATATTTTTTGAGATTGTATGCAAAAGAATTGTGCTGTGTGTATGAATAGTTACACACTGGTGTGTTTCCCGCGTTTTGACTGTGACGTGAAACGTGACTTTTTGAAATCCAAATTACGCAGCTGTTTCTATGAACTAGATATATTTGCGTGCACGTTTAGAATGTGTTCAATCAAATTCACAATTCAACAATTGGATTATTAGTTGGAGGACTCTCTCCAAATTTTCAAATAACTTTATTTTGACTAATAAAAGAGGGTGCAATTACGGGTGTTCTCTTCATGGTGTATTATTTGTAAGGAGTTGAATACAGGTTTTCTCTCACAGCGAAACCCATCCAAATATCTGGCAAGAGTGTATTAAACAGTTGTATTGCACAAACTGGTTTGTCACAGTGTAATAACAGAGTGTAATAAAATCAGAATACTCTATTGTAATAAACATGCAAGAGACAAATACAGAACTCTGCTTAGGTAATCTATACAGGTTTAATGTGTGATGCTGTGCTTATGCAATAAATAGAATCTAACATTTATGTAATATGATATTTATTAAACTTGTGGACTGCTTTCATAAGATCTTTTCCACACAGTGCAGGGGCCCGTTTCACTAAACTTCTTACGACTAAAATGTTCGTAAGTTCATATTTAAGATCGTCTGTAAATTTCAATTTATGGATTTACATTTATTGAGCATAGGCTGCATATGCAGCCTATGCTCAATAAATGTAAATCCAATAATTATTTACAAGAAAACATTGTTAATGTGAAATTTACAGACTATCATAATTTTGCACTTACGAACATTTTAGTCGTACAAAGTTTAGTGAAACGGGCCCCAGATGCGCAGTCTGATCAGGGACTACGTTGCTTGCATACGTTGTAGAACAAATTCCGTATAAAAGTTACATATGTGACTGTGACTGTGACTGGAGAAATGGGGCTTATGGGTTTGCGACTAGTGTAGATTCAGATCAGGATGTGCATCCGCACAGTCTGATCTGGATCTGCATTGTTCTCCATTCCATCGATGAAACACCCGTCATACTTCTAACACACAATATAGATCATTATCAGGCTACACAAGTTTGCTATTTGATCAGGAGCTACACTGGTCAGAAATCACATAAGCCCCATTTCTCCAGTCACAGCCACATATGAGACACACCATGTGATTTTGTACCTTCGGACATCCACGTAATTTTATGAAATACGTTTATAAAATTTACAATATTTTCTATAAATGGCATCAAAAGTTGTCAGAGTACTCTGAAAATTTTGTCAACTTTTAACTTTATTTATTAAAAATATATTGAATGGAATTACACAGATGTCCGAAGGTACAAAATCACATGGTGTGCCTCATATAATGATTCTGTCAAATGATAAAACTTCATCCGTCTTCATTATGTCTGGGCTGCAGTTCTGATAAATACTGATGTCACTATAATCTGGGCACATCTCCCTGGGCCAGACTGATACTGTCTACAGATGGGAGGTTTGGAGGGTGTGTGCATCAGTAACCTGGGGCCGGCGGCGGCGTTTCACTAAAGTTTGTATGACTAAAATGTTCGTAAGTGCAAATTTATGATTGTCTGTAAATATCAATTTACCAATGTTTTCTTGTAAACAATTATTGGATTTACATTTAATGAGCATAGGCTGCATATGCAGCCTATGCTCAATAACTGTAAATCCATCAATTGAAATTTCCAGCCGATCCTAAATTTGCACTTACGAACATTTTAGTAAGAAGTTTAGTGAAACGGGGCCCCTGGATTCCCACATACATGTACAAGGTTGCAATATGATTTTTTCGCCATTCTTTACAATTCATTTACCGTTACCGGACACGTTCCATACCACACCCATGCGGCCTTCGTGTCCAAGGTCAAATTACTTAGAAATTGTTTAATATTTTCATTAAAGTTTTTCTTTGTCAGGCGGTGGCCGGGGGGGGGGGTATACAATGAGCCCCTGCTGATTTTCTCTAGTCCTGTCTGTATCTGACCTTGCTGTCGAATGGATGTCAGTCAATCTTTCAGCAGGATTCTGACGTTTAATTATGGCAGCAAAATCAATGGGTGGGTAGGTGAAATAATTATTTTGTATGAGAAACATATCTTGCATATTAATTATATCGGTGTAGACTCCAATTAACAATATAATCAATGAAGGAGGCATTTGTATACATACACCTTGTGTGTTATTATTACTGTCAAATCAAATACAACATTTTGGGTGAAAAAGTACTTACAATTAACTATTTTTATGCCCCCGCCACCGAATGGTGAGGGGGGCATATAGTGTTACCGGCGTCCGTATACGTACGTACGTACGTACGTACGGACGTACAGACAGACGGACGGACGGACGGACGAACGGACGTACGTACGTAGTACGTACGTACTTCTTCACGAAACCTTAACGCTCGGGTAAATGGCTTATAATTTCTGTTTCCTTGCTCGGATCTGCTTCACATTTCACACACGCATTGCTCCAATGGTCCTCTACCGCCCTGTGACAAATCCACATTCGTCCCGCCCCCACTAAGCCCATGGTCAAGGTCACAGACTTAGTGCGTTCGAAACCTTAACGCTCGGGTAAATGGCTTATAATTTCTGTTTTCTTGCTCGGATCTGCTTCACATTTCACACACGCATTGCTCCAATGGTCCTCTACCGCCCTGTGACAAATCCACATTCGTCCCGCCCCCACTAAGCCCAGGGTCAAGGTCACAGTCTTGGTGCGTTCGAAACCTGAACACTCGAGTAAATGGCTTATAATTTCTGTTTCCTTGCTCGGATCTGCTTCACATTTCACACACGCATTGCTCCAATGATCCGTTACTGCCCTGTGACAAATCCGCATTCGTCCCGCCCCCACTAAGCCCAGGGTCAAGGTCACAGACTTGGTGCATTCGAAACCTTAACACTCGGGTAAATGGCTTATAATTTATGTTTCCTTGCTCAGAACTGCTTCACATTTCACACATGCATTGCTCCAATGGTCCTCTACCGCTCTGTGACAAATCCACATTTGTCCCACCCCCGCTAAGCCCAGGGTCAAGGTCACAGACTTGGTGCGTTTGAAACCTTAACGCTCGGGTAAATGGCTTATAATCAAATATGCCTCGTTTTATTTGGCTGCCAGCGGGGGCATTCGTGTGCTGACAGGCCACATTTCTAGTTTAGATTTAATGTGTTTAATAGCCAAATGTTCATCGGTAGACAGACAGTAGTTATTACTGTTATACAGTATTTACGTTATCCATCCGTCCAGCTGTACTACGTCCATCTAACTGTATGTCCATCCATCCAGCCGTATGTCCATCCGTCACATTTCTTGAAAGAAGTAAACCTTTTATACCATAATCATGATAAAAGCTGGAGACTTGATATGACTTGGTGTGTGGCTTCCAGGTTCCTTATGGTGTGCTGATGCAGAAAGTGAATTTCAATATTTATTCGAGCCCTGTAGCCGATTTCATCAACATTGCAAAGTATACTAGCAAAGTATACTTTGAGGGAGAAATTTTCAATTTTAGAATAAATTTATTAATTTTTATTATACAGAATTTATTACATTATCAAAGCCATTTTGGCTTTGATAATGTAATAAATTCAGTATAATAATTCTACATATTTTTAATCATGAAATATATGCATTTGTTAGTTCTATATGAAATAATGCATTTCATGAAAAATAAATGATTACTCCCTCAAAGTATACTTTGCTAGAAAAGTATACTTTACAATGTTGGTGAAATAGGCTACTGGTGTGACTCGTGTAGATCCTGATAATAATATTGTACTCCTACAATCAATAGACTGATCAAAAATGATTACCTATTCAGTGACATAAACATCGCTAGATTGATTGAATGACATCTAGTGTAGGTCCTGATCAGACTGCGCAGATCTGGGGGCCGTTTCACTACACTTTGTACGACTTAAATGTTCGTAAGTGCAAATTTAGAATCGTCTGGAAATTTCAATTGATGGATTAACATTTATTGAGCATAGGCTGCATATGCAGCCTATGCTCAATAAATGCAAATCCAATAATTGTTTACAAGAAAACATTGTTAATGTGACATTTACAGACTCTTTTGCACTTACGAACATTTTAGTCGTACAAAGTTTAGTGAAACGGCCCCCTGATTACAAACATCATAAGGTCCCTTTTCTCACTCGCCTTCCCAATAAATGGCCTTGTAGAACCTGATATTCAAATACTTTCACAGGGAGTTCTATATATCACACATTCCTGATTGAATCGTTGCTTGCGGAGAAACTAACAATGTGATTATGAGGGACGGCATTAACACCAGAGCTCGTAAAACTATCGAGTTTATATTGATCGAACAATTTCATTACGTTGATCTACGGTATTAAACTGCCCTCGCTTGTTCCGCAGACAAATGAAGTGGCACAATGGCGGGTGTCGGGGAATACGGCGCCAAGATCACAATGCTAACTCGAGCATGCAGCTTGTTGTTACACACACGAGGAAATGAGGCGTTTATGACCAATATAGACCTGAATCGGACTGAATATGCATGTCCCGTCTGATCATGGCTTCTGGTATACGGTTTGCTATGTTGTTGGTGAATACACAGGTTGAACTAACGACCGAGGTCTATAAATACATTAAATATGCCTAAAAGCATCAATAAATGAAGAAAAAAAATAAGGTAAACCTTTTTTTTTACTCCCTCCATATACTCCATTATTGAATAGATGGAGTATATGGAGGGAGTAAAAAAAAAAATTACCTTATTTGTTTTCTTCATTTATTGATGCTTTTATGCATATTTAATGTATTTATTTTCGGTGCGTTACTTCAATTTGTGGGTGAATAGTGTATGATTCTACTCAAGGCCTCGACAAATCGCTTGCCCTGCATGAAGTGTCATAAACCAGAGATTGATCGCTTGCCCTGCATGAAATGTAAAAAAGCAGAGATTGAATATCTGGAACACAGTGAATTTAGCGAGTGCCATCACAATATAACCACTTTTTCCAAACTTTGAAGTCAGAAAGGGGGAGGTAATTCATGACCCAGGTGTCAAAATAAAAATCAGTATGCAATTGAACACCATAAGGGGAAGCCACATACCAAATATGAAGTCTACAGCTATTAGGGTTTAAAAGTTTTACAAGTCAAAATTGCGAAATTCTAAGTCCAAAAGGTGAGTGAGTGAGTGAGTGAATAGGGTTTAACGTCTGCTTTTCTGACATAGAGGTACAAGCCTCAGGGAGTCTACACGCAGACGGGTCAACGGGGTCGAGTCCCATATCCACCTGTCCAAGGGGGGTAAATCCCAACTTCAGAACTCAATATTTACAATCAAAATATATATTCAGTCCTGAAATTAGAACAACCTGATCTGGTGCCAGGCCCTCGCCACACCAGCATCATTTATCCCATCCCCTAAAAGTAATAGGATTAGCGCTAATCTTACTTTTATATATGGGGCATAGCCCGACTCAACTCTCACATACAAGAAAGCCAAAAATGTACGTGAGGGCCAAATCTGGTATAGTGGGTTCCGGAAAGTATGAACCCAATCGTTAAGCCAGTTTAGTCGCCTTTTACGACAAGCAATGGCTACTGCAGCACTATTCTCAGGATCAGTTGATCCCGCCCCGGTGCCTGCACGGGGCCCAAAAGGTGAGATAAACGATCACCTGGGGATCGAAACAAAAATCACAATTCACTTTGCGTATCTACACACCATAAGGAAGCCACATACCAAATTTCAAGTCTCTATTGCGGTTTAAATCACAATGGCCATACAGATGGACATCCGTGATGAAAGCAATTTATCTAAGATGGAATTACCAGGACAGGGAATTGTTTGTAATGAAATTACCAAGTTTCTTTGGAATTGTTGTTCAACTGCTGGATTCAGATTACGTAACGGTTTCCAGGGCTCCAGATAAGGAATTGGTAATTGAGTATTGTCACTCCATCATTTCTGAAACAATTGGCCAATGGGTGTTTCAAATTTTAATTGGTTAAACAAAAATCACACTACTGTTTACACATTAACAGACAGCAATTATTGAATAGTTTGCTAAGAAATGAAAACATATCTTGGCATTTCATTAGAATTGTCTCCTTGGAGAAAATTCTAATGAAATACCAAGATGTGTTTTCATGGAAAATAAGAAAACATATGCTATATTTGGTCTGTTTATTGTTTTCTGCAGCATGATAAAGGTACCATTAATTTTTGTTGCTTCTTGATACTCGCTACTTCTGATTTCAATTGGGTTTTTGGCAATTTTAATTTGGTATTTAATCTGGAGCTCTGACCAGTATACATAGTAGAAATACAATCTGAACAAGTGGGAACTGTGAAGGAAGTTGTCTTGTCTTGGCCTGTGTTTCAGACTGTTTTCAAGCTGAATGTGATTGTGTTAGACAATCATTGACAATCAGCGGGCCGTTTCACTAAGCTTCGTATGACTAAAATGTTCGTAAGTGCAAATTTAGGATCGCCTGGCAATTTCAAATAATGGATTTACATTTATTGAGCATAGGCTGCATATGCAGTGTTGAAATGGTTCAATCAATCAATCAGTGAACCAATGAACTGGGTTAAAGATATTGTCACTGTATATGTTGATGGGATTATTCATAGATCTCTTGATGTTTGCATACTTATTTAAATGTCCTGGGGAGTAGAAAATTGATTTCATTGAAACTTCTTTTCTATGATGTGGTAAGTAATGCAAGGTATTGCAGTATTGGTAAAATAGTACCACATGTGAACGGGCGGGCACAACACAAATGGTTGTAACACTTTTTTAGACAAGTGTAGCCAGTGATCGGAGATTCATGATCAGTCTGCACTTCTGGGGCCCGTTTCACTAAACTTCGTACGACTAAAATGTTTGTAAGCGCAAATTTATGATCGTCTAGAAATTTCAATTGATGGATTTACATTTATTGAGCATAGGCTGCATATGCAGCCTATGCTCAATAAATGTAAATCCAATAATTGTTTACAATAAAACAGTGTTGATGTGCAATTTGCAGACTATCATAATTTTGCACTTACCTGCAAACATTTTAGTCTTACGAAGTTTAGTGAAACGGCCCCCTGTTCTGTTTGCAGTATGTGCTTATTGTACTGTACTGTATTCCACACAAATCCACAGATGGCTTTTGGGCAGTTACACACATTAAAATCTGATTTTTTACCAGCTTTAAGTTTTTCTAAATGTAACAATGTTATCCTCATCTAAATTTGATTTTCTGATGAAATTCTGTCAAATTATTATCCCCTCATCGATTGAGGTCCCACTTGTTTTGTCATACGTATATAATTTTTCTCGTATGCCACTTGTGTGTGGCCTGAGACTATTTGTTTCTCAAAATAAAGTTCTGTTCTGTAGCCGATTTCATCAAAATTGCAAAGTATACTTATCTAGCAAAGTATACTTTGAGGGAGCAATCATTTATTTTTCCCGAAATGGATTATTTCATATAGAACTAACCACTGCATATATTTGATGATTAAAAGTATGCATACTTATTATACTGAATTTATTACATTATCACAGCCATTTTGGCTGTGATAATGTAATAAATTCAGTATAATAAAAATTAATAAATTTATCCTTAAATTGAAAATTTCTCCCTCAAAGTATACTTTGCTAGATAAGTATACTTTGCAATGTTGGTGAAATAGGCTACAGATAGGCAAGAGGGGATATAGCGTTAGTCCATGTACGTACGTACGTACATACGTACATTAGTAACACCTGTCATTTTTCAATAACTCATGAACTGCTTCACCGATTTTGATAATATTTGGCCACAATGTGTGTCAGGAATGGTACTTTGTTTTGCGTACAGCCCACGTCCGACCGCCCAAGGTCAAGATCACTGAGAACTTATTTTCACCTTGTTTGTAAGGCAAACATGTCAACGTTTTTTTTCTTTTTTTCAATAACTCAACCGCTTCACTGATTTTGATAATTTTTGGCCACAACGTGTGTCTATGGATGTTGCTTTATTTTGCATATGACCCACGTCTGACCGCCCAAGGTCAAAGTCACTGAGGACTTATATTCACCTTGTTTGTAATGCAAAACTATTCAATTTTTTTGCCACCGGGTTTCGAAGAAACGGGTGGCATATAGTGTTTGGACCGTCGTCCGTCCGTCCGTCCGTCCGTCCGTCACACTTTTCGGTTAACCACTTTGTCACAGTTTCTCAAATATGCTGCAGGTGGCATCAGCGTTCGACAGACGCATTTCTTGTTTATATTTATTTCAATAATTCATGAACCGCTTCTCCGATTTTGATAATATTTGGCCACAATGTGTGTCCGAGTGCCCAAGGTGAAGGTCACTGAGGACTTTATTATTATTTTTTTTGTTATCAAAGCTGCCAGCGAGGGGATTAGCTTCATTTTACTATGCCAGTTCTTGTTCATTTTATTGCAAAACACCCATTTTCGTATGGGAATGTGACATGGTCTCAGAGTGACGACTACTAGGCATGAAAACAAAAGATTTTGGGATTCAGCTGAAATCAATAGCAAATGATATTTGCAATACGCTGAACGTTTGACCGAACAGTCGGGAAACCTTGTCCATGTATTTCTGATGATATTGTATGTTCATGATTGCAAAGTCTCCCTAAGGAGTTCGGTTTAGAGTTGTGCCATTGTACATTAACTGTTAACCCATTTCATGCTGAGGATATGCTATTATATGTTTGCAGAAAATCTTAACCCTTACCCCCCCCCCCCACCCCCCTATCTTATTTTTGTTGTTGTCTGCTGTTTATTTCCTATTTTTTATTTTTATCATCAAAAACATGCTTTGACAGCACTTTAGAATCATTGACAATATGGTTTGACAGCACTTCAGAATCATTTCCATTGGAAATGATTCTGAAGTGCTGTCAAAACATGTTTTTATTGAGAAATAAGGCAGGATATAAAAGCAACAGCAGACGACAATTGTTGTTAGTAGTGGTATATCGGTTAAATATTTTCCTTCTATGCGTTTTGCTGCGACCACCATTTGAACCGTCTCATCGAGGTGGTTCAAATGAGTGGTCACAACATATACTTCCATTGAGAAATAACACAAATAGAACTAAATATTTAAAAAAAATTAAATCCTGTGTGTATTCAGCATGTAATTGGTTATTAACAAACCAAAAACAGTGATCATTATAGTAAATATTTTGTGACAATAACTGTATAAAACATACAAAATGACAAGCTCATAGTTTCAACCCCCTTCCCAATCATGACAAAATCCTTTCAGCACCTCCCCCCAACCTCACTAATGACTTCACATCCTGCCGGGATGGCTTGATGAGTAGTATATAGAACATTGGACTTCAGTACCATGGGTCGTAGGTTGAAACCCCCCATCTCTTGGTGTGAAAAATAAATATACTTTAACCCTTACAGTGATCCTCCAGATTATCGGACAAAAATGTCTGTGTTTTTACGATATTTTTCTTAAAATAGCAGCTACAGGCATATAATTTTCACAGAACAATCCTCGGTTCTTGCTTTCTCAGCGCATGCAAACTATTTAGCAAAATGAGCCATCTTTCTCACTTAAAATTGTGTCAGATCATCAGTCGTAAGATTGCCCCAAAATTAACATCTACAATCAGTTATCCGGACAAACGTATAGTAGTCTTATAACTTCTATTCTCACATTGAAATCATAGGTTTATTGCTTGTAAACCAGTGTAAACAGCATTGTGTAGTTCTGCAGAAAAATCAGTCACCCTTCGCTTCTTGGAAAACACCATATTTATAGAATGTATTGTATTTATAGAACAACTCGGCAATGACGTAATGGGCGCACTCGATTGTGCCCCCCGCGTGACGTTTGACGTTGTAAACAACTTGTGGACAGAGTTGTGGAATGTTTTGACCAAATTTTACTAAAATGTTTATCTTGGCGATATATTCTTCACACTGGTATGGAAACAGCAAGCAGATGCGTGACTTATATGTATTTGTTGCAATATCGGATCAAAAGAATGCCCTTAATTAACGGGTATTTTTATTTGTCCATAAACTGATTGTCCGGATAACTGGTATGACCCCTGTACAGTGCTGAATTAAAATTTGTGACTGTTGTTTATTTTTTATTTTCCATTTTTATTATCAAAAACATGCTTTGACAGCATTTTAGAATCATTTCCAATGGAAATGATTCTAAAATGCTGCTGAATTAAAATTTGTGACTGTTGTTTATTTTTTATTTTCCATTTTTATTATCAAAAACATGCTTTGACAGCATTTTAGAATCATTTCCAATGGAAATGGTTCTAAAATGCTGCCAAACCATGTTTTTATTTAGAGAAAATACAAACTAAGAAACAACAGCAGACGACAGTTTTCGGTTCCCGCCTTCCAAGGGTAAATAGCATTTCCATCCCACTGGTATTACGTATGAGAATAGAAATCAAGACCACCCCCCGGGCCCACCTCTTACCCCCACTGGCTTCTATTTGTGGCGTTGACTGGACAAAAGGGGTTTATGGGTTTTGCGACGTGTGTGGATCCAGTAGCCGATTTCATAAAAATTGCAAAGTATACTTTTCTAGCAAAGTATACTTTGAGAGAGTAATCATTTATTTTTCCTGAAATACATTATTTCAAATAGAACTAACAAATGCATATATTTCATGATTAAAATTATGCAGAATTATTATACTGAATTTATTACATTATCACAGCCATAATGGCTGTGATAATGTAATAAATTCAGTATAATAAAAATTAATAAATTTATCCTAAAATTGAAAATTTCTCCCTCAAAGTATACTTTGCTAGAAAAGTATGCTTTGCAATGTTGGTGAAATAGGCTTCAGATCAGACTGTGCATCCACACATTTTGATCAGGAAACCAAGGCCCCATCTTGGTCAAAGCATGTTTTGACCTTAGCTGTTGCTGTGACATTAAACCCTTTCACCTTTTCATATCCGCTCAGCAATGAAACTATATTCTGATCTTTCTCATTTCAGCCCAGGATTGCCTTAACTATATGCAGACGGGTAGCGAGCTGATCAAAGTCCGCTCGAACAGTCGTCAGTACCATCGTATCTTCACTTTGAACGCGGACATGACGGAGATTCGGTGGCAGCCCACGTCAAAGAAGCCCCATAAAGCCCGCAGTAAGTCTTCACTTGGTGTGCATTGCAGTCAACACCACTCCCGGGGCACGTAATTATTGTTTAATATTCGGAGAACAAATTTCCTGCTTAAAATCGTGCTCAAATCGTGTTCATTGAAATCAAAATCATGCCCTGGGCACGTGGTTCTTGTAAAATATTTGGAGAACGTAAACAAATATCATGCTTCAAATCATGTTCTTCAACAGTGAAGCCAACAATAATCACACCCAGGGCATATGGTTATTGTAAAACATTCGGAGAACCTTAACAAATATCATTCACCGCTATCTTATTTTTTTTGTCGTCTGCTGTTTTCTATTTTTCATTTTTATCATCAAAACATGCTTTGACAACACTTTAGAATAATTTACAACATGCTTTGACAGCACTTCAGAATCATTTCCATTGGAAATGATTCTGAAGTGCTGTCAAACCATGTTTTTATTAAGAAATAAGGCAAGATATAAAAGCAACAACAGACGACAATTGTTGTGTGTAGCGGATTAAGGGTTAAAATCATGCTCTTGAACCAGGGCATGTGGTTCTGAAACATTTTTGAGCATGTGATATAATTTCATACTCAAAATGAGGGAGTTTGATTGGCGGAGACTGAGTCTCGGCCAGTCAAGCTGCCTGATTTCTCGGACAGAAAATGCTCAGAAAGTTGTCAAGTCACAAACGCAGTATCTACATTTGTTACAAATGTCGTAACGTCCCAATTCTCAAATCAGTTTCCCAGTTACGTTATCCAATCCATCGAGAGTGCCATTGATCTGACCAAATATCATATTATTTCTTGTTTTGTATGGTAAGCACATCTTAATGCACACTTATCGGTCGTGTTACGAGTGCCAACACAACCTGGCGAGACTACCAACTCCTATAATCAGCTGCCCAGACTTTCTCCGCGGATGTAGTCCAAATTCTAATCGGAAACCCAAACCATTTCGTTCCCAGGAAACACCAGTTGTAAGTGCAATGTCTAAATCAGAGGTGGGAATTTTCAGGATATATCCTGAAATCAGGATTAAGATCCCTGAAAAAATACTAATGTTTCAACATAGAAAGCAGACTTCTAATTGGAACCCAACCCATTTCATTCCCAGAAAACACCAGTTGTATGTCTAAATCAGCGGTGGGAATTTTCAGGAAAAAACAGAAATCAGGATTAAGATTCCTGATACCGTAATCGATGAAAAATACAAATGAAGCACACTTTTACGCATTTGTGGGTGCAAAAATATGTTTGTTTAGCCATTTTCAGGATTTTGCATATGGGACCCCTGATAAATGTGGCTGTGACTGGAGAAATGGGGTTAGCGACAAGTGTATATCCAGATCAGCCTGTGCATCCGCACAGTCTGATCAGGATCTTCACTGTTCGCCATTCAATCAATGAAACATCCGTCATGCTTCTAACAAGCAATATAGATCATAATAACAGTAACAGTATAAACCGGTATTAAAAAAAACACCAAAAAAAAACAACAGGATTGCCGAGGTCAGAATATATGCCAGTCAAGACATGGACGAAAATCAGTATAGTTCTAACATAGACATGTATGACAAATTGTTAACCCTTTCAACCCCACAGGCCTTTATAGTGGCAAACAGTGTAGATCCAGATGAGATGGCTCGTGAGCCGTCTCATCAGGATCTGCACTTTTTGCAAATAATTTTCATATTTTTTAGAACAAAAAACACCCCCTTTTCGTAAATGGACTAGTCTGAAAATCATTTTGTGACCATTGGATTGGTTGCAAAATTAGTATATCAAATTCCATTCCAGTTACTTAGCGGTGAAATAAGATACATCAAGTAAAATCCCCCAAATAAACGAGACTTACCTGGGTAAGTTGAAGTTTGGTTGGGATTCTTTATAGTCATAAAACACTGAAGAGATTAGATGAGATGCATGCCGAGAGTATCCGAAGTCGTTAGTATTCAAAGCCAACTTTTTGAACCAAATTCAAACAAATGTATGTCACACATACATGTACAACATCCAAAAGTGCTAACATACTTAACACAAACCAAATCTCAACCCTAGGGTCGGGACAAATTCAACTTTAAAGGGTGGGCATCTAATCTCTTCAGTGTTTTATGACTATAAAGAATCCCAACCAAACTTCAACTTACCCAGGTAAGTCTCGTTTATTTTGGGGATTCTTTTACGTCATAACACTTCCGGTTTAGATGAGACTTCAAAGCTGAATTTAGTAAAAAAGTAGAATTTCAACTACAGTAATATGACAGGTAGACCATAAACAATACCAACAAAAAATAAAAAGGGTTTCATAACCCATATGAATTTATTGGAATTCACATTACTCATGTATTCAGTACGGCATTACAGAAACGTTTTGCACTTGTATCTGTATATACACGTTTGTTGTAGTAATTAACAAACGTTATAGTGTTAGACCAACCAGCAACCTTAAGAATGTCCTCTATAGGTACACAACTAACTTTAGCTTTAGAAGTTGCAGCAGATCTAACACTGTGCGGTTTGTATTTATCACAATTCAAACCTGCACTAGACATCACTGTCTTAATCCACCTACTGATAGTACTCTTAGACACTAGTCCATACGGTTTTACATAACTTATGAACAAAGACTTATGTTCACCTCTAAGTGGCAATGTTCTACTCAAATATTCTGTTAATACTGTTACCACACACAGTCTAATGTCTGGCAAAAATGCATACAGTTCCGCACATGGAATACTTTTCTCCCCTGTCTACTCTGTTTTAGTACCCCACTATAACACAGCACATAGCGTGAGGATTCCTTCCTCATGTTATCAATAGTCAACAAATGTAAAGACTTGGGAACGTCCAGCCAGTATCAAAGCTATTAGCATTGCCAACTTCCACGTTAATAGCTTTAATGACAGTTCTGACACTGCTGGTAACTCCTTCAAGTAAGATAATACCACAGATACATCCCACGTTTCACAATATCTCGCCTGCGGCGGTCTAAGGTTGAACACTCCTTATAATACTTTATTACTAAAGGATGACTTCCGATAGTAAAACCATCAACCACCAAACCTATAGCGGACAAAGCTGACCTAGCTGTATTGATGGCGCTATAACTGAGACCAGTGTGAAACAACTCTGACAAAAAATCTAATACTTCAGTGACACAGGCTTGAAGGTAATTAATTTTTTTGTTTTTTACTACAGTAAGAAATCCACTTTCTGATATACAATGTATTATTGTTTTTGAGTTCCAGGCCTCCATGAGGCCATGATTGATGTCTGTATCCCTGCACAAAATATTTCGGTTTTGCAAGGTTTGCCGGACAACCGACAAACCATGAGTGTCAGTTTTCTGTGTAACGGGTGGACCTTGTTTGTTCCTGGTATTGTCAACAGATTCTCCATCCTGGGAAGAATGTATGGCGTGTCCACCAGCAATTCCATCAACATCGTATACCAATACTGTGTGGTCCACACTGGCGCCACTAGCACACACTCGCTGGCGTCCTCCCTCAGTTTGGTCAGCATTCTCGGAATCAGGCTGAAAGGAGGGAATGCAAAGAAATACAACCCATTCCAGTTCATAGCAAAAGCATCCACAAATAATGCTTCTGGGTCTGGTTTCCAAGAGACAAATGTCTCTAGCTGCTTGTTGAGTCTACTGGCAAACATATCAATAGCTGGGCTATCCCAAATTTCAAATATGTGTTTTACAACATTCACATTTAACATCCATTCAACATTGTCATTGAAATTTCGGGAATCGTAGCTGCACAATTTTGGATACCTGGAATGTATGCAGCTGATATCCAGATATCTTTGTTCATAGACCAGAGCCATATTTTTACGTGCAAGCCCATCAAGCAGTGGCGATCTAATACCGCCCATTTTGTTTTACATAAGAGTCATTGCACATGTGTTGTCAGTCCTTATCTGAACATGGGTGTTCTTTTCTATACCAGAACAGAATGATTTCAATGCATAGAAAATTGCCAACAACTCCAAATAATTGATATGATGGTTCTTTTCGTCTGACGACCAACGGCCACCAGTTTTTGTGGTTCCACATACTGCACCCCAGCCAACTTCAGATGCATCTGATGTAATGACTTTGTCAGGTGTACCATGTGAAATGTTTCGGTGTTGTTTTGGCAAATTTTCTATCCACCATTGCAAATCGTCCCGCATCAAAACTGTCACATTATTTGAGCATCAAAATTTCCATGGCTGGATTTCAGCGCTTCAGTTTTTGCACATTCTAGTCTCCTATAGAACAGAGGCCCATATTCAACTGCTGAGAATGCAGCAACCACCAACCCAATCACAACGAGCAACCTCTCGAATACTGGCAATATTTTTGGCTCTCAGTTTGACACACTCGGATATAATAGTGTTACGCCTATCCTCAGTTAAGCACACTATCATATTGACAGAGTCAATGTTATTTCCAAGAAAAACAATGTTTTGCACAGGAATGAGCACAGATTTTTGTTTCATGAACAATAAATCCCACATCTGTCATTAATGACACTGTGTCATTTACATTGTTCACACACTCGTTTTTTTGTGTCTGCCACTAACAGAGAGTCATCAATATAACCTGAATTTGAGTGTCCTCGTTGTCTCAAGTTGGCATAAAGTGGCTTTAGAAGTTTGGTGAAAATACGGGGAGCACAGCCAATACCATTTGGCAAACATGTATATTCATATATTTTGCCACGCCACATGAATCTTAAAAACCTTCTATGGTTCTCATAAATCGGAATGGAGTAATATGCATGGCGCAGATCTACAGAAGCCATAAAACAACATGGTTTAATCAATTTTAGTGCCGATTCAAAGGAGTCCATTTTAAAAATGGTGATATTGAACATACTCATTAAGTTTGTTTTCAAATTCAAATCATACGGTGTTCACCATTCTTTTTGGGTGTGGTAAAAATTGGAGAAATAAACTGGTGCTGATCATATTCTACTTGTTCTATTACCTGCATTGTCAATAGATTTTCAATTTCAGCATCAATAATACCTGCCTCGTCCATATTACAAACTTGGACAGGTACTATCTCTTGTAATGGGACTGTCTGTGAAAATTCTATGTGACAGTGCAGCGCTATGTCAATTATATTCTCATCAGAAGTCAATTTTCTCCAATTTCGCTCAAACCCACTAAGCCTACCTGCTTTAAAACCTACACGACTGTAGCTTCCTCTCGAGCGTGACCCGAATCGGGACTTCTGGACTCTGCCTCTCGAGACGCCCCCTTGTAGCGTTCGCTCCTTGGTGCCAGGACTGGAAACGGCCCCCACGGAAACCACGGTCGCGACCACGGCCTCTGGAGACATTCCGGCTGATCTTGTTGATTTCCTCAATATCTTTGATTTGTTTGACGATAGAGTCACCATAGAGAAGATCAGTGTACGGCACCTGGGATGAACATAAATGATGTAGATGAGGATCCATGTCCCGTCTGTGCAGTTCCCTACGACGCACATTTTTACATTTTGTTTGTATGTCCAAGTATTCCTATGGCAGCTGTACCCCATTCTAATGACTCGTTGTCCATTTCGTTGGCCCCTTTATCGAGAATTTTCGCCACATTTGTTGCCACCGCTTTAATCAAACCATTCTGAATACCTCTCAATTTGGAATCGGAGGTCTGAGTCGGGGGGGGGTTTTCAGAATAGACCAGACACCCATGTTAACGCGGGTTTCTTTCAACGACGGACAGTTAGCGGGCCGTTTGATCTTTTTTGTTATGTCACTAAAGTTTTCATCCGACATACCTTCCATAAATGTCAGATTGATCAAATCAGCCAAACTTATCATCAACTTCTGGATCACACGAATCTGACGTTTTAAATTTCTTTGTGAAACTGGCAAAGACACCATCATCATTGCTCACGGCACGTTTATCTGAGTCATGTGTCACTGTATCATCAATCTGCCCCTCATATTCGGTTTGACCTTCTTCATCTGGGTCTACATTTTCAGGGTCAAAGTCATTTTCACAGTCATAATCTTGACCTTCCCCAGAGTATAGAACGTCCACACGCTGATAACATTTCCACCCTTGCATTCGTTTTCGACATGTTCGCGTTCATTTCACGGAGAATTAGAAGTGCCTCCTTATTGAAACCATCTGTCACAGCCGCGCTGCCAGTAGGTACCGGGGTGGGTGGGTGGGTACGCTTTTGTTTGTTCGAGGATTTAGATTTTACAGTTTTACCGACACCTCTAACTTTCGTGGGCGGTTTGACGACAGACGTTTGTAACTGCGCCGTCGTCGCCCGTTCCTCGTCAGCCAGGCTCTTCGGCGTATCGCCTTTACTGTCATTGAGCATAATATTTGCTATTGTTATTGTCAATCAGCTGTTTTGCTGCGGAAGTGAACTCGTAAGACTATCCCGCACAAAATTCTATTGGTGTAAATTAGAAATGACGTCACACGCCAAATAAATTTTACAAATAATTCTACTTTGTAGAATTAATATTATCGTGACAGTATTGATAAATTAATTTATAATTTTATCAATTTATTATTATTGTACGTTTTATCGCTAGACAACGTCTAACGAGTACAATCTGGCTATGCGAAAGCGAAAGTAGAACATTCTACATTCTGATGTCGCATTGAAGTGTGTACACAACACTGTATTCAGTATAGTAATTCGTATTTCTATTCGACCGCGTCGAATAGATTTTACAAATTATTTGCCTTGTAGATAGATATATGTAATTAATACATAATCCTGAACAGACATATAATAACTGTATCGCATACAATTATATGATCTTTACAGCGTAAAGAAATGTCTGCCGACTTTATCGGATTTATTAGGAGCGATAGAACACGTCCTATCGCTATGAAATTCAAAGGCATACTGACGACTTCGGATACTCTCGGCATGCATCTCATTTAAACCGGAAGTGTTATGACGTAAAAGAACTTGAGTTATGATGTGGACAAGGAAACAGAATGTGAATATTATAATCAAGGGCTTCCACAGAGACATCTAAAATCAATATAGACTAAGTGTTCTTCTTCTTCCTCTTGCCATGATTATTATGTATGCCAAATTTGCTTAGATACGTCAATTAGAACCCTCGAGTAACACGAGGACAATCTACGTGCCGCCATATCTACCCATCTGCCTGCCTGTCCGTACAGCTGGAATGCATTTTAACCCTTACAATGCTGAATTAATTTGTGTCGTCTGCTGAATATTTTTGATTTTTCCATTTTTCTCATCAAAAACTTGGTTTGGCAGCAATTTAGAATAATTTCCTATGGAAATGATTCTAAGATGCTGCCAAACCATGTTTTTACTGAGAGGAAAGACAAAATATGAATTATCAGCAGACGACTATTTTCGGTTCCCGCATTCTAAGGGTTAATATATTCTGGTTTTCAAACTGGCATATTTATACCCCCACCACCAGCTTGTAACAAAGTATGGCGAGGGATATATAGTTTTCACCTTTCCATCCGGTCATCCATCCGTCTGACCGTCTGTGTGGCCACAAGTTCGGTGTCTGGTGGCTGGAGCTGTGGCTTGTGGTCATTCATTTCTTTGAAAGCAATGAGTATTCCACCTGTTATCCCGTTCACCCCTAAGTAACTGGACTGGATTTTGATATGTCAATTTTGCAACCAATCCAATCGTCACAAAATAATTTTGAGACTACGGTAGTCCATTTATGAAAAGGGGGGTGTTTTTGTTCTCAAAAAGATTAAAATTACTTGCTCGTCTCGAGCCGGCTCATCTGGATCTATACTTTTTGCCAATACCACTATACAGGTCTGTGGTGTTGAAAGCGTTAAAAGGGTGTCATGTAGGAATGTCTATCGTTCCATCCGTAGTACATAATATTAACAATTTGCAGTCTGCTTTAAAGTTTAGATTTGTTGGTCCAGGCAACGTCGCAGGGTATTCGTGATCTCATACTCACTTGCTCTAGTAATTTGATAATATCAGGCTAACATCACCACACAACCTCCCCCCATACAACCCGCCCCCCCCCCCCCCCCACATAACAACCTCCACACACCTCCTCCCCATACAACCTCGCCCCCCCCCCCCCCCCCCCCCCCCCCCATACAACCTCCCACACTCCTCCCCAATAAACAACCGCCCACATCCCCCCATACAACTTCACCCACCCCTCTCCCCACCACCATACAACCTCCCCCCCCCCAAACACACCATACAACCTCCCACATCCCCCATGCAACCTCCCACATCCCCCCATACAACCTCCCACATCCCCCATACAACTTCACCACCCCTCACCCACCACCATACAACCCCCCCCCCCACACACCCACCCATACAACCTCCCACATCCCCCATACAAACCTCCCACATCCCCCCATACAACCTCACACACCCCTCACCCACCACCATACAACCTCCCCCCCCCCAAACACACCCCTACAACCTCCCCCATCCCCATACAACCTCCACACATCCCCCCTCATACAACCTCCCCCTCTCACCCACACATCCCCAATACAACCTCCCCCACTCACCCACCCCATACAACCTCCCACATCCCCCTCATACAACCTCCCCCTCTCACCCACACATCCCCCATACAACCTCCCCCACTCACCCACCCCCATACAACCTCCCACATCCCCCATACAACCTCCCCCTCTCACCCACACATCCCCCCATAACAACCTCCCACACCCCATACAACCTCCCACATCCCCATACAACCTCCCACACTCACCCACCCCCATACAACCTCCCACATCCCCCATACAACCTCCCACATCACCCACATACACCTCACCCACCCCTCACCCACCACCATACAACCCCCCCCCCCCACACACAACCCATACAACCCATCCCTCCATACAACCTCCCCATCACCCACCCCCACAACCTCCCTATCCCCCCATACAACCTCCCCCATCATCCACACCCATACACCCCTCCACATCCCCCATACAACTCCCACATCTAAAAACCCATACAACCTCACACACCCCACTAAACCACCATACAACCTTCCCCCCCAAACACACCCATACAACCTCCCACACCCCCATACAACCTCCTCATCCCCCTCATACCCTCCCCCCTCTCACCCACACATCCCCCTCTACAACCTCCCCCACTCACCCACCCCATACATCCTCCCACATCCCCATACAACCTCCCACATCCCCCATACAACCTCCCCCTCCCTCCACCCACCCCCATACAACCTCTCACACCCCCACACCCTTAGTGTACCGTAAGCAGCAGTTTAACATGCATGTGTTATTCATGACACAGCATTTGAATTATTCATTTGACTCCAGTATGACAGGCGATTCGGTGCAGGAACGTTAATTAGCATGTTAATACATTTCTTTAGACAAGTTGCCATTTAAAGGTACATGCCCACGCAGGAGGTTACATTGTACTACTACTTTTCATTTTCTGTCATGCCTTATATGAGCCATTTGTCTACCCACTAATGAGTTATTTTTAATTACGGCGCGTGTTAATTGGTGTTAAATCGCATTTTATATGCTGCGACCAGAAAGGGTATTTTCCGACCTCGTGCTATTTTTACCAACACGCGTCACGTGACACGGTCAATCATATCACATCTTTGACATGCGCAGTGAAGTATCGGAAGTTGAGAAGAAAAATCTCTGTTCGAGTCCAAATCTAAATCTCCACGTAACTCTTTCCATTTGGTGATCTGGTCGCCAATATTAACCACTCTCTCTCTCTCTCTCTCTCTCTGTACTGCCTGTCCCTCAGACATTTCGCCTTTTTTTTTTTGGTTTTTCCGACACCGTTTCATACAATTTCCGACCTGGACGTTTCGACATGTTGATATTCTTGTTTACATATTGGGAAGCCTACTGGCGCGCGTAGTATACTGCGCATGCGCACCGCAAGCCGTGATGTGAAAGTCGTCGTCCCCGCACATTATCAAAATAGACTGTTACCGCCGCGCGTCGCTAACAGTAAATTGATAATTAATACATGATTATATTTGTATAGCGGGCACTCGTAATATTTAGAACTGGTGGAATAGTGACATAATTATACACTTATTTAATTTCTATAAAGAACTTTTTGTGCCTACTGAGTGGGCATGTACCTTTAACATGTTGATATGTTTTACAAAATGCCTATCACACCTGTTGTTAATTAGATAAGACATTAACCCTTTCAGCACCACAGACCTGTATGGTGGTATTGGCAAACAGTGTAGATCCAGATGAGCCGGTTCGTGACGAGCTGTCTCACCAGGATCTGCACTTTTTGCAAGTAATTTTTATATTTTTGAGAGCAAAAGCACTCAAATGGACTAGTCTGAAAATCATTTTGTGACAATTGAATTGGTTGGAAAGTTTGTTAACATATCAATTTCCACTGCATGTACTTAGGGATGAAAGGGTTAATTAAATAAGACATTAATATTTCAAATGTCAGTCTGAACCAGCAGCTAGTATGGTGAAAAGACATACATACCACTTTCTGCCCTAAGTAATTATTCTGTCATCCGGCCGTCTATCTGTCCGACCGTAACACATACACTTAACAAGTCAAAATGTGCGTTAACGTTTTTGTTTGTCGGTCCAGGCAGTGACCCGGGTACCTGTGAGCCCTTGCCCACTAGTTATAGTCAATTAATTGAAAATATCCGCCAAACAAATTAGGAGTATATTTTTAGCTCACCTGAGCGAAGCTCATGTGAGCTATTGTTACCGCAATGTGTCCGTCGTCCTCCGTCGTCCGTCGTCGTCTGTCGTGAACATTTTCAAACGTCTTCTCCTCGGTAACCATTGGGCCTATAGTTACCAAACTTCATGGTCATAGTCCTTAGGTAGGGGGATTACAAAATTGTTAAAATGACGTCATTACGTAATCCAAGATGGCCGCCATCTAAAAATAGCACAAATTCTTCAAAAATCTTCTTCTCAAGAACCGCTAACCGGATTTCGACAAAACTTGGTAGGAATGATCGATGTACAATGCTCTTTCAAAGTTGTTAAAATGGTGACCCCGGGGTCAAAAATGGGCGTGGCCCGTGGGGTCAAATTGGGGTCAAATTTTATGGCCATGTCATATATCAAATCAAAGGTATCAATGAGGCGATCACTCTAGTGCATTTTTTGTCGAAATCGGATGGTTATGTCAACCAAGATGGCCGCCGAAAGGTCAAAAGGTCGTTCTTTTATTAGAGATTTCAAAATTCTTCTTCACATGAACCGCTTGGCCCATGGTAGCCAAACTTAAAAGTTATGGTCCATGGGTGAAGCCTTTTCAGATTTGTTAAAATGGAGGTCATCGCTAATCCAAGATAGCCGCCGTCTAAAAATAGCATAAATTCTTAAAAAATCTTCTTCTTATGAACCGCTAGCGGGATTTCGATGAAACTTGGTAGGAATGATCGATGTACAATGCTCTTTCAAAGTTCTTAAAATGGTGACCCCGGGGTCAAAAATGGGCGTGGCCCGTGGGGTCAAATTGGGGTCAAATTTTATTTTTGACCGAATATGGTCATGCTATATATCAAATCGAAGGTATCAAAGAGGCGATCACTCTGGTACATTTTTTGTCGAAATCGGATTGTTATGTCATCCAAAATGGCCGCCGAAATGTCATAACATCGTTCTTTTATTAGAGATTTCAAAATTCTTCTTCACATGAACCGTTTGACCCATGGTAACCAAACTTAAAATTTATGGTCCATGTGTGAAACCTTTTCAGATCGCATAAATTCTTAAAAAATCTTCTTCTCATGAACCGCTAGCCTGATTTCGATGAAACTTGGTAGGAATGATCGATGTATAATGGTCTTTCAAAGTTGTTAAAATGGTGACCCCGGGGTCAAAAATGGGCGTGGCTCGTGGGGTCAAATTGGGGTCAAATTTTATTTTTGACCGAATATAGTCATGTTATATATCAAATCGAAGGTATCAATGAGGCGGTCACTCTGGTACATTTTTTGTCGAAATCGGATTGTTATGTCATCCAAGATGGCCGCCGAAATGTCAAAAGGTCTTTCTTTTATTACAGATTTCAAAATTCTTCTTCACATGAACCGCTTGGCCCATGGTAGCCAAACTTAAAAGTTATGGTCCATGGGTGAAGCCTTTTCAGATTTGTTAAAATGGAGGTCATCGCTAATCCATGGTGGCCGCCGTCTAAAAATAGCATAAATTCTTAAAAAATCTTCTTCTCATGAACCGTTGGCCGGATTTCGACTAAACTTGGTAGAAATGATCGATTTACAATGCTCTTTCAAAGTTGTGAAAATGGTGACCCCGGGGTCAAAAATGGGTGTGGTCCGTGGGGTAAAATTTTATTTTTGTCGGAATCGGATGATTATAACATCCATGATGGCCGCCAAAAGGTCCATTTATTCGAGATTTTGGACGTCTTTTTCTCAGGAACCACATGACCGATGCTGGCCAAACTTCATAGGAAGTTAAGATCCTTGGGTGAAGCATCCAAGATGACCGCCATTTAAAAATAGCACAATTTTTTTTAAAACACATGAACTCAATGTCACATTCTCCTCTGATGTTCATGGAGTCAGGTGAGCGAATTAGGGCCATCATGGCCCTCTTGTTTAACTATTTATAGCTCACAAGTTTCCCAGCATGCAAAAAGTTAAGCAATTGACCCATACAAGTATTCCGAGGACATATCTAGATCATACATTATTCCTATTCCTGTTCAGAAGTGCTGTATTTGTTCTATACTCAGCTACAGAAGAAACCGTACAGTTTCTAAAAGAGCACAACTGTATTTTAAAACGATTTGTAACACTATTTATGTTGAGCCGATACAATAAACATTATGCCGATTAATATTGCGTAATCACGTGTAACGTCGTCAAAGTATGGTTTTACCATTTCCAGTCCGTGCAAAGTTAAAGTCGAATGATTTCGTGCAAAATGTCGTTTGTGTACAGCCTCGAGATAACCGAATACAACCACGAGGTAACATGATAATCCAACATGTAGTGCCGAGATAATGACCAACAAAATCAGGTAACTGACGGCATAAAGTTGTTTGAATCAACTGCCTTCAGTCGAATACATTTTCATGATTACTGTTTATCATCTGTATTCAACTTCTACATCACATGCTGATGTCCTATGTCATGCTTAACCCTTAGACTGCTATCTTATTTTTTTTTGTTATCTGCTTTTTATTTTCTATTTTCTATTTTTATCATCAAAAACATGGTTTGACAGCACTTTAGAATAATTTACAACATGGTTTGACAGCACTTCAGAATCATTTCCATTGGAAATGATTCTGAAGTGCTGTCAAACCATGTTTTTATTGAGAAATAAGGCAAGATATAAAAGCAACAGCAGACGACAATTGTTGTGAGTAGCGGTGTCAGGGTTAAGTGATGTGAATTAAATATGGCTATTGCATGAACATTTTTCGGTGTTATTATATACATTTCCTCTTCACCCCGACAAGCCAGTATTATTAGACTGTATGGTTTCTTTTGTCGCTGAATTTAATAGTAGCCCCCTCTCTAATAATGGTCCGCCACCACACACACCACATCAGTAAAATTTCAAACATCCAAATGTCTGTGTTTTGAACCAGCATAATGCACAATAATGCACAGACACAGACTGATCTGGATCTATACTGGCCACAAAACCCCTAAGCCCAATTTCTTCAGTCACAGCACATATGTCATAAGCACTTTAAATACACAAACCTGGAGTGCATCATGTTTATTATATCCCCCCCCCACCCCCGCAATGAGTTGTGGGGGGTATATAATTACTGGAGTCAGGTTGTCCATCCGTCCGTCCGTCATTAAAATTTACATCGGAGAAATATGTTATAACTTGTATTTCCTTCATCGAAAATTCTTAACCCTTAGACCGCTATCTTAATTTTTTTGTCGTCAGCTGTTTACTTTCTATTTCCGATTTTTATTATCAAAAACATGCTTTGACAACACTTTATAATTATTTACAACATGCTTTGACAGCACTTCAGAATGATTCTGAAGTGCTGTCAAACCATGTTTTTATTAAGAAATAAGGCAAGATATAAAAGCAACAGCAGACGACAATTGTTGTGAGTTGGGGTCTAAGGGTTAGTAATTCACACATGCATTCCTCTAAGGGTCTACTATCATGCTGTGACAAATCCACGACCGTCCAACACCCGCTGAATCCGAGGTCAAGGTCACATACTTTAGTCTCTTTACAAAACATAACATCATAGAAAATTCTACTATCATGCTGTGACAAATCCATGACTGTCCAACCCTCGCTGATCTCAAGGTCAAGGCACATACTTAGTCTCTTACAAAACCATCACATCAAATTTGTCACCTTGCTGGTTTAGCTCCGTATGTCGTAAACCGCTTGGAATATTTTCATGACATTTCACGCATATGTACATCACAACCAATAGGAAAGAATTTGTTTATCTCCATTTGACACAATGTTGTCACGTTCGTTATTTTGTTAGGTTCTTGTTCAGAGCATAAGTTATATACCACTTGAAATATATTAATGATACAGTGCAACCTCTCTACAACAGCCACCCATGGGAAGAGGCAAAAGTGGCTGTTATAGAGAGGTGGTTGTTGTAGGGAGGTTAATGCTGAATACAATTTTATCGTCTGATGTTTATTTATTTTCTTCAATAATTCTCAATAAAAACATGTTTTGACAGCATTTTAGAATCATTTCCAATGGAAATGATTCTAAAATGCTGTCAAAACATGTTTTTATTGAGAAAGAATGCAAAATCAACATCAAACGACAATGTTCATGCTCAGCAGTGTTAGGGTTAGATATAGAGGAAATCATCCATTTGGGATATAAAATAGCGGCTGTTACAGAGAGGTGGCTGTTGTAGAGAGGTGGCTGTTGTAGAGAGGAGGCCGTTCGGGGAGGTTCGACTGTACTTCACCCATGTGTAAAGGAATGTTGTGTGTATTTTTCAAAAATATATCGGTGACTTGTGAGGTTGATGAGATACAGCACTTCATATAATTATTTACCCTCATCTGTGAATGATGCCATGCATCTGTTTCGAAATTATCTTGAAAATAACTCCGAAACAGATGCAGCTACGAGGACATCTTCTTTGTCATTTGATGCTATGAATGTTACAGGGTATCTTTACTTGATCGCATCGAAATTGCTCCACAAGTTACTGAGATCAGGGCTCCAGATAAGGAATTAGTAATTGAGTATTGTCACTCCATCATTTCTGAAGCAATTGGGTATTTGAAAATTTTAATTGGGTACAATAAAATCACACTACTGTTTACACCTCAGCAGACCGCAATTATTGAATAGTTTGCTTCTAAATGAAACATGTCTTGGCATTTCATTAGAATTGTCTCCTTGAATACCAAGATGTGTTTTCATGGAAAAATTAGAAAAATATGCTATATTTGTGGTCCCTGATATCCTTGATATCCTTGGTCCTTTGTAGTTGTTTGGCCTTTTGGTTTCTTGTATGTGAGAGTTGAATCTGGTTATACCCCTTATGTGAGTATTACGATTATTCGTAATCCTATTTCGGGGAAGGGGCCAATTAAGTGACTTGGTGTGGTTAATGGACCTGACACCAGATCAGGTTATTCTAATTTCATGGCTGAATATATAATCCGTTCTGATTTTGGGATTTTCTCCCGCAATGCAGCAGGTTAAAAAGGGATTGAACCTGTTTGCCCGGCCTTACATGACCTTAGCTGTTGATAGGCCGTTAAACAGTAAACACCAATAAACAAAATCAAAATTGGCCTTTTGGTACGCGAGGTTGAATCCAGTTATAACCATTATAAAAGTTGTTAGATTAGTATTAATCCTATTACTTATAGGTAGTGGGGCTAAGTGACTCTGGTGTAGTGATCAGTAGCCCATTTCATCAACATTGCAAAGTATACTTTACTAGCAAAGTATACTTTGAGGGAGTAATCATTTATTTTTCCTGAACTGCATTATTTCATATAAAACTAACAAATGCATATATTTCATGATTAAAAGTATGCAGAATTATTATACTGAATTTATTACATTATCACAGCCAAATTGGCTGTGATAATGTAATAAATTCAGTATAATAAAAATTAATAAATTTATCATAAAATTGAAAATTTCTCCCTCAAAGTATACTTTGCTACTAAAGTATACTTTGCAATGTTGATGAAATAGGCTACAGGTTATTCTAATTTATGGCCTGAACTATATTTGTTTATGTACATATTGAGTTTTTATTTTGTGATTTTTCCCACATTCAGACAGTTGACATTATTGTCTGTTTCACGAAAGTGAGTGTGGGAGGAGTCAAAAAGTGAGTGTGGGAGGAGTCAAAAAGTGAGTGTGGGAGGAGTCAAAAAACTAAATATTTTGGCAATTGACTCCGAAACCTAGATAGCTTGGAAATGATCCAACTAAGAAAACAAAAGTTAAATTTTTAAAATCGGTCCAGTATTTCTGAAATTCTAAAAAATTTCCCCATGTTAAATCCCCATAGACTGAGGAAATTGTTTTTTTCGCAATAAAATCAATATTTGACAAAATTTCACGAAATAAAAAGAAGGCTCATTCTTAAATTTTCCTTTAATTTAATATTATCGAAAAAATTATTGTTTTTGAATTGTTTATATGGCCGTAAAAAAATTTGGGCAGCTTTTGTGAAACAGACAGTAGGGTGTGGAAGGTGTTCGAGCCAATTCCCACCCTTAAATATAAGCCGAATGAATGAGTGAATGAATGAATGAATGAGTTTAAATTCAGGATTTGACCCTGTTCACCTGCCTAAAATGACCTTAGCTGTTGACAGGCGTGAAACACCATTAACCCTTAGACCGCTATCTTAATTTCTTTGCCGACTGCTGTTTATTTTCTATTTTCCATTTTTATCATCAAAAACATACTTTGACAGCACATTAGAATAATTTAGAACATGCTTTGACAGTACTTCAGAATCATTTCCATTGGAAATGATTCTGCAGTCGGGGTTCAATCTAGCCCTTCAAAATAGGGAGAAGTTTTCACTGAAAAATTGAGAAAATAGACCATTTTTTCCGAAATGTCTGTTTTATATAGTGAAAAACTTCTCCCTCAACTCAAAATGGGAAGTCAGACAATTTATGGAGAGAATTTCGCCCACTCCGCCCACTTCACCCGCTTCACCCGCTTCACCCTGTAAACTGATCCCTGCTGAAGTGCTATTTTCTATTTTTATCATCAAAAACATGGTTTGACAGCACTTCAGAATCATTTCCATTGGAAATGATTCTGAAGTGCTGTCAAACCATGTTTTTATTGAGAAATAAGGCAAGATAAAAAAGCAACAGCAGACGACAATTGTTGTGTGTAGCTATCTAAGGGTTAACCCTTTCAACACCACAAGGCCTGTATAGCGGTATTGGCAAAAAGTGTAGATCCAGATGAGCCGGCTCGTGACGAGTAATTTTTTGCAAGTAATTTTTTAGAACAAAAACACCCCTTTTTTCATAAATGGACAAGTCTGAAAATCATTTCGTGACAATTGGATTGGTTGCAAAATTAACATTTCAAAATCCAATCCAGTTACTTAGGGGTGAAAGGGTTAATTAAAAAACCAGGAAGATAGGAACAATTTATGAAGAAGCGGGCGGATGTATGTGACATACTTGACCCTCCGTGTATCAGACATCCAAGTATCATTGTGGATCCTGCGTAATGGTATTGATCGTGGTGGTAACGTGCGACTTCATAATCTTTTGATAGCATAAGTGGATGTCCGTAAAGCAGGGTGAGTACGTGTCTCTCAGATCGATGCTGATTTAGTACCACAACACAGGCAGACATTGTTTGCCGTTCAAATGGTGGTCACAACATATACTTCTACTCTCTGTTCCACGTTTTCCTGCTGATAAACATTCCCAAACAAATTTATTTGATGAAATGCCATAAAATATTGATTTTATTGCTAATAGGGAATTTAACATGGGGGCTAAAAATTGATTTTTTAAAATATATTTTTTATTTATGGACCAATTTTAAAAATCTAACTTGTTTTCTAATTTACCGTAAAGATTCTAATAGGCGCCCATGCTCCAAGAGACGCCCACTCCTCATTTTTTACTTTTAAAATGGCCATTTTTTTGGCTGATTTTCCCGAAATTAGTGCCTCTAATAATTAAATGCCCAGTGCTAACTTGAAACAAATCGGAGCTAATTATCCAACTAGATTTCTTCACTATTTCAAAGGCAACTTCCTTTAAAATAAAAAAACATAATAATTTCTACTTTCAAACACGGAAGAGAAATTCGACTATTTCTGGTATCACCACAAATTCCTCATCGGCAGTAGGTATTTGCACGGCTAAGGAGATGACATTTTCAAATCTTCTCAAACCCATCTCGTATAATATTGGTCAAATTGACATCATGTTAGATTGTTGGCCGATATTTAATTAATAGGAGATGAGCAAAAATAAGTATGGCTTGTACTGGACATGGCCGTGGGCCGAAAATAATCATACTGATACGGATGAAACGTCCACAGGCTTAATCATCCATATGGTCCGAAAAATGTGACAGCATAAATCTGATCACCATTAATGATTGATGCTGTCCTTGTTATATATATACATTACCAGTATTTTAAAACTGTTACCGACTGTACCATAGTGACAAAAAGTGGGCCGAAACTTCTTGGTCCAAAATGTCCATAAACTGACAGACAGTACAATCAAGTCCAGCAGATGTTTGAGAGTAATGTCCCTTTGTTATGTTTTTGTTAGTATACTGAGATAAATCGTATATTTTTATCATTTTCCCTTTGCTGAATAACACTTGCCTCTATTAAACGCCCACCCAGGACTTCGGAGTCAGTGGTGATTCTAATAGACGCCCGGGCGCAATAAAATCAATATTTTATGGAATTTCATCAAATAAAAAAAATTTGGGTGTGTGACTTTTTGTTTTTGATGAAAAAGTACTTACATTTAAATATTTTTTAGAATTAACCCTTACAATGCTGAATTAAATTGTGTCGTCTGCTGAATATTTTTTATTTTCCATTTTTCTCATCAAAAACTTGGTTTGGCAGCACTTTAATGGAAATGATTCTAAAATGCTGCCAAACCATGTTTTTACTGAGAGAAAAGACAAAATATGAATTAACAGCAGACGACTATTTTTGGTTCCCGCATTCTGAGGGTTAATATGTTTAATAGCCAAAAGTTCATCAGCAGCAAAACGTGGAACAGACAGTAAGGACAATTATAAGGAAAATATTTACTGTGTTTCAGATATTATCTGCAAAGATGCATTAAAAACATATTATTGGCAAATCATCACGTTGACAATTAAATAAGTGGTCACAATCACCACATATACAGCGCTCCATATAAGGTGCGTAGTGGTGTATTTTACGCAATTATTTTAGCTAAATACGCATTGATTATCAAAAGTGGGAGTACAAAATACGCACAGCAATGTGAAAATACGCATTGATTTTCAAATTGAGTAGTGAAACTACTGTCATGAAAATTCACTTAGTTGAGCTGCAAAAAGCAAACAGTGTTTGCTTTTTGCAGCTCAATTAAGTGAATGTTTAAATGTATTATATTTTGTTCCCTATTTAGTAATGAAAAAAATCAATAATCCATTTGTAAATAAAATACGCAATGCTTTTGAAATCAGGGGGTATAGTACGCTTTAGACACAAAGCTTATCTGGAGCCCTGATATATTAGTTTTCTAAACCAACTCGCTTAAAGACATGCTCTTAGTGACATTATTCCACGCACTGATTCCATTGAAAACTATTATTATTGCACACACTTGCATTGAGCGATATATATACAGTCAAGCACCAGTACCTCGAACATCAGTATCTCGATGATATCCCCTATCTCGATGATTCGCTAAAGTCCCGAATTGTATCCTTATTTGTTTAATATAAATTTCCTCGGCTATCTCGAACATGCCCTATCTCGTATATGTTCTCTTTCTTGACTGTTCATTCTGTCCCCTCCGTATAAAAATACATTAAAAATCACTTCTCTATCTCGATCACATAAGCGCTTGGGTAAATCACCTAAGCGCCTGGCTGCCAAAATCGATTTGGTTAACACTCATTTTCAAAACCTATTATCAAACAAGACAAAATAAATTCACACCTGCCTCGGGTTGTTTGCTTACGGTAATTGGTCCACCTCGATTTGTTTGAGTGTTTGACACAATTCATTATTAAAAGCATATCACGCTGGTCATTTAAGGAATTCACTGAGTTGTGACGACCGGGTATGGAAGGTGTTCGAGGCCAATTCCCACCCTTAAATATAAGCCAAATAGAATAGAATAGAGTTGTGACTTTATTCATTAGTTAATTGGTGATTAAAATTTGTCAGTAAATTAATTATTTTTTTTTGTGACGGGTAACATGATTTGATATTTTTTGGTGAAAATATTCGACCATGTCACTTCATCGCTACCTCGAACCTAGTCCTATCTCGATTAAAATACGATCTCCCTTCGACTTTGAGATACTGGTGCTCGACTGTATATGATTTGCATTATTAGCATTTGTATCTGCATTAAGGGTACATGACTCAGTAGGCACAACATGTTCTTTATATCAGAGACATCATCTGGGACATTTTCTGGCAACATAAACATTCATTCACAATTACCCACATATTGATTGGCATTATTATACATTTTATATCAGACATAAATTTCCACACTGATATCAGAGGCGATAACTGTGTTTCCTTAAAATGGTAACGGACATTGCTATTTATTCTCTGTATTTATTATAGGAATGAATGGCATTTTTGTGGAATTTATCGGGGTATAAACTTGGAAAAGTTGCGGGAATACTGGACGAAGGCCGGAAGGCCTCGTCCAGTATTCCCGCGACTTTTCCAAGTTTATATCCCCGATAAATTCCACAAAAAGGCCATTCATTCCTTATAATTCCAGCATTTGAAATAAATTCATCAAGAAAATGTGTTTATTTTCCGTTTTCTTAAGAATTATTTTAACTGCGCCTCACGGTTACGGAAAGTAGTTCGGCGTGGGTGTTTACTGGGATATAAATTTTGGACAGAGACTTGCTACGAGCCAATCAAATGTTAGGGAATTGTGTAAATATTTTTGTGCTGGAATTTTTTTTTGATGTGCAATGATCATACTTTATAATCTGTCGAAAAATATTATTTTTTCAGGTGACGCATTTAATCAGTATAAATAATTAAAATCACTATCAGTAAAATAAATATTGCTAAATGATTATATCTAGCTGTATAGCAGGTATTTTGTAGAACTGGTGGAATCTATATATAGTGAAACAATTATTCAAGAATATTTCCATTTCATAACTCTTTGCATGCTAGCAGTGAAAATATCCCCCCCACACAAATTACGAGTATATTTTTTATTTCTCTGTGTAAATATGTCTTCAACACTTGGAATTTCATTAGAATTGAGTCCTCAGGACTCATTTCTAATGAAATTCCAAGACATATTCATGATATTGACAAGGAGAAATAAAAGAAAATATGATGATTTTTGTCCGCTATTTTTGAACCATTTATAGCCCACAAGTTTCCCAGCATACAAAGAGTTAACTCCAACTCACACATGCGGTAAAAATGCCCAAGATCGAGGCAAAATATTGTAAGCATGTTTTACTGTCCAGGCATATAACCATACAAACATACCATATAGTTAACCTTTAATTTTACTGCTGTATGGTCATTCAAGTTGTTTGTTTGAGGTTCTAATGACCAGACATTATTATGCATGTACATATAGTAAGTGAATATTTAATGGCAGCATATGTCAGTCCATGAGAAAAGATGACCAAACTATTGCAGATCACATTATGTGGAGACTGTCAAATTGTGCCGTCTCATCAGGACCTATATTGTTTGCCAGTTAACCCTTACACCACTATCTTAATTTTTTGTCGTCTGCTGTTTTCTATTTTCCATTTTTATCACCGAAAACATGCTTTGACAGCACTCTTTGACAGCACTCTGAAGTGCTGTCAAACCATGTTTTTATTGAGATATAGGCCTGGCAAGCTTTAAAAGCAACAGCAGACGACAATTGTTGTGTAGTGGTCTAAGGCTGAACTCTTTGCATACTGGGAAACTTGTTGGCTATACACTTTATTGTCTGATGGCATTTTTTATTTCCCCCTTTTCTCATCAGAAAACATGCTTTGACAGCACTTTAGAATCATTTCCGAGGGTCTAAAATGCTGCCAAACAATATTTTATTGAGACAAAAAAAAGATAAAATATGAAACAATAACAGATGACAATTTTCGGTTTCCGTATTCTAATTTCGTTAGAATTTAGTCCACAGGACGCTGTTCTAATGAAATTCAAAGAGACGTATTTACAGAGATAAATAAGAAAATTACTCCTAGTTTGTTGTTATTTTCACCACTAGCATATTAGGAGTTGAGTAATTAGCATCCCCGACAAAACAATCCCATCCAATTGCCAGAGTACAGCATTCTAATGAGGGGCTTATACAGTTACACTGTTTATAATCTCAGATTTCATTGTCATCCGTGCTATATTGTATAAGCATCAATAATGTATGTGACAAAACTGGGCTTATTATACTCCCCACCACGGGGTATTATGAAGTATGCCGAGGGGTGTATAGTTTTCGTCTTTCCATTCGTCTATCCGTCTGTCCGTAACACATACACTAACACATACACGTAGCATTTTTATGCCTCGGTAGAGGGGGGAGGGTTTGGGTTGTTTCTGTGAGCCCCTGCTCACTTGCTCTAATTGCCTTCGTGACCGTTGTAGACACACACTATAGCCTGCACATTGCCCACAGTCTGGTCAAGGTCTGCACTGTTCGTCATTCAGTCAATGAAGCATCTGGCGAAGGAAGTAAACTAATTATATATAACTTGTGGCTGCGACTGGAGAAACGGGGCTTATAGCATTTGCGACCAGTGTAGATCCAGGATCTGCACTGATCGTCTTTCAGTCAATAAAACACATAACCTGCTTCTAACAAACAGTATAAGTCATTACCTTGCTGCAGGACTGCTAGGTGCTAGACTACACTGGTCATCAATGCCACAAGCCCCATTTCTCAAGTCACAGTCACAATTCAGGCTGCATGAGCGTAGCAGTTGATCAGGATCTACACTGACCATGAATTAAATATGCCCGATTTGTCAGATCATGGCTCATAATGTATGTAAGCCAGTGGGTGGACAAGCCATTACACAAGCTTGACTGTATATAAAACAATGAATTATGTAGGACATACAATCAAATTGAATAAGTAGACTTATACCACAATCCTCCCACACAGGATCCTCTGTATCATGATGAAGTAATAAAACAGGCAACAATCTGACAAAACTCCTCGGCATCTCGTGTAACAATAGTATGAATAAATAGAGAATAGTAGGATAGTGCCGTGAATTGGAAAAAAATATGTGGCAAGGCATAGGAAACGGGATGGGCGAGGCTTTGCCGAGCACATCCCGTTTCCGTGCCGCGCCAGATATTTTTTCCCATTCACGGCTCTATCCTACTATTCAATTGATCCCGTCAACACTACAAATAGCTTTAAAATGCAAAAAAATAACCCCAGCCGCATCCTCATAATCGGAGAATCGAACCACACATATTCATACGCAGTGATTAGGTCATATTGACAGGATATCAAAAACGTTTCACGGCACCGTGTTTCATGGCGCATACACACTGTTGATGGGATAAAATATGTTTATATTAAAGCTTGTATTTTTGTTTATACTAAAACTCGTTTAATACCCGCCCGCCTGTCAGCCCACACGCCAGCCCGCCTGACCAACCGCCCGTCAGCCCGCCCACCGGCACGTCCGCCTGCCCGCCCACCCACCCGCCCGCCCGCCCACCCGCCCATGCCAGCTCGCCCGCACACCCTTTTATTGTTTGAAAGTTTTTGTAAGTCTGAAAACGCCTATACTTTATGTTTGCCTTCAGCTAATATCTTCATATTGCACATATGCATTACCAAGTAACTATACATCATTCCACATTAATCAGGCATGAGAATCTTCAGCTGATCAGCTGATTTCAGTGGATTTTGTCATAATTTGCATTTTCAAAATGATTCAGAATCAATCTGGTATGCTCAAATTTGATACTTTTACAAGTGGGGTGAGGGGGTTTCAGTGCATTTTCAGATGTTTTCAGCGACAGCAATTTCTGATTAATACAATTACCCTCGCTACTGATCGAACATCCATCCGTCTGTCTGTTAATTTTTTTGAAAGTTTTTGTAAGAGTTTCTCAAATCACCTATAATTTCTCTTTGACTTCAGCTAATATCTTCATATTGCACACATGCATTACTTAGTAGATTGTACGTCCATCTGTCTGTTTATTTATTTTAAAGTTTTTGTAGTTTCTCCAATAGGGGCCCTAAGTGTGTCGACAGGCCACATTTTCTAGTTATTATTTCCACGTCTGTTCTGTCGGCCAGGATCTACACTCGATACATAATGAAATGTGCCTTGTTTGGTAAAACCATATTCATTATAAGATAAATGGAATGAGTTTCTATTTGATATGAGATTTATGAAGACACACGTTATGCCCTGAGCTTGATAAAGGTGGATAAATCTTCACAAATCTCGGAAACGAATACGAGATTCTGTTTTACATTATACTTTATCTTACAGAGACCAGTAGCCAATTTCACCAAAACTGCGAACCATGCGCATGCTATCTTGCTATGTATACACTTTGAGGGAGAAATTTTCAATTTAAGGAGAAATTTATTCATTTTTATTATACTGAATTTATTACATTATCACAGCCATTTTGACTGTGATAATGTAATAAATTCAGTACAATAATTCTGCATACTTTTAATCATCAAATATATGCAGTCGTTAGTCATAAATAATTTCGGGGAAAATAAATGGTTACTCCCTCAAAGTATACTTAGCTAGACAAGTACGCTTAGCAATTTTGGTGAAATCGGCTACAGAAAACAAGAGTTGGCTGCAAATTATGCCTCGAGTTTTGGCACGGGGGATAACATTTCACAAATCTCATGATTCTGTTTTAAATAAAATTCTACCAGAAAACTTGGAGATGTCCAATACTCTTCAGTGATCAAACAACATAGTTACAAGAGTAATGGTTATCTAAGGCTACAATTTGACTCATTAAAAAAATGCGAGCAGCAAAAGACTTCCCAAACCCATTGCATGTAGGTCCAAATTTAGTAAACTGTATATGTTATAAATGTACTTTTAAATTGATAATCTTTGATGTAGAACTGGTTATTTGCGGGAAATCAAGTGACACGGAAATTAGCTTGAAATTATTTCCCGACAGACGCCATCTTTGCTATTGTTGATGTAATTGACTACACTGCAGCTCCATTATAATGCGGTGGTCGGGGTCCAAGATTTCAAACCGCGATCGAATCCGACCGCGTTATAAAATTTCGGGACATGCACGGGTACTGGTACTGCACGGGTTACTGGTATCATTCGCATTTCGGTTACCAACTATTGCGAGAATTCCATTAGCAACGGACTCATATAAAATTATGTCATTTGAACAGAAGTTAAAGTAATTATTAATAATGTCTATGACATACAAACTTGTATGTATTAATGTATTAAACATACAAGTTATTTATAAAATCATGCTTATTATGTTGTATAGTGCTCGCGATAGACAGACGCTTATTACAATGTATACTACTCGCGATCAACAGACGCTTAAACGGATTAATTGATAATAAATAATGCCTATGGTCACGTGTCCTGTCTATTCATGCGGTTGATACGTGCATAATCTCAGGTTGTGGGGTCACGTGTTCTATTGTTTACGCTGCAAGTCATATTGATGAATGAAATTTACGATTGGCTGCAGTGTAAACAATAGACCATGTGATCCCATACCCAGATAATGCTGAAACACCAGTCTATTTATAAAACGCTAAATATTGCACCTGGGAGTAAAGCAGGAGTAAAGCAAAAGAAAGGCGATCGAACATGCAACCATTTATTAGCGACAATTATGTGTAATTGAATTGATTAATAAATATGCCTATTAACATGATCACCCGATTAAAGCTAACATACTAATAATAATCCTTTCATGGACTTTGAACTTCGTTGTTTGAATAAACTTGTAGAAATCACGAATCAACTGATTACATGATGACTACTACGTCCGATGATTTTTTTTTTTTTTTTTTTCTTTTTTTTTTTTTTCTTTTTTTTCCTCGATTTTTTAAATATTTTTTTGGGATCCACGAGAGACCCGCGTTATAATGGAGATCGCGCTATACGCGACCGCGTTATAATGGAGCTGCAGTGTATTTGCACGGTAATATTTTATAACAGAATTTTGAACATAACAGACCATGGACATAACGGACCAGGGCATAACGGACCAGATTTCAGGCGAAACGGACCAGATTTCCGGACAGAACGGACCAGATTTCTGGACAAATCGGACCACCCATTTATTTTTAGATTATATGCTAAGATATCCGGGAAAAGTAACCATACACTATAATAATTTATTTAAGTGATTGTATATCAAAGGTATGTTAAGGTATTAGGTGATAGATAGATACACTTGACTTCAATGATAATTGCTTCATAAGAGTGATGTGATATATGAATATAACATATGTGAATATTGTCTTGTTACTGTATACTGTATGGAGCATGGTGTTGCCATCTCCGCCATCTTTGTATGTACAAGCCATCATACAGTATCACCACTTTCCGGAGGACACAATTCTAATGAAATTTCAAGACATATTTACAGAGAGAAATAAAACATATACTCCTAATTCGTTTGGCGGATATTTTCGCCGCTAGCATGCAAAGAGTTAATGAATACAATTCAAATCTTCCGCAAGTAATATCATCCGCTATTTGGTCTAATCGTCTGCCATTGGTTAAAGATGCGTACATTTTATTTTGGTTGTTGATTCGACACCCAGGTAATGGATTATCTCCCCTTTTGGACTTCGAATCTTGCCTCGTTTATTATCAAAGCGATAGGTGGGGCATCCATGTTCTATGAACACATTTTATAGTTTGGTATACTATCAACGCCTCGGCGGGCACAACATGCAGGCCGATGTCTAGTACTGGTGGAAAATTGTAAATATTTATACCCCCTGCATACAAAGTATGTCGAGGGTATATAGTTTTCGTAATTCTGTCCGTCCTTCCGTCCGTCCGGGCACACATTAGGGTACTTATGTGGCTAGCCCCACAGGGTTATGGACTTAGTAAAGGATAGGGTTGATTACAATTAGCCACCTAAAAAATCCTTTTATGTGGCTAAAAATCGTTTTATGTGGCTAATATTTAACATGTGATAAGCCACATAAGTATCCATTTGTAAGAACGTCCGTCTGTACGTCCGTTTGTCCATCCCTCTGTGTAAATGTCTTTGGGTACCCATTATCTCTGCAACTGTAAGTCGGATTGACTTCAAACTTTATATACTTCCTTATCATCATCCATATTTTCATTCAATACCACACCTATGCGGCTATCATGTCCAAGGTCATGGTCAAATTACTTATAAATTTTCATCCATAAGATTTGCTTTAAAGTTTTTGGGTACCCATTATCTCTGCAACGGTAAATCGGATTGACTTAAAACTTCATATACTTCCTTATCATCATCCATATTTTCATTCCATACCACACCCATGCGGCTATCATGCCCAAGGTCAAGCCAAATTACTTAGAAAGTTATGTTAAAGTTTTTTAAATATGCGTTAAAGTTTTTATTGAACGGTCCAGGCGGCGGCCGGGGGTATACGTTAGCCCCTGCTCACTTTCTCTTGTTTCTTTATTTTTTATTGGATGTATATATTGTGACCACTATTTGAACCGTGTCATAGAGATGGTTCAAATGAGTGGTCACAACATATACTTTCATTGAGAATAAGAAACATCGGAATGACACCATTTCAAATTGTTCATACACACGAAAGTAAATTTCGAACTTAGTAGTGTGTGAAGATCAGTGTTAGCATTTACCTTATATAACAGGTTTGCAACCATATGAAGGATTGACTTAAAGCTTCAGAGCTCCAGTTAAGGTGCGTAATTTGACCAACATGGGGTGAAATTTTGTTATTTCTTCATCAAAAATGGCAAGTTGGGAGTCCTTTAGAATCGTCTCATAGAGACGATTCTAAAGCACTCCCAATTTGCCATTTTTGATGGAGAAATAAGAAATTTACCTCCAAATTACGCACCTTAACTGGAGCTCTGAGCTTGATATCATTGTTTAGCATAATCCATAAATGTATATTCTAATAAGTCTTAGAACCATGGTGCTAATCTCAAATTGAGTCTACAGTGAAAGTCTACAGTGAAACCTCTCTAAACTGGACACCCTGGGGGGTCCCCATGTCCGGTTTCATTGTAATTCAGGCATATTGGCTCTGCAAATCATATGAAAACATGTGTGCATTGCAATCATGAACACATAATTATGAGACGCGACATGTGATTTTGTACCTAAGAACAATTAGCGTGATACAGATTTTGCAATATTTTTTGGTAAATGATGTTGAAAGTTGACAACATTTCCATAGCAAATGCGGAATTGTGAAGCACACTGAGGTTTTCTGGGTGTCCTGTTTAGCGAGGTTCCCCGGTACTTTCCGTTGCTTCTATCCCTAGGAACGGGTGTACATCTCATTGCTGGATGTCACGATATGTAATCATAAATTGTCGGTGACTAGAGAAATGGGGCTTATGGGATTTGTGATCAGTGTAGTTCCTGGTCAAATAGCACACTCCTGTAGCCTGATAACGATCTATGTTCCTGTTTAGTAGCGCGACGAGTGTTTCATTAATGGAATGGCGAACAGTGCAGATCCTGATCAGACTGTCTCCGCACAGGCTGATCTGGATCTTCACTGGTCGCAAAACCCATAGGCCCCATTTCTCCAGTGACAGCCACATATAGTCTGGCACGCTAAATCATCTGAGATTGCATGTCGTCTTGTCTTGAAATGGACATGCGATGTCAATTTTCCTATTATTCAAATGCGCTATTGTTACTGCTTTCCGCCATCCCACATATCTTTCTGTCCGTCTGTCCATCCTGTGTGACCTTGGCATTAGTAATCTTTGTATTGGGGATGGGTCGTAGCCTAGGGATATGGCATTGGACTTTGTTTAAGTTAACCCTTTCAACACCAAGTAACTTAATAGGATGTTCCATGCCATTGTTTCATGCTATTTCATTGGTCCATTCAAATTTTCAGGCTATTCCATTCTTCAGAAGGGGTAATTTTTTCAAATTTGATAACTGTTAACAAACAGTGGAGATCCTGATGAGACGGCTCGTTACGAGCCGGCTCATCTGGATCTGCACTGTTTGCAAACATTGTCTCTATAGAGGTCTGTGGTGTTGAAAGGGTTAAATCCTCACCCTCGGCGTGAATAATATTTACATAGTATTTCCATCCCACTGGTCTGTCGGATGAGACTGTGGTCCCATCTCCATACGACCTTAGCTGTTACTGGCACAGTAAACCAATTCACTACTTCATGTCAACAATTTTGGACGTACATGTACATGTATATCCAAATGTTGAATATCTCCAGATCCGTTAGTTGGATCATTACCAAACTTCATCATTAGCTTCCTCATGTGATGGCTATCCTCCCAGTGTCATTCGGCAAGACGAAGAAGCCTATTTATTTTTCGCACTCTGTATCCTTGTCCACGCAATAACTCAAGTTGTACTTCACCGCTCGAACCAAATTCGGTATACATGTTTGTCATGGAGTTATCCCCCTTGTATACGGTACTGGCTACACCTTGACGTGCGTATATTGTGACCTTCGGCACTCTTGTTTTTGTTAATTTTGCAACCAATCCAATGGTCACAAAATGATTTTCAGACTAGTCCATTTATGAAAAGGTGGGTGTTTTTGTTCTCAAAAAATATGAAAACTACATGTACCGTAAAGATTCTAATAGACGCCCATGCTCTAATAGACGCCCATGCTCTAATAAGACGCCCACCCCCCACTTTTTACGTTGAAAATTACACATATTTTGGCCGATTTTCACGAAATTAGTGCCTCGAATAAACGCCCAGTACCGACTTGAAACAAAATCGGAGCTAATTGTCATTATATTTTTATGCCACCGGGTTTCGAAGAAACGGGTGGCATATAGTGTTTGGACCGTCCGTCCGTCCGTCTGTCCGTCCGGGCACACATTAGGGTACTTATGTGGCTAGCCCCACAGGGTTATGGACTTGGTAAAGGATAGGGTTGGTTACAATTAGCCACCTAAAAAATCCTTTTATGTGGCTAAAAATCGTTTTATGTGGCTAATATTTAACATGTGATAAGCCACATAAGTATAGTACTGTAAGAACGTCCGTCTGTCCGTCTGTCCGGGCACACATTAGGGTACTTATGTGGCTAGCCCCACAGGGTTATGGACTTGGTAAAGGATAGGGTTGGTTACAATTAGCCACCTAAAAAATCCTTTTATGTGGCTAAAAATCGTTCTATGTGGCTCATATTTAACATGTGATAAGCCACATAAGTATAGTACTGTAAGAACGTCCGTCTGTCTGTCCGTCCGTCACACTTTTCGGTTAACCAATTTGTCACAGTTTCTCAAAGATGCTGCAGGTGGCATCCGCGTTCGACAGACGCATTTCTTGTTTTTCTTTCCATTATTTCGAAAGCAACTTCCTTTGAAATCGGGGAAAAAACATAATTGCTACTTTCACATTAGGGTACTTATGTGGCTAGCCCCACAGGGTTATGGACTTGGTAAAGGATAGGGTTGGTTACAATTAGCCACCTAAAAAATCCTTTTATGTGGCTAAAAATCGTTCTATGTGGCTCATATTTAACATGTGATAAGCCACATAAGTATAGTACTGTAAGAACGTCCGTCTGTCTGTCCGTTCGTCACACTTTTCGGTTAACCAATTTGTCACAATTTCTCAAATATGCTGCAGGTGGCATCCGCGTTCGACAGACGCATTTCTTGTTTTTCTTTCCATTATTTCGAAAGCAACTTCCTTTGAAATCGGGGAAAAAACATAATTTCTACTTTCACTTTCAAAAGCGGAAGCGAAATTAGACTGTTTCCGGTGTCACAGTAAATTCCTCATCAGCAGTAGCTATTTGCACGGACACAGGGTGATCAGAATTTACACTGTTACGGAGACGTCATTTTCAAAGCATCTCAAACCCGACAGATCCGAAACGCTGATCAGCATTAATGATTGACGCTGTCTTGATATACATTACCATTAAATTTAACATTTCTACCGACTGTACCATAATGACCAGAGTGGGAAGAAATGTCTTGGCCCAAATGTTTATAAACTGACAGACAGTACAATCAAGTCTGGCGTTTGAGAGTAACGTTCCTTAGTTATGTTTTTGTTCAGATAGCAGAACATCGTATATTTTTTTTTATCATTTTCCCTTTGCTGAATAACACTTGCCTCTATTAAATGCCCACCCTGGACTTCGGAGCCAGTGGTGATTCTAATAGACGCCCGGGCGTCAATTAGAATCTTTACGGTACTTGCAAAAAGTGCAGATCCTGATGAGACGGCTCGTCACGAGCCGGCTCATCTGGATCTACACTGTTTGCCAATACCACTATTTTTGAGAACAAAAACACCCCATGTTCATAAATGGACTGGTCTGAAAATGTGATGATTGGATGTCTGCAAAATTAATGAATGAATGGAATTTGCATTCAATATTGATAGAAGCACAACACAGACCAGCTAGCATGTGTGATGTTTTCTCAGTCAAAACATGTTACATGAACAACAAATAAACACAATTGCTCCATGATGGCCATACCATATCTTTTCTATGTTAAGCGTCCACCCAGCTGACCAAAACCTACCTACGTATCTGGTAAAAACAAACAAGGCTTTGAAAAAACGAAGATAAATTTATGTTAAAAACTTTAGCAAGCAAACTTTAGAAAACTTTAGAAAACATACTCTTATTAAACTTATCATGTGGGCATTCATGAACGGATTAAACCCTTAGAATGCTACTCACAACAATTGTCGTCTGCTGTTGCTTTTATATCTTGCCTTATTTCTCAATAAAAACATGGTTTGACAGCACTTCAGAATCATTTCCGTTGTAAATGATTCTGAAGTTAGAAATGATTCTGAAGTGCTATCAAAGCATGTTGTAAATTATTCTAAAGTACTGTCAACACGGTCTAAGGGTTAAATACTTGAATAAGTCCCCCAATCAGTTTTCATATTACTTCACCAGTAAATAGTGTAAAATAGCATACACAGTGTGTTTGTTTTTTCACAGAATCACTTTCAAAGCCTACCCGCACGCGGACGCTTAGCGGAGAAAGAACTTGCTATGGCCTTATAACAAAACCAGGCTTATTGCCTTTGTGTCCTGTGTTGATTTGGATGTTTGATCAGGCTTCACACTGTTTGCCATTCAGCAAACCAAACATCCTTCAACTCATTAGAGACAGGATACACTTATAGTAGTATGAAACATTTGAGATATAAAAACCCGATTTTTGTCGTCACATTCCATATTCAGAATATTCCATATTCAGTTCTGATTTTGGGAGTTTCCCCCCTTTTGTACAGGTAATACATGGGGTTTATAACTTAATTCATTGACCCGGCCTTAAATGACCTTAGCTGTTGATAGGCCGTTAAACACCAACAAACAAACAAAAAACAGGATCTACACTGGGCAGAACAAATGTTCCTGCATATCTTGCATGTGCACATTATGTGATGGACTCATCGGTGCAACTTCCTAATGTGACAGCAGACAAGAAAATTGTCTGTTATTTCAGACATGAATTGGAATCGAATTGGAAGTTGCAAGCATATTGACACTTTAGTTGATTTCTCTCTCCTAGATTATATAGGGAATACCGGGCTAGTGTCTTTTTTATATCGAGCTTATCCGGATTGGAATTCCTACCAATTTTGAGGCTCACCGAGGAATATCTACCATTTCCGAGTCTCGACTCGGAAATGGTAGAAATTCCTCTATGAGCCTCAGAATTCCTACGCATTTCGTGGCCTTGATAAACTTCAATATACACTATCCTCTATGAAGCGGTAAAGAAAGCCTCTGAATTCCTACACATTTCCTAGCCTTGTCTAATAAACTTGATATCAACAGACACTAGCCTGGTATCCTCTATGAAGTGTTAAAGAAAGCCTCAGAATTCCTACGCATTTCCTAGCCTTGCCTGATAAACTTGATAGCAACATACACTAGCCTTGGTATCCTCTATGAAGTGGTAAAAAAAGCCTCGGAATTCCTACACATTTCCTAGCCTTGCCTGATAAACTTGATATCAACAGACACTAGCCTGATATCCTCTATGAAGCGGTGAAGAAAGCCTCGGAATTCCTACACATTTCCTAGCCTTGCCTGATAAACTTGATATCAATATACACTAGCCTGGTATCCTCTATGAAGTGGTAAAGAAAGCCTCGAAATTTCTACTCATTTCCTAGCCTTGCCTGATAAACTTAATATCAACAGACACTAGCCTGGTATCCTATATGAAGCGGTAAAGAAAGCCTCAGAATTCCCACGCATTTCCTAGCCTTGCCTGCTAAACTTGATATAAATAGACACTAACCTGGTATCCTCTATGAAGCGTTAAATAAAGCCTCGGAATTCCTACACATTTCCTAGCCTTGCCTGATAAACTTGATATAAATAGACACTAGCCTGGTATCCTCTATGAAGCGGTAAAGAAAGCCTCCGAATTCCTACGCATTTCCTAGCCTTGCCTAATAAACTTGATATCAACAGATACTAGCCTGGTATCCTCTAAGCATCAAGTATGGCTTGAAAACTGTACAAAAAATCCTCTACGATCCTCAGAATGTGTACATGTACACGTTTGTTAACCTTGCCTAATAAACTTGATATCAACAGACACTAACATGGTTATCTTCTATATACCAAGCATGACTTGGAAATGGTAGAAATTCTTCGATGAATTCCTATGCATATCCTAGCCTTGCCTTATAAACTTCAAAATATAAAATATCAAAAGCCTGCTATTCTATATATACAGTGGAACCCCTGTCCCAGGGTGTCCGGTTTAGAGAGGTTCCACTGGGAAAACTTGCATATAACTACTTCAAGACACGCGTGTGTGTTTAATCATCAATTATATGCAGTCGTTAGTTCTATATGAAATAATGCATTTTGGGAAAAATTAATGATTACTCCCTCAAAGTATACTTAGCTATATATAAGTATGCTTAGCAATTTTGGTGAAATCAGGTAGGCAGCAGGGACCAGAATTCCTACCAATTTCCCAGCCTTGCCTGATAAACCTCGTATCAAACTTGATTAAACGTGATATCAAAAGCCACATATTATCATTCTCTATTCAGAGTTCCAGATAATGTATTGATGTATTTTACACACCCGCAACGAGTTGTGGGGGGTATACTGGAGTCAGGTTGTCTGTGCGTCCGTGTGTCCATCCGTGCGTCCGTCCGTCCATCACTAAACTTAACATGAGATAAATATTGTTATAGCTTCTATTTCCTTCATCTAAAATGCTTAATGTTTCACACATGCATTCCTGTAAGGCTGTACTACCATGCTGTGCCAAATCCAAAACCGTCCAACCCCCGCTGATCCCAAGGTCAAGGTCAAATACTTAGTCTCTTTACACACCATAACTTCAGAGAAATATGTTATAACTTCTATTTCCTTCATCTGAAATGCTTAATATTTCACACATGCATTCCTGTAAGGCTCTACAACCATGCTGTGCCAAATCCACGACCATCCAATCCCCGCTGATCCCAAGGTCAAGGTCAAATACTTGGTCACTGTACAAAACTTAACATCAGAGAAATAAGTTATAAGTTCTATTTCCTTCATTGAAAATTCTTAATATTTCACTCGTGCATTCCTCTAAGGTTGTACTATCATGCTGTGACAAATCTACGACCGTCCAAGCCCCGCTGATCCCAAGTTCAAGGTGACATACTTAGTGTCTTTACAAAACTTAACATCAGAGAAATCGGTTATAACTTCTATTTCCTTGCTCGGATCTGCTTCACATTTCACACACGCATTGCTCCAATGGACTACTATCACCGTGTGACAAATTCACGTTCGTGCCGCCCCCGCTAAGCCCAGAGTTAGGGTATTGCGTAAGCCTCGCTTACTGACCAATCTAGTTTTAGCAGAATACGCATTGATTATCAAAAGTGTGAGTACAAAATACTCACAGCAATGTGAAAATACTCATTGATTTTCAAATTGAGTAATAAAAATACTGTAATAAATTTGAAAAAAAAATGTGTTTGCTTTTTGTAGCTCAAATGAGTGAATTTTAAATTGTTTTTATCATGTGTTCCCTATTTAATAAGGAAGAAAATCAATAATACATTTGTAAAAGTCAAATACGTATTGTATTTGAAATATAGGGGCATAATACTATTTAGATACAAAACTTATCTGGAGCGCTGTCTATTTTCATGTTCTTATTCCAGTTCCAGTCGGCACTATAAAGGAAGTTCGGAGCGGCAAAACCACGGAGGCGTTGAAAAACAAAGAAATCGCGGGGATCTACCCGGACGAGTGTGCGTTCTCGATCGTGTTTGGGGACAATTTTGAGTCGATGGACCTGATCGCCAATACGCCGGATGAAGCGAATATATGGGTGACTGGTCTCACGTGTGTTCTCAATACCAGTACCAAGTCTATGGCATCGTGTACGTATTATAGGAATGAATGGCCTTTTTGTGGAATTTATCGGGGTATAAACTTGGAAAAGTCGCGGGAATACTGGACGAAGCGATAAAAAATTACAATTTTCGAAAAATAAATAAAAAAAAATAAATATTTTTCTCGAAAATTATAATTTTTTAAGGCCTTCGTCCAGTATTCCCGCGACTTTTCCAAGTTTAATGTTATGGAATTGTGTAAATATTTTTGTGCTGGAATTATATAGGCAGTGTTAGCTTCAATATTGTCATTGTTGTCACCAATGACTGTGAATGTAGCCCCAGAGCATCAAGTCTGATCTGAAGACTCAGACATGTGATATAAGAGATTCCCATAAAAAATCCCATTACCCCACCCACCTGTTGTCATACTGTACATTACGTCATGTATGACGTAATGTACAGTACGACAACAGGTGGGTGAGGGTCCGAGACTTTAACCTGTGGTCTGATCTTCACCTATACTGGTCACAGGTCAAATGTACTTTCTGCCAGTAGGAACAGATTATGTCCATATTTGGGCATGACACTGGAATTTTCTCCTTTGTCATATCACCACATTTCATCAATATTAATTTCGAAAATGAGTCGTATTTTCTGTAATGACGTTGAAAATTAACCAAAATGTTCGGAGCTCAGGCAGAATCAAATTCGAGATGATGTGCGTCAACTTTCGACATCATTTATGGATTAGTGATGTGATAAGGGAGGCCTGTTTGTAAGAATGTGCAGGATCATGTCAGACGTTTATTGCTTTCTTCAAAAAGTAGAGAAATATTTTGTAATAATTCATAATCCTATTTTAGGGAAAGGGAGACAAGTGACTTTGGAGTGGTATGGACCTGGCACCAGGTCAGGTTATTCCAATTTCAGGGCTGATTATATTTTTTCTCGACGTAAATATTCCGTTCTGATTTTGGGATTTTCCCCCCAATGCAGCTGGTTAAAACGGGATCGAACCCGTTTGCCCGGTCTTACATGACCTTAGCCATTGATAGGCCGTTAAACACCAATAAACAAACAAACAAACAATATTTTTCTACCACAAACATCGTTATGTTGTTGATTACTGTATAAAAATATTATTTGTGACAAACTGTATTACGGTACTCTTATGTCAGTTGATCTACTTTGCGGGAGAAATTTTCAATTTTAGGATAAATTTATTAATTTTTATTATACATGTACTGAATTTATTACATTATCACAGCCAATTTGGCTGTGATAATGTAATAAATTCTGTATAATAATTCTGCATACTTTTAATCATCAAATATCTGCAGTCGTTAGTTCTATATGAAATAATTTATTTCCGGAAAAATAAAAGATTACTCCCTCAGAGTATACTTTGCAATGTTGGTGAAATCGTCTACAGGAGCTATAGTGATCACAAATCCCATATGCCCCGTTTCTCCAAATCTGATAACCAGGGCTCCAGATTAGGAATTAGTAATTGAGTATTGTCACTCCATCATTTCTGAAACATTGGGTATTTCAAAATTTTAAGTGGGTAAAATAAAATCACACTACTGTTTACACATCAACAGACAGCAATTATTGAATAGTTTGGTTCTAAATGAAACATGTCTTGGCATTTCATTAGAATTGTCTCCAAGGAGACAATTCTAATGAAATACCAAGATGTTTTTTCATGGAAAATATGCTATATTTGTGGTCTGTGTATTGTTTTCTGCAGCATGATAAAGGTACCACAATTTTGTATTGCTTTTTGATACTCGCTACTTCTGATTTCAATTGGGTTTTTGGCAATTTTAATTGAGTATTTAAGCAAATACGCAGCTTATCTGGAGCTCTGAAATATAGTGATCACAAATCCCTAATGCCCATCACAGTCACAGTCACAGTCACAAGTATTTAATAAGAAAATACAGTAGAATTCCCATATGCTTAGAAACATATTGCAAATATTATAGAGTGAATTGTTTGCTCAGTGAAGTGTGGCTTTCCCCGTCTCCTCAAGTCAGGATTTCCTGTAGACAAGTTTAATCTCCAATGTGGCGGTCGGTGACTTGAGAAATGCTACGTATGGGTTTTACGACCAGTATATATCCTGATCAACCTGTGCATCCACACTGCACTGTTCGCCATTCCATCAATAATGCACCGTCGTGTTTCTAACGAGCAACATACATGTAGATAATCAACAGGCTACAGGCAACATCAGCAATATACGAGACACGCCATGTGATTTTGTACCTTCGGACATACCTGCGTAATTTCATTAAATACGTTTACAAAATTTACAATATTTTCCGTAAATGGCGTCAAAAGTTGAAAAAAATTATTCCGCATGTACTCTGAAAATTTTGTCAACTTTTGACTTTATTTATGAAAAATATTGTAAATTTTGTACAGATATATAATGAGATCACGCAGATGTCCGAAGGTACAAAATCCCATGGCGCGTCTCGTATGTCATTATCGGGCTACTGCAGCGTGTTATTTTGATCAGGTCACAAATCCAACAAATCCATGTGCACACACAGTTGGTATAACTAGGTTGGTTTTATCCTGCATTATACAAGATCTGGAGCAATATGCGGCTGTGACTGGATAAATGGGGCTTTTGGTATTTATGACCAGCGTAGCTCGAGTAGCACACTCCTGTAGCCTGATAATGATCTATATTGCTTGTTACAAGCATGATTGGTGTTGTATTTATGAAAAGGCGAACAGTGCAGATTCGGATCTACACTGGTTACAGAATCCATAAGCTCCATTTCTCCAGTCACAGCCACATATAGGTAAGAACATAGCACTTCTGTTCAGCCTTTACCAGAGGTTGTGGGTTCAAACCTCGCCTTAGACATCAAAAATACTTTCATAGTATTTCCACCCAACTGGGGCCCGTTTCACTAAACCATGTACGACTAAAATGTTCGTAAGTGCAATCTTAGGATAGTCTGTAAATTTCACATTAACAATGTTTTCTTGCAACTTATTATTATACCCCCCTGCAACGAGTTGTGGGGGGGTATACTGGAGTCAGGTTGTCCATCCGTCCGTCCGTGCGTCCGTGCGTGCGTCCGTCCGTCTGTCCGTCCGTCCGTCCGTCCGTCCGTCCGTCCAGGCACACATTAGGGTACTTATGTGGCTAGCCCCACAGGGTTATGGACTTGGTAAAGGATAGGGTTGGTTACAATTAGCCACCTAAAAAATCCTTTTATGTGGCTAAAAATCGTTTTATGTAGCTAATATTTAACATTTGATAAGCCACATAAGTATAGTACTGTAAGAACGTCCGTCCGTCCGTCCATCCGTAAACTTAACATCAGAGAAATATTGTTATAACTTCTATTTCCTTCATCTAAAATGCTTGATATTTCACACATGCATTCCTGTAAGGCTCTACTGCCATGCTGTGCCAAATCCACGACCGTCCAACCCCAGCAGATCCCAAGGTCAAGGTCAAATACTTAGTCCGTAAACTTAACATCAGAGAAATATTGTTATAACTTCTATTTCCTTCATCTAAAGTGCTTAATATTTCACACATGCATTCCTGTAAGGCTCTACTACCATGCTGTGCCAAATCCACGACCATCCAACCCCCGCTGATACCAAGGTGAAGGTCAAATACTTAGTCTCTTTACAAAACTTAACATCAGAGAAATATTGTTCTAACTTCTATTTCCTTCATCTAAAATGCTTAATATTTCACACATGCATTCCTGTAAGGCTCTACTACCATGCTGTGCCAAATCCACGACCGTCCAACCCCCGCTGATCCCAAGGTCAAGGTCAAATACTTAGTCTCTTTACAAAACTTAACATCAGAGAAATATTGTTCTAACTTCTATTTCCTTCATCTAAAATTCTTAATATTTCACACATGCATTCCTGTAAGGCTCTAATACCATGCTGTGCCAAATCCATGACCGTCCAACCCCCGCTGATCCCAATGTCAAGGTCAAATACTTAGTCTCTTTACAAAACTTAACATCAGAGAAATAAGTTATAACTTCTATTTCCTTCATTGAAAATTCTTATTATTTCACTTGTGCGTTCCTCTAAGGTTGTACTATCATGCTGTGACAAATCTACGACCGTCCAACCCCCGCTGATCCCAAGGTCAAGGTCACATACTTAGTCTCTTTACAAAACTTAACATCAGAGAAATATGTTATAACTTCTATTTCTTTCATTGAAAATACTTAATATTTCATATGCTGTGACAAATCCCCGCTGATCTCGAGGTCAACATCACATACATACCGTATAACCTCGAATTAACGCCCCCTCCTAATAACCCCCCCCCCCCCAAATAAAAAATGACCGCCAATTTCAAACACAAATAATCCTTAAATCCTTATTTGTGTTTGAAATTGGTGGTCCTTGGTAAAATTTTTTTTTGTTTTTTTGTTGTTTTTTTTACTGGCTTATAAACGCCCCCCCCCCCCCAAATAAAAAATAAATAAATATTTTACCGATGACCGCCAATTTCAAACACAAATAATCCTTAAATCTTTATTTGTCTTGGCGGTCCTTGGTAATTTTTTCATTTTTATTTTTGACTGGCTAATAACAATGATCGCCAATTTGCGTATGCAGCCTATGCTCAATAAATGTAAATCCAATAATTATTTACAAGAAAACATTGTTAATGTGAAATTTACAGACTATCATAATTTTGCTCTTATGAACATTTTAGTCGTACGAAGTTTAGTGAAACGGGCCCCTGATCTTTTGGATGAGGTTTGAAATTGAGGCACTGCCCCTAAATGACCATAGCTGTTGTTGGTATGTTAAATCTATTAATTTTCACTTTGACCAGCCTTACCATGGTTTTCAAACACTACCAATCCTTACTCTACAAGATTGATATATTTTGTAAAGAAATAAAACAATTTAACCCTTTCATCCCTAAGTAACTGGAATAGATTTTGATTGGTTAAATTTGCAACCAATCCAACTGTCAAAAAATGATTTTCAGACTAGTCCATTTATGAAAAATATGAAAATTACTTGCAAAACGTGCAGATCCTGATGAGACGTCTCGTCGCGAGCCGGCTCATCTGGATCTACACGTTTTGTCAATACTACTATACAGGCATGTGGTGTTGAAAGGGTTAACCAGATAAAGTTATTCATGTTTGCCTCCTGAAATTTTCTGGATAACAAAAGTTGGTCATTCTACATCATTATTGTTTGCACTAGTTTCTTGACCAATGAAAACACAGCATTTTCAAATTTATGTGTAAATCAATCGCATATTGCAAACAATATCTATTGAATTAATTGTACGCAATAAATACAATGTTATATGTAAAACCAGAGGACATGCCTCCTCGTCGGAATTTAGCGAAACAATTGCGTCCTGTTAACTTGTGTGTACATACATGCTTCGGTGCCAGTCACATACGGTACTAGTTTCATAATTCTAATATAGAGTACGTTTAGGGGTGGGTCTACATTCAAACAAACAGTGCATGTGAAGCGGCGCTCGAAGCAATAAAATATAATATATAATAGTTCACATTGAAGTTTTAATAAACAAACTTCTGTGCTGGTTAACTCTAGCTTGAAATTAATTCATAAAAAAATTAATATATAACCTATAACAGATAACGAAATAAAAATCTACAATCATCACAAGTATTGAAGTTCTTAAAGGTGCATGCCCACTCAGTAGGCACAACATGTTAAAAATATCAGAGACATCATCTGGAACATTTTCTGGCAACATAAACATTCATTCACCATTACCCCATGTATTGATTGGCATTATTATCCATTTTATATCGGACGTAAATTTCCACACTGATATCAGGGGCGATAAGCGTGTTTCTTTCAAATGTTAACAGAAATGACTATTTTTAGCCGAGTTTTTAAAAAAAAAATCCCGGCTATTGGATTGGCGAAAGCTGGTCGGGCAGCGTGTGGCCAGCGGGTGGTCGGCAGGGCAGCAGGCGGCGTCCACAATCAATGTTAAGTTTTCTGTAAAATGTCCATTTCTCTGTTACTGTATAACCTAGGACCACCAGACTGTGACAGCTTCATATGCAAGGGGTGCCCACCACATACCACTATCCAACATGTGACCTTTTTTTTTACCTTCACCTATTTTTCCCGCATGAATGACCATTTTCATCGTTAAGTTTTCCTGTTTACAATAGTAAGTTTTCGTGTTTAAGTCCATTTCTCTGTTTCTGTACAACCTGTAACCACCATACTGGACTGCTTCACAACTACAGGGTTAAATTTTTGCGTCTTATTTTCTTTCCTTCAAGAAGTTCCCAAACACAACGTGCAAATTAAATCATCCGATGCAGAAAACAATATTAGTATTTTGTCATGTTTGTGCCATTGTATTATCTGTTACCCAAGTATCTATGCCTTGAAAAAACCCGGCCTTCGTGGCTTTGCCTCGTTTCTTGTTTTTTATCTGTATTTATTTTTAGCTCGCCTGAGCGAAGCTCATGTGAGCTATTGTTACTATTTAGAATTGGTGGAATATTGACACAATTATACACTTATTTAATTCCTACAAAGAACGTTTTGTGTATACTCAGTGGGCATGTGCCGTTAATTTAAATATGTTTCTGTGATAAATGGAATCTTGTCAACAATTACAAAACATTTTTGTTCTGACACGGAACCAAAATGACAAACTGCATTGATCCCGACAAATTGCAGCTTGCAATGCAAGCACAGATGTTTTCAATGTTCTTCAATTTCATTTGAGTCATTAGTTAACAACGCAAAACACCAATATAACTACTTCTATACAGCCTGCTTTTAAAGGTACATGCCCACTCAGTAGGCACAAAATGTTTTGTGTATAATTGTGTCACTATTCCACCAGTTCTAAAAATTACGAGTTCCCGCAATGCAGATATAATCATTTAGTAATATTTATTTTACTCATAGTGACACGCAGTGGTATCAGGCTATTTTCATATGCTTGGTATTTTTGAATTATTTATACTAATTAAATGCGTCTCCTGAAAAAATAATATTTTCGACAGATTATAAAATATGATCATTGCACATCAAAAAATAAATACATATAATAATTAGTAATATCTGTTAACCTTTTAAGGAAACATGGTTATCACCCCTGATATCAGTGTAGAAATTTACGTCTGATATAACATGTATAATAATGCCAATCAATACATGGGGCAATGGTGAATGAATGCTTATTTTGCAAGAACATGTCTCAGATGATGTCTGGTATAAAGAACAGTTTGTGCCTACTGAGCGGGCATGTACCTTTAAAGCACACATACAAAATTACGTTACGTTTGATGCAATCTGAAACATAGTATTATAGGGTTGTGACTGGAAAAATGTGGCTTATTGGGTTTGTGACCTGTTTAGATCAGTATTTAGAATAATTTACAACATGCTTCGACAGCACTTCAGAATCCTTTCAATGGAAATGATTCTGAAGTGCTGTCGAAACATATTTTTATTGAGAAATAAGGCAAGATATAAAAGCAACAGCAGATGACAATTGTTGTGGTTAAGGGTTAATGCAAATGCATTATCACCAACACTTTTGAAAAGGGGGTTCGACTTTCAGCCCTGAAGCAACTGAAATCTGCATGGGGTCCAGGGCCGTTACAGATTTTGGTTGCTTCACAGCACCGGAATGTTTGTCATGAAGCCAAATGCTGAATTTGGGTCGGTTCGGATAAAAACTAGCTCCTGGGCAATGAGGTTTGGGTCAATTTAAGAAGTGTATTTCTAAAAATTGGCATATTGCAATATGTTTGGCATCTCTTCACTGTTAGACCTTGAGCCACCAATAACCCCCCTCCCCCCCTGTGGGATTTTTGGTCAGTATGATTTTCGGATTCAGTAAGCTATTGTCTATCAAACCTGATTGTCTGCGCCTACAAAGCCGATGGATGAACAAGTGGCGGCCATTTTCCAAAATGGCCGCCATACAAAACTGGGTGGTTTTAGAACAGGCCGATATGTGTCATTTAAATCACGTTCTTCCAAGTTAAGCGATATAATTTTTTCACCAATTGAGTATAAAATGACTTACAATAAGTTTTATATTGGATACCATCCTCAAATAGCCACAATTATCAAAATGGCCGCCAAAATACTTAATTGTTTATGCTTGCAACATTTTTTTTCACCACACGATGAGCTACCTACAATTTAATCATGTCAGTAGCAACATATTCACATGGCAGATCCTTTTTCAAATCGATTTGCATTATTTCTGGTGTGCTATCAACGGTAATTATTTTCAAAATGGCCGCCAAACAGGTATTATATAATGGCCCTTTCGTGTATTTTTGGAGATTATTGGAGTTCATGACAAATGACAAATGCATGAAAGCATTGTCATCATACTCGGATTTGTTTCGAGACAGGGTTAGTGAAGGGAAACTTGGGAGAACGGCACAGTATTGACTGGGATACATGGATTCGGTGCATACGGTGTTGCAGTTTCTCCGAGCCACCAAAGAAAACAACGTAAACCTTCACATAGCATGTCTTCAGAAGATGTGTCCATTGTTCTTCAGCTTTGACCATCTCAACTACGCACGGTATACTACAGTATATCTACTGAGTTTGTTAAACTTAGAGCAGTTATATCCTGGGATGGAAGATCTGTTGAGGAACAATGGATTCAGCGTGAACCGATCCAGTGTTCCGTCATCCAGAAATGGCGTGGATATCACAATAGAGCAAACCATCAATCGCCATGCTAAGTCACATGGAGGTATCATAGGTTTCAGCCGCAATTATGCAGCATACTACAGATGGTGTATGACAAGACATTTCCGAGCTAGCTACATGGATGCTACGCTTGAACTGGCTGATATGAACGCGCATGAACAGTCTTCACACAAGGACACACGAACTTCGGAAATATCCAGAAGTGAAACAGACGTCAAGAAAATTGCAATAGGAAATTTTATAGATCCGTTTGAAGTATCAGATGAATCGCTCTATTGCAAATCTTCAGGGGCGCCAGATCCTAAAGATGTCGTTGACGATCTGCTGTCTGCAGAAATGACAGGAAAACAAAGGTTTGCGCGGTTTGTTGAAAAGTCAGTCAGCTTTCATGCACCAATAAAACAGTTGCGCCTGAAAACATTTGCATCACTCGCTAAAGCTGTGAAGCTCACTGGTACGCAGAGAAAGACAAAGGAGTTAGTAGCTGAACGAAATATATTTGGGCAGCTAATTTCATTTGCTCTCAAACACAACATTGACATGGAAAATGTGCTTTGCTACCCATTGGGACCTGTGCCATGGTCGCTCGCCACTGCGGATGGCTCGCCAGCAAAGACTGATAAAGCTAAACTCATGCACCAGCTTGAAGGACAATCACATAGTGTTGATGTACCTCCGACGGGTCAAGTGAGCTATATTATTGACGGCAATGCACTGTTACACATGCAGATCGCTTTGCCAAACACATTCGCGGATCTTGCAGATAACATATATCATCAGCTCCCGAAAGTTGAGCGTGTAGATTTTGTGACAGATACATACCAAGACTTGTCAATAAAAGCATCTGAGCGACTACGCAGAGGTACATCAAAGACTTACATTATAAAAGGACCTCTCACAAAAGTTCCACGAGATTGGAAACTGTTCTTGTCAAACAATTCAAACAAAACACAACTAATTAGATTTCTCATGTCTGAATGGATGCAAGATAAGTACGCTCCAAAGCTGATCGGCAAGACTATTCAGTTTGTAAGCGGGGAGCAATGTATGCAGCTAACTAGCACTGATGGTAAGACTACACAAACTGTTGAGATAGAGGAGTTGCACTCATCGCAAGAGGAGGCGGATACACGGCTAATCCTGCATTGTGCGTACCATGCACTGCATGCACCAGAGAACATCACCATTATTGTGAGATCCCCAGACACGGATGTGTTTGTTTTGATGTTGAAATTCGGACAGAAGCTGAAACAACAACTGCTGTTAGATACCGGAGTTGGGAACAAGAGGCGGCTGGTTGACATACATGGTGTCATTGGAGACATAGGAACTGAACTGTGTTTGGCGTTGCCTGCACTCCATGCTTTTACAGGCTGTGATAGCACAAGTGCTTTCGTTCGGCATGGTAAAGTTACTCCTTTGAAAACACTCCAGCGGCATCCAGAGTTTATTGAAGCCTTCCAGAAGTTGGGAATGTCTCAGTCAGTTGATGAAAAGCTATTTCAAACGATTGAACACTGTGTATGCTTGCTGTACAACAAATCAGACATTACATATATCAACAAGCTACGAATGGAGCTATTTCTACAAAAATGTAGCCCCAGGTCTGGCGATCTTCTTTCGACATACAATGGGGCTGACCTGAGCCTTTTACCACCATGCAGATCGTCACTGAAAATGCATGTAGCAAGAGCCAACTATAAAACGCTCATTTGGAACAATGCTGACCGGCGTGATGCAGACATACCGCCACCAGATGAACATGGATGGGAAGTTAACAATGGCTTGTTAGAATGCAAGTGGACAGAAGGAGATCACCTGCCAAGTGAAATGGTTAATCTGTTAATAGAGGAACGGGATGACGTACCTGATACTGATGAAACAGAAGATCCTGAATCAGAGAGCCTACTTGATGCCATGTTTGACACTGATGATGCGTATGACTAGTCTGGATTTATCTTAGCCTACTCTCACAATTAGAACTTCACATAACTTGCCTGATGTTGTGACGATCGCAATTTGAATATTGTAAACCATGATGTATTTTGCCTCTTGAATTGTATTATATGTGGCTGGAACGTTTGTATATTGTGTTTCATCTTGCCTGATGCTGTGATGATTGCCTCGCCATAGATGCGATGTTTTGACATTAACAACATGTATACTTTTTTTTTTGCAAGTTGAATGCTGTAAACCATGATATATGTTGCCTCTTGAATTGTATTATATAGGATCAAGCTGTTGCCTATTGTGTTTCATCTTGCCTGATGCCTCGCTACATGTGCGATGTTTTGACTTTAACAATATGTAGAATATTTTGTATTGCAAGTTGAATACTGTAAACCATGATGTATGTTGCCTCTTGAATTGTATTATATGTGGATTAAGTTTTTGCCTATTGTGTTTCATCTTGCCTAATGCTGTGAGGATTGCCTCGCCACAGGTGCGATGTTTTGACTTGAACAACATGTAGAATACTTTGTATTGCAAGTTGATTACTGTAAACCATGACATGTGTTTCCTCTTGAATTGTATTATATGTGGATTACGTTTTTGCCTATTGTGTTTCATCTTGCCTGATGCTGTGAGGATTGCCTCGCCACAGGTGCGATGTTTTGACTTGAACAACATGTAGAATATTTTGTATTGCAAGTTGAATACTGTAAACCATGATGTATGTTGCTCTTGAATTGTATTATATGTGGATTCAGTTTTTGCCTATTGTGTTTCATCTTGCTTGATGCTGTGAGGATTGTCTCGCCACTATAACGAGATTATTAATGTTGTAGATCAACTACTGTTGCCGATAATGATCTAGTGCCCCGAAATGTTTGAATATTCGGATATATTTCAAAATCGGTACCGTCAATTTTTATTTGAGAAATGTCCGTACGACGGACGAAAACACGGACTCATAGTATATTTAGTAAGTATGGACAATAATGTTACATATTTGAGTTGTTTTCAATCCATAGTAAGCGGTTATAATGTTGTTAAATTGCATAATATTACATACCTGTTAAATTGACATTGTAAAATGAGTGGGTGGGGAATGGTCGAAAATACGTTATTTTTCACTTTGTATATTTTGTGGTAGACACTAAATAGTCGACGTATATACATTGGATATGTTCAATTGGCCCTACTAGACTACATTGACATTGATAAAATGAAAAAACGCCAACTTTTCATAAAGTTATTAACATGTATACCATTGAAATTGGGTGGGTGGGGTAATAAAACCTGTACAATATGACTTCTAGATTGTCAATTTATTTCAATTGTATATTATTCTATTCCATGGTGTTCAAAATCTCGGAAAACGTACGAAAATACCATCTTATTCGAACAAAAGGATATAAGTTAGGCAATTTTTATTAAAAAATGTGATTTTTCAAGATAATAAAAATACCGAGGGTGACATACTTGAAAATGGCGCCATATGTTCATCCATCGGGTTACAGAGCGCAGACAACGGATTAACACTCATAATTGAATGTAGTTTCAGGAAATATATGTCTGCAAAAATCCCACAGGGGGGGGAGGGTTTCGGTTATTGGCTCACGGGCATGTGTTTTGTTAGTAGGGTGTTTGAATAAATATAATGTCTGGTCATTCATGCACTGAAAATGGCTATTGTCGACCGTGGCCGGTTCCGAAAAAGGGGTTCGTGCGAACCAATCCGAATTCCCCTGACGAAGCCCTTGCAAATGGGTCAAATGCACATTACCTGTAACAAAACAAAATTGTTGGAAAACAACCAATCCCCTTGCGCACCAACTCAACCCTTTATAAGATCCGCCTCAATGACAGTTAGGGGGCATTATGATTCACATATGTGACTGGGATGGGCTGTAGCTCCGGGATAGACTACAGGGGGCCGTTTCACTAAACTTCGTACGACTAAAATGTTCGTAAGTGCAAAATTATGATAGTCTGTAAATTGTACATTAACAATGTTTTCTTGTAAACAATCTTTGGATTTACATTTATTGAGCATAGGCTGCATATGCAGCCTATGCTCAATAAATGTAAATCCATCAATTGAAATTTCCAGACGATCGTAAATTTGCACGTACGAACATTTTAGTCGTACGAAGTTTAGTGAAACGGGCCCCCGGACTCCAATACTGAAGGCTGCGAGTTCAAAACACACCCTAGGCCCATGGAAATTACACTAGTCTGTCAGATGAGACTTTAAACTGTGGTCCCGTCGCTATATGACCTTAGCTGTTGCTGGGACGTTAAACCCCATTCATTTCCTTTCATTTTACATATTATGTGACTGTGACTGAAGAAATGAGGCTTATGCGTTTTGCGATCAGTGTAGATCCAGTGTAGATCCATATCAGCCTGTGCACGCACAGTCTGATTAGGATCTGCACTGTTCGCCATTCGATCAATAAAGCACCCGTCATGCTTCTAATAGGCAATAATATAGCTCTGAGGCGTGTGCTATGTGATCAGGAGCTACATTGGTCACAAATCACATAAGCCCCATTTCTCCAGTCACAGCCGCATAATGTATGGCTGTCAAGTGTTTTACTGATGAATACATGCTGTACCCTTTACATTCGGAATTCACCTTTATGGATATGAAATATTTTAAATATTTCATTTTTATTTTTCTTATTTCCCAGTGAAAGTACATGTTGTGACCACTCATTTGAACCGTATCGACGAGACGGTTCAAGTGGTGGTCACGACATATACTTCTAAGCTCATATAAAGAAAATATTTAGAATTTTTCACAAACAAAATGACATCCGTATCGACGAGACGGTTCAAGTGGTGGTCACGACATATACTTCTAAGCTCATATAAAGAAAATATTTAGAATTTTTCACAAACAAAATGACATATCCTCAGCATAAAATGGGTTAAGGATTCATTCATATCTTAACAGTGAATTTTACTGGCATTCATACCTGGGGCTAATATAACTGATCTTGTGAACAGGTGGAAGTCTCGGACCTGTGACTCAAAAATAAATGCCCATTACAATAAAAACCATTACCCCACTCACTTGGTCTCATACAGTACTATCTTCTATAATAGAAGATAGTACTGCATGAGCCCAAGTGGGTGGGGTAATGGATTTTTTGTAATGGGCATGTTTTTTTATGTCACAGGTCCGAGTCTTCCACCCGTGATCTGGTGTAGTATTAGGGTGCCTCACGCCGGATTAGGATACGATCTTTCATTGTTTAAATTTTTTTTGTATTGTATTTTAGTGCCGAATGTGCAGTTGCATTCACGTCTGTATATCACCTTGTTGTTGAACAGTTGTGAGCCCCATTGAATCAATCAATCAATCAATCAATCAATCAAATAAATGCTCAGAAAGTGTTCTAATAATTTACGATTAGCACATTAACATTAATACTTTGAAATGGACCTCTGTCTAAGAAAATGGACCTTAACATGTGCCGCCAGTGTAGCCCCAGATCTGGGCCTACGCTAGTCACTATTCAATATATCCTTGTTTATGTCCATGAATAACATTTTTCACCAATCTATTGACAGTATGAGTACTTTGATAATCAGGGTTTACTCTGGTCAACCATGAAGTCTTAACCCTTAGACCACTATCTTATTTGTTTTTGTCGTCTGCTGTTTATTTTCTATTTTCAATTTTTATCATCAAAAACATGCTTTGACAGCACTTTAGAATAATTTACAACATACTTTGACAGCACTTCAGAATCATTTCCATTGGAAATGATTCTGAAGTGCTGTCAAACCATGTTTTTATTGAGAAATAAGGCAAGATATGAAAGCAACAGCAGCCGATAATTGTTGTGAGTAGCAGTCTAAGGGTTAATGTCCCATTTATCAGCTGACTTCCTAACCGATCCTGTGTCCATCCACAGCTCCTGTTGCCATAGAAGACATGCAGCAAATGAGGGACACGTATCCTTTCTCTGACACAACATTCTTCTTGAACAAATTCTTTACTACCTCGTTTGTCTCTGGCTTTTTATGCTTGAGGTGATTTTCGCAGGGCATATTTACTTTAATAGTTGCCCACCTCCACCCTCCACTGTAGCCACCCTCATATCGTGAGTGTACAGTCAGGTCTTACAAGTAGTCCAATGCAATGGTTTATATATGTGTTCTATATCGATCAATTGGCCAATAAATACATCAATCAATAATTCAATCAGTCAGTTAACCCATTAATCATTTGATCAGCCACTAAACCCATCAATAATTCAATCAACCAGTCAATGAGCCAACCAATCATTCAATGAGCCAATCAATTATTAAATCAGCCAATCAATCAGCCAATCAATCATTCAATGAGCCAATCAATTATTAAATCAGCCATTCAATCAGCCAATGAATCGTTCAATCAACAAATCAATAATTCAATGAGCCAATCAATCATTCAAAATAATGAGCCAATCAATTATTCAATGATACAATAAATTATTCAATCAGCCAATCAATCATTCAATCAAGCAATCAATCATTCAATGAACAAATCAATCATTCAAGAGCCAATCAATTTTTCAATCAGCCAATCAATCGTTCAATCAAACAATCAATCATTCAATGAGCTAATCAATTATTCAATCAGCCAATCAATCGTCCAATCAACCAATCAATCATTCAATCAGCCAATCAATCATTCAATCAGCCAATCAAGTATTCAATCAGCCAATCATTCAATCAACAAATCAAACATTCATTGAGCCAATCAATCATTTAATCAACCAATCAATGTACCATTCAATCAGCCAATAAATCATTCAATAAGCCAATCAATCATTCAATCAACAAGTCAATCAACTACTCAATCAGCCAATCAATCATTCAATGAGCCAATCAATTATTAAATCAGCCATTCAATGAGCCAATCAGTTATTCAGTCAACCAATCAATCATTCAATGAGCCAATCAATCATTCAATCAACCAATAAATCATTCAATGAGCCAATCAATTATTCAACCAGCCAATCAATTGTTCAATCAACCAATACATCATTCAATGAGCCAATCAATCATTCAATCAGCCAATCAATCGTTCAATAAACTAATCAATCATTCAATGAGCCAATCAATCATTCAATGAGCCAATCATTCAATCAATCATTCAATGAACCAATCATTCAATCAACCAATCAACCAATTAATCATTCAATCCGCCAATCAATCATTCAAGAGTCAATCAATTATTCAATGAGCCAATCAATCATTCAATGAGCCAATCAATCATTAAATGTGCCAATCGTTCAATCAACCAATCATTCAATCAGCCAATCAATCATTCAATCAGCCAATCAATTATTCAATCAGCCAATCAATCATTCAATGTGCCAATCAATTATTCAATGAGCCAATCAATCATTCAATGAGCCAATCAATCATTCAATGTGCCAATCGTTCAATCAACCAATCATTCAATCAGCCAATCAATCATTCAATGAGCCAATCAATTATTCAATCAGCCAATCAATCATTCAATGTGCCAATCAATTATTCAATGAGCCAATCAATCATTCAATGAGCCAATCAATCATTCAATGTGCCAATCGTTCAATCAACCAATCATTCAATCAGCCAATCAATTATTCAATCAGCCAATCAATCATTCAATGTGCCAATCAATTATTCAATCGTTCGATCAACCAATCATTCAATCAGCCAATCAATCATTCAATGAGCCAATCAATTATTCAATCAGCCAATCAATCATTCAATGTGCCAATCAATTATTCAATCATTCAATCAATCATTCAATCAACCAATCAATTATTCAATCAGCCAATCAATTATTCAATCAGCCAATCAATCGTTCAATCAGCCAATCAATCAGTCAATCAATCATTCAATGAGCCAATCAATAATTCAATGAGCCAATTGAGCATTCAATCAGCCAATCAATCATTCAATCAACCAATCAATTATTCAATCAACCAACTAATCATTCAATCAGCCAATCAATCATTCAATCAACCAGTCAATCATTCAATGAGCCAATCAATTATTCAATCAGCCAATCAATCGTTCAATCAACTAATCAATCATTAAATCAATCATTCAATCAGCCAATCAATCGTTCAATCAGCCAATCAATCAGCCAATCAATCAGCAATCAACCAGTCAATCATTCAATGAGCCAATCAATCATTCAATGAGCCAATTGAGCATTCAATCAGTCAATCAATCATTCAATCAACCAATCAATTATTCAATCAACAAACCAATCATTCAATCAGCCAATCAATCATTCAATCAACCAATACATCATTCAATGAGCCAATCAATCATTCAATGAGCCAATCAATTATTCAATCAGCCAATCAATCATTCAATCAACTAATCAATCATTCAATCAATCATTCAATCAGCCAATCAATTATTCAATATGCCAGCCAATCAGTGAACCTTAACAGTAGCCAAGTTGGTTGGGGGAGGTGTTTGAAGAGGCGGTGGTGGAGGAATCACGGACCCTCGACGACAAAGACATCGTGAAGCTCATGCAGCACCTTAACAACAATATCTCAAAACACAGAATACTCACAAAGTTAAAGGTACGTGACAATATCTCAAAACACAGAATACTCACAAACTTAAAGGTACGTGACAATATCTCAAAACACAGAATACTCACGGTACGTCCAGTTTAGCAAGGTTCCACTGTAATTCAGACAAATGCTCATGTGAAGACTCATTTCTGTGGTTTGTGATCATGAACAGACATTATAACCAGAGATGAATGACAGGGAAACACATCAAAATTAAACATACTGAGGTGTTCTGGCTCCGACCCAGATAGGTTTTACAATATTATTTCCTTGTCAGACTTGCAATAGTTAACCCTTAGACTGCTGAGCACGACAATTATCGTCTGCAGTTGCTTTATATTTTGCCGTCTTTCTCAATAAAAACATGGTTTGACAGCACTTTAGAATCATTTCCATTGGAAAAGATTCTAAAATGCTGTCAAACCATGTTTTTGATGCGAAAAATCGAAAATAGAAATAAACAGCAGACGACAAAATAATATCTTTGATATGCACGGAAATGGAAATGATTCTGAAGTGCTGTCAAAGCATGTTGTAAATCATTCTCAAGTGCTGTCAATGCATGTTTTTGATGATAAAAATGGAAAATAGAAAGTAAACAGCAGACGACAAAAAAAATAAGATAGCGGTGTAAGGGTTAAAACTTGTAATATGTAAAATAAGTAGAGCTCAATACTGCCCAGCGATTGGCCAGAAACATTATTATATTGTATTCTATGTCTCTGGATTGGCTTAGAAAGTAGGGGAACTATAAAGTACCATAAAACACAAACTTCATGGTATTTTATCAAATGAAATGGTGTGTTTGGTTAATATAAGCAAATTGCAACCCATGAACTGAAAACACCTTTATTTGAATATCTCACACATATAAAGCAGCTTTACCCCTCACTATACTGAATTAAAATTTTGTCGTCTGCTGTTTATTTGATATTTTTTATCAACAACATCATGGATCGGCAGCATTTTACAGTTATTTCCAATGGAAATGACTGTAAAATGCTGCCGAACCATGCCTTTATTGAGAAAGAAGACAAAATGTGAAATAACAGCAGACGACAATGGTGAACGCCAAGTGTGGATGTCTTGACCAGCGTGATCGGAGATAGGGCAAGTTTAATTCACGAGTGTCTGTTAAGTCCCGATGATATACTGAGCTTTGTTGGATGCAGACGCCTATTGTACGTGAATGGAATTTGATTCGGGAATTAGGCTGGGGGGAATCATATGAATATACTCGCGGATTACCATAGACATATCTTGGTTGTGTTGTGGGCTGCCAGCAGAACAAAAAAAAGCAAGGAATTGTAACACTGCTGGATGTTCCCATCAATAACGCATACAAAAGTTTAACAAAAATTCCTAAGTCATTTGACCTTGACCTTGGGCACAGGGGCCACCACATGAGTGGGCCATTGAATGAAAATATGGATGGTGACTAATAAGCATATGAAGTTTCAAGTTAATCCGATTTACTGTTACAGAGATGGTGGTTATCCGAAAACTTAATGCAAATTTGGCAAATATTTTAATGCAACCTTCAAAGTCATTTGACCTCGACCTTGGGCACAAGGCCAAATGAGTGGGCCACAGAATGAAAATATGGATGACTAATAAGCATATGAAGGTTCATGCCAATCCCACTTACGGTTACAGAGATAGTAGGTACCCAAAAACATTAACGGAAATAGTCCATTTATAAAAATTGGGATGTGAAAAAAAAAAAAATACTTGCAAAAGTGCAGATCCTGATGAGACGGCTCGTTGCGAGCCGGCTTATCTGGATCTGCACTGTTTGCAAACCCCGCTAACGAGCAGGCTCATTTGTATCTGCATTGTTTGCGAACCCCGCTATAGCGGGTTGTCCGGTTCAAGAGTTAAAGGGGCATATCAGGATTTTTTGAGAGAAAAAAAATGCTATAAAAAATAATGGCCCTGTGTAAAGTGTTTTTAGCTCACCTGAGCGAAGCTCATGTGAGCTATTGTTACCGCAATGTGTCCGTCGTCCGTCGTCGTCCGTCGTCGTCCGTCGTCGTCCGTCGTCGTCTGTCGTCGTCCGTGAACATTTTCAAACGTCTTCTCCTCGGTAACCATTGGGTCTATAGTCACCAAACTTCATGGTCATGGTCCTTAGGTAGGGGGATTAAAAAATTATTAAAATGACGTCATTAAGTAATCCAAGATGGCTGCCGTCTAAAAATAGCACAAATTCTTAAAAAATCTTCTCAAGAACCGCCAACCGGATTTCGACAAAACTTGGTAGGAATGATCGATGTACATTGCTCTTTCAAAGTTGTTAAAATGGTGACCCTGGGGTCAAAAATGGGCATGGCCCGTGGGGTCAAATTGGGGTCAAATTTTATTTTTGACTGAATATGGTCATGTCATATATCAAATTGAAGGTATCAATGAGGCGATCACTCTGGTGCATTTTTTGTCGAAATCGGATTGTTATGTCATCCAAGATGGCCGCCGAAATGTCAAAAGGTCGTTCTTTTATTAAAGATTTCAAAATTCTTCTTCACATGAACCGCTTGGCCCATGGTAGCCAAACTTAAAAGTTATGGTCCATGGGTGAAGCCTTTTCAGATTTGTTAAAATGGAGGTCATCGCTAACCAAAGATGGCCGCCATCTAAAAATAGCATAAATTCTTAAAAAATCTTCTTCTCATGAACCGCTAGCCGTATTTCGACGAAATTTGCTAGGAATGATCGATGTACATTACTCTTTCAAAGTTGTTAAAATGGTGACCCCGGGGTCAAAAATGGGCGTGGCCCGTGGGGTCAAATTGGGGTCAAATTTTATTTTTGACTGAATATGGTCATGTCATATATCAAATTGAAGGTATCAATGAGGCGATCACTCTGGTGCATTTTTTGTCGAAATCGGATTGTTATGTCATCCAAGATGGCTGCCGAAATGTCAAAAGGTCGTTCTTTTATTAAAGATTTCAAAATTCTTCTTCACATGAACCGCTTGGCCCATGGTAGCCAAACTTAAAAGTTATGGTCCATGGGTGAAGCTTTTCAGATTTGTTAAAATGGAGGTCATCGCTAACCCAAGATGGCCGCCATCTAAAAATAGCATAAATTCTTAAAAAATCTTCTTCTCATGAACCGCTAGCGTATTTCGACGAAACTTGGTAGGAATGATCGATGTACATTGCTCTTTCAAAGTTGTTAAAATGGTGACCCCGGGGTCAAAAATGGGCGTGGCCCGTGAGGTCAAATTGGGGTCAAATTTTATTTTTGACTGAATATGGTCATGTCATATATCAAATTGAAGGTATCAATGAGGCAATCACTCGGGTGCATTTTGTGTCGAAATCGGATTGTTATGTCATCCAAGATGGCCGCCGAAAGGTCAAAAGGTCGTTCTTTTATTAGAGATTTCAAAATTCTTCTTCACATGAACCGCTTGGCCCATGGTAGCCAAACTTAAAAGTTATGGTCCATGGGTGAAGCCTTTTCAGATTTGTTAAAATGGAGGTCATCGCTAATCCAAGATGGCGATCACTCTGGCCGGATTTCGACTAAACTTGGTAGGAATGATCGATTTACAATGCTCTTTCAAAGTTGTGAAAATGGTGACCCCGGGGTCAAAAATGGGCATGGCCCGTGGGGTCAAATTGGGGTCAAATTGGAGTCAAATTTTATTTTTGACCGAATATGCTCATGCCATATATCAAATTGAAGGTATCGATGAAGCGATTGCTCTGGTGCAATATTTGTCGGAATCGGATGATTATGTCATAAGATCCTTGGGTGAAGCATTTTCAGATTTTGTAAAATGATAGTCATCGCTTAATCCAAGATGACCGCCATCTAAAAATAGCACATTTTTTTAAAACACATGAACTCAATGTCACATTCTCCACTGGTGTTCATGGAATCAGGTGAGCGAATTAGGGCCATCATGGCCCTCTTGTTTTAATTGAAGCTTTTAGAGGATCTCAAACGAATTAACCCTTACAATGCTGAATTAAAATTTGTTGTCTGCTGTTTATTTTTAGCTCACCTCAGCGAAGCTCATGTGAGCTATTTTTACCGCAATGTGTCCATCTGTTGACCGTCCGTCTGTGAACATTTTCAAACGTCTTCTCCTCGGTAACCATTGGGCCTACAGTCACCAAACTTCATGGTCATGGTCCTTAGGTAGGGGGATTACAAAATTGTTAAAATGACGTCATTACGTAATTAAGATGGCCGATCTAAAAAAAGCACAAATTCTTCAAAAATCTTCTTCTCAAGAACCGCCAACCGGATTTCGACAAAACTTGGTAGGAATGATCGATGTACAATGCTATTTCAAAGTTGTTAAAATGGTGACCCCGGGATCAAAAATGGGCATGGCCCGTGGGGTCAAATTGGGGTCAAATTTTATTTTTGACCGAATATGGTCGTGTCATATATACAATTGAAGGTATCAACGAGGTGATCACTCTGGTGCATTTTTTGTCGAAATCGGATGGTCATGTCATCCAAGATGGCCGCCAAAAGGTCAAAAGTTCGTTCTTTTATTAGAGATTTCAAAATTCTTCTTCACATGTACCGCTTGGCCCATGGTAGCCAAACTTAAAAGTTATGGTCCATGGGTGAAGCTTTTTCAGATTTGTTAAAATGGAGGTCATCCCTAATCCAAGATGGCCACCGTCTAAAAATAGCATAAATTCTTAAAAAAATCTTCTCATGAACTGCTAGCCGGATTTCGACGAGACTTGGTAGGAATAATCGATGTACAATGCTCTTTCAAGTGGGGTCAAATTGGGGTCAAATTTTATTTTTGACCGAATATGGTCATGTCTATATCAAATCGAAGGTATCAAAGAGGCGATCGCTCTGGTACATTTTTTGTCGAAATTGGATGGTCATGTCATCGAAGATGGCCGCCGAAAGGTCAAAAGGTCGTTCTTTATTAGAGATTTCAAAATTCTTCTTCACACGAACCGCTTGGCCCATGGTGGCCAAACTTCACAGTTATGGTTCATGGGTGAAGCCTTTTCAGATTTGTTAAAACGGAGGTTGTTGCTAATCCAAGATGTCCGCCGTCTAAAAATAGCACAAATTCTTAAAAAATCTTCTCATGAACCGCCAGCCGGATTTCGACGAAACTTGGTAGGAATGATCGATGTAGAATGCTCTTTCAAAGGTGTTAAAATGGTGACCCGGGGATCAAAAATGGGCGTGACCCGTGGGATCAAATTTTATTTTGGCCAAATATGCTCATGTCATATATCAAATTGAAGGTATCAATGAGGCGATTGCTCTGGTGCAATATTTGTCGGAATCGGATGATTTAGTCATCCATGATGGCCTCCAAAAGGTCCATTTATTCAATATTTTGAACGTCTTTTTCTCAGGAACCACATGGCCGATGCTGGCCAAACTTCATAGTAAGTTAAGATCCTTGGGTGAAGCATTTTCAGATTTGATAAAATGAGAGTCATCGCTTAATCCAAGATGACCGCCATCTAAAAATAGCACAATTTTTTTAAAACACATATGAACTCAATGTCACATTCTCCTCTGGAGTTCATGGAGTCAGGTGAGCGAATTAGGGCCATCATGGCCCTCTTGTTTAAAAAAAATCCTGATATGCCCGTTTAAGCTTAGCTGGAATAGATGTACATGTACCTGTTGCTATGTGACAGCTATTTTGCTTAGGCAATTATATGCAACTTGATATGGAATAAACGTGTAACTGGGCTATCAGATCGCGTATTTGTGCTGATTGAAAATAATATGGTAATTTCTAGATTGCTACAGCGCTGTAGACATTGTCAACAGAAGATTGGAGTCACGATTGCAGATGTGCCTCGACATGGTTCCGAGAAACATGCTCTTCCCACAAATTAACATGTTACATTAGGAATACGCCATTAGACGTGTGATATGTTTTTAATTGTTTTTTGTTTAACTTTGTTATTTCTCATCAAAAATATATGTTGTGACCACTCATTTGAACCGTCTCAACGAGATGATGGTCACATCATATACTTCTGATGATGAATATAGAACATAATGACATTTTTTGATGAGATAAATGATCTATTAACTGAACTTAATGGGCTAACAATTTATGTGGCCAACAATGATTGTAGAACCTTTCTGTAAATGATGTATATGTTATATTTTTTTCCAAATGTTCAGCAAAATTTCATGAAAATTATGAAGCCAAATGTTGCATATTAGTTGCAGAAAAATATTGTTTTAGGTGTACAGTTTCATATTTAAGACAGAAAATATATTTTGAGAGACTATGGATATGATTAAAATGCCATTTTTTTTTTTTTTGTCACTTCCGTAATTAAGATATTATTTTTCAGTGAGATACAATGTATTGTTAAATAGAGAACCTTGCATTATGGGATATTTATTAAACACGTATATTGATTTATTATTTGGAAAGACTACTCCGTCATAATTCCAGCACAAGAATATTTACACAATTCCCTAACATTTGATTGGCCCGTAGCAAGTCTCTGTCAAAAATTTATATCCCAGTAAACTCCCACGCCGTACTACTTTCCGTAACCGTGAGGCGCAGTTAAAATAATTCTTAAGAAAACGGAAAATAAACACATTTTCTTGATGAATTTATTTCAAATGCTGGAATTATAAGGAATGAATGGCCTTTTTGTTGAATTTATCCGGGATATAAACTTGGAAAAGTCCCGGGAATACTGGACGAGGCCATTCATTCCTTATAATTCCAGCATTTGAAATAAATTAATCAAGAAAATGTGTTTATTTTCCGTTTTCTTAAGAATTATTTTAACTGCGCCTGATGGTTACGGAAAGTAGTTCGGCGTGGGAGTTTACTGGGATATAAATTTTGGACAGAGACTTGCTACGGACCAATCAAATGTTAGGGAATTGTGTAAATATTTTTGTGCTGGAATTATTGCAAGTATACTTTTCTAGCAAAGTATACTTTGAGGGAGTAATCATTTATTTTTCCTAAAATGCATTATTTCATATAGAACTAACAACTGCATATATTTGATGATGAAAAGTGTGCAGAATTATTACACTGAATTTCTTACATTATCACAGCCTAATAAATTCAGTATAATAAAAATTAATAAATTTATTCTACACATGCCAGGTTATAATATAGGGAGGCATATTTGTTTCGTCCATACATTAGATATAACATTGTTCGGGCAAAATGAACACAGTCATGAACCATTTTCGGACGATATCATTGGCATTTTTATACTTCGTATATCAAACATGAATTTTCACACTGATATCAGGGCGATAACCGTGTTTCCTTAAAATGTTAACTGACATTACTATTTCTTCTCTGTAATTACTTTTTGAAGTGCAATGATCATACTTATTAATCTGTCGAAAATATCATTTGTTCAGGTGACTCATTTAATTAGTATAAATAATTAAAAAATACCATGCTTCTTTTGCATATGAAAATAGCCTGATACCACCGCGCGTCACTATCGGTAAAATCAATATTACTAAATGATTATATCTGTATAGCGGTCACTCGTAATTTTTAGAACTGGTGGAATAGTGACACAATTATACACTTATTTAATTCCTATAAAGAACAGTTTGTGCCTACTGCGTGGGCATGTACCTTTAAATTGAAACATTCTCCCTCAAAGTATATTTGATGATGAAAAGTATGCAGAATTATTATGCTGAATTTATTACATTATCACAGCCAAAATGGCTGTGATAATGTAATAAATTCAGTATAATAAAAATTAATAAATTTATTCTAAAATTGAAAATTTCTCCCTCAAAGTATACTTTGCAATGTTGGTGAAATATGCTACAGTTCTCGGGAGGCATATAGTGTTTGGACTGTGTGTCCACCTGTGGGTCTGTTGATGGGTCTCGTTAAGAAGTTTGACATAGTTTTTACAACAACCACATTTTTATCCCCTTGCCGATAGCAAGAGGGGATATAGCGTTATATATAGTAAGTTAGTAACACCTTTCTATTTTCAATAACTCCTGAACCGCTTCAAAAGTGAATTTTTGATTTTGATAATATTTGGCCACAATGTGTGTTTAAGGATGGTGCTTTGTTTTGCATACGACGCACGTCCGACCGCCCAGGTCAAGGTAACTGAGGACTTACGTTCACCTTGTTTGTAAGGCAAGGTATTTTTATTACAAAATGTATTATTATCAAAGTTACAGCGGAGGGGATTAGCTTACTGTCTGTTTCACGAAACCTGCCCAAAATTTTACGGCCATATAAACAATTCAAAAACAATATTTATTTCGATAATATTAAATTAAAGGAAAATTTAAGAATGAGCCTTCTTTTTATTTCGCGAAATTCGGTCAAATATTGATTTTATTACGAAAAATTGATTTCTCTATGGGAATTTAACATGGATAAAAAAAGAGATAGAGGACTTGTGGGAGGAGTCTATTTTTTTTGGAAATTGACTCCGAAACCTAGCTAGCTAGATAGCTTGGAAATGATCTAACTAAGAAAACAAAAGTTAAATTTTAAAAATCGGTCCAGTATTTCTGAAATTCTAAAAAATTTCCCCATGTTAAATCCCCATAGACATCTTCACTCCGTGAAGATGTCTATGGGGATTTAACATGGGGAAATTTTGTTTTCGCAATAAAATCAATATTTGACCAAATTTCACGAAATAAAAAGAAGGCTCATTCTTAAATTTTCCTTTAATTTAATATTATCGAAAATAATGTTGTTTTTGAATTGTCTATATAGCCGTAAAATTTGGGCAGCTTTCGTGAAACAGACAGTAGTGATAATGATGCCCTTGTTTTTTTAGTATGAAAAATGGCCCCTAGCATGAGGAAATGGGTCGTAATTCAGAGGAGAAATGGTAGAATTATAGCCATTTTATGTAATAGGAATTTAGAAAATGTGAAAACAAACTCATGGGCTAATTATTTCCTTCATTAAATGTGTGAAGGTCATCATATATTTGCATAACAACAAGAATTATTATATGACTTAAGTATTTCAGTCATTCTCATTGGCCGAAACACGACCACGTGATTATATACAAATTGAATGTAGACCTCTGAACGGTTTGTTTACACGAATAAGCACTCCCGGACCGCGAGACCGGTCCGAGATGTGTTTATTCATGTAAACAAACCTAGTGTTCACCTCCTTAGAGCGCATGCGTACATTTTTTTGGGGGGTCCTAAAATTTAAAAAACATTTTTTTTAAATAATTATTGAAAATTGTGTGAAACCAAAACAAATTTGTTTTCGGCCGGATATTTTGAAAAAAATATTGGCCAGAAATATTAAAAAATGTCATATAATAAAACAATTATAGTCTTTTGACTTTTCTCATGTCCGTAAATCTCATGTACACCTCCTCAAAAGACAATAATTGTATAGTATTACCCTCCATTTTGCAGACAACAGGATATTTCCATATGTGCCGTATTATGGCTGGCTTGTAGGAGATAATTGTAGTAGGACTAGGTCATGATATTATTGTGCGACCTACAATCCCTAATTATATGTACATAGCAGATCTGTCAATATTCAGCTTTATTTATTGTGCGATGATTACAACATAGCACTGATGGATGTAGGGAAAATGTTTTTTTTTGCATCATTTTAACCTTCCTGTGTGAGGGATGTATAGTAATGGTAGCCCATTGCTGAATACAGCCTTGTATAAACCAATTGAAATAATTTTCGCTATTTTTCTAACTTCTTCACAGAAGTATATGGTGTTACCACCCATTGGAACCGTCTCGTCGAGACGGTTCCAATGAGTGGCAACAAGATATAGTTTTATTCATAATTAAGAGAATTAAATTATGTAGCCTCGGCATGTTATGAATTAACATTTCTGAATACACCTTTGCGAGGTAAGAACCAATTGAAATAATTTTCGCTATTTTTCTAACTTCTTCACAGAAGTATATGGTGTTACCACTCATTGGAACCGTCTCGGTTCCAGTACAAGGTTCGACAATGTCCAGCCGTGGGTAAATGTTTGCCGTGGCACGAGGGAACTGTTTGAACCCCAAGGCCATAAGCCACGGGTTCAAACAGTTCCCGAGGGGCACAGCAAATGTTTACCCACGGCTGGACATTGTCGAACGTTATTGTTACACTTCCATTGGGAATATTGTGCAATTTGAGCAAAAATGCAGTACTTTCGGTACTTTCATAATCTGCTCCATTTAAACAGCTGATTTACACATACATATTCCGGGACCGCAGTACACGTCGCGTGATACAGTCGCATCAATTTCAAAATTTCAGTGCGACCGTTGTGAACTGGTCTGGTGATGTAATGGCGCGTTCTAGTAATGTCATGAGACACATGCATTATGTAGGTGTTGATTTGGCCCCGGAATGAGCTTTGTCTACAGCCATGGTCAAACAGCACGCGCTGACACTGTAGCTGCATACCGGTGTAACAGGAAATCTTCCCCCCCCTGAAAATCTTCCCCCCCGTCACCGTCACGCCTTGGTTAAGGTTTTTAGTCCAGCTTGTATATGGAATACTACTGGCCCTACACCCACCATACTTGGACAACTTCATCTCCTAGTGATGTACATCAATAACCCCTGATCTATATTTGACCTTCACCTACATTTCCTCTTGAATTACTTGGTTAATTCCCCTTGGTTAAGGTTTTTAGTTAACCTTGGTTAAGGTTTTTAGTCAAGTTTGTATATGCAATACTACTGGCCCGACACACCATACCTTGGCACTCATCTTCCTATTGGATGCAATCTCATTCTGTGAGACATCAATAACGCATGATCTATATTTGACCTTGACCTACATTTCCTCTTGAATTACTTACTTAATTCCCCTTGGTTAAGGTTTTTATTTTTTAGTCAACCTTGGTTAAGGTTTTTTTTCAAGCTTGTACATTGAATACTATTGTGCATCCAGACACCATACTTCGACAACATTTTTCTCATAGGGATGTACATCAATTAACCCCTGATCTATATTTGACCTTGACCTACATTTCCTCTTGAATTACTTAATTCCCCTTGGTTAACGTTTTTAGTCAAGCTTGTAGATGGAATACTCCTGGACCCTACACCAACCATAACTTGGACAACTTCATCTCCTAGTGATGTACATCAACAACCCCTGACCTATAGATTTGACCTTGACCTACATTTAACCTTGAATTACTTACTTAATTCCCTTGGTTTAAGGTTTTTACTCGACCTTGGTTAAGCTTTTTACTCAAGCTTGTACATGGAATACTATTGTGCATACAGACACCATAATTGGACAACCTTTTCTCATAGTGATGTACATCAATAACCCCTGATCTATATTTCACCTTGACCTACATTTCCTCTTGAATTACTTACTTAATTCTCTTCGGTTAAGGTTTTTAGTCAAGCTTGTAGATGGAATACTCATGGCCCTACACCAACCATACTTGGACAACTTCATCTCCTAGTGATGTACATCAACAACCCCTGACCTATAATTGACCTTGACCTACATTTAACCTTAAATTACTTACTTAATTCCCCTTGTTTAAGGTTTTTACTCAACCTTGGTTAAGGTTTTTAGTCAAGCTATTGTGCATACAGACACCATACTTGGATAACTTTTTCTCATAGGGATGTACATCAATAACCCCTGACCTTTATTTTACCGTCACCTACATTTAACCTTGAATTACTTGGTTAATGTTTATAGTCAAGCTTGTATATGGAATACTTCTGGGCCTACATCAACCATACTTGGACAACTTCATCTCCTAGTGATGTACATCAATAATCCCTGATCTATATTTGACTGACCTACTTTTATCCTTGGATTACTTAGTTATCTCCCTTGGTTGCGGTTTTTACTCAAGCTTGTATATGGAATACTCCTGGGCCTACAGCAACCATACTTGGAAAACCACACACCTACGTCCAAGGTCAAGGTCACTGTTGAAGGTCAAAGGTCAAACCTATTGAAATTCCTTTCCGCTCTATATCTTCTACACCGATGCATGGATTATCAAATGGCTTCGCACAAATGTTTCTCATGATGAGAAGGTGTGTCGCAATCAATAACCACACACCTACGTCCAAGGTCAAGGTCACAGTTGAAGGTCAAAGGTCAAACCTATTGAAATTCCCTTCCACTCTATATCTTCTACACCGATGCATGGATTATCAAATTGCTAACCACGCACCTACGTCCAAGGTCACGGTTGAACGTCAAAGGTCAAACCTATTGAAATTCCCTTCCGCTCTATATCTTCTACACCGATGCATGGATTATCAAATGCCTTGGCACAAATGTTTCACAGGATGAGAAGGTGTGTCGCGATCAATAACCACGCACCTACGTCCAAGGTCAAGGTCACAGTTGAAGGTCAAAGGTCAAAAATATTGAAATTCCCAAATGGCTTGGCACAAATGTTTCTCACGATGAGAAGGTGTGTCGCGATCAATAACCACGCGTTGAAGGTCAAACCTATTGAAATTCCCTTCCGCTCTATATCTTCTACACCGATGCATGGATTATCAAATGGCTTGGCACAAATGTTTCTCATGATGAGAAGGTGTGTCACGATCAATAACCACGCACCTACGTCCAAGGTCAAGGTCACAGTTGAAGGTCAAAGGTCAAACCTATTGAAATTCCCTTCCGCTCTATATCTTCTACACCGATGCATGGATTATCAAATGCCTTGGCACAAATGTTTCTCAGGATGAGAAGGTGTGTCTCGATCAATAACCACGCACCTACGTCCAAGGTCAAGGTCATAGTTGAAGGTCAAAGGTCAAACCTATTGAAATTCCCTTCCGCTCTATATCTTCTACACCGATGCATGGATTATCACACTATGCCCAGGGTCAAGGTCACAGACTTGATGCATTTGAAACCTTAACGCTTTGCTAAATGGCTTATAATCAAAAATGCCTCGTTTTCTTTGGCTGCCAGTGGGGGTATTCGTGTGCCGACAGGCCACATTTCTAGTTTGCCTTGGTTAATGTCTTTAGTCAACCTTGGTTACGGTTTTTATGCAGGCCGCAGCCACCTTCTTTGTCAAGCTATGTGTACATCGACAACCCTCGTAGTCGAGCTATGCTGTTCTCTTACAGCTCTTGTTTGATGTGCAATATATATATGATCATACTTTATAATCTTTATAATCTGGTGACACAAATATTTTTTCAGGTGATACATTTAATTTGTATACATAATTTGCATATGAAAATAGCCTGATACCACCACGAGTCAATATCAGTAAAATAAAGATAATTATACCCCCCCCCCACCCCCCACCCCCCGCAATGAAGTTGTGGGGGGGTATACTGGAGTCAGCTTGTCGGTCCGTCTGTCCGTCCGTCTTTCCGTCTTTCCGTCCGTCACAAAACTTAACAATTGTAAATTTCCTTTTAACTTCTCTTTCCCTTTGCGGAAATCTTTCATATTTTACCCGCCCCTTCTCTGACACTCATACGTCATTCTGCAACAAACCTACGACCCCCATTTATGCCAGGGGTCAAGGTCATGGACTTAGAAACTTAGAAAAAAAACGAAAACTTAACAATTGTAAATTTCCTTTTAACTTCTCTTTCCCTTTGCGGAAATCTTTCCTATTTTACCCACCCCTTCTCTGACACTCATACATCATTCTGCAACAAACCTACGACCCCCATTTATGCCAGGGCTCAAGGTCACAGACTTATAAACTTAGAAAAAAAACTAAAACTTAACAAATGTAAATTTCCTTATAACTTCTCTTTCCCTTTGTGGAATGCAGTGATATTTTACCCGGCCCTTCTCTGACACTCATACATCATTCTGCAACAAACCTACGACCCCCATTTATGCCAGGGGTCAAGGTCACGGACTTAGAATGTCTAGTTTGCTTTTTTCAACTGGAACCTCCATCGCACTCTCCATATGTGCTGACATAGTCTTTTATCTGAAAATGATAGTATGCGAGCTGGAATTCATTCTAGGTCAGGGCTGACGTGGGGGGGGGGGGGGGGGCGTATTCCGTAAGCCCCTGCTTACTGACAAATCTAGTTATATCTGTATAGCGGGCACTCTTAATTGTTAAAACTGGCGGAATAGTTACACCATTATGCACTTATTTGATTCCTATATGCCTTTGAGATGGAAGTGTAAATCTGAGGAAAATATTACAGGCTCTCAATAACCCATTACTGGCTGAGTTACCAGTATACACTTTTTTGCACAAAAAATAATACTAATTCTCTTACCGGTAATTATCCATAGAAGTATATGTTGTTGCCACTCATTGGAACCGTCTCGTCGGGGTTCACACTACTGTCTGTTTCACGAAAGCTGCCCAAATTTTACAGCTATATACACAATTCAAAAACAATATTTTTTTCGATAATATTAAATTAAAGGAAAATTTAAGAATGAGCCTTCTTTTTATTTCGTGAAATTTGGCCAAATATTGATTTTATTACGAAAAATTGATTTCTCTATGGGAATTTAACATGGGGGGAAAAAGAGGTAAGTTAATATTATCAAAATAAATATTGTTTTTGCATTGTTTATATAGCCGTAAAATTTGGTCAGCTTTCGTGAAACAGACAGTAGGGGTGGGTGAACAGTATGGGATTCTACATAGTTACTATTCTACAGTTACCGTGGGTGGTTGGTTGGGCGAACGCGACGGCGTAAATTAATGGTATGGATTCCTCCTTATAGGAATCACGATTTGCCTGGTTTGTTTTTTATCTTTGGTTCTTTTGTTACCTGGGAGTTGAATTGGGTTATTGCCCATTATAAAAGCAGTAAGATTATTACTGATCCTACTGCTTTTGGGAGGGGGCCAAGTGATTCTGGTGTGGCGAGGACCTGGCATCAGATCAGGATTATTCTGATTTCAGGGCTGAATATATATAATGTATATATTTTTTATTGTAAATATTCAGTTCTGATTTTGGGATTTTCCCCCCATTTGTACATGCATGAACATGTACTTGTACAGGTAATATATGGGATTTAGTACTAAACCCATTGACCCGGCCTTACATGACCGTAGCTGTTGATAGGCCGTCAAACCCCAACAAACAAACAAACAAACATCTACACAGTTACCACCATTAGGAACTTACAACAAGTATATTATCACATTGTAAACTTATTCCCGACAGTGTAAATGGTTGCTGGTTATGACATATGGAACTATATAGAGCCTCATCCATCGCCTGTTATGCCGTCTTGGGAGACATAATATTATGTCTGAATAACAATTTCTGACATTTTATGAACCCGCGCAATAAAATGTTGCACATGTCCCGAGGAAAGTCAATAGTTTATATAAATCCTTCCAGAGAAGATATTTGTACAAAAGGAATGTGTCTCCTGTGATTGCCTTTGGGATTTCCACAGATATTGTGCTTCTCATTGTTTGTGCCTTCAACAGTCGAGACGGTTTAACCCTTTCACCCTTAAGTAACTGGAATGGATTTTGGATATGTTAACCCTTACTACGCTGAATTAAATGTTGTCGTCTGCTGGAAATGTTTTATTTTCAATATTTCTTGACAAAAACCTGGTTTTGACAGCACATGAGAATCGTCTCCAGTGGAGACGATTCTCATGTGCTGTCAAAACCAGTTTTTTGTTAAGAAATAAAACAAAAATGAAAAACAGCAGACGGCAATTTCCGTCAACAGCGTAGGTAGGGTTAAAGTTACATGCCCACTCAGTATGCACAAACTGTTCTTTATATCAGAGACATCATCTGAGACATTTTCTTGCAAAATAAACATTCATTCACCATTACCCCACATATTGATTGGCATTATTATACATCAGACGTAAATTTCCACACTGATATCAGGGGCGATAACCATGTTTCCTTAAAATGTTAACGGACTATTTATTCTCTGTATTTATTTTTTATGTGCAATGATCATACTTTATAATCTGTCAAAAATATTATTTTTTCAGGTGACACGTTTAATTAGTATAAATAATTAAAAAAATATCATACCTCATTTGCATACGAAAATAGCCTGATACCACCGCGAGTTACTATCAGTAAAATAAATATTACAAAATTATTATATCTGTATATATGAGTGGGCACTCGTAAGTTTTTGAACTGGTGAAATAGTGACACACTTATACACTTATTTAATTCTTATAAAGAACATTTTGTGCCTACTGAGTGGGCATGTACATGAAACCGCAATCCGCGCAGTCTGATCCGGGTCTGCACTGTTCGCGATTCAGTCACTGAAACCCCTGCCATTCTTCTGACAAACAGAATAGTGTCCATATCTAGTTGAATGTATGTGATGGCAGGCCGGGAGCTAGACTGACCACAACTACCATACACCCCATTTCTCCAGTCACAGCCACTGGTTACACTTCATAGAGCATTCACCACTACCCCGACTCGTGAAGATGAACTCTAGATCGGTAAAAACGAATGAATGTTCGTCGGAGTGGGATTGCCACTGATGAATGATGCCAATACGACGGCCGCTACATGCACTTGTCACGTATTTGTGTCATATTCACATACAAACTTGGCAGACCCTAACTTAATATTTCATCCGCGACATTTTATCAATAAGCGGCACAATGAGGCATGCGAATCGGCTGTCGTTCGCCATAATTGCTTGATCGGCAATGAGGGTTTTTTTTTGAGATCAGCAGCAAAGTTGTTTTTTTAGGAAGTGGCAAATATAGATCTGCGTCGCAGTTATAGCAGGCATGCATTGGTTGCCAACTAACAAATGGAACCTTTAACTCTTTGCATGCTGGGAAATTTGTGGGCTATAAATAGTTCAAAACTAGCGGACAAAAATTCATCATATTTTCTTGTATTTCTCCCCGTAAATATCATGAATATGTCTTGGAATTTCATTAGAATTGTGTCCGGAGGACAGAGAGAAATAAAACATATACTCGTAATTCGTTTGGCGGATATTTTCGCCGCTAGCACGCAAAGAGTTAATGGCCCTTTCTACATACATTGTAATCAGCAATAAACTCAAAATCCTGATCATCCCTCACACTCACAGCCATCATGCTGATGCGGTTTTAGCCATTTAACCCTTAGACCGCTACACACAACAATTGTTGTCTGCTGTTGCTTTTATATCTTGCCTTATTTCTCAATAAAAACATGGTTTGACAGTGCTGTCAAACCATGTTGTAAATTATTTTAAAGTGCTGTCGAACCATGTTTTTGATGATAAAAATGGAAAATTGAAAATAAACAGCAGACGGCAAAAAATTAAGATAGCGGTGTACGTAAGGGTTAAAATAAAAAAGAAAAGTTCATCTCAATATTATCAAAAGATAAGTATATTGTACATTTATTGAAATAAAATAAAAACATTTCCCTCTTCAAAATCTTGTCATATATTGACTTTATTGTGATAAACAATTTCAATGTCACACCTAGTAGTCACTCTCCTCCTCCAGTTCCAAGGTGCATGATCATGTGGTTACAACAACAAGAACGTCGCCCAGTCCAAAGTAAGTATTATTTGCTATTTTCCTTAAATTGCAACGGATTTTGATGAAATATGGCGCAGCAAACGCACAGACTTATGTTTTTGCAAAGAACCGATTTCCGTGTCAGAGACATGGAAATCGATTCTTCGCAAAAATGACAGAAGTTTGAGTGAAAATACAGAGACCACCAAATGCAGCTTAACAAGACGCGTTTGATGCGTCATATTTCATCAAAATCCGTTATGTAATAGGGACAATATAAAAGAATACGTACTTTCAATCGGATGGATTCTTGAAGTTTCAGTACTTGTTGTTGTTGTTAGTACCACGTGATCGTACACCTTGAGTTCAGCCCAGGTTAAACTCCTATAGGAAATTCTTTTTTTCTTAAAAATAATATCAATATTTGCCAGAAAAATATGAAAACAAATATACATACAAATGCTTGCAATATGTGATATAACAACAGATAGTTTTAATGAGAAATAAGGAATGTAGATTTTTGTATGCCCCCTATGCGATAGCAAGGGGGGATATTGTATTGCTCTTGAGGTTCCGTACGTCCGTACATTCGTCCATCCGTCCATCCATGTACATTTACATCAAAAAGTTTGTAAGAGTTTCCCCAACATGTAATATCTTCAATATTACGCTAAGGATTGCTTCAATACTTGGACACTTGAATCACCTGAACATTTGTCACACACTTGCGCCACCATTAACATGACGTTGGCCGTTGTCACCTTTGAAATGTCGCTGGAACACTTAGTCAATTTGTTGCGTCAAAAAGTTTGTAAGAGCAATTCCAACATGTAATATCTTCAATATTACATGAAGGATTGCTTTAATATTTGGACAGTTCATTCACCTGAATATGTGTGACACAATCACTCCACCAATGACATGACTTTGACCTTTGTGAGGGATGTACTGGCCTAGGCGTTAGAACACCTGACTTCCAATCCGGAGGTTGTGGGTTCAAACCTCGCCTTATAGGCATCAAAAATACAAAAATAGTATTTCCATCCCACTGGTCTGTCGGATGAGACTTTAAAACTGTGGTCCCGTCTCTATATGGCCCTAGTTGATGCCTATATGAATCCGTTTCCCAGATGAAATTGGTTAAATATGGAAAATACAGATGGCATCTCGTTTCCTGCATTAGTTTCTAGATTCACGAAACAAGGAATGGTAAGTGATATTACGTGTAAGGATTGAGCGGTGATTGCACAAGAACGCAGACAGAACACCTTGTATGCTGACACTGTGTCTGTGGTGGCAGCAACAAAATACTGTAATAATATAATTGAGTTCCGTTGGTTATTTGTTACGTTGTTATGCCTATGCCGTTGTGTGTTATGTGTATCTAATGAAGCATAAAGTCAGAGCTCTAGATAAGTTTTGTATCTAAAGGATATTATACCGGCAGATGTGAAATTCAATGTGTATTTTACTTTTACAAATGCATAATTGATTTTCTTATTAAATAGGGAACAAATGATAAAAAAAAAAACCACACATTTTTTTTTTTTTAAATTCACTTATTTGAGCTGCAAAAAGCAAACAGTACTGAGTAACTAAGTAAATTTCAACTTTATTACAGTATTTTCACTACTCAATTTGAAAATTGATGCATATTTTCACATTGGTGTGAGTATTTTGTACTCCCATTTTCGATAATCAGTGCGTATTCTGCTAAAATAATATGCCAATACGCACCTTATCTGGAGCTCTGTAAAGTGAAGCGTTGTAATTGCTGTGTCCAACATTTTTATTATGCCAAAGCTAGTTGTTGGGGAGGTGGAGGGCGGGGTGGATGGAGTGCATGTAGTGTTTACTTTGTCCGTTCGTCTGTCTGTCTCTAGTAGACAATTTTAATTTTTATGTGATAATTCGAATTCCATATATCCGATATTCGCGTTACTTCGCGTGTACATTCATACCAACCAGGCGAAAAACCCTATTGAATATGGGCTTCATCCAGGCAAGGTCAAGGTCACAGATGTTAGATTAGAATAGAATAATAGAAATAGATTGCTATTGATAACTCTACTCGCGTCTATCCGATCTCTTCGCCGATACATCACACATAAATCCTGCATATCAACCTTGCGAGGAATGCTATTGAAGTTGGGCTTCATCCCCACAAGGTCAAGGTCATGGGTGTTGATGGATTTACATTTATTGAGCATAGGCTGCTCATGCAGCCTATGCTCAATAAATGTAACTCCATGCTTCATTGCCATTTTGTTCTTGATGACTCACCAGGTTTGTGATTGCTGTCGCTGTAATAATTGTATATATACAACCTGTTATACGCCGAAAACCTCTTAACCCTTTCACCTCTAAGTAACTGGAATGGATTTTGATATGTTAATTAATTTCCCGATCGATCCAATCATCACAAAATGATTTTCAGACTAGTCCATTTATGAAAAGGGGGTGTTTTTGTTCTCTAAAATATAAATCTGGCACGAAAGAAGAAAAATATGTAGAACTTTCCATGGTGAAAATATTTAGAATTTTCCATAAATAATTCTTAAGAAAAGGAAAATAAACACATTTTCTTGATGAATTTATTTCAAATGCTAGAATTATATGGAATGAATGACCTTTTTGTGGAATTTATCGGGGATATAAACTTGGAAAAGTCGCGGGAATACTGGACGAGGCTTTTCCAAGTTTATACCCCGATAAATTCCACAAAAAGGCCATTCATTCCTATAATGACCATCAAGTGAGCTTAGATGGTTTTTATCGTGCCTGCTTTAGCAGAAATCGCGAATATAGTCGCCAATTTTTTCGTCGTCGTCGTCCGAAATGTCAAAAAGTTTGTACAAGTTTCGTCATCATGGTATAACTTTAATATATTGCTTCAATATTTGCACACTTGATACGTACATGTGAGCATTTGGAACAGTCACTGATGCCACGATTAACATGACCGTGACCTTTTTTACCAATTTTGCGGAAACACTGAGCCATTTGTTTTGTGTTTGTTTCTTCATCATGATATAACATTAATATTAGGCTACACAAAATTAATGTTTAGATTCTCATCCCCGCCCGCCCCTAATAAAACGGCCCGCCCAAGGGTTTTTTATTCAAAATTAAAAGACATTTGGTAAAATTTACGAGAATGATGCGGCCCGCGTATTATACCGCTCCCACAGCTTTTTATCTGAGTGCTTTACATAGCGCAATACAGCAACCCCGGAACCCGCCCCCTCGAGATTAGCAATACTTCAATATGAACATGTTATTACAAAACACTATAGCAGGCAACTGCGCCTTGCCGTTCAAAACCTCGTTTTAGTATTGCCTGAAAATAAAAAATGAAAGTGTCCCACTCGCCCCATTTTTCCCCAAAATTTGGATGAGAATCTAAACATTAATTTTTTGTAGCCTTACCATGTTTTTGTGTCAAAACATTTGTACAAGCTTCTTCATCATCCTATAACATTAATGCTACTTGATGGATTGCTTCAATATTTGGACATTTGATACATGTATTAAAGCAGTTGGAGCACACTCATATAAGCACATTGATATAGATGTTGAGTTGAATTGAAATGGAAGTCGGTGCATGAGCCAAGATGGCCACCACAAAAGTAAAATTTTTAAAATTACTTTTCACTTGTAGACAGAATTTGCTGAAACTTGATTGAAATATTTCGCATTTAAACCTTAGATCGCTATCTTATTTTTTTTGTCGTCTCCTTTTTATTTTCTATTTTTATCATTAAAAAACATGCTTTGACAGCACTTTAGAATAATTTACAACATGCTTTGACAGCACTACAGAATCATTTCCATTGGAAATGATTCTGAAGTGCTGTCAAACCATGTTTTTTATCGAGAAATAAGGCAAGATATAAAAGCAACAGCAGAAGGCAATTGTTGTGAGTAGCGGTGTAAGGGTTAAGGAGGGTTTTTCAGTTTTTCCATATTTATGTCCCAAGATGTAAAAATAAATTAGCTGGACATGTGTGTTTCTATAGCGGGCATTTTTTGTCGTTCAATTAGTAAAAAATGGTCAATAATAATCTATCAAGGATATTGCATATATACCCCTTATAACACGACATACCTCTATTACAATGTTTGCAAACAGTGTAGATCCAGATGGGCTGGCTCATTATAACAAGCCGTCTCCTCAGGATCTACACTATTTGTGGATTTTTTCTGATTTCTGAAAACAGTATTATAATTAATACCCTTTCTGATAACCTGGATAAATAACAAGGAAACCTCCATTCCAGATGCTGAGGGATGAAAGGGTTAACCCTTACAATGCTGAATTAATTTGTGTTCGTCTGCTGAATATTTTTTATTTTCCATTTTTCTCATCTAAAAACATGGTTTGGCAGCACTTTAGAATCATTTCCAATGGAAATGATTCTTGCTGCCAAAACATGTTTTTACTGAGAGAAAAGACAAAATATGAATTAACAGCAGAGGTTCCCTCATTCTAAGGGTTTAATGAACATATGTCATAGCAATAAAACTATCAACTTGATACAACGTGTGAACTGAACCATTCAAAAGGCGTTGTGTATGAGCCAATCAAAAAGTCTAAAGGTATTCATCTGTGTAAAGGCAAAGTGTGAGGTGAGGTGAGTGATACAGACCCAGTTTGGACTCCTGTTTTGACAACACATGTCTATTATTTTCCGCAAAGCCTTCATGCAGCTTGATCGCATGTATAAGTTAGCATATTGCTCCGGAACATTCAAACGAATACGCCTATTTAAAACTCTCGTAAAATCTCGCCACGTGACCTTCCCATGAGACCGGAATCAGCTGTTCGCAATGTCATAATTTAAATATAAGATTGTTTTGTTGCAAAACTACAACCACTAGGGTAGGGTAAAACCACTATACATCCATAAGGGCTGGGTATATACATGCTCAGTCTCCGGCTTTACTTCAATAATGCCCGTCATCCTGCACTAAAGCTTGGATGAGGGGCCATATTCCTTTATTCTCTGCAGTTCGTAACGTAGACAAATACATGAGGAAACAAATGAGTACGTTCTCAAGACACATATGGCATGAATAAGATACATATGACAACAAGGTTTCATGTAGCATGATTACGTATAATTATATATGAACTAGTGTATGCCCCCCCCCCCCCCCACCCCAGATATTTATTTAATTAATTGTATGACCAGTTTATATATAAGTATGTGGTTTATCTTATCAGGGTATACACATTTGCTAGACCTATGTCTGAATTAGAATTAACTCTTTACATGCTAGCTGCGAAAATATCCACCAAACGAATTAGGAGTATATGTTTTATTTCTCTCTGTAAAGATGTCTTGAAATTTCATCAGACTCATTTCTAATGAAATTCTAAGACATATTCATGATATTTACGGGAGAAATACAAGAAAATATGATGAATTTTTGTCCGCTAGTTTTGAACTATTTATAGCCCACAAGTTTCCCAGCATGCAAAGTGTTAATCAGTGATATGAGAATGTAGACACTAACCAGACTGCATGGATAATCTTGCTATAGGTTTACATATTTGCAATTCTAACACATCTTAATCCTTAGAAGGCGGGAACCGAAAATTGTCGGCTGCTGTTGATTCTTATTTTGTATTTTCTCTAAATAAAAACATGATTTGGCAGCATTTTAGAATCATTTCCATTGGAAATGATTCAAAAGTGCTGTCAAAGCATGTTTTTGATAAGAAAAATGGAAAATAAAAAATAAACAGCAGACGACACATTGTAATTCAGCTCTGAAAGGGTTAATAGCATACATTTTCTGAGCCAGGTTGACCAGATATTCAGACATATATTAATAGTAAATCTCTGTTTCAATTTGGTAAATGTTATTATTCGATCTAGCCGCTGTGTAAGGGAATAGTTTTGTCTATATTGGGGAGTTTCTTGGTGCCATCACAAGTTTCTTGGTGCCATCACAACATTCACGGCCCGACTTTGTGTCTCAGTAGCCTATTTCATCAACATTGCAAAGTATACTTTACTACCAAAGTATACTTTGAGGGAGTAATCATTTATTTTTCCTGAAATACATAATTTCACATAGAACTAACAAATGCATATATTTCATGATTAAAAGTATGCAGAATTATTATACTGAATTTATTACATTATCACAGCCATTAAATGGCTGTGATAATGTAATAAATTCAGTATAATAAAAATTAATAAATTTTTAAAAAAATTGAAAATTTCTCCCTCAAAGTATACTTTGCTACTAAAGTATACTTTGCAATGTTGATGAAATAGGCTACTGATCGTCCTGATTTACCAACTGATTTCCCTTTTCAATAAACAAATCTCAGACGCTGTATTGGGAAGGATGATGATTTGTTAGATGCATTTCCGCTGTCAATTTAGAAATAGTGTTTAACCCGTTTCGTACTGAAGATACATATTTTTCTTGTGTAAAACGCTGAGAATTACTTTCCTTATTGCTAAGCTAAAGTATATGTTGTTACCACTCAGTTGAACCGTCTCGAGGAGACGGTTCAACTGAATGGTAACAACCTATATTTTCATTGAGAAATAAAGAAAATATATTTAATTTTTAATACATTTTGATAATTATGAATCAGTATGTTGAATGGTTAATAATCACCGATACTATTCTCAACATGACCGTGTGCAGTGAATGTCAGACTTGGGCTGTATAGTTGCGGGTAGTCATCGGGTGTCTGAGAGAGGGGAGTGGGTGAGGGTACTGTAGGCATGACCAGTAGGATATCCCTGAATTTATTTTCCTTCCTATTGAGTTGTTGTTGAAATGGGGCTTATGACATTTTATTTATTGTCAGTATAGCACCTGATCTGCTAACAAGCTCCTGAGGCTTGAAAAAGACCATACTGTTTGTTAGACATTTGACGGGTTTATCACAGACTGAATGGCGAACAGTGCAGGCGCTGATCAGACTGCGCAAATACGCAGGTTGATCGGCGTCTACACTGTTCACAAATGCCATAATGACATAATTTCTCCAGTCACAGCCACATGTGATGTCAAATGCTCACTTTGTATTTAACAACCTCCCATTCATTGGCTGTAATTTTTATGTTAAAGGTCACAGCCTTTTCTATTGATTTGCTGCTATAAGGTTGAAGGTCAAGGTCACAAAATCAACAACTTATGGGCTATCCTCAGTGTATTCGTCTTTGTCAAGTGAGATATAAATGTGCTTGTATTGTTGGGCTTAATTGAAAACCCTGATGAAAGTCTCATTGAGAGCCAACTCTTATTAGCAAACATACTCGACAATGTTTGCTTGTCACTTTAGTGAGAGAAAATGTATCGGCAAATGAAAAGACATTGGACCCTTTCAACACCACAGGTCTGTATATAGTGGTATTGGCAAAAAGTGTAGATCCAGATGAGCCGGCTCGTGACGAGCTGTCTCATCAGGCTCTGCTCGTTTTGCAAGTAATGTTCATATTTTCTTGAACAAAAACACCCCCTTTTCATAAATGGACTAGTGGGTTGTTGGTCGAGCGAACGCGATGGTGTAAATTAACGGTGGGGATTCTTCTTATAGGAATCACGATTAGCCTGGTTTTTGCCCTCAGGTAAGTTTTTATCTTTGGCTCTTTTTGTTACCTGGGAGTTGAATTGGGTTATTGCCCATTATAAAAGTAGTAAGATTATTACTGATCCTACTGCTTTTGGGAGGGTGCCAAGTGATTCCGGTGTGGCGAGGACCTGGCATCAGATCAGGATTATTCTGATTTCAGGGCTGAATATATAGTTTTTTTATTGTAAATATTCAGATCTGATTTTAGGATTTCCCCCCCCCCATTTGAGATAGCTTGAAAATGATGTAACTAAGAAAACAAAAGTTAGATTTTTAAAATCGGTCCACAAATAAAAAAAATATTTAAAAAAGATCTATGTTTAGCCCCCATGTTAAATTCCCATAGGAAAATCGTTTTTTTTTCGCAATAAAATCAGTATTTGATGGAATTTTATCAAACAATTTTTGACTTTTTTGTTATTGATGAAAAAGTACTTACTTTTAACTATTTTTTAGATTTAATGTGAATAGCCAAAAGTTCGTCGGCAGAAAAACGTGGAACAGACAGTAGTTATTAATTTGCTTCTCACATTAACTTGGTTAACTAACATCACCATTGTGCACCTACATGCACACATCATTACATGTGAACACATCCACTAAAGATCTTCCAACGTCGGCGGCCAGTGTAAATGTCATTCTTTGCAGATTTAGAAGAGTCTGTAAATTTCAATTGATGAATTTACATTTATTGAGCATAGGCTGCATATGCAGCCTATGCTCAATACATGTAAATCCAATAATTGTTTACAAGAACACAGAATTTACAGACTATCATGATTTTGCACTTACGAACATTTTAGTAGTACAAAGTGTAGAGAAACGGCCCTCAGATCCTGATCAGAGTTTGGCGTACACCGTCCAGAGGTGAGAATTTATAAAAAAAATTTCCTTGGCCTTATATTAATGTACTGGATATATATTGGTGCAGAAGCCCTGCAATTTATCAGTCTTAAGTGGTAAGCTGTGTGCCTCGCTATTGGTCAGTGGGATTGCCCTTTGTTGTAATTCTGAGCAAGTTGTATCCAGAACGACGATGCCATTAATCGGAGTACTAAATGCCGTTGATTTGGACATTCAACCCGCCAGCAACAAGTGAATGTCTATATCATGCACGTCCGTGCAGTCTAGGCGGGCCAGTTTGTATGTACATGCACTTGTAATTAACAGGCTTTCACCCCTAAGTAACTGAAATGGATTTTGATATTTTAATTTTGCAACCAATCCAATTGTCACAAAATGATTTTCAGACTTGTCCATTTATGAAAAGGGGGTGTTTTTGTTCTCAAAAATGTGAAAATTACTTGCAAAAAGTGCAGATCCTGATGAGACGGCTCGCCACGAGCCCGTGCTCATCTGGATCTACACTTTTTGCTGATACCACTATGCAGGCCTGTGGTGTTGAAGTTTTAATTAATTAATTGTAATCACTCATCGGGTGGGCTTTGGGATGTGTACAGGTTGACAGCGTGGCTTTTCCCCACAGTGAAACCTGTTGAAGCCGGACACCCTGGGAAGTACACAGGGTGTCCGGCTTCAACAGGTTTCACTGTAAATCGGGCATTTTATCATTCTCAGTCGTAGCTGTGTTCTATACGATCACGAACAGACATTATCACCTGAGATAAATGACCAAGAGAACTCATCAAAAATAAGATCACAGATGTTTTCTTGGTGTCCGGTTTAGAGAGATCCCACTGTACAGCACAATCCTGATGCATCTTGTTAAAATAGGAGTTAGCCCCTATCGGGAAACGAGAGCCGTCGTCTGATGTTGCTTCTCAGTCTGCCTAATTCTAGGTTTTGTCGGCGCATCCGAATGATCACTTCCATAGGAGGAGATTCTGGAGCCCGGGCAGACCGCGTTGTCGATGAGAAAATAGAAAATAATATACATATACAGATAGAAGACAGCAACGCCTCATTCGTATTTGTAGGCACTCATGACAATTAGAATGTTAACCCTCACTATGTGGGAGACGAAAATTGTCGTCTGCTGTTTTTCATTTGTGCCTTAATTCTGAACAAAAAACTTGTCTTGACAGCACATGAGAATCGTCTCCAGTGGAGACGATTCTCATGCGCTGCCAAAACAGGTTTTTATAAAAAAATATTGATAATAAAATATTTCCAGCAGACGACAAAATTTAATTCAGCGTAGTTAACCACAATACCATACCTTCATTCCATGCCATCTACTCCTTATAATCCTTGCTAATAATCCTGGGGGCCGTTTCACTAAACTTCCTACGACTAAAATGTTTGTAAGTGCAAAATTATGATGGTCTGTAAATTTCACATTAACAATGTTTTCTTGTAAACATATGCAGCCTATGCTCAATAAATGTAAATCCATCAATTGAAATTTACAGACAATCCTAAATTTGCACTTACGAACATTTTAGTCGTACGAAGGTTAGTGAAACGGGTCCCAGATCCTGGAGAAGAATTCATATACGCTTTTAGAAAGCTTGTTTTCTAATCCTGTTTATGTATCCTACCATCGTGGTATGTATGTATGCATGTTCATCTAAATGAAGAAATGAAATAAAATATTGTTTAAATCAATTAAATATATGACTCGGGTTGACTGACAAATTCGTCACCAGTCTATCTGCTAATGCATTCCGGCAGCCTGATATGTGGCTGTGACTGGAGAAATGGGGCGATAGATCCGCACAGTCTGATCAGGATCTGTACTGTTGGCCAATCCATCAAGGAAACGCCTGTCATGCTTCTAACAAGCACTACAGATCGCTCTAATGCAGGTTACCTGAGTGTCCTGTTTAATCAGGAGCTACACTGGCCACAAATTCACGTATGATATTTATATAACAAGCACTACAGATCGCTCTAATGCAGGTTACCTGAGTGTCCTGTTTAATCAGGAGCTACACTGGCCACAAATTCACGTATGATATTTATATAACAAGCACTACAGATCGCTCTAATGCAGGTTACCTGAGTGTCCTATTTAATCAGGAGCTACACTGGCCACAAATTCACGTATGATATTTATATAACAAGTATGCCTTGTTTCTTATGAAATCAGTTAACATGTTTTATAAATCTCATATTAAATCAACACAAATATATCCTACTGCTTTTGGGAGGGGGCTAAGTGATTCTGGTGTGGCGAGGACCTGGCATCAGATCATGATTGTTCTGATTTCAGGGCTGAATATATAGTTTTTGTCGAGCCCGCTTGCGGAAAGCGAGACATTAGTGATCACAATGATGTCCGGGTGTCCGTGCGAGCTTATACAAATGGATACATATGTGGCTAGGAGAACAATAGGTTATGTAATATTCTATTGTTCTTTGATTTTATGTGGCTAAAAATGGGTTTATGTGGCTACAGAACAATAGGGATGAACAAAGGAAAAGGTTAGGTTAGTCACATAAGTATCCATTTGTAGGAACATCCATCCGTCTGTCTGTCTGTCCGTCCATCTGTCTGAACGGGCCAACATCGGGGGTTTAGGAGCTTAGGGTAAGGGTTAGTACCTTTGATCTCTTTGATATTGTCGGTGCCTCATAAATTTAGGAGCTAACTCTTTGATATTTAGGAGCTAACCCTTTGATCTTTTATATAGCGGTGCCTCATAACTCCCAAATGTTTGAACGTCCGTCCGTCCGTCGTCCGTCCGTCCGTCCGTCCGAAATCTGCATTCAAGTTTTTAAATACCTTATATCTCTGTAGTCCTAAGTCACATTGACTTGAAACTTCATATACTTATTAGTCTGATCCTATATTAATGCTGTATCCCACTCATGCGGCCCCCTGTGCCCAAGGTCAAGGTGAAATGACTTAGAAGTTTGCGTTCCGAAATCTGCGTTAAAGAATTTTTAAATACCTTATATCTCTGCAGTCCTAAGTCACATTGACTTGAAACTTCATATACTTATTAGTCATGATCCATATATTCATGCTGTATCCCACTCATGCGGACCCTGTGCCCAAGGTCAATGTGAAATGACTTTGAAGTTTGCGTTACGAAATCTGCGTTAAAGTTTTTAAATACCTTATATCTCTGCAGTCCTAAATCACTTTGACTTGAAACTTCATATGCTTATTAGTCATGATCCATATATTCATGCTGTATCCCACTCATGTGGCCCCTGTGCCCAAGGTCAGGGTCAAATAACTAAGAAGTTTGCGTTCCGAAATCTGCATTAAAGTTTTTAAATACCTTATATCCCTGCAGTCCTAACTCACATTGACTTGAAACTTCATATGCTTATTAGTCATCATCCATATATTCATGCTGTATCCCACTCATGTGGCCCCTGTGCCCAAGGTCAAGGTCAAATGACTTAGAAGTTTGCGTTCCGAAATCTGCGTTAAAGTTTTTAAATACCTTATATCCATGCAGTCCTAAGTGACATTGACTTGAAACTTCATATGTGTATTACTCATCATCCATATATTCATTCTGTGTCCCACTCATGCGGCCCCTGTGCCCAAGGTCAAGGTCAAATGACTTAGAAGTTTGCGTTAAAGTTTCTGTCAAAATTTGCGTTAACGTTTTCACATACCTACTATCTCTGTAACCGTAAGTCAGATTTGCTTGAAACTTTGTATGCTTATTGAGCATCAAGCTTCAAATAAATACACTCTGAGACCCATCAAATGCCTCGGCGGGCTCGACATGTGGGCCGCGGCCATCTGGTTTATTGTACATGTTCATTTGTACATGTACTTGTATATAGTGGGTGGCAGGTCACGAGCATGCGATGGGTAATCTAACGATCGGGGTTCAATCCTTACCGGAATCCCGACTGGAGACCTGCGGCCCGTTTCACTAAACTTCTTAAGACTAAAATGTTTGTAAGTTCAAATTCAAGATCGTCTGTAAATTTCAATTTATGGATTTACATTTATTGAGCATAGGCTGCATATGCAGCCTATGCTCAATAAATGTAAATCCAATAATTATTTACGAGAAAACAGTGTTAATGTGAAATTTACAGACTATCATAATTTTGCACTTACAAACATTTTAGTCGTACAAAGTTTAGTGAAACGACCCCCGGCCTGGTTTGGCCCTCACATACGTCTTTGGCATTTTGTATGTGACAGTTGAATCTGGTTATACCCCTATTTTAGGGGAAGGGGCCAAGTGACTTGGTGTGGTATGGACCTGGCACCAGGTCTGGATATTCTAATTTCAGGTCTTGGGATCGAACCCGTTTGCCTGGCCTTACATGACCTTAGTTGTTGATAGGCCGTTAAACACCAATAAACAAAACAAACAAGCATGTACTTGTACAGGTAATATATGGGATTTAGTACTTAAAGCCCATTGTCACTGTCACCCGGCCTTAAATGACCTTAGCTGTTAGCCATTAAACCCCATTAAACCCCAACAAACAAACAAACATTAAATAATTCTACTTATTGCATAAGCACAGCCTATTCCAAGTTGTACTCATCACCTAACATGTTTTCCACAGCGATCTCATTTTCATATTGTAATACATTGTTAGACTGCATTCTGATTTTTAATTACACTGCGAAAGCCGATTTTATGTCTTATACAAACTGGTAATTACAAATATCAGTGCATATATTCTTGTTTTAGCCCTTCTAAGAATGCTAGACAATGAAAATTGTCGTCTGCTGTTGCTTTATATTGTGCCTTCTTTCTCAATGAAAACATGGTTTCATAGCATTTTAGTTCTGTCAAAACACGTTTTTATTGAGAAAAAATGGAAAATACAAAATCAACAGCAGACGACAAAATTTAATTCAGCAGTGTAAGGGTTGAACCCTCACTGAGCGGGAGACAAAATTTTCGTCTGCTATTTTTCATTTTTTGCCTTAATTCTTAACAAAAAACCTGTTTTGACAGCATATGAGAATCGTCTCCAGTGGAGACGATTCTCGTGCACTGCCAAAACAGGTTTTCATCGAGAAATATTGAAAATAAAGCATTTCCTGCAGACGAAAATAATTAACCAATTACCGATGCCAGTTACAGTTTCCTATAGTTGTGGCCTGTTCTGATGAAAAGATCAACTCGTAATCTGCTTACGATTCCAATTTCGTCTTTATTTGTGCTCATTTCTCCTTGTTTCCTTTAGAAGAATTGCAGCTATACTGAAGTGTAAAAACGTTTTAGGTAAAAAATAACATTTAACTCGGCAAAGCTTCGCCCATCCCGTTTCCTGAGCCTTACCAGATATTTTTTCCCATTCACGGCACTAACCTACTATTCTCTATTTATGCCCCGGCATTATGATGCATGCCAAGGAAGAGAAAGTATTTTCCTTTCCCCGTCCATTTTGCATTACAATTTGACTTGTCTGTCCAGGCGGTGGGCGGGGTATCTCTGAGCCCCTCCCTGCTCATTTGCTGTCTTAACTCTTTCACCCCTAAATAACTGGAATGGATTTTGATATGTTAATTTTGCACTTAATCCAATTGTCCAATCTGCATCTGGGGGCAATCGTTTGGTGACGGGCCATATTTTTTTTGTTTTTGCAAAATTTTCCCCATTTGCAGACAGCACGATGTAGTCGGCACATTGGCGTATGTCAGCACGTGCTTACGGTTAACATTTTTAGCTCACCTGAGCGAAGCTCATGTGAGCTATTGTTACCGCAATGTGTCCGTCGTCCGTCGTCGTCCGTCGTCGTCGTCCGTGAACATTTTCAAACGTCTTCTCCTCGGTAACCATTGGGCCTATGGTCACCAAACTTCATGGTCATGGTCCTTAGGTAGGGGGATTACAAAATTGTTAAAATGACGTCATTACATTATCCAAGATGGCCGCCGTCTAAAAATAGCACAAATTCTTCAAAAATCTTCTTCTCAAGAACCGCCAACCGGATTTTGACAAAACTTGGTAGGAATGATCAATGTACAATGCTCTTTCAAAGTTGTTAAAATGGTGACCCCAGGGTCAAAAATGGGCGTGGCCCGTGGGGTCAAATAGGGGTCAAATTTTATTTTTGACTGAATATGGTCATATCATATATCAAATCGAAGGTATCAACAAGGCGATCACTCTGGTGCATTTTTTGTCGAAATCGGATGTTTATGTCATCCAAGATGGCCGCCGAAAGGTCAAAAGGTCGTTCTTTTATTGGAGATTTCAAAATTCTTCTTCACATGAACTGCTTGGCCCATGGTAGCCAAACTTAAAAGTTATGGCCCATGGGTGAAGCCTTTTCAGATTTGTTAAAATGGAGGTCATCGCTAATCCAAGATGGCCGCCGTCTAAAAATAGCATAAATTCTTAAAAAATCTTCTTCTCATGAACCGCTTGCCGGATTTCGACGAAACTTGGTAGGAATGATCGATGTACATTGTTCTTTCAAAGTTGTTAAAATGGTCACCCCGGGGTCAAAAATGGGCGTGGCCCGTGGGGTCAAATTGGGGTCAAATTTTATTTTTGACCGAATATGGTCATGTCATATATCAAATTGAAGGTATCAATGAGGCGATCACTCTGGTGCTTTTTCTGTCGAAATCGGATTGTTATGGCATCCAAGATGGCCGCCGAAAGGTCAAAAGGTCGTTCTTTTATTAGAGATTTCAAAATTCTTCTTCACATGAACCGCTTGGCCCATGGTAGCCAAACTTAAAAGTTATAGTCCATGTGTGAAGCCTTTTCAGATTTGTTAAAATGGAGGTCATCGCTAATCCAAGATGGCCGCCATCTAAAAATAGCATAAATTCTTAAAAAATCTTCTTCTCATGAACCGCTAGCCGGATTTCGACGAAACTTGGTAGGATATGATCGATGTACAATGCTCTTTCAAAGTTGTTAAAATGGTGACCCCTGGGTCAAAAATGGGCGTGGCCCGTGGGGTCAAATTTATTTTTGACTGAATATGGTCAGTATATCAAATCGAAGGTATCAATGAGGCGATCACTCTGGTGCAATATTTGTCGGAATCGGATGATTATGTCATCCATGATGGCCACCAAAAGGTCCATTTATTCAAGATTGTTAACGTCTTTTTCTCAGGAACCACATGGCCGATGCTGGGTGAAGCATTTTCAGATTTTGTAAAATGAGAGTCATCGCTTAATCCAAGTTGACCGCCATCTAAAAATAGCACAATTTTTTTAAAACACATGAACTCAATGTCACATTCTCCTCTGGTGTTCATGGAGTCAGGTGAGCGAATTAGGGCCATCATGGCCCTCTTGTTTTATTTAGGTTAAAGTTTTTAATAACGCTATTCACTGAGAGTTGTGTCGCCACCTTGTAATATTGATTAGCTTACTTATAACCTTTAGTCATCAGTTAATTGGTGATTGTTTACTCATAGTGTAATGGGTAACATTATTTCATATTTTTCGTGAAAATATTCAACCATGTAACTTCATCGCTATCTCGAACCTTAAGTCCTATATCTCGACTATATGGACGATCTCCCTTCGACTTTGAGATACTGGTGCTCGACTGTATCACATCAATCTTATGAAGCAATTATCATTGAAGTCAAGTGTATCTATCTATCACCTAATACATTGTTTTCTTGTAATCAATTATTGTATTTACATTTATTGAGCATAGGCTGCATTTGCAGCCTATGCTCAATAAATGTAAATCCATAAATTTGAACTTAGGAACATTTTAGTCGTAAGAAGTTTAGTGAAACGGGCCCCAGAGGTGCAATCTGATCATGAATCTCCGATCACTGGCTCAATAAATGTACATGTAAATCCATCAATTGTAATTTCCAGACGATCCTAAATTTGCACTTATGAACATTTTAGTCGTACAAAGTTTAGTGAAACGGGCCCCAGTAGCCGATTTCACCAACATTGCAAAGTATACTTTTCCAGCAAAGTATACTTTGAGGGAGAAATTTTCAATTTTAGGATAAATTTATTAATTTTTATTATACTGAATTTATTACATTATCACAGCCAATTTGGCTGTGATAATGTAATAAATTCGGTATAATAATTCTGCATACTTTTAATATTGAAATATATGCATTTGTTAGTTCTATATGAAATAATGCATTTCAGGAAAAATAAATGATTACTCCCTCAAAGTATACTTTGCTAGAAAAGTATACTTTGCAATGTTGGTGAAATAGGCTACTGTATTACTGGACTCTTGCTGGTTTCCAATATGTTATGAATAGCTCTAGTACTCAGGCACGTTATGCACAAATAAATTCCTCATTCATGAAATTTGAAATTGATTATTTAATTGGATGAATAAGCAACCAATCGGAAGCAATATTGATTAATTTGAATGGGAAATGTCTCATTATGATGATACTATTCACTTACGCTGAGGACAATGTACATTTGTATTGGCGATGTGTGACTCACCAGATTATAAAAGCAGTTGTTGACCTTATTATTGTTCATATGTGGCTGTGACTGGAGAAATGGGCTTTTGGGACTTGTGACAAATGTAGTTCCTAAGCAAATAGCACACTCCTGTAGCTAGGTACAATAATTCGCCTCCGATATATTATTTACGGCTACTATTTGACCCATTCAAAATATGTGAGCAACCGAAGTGCATAACCAAACCTGTTGCATGTAGGTCAAATTTAGTAAACTGTATGTTTTATACCTTTAAAAAAATAATCTAAAAATATACTAGTAAGTTGCCACAGATAATAGAACAGGGAAATCATTATAGGAATGAATGGCATTTTTGTGGAATTTATCGGGGTATAAACTTGGAAAAGTCGCGTGGAATACTGGACGAAGCGATAAAAAATTACAATTTTCGAAAAAAAATCAAATTATTATTATTATTTTTATTTTTAAAAATTGTAATTTTTTAAGGCCTCGTCCAGTATTCCCGCGACTTTTCCAAGTTTATATCCCACAAAAAGGCCATTCATTCCTTATAATTCCAGCATTTGAAATGAATTCATCAAGAAAATGTGTTTATTTTCCGTTTTCTTAAGAATTATTTTAACTGCGCCTGACGGTTACGGAAAGTAGTTTGGCATGGGGGTTTACTGGGATATAAATTTTGGACAGAGACTTGCTACGGACCAATCAAATGTTAGGGAATTGTGTAAATATTTTTGTGCTGGAATTATTGTCCCATGGAAGCCATCTTTTCTCTAGTTGTTGTTCAACATTCAACATAATGAAATGAAGCTTTCAAATTTGCAAGATATACATGTAAATGTCAAAACACCATGACACGGTAAACTAACAAATTTCTGCATCGCATTTTGCATTTGCTTTGAGTTTTGTTTTGTAAATAAAATTTAAACCCTGTGTTAGATTGTGATTATGTTATGGCTACAATGTATGCCTAAGCATGATCTGACGAGCAAATGTGATTTCCGCACTTGTCTTAAATTGTTCTGATAATGTCTGGTATTGTCCTTCAGGATTTGCGGTATTGGAAAATCAGACATTGGCAGCCAGGCTGATAACTTCCAAATCGTTAAGCCCAGTGGTCATTGACCTGATTTCCGCGGTTATACTATAGGAATGCATGGCCTTTTTGTGGAATTTATCGGGGTATAAACTTGGAAAAGTCGCGGGAATACTGGACGAAGGCCGGAAGGCCTCGTCCAGTATTCCCGCGACTTTTCCAAGTTTACATCCCCGATAAATTCCACAAAAAGGCCATTAATTCCTTATAATTCCAGCATTTGAAATAAATTCATCAAGAAAATGTGTTTATTTTCCGTTTTCTTAAGAATTATTTTAAATGCGCCTGACGGTTACGGAAAGTAGTTTGGCATGAGAGTTTACTGGGATATAAATTTTGGACAGAGACTTGCTACGGACCAATCAAATGTTAGGGAATTGTGTAAATATTTTTGTGCTGGAATTATAGTTATACAGTGCGAGCCCGTTAGTACACGGAAGTCCGGCGACATACAACCTTCCGTGTTGCTTATCCGAACCGTGCTATATCCGTTCTCGCCCAAGACGCATCATAATGTCAACAAAAAATACATGTACACACACTGTGACTGCGAATGAAAGACGTCGCCAATGTCTATAATATGCCATAATTTTTCACTGTTATCTTCGCATGTAATAAATATATTGAATCCTAGAATTGTTAACGTCATGTTTTATTTATTCATCATGTATAATGTAGATCTACGCAGGTCCGTGCAATCCATTATTGTAAACGCGTGTAGAAAACAGTGCATTCGATGACGCAATGACTCAATGACCGATATCCTGTTCCATCAGCTGCAACGTCAAGTGACAAGCTCGTGCGTTGCAATCTGTGTTTACTGATATGTTGAGCACAGGTGGAAGACTCGGATCTGTGACACCAAAATAAATGCATATTAAAAAAATCCCATTATCCCACCCACCTGGTATCGTACTGTACATGACGTTAATAATAGAATGAGATCAAGTGAGTGGGGTAATGGATATTTTTGTAATGGTCATTTTCTTTGTGTCACACGTCCGACTATTCCACCTGTGGGTTTTGAGTACGCACAGAGTTAACCCTTTCAACACCACAGACCTGTATAGACATGTTTTGCCCGACGTGTTATAATATTGCGCCAGTTCATGAGGTAATCAGGCTTATCACGTGAGATTTTCGACGAGGATGAATCTGATAATAGTGTACATTTTCTGTAAACGATATCGAATGTTGACGAATATTAAATTAGTAATTATTACGCATTTGCTCTGAAAATGTTATCAAAAGTCAAATCATTCTCGGCGAAAATCTCAGTTATATAATAAAGTTGATTATCTCATGCACTGGCTCAATTATGATGTAGCGAAACAAGCCCAGTTGTCACGTGTACATGCGGCGTGGGCAGTGCTGTAACAATTTAGTTAATCTGGGTCGAGTTAATCTGCGCGACTGATACGCGATCTCCGATTGGTCAGCCTTTACACCTAATTAATATTCCACCAATGGTGAGCGCGAACGCATTCCGGAAAAATGAAATCGAGCACATAACAATTAGCACTGCTTTGTTACTGGGACCAATAATTGATCTTATTCCCAGTTTGCTCGGATTAATTTACGAAATGTGCAAACGTGATCAGCTGCACATTCACATCGGTGAGATAAAAGGAGGCTATGCGTCCATAAAAAAAAAAAAAAAATCGTCCATTTTGGGTCCAATTTGGGAAAGAATCGCAAATTTAACACGATATCTGACAATAGTCGTGTTACAAATTTAACACGATTTTGATATACAAATAGGCAAAAAATTCGGGAGCCAAGGCACAACCGTGTACTAACCGAAATCGTGTTATAGTGAAGCGTGTACTAACGGGGTCGCACTGTATAACCTACTAGTTCAGAACACGTCTTTATGCATATAAATATTCAATGTTTTTCCATAATTTTATTTTTGTCGCGCCCGCTTGCGGAAAGCGCGATATAGTCGGCCGTTTGGCGTACGTACGTACGTACGTGTGTCCGGTTAAAGTTTTTGGTTAAGCTGTAAGGTTAAGTTTTTTGGTTAAAGTTTTTGGTTAAGTTCTTAGGTTAAAGTTTTTGGTTAAGTTTTTTGGTTAAGTTGTTTGGTTAAGTTTTTTGGTTAAAGTTTTTGGTTAAGTTCTTTGGTTAAGTTTTTGGTTAAGTTTTTTGGTTAAAGTTTTTGGTTAAATTTTTTCGTTATACTATATCTCTGCAACTGCTTTGCCCATTACGTTCAAACTTCACATGGGTGTTTATCATCATCTATATTTTCATTCTACCCCCCTTCCGTGCGGACCCTGTGCCCAATGTCAAGGTCAAATTACTTTGAAGTTTTTGGTTAAGTTTTTTGGTTAAAGTTTTTGGTTAAAGTTTTTGGTTAAGTTTTTTGGTTAAATTTTTTGGTTAAAGTTTTTCGTTATACTATATCTCTGCAACTGCTTTGCCCATTACCTTGAAACTTCATATGGGTGTTTATCATCATCTATATTTTCATTCTACCCCCTCCCGTGCGGCCCCTTTGCCCAATGTCAAGGTCAAATTACTTTGAAGTTTTTGGTTAAGTTCTTTGGTTAAAGTTTTTGGTTAAGTTTTTTGGTTAAGTTTTGTGGTTAAAGTTTTTGGTTAAGTTTTTTGGTTAAGTTTTTTGGTTAAAGTTTTTTGTTATGCTATATCTCTGCAACTGCTTTGCCAATTACCTTGAAACTTCACATGGGTGTTTATCATCATCTATATTTTCATTCTACCCCCCTCCCGTGCGGCCCCTGTGCCCAATGTCAAGGTCAAATTAGTTTGAAGTTTTTGGTTAAGTTTTTTGTTTAAAGTTTTTGGTTAAGTTTTTTGGTTAAAGTTTTTCGTTATACTATATCTGCAACTGCTTTGCCCATTACCTTGAAACTTCACATGGGTGTTTATCATCATCTATACTTTCGTTTTTTGGTTAAAGTTTTTGGTTAAAGTTTTTTGGTTAAGTTTTTTGGTTAAAGTTTTTTGTTATACTATATCTCTGCAACTGCTTTGCCCATTACCTTGAAACTTCACATGGGTGTTTATCATCATCTATATTTTCATTCTACCCCCATCCCGTGCGGCCCCTGTGCCCAATGTCAAGGTCAAATTACTTTGAAGTTTTTGGTTAAGTTTTTTGGTTAAAGTTTTTGGTTAAGTTTTTTGGTTAAGTTTTTTGGTTAATTTTTTTTGTTATACTATATCTCTGCAACTGCTTTGCCCATTACCTTGAAACTTCACATGGGTGTTTATCATCATCTATATTTTCATTCTACCCCCCTCCCGTGCGGCCCCTGTGCCCAATGTCAAGGTCAAATTACTTTGAAGTTTTTGGTTAAAGTTTTTGGTTAAGTTTTTTGGTTAAGTTTTTTGGTTAAAGTTTTTTGTTATACTATATCTTTTTTTTTAGTGTCCATGCCTCGCCACAAGGCGCGACATGCAGGCCGCGGCCATCTAGTTTTCTTTCTCATCAAAAATATATGTTTTTACCACATATTTGACCCGTCTCATTGATGTTATTTCTCATCCAAAAAAAATGTTGTGACCAATCATTTAACCCGTCTCACAACACATATTTCCGACATGAAATGAGAAAAAAATGAAAGTGAATGGGTTTACAGTGGAGACGATTCTCATGTGCTGTCAAAACCAGTTTTTTGTTAAGTATTAAAGCAAAAATGAAAAACAGCAGCTGAAAATTTCCGTCAACAGCGTAGGAAAGGTTAACCCTTGGACCGCTATCTTATTTTTTTTTGCTGTCTGCTGTTTATTTTCTATTTTCCATTTTTATCATCAAAAAACATTATAGTTTGACATCACTTTAGAATAATTTACAACATGCTTTGACAGCACTTCAGAATCATTTCCATTGGAAATGATTCTGAAGTGCTGTCAAACCATGTTTTTATTGAGAAATAAGGCAAGATGTAAAAGCAACAACAGACGACAATTGTTGTGAGTAGCGGTCTATTTGGGTTAAAGGTACATGCCCACTCAGTAGGCCCGAGACGAGCTCTTCACGAGCCGGCTCATAGGATCTACACTTTTTGCCAATGTTGAAAGAGTTAATAAAATAACAACATTCAACTTCAGAAATTATTTTTTTCACCAACCAGCCTACTTCCCAGCAGGGAAGACACTGATGAGTGTATGAAAACCATCAGCCAACCTAATGTCTTTTATTGACACTCTGGCATTTAAATGGTGTTCATTCTTTGAGATGATTTCTTGGCAAAACTGCGTTATCACAGCAAAGCCGTAACGCAGGTTAATGAAAAACCACTTAAAATGCACATGCTGCCAAGGCGTATATTAGATTAAATTGGCCATTTTCTCTTTCATTCGAAACATTCCAACTTTCTTATTTTCTGGTTCTGTGCATCTGTCGGTTTTCATTTGAACGAAGATCTTATAAACCATCTTTTATTGCCTTTGCTGCCAATAAAAACCCTAACCTATACATTCACCCTTGCAATGCTGAATTAAATTTGTCGTCTGCTGAATTTTGTTTAATTTCCATTTTTATCAAGAAAAACATAGTTTGGCAGCACTTTAGAATCATTTCCATTGAAAATGATTCTGAAGTGCTGCGAAACCATGTTCTTATTGAGAGTAAAGACAAAATATTAAACAACAGCAGACGACACTTTTCGTTTCCCGCTCTCTAAGGGTTAAACCCAATGCACTCTTGGGATACATATTATATCTCGGAAAAAGTCTAAATACCCTTATTATTTCTTCTCATTTGAGATGGTTCAAACGAGTGGTCACAACAGATGCTTCCATTAGGAAATGAGGAAAATAAAAGTATTTCAAATCTGACTGTCAGGGCCCGGTTGCTCAAAGCTTCTGTTAGCTTAACAAACTGTTAAATCCTTAGCATTGCTAAGGATTTAACAGTCTGTTAAGGTAACAGAGGTTTTGAGCAACCGGGCCAAGTCTGTTAGATCATTGTAGGGATGGGTTGTGGCCTAGGGGTTAGAACACCTGACTTCCAATCCGGAGGCTGTGGGTTCAAACCTTGCCTAGGGCGTCAACAAATACTTTCATAGTATTTCCATCCCATTGGTCTGTCGGATGAGACTTTAAACTGTGGTCCCGTCTCTATATGACCTTAGCTGTTAGTGGGACATTAAACCCTTTCACTTTCTTTTTGTCGCGTCTGCTTAGCAGACGTCGCCACTGTTTCCGTCATCCGCGTCGTCCGCGTCATCATGGTATAACTTTAATATTACTTGATGTATTGCTTTAATATTTGGACACTTGATACATGTGAGCATTTGGAACACACTCATGCCGACATTAACATGACCTTGAGTTTTTTTTACCTTCACATTTTTTGCTGAAACAGCAGACAACAAAATATTAAGATAGCATTGTAAGAGTTAAAATATATTTCTACTTGCCATATAAAACTTTCAACTTGCTAAGTGGAAATTGAAACACCCAAAATAATTGTTTTCTGCATATGTAATTGGACGAAATGTAATGCTAAATTACATGTTTGGGAGAGAATCATTAATCCTAAACTTAATTTAAAATTTCACAGACAACTGCAAATGACAATAGAATGAAGAAACTGTTTTACAGAAATTTGTTCATTGTCAACTCCAGCTGCATCGACTTTTAAAGGTACATGCCCACTGAGTAGGCGCAAAATGTTCTTTATTGGAATTACATGTATATAAATTTATTATTATGTCATTATTCCACCAGTTCTAAAAATTACAAGGGCCCGCTATACTTATATAGTCATTTAGTAATAATTATTTTTCTGATAGTGACTTGCGGTGGTATCAGGCTATTTTGATATGCAAATGAGACATGATATTTTTTAATTATTTATACTAATTAAATGCATCACCTGAAGAAAGAATATTTTCGACAGATTACAAAGTATGATCATTGCACATCAAAAAATAAGTACAGAGAATAAATTGTAATGTCCGGTAACATTTTAAGGAAACACGGTTATCGCCCCTGATATCAGTGGAAATTTACGTATGATATAAAATGTATAATACTAATAATGCCAATCAATATGTGGGGTAATGGTGAATGAATGTTTATTTTGCCAGAAAATGTCTCAGATGATGTCTCTGATTTAAAGAACATCTTGTGCCCACTGTCAAGTGGGCATGCACCTTTAACATTTATTTGCAAACACTGTAGATCCAGATGAGCCGGCTCATTACTCATGAGCAGCTGTTTAACCCTTTCCAGGATTGATTTTTGATATGTTAATTTTTCAACCAATCCAATCGTCACAAAATGATTTTCAGTCGAGTCCATTTACGAAATGAGGGTGTTTTTATACCCCCTTCGTTGCGGGGGGGGGGGGGGTATACTGGAGTCAGCTTGTCCGTCCGTCCGTCCGTCCGTCCGTCCGTCCGAGTTTCCGTGTTTCCGTCCGTCACAAAACTTAACAATTGTAACTTTCCTTTTAACTTCTCTTTCCCTTTGCGGAAATCTTTCATATTTTACCCGCCCCTTCTCTGACACTCATACATCATTCTGCAACAAACCTACGACCCCCATTTATGCCAGGGGTCAAGGTCACGGACTTAGAAACTTAGAAAAAAACGAAAACTTAACAATTGTAAATTTCCTTTTAACTTCTCTTTCCCTTTGCGGAAATCTTTCATATTTTACCCACCCCTTCTCTGACACTCGTACATCATTCTGCAACAAACCTACGACCCCCATTTATGCCAGGGCTCAAGGTCACGGACTTATAAACTTAGAAAAAAACTTAACAAATGTAAAATTTCCTTATAACTTCTCTTTCCCTTTGCGGAATGCAGTGATATTTTACCCGGCCCTTCTCTGACACTCATACATCATTCTACAACAAACCTATGACCCCCATTTATGCCAGGGGTCAAGGTCACGGACTTAGAATGTCTAGTTTGCTTTTTTCAACTGGAACCACCATCACACTCTCCATATGTGCTGACATAGTCTTTTATCTGAAAATGATAGTATGCGAGCTGGAATTCATTCTAGGTCAGGGCTGACGCGGGGGAGTATTCCGTAAGCCCCCGCTTACTGACAAATCTAGTTGTTCTAAAAATATGAAGAGTACTTGCAAAAATTATAGATCCAGATGAGCCGGCTCTTCAGGATCTATACTACATGTATTTGCCAATACCACTATACAGGCCCGTGGTGTTGAAAGGGTTAACCTCATCCCGGGCAACTTGGAAATGGATTTTGTTATTGGAGAAGGAAGTTGTGACGGACCTGTTACTGTTTATGGGGTGGGGGAGGCGTGGGTGGGGAGGTCAGACCTCAGTGGAAGTTGCTGCTGATCCCAGAATGAATGGTCTCTTGTCCAAGATACTAGATGTGTGATTTTTCTGTGTGGTAAGGGTCCCTGGCACTATATCAGGAGTTTGTAGATTCAGGGAGCACACTTTCTCCAAGTACAGGCCCTACATCAAACAGCAATATCCGTATTTCTGTCGGTCAATAATATCTTTCTAGATGTTGGTGCATAAGGCATAATAAAGTATAGTTGATCCTCCATGTGACATTCCTTGAATCTACTATAAATTTTATTGGAACCTCAATATATTATTATTTAAATTTATCACAAGTAAATTGTATGTGCAAAGTTTATATTGGCAATATGTTGAAATACAATTATAAGCAATGTCTGTTCACCATCCTGGATGCTGGTTGTCTGAGCTTATAACACCCATGCAGCTTATACTTGTATGTTTACCAAATTGTATATGTTTGAATGGCAGGGGCGGATCTAGAGGGGGGGCGGGGGTTCCGGGGGTTGCAACCCCCCCCCCCATTCACGGAGTTTACATAGATCATAGTTACCGGTTGGAGTCTGAATTTAAATACCGTAAAACACAGAAAAGTGCATTTCGAAGAGCTCAAAAATCGGACAACCCCGTAGTTGCGAATGGTAACTCTTGCAATAAACTACTAATAAACAACAATTGCTGTCTGCTGTTGCTTTTATATCTTGTTTTATTTCTCAATAAAAAACATGGTTTGACAGCACTTCAGAATCATTTCCAATGGAAATGATTCTGAAGGGCCGTCAAAGCATGTTGTAAATTATTCTAAAGTGCTGTCAAAGCATATTTTTGATGATAAAAATAGAAAATAAACAGCAGATGACAACAAAATTAAGATAGCGGTGTACAGGTTAATTTAAATAAAATAAATGAGTAACCATTGATTGCAAACATTTTCATAATATTGGAAAATAACTAGCGTTGCGAATGCTATTTAGTTTTCGGTAATATAAGCATTTATTTTGCCAATCCCGGATATTTTTCCAGGCTTATGTCCAATTAGGTTCAGAAAAAAAATACAAATCTACCAGTGAACTATTTTTTTTCATCACTTTGTATTTATATCTGAGACCCAATGCCTTTACTAATATTTTACTATTGTACTAATATAAATAAATTTTATTGTTTTCAGGAACTTGAACTCACGCGGACGGATGGCAGACGAGGCAGGTTAAACAGCGAAGAATTCATCTCGTTATTTAAAGAAATGTCGACACGGCCAGAAATATACTTCCTCTTAGTACGGTAAGTTCCGCCAAAAATATGTTTCAATGAAATGTCCATGCACCATAAATATACATCCTCCTCCTACCGGCCTGGGGGCCGTTTCACTAAACTTTGTACGACTAAAATGTTAGTAAGCGCAAATTTAGGATCGTCTGAAAATTTCCATTAATGGATTTACCGTTATTGAGCATAGGCTGCATATGCAGCATATGCTCAATAAATGTAAATCCAATAATTGTTAACAAGAAAACATTGTTAATGTCAAATTTATAGACTACCATAATTTTGCACTTACAAACATTTTAGTTGTACAAAGTTTAGTGAAACGGGCCCCAGTGGAATAGAAATACTGTGTGGAGAATGAGTCCACAACCTTCCAATGCTCTAGCACCACACTGCCAAGCCATCCAGGGGCTCGTTTCACTTAAACTTTGTTCGACTAAAATGTTAGTAAGCGCAAATTTAGGATCGTCTGAAAATTTCCATTGATGGATTAACCGTTATTGAGCATAGGCTGCATATGCAGCATATGCTCAATAAATGTAAAGCCAATAATTGTTTACAAGAAAACATTGTTAATGTCAAATTTATAGACTACCATAATTTTTCACTTACAAACGCTTTAGTCGTACAAAGTTTAGTAAAACGAGCCCCTGGATGGCTTGGCAGTGTGGTGCTAGAGCCTTGGAAGGTTGTGGACTCATTCGCCACACAGTATTTCTATTCCACTGGGGCCTGTTTCACTAAACTTTGTACAACTAAAATGTGCGTAAGTGCAAAATTATGACAGTCTGTAAATTTCACATTAACAAAATTTTCTTGTAAACAATTATTGGATTTACATTTATTGAGCACAGGCTGCATATGCAGCCTATGCTCAATAAATGTAAATCCATCGATTGAAATCTCCAGACGATCCTAAATTTGCACTTACAAACATTGTAGTCGTACAAAGTTTAGTGAAACGGGCCCCTTGCAGGTCTTTGGATGAGACTTGAACCCGTCCCGTTTCTGTTGTTGAGACGTTAACACTTTTCACCTCCCTCTCCTTCATACAGTAGCCAAACAAAATCATCTGGTTCAAAGAAGTATCCACATAGAGAGAAATTAACTCTCTCTTAAAATATTATGTTCAGCAAATAAGTTGTAACTTTCAATGAAATGTCCACACGAACCGAAATATGCTTCCTCTAAATACGGTAAATTCAGCCCAATAAAAATAATTTCAATTAATTCTTTGCATGCTAGTGGCGAAAATATCCGCCAAACGAATTAGGAGTATATGTTTTATTTCTCTCTGTAAATATGTCTTGGAATTTCATTAGAATTGAGTCCTGAGGACTCAATTCTAATGAAATTCCAAGACATATTCATGATATTTACGGGGAGAAATACAAGAAAATATGATGAATTTTTGTCCGCTAGTTTTGAACTATTTATAGCCCACAAGTTTCCCAGCATGCAAAGAGTTAAATGGCTAGAAATTTATTTGTAAAGTGATTCAGTACATATTTATAGTTGAGAGAAGAATTCGTGTACTTTGAAACTGGCCTTTGTTCACAGGCGGCCTTTGTTCAGCCTTTGTTCATAGGCGGCCTTTGTTCACATGTTCATTTATTTGATTATAGAATAATTGGGAAAACAAAAGCGTGGATGCTATAGACAGGTACCGGTAATTGCTAGGTGGTCTTTAGCACAGGTTCGACTGTATATGCAAATAATATAAAAAAAAATAATAGCAATTTATGTCATATTGCAGCTGTGTGTGAATATCTGCAAATTTATTTTCTCTTCTGGTAAATCTGATTAACAAAAACCAGTGCATAGCAACATTCTCTTTTCATAATGGATACAGAAGTATAAAGGAAAATATATTCTGAACTTCAAATGTATGCCACCCAAGAGAGATATATTTTCTGTAGAGATAATATTCCCAGAAATCATGTGGCTGGATATATAGAGGATTCCATCATACATTTTGAATCGCGGGAAATAATACACGACTGTGTGTCGGCTTCCGCGTAAGCAACGAGTGAGCGTAATGAACGAGTTGCCTGCACGGATGCCAACGGACACAAGTGTATTATTTCCGCTATTCAAGCATGTACGATGAAATATCTTATTTATTACTCTTCCATGGCGGATATATGCAAATTTAGTCTATTTTTGAGATTATAATCAATGAATTGTACTGTGCAGTTGTTGTTTCTATGTACTATATTTGAGTTTTTGGAAGGTTTTCAAATACATTTATTTTGATACTGTAATAACAATTAAACATTTGAATGGTTGCTTGTGGTTTCCAAAAACACGCGCGCAATTACGAGTGTTCTCTACACTGTGTATTATTTGTAAGAAGTTTATTACAGGTTTTCTCTCACAGCGAAACAAACCCGTGCAAATAACTCGCAATAGTGTAATAAATAATTATATATAGAAAATCCAGGAGTGGGTGAATCTCCTTATTTGTGGCTGTGACTGGAGAAATTGGGCTTATAGGATTTGTGACCAGTGTAGTTCCTGATCAAATAGCACACGTCTGTAGCCTGATACGGGTCTTATAATGCTTGTTAGAAGCATGATGGGTGTTTCATTGATAGAATGGCAAATTGTGCAGATCCTAAGCAGACTGTGCATATTTATCTTTGACAGCAGTGTCTGTTCATGATTGCAAAGCCCACCGACAAGTCTTGGAGGACTTTAACCATTTCACCACTGCAGATCACTTGTCATTGTTTGCAAACAGAGTAGATTCAGATGATCCGGCTCGTAACAACCCATCTCATCAGGCTCTGCACTGTTTGTGGATATTTTCTGAATTTTGACAGAAACACCCCGTTTCTGATTAATGAAATAGTTAAAAAATAAATCTAAATGGAAGCGTCCATCCCAGTTACATAGGGGTGAAAGGGTTAAAATCTGAATTACAGTGAAGCATCTCTGAACCGGACACCCTGGGTCCTGGGTTCCTCCCAGGGTGTCTGGTTCAGAGAGAATTCACTGTATGTGCCCGATCATAATCTGTGTCTACACTGATTGCAGCTACTGTAGTGTATATATATTACCAAGAACAGATGTCTTCCTTAGAAAATTCTCCAACTTTAAGCTTCTAAAACCTGATAGACTTTATTACCACCTAAGAGGAGTTTTATTAAGTGCAGATGCAATTAAGTGCAGTTGCACTAATCTAACCAAGGTGGTAAAAAGCATTCAATACGGTAATTATAATTTTTCTGTTTCCGCAAACTTCTGAACTGTGTAGAGAGAACATCTATGAAATGTATAGCCTTTGAGCTCTTTTCCTATACACCAACATAGACCAATATCGGGCACGTTTCACTAAACTTTGTACGACTAAAATGTTCGTAAGTGCAAATTTAGGATCGTCTGGAAATTTCAATTGATGGGTTTACATTTATTGCTCAATAAATGTAAATCCAATAGTTGTTTACAAGAAAACATTGTTAATGTGAAATTTACAGGCTATCATAGGCTGCATATATATGTAAATCCAATAATTGTTTACAAGAAAACAATGCTAATGTGAAATTTACAGGCCATCATAATTTTGCACTTACAAACATTTTAGTCGTACAAAGTTTAGTGAAACGGCCCCCAGGCTCTGCCTCTATAGTTTAATCAGGGTGAATTACGGTAAGTCAAATTAGATCGGTGGCTGATTAATAATCTTGATTTTAATGAATCAAGGTAGTGATATTGGTCAATATCAAGAACTTCGCACAGCTTACTTACAATCAATCCTGTTTTGCCGTAATTCACATCACTGTTGCTAGCTTCAAATGATTAAACTGGCTTTCTGCATATTATTATCAGTATGCCACTCCATAATCCTCCTTTGTGGCCATTATCAAGGAACATAAGGGTCTGTGACTGGAGAAATGGGGCTTACCGCCTTTGAGACCAATCGAGCGCCTGATTCGCTTAAGCACGCTCATGATCAGGATATTGTTTGTCGGAAACAGAACAAGTGTTTCGCTAACTGCACAGCTAACAGTGCAGATTCTGATCAGACTGTGTAGATATGTAGACTGATCTGGGTCTACACTTGTTGTACACGCCATAAGCCCCGTTTCTCCAGTTGACAAATAGTTTGAATGGCAAGCAGCATAGACCATGATCAGTCTGTACAGGCCACACACATCTCCATTATTAACCCTTTGAACCCGAAATCCCGCTATATCGGTTTATGCAAAAGGTGCAGATCCAGATGAGCCGGCTCGTAACGAGCCGTCTCATCAGTATCTGCACTTTTTGAAAGTAATTTTAATATTATTGAGAACACCCCCTTTTCATAAATGGACGAATCTGAAAATCATTTTGTGACCATTGGATTGGTCGGAACATTAGCATATCACAGTCCATTCCAGTTCCTTAGGGTTGAAAGGGTTAACTACATGTACCGTAATAGCAGTAACTATTCAGACACCATTTATTTGGGGAAACATAAAAATATATGGTTTCTCTACAACAGTGAGTGTGCCAATATTTAGGGTTAGTATCTCAGTGGTCTAATCACATTAACAATGTATTTGGATACAATATGTTTTGGGAAACCCCTATTTAATAGGGGTTTCCCAAAGCAATTATGTCCAAATATTAAGGGTTAATACGTTATGTGCCAAATATTAGTTATTATTCCCTCTATTCAAATAGTATGCAGTCATTCATGCATTTATTTCCTGTTCTTATTTTACAGATATGCAAGCAATGCAGACTATTTGTCGACAGATGATTTGTTACTATTTTTAGAAGCAGAACAGGGGGTAAGTGATAAAAGGTCACTGATAGTAAGCCTTTATCAGGTAACAAGCTTTGTATTGGCCGACTACTGACTGATATCATATCGCTGTATCAGGCATTGACCTGATAGGAATATCTGGGTTACAACAAATGACGTTTTCATTGGTCGAACGACGTCACATGACGTTACCGAATTACGTGTAATGACATCACGGAAAGAAGTCCGCGTTCTTTTCAATGAAAACAACTTCCTTAATTGCTCATTCTGTAGCCTAAAATGCTACCTGATAAATAGAATATCATGCTAGTGTCTTTTGATATCAAGTTTATCAGATTCGGCTCGGAAACGGTAGGAATTCCTCGGCAAGCCTCAGAATTCCTACGCGTTTCCTAGCCTTGCCTGATAAACTTGATATATAAAAGACACTGGCGTGGTATTCTCTACATGTTGTTGGTCTTCGGGTAACATTCTAGCTTTCCTGTGTGTGAGAATTGAATCCCCTGGTTATGCCCGTTATAAGCAAGGGCGGATCCAGCATTTGGGGGAACGGGGGGGTTGTTCTATTTTTTAAATCAAATTTTGAAATCTAGATGTCCGAAAATCTCCGAAAATTCCCTGTGTTTTACGGCATTTAAATTTTATGTATAAAATTTCCATACGACTAAGGTATATTCTGAATTTAATGTTTTACAGATGCATCGAGTAACAAAAGACCAGTGCTTAGAAGTGATAAACAAATTTGAACCTTCCAAAGAGGGCAAGCGGAAAGGACAGCTAGGGATCGATGGTAAGTTATGGCATGGTTAGTGATGTATACAACTGGGGCCCATTTCACTAAACTTCATACGACTAAAATGGTCGTAAGTGCACATTTAGGATTGTCTGGAAATTTCAATTGATGGATTTACATTTATTGAGCATAGGCTGCATATGCAGCCTATGCTCAATAAATGTAAATCCAATAATTGTTTACAAGAAAACTGTTAATGTGAAATTTACAGACTAACATAATTTTGCACTTACAACCATTTTAGTCGTACGAAGTTTCGTGAAATGGCCCCTTAGGCTATCAACCTATAAAATGAAGGGTAGGTATCGATGGTAAGTCGTGTAACGAAGAGGGATCGGACTTTACCGAAGTCAATTGTCATCTAAATAATACTCGGCATTTTCACTGTGCAGGGTGTGAGATTTTACGAGTCCAGTGATATGTGGCATCCGTATTATCATTGGTACTCCACTCTGCGCCAGCGTTTCATGTCGATTTTTGTGCCAGATTCCTGACGAATTCCCATTCAGCTACATGCAGAAGATACTGCATAAACATACTTTCGTGTAATAACCGGCGCAAATATGTTTATGCGATAGCTCCAAGTACGAAGAGCCGAGTGGCATGTCCAGAGGAAACTTGTGCATTTCCGACGTTGTACATTTTACACCGACACTGGAGTGCAGCACCAGTTATTTTGTATGTAGCTGAACAAAATTCTGATATTTCATTTGATTTTTTAAAAAAAAAAAGGAATTTTTCATTGCAGGTTTTACATATTACCTGCTGTCGAAGGATTGTGATATTTTTGATCCGGACCACACAGCTGTCTGCCAGGACATGAACCAGCCTCTAAGTCATTACTACATCGCCAGCTCCCACAATACGTGAGTACAGTAGTTTTTGTGTCAACAATGGTGACAATTCCGGCACAGTTCTAGATGTGTCCGGTAATAGCGAGGTTGTACTGAGTACTACCTCGCTATTACCGGACACATCTAGAACTGTGCCGGTATTGGCACCATCGTTGACACAAAAACTTCCAAGCACCGGTTAGCCCATTACATACATGGCAAACCCTTTTATAGGTATAAATATTTTTCCCCCAAAAATTATACTTGTTTTTCATCCAAAGTATATATTGTGACTACTCAGTTTAAACCGGCACATCAAGATGGTTTAAAGGGTGGTCCTGACATATATTTACAACATGAATTAAGGAAAAGTATTTCCAATTTCAGTGGTGTGTCTTCAACAAGTACAGGGTTAAGTGAAACTGAATTTAACAATGGCACAATTTACCGGTATACTGCAAGATGCTATCTATACACATCCATTGAAGTCACTGTCATGCCCAACAACCAGTTTGTAAAGAGTTTCTGTTTCCCCTCTATAAGATGGTTGGGGTGGGGTTCATCTTTACCGGAATCGTGATATACCGTAAAGATTCTAATAGACGCCCGGGCGTTTATTAGAATCACCACTGGCTCCGAAGTCCAGGGTGGGCGTTTAATAGAGGCAAGTGTTATTCAGCAAAGGCAAAATGATAAAAAAATATACGATGTTCTGCTATTTGAACAAAAACATAACTAAGGGACGTTACTCTCAAACGCCAGACTTGATTGTACTGTCTGTCAGTTTATAAACATTTGGGCCAAGACGTTTCGGCCCACTCTGGTCATTATGGTACAGTCGGTAGAAATGTTAAATTTAATGGTAATGTGTATCAAGACAGCATCAATCATTAATGCTGATCAGATTTACGCCTACGGACGTTTCGTCAGCATAAGCGTTTCGGATCTGTCGGGTTTGAGATGCTTTGAAAATGATGTCTCCGTAACCGTGTAAATTCTGATCACCCTGTGTCCGTGCAAATAGTTACTGCTGATGAGGAATTTACCGCTTTTGAAAGTGAAAGTAGCAATTATGTTTTTTCCCCGATTTTAAAGGAAGTTGCTTTCGAAATAATGGAAAGAAAAAAAATCTAATTTAACAATTAGCTCCGATTTTGTTTCAAGTCGGTACTGCATTACGCAAACATTGTATTAGCGAGCATACTTCACTATACCCCCAGTTACCTATGTAAACAGGGGTATGATGAGGTACCCGCGCAATAGGTAATGCGGTCAAATAGGTCACGATGCAGTGACTATTTTCGATCAATAACTTATGTTGTAAGTGATTGTAATGTGTATTTTCAATATTTATATTATTAAAATGTATCATATCGATACCCCTTTAAGTAATATTTGTATATTTTAAATGTATTGATGTTCTCATGAAGCGCATGAATATAAGTATTAATTAATCCAGCTTATATTGAGGCAAATCACACAGCCTTAAAACATAGTGCTGTAGTATAAACCATAGTATCGTATATTATTCATAAGTATATCACTATTAAACATTAATTGTATCCCCCGACCCCGGACTCCGTCGGGGGATACTATGGATTTGACAGCGCGCCGCGTCCGCGTCCGCGTCCGCCGCAGACACTTCTTGTCCGGAGCATAACTCGAACACCCTTTGGAATATTTTCATGAAACTTCACACATGCATAGACCACGACCCGAAGGTGTGTCGTGCACAAGAATGACAACTCTTGCATAGCTAATTTTTTAGTTATCTCCCTTTTTTGTTTCTCGCACTGATTTCGTGTCCGGAGCATAACTCCACCACCCTTTCGAATATTTTCATGAAACTTCACACATGCATAGACCACGACCCGAAGGTGTGTCGCGACAAGAATGACAACTCTTGCATAGCTAATTTTTTAGTTATCTCCCTTTTTTGTTTCGCGCACTGATTGACCATAACTCGACCACCCTTTGGAATATTTTTATGAAACTTAACACATTCAATTAGACCACGAACCGAAGGTGTGTCGTGCACAAGAATGACAACTCTTGCATAGCTCATTTTTGAGTTATCTCCCTTTTTTGTTTTCGCTCACTGATTTCCTGTCCGGAGCATAACTCGACCACCCTTTGGAATATTTTCATGAAACTTCACACATCATGCATAGACCACGACCCGGAGGTGTGTCGCGCACAAGAATGACAACTCTTGCGTAGCTAATTTTTCAGTTATCTCCCTTTTTTGTTTTGCGCACTCTACAAACTGGACAATAATGCATGAAGACCTGTTTTCTCGTCTGCTCTGTATACCTTTTCTCGTGTGCTCTGTACACCTTACCTGTAGAGAGAACAATAGAAACTGGGAGAACCATGTGCTAAGCATGGGCTAGCATGTGCAGATGTCCAGTGCTTGACCACTGCTGACCAGGTAATTTATACAGGTAAATCACTACATTGGGTACTGTGTTGAAAATATTGTGGCATTATGTGGACCTCTGCAGATATATGTAGATAAATATAGGACTATTAAAAAAAAATCTGGTCTCCAATAGCAAGCATTATTATTTTTAAACTTTTTTTTGTCATTTTTTTTTTTTTTTTTTTTTTTCATTATTTTTTTTCATTTTTTTTTTCAAATTATGTTTCAATTTGACTGGAAAAAAAATCTGGGCTCCAGTAGCAAGCATTATTATTTTTAAACTTTTTTTTTCCATTTTTTTTTTTTAATTTTTTTTTTTCGTTTTTTTTTTCAAATTATTTTTCAATTTTTGTCCAGTAGCATAAGGTCGTAAGGGAGACTATTCACCTGTGCATGTGCTAGCATGTGCAACTGACCACTGACCACTTACAGGTAATTTATACAGGTAAATGATTATATTACATTTCCGTAAACTGTGTTGAAAATATTGTGGCATTATGGGGACCTGTGCAGATATATGTAGATAAATATAGGACTATTAAAAAAAATTCTGGGCTACAGTAGCAAGCATTATTATTTTTAATTTTTAAACTTTTTTTCCATTTTTTTTTTTTCATTTTTTTTTTCAAATTCTTTTTCAATTTTTGTCTAGTAGCATAAGGTCGTAAGTGCTATATACAGACTATTATCATATAATAAAACAATTATTGACTAGTGAGCCATAGAATATAATCTGATATTCTATGGTTCACTAGTCAATAATTGTATAATATGTTCGGGGCCAGTGAAAATTGCTTTCGGGCCCAGGCTCGAGGTCAAGGCGGGACAAGGCGAGGCATCTGATTCCGCGGAATTCTTCTTTACTTATCTCCCTTTGTTGTTTCGTGCTCTGATTTTGTATCCCAGAGCATAACTCGAACACGCATATACGCATTGCTCTCTAATGGTCCTCTACCGCCCTGTGCCAAATCCACGTTCGTTCTGCCCCCGTCAAGCCCAGGGTCAAGGTCACATACTTAGTGCTTCAAAAACATTAACGCTTGGGTAAATATCTTATACTTTCTGTTTTCTTTCATGGATCATGGATCATCTTCATATTTCATATACGCATTGCTCTAATGGTCCTCTACCGCCCTGTGCCAAATCCACGTTCGTCCTGCCCCCGCCAATCCCAGGGTCAAGGTCACATACTTGGTGCTTGAAAAATCAAAAACTTTAATGCTCAGGTAAATATCTTATTATAATTTTTCTTTCCATTCACGGATCAACTTCATATTTCATATATGCGTTGCTCAATGGTCCTCTACCGCCCTGTGCCAAATCCACGTTCGTCCCGCCCCCGCCAAGCCCAGGTTAACATCATATACTTAGTGCTTCAAAACTTTAACGCTCAGGTAAATATCTTATAATTTCTGTTTTCTTTCACGGATCAGCTTCATATTTCATATATGCATTGCTCTAATGGTCCTCTACCGCCCTGTGCCAAATTCACGTTTGTTCTGCCCCCGCCAAGCCCAGGGTCAAGGTCACATACTTGGTGCTTCAAAAACTTTAACGCTCAGGTAAAAGAAAATTTTGACTTGCAATTTGGCCTCATTTATTATCAAAGCGATATGTGGACATCCGTGTTCTATGAACACATTTTCTAGTTTATTAAACTTCACACATGCATAGAAGACGACCCAAAGGTGTGTCGCACGTAAGAATGACAACTCTTGCATCGTTAATTTCTTAGTTATCTCCCTTTGTTGTTTCGTGCACTGATTTCGTGTCTGGAGCATAACTCGAACACCCTTTGGAATATTTTCATGAAACTTCACACATGCATAGACCACGACCCTAAAGGTGTGTCCCGCAAGAATGACAACTCTTGCATCACTAATTCTTTAGTTATCTCCCTTTGTTTTTCCGTCACTGATTTTGTCTCCGGAGCATAACTCGAACACCCTTTTTTCAAACTACTTGTGTATCTGGGGAGGGGGATACACATGCGCTTGTCGACAAGCGTCCATTTCTAGTTACAATATGTATGCATATTATTAAAACAGTAGATGCTACCGCTGTTTCGCTATATGTGATATTTATAACAAAATATTTTTTTTATTCGTCCGCGTACGGATTTCTGTCACAGTCACACAAAGCGCCATTTTCAGTTCATATTTTGACCTGTGCATATGAACAGGACTAAGTTTAAACAACGCTCGATTCCGTCCTATTCAAATTTCTCTGCAGAATGTTCAGACTAACTACATAAATAATGCTGCTAAATAAGTGTTAATGGCTGGAACATGGTCATCACTAAAAGGAAGAAACCACAATCGTATTATTTAAAAATAAGATTTACCCGAGACCTCATAGGGGCCGCCATTAATCCAGTGTAAACAATAGACCGTGTGATCCCATTCCCTGAGTAGCCGCTGTTTAGTGAAACGGTGTGCTAATCATGATATTATTTTCCCCAATAATTGGAAACGGTTTGAATTTCTCGGTAAAAACTACGAAAGTCATACAAAATAACGATGTATATTTTAACATTGGATACGCGTAAACGGTATTACTCTCTCATCGGATCGTCAGTTGTCGTCGATAGCGATTTAACGTACTGATCTGGTCTTAATTTATTGTCAACTTTCAACGCCATTTACAGAATATATGGCTAATTTTGGAAATAAATAACGGCAAATTACGATGACGTCTGCTCTGAAATATCTGTCAACTTGCGGACGTAATTTAAGGAAATCGATTATATTTTAAGGCTACATCTGTGACTAATTACGAATTTATGTATGGTCTTTGGCTACACCCGACACATTACACAGATCTAGTTGTAAATACACGTCGCTTTGTGTGGGGGAAAAAAATTGATAATGCGTAGTTGTGTGTGACGAGGTGTTGATCTGATGACACCACACAGCTGTGACCCTTAGGCAATGTTTTGAAATTGACGTGTCGTTTTGATGTGTGCCGCAACACCTCACTGTCGGAGACAACATGACAATTGACGATATACTCTCGATTATACACAGATCTATTAGACGGCTGGTTATTTAAAATAAAGAGTAGTTCAGTACACCTTCGCCGATATTGTTTTTAGAAAATCAGTAATATTTTCCGTAAATGGTGTTGAAAAGTTGACAAAAATTCTATCACCGTATTTAGTTGTGCCGATATTGTTTTAAAAAATCAGTAATTTTTTTCCGTAAATGGTGTTGAAAATTGACCAAATATATAGCTGCATTTCTCCGATATTCGTTTAGAAAATCACCAATATTTTCTGTAAATGGTGTTGACACAAAATGCAGCGTTCACGCGGAATTCAAATAAAATAAAAAATAATAATTTAATAAATAGACGCCGATGGCTACTGTGTTTGCGGCCAGTGAATTCTGGTCGTGGTAGCCACAGGCGCAGTTCGAACAGTGTTGTGAGCAGATGGAGGACAATAATTATTTCAAATTCATAAAAGAATGTTTGCTCTCCGAAAATTAATTAATTGTGACAGCCACAAAAATAGATTTTGGGACAGTAAAACATTATATGGTATAGACAGTACCTCAAACTTAAAAAAACAGTAACAAACTGTCTGTGTATATATTAATTAAAGACAGACACTTTCATTGTTGGTAAGTTTCTATCAATTTATCGGTATTTTTATTAAAATCATAAAATTGTGAAAATATTAAAATCACAAAAATAATATATATGGAGAAAAAATAATATACCACGTCGAGGTTTGAACCCCCGACCCTTTCGGAAATCGGTAATTAAATCATTGAAGTCGGCGACCTTAACCTCACGACTATCGCGCCATTTACGACAATCACAGTTATACAGAAGTGTTATCAGTATTACGCAACCATTTGAACGTAATAATTATTAAATTATTTGCAACTCCATCTACAACGATACCGTTACAGAGATACGCTATTGAAACAACATGTATTAGTACCCATAACATAACAAAGTAATGTATCATTATATATCACAGGAGATAGCTTAAAACTATATATACTAATCATAAACAGAACAATCCGCTTGGCTCGTATGAAAATAGTTCGCGTGATATTGAATATCTCCCTTGCCGAAAGTAGTTCAGTGATTTATTAATTCCAAATAAGACGTGTTTGCGTAATGTGGGCATTTATTAGAGGCACTAATTTCGTGAAAATCGGCCAAAAAATGTGTCGTTTTCAACGTAAAAAGTGGGGGGTGGGCATCTATTAGAGCATGGGCATCTATTAGAATCTTTACGGTACCTGGCTTTTGGCTAAGTGGGGCTAATTGACTTTGGTGCGGACATGGCAGGCAGCTGCAGTCTGATTTGGGACTACGCTATTCGCCATGTAACAGACTTTGTGGTGCTTCTAACAACAAACTGGTCACAAAACCCATATGCCCCATTTCTCCAGTCACAGATAATGATTTTGAGATAGCAGAACTGCTTAACCCTACAATGCTTAATTAGTATTTGTCGTCTGCTGTTAATTTTTTATTTTCCATTTTTCTCTTCAGAAACATGTTTAGACAACACTTTAGAATCATTTCCAAGGGAAATGATTCTAAAGTGCTGTCAAACCATGTTTTTGTTGAGAAAGAAAACAAAATATATGTCGACAGCAGACGACAATTTGTTGTTTCCCGCATTCTAAGGGTTAATGTTGTCTGTATTGCAGTGGATAAGAATCATACGTATGCAGGGCTGAATTTCAACAAGCCTTCATCAATATTGTCGCGACTTCTGTGTCGCCGTCTGTTGTTTATTTGGATATTTTTCAATTCACGATCGAATACGACAGTTCTGAATGAAGTCTTCCATTATTCCAACAATCATTGGACACTTGAATAAAATTGCCTAACCATCTGCATAACCAATTGTAGCCCTAGATAGGTATACAGAGCTCCAGATAAGGTACTGGTGCGTATCGACGTATTTTACGCACTTATTTTAGCAGAATACAAATTGATTATCAAAAGTGGAGTACTAAGTACTCGCAGCAATGTGAAAATACGCATTGATTCTCAAATTGAGTAGTGAAAATACTGTAACAAAGTTGAAAATTTACTTTAGTTGAGCTGTAAAAAGCGAACAGTGTGTAGTGTTTGCTTGTTTGCAGCTCAAATAAGTGAATTTTTAAATTTATTTTTCATAATTTTTTGTCGAGCCCGCTTGCGGAAAGCGAGACATGGTGATAACAATGATGTCCGGGTGTCTGGGTGTCCGTCCGTGCGTGCGTCCGAAATCTGCGTTAAAGTTTTTAAAAATAACATCAAATGCCTCGGCGGGCTCGACATGCGGGCCGCGGCCATCTGATTCATTCTAATAGCCCAATCCACAGCTGTACTTGGCAGCCTACGGGAGTAGATCAAGATCTACACTGGTTAATGCGTCGGTTTTCTTCATGAGCCCCCACTATTGTATGTCTCTGAAACTTGCCCAATATGCCATCCAATTCATTAGTTGTGTCTGTTATTCTGACAGTGTCTCAGAGAATAGGCGCCTTGATGTTTATAATGCGTGTCACCCGATACTACCATACTATGTGATTCGCGTGATCGTGTTTACACGATTTCGAAACATAAATATTTTCATATAAATTTCCCACTGATAAGTTGTTTATTTATTTTCTAAGCACAGACTACACTCGTTACTGCAAACTCTCTTTAGTCAACTACAGATAGCTCAAAGTACCTATTTTCCCAGATAATAACTCTCGTTAACTCATTTTCATTACCTTAAAGTATTTTCCTCCGTTCCTTGGACATCGAGTAAACAAGTGTAGACTGTTTTTGAAACAGCATAGATCCAGTTCAGAACGCACGGATGTGCGGTCTGATCTGGATTTATGCTGTTTGCGAATTCCGAGTCATGTTTTTGCCCGACAATGATGCGTTTATTCGACCACTCGAAACAGTCGCCGGGAGACAAGTAATGGAACAGTATGGGGAAAGTTGGGTAATTCAGAGCTCCAGATAAGCTTTGTGTCTAAAGCGTACTATACCCCCTGATTTCAAAATCATTACGTATTTTACTTTTACAAATGGATTATTGATTTTCTTGTTTACTAAATAGGGAACAAATGATAAAAAAAATATAACAAATTTAAACATTCACTTATTTGAGCTGCAAAAAGCAAACACAAGCAGCTCAAATAAGTGAATTTTCAACTGTATTACAGTATTTTCACTACCCAATTTGAAAATCAATGCGTATTTTCACATTGCTATGCGTATTTTGTACTCCCACTTTTGATAATCAATGCGTATTCAGCTAAAATAATTGCGTAAAATATGCCAATATGCACCTTATCTGGAGTTCTGGTAATTGTAATAAAATCAGGGACAATGTAATCACAAGCTTCTGGAAACTGCTGATAGTGTCCGCTTGTGTGAGATCACGTAATTTGTCAACGTCCACCAGTAATTGCTTGTTGTTTGTAGGAATTGATATGTGATAGTTTAGATTGGAATTTGTACAATGATTATCTATCGCAGACTAACGTAAGCATGGTAATTCAAGATAATTATCATCCTAAGACCACATAAAATTAATTTATTGATTATCATCCCCGCCCGCCCCTCAAAATATACGCCGCCCCAACGTTTTTTATTGCGGCCGTCGCAAAAAAAAGAAATAAAAAAGATTCAGAAAATTTTCGTAAAAAAAGAAATCGCCGTATTGTCCGCGAATTATACAGGTTCCAATGTTTCTCATGCAGGCGATTTGCGGTAATAAATATAGTATGTAAATAAAGCGTCGGTATGATTGCATGGTGATCAATGGTGATTGGCATGGTGATCATGGTGATTCTGCCATCATTTTCTGCGCTGCTAATTTCGTTTTCTGGCGTAAAATTTCACCATCTTATAGCTATGTTTGTCGTAGTCAAATACAAAGACCACAAAGACTGGATTGGTGTAAATGCCGGCGCGGCCTCGACGTTCTCTGATTTGTATAATGTTTTTGTAAATGGATCGTTGGATGGGTGTCCTTTAGCGGACGATACCATTAATCGGACGAATGTCTCGGCATACAGCGGTCACAAAAAATACAACTTCACACAAATTACTTCAAACGTTAAATTATGTGACGCAATTGGCTGCTTAGGACGCTTTGTGGAATTTACCGATCAAAAAGATGACAAATCAGATAGTGAAAAATAATCAGTTCAGGAGGATGCGTTCCAGATCCTAATGTCAGCTTGCAACACAGCAAATCATTTACCAAATTTTGCAGGAAAGTAGATACATGGCTAGCAACACTTCAATATAACAATGATATTACAAAACGAATTTGCATATTTGAAAATCTAGCCCTTATTTAACCCTTCTAACCCGAAAGCCCGCTATATCGGTTTATGCAAACAGTGCAAATCCAGATGATCCGGCTCGTAATGAGCCGTCTCATCAGGATCTGCACTGTTTGAAAGTAATTTTCATCTTTTTGAGACAACAAATACCCCCTTTTCATAAATGGACGAATCTGAAAATCATTTTGTGACCATTGGATTGGTCGGAACATTAGCATATCACAGTCCATTCCAGTTCCTTAGGGTTGAAAGGGTTAATTGTCTCTTCCTGGTATTGCCTGAAAATAAAAAATAAAAAATAAAAACCGCCCACCCACCCCATTTTTTCACAAAATTCAGGCCTAATAGGACAATTGTAAGTAATTGCTAAAAATTGGTTAAAATTTGTTGTCACTTTGTATGAAGTTGTCTTTGTAGTACAAAATACAGATTGTCTCAACGGCTGACAGTGCAAGAAAGTGATTACAAAGTGATGGCCAATAGCAGAAACACACAATGATCGGAGTTTCATTGGCGTTATGTTGATGAAAACATTGTAACACTGATCTCTCTTTCACATTAACAGCTATTGTCACAACATTTATGCATTTCAACTAACTTACAGTAATACCAGTTAAGTAGCAGAAAATATTATTTGTTGTTCGATGAACATGCAAGAATACTGAAGTTAATATTATCGATAGCATTCATTAATTTGGTCAATAAGTAAAACGTCAAACACACAGGTCATAAAGGCTTGTAGCAAGTAATTTTTTCAGGATCTGCACAATTTGTAAATATTTTACAATATTTTACACCTTTTCTGATTGATGAAATGGTCTAACGAATTAACGTGGAAGTGTTCATTCCAGATGGTTAGGGGTGGAAGCGTTAAACAACATATGTGTTAATGGAATAATCTGTTTCTATATATTCCAGGTATTTGTTAGAAGATCAACTTAAAGGGCCTTCCAGCGTCGACGCCTATCTTCGTGCATTGTGGAAGGGCTGTCGCTGTGTTGAATGTAAGTATCATAATTTTCATAATAAAATTCGCTCAAAATTTTCCCAAGTGAGGTTTTGACCAATGTAGGGGCAGGCATCCATCATCAGTTGTTGCTCACTCTTGCTACCTGATGTGTGGCTGTGACTGACTAAATTGAGCTTATGACAAATGTGACCCCTGTATGTCCATACCAGTCTGTGTTTTCCAATGTCTTATCAAGGCCTACACTGTTCTTCAATCAGTTGGTGAAACACAAATTGTGCTGCTAACAACCTTTACAGGTGATTATAAGACTGTGCTAACAGATCAGGAACTAGGCTGACACAAAAGCCATAAGCCAAATGTGGCTTATGGCTTTAAGCCATAAGCCACATTTGGCTCATGGTTTTTGTGTCCGTCTAGTTCTCGTGTCAGTTTGCTAGTGTAGGTATGATACTGTTAGTGGCCGAGAAACAGACGTAAACACGAAAGTCAGTGAAACTGAATAGTAGGTCAAGGTCACATGCGGCTGGAGAAATAACTCCAGCCACATGTGACCTTGACCTACTTCAGCTTCACTGACCTTGTGTGTTTGAGTCTGTTCCTTGGCCACTATCATACCTACACTGACGAACTTGCCCACAGTAATCAACTAGTGTGTTCAATTGAAACTGATGCAAACTGCTTGAACTTCATGTGACCCTGGTCTTGTTTGACAAAAAATGCCTTGACAGGCTTATATTGTAGCCTTTGTCTCTTGTATTATGAAAATAGAATGAAAACAGAACTGCTCTATGTGAATTTATTTTTTGTCACGCCTGCTTTAGCAGAAGGCTCGACCATAGTTGCTGCTTTTTCTGTTGTCGTATTCGTCCACATCGTTGTTGTCGTCCCCGTCAACAATGTAAAAAAGTTTGTACAAATTTCTTCATCATGATCAAACTTTAATATTACTTGACGGATTGCTTCAATATTTGGACACTTGATATATGTGAGCATTTGGAACATACTCATGCCACCATTAACATGACCTTGACGTTTTTTACCTTCACATTTTTGCGGTAACACTTAGCCATGTTTTGCGTCAAAAAGTTTGTACAAGTTTCTTGATACATGTGAGCATTTGGAACACACTTATGCCGCCATTAACATGACCTTGACCTTTTTGACCTTCACATTGTAGCATAAATACTTAGCAATTTTTCATTGGCAATTATTCTGAAGTGCTGTCAAACCATGTTTTTATTGAGAAATAAGGCAAGATATAATAGCAACAGCAGACGACAATTGTTGTGAGTAGTGGTCTAAGGGTTAAGACCCAAAATTATTCACCTCGTACCTGAAAAATAAGTATAAGTTATTGTTCACATATTGGATTTTTAAGGAATTAAATGCGAGGAAGCGCTAGCGACCACAGCATTTAGTTCCTTAAAAGTGCAATATGTGAACAATAACATATTTATAGTTCAACCAAATTTTACTGTGCATCTCCCATCAGAGTATTTTTTTCAATTTCCTGTCAAACAATTAATGATTAAGTCTAAGAATATATAACTTATTGGGGGTAGATCTTGCAATATGTGAAATAAGTGGAGCGCGGTATACTGGCCAGCGATTTGCTTAGAAAGTAGGGCGAAATATATAGCAAGGTGTAGTGTGTATAGTGTGTTATTTTTGTATGCCTAAAACCATCTTCCAAATGCAGGGTTCAAGCTAGCCTTGCAAAATAGGGAGAATTTTTCACTAAAAATTTGATAAAAGTAGACAATTTTTTCCAAAATGTCTCTTTTATATAGTGAAAAACTTCTTCCTGAACTCAAAATAGGTAGAAGTCCAACAATTTAGGGAGAGAATTGCGCCTTGTAAAATGATCCATGCAAATGTAATTGGAGATATTATTGCTAGCAAAAGGTTTGCCTAGCTAATGACGGTAGGTGGTTAAGTGTAGATTTTATTTTTATACAGAAATTAAGACCCCAAATACACGTCATATCTGAATCAGAAAAATATAGCAATAATATTCTGATATTTTTGTATGTTTAAAAGATTTCCAAATTAAATCTAGATAAGATACTGCGAACAAAAGGCTCGACTATTGATGCAGACGTTAGCGTGGAGATAATAGATATACGTAAATAAAGACACCAAATTATTCATCTCAGATCTGGATCGTGCCACGTCGATATGAGGACAACGAACACAATGAGGTTAAATTCACATTTATCTGTCTGCGACTTCTCGTAAATCTACAATCATCTAAAAAAACTGCGCTTGTTGTTTTCGCAAACAGTGTAGACCCAGATCAGACTGCGCGTACGCGCAGTCTGATCTTGGTCTACACTGTTCGCTATTCAGTCTCAAAGAATTACTAACAATGTAAAATGTTTAGTTGCTTAATAAGAGCGGGTACTGACCAAGACCTAGACTCTGAAATGAAATAGGCCGAGTTATGTCGGATTGAGGCAGATTTAGCTGTCTAGGATGTCTCGTAAATGGAATCGTCATATACTGCTGCAGAATCAACTCTTGGTCACACAATATATGAAAGTTTGGTTTTTGTGTGTTTGTTGTTGGTGTTTAACGGCCTATCAACAGCTCGGGTCATGTAAAATAAATAAGGTCATTAAAATCCCATCTACATAAAATATACAGTAAAGTTCCACTATTAAGACCACTTGTGGGACTGAAGAAAAGTGGTCTTATTAGCGAGTCGGTCTTATTAGCGGACCCAGTAAAAGACCACATCTTAATATGACCATGGGCTACTGGTCCTTAATATGGTCATGGAATAAAATATGGACACAATACAGTGTATAATGTAATATATGTATTAAGAAAATTCATAATTGATATATGTTTATTCATATATTTATCATGTTATACTGTACACTATATGGGTAACCAGATGAGAAATTTGCATCAGCTTGGACATAATTATGTGCCATATAATCCATATAATCAGGGGCTGTGCTGATCAGTTATGTGGTTGTTATGTTTCTGACAAAAAAATGTAGATCCTCAATGGTATGCAGATCGGTTTGCATTAGCAGATCCCCTGAAGACCGCTCACAAATGTTTATGTGGATTTTATCCATGGGTGTAGTCGAATTGGTGAGACAACAAACACATTTTGACAGGACCGCCTTTAGGACCGCCAAAGGCGGTCATTATGACGGGCCTAAAAACAACACATTTTGACACATCAGGACTGCCAAAGGTGGTCGTATTACGGAATAGCGGGGTGGTCATAGAATCGGGACCTGCGACCATTATTATAATTTATATATTTAAAAGAACGGTTCTTTGAAAAAGTGGTCGTAATAACGGGGCGGTTTCATTAGCGGGGTGGTCGTAACATAGAACTTTACTGTATATTCAACCCTGAAATTAGGATAGCCTGACCTGGTGCCAGGTCCATACCATCCCAATTTTGGGAATTTCTTCCAATGCAGCAGCTTAAATGCGGGATCGAACCTGTTGGCCCAGACGTAAATGACCTTAGCTGTTGATAGGCCGTTAAACGCCAATACATTAAATCAATTGATCACTCCGGTTTGACAACTTGGTGTCTATGTAGACGAGGACCAGACGTGTACATGAAAACTTTGTCTGTTGTCACATCATCCACTGTTCATGTTAAGTGGCTGTGACTCGAGAAATGGGGCTTATGGGATTTCTGACCTGTGTAGCTCCTGATCATATAGCACACTCCTGACGCCTGATAGCGATCTGTATTGCTTGTTAGAAACAGGGCATGTGTTTCATTGATGGAATAGTGAACAGTGCAGATCCTGATCAGACTGTGTGGATGCACAGGCTTATCTGGATCTACACTGGTCACAAACACATAAGCCCCATTTCTCCAGTCACAACCGCATATCGTTACATAAGATTTGACAACTTGGTGTCTACATATATTGTAAACTCACAGCACAAATAAATGGGAATGTATGAAATCGTCATGGTGCCAATGCTATATCTCCCAATTAGGACTCACTATCTCCTAATTTAAAGACTTAGTGTCTCCTAATTAAGACATATTATCTCCTAATTAGGACTTACTATCTGTGTCAATGCTAAACAATGTTTTATCTCCTAATTAGGATATGATAACACCTAATTAGGAGACATTATGTCCTAATTAGGATATAATAATTCTTAATTAGGAGATATTATATCCTAATTAGGAGATAATAACTCCTAATTATGAGATAATATCTCCTAATTGGATAATATCTCCTAATTAGGAGTTACTATCTCCTAATTAGGACTTAGTATCTCCTAATTAGGAGTTAGTATCTCCTAATTAGGAGATTAATATAGTTTAGCATTTACACCAGGACGCTTCCATAGGAATGTCATATGCTGCTATTGCATCAACTTTTCGTCATACAAGATTTGACAACTTGGTGTCTATGTCATACAAGTTTCAGAAGCACTAGAGTTTCATTGGTCGAGGCTGAGCCTGATTTCGAGTATGGACAAGAAAATTGTATATCCCTTTGAAAGCGGGAAACGAAAATTATCATCTGCTGTTGGTTTACATTTTGTTCTATTTCTAAATTTTAACATGATTTTACAGCACTTTAGAATCATTTCCATTGGAAATGATTCTAAAGTGTTGTCAAACCATTTTTTTGTGGTGAAAAATTGAAAATAGACAGGAGACGACACAATTTTATTCAGCATTGTAAGGGATATGCACGAGCCCATGTGACAACTTGGGTGTTGATTTTGTTTCTATCCATAATTCCAGTGTCATATGGAGTATGATACCTACTGAGCATCGCGTATTGATTTCTGCTCCGCAGGGATATGTTAATATAGCCAGTCTATGTTATCTTGACAAACTTACACCCCCGCATCTCATGTGATGATCGGCGGCCATTTACCCAGTGTAGCTTCAAATCAGCATGCGTGTAATTGTTGTTTGATCATGGTGTACTCCGTTTGCTGTGTTTAACCCTTACCTTAAATTTTTTTTGCGTGCTGTTTATTTTCTATTTTCCATTATTATCATCAAAAACATGCTTTGGACAGCACTTTAGAATGATTTACAACATGCTTTGACAGCACTTCAAAATCATTTCCATTGGAAATGATTCTGATGTGCTGTGAAATCATGTTTTTTGTCGCGCCTGCTTTAGCAGAGGTGCGACTATAGTCTGTGCTTTATCCGTCGTCCACGTCGTCCGCGTCATCCGCGTCGTCCGCATCGTCTGCGTCGTCTGCGTGGTCCGTTTTTTTAAAGTTATTGTTTTTCACAATGTCTCTTTAACCCCTTGCCAGACTCATAATATTTCACATCAATGTTTGTCTAGGGATGATGCTTCATTACGCACACCCCCACATCCAAATTCTGAAGATCAAGGTCATTTATTGTCGCGCCTGCTTTAGCAGAGGCGCGACTATAGTCGGCCTTTTTCTGTCGTCATCGTCCGCGTCGTCCGTTTTTTTTGTAAGGCAAATGCGTTAAAGTTATTGTTTTTAGCTCACCTGAGCAAAGCTCATGTGAGCTATTGTCATGGCAAAGTGTCCGTCGTCCGTCGTCCGTCGTCCGTCGTCCGTCGTCCGTCGTCCGGCGTCCGGCGTCCGTCGTCCGGTGTCCGTTGTCCGTCGTCCGTCCGTCCGTGAACATTTTCAATCATCTTCTTCTCCCGAACTGCTGAGCCGATATTGGTTAAACTTCACAGGGATGATATATGGGTGATGCCATTTCAGATTTGTTAAAATGGAGGTCATCGACAATCCAAGATGGCCGCCATGGAAAAGTAGGTCAAATTCTTAAAAAAATCTTCTTCTCACGAACCGCCAGGCCGATTTCGACGATACTTGGTATGAATGATCGATAGTTAGCGCTGTTTCAGATTTGTTCATATGGTGGCCCGTGGGTCAAAAATTGGCGTCGCCCGAGGGGTCAAATAGGGGTCAAATTTTATTTTTAACCAAATATAGTCATGTAATATATCAAATCGAAGGTATTGACGAGACAATCACTGTGGAACATTTTTTGTCTAAATCATATGATTACGTCATCCAAGATGGCCACTGATTGTTCAAATGGTCATTCTTTTACTAAAGATTTCAAACATCTTTTTCTTGTAAACTGCTTGGCCGATATTGGCTAAACTTAACTGTAATGGTCTGTGGTTGAAGCCTGTTCATTTTTGTTAAAATGGAGGTCATCACCTAATCCAAGATGGCCGCCGTTGAGAAGTAGGTCAAATTCTTAAAAAATCTTCTTCTCACGAACCGCCAGGCCGATTTCGACGATACTGGGTATGAATGATCGATAGTTAGCGCTGTTTCAGATTTGTTCATATGGTGGCCCCTGGGTCAAAAATGGGGGTCGCCCGAGGGGTCAAATAGGGGTAAATTTTATTTTTAACCGAATATAGTTATATAATATATCAAATCGAAGGTATTGACGAGACGATCACTCTGGAGAATTTTTTTTTCTAAATCAGTTGATTACGTCATCCAAGATGGCCACTGATAGTTCAAAAGGTCATTCTTTTACTAAAGATTTCAAACGTCTTTTTCTTGTGAACTGCTTGGCCGATATTGGCCAAACTTAACTGAAATGGTCTGTGGTTGAAGCCTGTTCATTTTTGTTAAAATGGAGGTCATCACCAAATCCAAGATGGCCGCCATTGAGAAGTAGGTCAAATTCTTAAAAAATCTTCTTCTCACGAACGGCCAGGCCGATTTCGACGATACTGGGTATGAATGATCGATAGTTAGCGCTGTTTCAGATTTGTTCATATGGTGGCCCCTGGGTCAAAAATGGGCGTCGCCCGAGGGGTCAAATAGGTGTAAATTTTATTTTTAACCGAATATAGTTATATAATATATCAAATCGAAGGTATTGACGAGACGATCACTCTGGAGAATTTTTTGTCTAAATCAGATGATTACGTCATCCAAGATGGCCACTGATAGTTCAAAAGGTCATTCTTTTACTAAAGATTTCAAACGTCTTTTTCTTGTGAACTGCTTGGCCTATATTGGCCGATATTGGCCAAACTTAACTGTAATGGTCTGTGGGTGAAGTCTGTTCATTTTTGTTAAAATGGAGGTCATCACCAAATCCAAGATGGCCGCCGTTGAGAAGTAGGTCAAATTGTCAAAAAACCTCCAGGCCGATATCGACGAAACTTGGTAAGAATGATTGATAGTTACCGCTGTTTCAGATTTGTTCATATGGTGGCCCCTGGGTCAAAAATGGGTGTGGCCCGAGGGGTCAAATGGGGGTCAAATTTTATTTTTGACAATATGGCCATATAGTATATCGGATCGAATATATATAGTATATCGGATCGAATGTATCGACGAGACGATCACTCTACAGCATGTTTTGTCTAAATCAGATGAATTTGTCATCCAAGATGGCCACCGAAAGGTAAAAAATTTGTTTTACGATTTCAAACGTATTATTCTTGTGAACTGCTGAGCCGATATTGGCCAAACTTAACTGAAATGGTTTGTTGGTGAAGCCTGTTCATTTTTTTGTCAAAATGGAGGTCATCACCAAATCCAAGATGTCCGCCGTTGAAAAGTAGGTCAAATTGTCAAAAAAATCTTCTTCTCACAAACCTCCAGGCTGATTTCAACGAAACTTGGTGTGAATGATTGATATTTAACGCTGTTTCAGATTTGTTCATATGGTGGCACCTGGGTCAAAAATGGGCGTGACCCGAGGGGTCAACTAGGGGTCAAATTATATTTTTGACCAAATATGGTCATACATGTATAATATATCCAATCCAAGGTATCGACGAGACGATCACTCTGGAGCATGTTTTACCAAAATCAGATGATTACGTCATCCAAGATGGCCACCGACAGGTCAAAAGGTTGTTCTTTTATTAAAGATTTCAAAGGACTTCTTCTTGTGAACTGCTTGGCCGATATTGACCAAACTTAACTGAAATGGTTTGTTGGTGAAGCCTGTTCATTTTTGTCAAAATGGAGGTCATCACCAAATCCAAGATGTCTGCCATTGAAAAGTAGGTCAAATTGTCAAAAAATCTTTTTCTCACAAACCGCCAGGCCGATTTCGACGAAACTTTGTATGAATGATCGATAGTTAACGCTGATTCAGATTTGTTCATATGGTGGCCTCTGGGTCAAAAATGGTCATGGCCCGAGGGGTCAAATAGGGGTCAAATTTTATTTTTGACCGAATATGGTCATTTTATATATCAAATCGAAGGTATAGCAGTAAATCACATGCACATTCGCAATATATGTTAGATCAGAAGGTACCAACAAATTCTGTGGAACATTTGAAGTTGTAAGTGAAGAGTCTTTGTGAAATCAAGATGACCACTATGGAGGCTTTTAGGTGAGCGATACAGGCCCATTTGGGCCTCTTGTTTCACAACACGGTCAAATGCCTCGGCAGGCGCGATACCGCTTCCGTGGCGAAATTCTTGTTTACTTTTAATGTTCACTGGTTTTGTAACAGAAATGCGTTAAAGTTATTGTTTTTTCACAATATCTCTTTAACCCCTTGCCAGACTCTTGATAATATTTCACATCAATGTTTGTCTTGGGATGATGCTTCATTACGCACACCCCCACATAATGTTCACGTTCAAATGCCTCGACAGGCTCGATACCGCTTCTGTTGCTTGAATTCTTGTATTGGCAAGATAATTCTTGTATAAGGCAAGATATAAAAGCAACAGCAGACGACAATTGTTGTGTGTAGCGGTCTAAGGGTTAAGCACAGAATTGTTTGCTACCTACCATCTCTTACTTTTGGATTGACTTGAAACTTCATATACATATTTGTCCTCCTCATTCATGTTTCATTTGTAAATTTGTATCAAAGTTTTTGATGGGTACATCCTTTATCAGTGTTACTTATTTCTTGTTATCCTATAACCCTTACAACGCTGAATTAATTTTGTCGTCTGCTGTTTATTTTTTAATTTCCATTTTTCTTATCAAAAACATGGATCGGCAGCACTTTAGAATTATTTCCAATAGAAATGATTCTAAAGTGCTGTCAAACCATGTTTTTATTGAGAAAGGGGACAAAATATAAAACAACAGCAGACGGCAATTTACGTTTCCCGCAGTCTAAGGGTTAATATCGCAGACCCACAGGCTTAAATGTCACAAAATAATCTTTAGTGCTGAAGAATAATTAGGGTTGGGAATGCCAGCTTTCCTGCAATCGATGATTACATACCTAATTAACCCTTTCATCCCTAGTAAGTGGAATGGATGTTGATATGTTAATTTTTGTACCAAACAAATCATCACAAAATGATTTTAAGACCTTAGTCAATTTATAAAAAAGGGGTGTTTTTTTTTCTAAAATAAATTATGAAAATTAGTTGCAAAAAGTGCAGATCCTGATGAGACGGCTCGTCATGAGCCGCCTCATCTGGATCTACACTTTTTGCCAATACCACTATACAGGCCTGTGGTGTTGAAAGTATTAATTATCCCATCATGTAGTGACAATGGGATACATGGATACAAAAGTCGTCCGTCCATCCGTCACGTTTTACATTCTCCATAACTTATTTACCGTATGACTGATTGGCTTGAAACTTCATGTGCATGTTTATTATCATCCATATGTTCATTCCACACCCCCTCCCTTGCTCCCGCCATGCCCAAGGTCAAGGTCAAATAACTTTAGTTATTAAAATTTCTGTCCATTAAATATGTGCGTGTTTCTCCATTCTGCTAGAACATTTTTTCTTTATGAGCGATTGGCTTCAAGCTTCATGTGCTTGCATTCCCCACCTCATCCCCAAAAGTCAAGATAAAAATCATTTAAATTTCCTGTTCTGTACATTTAATATTTCAGTTCAGTGGATTCCTCTGCTATAACTTCTTATTTACTAGCGATTCATGTCGAACTTGATATCCATGTTTGTCAACATCCATAGTTTCATTTCCCCACCCATGCTCCCCTATAGCCAAGGTCAAGGTCAAATAACTTTGAAATTTTTGTCCAGTACATGTGTGCGAGTTTCTCCATTCTGGCTTGAAGCCTCTTGTGCATGTTTTTCATCATTCATATTTTCATTCCACATACCACCCATGCTCCTACACTCCCAAGGTCAAGGTCAAATAACTGTTTCCGTCCAGTAGATGTGTGCGTGTTTCTCCATTCTCCTATAACTTCTTTACTGTATGAGTGATTGGCTTGAAAAAAACATGTGTATATTTATATTTATGATCGAGGCACCACTGCGATTGGATACATGCTGTTGACGATGTTCTTGTTTAAATTAATTCAGCTGGTATTTAACTGTTTGCGTGCTAGCGGCGAAAATATCCGCCAAACGAATTAGGAGTGTATGTTTTATTTCTCTCTGTAAATATGTCTTGAAATTTCATTAGAATTGAGTCCTCAGGACTCAATTCTAATGAAATTCCAAGACATATTCATGATATTTACGGGAAGAAATACAAGAAAATATGATGAATTTTTGTCCGCTACTTTTGAACTATAGCCCACAAGTTTCCCAGCATGCAAAGAGTTAAAATGGAAACCCATTTCTATACATGTATATTATACATTACATGGATTTACTATACTATTATCATTTTACGTCTAATAATTGCATTATGGTTTACAATAGTTGCTATCTTGTACAGTAATGGGAGAAACAGAAACAATTTATGAAATTATCTCCCCTGTCTCGCGCAGTCTTTGATAGTATATAGCAGAATAAAACACAAATTCCTTCCTTTGGAATTTGATCAGATAAAATAATGGACTATATGAGACAATATCTGAGGCACGGTGCATTTAACCCATTTCATGCTGAGGATATGCCATTTTCATTGGAGAAAATCATAAATATTTTCTTTAAATGTGCTTAGAAGTATGTGCCGCGACCACCATTTGAACCGTCTCGTTGAACAATAATAATAAAACATTAAAAAAAATTCATACTCATAAAGGTTTATTCCGCATGTAGTGGGTTAAGGAAGTAAACAGACGTATTACTACTAGTATTAGTAAACTGTCCATATTGACAAGTTATTGCACTGTAGTAGTAAAAGCCATTAATGGGTCCATGCTGATAAAATGGACCTTAGTGTTTATCCTGAACGTCATGTGTTATACGGTTGGCGATCGATTGAAATTGTTAATCAGAGGCATACACCAAAGTCCTGTTGACTGAATGGCAACCAGCGTAGCCCCTGATCAGACTGCGTGGATGCGCAGTCTGATCTGGGGCCACGCTGGTCGCATACATCACAAGCGGCCTTTTCTCAGCCCAACTATTCATCTAATTATGGTTGTGATCCACAGGCTTGTTGTGATCTGTTTGTACACTGGTCGCAAATATAATAGCATAAAATGAGTTCGAATTATCACCGAATTAGCTCGAAGATGTCTTACAATTCCATTTATCCGTTGCAAACTTCTTGTGTTGTTGTGATTGTCAATTATTTTGATTTCTCATCATTATACAAGGGGTGTTGATCCGGACAAGTCCTATATAGATTTGTCATCTTTTATCACATGTCAACCAAATTTGGATATCTCGTAGCCTGGCCAAGTGTCTCCCATTAGGTCAAGACAAAGTATGAAAATAATGTTTATGGCTCGTGTTGCAGTTACTAATGTAACGTCATGTTTTGGATTGCGGCCCAAGTAATGTAATTTCGTTTGAATAATTTTCAAATAAGGCAGAGTGAGGCGTTTCCCTGTTGTTTGCTGCTGTCTGAAATAATTTTGGGGAATAATAGCGACATCATTTTCATTTCGTGTGTGACAACATATTTTAAAGTAGGCAGTAGGCCGCTTATAACATTAACTTTGTGACAAAACACGATAGCGGGCAGATTTGGTAGCGTGATACCTTATGATTGTCGCCGTGTGTATTTCTTGAGGATCGCATTACCATCGCCTGATATACATTATTATGCAGTCAAGTGATAAACTGATGATTTGATACTACACAAGCACTTTCGACTATAAAAGCAAGTTTATGAACATCCCATTTCCAATTAATATGTTGATGTATTTATTTTAAATTCGATACAAACCCCGGATATTTATGTCCTTATATAGCTGCGTGTCTACCTCCATTTATGATAAAATGAGTGGCATTAAATGGCATATCATTCAATAAGTACTGGATAGAATTGTTCAAAAGTCTCAATTTACCAAGATAATAGATGGTAATATCGTTGGCATACACTAGGTTGTTCATATTTAAGATTATTTAGGAATCAAAGTGCAGTGTAAGCGAAGACTTCGCTGATATGTAGCCAGTTAAATTATGCGTTCACCATTTTGAATTCATAAGGATAACCGACGAAAAAGAGTAAAAATGTCAAAGAACGACAGTTAGGCGACAATGTACAGCGCCTGAAGCATTTCTAAGTCATTGATGCTGTGAGGAACTCGTGCAAGTATCCTTACTATAATATTTTGTCACAACACCATGGCCATAACATCAAACATGTATTCACGTTCAATGACGTCACAAGTACGTGACGTCAAGTCATGATGTCATAATATGTGTACCGAGGTACAAGATATCGCGTCTCATATTAGTGAAAGTTTCAGTAAGTTATAATTTTCCCATTTATGTTCACACTTAATGTTAACTGACACCAGTAAACGTAAATGGGAGGGCAAACTGTGAACTTTTACGGCGACGCTAGACAATTTGAAACGTCGTTTTTCCGCCGTCGTTTACCGCTTTTCACGACATTGTCATTAAGCCGGTTTTCATATGGCGCGGCCCAAATATTGTCTTGTTGCTGTATACTATATGGTTCATTGAGTTGCCATCTCCGACATTTGCATGTACAAGTCATCGTACAGTTTCACCACTTTGTGCGTTTGACACATACAGCAGATAATATGACAGTCAACCAAATAAAATTTGGTGCAATGCATAATATACATAAATGACAATGGCAAGGTATAAATATTATTCCAGCAAACTATACAAAAGACGAGATATCAGCAATTCTCCCATCAATCTCAAAATATTTTGATGTGTAAACTTTTCAATCAGATGCACAGCCTATGTTAGTGTACACGTTACCGATATGTAGGTAAAGCCATATTTACTCGCATAGTAGGTGAGTAGACAACAGGGACAATAAACTCAGGTAACTGCTTACATGTCACTGGATTTGACAGCTAATAAGAGTACAGTAGTGGGTATATATGGTATGTGTTGTGTGGGTATATATGGTATGTGTTGTGTGGGTATATATGGTATGTGTTGTGTGGGTATATATGGTATGTGTTGTGTGGGTATATACGGTATGTGTTGTGTGGGTATATACGGTATGTGTTGTGTGGGTATATACGGTATGTGTTGTGTGGGTATATACGGTATGTGTTGTGTGGGTATATACGGTATGTGTGGTGGGTATATACGGTATGTGTTGTGTGGGTATATACGGTATGTGTTGTGTGGGTATATACGGTATGTGTTGTGTGGGTATATATGGTATGTGTTGTGTGGGTATATATGGTATGTGTTGTGTGGGTATATATGGTATGTGTTGTGTGGGATATACGGTATGTGTTGTGTGGGTGTATACGGTATGTGTTGTGTGGGTATATATGGTATGTGTTGTGTGGGTATATATGGTATGTGTTGTGTAGGTATATATGGTATGTGTTGTGTGGGTATATACGGTATGTGTTGTGTGGGTATATATGGTATGTGTTGTGTGGGTATATATGGTATGTGTTGTGTGGGTATATATGGTATGTGTTGTGTGGGTATATATGGTATGTGTTGTGTGGTTTGCCAGGTAAGAGTGATACACTGTGCGATTTTCTGTGTATATGAGGCTATCTATAATGGTGGTTCATGTTGTTAAAAACACAGGCACAAACATGTCCAGAGAGACATATTTTACAGTTTGGTGCAATATAATGGATAGGAGTGCGTTCTCCTGGCTTTTCTACATGTGATTAGCTACATTATATCATAAGTTCTACCTCACATTTTAAGTTCTTTGTCAAATGGCAGAACAGGTGAAACTGGCTGATGGCTGGAATACACAAAGATGGCCGACTTGGCCACTCCATGTTCCATATAGGATACAGTAACGAGGCAGTATTCACATATATGTTATACATATTTACGAAGCAATTACCTTTGAATCAAACGATGATCATGTATAGAACGAGCCCTTAAAATGGTATGTGTATTTTGTTTCAGATCTAAAATTGATATGATACATGTTGCCACATTTAAATTATCTGTAATTGATATTGTATTGTATGTGGCCGGTTCCCTGTTTCAGTGGACTGCTGGGACGGCGGCAATGAGGAACCGGTGATCTACCACGGCCACACGCTCACATCCAAAATCTCCTTCAAGTCAGTTATCGAGGCAATAAACGAAAATGCATTTCAAGTCTCAGAGTAAGTTGTGTTCTGTGTGTGCTGTGGTAACTTGTGATAATGATGATCTTTCTACTCATCGACTGGTGGACTTATAACCACTGACAGACCCACCTAGGTGGGTGGATGGGTAATTTAACGATCGGGGTTCATCCTTACCGGAATCCTGACCAGAGACCTGCAGCCTATTTCATCAACATGGCAAATTATACTTATCTAGCAAAGTATACTTTGATAAATTTATTAATTTTTATTATACTGAATTTATTACATTATCACAGCCATTTTGGCTGTGATAATGTAATAAATTCAGTATAATAATTCTGCATACTTTTAATCATCAAATATATGCAGTCGTTAGTTCTATATGAAATAATGCATTTCGGGAAAAATAAATGATTACTCCCTCAAAGTATACTTTGGCATTTTGTATGTGACAGTTGAATCTGGTTATACTTATGTGAGTATTACGATTATTCATAATCCTATTACTTTTACGGGAAGGGGCCAAGTGACTGTGGTGTGGTGTCAACCTGGCACCAGGTTATTCTAATTTCAGGGCTGAATATATTATTTTTTTTATGTAAATATCCGTTCTGATTTTGGGATTTTCAAGTCTGAGTAAGTTGTGTTCGGTGTGGGCTGTCGTAACTTGTTATAATAATGATCATCTGTCTGGTTATTTATCCCGTCAACACAGTGCATATGTGCCTTGAAACACGGTGCCGTGAAACATTTTTGATATCCAGTCAATACTATTTTTGCATTTTACAGCCATTTGTAGGTGTTGACGGGATAAATAGAATAGTAGGTTAGTGCCGTGAATGGGAAAAAATATCTGGCGCGGCACGGAAACGGGATGTGCTCGACAGAGCCTCGCCCATCCCGTTTCCTGAGCCTTGCCAGATAGATATTTTGTCCCATTCACGGCACTAACCTACTATTCTCTATATATCAGGCCACAGGAGTGTGCTATTTGTTCATGAGCTGCACTGGTTACAAAACACTGGGCTACACTGGTTACACTACTACAACACACTGGGCTACACTGGTTACACTACTACAAAACACTGGGCTACACTGGTTACACTACTACAGCACACTGGGCTACACTGGTTACACTACTACAGCACACTGGGCTACACTGGTGAAACTGCTACAAAACACTGAGCTACACTGGTTACACTACTACAAAACACTGGACTACACTGGAACACTGGGCTACACTGGTTACACTGGTTACACTACTACAGCACACTGGGCTACACTGGTTACACTACTACAAAACACTGGGCTACACTGGTTGCACTACTACAAAACACTGGGCTACACTGGTTACACTACTACAAAACACTGGGCTACACTGGTTACACTACTACAAAACACTGGGCTACACTGGTTACACTACTACAAAACACTGGACTACACTGGTTACACTACTACAAAACACTGGGCTACACTGGTTACACTACTACAGCACACTGGGCTACACTGGTTATATTACTACAAAACACTGGGCTACACTGGTTACACTACTACAAAACACTGGGCTACACTGTTACACTACTACAAAACACTGGGCTACACTGGTTACACTGGTTACACTACTACAGCACACTGGGCTACACTGGTTACACTACTACAAAACACTGGGCTACACTGGTTACACTACTACAAACACTGAGCTACACTGGTTACACTACTACAAAACATGGATATCACTGGTTACACTACTGCAAAACACTGGGCTACACTGGTTACACTACTACAAAACACTGGGCTACACTGGTTACACTACTACAGCACACTGGGCTACACTGGTTACACTACTACAAAACACTGGGCTACACTGGTTACACTACTACAAAACACTGGGCTACACTGGTTACACTACTACAGCACACTGGGCTACACTGGTTTACACTACTACAGCACACTGGGCTACCACTGGTTACACTACTACAAAACACTGGCTACACTGGTACACTACTACAGCACACTGGGCTACACTGGTTACACTACTACAAAACACTGGGCTACACTGGTTACACTACTACAAAACACTGGGCTACACTGGTTACACTACTACAAAACACTGGGCTACACTGGTTACACTACTACAAAACACTGGGCTACACTGGTTACACTACTACAGCACACTGGGCTACACTGGTTACACTACTACAGCACACTGGGCTACACTGGTTACACTACTACACAACACTGGGCTACACTGGTTACACTACTACAAAACACTGGTTACACTACTACAAAACACTGGGCTACACTGGTTACACTACTACAAAACACTGGACTACACTGGTTACACTACTACAAAACACTGGACTACACTGGTTACACTACTACAAAACACTGGACTACACTGGTTACACTACTACAAAACACTGGACTACACTGGTTACACTACTACAGCACACTGGACTACACTGGACTACACTGGTTACATTACTACAAAACACTGGGCTACACTGGTTACATTAGTACAAAACACTGAGCTACACTGGTTACACTACTACAAAACACTGGACTACACTGGTTACACTACTACAAAACACTGGACTACACTGGTTACACTACTACAAAACACTGGGCTACACTGGTTACACTACTACACAACACTGGAGTACACTGGTTACACTACTACAAACCACTGGGCTACACTGGTTACACTACTACACAACACTGGGCTACACTGGTTACACTACTACACAACACTGGACTACACTGGTTACACTACTACAAAACGACTGGGCTACACTGGTTACACTACTACAGCACACTGGGCTACACTGGTTACACTTCTACAAAACACTGGGCTACACTGGTTACACTACTACAAAACACTGGGCTACACTGGTTACACTACTACAAAACACTGGGCTACACTGGTTACACTACTACAAAACACTGGGCTACACTGGTTACACTACTACAGCACACTGGGATACACTGGTTACACTACTACAGCACACTGGGCTACACTGGTTACACTACTACAAAACACTGGGCTACACTGGTTACACCACTACAAAACACTGGGCTACACTGGTTACACTACTACAGCACACTGGGATACACTGGTTACTCTACTACAGCACACTGGGCTACACTGGTTACACTACTACAAAACACTGGGCTACACTGGTTACACTACTACAAAACACTGGGCTACACTGGTTACACTACTACAAAACACTGAGCTACACTGGTTACACTACTACAAAACACTGGGATACACTGGTTACACTACTACAAAACACTGGGATACACTGGTTACACTACTACAAAACACTGAGCTACACTGGTTACACTACTACAAAACACTGGATACACTGGTTACACTACTACAAAATACTGGGATACACTCGGTTACACTACTACAACACACTGGGGGATACACTGGTTACACTACTACAAAACACTGAGCTACACAACTGGTACACTACTACAAAGTACACACTGGGCTACACAGGTTACACTACTACAGCACACTGTGCTACACTGTTTACACTAATACAAAACACTGGGCAATCACTGTTACACTACTACAACACACTGGGCTCACTGTTACACTTCTACAAAACACTGGCTAAAACACTGGTTACACTACAACAAAACACTTAGCTACACTGGTTACACTACTACAAAACACTTACATACACTGTTTACACTACTACAAAACACTGGCTACACTGGTTACACTACACAAAACACAGAGCTACACTGGTTACACTACTACAAAACACTGGCTAACACCTGAATACACTACTACAAAACACTTGGGCTACACTGGTTAACCTACTACAAAACACTGGGATACACTGGTTACAAAACACTGGGCTACACTGGTTACACTACTACAAAACACTGGGCTACACTGTTACACTACTACAAAACACTGGGCTACACTGTTACCAACTACAAAACCCTGGCTACACAGTTACACCTACAACAGCACACTGGATACACTGGTTAAACTACTAATCAATACACTGGGCTACACTGTTTACACACTACAAAACACTGCTGTGCTACCAAACTGTTACACTACTACAGCACACTTGGGCTACACGTTACACTACTACAAAACACTGGGCTACACTGGTTACACAACTACAAACACTAGGGCTAACACCTGGTTACACTACTACAAAACACTGGGCTAGCACTGGTTACAATACTACAAAAACACTGGGCTACACTGGTTACACTACTACAAAACACTGGGCTACACTGGTTACACTACTACAAACACGAGCTAAAACACTGGTTACACTACTACAACAAAACAACTGGGCCTACACTGGTTACACTACATTAGCAAACACTGGGCTTACACTCACTGGGCTATCACTGTTTACACTACACAGTACACTGGCTACACTGGTTACACTACTACAGCACACTGGGCTACACTGGTTACACTACTACACAACACTGGGCTACACTGGTTACACTACTACAGAACACTGGGCACAACTGGTTACACTACTGACAGCACACCTGGGTACACAGGTTTAACACTACTTATCACAACACTGGCTACACTGGTTACAACTACTACAGAACACTGGCTACCCTGTTTACTACTACACGCACACTGGGCTTACACTGGTACACTAACTACACAACTATGGGACCTATACACAGTTACACCTACTTACATCACACTGGGCTAACACTGGTTACACTACTAAAAAAAACCTTGGCTACACTGGTTACACTGCAACAAAAACACGGGCTACACTGTTACACACTACATCACACTAAGGGCTACACTGGTTACACTGCTACAAAACACTGAGCTACACTGTTAGCACTACTACAAAACATGGGCTACACTGTTACACTACACAAAACACTGGGCTTACACTGGTTTACACTCCTATAAAACACAGGGCTACACTGGTACACTACTATAAAAACACAGGGCTACACTGGTTACACAACTACAAAACACTGGCCTACACTGGTATACACTACTATAAAACCTGGGCTACACCTGGTTACACTACTCCACAAAACACTGAGCTACACTGGTTTACACTTACTAACAAAGCACTGGCTACACTGGTTTAACACTACTACAAAGCACTGGGCTACACTGGTTACAAACACTGGGCTAACAACGGTTACACTACTACAGCACACTACCCAACACGGGTACACTGGTTTACACTACTAGAAAACACTGGCTACACTGGATACACTACTACAGCACACTGGCTACACATACAACAGTTAAACTACTACAATACACTGGGCTACACTAGGATACACTAACTTCTACAAAACACTGGGCTACACTGGTTACACTACTACAAAACACTGGGCTACACTGGTTACACTACTACAAAACACTGGGCTACACTGGTTACACTACTACAAAACACTGGGCTACACTGGTTACACTACTACAAACAACTGGGCTACACTGGTTACACTACTACAGCACATGGGCTAACTGGTTACACTATACACAACACTGGGCTACACTGGTTACACTACTACAGCACACTGGGCTACACTGGTTACACTACTACACAACACTGGGCTACACTGGTTACACTACTACAAAACACTGGGCTACACTGGTTACAAAACACTGGGCTACACTAGTTACACTACTACAAAACACTGGGCTACACTGGTTACACTACTACAAGACACTGGGCTACACTGGTTACACTACTACAAAACACTGGGCTACACTGGTTACACTACTACACAACACTGGGCTACACTGGTTACACTACTACAAAACACTGGGCTACACTGGTTACATTACTACAAAACACTGGGCTACACTGGTTACACTACTACAAAACACTAGGTTACACTGGTTACACTACTACAGCACACTGGGCTACACTGGTTATAAAACATATACTACTAATTCGTTTGGCGGATATTTTCACCGCTAGCATGCAAAGAGTTAATCTATATTGCTTGTTAGAAGCATGACCGATGTTTCATTGATGGAATAGCGAACAGTGCAGATCCTGATCAGACTGCTGATACACATGCTGATCTGGATCTACACTGGTCGCAAAACCCATAAGCCCATTTCAGCATTGACTGTTGGACTGTTTTGTTTCCACTGACAGACCCTGCATGCTTCTAACTGAATGAAAAGGTTTTGTTATAAATGAATGAGTGGAACAAAACCCTGTACACAATGTAGATGGTTGTATTGCACTGTTCAACAATTTCTGTCTTCCCTACCATATATGTGGCTATGATTAGAGATATTTGTCTTTTGGCTTTTGCGACCAGTGTAGTCCGAAGTCAGCCTGATCAGGGCGTGCACTGCTCGCCATTCAGTCACTGAATAACATGTCTAATAAGCAATGTAGATCGTTATCAGACTGCGGGAATACGCTGACAGACTAGAAGATGCATTGCCAGCAGATTCCATAAGCCCTATTTCTCCAGTCAAAGCCATATATGTGCGTCTCTGTGCGTTTGATAGCAGTGAACATACTCATATACATACAAATACTGGACCAGTATGTGGCTGTGACTGGAGATAAATGGGGCTTATGGGTTTTGCGACCAGTGTAGATCCAGATCAGCCTGTGCATCTGCACAGTCTGATCAGAAACTGCACTGTTCGCCATTCCATCAATGAAACACCTGTCATGCTTCTAACAAGCAACATAGATCATTATCTGGCAAAAGGAGTGTACTAACAGACCAGTGTCTACACTACCTACAAATTCCATAAGCCCCCATTTCTCCAGTCACAGCCACATATGTGGCTGTGACTGGAGAAATGGGGCTTATGAGATTTGTGTCCAGTGTAGTTCCTGATCTAATAGCACACTCCTGTAGCCTGATAGCGATCTGTATTGCTTGTTAGAAGCACGACAGGTTTTTGTTATGGAATGGCGAACAGTGCAGATCCTGATCAGACTGTGCGGATGCACAGGCTTGTGCGGATGCACAGGCTGATCTGGATCTACACTGGTCACCAAACCCATAAGCCCCATATGGTCTTTTAGTGTTGGAATGGTGAACAATGCAGTTCCTCATCAGATGCACAGGCTGATCTGGATGTACACAAAACCCATAAGCCCCATTTCTCCAGTGACAGCCATGTATAATGGTTTTCTGTAGCCTGACCTGTAACAGATGGCCCTGGGGGCGTCTGCATTGTACAGTATGTCCAGCCTGGGCAACATGGCCCACAATCTCACAAAACCAGGCTTATTGTATCTCTGATCGCGATCATAGTATGCTGTGTGTGAAATTAATACACATGGTTTACCAGACGAATACACAGGGGTGACATATCAACCAACTAATCAATCAATCAATCAATCAACCAACCAATCAAGTAATCAATTACTGGTATCTTGTTATACATGACCATTGAGCAACACTGTCACCCAATCAATCAATCAATCGGCCAATGAACCAATTAACGTATAAATTAATCAATTACTGTTACACTGTTCATTTAGAGTGGCTGTAACCAATTCAACTTCGTTTATTCGTTCAGGTCATATAGATATGACAACATGAGATATATATAACATGAACATACAGATTGCACATGAATGGCTATGCATACAACATGTAATATGCTAAACAAATGATATTGAAACTCACCTAACTAATCAAGCAATCAATCAACCATTCAATCAATCAATAATCAACCAACCAACCCATTACAAATACCCAGTACTAATAATATCCATTGTGAAACACTGTAACATCAATTGATCGATAAAGCACTAAATCAATCACTAATTCAATCAGTCAACCAGCAACAAAATCAATCAACCAACCAAAAACCAACCAATTACAAATACCCAGTACTAATAATATCCATTGTGAAACACTGTAACATAAATTGATTGATAAAGCACTAAATCAATCACTAAATCAATCAGTCAACCAGCAACAAAGTTAATCAACCAACGAACCCGCTAACCAACCAAAAACCATCCACCCAACACCCACAAAGAAATATACCCACACTATCCCCAACCAATCATTAATTTGATCAGTTAACCAACAACAAAGTCAATCAACCAACCAACCAACTCACCAACCAAAAACCAACCAATTACAAATACCCAGTACTAATAATTTCCATTGTGAAACACTAACATAAATTGATCGATAAAGCACTAAATCAATCACTAAATCAATCAGTCAACCAACAACAAAGTCAACAAAGTCAACCAACCAACCAACCAACCAACCAACCAACCAACCAACCAACCAACCAACCAACCAACCAACCAACTATTACAGGTACCCTGTGATACTGTCCATTGAGAACCACTGTAACCTCAAGCAGCAGCGAGTGATGGCTGAGATCATGGTGTCTGTGTTCGGCGACAAACTTTACCGTGACAGCGTCGACGAGAAACGCACCCGCCTTCCCAGTCCCGCCGATCTGAAGAATAAAATCCTTGTCAAGGTCGGTATGCCTGCCTCACATCGCTGGGACAAACACATTTGTGATCAGTGTAGATCTTAACCCTTTCAACCCCACAGGCCTGTATAGGGGTATTGGCAAAAAGTGTAGATCCAGATGAGCCGGCTTGTGACGAGGTGGTGGGGGTGGGGAGGGTGGTGGGTGATTGAAGGGGTCAGTGTAAGAATCTGCCGCCACGATCGACAAGGATGGTGGAGATGGGGAGGGTGTGTTGAATTGAAGGGGTCAGTGTAAGAAGCTGCCGCCGACGATCGACAAGTCGACAAGGCTGGTGGGGGTGGGGAGGATGGTGGGTGATGGGAGGGGTCAGGGTAAGAAGCTGCCGCCGATGATCGACAAGGATGGTGGGAGTGGGGAGGGTGGTGGGTGATTGAAGGGGTCAGGGTAAGAAGCTGCCGCCGACGATCAACAAGGATGGTGGAGATGGGGAGGGTGGTGGGTGATTGGAGGGGTCAGGGTAAGAAGCTGCCGCCGACGATCGACAAGGATTGTGGAGATGGGGAGGGTGGTGGGTGATTGAAGGGGTCAGGGTAAGAAGCTGCCGCCGACGATCGACAAGGATTGTGGAGATGGGGAGGGTGGTGGGTGATTGAAGGGGTCAGGGTAAGAAGCTGCCGCCGACGATCAACAAGGATGGTGGAGATGGGGAGGGTGGTGGGTGATTGAAGGGGTCAGGGTAAGAAGCTGCCGCCGAAGATCAACAAGGATGGTGGGGGTGGGGGAGGGTGGTGGGTGATTGAAGGGGTCAGGGTAAGAAGCTGCCGCCGACGATCGACAAGGATGGTGAGGATGGGGAGGGTGGTGGGTGATTGAAGGGGTCAGGGTAAGAAGCTGCCGCCGACGATCGACAAGGATGGTGGAGATGGGGAGGGTGGTGGGTGATTGAAGGGGAAGGGGGTCAGGGTAAGAAGCTGCCGCCGACGATCTGCAAGGATGGTGGGGATGGGGAGGGAGGGTGGTGGGTGATTGAAGGGTCAGGGTAAGAAGCTGCCGCCGACGATCGACAAGGATGGTGGAGATGGGGAGGGTGGTGGGTGATTGAAGGGGTCAGGGTAAGAAGCTGCCGCCGACGATCGACAAGGATGGTGGGGGTGGGGAGGCTGGTGGGTGATTGAAGGGGTCAGGGTAAGAAACTGCTGCCGACGATCGACAAGGATGGTGGGGGTGGGGAGGGTGGTGGCTGATTGAAGGGGTCAGAGAAGTCTGCTGCCGACGATCGACAAGGATGGTGGGGGTGGGGAGGTTGGTGGGTGATTGAAGGGGTCAGTGATAGAAGGGCCTAACTCTCCCTGTGACTGTGTGCAGGGTAAGAAGCTGCCACCGACGATTGACAAGGACGAGGGGGACGTGACAGACGAGGACGAGGGCGCCGAGTCAGAGAAGAAGAAGAGCAATAAGAAGGAGAGCTCCGTGAAGAAACACAAGCTGGCGCGCGAGTTATCCGACCTGGTCACGTACTGTATGTCGACGCGCTTCGAGGATTTTCAGGTCTCGCTGCAAAAACGTAAGTTTGGTGACCAACTATTGAGGTGTTTTTTCATGCATCTCAGTAGAGCCGGGAGGCATATATTGTTTGGATTGTGTGTCTGTCTGTGTGTTCATATGTCCGTCCATATTCCCGCTTAAGATGGTTACCTGAGATTTCTCGAATCTGTCATAACTTTTCTATCTGTTAAAGGATTCCTTCAATATTTCAATACAGCACAAATGCCACACTTCCATACCGCCTTGAATATGACCTTGACCTTTTTATCTTCACGTCTTTGCTTAAATACTTAGCAATTTCAGTTAAGAAGTGTGCCTGAGTTTTCAATTCTGTCAAGAATTCTATTTCCTGTTGTGGATTACCTTAGTATTTCAGTACTTAACACTTGTGCACAATTGTCACATATCCATTCTGCCCTTAATATGACCTTGGCCTTTTTACCTTTTCTTAAACCAGTTTATGTTAAGATGTTTACCAGAGTTTCTCAATTCTATCATAACTTCTATGTCCCTTGAAGAATTACTTTACTATTTCAAAAATCAAAATTGTGCACAAATGCCACACATCCATGCTGCCCTTAACCCTTAGACCACTACTCACAACAATTATCGTCTGCTGTTGCTTTTATATCTTGCCTAATTTCTCAATAAAAACATGGTTTGACAGCACTTCAGAATCATTTCCAATGGAAATGATTCTGAAGTGCTGTCAAACCATGTAAATTATTCTAAAGTGCTGTGAAAGCATGTTTTTTATGATAAAAATGGAAAATACAAAGCGGACAACAACAAAAAATAATATAGCGGTCTAAGGGTTAATATGAAATTGACCTTATTATGACCATTTTGCATAAACATTTAGTACTTTTGGTTCAGGAGTTTGCTGGAGATTCTCCAATCTGCTAACAGGGTCATTTGTGTGCTCACTGGGTTTTCATGTTTAGGCCTACTGTGTTGCTAATCAGAGCTGGGATGTTGGAATTTCATCAAATAAAATGGAGTATTTGAATTGAATTGAAGTTCATAAAATGAAAAGCCGCATTTTGAATATCTCGGACATGGTGCCATTGAATGTATATCATTACTGTAGAGGGGTTATGTCGCTGGTGTTACACTCCATGCCGGTGTTAATTGTTTTACATCGAAAATTGCACCAATTTCCTGATTAGATGCCACTCAGCTATACATAGAGTTATCGCATAAACACATTTTTCATCTAGTAACCGGCGCAAATTTCTTGCGCCGCTTACTTGATGAAAATGTGTTTATGCAGTATCTTCTTCATGCAGCTTAAAGGTACATGCCCATTCAGTAGGCACAAAATGTTCTTGATATCAGAGACATCATCTGAGACATTTTCTGGCAAAATAAACAGTCATTCACCATTACCCCACGTATTGATTGGCATTAATATACATTTTATGGTAAATTTCCACACTGATATCAGGGGCGATAACTGTGTTTCCTTAAAATGTTAACGGACATTACTATTCATTCTCTGTATTTATTTTTTGATGTGCAATGATCATACTTTATAATCTGTTGAAAATATTATTTTTTCAGGTGACACATTTAATTAATAGTATAAATAATTAAAACATATCATGCCTCATTTGCATATGAAAATAGCCTGATACCACCGCAAGTCACTATCAGTAAAATAAATATTACTAAATTATTATATCTGTATAGCGGACACTCGTAATATTTAGAACTGGTGGAATAGTGACACAAATATACACGTTTTGTACCTACTGAGTGGGCATGTAGCTTCATCAGGAATCTGGGGCCCATTTCACTAAACTTCTTACGACTAAAATGTTCGTAAGTGAAAATTTAGGATCGTCTGTAAATTTCAATTGATGGATTTACATTTATTGAGCATAGGCTGCATATGCAGCCTATGCTCAATAAATGTAAATCCAATAATTGTTTACAAGAAAACTTTGTTAATGTTAAATTTACAGACTATCATAATTTTGCACTTACGAACATTTTAGTCGTACGAAGTTTAGTGAAACGGGCCCCTGGCGCCTATTTTGACATGAAACATTTTACGCTGGCGGAGAGTGCAGCAACAGTGAATGTGTTAGCTAACCTGATCACATGTTACAGAGGAGTACTGGCAGATGTGTTCGTTCAGCGAGTCCCAGGCCCTGAAACTGGCCATCTCGTGCCCAGAGGAGTTTGTGAGCCACAACAAGAAGTTCCTCTCCCGTATCTACCCGAACGGCATGCGCATAGACTCGAGTAACTACAACCCCCAGGACCTCTGGAACTGTGGTTGTCAGCTAGGTTAGTTATAGAAACAAAATCACTACCCCGCTCCATACCACTCGCGAGGTAACATATCAGAGGCGAATTATTGTACAAAGCTCCAGTTAAGGTGCGTAATTTGACCAACTTGGGGTGAAATTTTGTTATTTCTTCATCAAAAATGGCAAGTTGGGAGTCCTTTAGAATCGTCTCATTGAGACGATTCTAAAGCACTCCCAACTTGCCATTTTTGATTGAGACGATTCTAAAGGACTCCCAACTTGCCATTTTTGATGAAGAAATAACAAAATTTCACCCCAAGTTGGTCAAATTACGCACCTTAACTGGGTGAGACGATTCTAAAGCACTCCCAACTTGCCATTTTTTGATGGAGAAATAAGAAATTTACCTCCAAATTACGCAGCTTAACTGGAGCTCTGATTGTAGCTAGGTTAGTTAGTGAGACTCTATTAAAAATGGCCAACCCTGGATGCTATGCTGGGTATATAACAGCTATTTAAATTGGCAGGAAGCTGTCACTGCAGCTATGACCAGTGAAGTCGCATTTACAGGTAGCACAATTATGCGGTTTCTCTTGATTTACGATTTGACAGTCTCCTCCAATTGTTATTTGAAGAATTTGTTTTGAGATTTCCGCTCAGTTACACACATTCACACGCTAACCGTCCTAGGCTAAAACAGGTTATTATATAGGAAAACATGTACTTGGTACCAAGAATTTGACATTGAGTTACAGTAGTTTCACTTAAGGGACTGAGTTAGCGAGAGTAGACTATCGACTCATTTCAGATTATAATTTATATACGATTATAAAATGACAAATTTATAAAACTTGCTGAGAATGTGTGCAATTCTCATGTTTAAAATCATGATGTTTGATTGGTTGATACCAAGATGTCGGCCAATATAATAACTCTGGTTAACTCAAATTTTCAATAGCTCTAAGTATTTTCCTGAGTCCCCTGGGGGCCTGTTTCACTAAACTTTGTACAATTAAAATGTTCGTAAGTGCAAATTTAGGATCGTCTGGACATTTTAATTGATGGATTTACGGTCAAGGTCACAGGACTTGATTTATGTATTTATTTTTTATTAATGCTGCCAGCGAGGGGATTAGCTTCGTTTAATGATGCCAGTTCTTGTTTAGGGTTGAAAGGGTTACATCCGTGCAGTCTGATCAGGGCCTACACTGTTCGCCATTCAGTCCTGCTTCTAACAGACAGTATATACCCATATCAGACTAAAGGAATGTGCTGGAAGATCAGGATCTAGACTATCCAGAAATGCCATAAGCCCCATTTCTCCAGTCACAGTCACATTGTTATCACCTCGCCAATAGGCAAGAGGTGATATAGTGTTAGTCCATGTATGTACGTGTGTACGCAGGTACATACATGCGTACGTGCGTTAGTAGCACATTTCAATTTTCCATAACATATGAACCGCTTCATCGATTTTGATAATATTTGGCCACAATTTATGTCTAGGGATGATGCTTTGTATTGCATACGACCCACATCCGACCACCCAAGGTCAGGGTCACTGAGAACTTACGTCAGCTTGTTTGTAAGGCACAAATGTTGTGTTTTTTTTATTATTATTATAAAGGCTGCCAGCGAGGGGATTAGCTTAGTGATAGCGATACCCTTGTTTGTCCATTGCAGTTGCGTTGAACTACCAGACTCCGGGTCTTATGATGGACCTGTACAACGGTTGGTTCAACAAGAACGGTGGCTGTGGTTACGTGATGAAGCCCGCCATTATGCGAGAGGAGATCGCCTACTTTAGTGCTAACACGAAGGACGTGATTCCTGGAGTATCGCCACAGATTCTCCATATAAAGGTCAGTGCCAACACCAAGGGCACAAAGAAATCAAGTATTTTGGTCGGTTGAGACTGAATGCTGATTTCTAGGGTCTCTTCTCAGGCTCTCCATATAAAGGTTAGTGGAAACATGTGTTTATAATTATACAAAAATGTTAGTACTCTAAATCACACAGTTTCATTAGCAGCTCAAACAATCAAATTTCCTGATTTTGTATATCTAATTTTGATGTTGAATGGACATTAACCCCCAATCAATCAATCCTAATTATACCCCCTGCAATGAGTTGTGGGGGTGAGGGTATACTGGTGTCGGGTTGTCTGTGCGATGTCCATCCGTGTGTGCGTGCATCCAAAATATGTTATAACTTCTATTTCCTTCATCTAAAATGCTTAATATTTCACACATGCATTCCTGGAAGGCTCTACTATCATGCTGTGCCAAATCCACGACCGCCAAGGTCAAATACTTAGTATCTTTACAAAACTTTACATCAGAGAAAGATGTTATAACTTCTATTTCCTTACATATTTAGGGTGCGGTGGGTATTCCGTAAGCCTCGCTTACTGACAAATCTAGTTTTGAGCATGAAAACGAAGTACAGTAATATGAAATCGATGGCTGAATACTCTATGCAAATCTGGTGACGTTACACACATTCGGAGATAGAGGTCCCTTTCAGTAACCCAGAGATGGCTATTTTATATCATGACATCTGCAACTTTTGCTTCCAGATTATTAGTGGCCAGTATTTTCCCAAGCCGAAAGGCTCTGGTGCTCGCGGAGATGTCACTGACCCCTACGTTACCATAGAGATATTCGGAATTCCTGCTGATTGTGCCGAGGAAAGGACAAAAACGGTACCTCACAACGGTAGGTGTACCACACACTGTCCAGGTTGAATTTCAGGTTATTCCATTAACCCTTTCAACACCACAGATTTGTAATCCCAATGTTTGCAAACAGTGTAGATCCCGATGAGCCGGCTCGTATCGAGCCGTCTTATCAGGATCTACACTATTTGTGGATATTTTTTAAGTTTTTATGAAATTCTCCCTCTTCTGATTGATAGAATAGCCCAAATATTAAATGGAATATTCAATTCTCACTTATTTAGGGGTGACAGGGTTAAGGGGAAGGGGTAATTTTGTAGCATAATCAGAAAATCGAATGTTGATTTTCAGACTATTCCTTAATGGGTATTTTGTAAAGAGTCTGAAAATGTTTGCCTCTAGATTATCAGACAAAAATGGCAGTCTTTTTATGATATTTTTTTTAAAATAGCAGCTACGGGCATAACATTTTCACAGAACAATCGTCAGTTCTTGCTTTCTCCACGCATGGAAACTATTTAGCAAACTGTGCCATCTTTCTCACTTAAAATTGGGTCAGATCATCTGTCGTAAGATTGCCCCAAAATTAACATCGACAATCAATTATCCATACAAATGTATAACCGTCTTATAACTTGTATTCTCACCTTAAAATTATAATTTTATCGCCTGAAAACCAGTATAAACAGCATTGTGTAGTTTTTCAGAAAAAACAATCACCATTCGCTTCTTGGAAAACATCGTATTTATAGAATTTATTGTATTTATAGAACAACTCTGCAATGACGTAATGGGCGCACTCGATTGAGCTCTTCATAATTTGGTAGGAAAATCCGCGGTAATGAGGCCCATAAAGGAAATTATGATCGTTTCGTACACTGGTGTTTTCGCACCTGTCAATTTTACCCAAGAATTACAAATGTGGGAAATGGTGTGTAATGGCTTGGGTCCGAAATGGCTTGGGGCGAGTTGGGGAATGTTTTAAGCAAATTTTACTAAAATGTTTACCGTGGCGATATATTCTTCACACTGGCATGGAAACAGCAAGCACCTGAGTGACTTAGATGTGTTCGTTGCAAAATCGGATCAAATGAATGCGTTTAATTAACAGGTATTTTCATTTGTCCGATAAATTGATTGTCCGGATAATTGGTATGACCCCTGTACAACTTTGTAATTCCACAAGCTTACCAATTTAGTGAGATTCTTATGTAACTCTGGTTTGTCAAATGTGTGCTTTGTGTTCATGAACAGTTATATCTTCAAGTATCAGATTTAAGCTACAATGAATTCCATTAAACACTGAAATATTCTATGTATCAAGTTTAGAGAGGTTATTGTGTATTCCAGGTTACAACCCGATATTCGACGAGAGTTTCGAGTTTCAGATCAACCTACCGGAGCTGGCTCTGGTTCGCTTCTCCGTCCTCGATGACGACTACATTGGCGACGAGTTCATCGGACAATACACCATTCCCTTTGAATGTATGCAAACAGGTACGGACAACACACCATTCCTTTTGAATGTCTGCAGACAGGTACGTACAACACACCATTCCTTTTGAATGTATGTAAACAGGTACCGTATTTAGCTGTGTATTGCGCGCACTGGTGTACAACGCGCATCTATATTTTGGGGGGAAAAATCAGGAAAAAAATTGTTCGCGTCTATAGCGCGCAACAAAAAAAACAACAAAAATCGGCGGAAATTCCGTCCCGAGTATAAGAAAATTGCATTCGGAGTTCACATCCACAATGCTGAACGTGTGCTGTTAGACTCTCTCAAAGAGAAAAAGATGTCAAAGGTCAGCTTTACTAATCGAGGCATAAATTAGACTTTATATTGTCTAAAAGTATGTTATATTTATTGTCATTAATATGCTTAATAAAAATTCAAGATGCATGTAATAAACTTATTGAACCTACTTACGAAGAAATTTGTTGTATATAATTCCACCATATTTGCCATTCGTGTATAACATAATTACCCGTAATCGCAAACACACAGCAGCCATGTGTAAACTTCTTCCCCAAGGCGATATTAACTCCTACTAGTGACCTGCACATGAGAAATGGGCCATAAACAATTCCTCCCAGCCAAATATTGACACTGGACCACCGTGGATATACGTAGGTACAGATAGTGTGTATTCACTGTTTATTGATTAGGTTTAACAATTGACATAGGTACTACCTGAATACACGACATTCCAGCATAGCCCATATCAGTGTATGTGCAGACGAATCAGGGGCTATGCTGGTCGCACATGTCATAAGGTATTGATGCGTGAATACTTGTCAATACTTTACAAAAATAGTAACACAGTCATTCGGCACCTAGCAACGAAAAACGACCATTACCGAGTGTTACCGAGTGCGATCTGAATGTGCGTGACGCTTGATTTAGCATCTAAAATCTTACATCAAGCGCTTATGGGATTGAGATAATCTGTCCTCATTAATTATTCACAGTATGGCAGACGTGTGACGTCACTTTGAAAATTTACAACCAAACAATACCCAACAGGCAACATTTGACCGATATGAGATCGGTACACCAGCGTAAATACAGAAAACATGTAAATTTCCTCTAATACACGTAGCGTAGCCTCTTATGTTACGAGCCTGGCTATATTAAATCCCAAAAGATACCAATTTACCATCAATCTATACTTACCACACCCATTCATATCGATTGATTCCTTTTCTCTTGTTTCACACTATGCGTATTTCAACGTCATAGCGGACACCTGTCAAAAATTGATATTTCCATTTCCAGTCTTGTTTTGTTTGCGTAAAACTGGCAGAAATCAGTTGGAAAAAATGTTTGAAATTTATGTTCCTACTTATAACACACAGGGTGACTTCTGGATTAAAAATGGGGCTGAAAAAATGCGCGCAATACACGGCTAAATACGGTACCAACAATACACTATTATTTTTGAATGTATTCAACAGGTACATACAATACACCATTCCCTTTGAATGTATGCAAACAGGTACCAACAATATACCATTCCATTTGAATTTATGCAAACAGGTACATACAATACACCATTCCCTTTGAATGTATGCAAACAGGTATGTACAATACACCATTCCTTTTAAATGTATGCAAACAGATACCAACAATACACCATTCCATTTGAATGTATGCAAACAGGTACGTACAATACACCATTCCTTTTAAATGTATGCAAACAGATACCAACAATACACCATTTCGTTTGAATGTATGCAAACAGGTACATACAATACACCATTCATTTTGAATGTATGCAAACAGGTACGTACAATACACCATTCCTTTTGAATGTATGCAAACAGATACCAACAATACACCATTCCTTTAAAATGTATGCAAACAGGTACCAACAATATACCATTCCATTTGAATTTATGCAAACAGGTACATACAATACACCATTCCCTTTGAATGTATGCAAACAGGTATGTACAATACACCATTCCTTTTAAATGTATGCAAACGGATACCAACAATACACCATTCCATTTGAATGTTTGCAAACAGGTACGTACAATACACCATTCCTTTTAAATGTATGCAAACAGATACCAACAATATACCATTCCTTTAGAATGTATGCAAACAGGTGCATACAATACACCATTCCTTTTGAATGTATGCAAACAGGTACGTACAATACACCATTCCTTTTGAATGTATGCAAACAGATACCAACAATACACCATTCCTTTAGAATGTATGCAAACAGGTACATACAATACACCATTCCTTTTGAATGTATGCAAACAGGTACGGATAACACACCATTCCTTTTGAATGTATGCAGACAGGTACATACAATGCATCATTCCTTTTGAATGTATGCAAATGTTAATCATTCCTGTTGATGTCCGCAAACAGGTAGTTCTGTAGTTGATGTTTTTGCTGTTTCATTACTTTGTTCATGGATCACTGATACGGATCTTGTAGATTTAGTGGGCACTGAATTAGTAATTTCTCCCCAATTCGGGTGTCAAACAGTTCTCCCAGTTATTTGTTTTCAAATGTTCTTGTTAAACGGCCTTTAATGCGCAAATGTTTCATGTTTGATCATCACGTAAGCATTCCCTGCCATTCAAGCATCGTCACCTCAGCATTTCACCAACATTGCAAAGCATCCTTTTCTAGCAAAGTATACTTTGAGGGAGAAATCTTCAATTTTAGGATAAATTTATTAATTTTTAGCCAGGTTTTTTGAAAAAAATCCAGGCTATTGGATTGGCGAAAGCCGGGCGGGTGGGCGGGGCGGCGGGGCGGCGTCCACAATCAATGTTAAGTTTTCGTGTTTGAGTCCATTTCTTTGTTTTGTACCACCTAGGACCACCAAACTTTCACAGCTTCATAATCAAGGGGTGCCCACCACATATCACTATCCAACATGTTACCTTTTTTTGAACTTGACCCATTTTTTCCGCGCAGTCGACTTAGCCATTTTCAATGTTAAGTTTTCGCGTTTACAATGTTAAGTTTTCGTGTTTAAGTCCATTTCTTTGGTACTGTACCACCTAGGACCACCAAACTTTCACAGCTTCATAACCAAGGGGTGCCTACCACATACAACTATCCTACATGTGACCATTTTTTTTTACCTTCACCTATTATTTCTACGTAATTGACTTAGCCATTTTCAACGTTTCTCTGCAACTGCTTCGCCCATTACCTTGAAACTTCACATGAGTGTTTATCATCATCCATATTTCCATTCTACCCCCAACTGTGCGGCCCCTGTGCCCAATGTCAAGGTCAAATTACTTTTTTCCTGTACTGCAACTGCTTCACCCATTACCTTGATACTTCACATGGGTGTTTATCATCATTGTCGCGCCCGCTTGCGGGAAGCGTGATATCGTCGGCATTTTGGCATACACCCATCCGTCCGTATGTCCGTGTGTCCGGTTAAAGTTTTTTGGTTAAAGTTTTTCCATCTACTATATCTATTTTTTTAGTGTCCATGCCTCGCCCCAATGTGCGACATGCAGGCCACGGCCATCTAGTCTACAAAAAGTGGGTATAATTATGTTATCCAAGTGTCTATGCTTGGAAAAAACCTGGCCTTCGTGGCTTTGCCTCGTTTCTTGTTATTATACTGAATTTATTACATTATCACAGCCATTTTATAATAATTCTGCATACTTTTTATCATCAAATATATGCAGTCGTTAGTTCTATATGAAATAATGCATTTCAGAAAAAAAAATGATTACTCCCACAATAACATCCCACATCCCACATCTCTGTCGATATGTCATGGAATTTCATTAGAATTGAGTCCTCCGGACTCAATTCTAATGAAAGTCCATGACAATTCATGATATTTAGAGACAGAAACAAAAGAAAATATGCTGAATTGTCGTCTGCTGTTATTTGAACTATGTGTAGCACACTTGGTTCCCAGCATGCAGAAGGTTAATACCCGTCGTCCATTTCAGGGTACCGACACGTTCGCCTCATGTCCAATACGGGCGAAGTCATCGATAACTGCTGTCTCTTCATCCACGTGGCCATCACCAACAAGCGAGGCGGTGGGGTATGTTACCTCGCTAACTAACACTATGTCTTATTTGATATGTTAACCATGTTTCCCAGTCATGACGGCTTGATGATTGCGTTAAGATTAACACATACCAGTGAACAAGTTATCTGAAGATGCAAACAACGCTTTGTAATAACGAATAAACGTATATACATTATGGTTGTGGCAATGCTGGTTATAAACAGTGTACGGTCCCTTAGTCATGAGTGGTTAACATATCAAAACTAATCCATAGTGTTATTTAGCAAACTAACGTACCACTGTTACCATCCAACATCTGTAAAGAATCAGTTTGACTTTGATGTTTTGTCTTTACTGTCTGTTCCACGTTTTTCTGCCGACGAACATTTGGCCATTAAACACTTAAAATAACTCTAAAAAATATTTAAAAGTAAGTACTTTTTCATCAATAAGAAAAAAGTCACCCTCCCCCCAAAAAAATTATTTGATATTCCATAAAATATTGATTTTATTGCGAAAAAAAACAATTTTCAAACGAAGGATAAAAAAACGAAGAAGTTTGGAAATTGACTCCGAAACCTGGGGAGATAACTTGCAAATGATGTAACTAAGAAAACAAGAGTTAGATTTTGAAAATCGGTCCACAAATAAAAAAATATATTTCAAAGAAATCTATTTTTAGCCCCCATGTTAAATTCCCATAGGAAAATCTTTTTTTCGCAATAAAATCAATATTTTATGGAATTTCATCAAATACAACTTTTTGGGGAGGGTGACTTTCTTTATCGATAAACATTACTTACTTTAAAATATTTTTTAGATGTAATTTGTTTAATAGCCAAAAGTTCGTCGGCAGCAAAACGTGAAACAGACAGTAGTGTCTAATTTATCTGTCAGTGTTCACAACCAGTATAGCAACAATACTAGGGTATCATGGATGAAATATTTTGAATAATTTATTTTATTTTTTCTTAGAAGTAGGTTCAGGTTAGGGGTTAGAACAACTCATTTCCAATCCGGAGGTTGTGGATTCAAACCTCACCTTAGGCATAAAAAATTACTTTCGGGTGAGACTTGAAACTGGTCCTGTCTCTATATGACCTTAGCTGTTGCTGGGACCTATTCACTACCACTTTTTTCTTGGAAATATATATAGGATATTCATATTTTTGCAACGAATATGACATATATGTTCATCTCGTGGTGTGAAATGTCCATATTTCACGAGTGCGGCACTCGTGAAATATGGACATTTCACGCCACGAGATGAACATATATGTTAGGCACTCGTGAAATATGGACATTTCACACCACGAGATGAACATATATGTCATATTCGTTGCAAAAATATGAATATCCTATTTATTATATACCGCTCCATGGAAATTAGCATTTTTTTTAGACTGTATACGGTAATGAATGTGTATTTGCAGCCTATTTGTGCATAGATTTTATGAATATAGATAGCGGAAGTAGTCGTATTTTCACCGGAAGTTGTTTATTTCATCGATGAGAACATATAATAAATCTTGTGACCGTCATTTCATCTTTTTATGCCCGTAGCGAGGCCATAAGCGAGGGCTGTCTGTGAAGAAGACCAAACGGAAAAAAGACTACACCAGTATGAAGGCTATCGGGGTGAAGAGCATAGACGAAACGTTCAAAGTGAGTTTAGTCTAGCTGCTATCCAGCAAGAATTATAAGTTAGAAGGATATGAAACATCGTGTTTTCTTGGAAAACCTGGTGTGCGTATCACATGTTATGGTCACTTGGGAGGATTATTTTGAAGCATCGTGGCTCAGTACGTTGCACATTCAATATCAGTTGACTACTCTACTCTACCTGATACAATTAGGCGACGTAATACCTGCATGCGAAGTCGCTCCTATTTGAAAAAGAAATGGCTAATCTTGTTATTACAAAAGAAATCATCCTTATATCATCCAAATATGGCAAGAAATAAACACTTGTAACATGAGAAATTTTGCCATGAGTGGCTGCAAGTGAAGTCGCGCCTATTAGAAAATGGCTAGAATTCAATATTAATGATGTATTAATACTGAAAATAGTAACTTGAGAACGTTGTGCACGTTTTTCAGTGATTGGCTGGTGGAAAATTGTCCCAGTGTCTCATTCAAATTTAAAGGCACACCAGGTAAACGTAATCGATTAATGCCTTATATAACAAGTCACATGTCTCTCTCTATGTCTCTGTATCCAGCAATGTCTTCATATTGTGTTCCACATCTTGTATTAAGCTATTGGGATATCTAAATGAAAAATAAGAAACACTTATAAATAGAATGTCTAGCATTAAGTTTGTTGCTATTAGCAGCTAAAAACTCATTGGTCTTAATATATTGTATCATGCACATTGGTGGAAAGTGAGACATAGCAGTCACAATGCCTGCGTAGTCGGCGACAGCAGTGGTGAGGCACACGCCAGTAATCACCTTGTTCTTCTGGGGGCCGTTTCACTAAACTTTGTACGACTAAAATGTTCGTAAGTGCAAAATTATGATAGTCTGTAAATTTCACATTAACATTGTTTTCTTGTAAATAATTATTGGATTTACATTTATTGAGCATAGGCTGCATATGCAACCTATGCTCAATAAATGTAAATCCATAAATTGACATTTACAGACGATCTTAAATTTTAACTTACGAACATTTTAGTCGTAAGAAGTTTAGTGAAACGGGCCCCTGATGAGTTTCAAATAAGTTATCTCTGTTATACATGGGAATACACTATGGCTGAACTGCCGAGGCATGACTACAAGGTATGAACAGTTATATAAAATGATTCGGAAACAGAGCAGGTAGCTCAGACATGGCATAATTAATAAAACAAAACGTTAAATTTATTTGGTTCACAAATAATAAAATTATGTTTGAAAACCTGTTAAAAATCTGTTAAAATCCTATAGAAATCTTTTTTTTTTTTGGTGCAATAAAATCAATATTTAATGGTATTTCTTCAAACCAATCTTTTTAATAAGAGGGTCATAAAAAATAATGTTTAGAAAAATATGTTTGATTGTCCAAAACCCAGCATATTTTAAGTGGAACTGACAGTAAGCCATGTTTTTAGATCACCTGAACGAAAGACTCAAGTGAGCTATTGTTACCTCTTTTCGTCCGCCGTCGTCCTTCGTCGTCCATCCATCCACAGTTTCAAATGTCTTCTTCTCCCAAACCACTGGGCTAATGTTGGTCAAACTTCTCAGAGATGATATATGGGTGGGGGCATGTCAGATTTGTCGTCACATAATCCAAGATGGCAGCCGTAGAAAAGTAGGTCAAGTTCTTAAAAAAAAAATTCTCCCCAACCGCCAGACTGATTTCAACAAAACTTTTCAGATTTGTGGTGGCCCCGGGGTTAAAAATGGGCGGGGCCAGAGGAGGGGTCAAGCAGGCGTCAAATTTCACATTTGACCGAATATGGTAATGTCACATACCAATTCGAAGGTATTGAGGGGACAATCACTCTGGATAATTTTTTTATAGAAATCGGATGATTAGGTCATCCAAGATGGCCGCCGAAAGGTCAAAAGGTCATTCTTTAATTAGAGAGTTCAAACCGTGAAATGTCTTCTTGTGAACCACTTGGCCAATGTTGGTCAAACTTCACAGGGTTGATTTATGGGTGGGGGCATGTCAGATTTGTAAATTTGGAGGTTGTCGCCTAATCGAAGATGGCCGCCGTGGAAAAGTCGGTCAAAATTCATAAAAAAATCTTCTTCTCATGAACCGCCAGACAGATTTCAACCAAACTTGACAGGAAAGATCGACAGTCAATGCCCTTTCAGATATGTAAAAATGGTGACACAAGGGTCTAAATGGGCAGGGCCCGGGGGGTCAAATAGGGGTCATATTTCACATTTGTCGTATTTCAAATTGAGGTGACGATCACTCTGGAGTATTGTTTGTCAAAATTGGATGATGAGGTCATCCAAGAAGGCTGCCGAAAGGTCAGACCGGTATCTTTTTATTAGTGTTTTCAAACAGCCTTTTCTTACTAACCGCTTAGCTGATGCTGGCAAAATTTCATAGTTATTGTCACTTAATCCAAGATGGCCGCCGTATAAAGTTGGCGAAAATCTTTAAACATGTCTTCCCATTATAATCACCAGACAAATCTTCGTCGGATTATTGAATGTATAAAGCTCACTCAGATTTACTTGCATATATGTAATAACCAGGGGGCCGTTTCACTAAACTTCCTACGACTAAAATGTTCGTAAGTGCAAACCAATGATAGTCTGTAAATTTCACATTAACAATGTTTTGTTGTAAATAATTATTGGATCCATCAATTGAACTTTCCAGACGATTCCAAATTTGCACTTACGAACATTTTAGTCGTACAAAGTTTAGTGAAACGGGCCCCTGGTGAGCGACATAGGGCCACAATGGCCCTCTTGTTTGATAGTGTGTTTCTGTTACATTGTGGTTGATGACTTTATATTGGTGACATGATTTCCAGGTAGCAATCCAACCACTGCGTGACGGTACCGACCTGCGGGACAACGTCCAGGTGGCGCTGGCCGAGTTCAAGGAGACATGCGGCCTGTCGCCCATCGCCAACATCAAACAGTGTATCCGCCTGCTGGGCACCCGCGTACAGAACTCCTCCGAGCAGGCCTCGCTCAACTTCTACATGAACGGAGATGTAAGTGGCTGGGTGTGGTCAAAATACGAGTCCGTCCTCTATTAACCCTGACAGGTCAGAAAGCCAATTTGTGTAAACACTAAATCAAATAACCTATTTCACCAACATTGCAAAGTATACTTATCTAGCAAAGTTTAGTTTGAGGGAGAAATTCTCAATTTAAGGATAAATTTATTAATTTTTATTATACTGAATTTATTACATTATCACAGCCATTTTGGCTGTTATGATGTAATAAATTCAGTATAATAATTCTGCATACTTTTAATCATCAAATATATGCAGTGGTTAGTTCTATAGATATGAAATAATGCATTTTGGGGAAAATAAATGATTACTCCCTCAAAGTATACTTTGCTAGATAAGTATACTTTGCAATTTTTATAAAATCGGCTACAGATGAGCCGTCGCATCAGAATCTGTAGCATCTGTCACTATCATTCATCTCTAAATAAAATCAACATTTTTGTAATTAATGGAATAGTCCAAAAATTAGTATGAAAAAGCCAATGTATGATATCCCGGTTTGAAAGGGTTTAGAGAACTCCGGCAAGCAAACTGTAGTGCTGGAAATGTGTTGATTTGGACCTTGAGTAAGAGACCATCCATCTTCAAACAAAGCCCGATATTTTACCTCCGGTAGGTGTCTTAACCCATTGAACCCGAAATCCCGCTATATCGGTTTATGCAAAAAGTGCAGATTCAGATGAGCCGGCTCGTAACGAGCCGTCTCATCAGGATCTGCACTTTTTGAAAGCATTTTTAGTATTTTTGAGAACAAAAACACCTCCTTTTCATAAATGGACGAATCTGAAAATCATTTTGTGACCATTGGATTGGTCGGAACATTAGCATATCACAGTCCATTCCAGTTCCTTAGGGTTGAAAGGGTTAAGACGGGTTTTGTTGTATGCGATTCACATGTTGAATGTCCATAGGCTGAATGAGCTTGTTGTAGGGGTTAGCTTCCCATGGATCAGACCAGGGGGCTGTTTCACTAAACTTTGTATACATATACTTTTAAAGAAATATATTCTAAATGAAATAATGCATTGAAATTGGCTCCTGGTTCACAAATAATATCTCTGATGTTCCATTGGTTGAACGGTGTCACATGACATCAACAAATTACGCCAATGTAATGGTGCATTTTCCTCATTTTTTCCAACAAAAACCATGGTATTTTTGCCCATCTTCTTATAAAAAAAGTTGTCTAATAAATAGAGTAGTTGGCAGATAGGAGCATGTGATGGGTAATGTAACGATCGAGATTCATCCTTCAAATTACCGGAATCCCGAGCGGAGACCTGTAGACTATTTCACCAACATTTCAAAGTATACTTTTCTAGCAAAGTATACTTTGAGGGAGAAATTTTCAATTTAAGGATAAATTTATTAATTTTTATTATACTGAATTTATTACATTAAAATGGCTGTGATAATGTATAATACAGTATAATAATTCTGATTACTTTTAATCATCAAATATATACAGTTGTTCTATATGAAATAATGGATTTCGGGAAAAATAAATGATTACTCCCTCAAAGTATACTTTGTTAGATAAGTGTACTTTGCAATTTTGATGAAATCGGCTACTGGTTCAGCCCTCAGGTACGTCTTTGCATTCTTGTATGTGAGGGTTAAATTTGGTTAATACCCCTTGTATGAGTAATATGATTAATCCTATTCCTATTACTTTTAGTTGAAGGGGCTAAGTTACTTTGGTGTGGTATGGACCTGGCACCAGGTCTGCTTATTCTAATTTCAGGGCTGAATATTGTTTTTGTTCGATGTAAATATTCCGTTCTGATTTTGGAATTTTCCTCCCCAATGCAGCAGGTTAAATGTGGTATCGAACCCGTTGGCTCGGCTTCAAATGACCTTATCTGTTGATAGGCCGTTAAACACCAATAAACAAACTTAATAAATAGAATGCAATACTAGTACCTTTTGATATCAAGTTTATCAGGCTCGGCTCGGAAACAATAGGAATTGGTGATCCTCGGAATTGCCTCGCGTTTCCTAACCTGATCTGGGGCCCGTATCACTAAACTTCGTATGACTAAAATGTTCGTAAGAGCAAATTTAAGATCGTCTTGAAATTTCAATTATTGGATTTACATTTATTGAGCATAGACTGCATATGCAGCCTACGCTCAATAAATGTAAATCCAATAATTGTTTACAAGAAAACATTGTTAATGTGGAATTTACATAATTTTGCACTTACAAACATTTTAGTTGTACAAAGTTTAGTGAAACGGCCCCCTAATAAACACGATATCGAAAGACACAAGCCTGGCATTCTCTATGCGTATCTATATATTGTTTCAGTACCCGTGCTTAGATGCGGAAGGAAATCTGGCAGACATCTTGAAGAAAGCTCTCCTATCATTTGATGACGTACGTGCCACATTTACCCCAGTATTGTATTTATGACCAGCTATTTGAATGAACACGACATAGACAATAGCAGGAAGCTAGGCATCAAGAAAATCCCAGTGTGTTCAATTTTGGTCAAGGTTTCACTGTAATTTGTCTGTAATAACACTCTGATCTTTAGTGACACGCCAACATGTGTCTCGGAGTGTTCATATGTGGCTGTGACTAACTGGAGAAATTGGGCTTCTGGGTTTTGCAAACAGTGTAGATCCAGATCAGGCTGTGCATTCGCAGTCTGATCAGGATCGGCACTGTTCACTATTCCATCAATGAAACACGTGTCGTGCTTCTAGCAGCAATATTCAGAGGTTATTACCTGGCTAGTTAGATATCAACCTAGGTTTCATCCCTCAGTAACTTGATATCAGCCTGATACCTACTGTCTGTTTCACGAAACCTGCCCACATTTTACGGCCATATAAACAATGCAAAAACTATCTTTTTTTGTGATGATATTAAATTAAGCAAAATTTAACTCTTTCAGCGCCAGCCAGCTCAGATAACAGACTCCCCAGTGCCAGCATGTTTTTTTGAATCTCACAGACAAACAGGATGCCTATAGCTAAAATGGCATAACATTTTTATCTCTTAACCAATTCACCTCAAATTTTCTGTATTTATCAAATACATATTCCCCTTTCAGCCCATGGCGCCGAAAGAGTTAAGAATGAGCCTTCTTATTATTTCATGAAATTTGGTCAAATATTGATTGTATTGCGAAAAACAATTTCCCCATGTTAAATCCACACAGAGTGAAGATGTCTATGGGGATTTAAATTGGGGAAATTTTTAGAATTTCAGAAATTCTGGTCCAATTTTCAAAATGTAACTTTTGTTTTCTTTATAGTTAGATAATTTCCAAGCTATTTAGCCAGGTTTCGGAGTCAATTTCCAAAATTGTTTTTTGACTCCTCCCACAGCTCCTCTACCTCCTTTTTCCCCAATGTTAAATTCCCCTAGACAAATAAATCTTTCGTAATAAAATCAATATTTGACCAAATTTCCCAAAATAAAAAATAGGCTCATTCTTAAATTTTGCTGTAATTTAATATTATATTGTTTTTGCCTTATTTATATAGCCTTAAAATTTGGGCAGGTTGATATGAAACTAGCCAAGTAATAACCTCTTTATGACTTAGATAGCATTGTTTTCGACATTTCTGTGGCGGATGTCAAATTCTTACCGAAACCTCAGTTAGAACTGGTCCTGGTTTTGGATTGTATATCGTTTTGATCCGCAAAGCAGCTGTAGGATATTTTGAAAATGAAATGAAAAATAAATTGACTTCAAAAATATGACGAACGAGCTTGCAAATGGTGTTTATCCCGTCGCAGCGCTGATGTACTGTAAAACTTGCATTCAGTCCCACTTTTCAGATGTGTGCACCTTTTAACCCATCCCATGCGTCATTACGTCAAAAAGTAAGGGCTTTTCCAGAAACATTTCTCTGTGGGGGGGGGGGGGGGGGGGGGGGGGTTACCACCACCGGAATTTACATAAAATTATACCCCCCACCACCAGAATTTATTTCTTGCATAACCCCCCATCATCCGGAATTTATTTTTTCAGAATTGCTTTCTCATTTAACCCCTACCTCCAGAAAAAAAAAAGAAATTGCATAAAGCACCCCCCAACACCAGAATTTATTTCTCCTTTAACCCCCACCACTAGAAAATGTTATTCTTAGGGAGCAATATGTGAAATCGTTTGGTTATTACCACTGCCGGAAGCTGAGGTCAACTAATATTGCTAAAGTCTTGTCATAAATAACGTTGATGTGTGTCGACATTAGGACACTGACAAGTACTGGTTTGTTATTGGCAGACGTTGTGAACAGCATATCTGTGAAAGAATATATCAAGCTGCTCTTTGTTCTATACATGTATTAATAAAACACATTATTATAAATATTAATCATTATACCGTATTTCGCTGTGTATTGCGCGCACTTTTTCACCGGCATTTTTAATCCAGAAGTCACCCTGCGCGTTATAGGTAGGTAGATAAATTTCAGAAAAATTTCCAACTGATTTCTGCCAGTTTTACGCATTTTTTATCAAACAAAACAAGCCCGGAAACGGAAATATCAATTTTTGGACAGGTGTCCGCTATGACGTTGAAATACACTGCTACTGTCTGTTTCACGAAAGCTGCCCAAATTTCACGGTCATATAAACAATTCAAAAACAATATTATTTTTGATAATATTAAATTAAAGGAAAATTTAAGAATGAGCCTTCTTTTTATTTCGTGAAATTTGGTCAAATATTGTTTTTATTACGAAAAATTGATTTCTCTATGGGACTTTAACATGGGGAAAAAAAAGATGTAGAGCCATACTGGAGGAGTTGTGGGAGGAGTCAAAAAACGGAAAAAATTGACTCCGAAACCTAGCTAGATAGCTTGGAAATGATTTAACTAAGAAAACAAAAGTTAAATTTTAAAAATCGGTCCAGTATTTCTGAAATTCTAAAAAAAGATTCCCCATGTTAAATCCCCATAGAAATCTTCACAGAGTGAAGATGTGGAAATTGTTTTTTCGCAATGAAATCAATATTTGACCAAATTCCACGAAATAAAAAGAAGGCTCATTCTTAATTTTTCCTTTGATTTAATATTATGTAAAAAAAAATTGTTTTTGAATTGTTTATATAGCCGTAAAATTTGGGCAGGTTTCGTAGTAAAAATACGCATCAAATGTGCCGAATAATAAGCAAGATGATCTGGATATACACAAGCCGCAAATGTCATAAGCCCCATTTCTCCATCCTTGAAGCCACATTTATCCACAGTGGGCGTTTTGTTTGGTTTTCGAAGTGACGTCTCACGTCTGCCATTCTGTGAATAATTAATGAGGACCGATTATCTCAATCCCATATAAAGCGCTTGATGTATGATTTTAGATGCTAAATCAAGCGTCGCGCATATTCGGATCGCACTCGGTAACATTCGGTAATGGTTGTTGTCGTTGCTAGGTTGCCGACTGACTGTGTTACTATTTTTGGAAAGTATTGACAAGTATTCACGCATCAAGACCGTATGACATGTGCCACCAGCATAGCCCCCGAGTCGTCTGCGCATACACTGATATGGGGCTATGCTGGACTGTCGTGTATTCAGGTAGTAGTAGTACCGTACATGTAATACCATCGACTTGGTACTTACCCTATACGTGTATGCCATAAATATTAAAATCCACTGAAGTCCATTAGACAGGCGCCATTTTTTTATGAATCCAAAATTGTTACGAATGAGTGACGTCAACACGTAGTAAATAAGACACGCCCATAAACATTCATACGCATATAGTTTCTTCAATAAAACACAAATATTATTAAAAATAAGGAAATTAAGTAGTAGAAATGTAATAAATAGGATAATTAATCGTTCAGGATTGAATAGCGTGAAATAATACACTCATGTTCGTCGGTTCCGCGTAAATAACAAGTTCGCGTAGCTACGCAAACTTGTTGTTTATGCGGAGACCGATGAACACTCGTGTACGATATGTCTTGGGGTCGAGATGTCTGACAGCCAATCGAACTAGGCCGAACGCGCTGGATTGCAAGAACGACAACTCTTAATAACTTTCGCTAAGCGTAGACCAGTGAACTTTCAATGTCGGTGTTTTTTTACGGAGACTTCTAAATTGATACACACCGACACCCACTTTAATACTTATGGAAAATATCCACCCACAAAAATCATAGGGGAACTTAACCCCCCCACCACCAGAAAGGATAAAAAAATACCCCTACCTATAGATATTTTAAATGACGTAGACCCCACCCAGTAGAAATACGACCACCACCCCGGGAAAAAAAAAAGGAAAAGCCCTAAAAGTTTCTCCAACATTTAATATCTTCAATATTATACGAAGGATTGCTTTGATACTTGGACGCTTGAATCGCCTGAACAGTTGTCACACAGTCGCGCCACCATTAACATGACCGTGACCTTGGTCACATTCGAAATGTCGTTAAAACACTTTTGTAAGAGTTTCTCCAACATGTAATATCTTCAATATTACGCGAATGATTGCTTCCATACTTGAACACTTTAATCACCTGAAAATGTGTCGCACACTCGCGCCACCATTAACACGACCTTAACCCTTTCAACACCACAGACCTCTATAGAGACAATGTTTGCAAACAGTGCAGATCCAGATGAGCCGGCTCGTAACGAGCCGTCTCATCAGGATCTCCACTGTTTGTTAATAATTTTAAACGTCGTACAGATTACCCTTTTAGAAGAATGGGATAATTTGAATGAAAAAAATTAATGAAATAGCGTGAAACATTGGCATGGAACATCCTATTAAGTTACTTGGTGTTGAAAGGGTTAATCTTTGTCACCTTCAAATTGTTGCTGAAACAGTTAAGACATTTTGTTGCGTCAAAAATGTTCTCAGAGTTTCTCCAGTTACAGTCCAGAGGGTCGTTTCACTATAGGAATTAATGGCCTTTTTGTTTAATTTAATTTATCGGGGTATAAACGTGGAAAAGTCGCGGGAATACTGGAAGAAGCGATAAAAAATCACAATTTTCGAAAAATTTGATTTTTTTTTGAAAATTGTAATTTTTTAAGGCCTCGTCCAGTATTCCCGCGACTTTTCCAAGTTTATATCCCCGATAAATTCAACAAAAAGGCCATTCATTCCTTATAATTCCAGCATTTGAAATACATTCATCAAGAAAATGTGTTTATTTTCCGTTTTCTTAAGAATTATTTTAACTGCGCCTCACGGTTACGGAAAGTAGTTCGGCGTGGGAGTTTACTGGGATATAAATTTTGGACAGAGACTTGCTACGTGCCAATCAAATGTTAGGGAATTGTGTAAATATTTTTGTGCTGGAATTATTAAACTTTGTACGAATAAAATGTTTGTAAGTGCTAAATTATGATAGTCTGTAAATTTCACATTAGCAATGTTTTCTTGTAAACAATCATATTCTCAATCAATGTAAATCTGTCAATTGAAACTTCCAGATGATCCTAAACATTTTAGTCGTACAAAGTTAGTGAAATGGTCCCCAGTATGCCATTGGGGCATTTCCATGTTTTACAAACAGTTTATTTATTTCAGATGGTGTCACAGTGTCGCAACTTGATAGAAAATGCAGAAAATGTTTATGAAAGGGTAAATATTGTTGTATATAAATATAAGATGGAGATGTTTTCTATCAGTAGAGATGTTTAGTTTGAACAATATATCATACATTGATTATGGATGCCACTTAGCGTTAAGTAGAAACTAATTCCTTGATAGCGAAACGTCGGAAAAGTGGGTTCCTGGTTTTAGCAGAAATGTTGAACAAACAATTGAGAACAGGATTAAAAAACAAGCTTGTAGTCTTCTGTGAATTCTTCCCCTGATGAAACCATGAAAGCCTGTTGACTTGCTCATTACAACAGATTTGCAAGTTGACTCATTTCTAATCAAATGTATGTGCTAAGCATTGGTGTAATAGTTCAAATGGTGGTCAAAAAATATATTTACATTTTTCCATCTACAAAATGTTATATCGTCTATATGTAATATGTTAAATAACCATTAAACCCCATTGACTCCTTTGTTACAACTGACCCTCTGAGACTTGAGCATTCACCAAGAAAGTAATCCCGAATCCATAACGCTTTTAAATGTGACACCACCCCTGTATGGTAAATAACTTACTAATCAGGGGCGGTGTCACATGTAACCCTTTCAACCCCACAGGCCTGTCTAGTGGTATTGGCTCGTCACGAACCGGCTCATCAGGATCTGCACGTTTTGCAAGTAATTTTCATATTTTTGAGAACAAAAACACCCCCTTTTCATAAATGGACTAGTCCGGAAATCATTTTGTGACAATTGGATTGGTTGCAAAATTAAATAAAAATCCATTCCAGGTACTTAGGGGTGAAATGTGTTATGATTCTGGATCACTTTCTTGGCTATTTCCCGTGTAAATTATATTTACTATTCAGGGGTGGTGTCACATTTAAATGTGATGGCAATAAAATAAATGCATAGTGTTTAAAAAACATCTAAATTAAATGCCTCGCTTGTTACAGCTGATCCTGGCCCAGCGAGCTGGTCTCGAGTGGCACGAGGAGCTGGTTCCCGTCGCTCAGCAGGCCGGGCTCAAGGGCAAGAAACTCTCCAAGGTTCCGCCATCATTGTTGACCACTTCAGTCCCCAGTTGACAAGACCTGCAACCATTTCAAGTCTCCACGACTCGCAACCAAATCAGTCTTCAATTAACAAGACTTGCAACCACATTAGTCTCCAGTTAACAAGACTTGCAACAAAATCAGTCTCATGTTAAGAAGACATCAGTCTCCAATTAACACGACTTGCAACCAAATCTGTCTCCAATTAACACGACTTGCAACCAAATCAGTACCCAATTAACGCGTCTTGCAACCAAATCTGTCTCCAATTAACACGACTTGCAACCACATCAGTCTTCAATTAACACGACTTGCAACCAAATCTGTCTCCAATTAACACGACTTGCAACTGCATCAGTCTCTACTTAACACAACTTGCAACCAAATCTGTCTCCAATTAACACGACTTGCAACCAAATCGGTCCCCAATTAACGCAACTTGCAACCAAATCTGTCTCCAATTAACATGACTTGCAACCAAATCTGCCTCCAATTAACACGACATGCAACCACATCAGTCTCCAATTAACACGACTTGCAACCAAATCTGTCTCCAATTAACACGACATGCAACCACATCAGTCTCCAATTAACACGACTTGCAACCAACTCACCAAATCCACCAATCAGTCTCCAATTAACACGACTTGCAACCAAATCTGTCTCCAATTAACACGACTTGCAACCACATCAGTCTCTACTTAACCCAACTTGCAACCAAATCACCAAATCCACCAATCAGTCTCCAATTAACACGACTTGTAACCAAATCTGTCTCTAATTAACACGACTTGCAACCAAATCAGTCTCCAATAACACGACTTGCAAGTCGTGCTAATTGAAAACTGATTGATTAATAAAGATTTGGACTTCAAGCTGAGACCTTCAAGGGGCAGCTCAAGCTCAAAGACTTTTTTTACCTCTTATTCAATAGCAAATTGGGGCATTTGCTTCGCTCTTAGAGTTCTGTATATTCGTCCATCATTTACGTAAGAATGGTTGTAAGAGTTCCTTCATCATGCCATAAGCTTCAATATATATTATTATAGGACTAAGTATTTCAGTCATTCTCATTGGCCGAAACACGACCACGTGATCATATACAAATTTAATGTAGACCTCTGAACGGTTTGTTTACACAAATAAGCACTCTTGGACCGCAAGACCGGTCCGAGATGTGTTTATTCATGTAAACAAGCCTAGTGTTCATCTCCTTAGAGCGCATGCGTAAATCTAACACATTTTGAAAAAGATATTTTAAAATTTAAAAAACATTTTTTTTTAAATAATTATTGAAAATTGTGTGAAACCAAAAAAAAAGTGAACAAATATTTTTTCGGCCGGATATTTTGAAAAAAATATTGGCCAGAAATATTTTAATATGTGGGCCAAAAAGTGTCATATAATAAAACAATTATAGTCTTTTGAGTCGGTGTACATGAGATTTACGGACCTGAGAAAAGTGATGTTTACCTCCGCCTTCGGCGTCGGTGAACATCACTTTTCTGAGGTCCGTAAATCTCATGTACACCGACTCAAAAGACAATAATTGTATATTGATGGATTACTTGAATTTTCTGAAACTTGATAACCTGTGACACTCTAAAACCACCTTTAATATTACCTATACCCTTTTGACCATCACAATCGTTTGTTTCTTTCTTTGCTTTCGAAACAAGTAGATAATGGGCATAACCATACTTTACATAATATCTACTGTCTGTTTCACGAAAGCTGCCCAAATTTTACGGCCATATAAACAGTTCAAAAACCATATTTGTTTCGATAATATTAAATTAAAGGAAAATTTAAGAATGAGCCTTCTTTTTATTTCGTGAAATTTGGTCAAATATTGATTTTATTGCGAAAACTAAATTTCCCCATGTTAAATCCCCATAGACATCTTCACTCCGTGAAGATGTCTATGGGGATTTAACATGGGGAAATTTTTTAGAATTTTAGAAATACTGGACCGATTTTTAAAATTTAACTTTTGTTTTTTTAGTTAGATCATATCCAAGCTATCTAGTCAGGTTTCGGAGTCAATTTCCAAAATGTTTAGTTTTTTTGACTCCTCCCACACTTCCTTACCACTTTTTCCCCCATGTTAAATTCCCAGACAAATCAATTTTTCGTAATAAAATCAATATTTGACCGAATTTCACGAAATTTTCCTTTAATTTAATATTATCGAAAATAATATTGTTTTTGAATTGTCTATATAGCCGTAAAATTTGGGCAGCTTTCGTGAAACAGACAGTAGTGTATTATCAACTGTCTATTGTTGTATAGTATTATGCATACTAATGCTAAGCAGCGGCAATATCTTATCATCTGGTGATGTGTTTGTTTCAGGCGGTGGAGAATTTCGCTTGGAATATCCGGGTACTTCAAGGTCAGGCCGACCTTCTGCAGCAGGCCAAGAGTGAATGTCACGAATACCTTATACAGGTACACCGATCTCCACTCACACTGACTAATCAAACGTGTGGCATTATCACCCCAGAATAGTAACCAACTGCTTGTCTTGGTTGTTATTTTTTTTGGCTGGAATGGCACATTTATTATATAACTGATGCTGTCTGGCTGCATACAACCTCTTCGTCCATTTGTCTATAATTCCAGCACAAAAATATTTACACAATTCCCTAACATTTGATTGGCCCGTAGCAAGTCTCAGTCCAAAATTTATATCGCAGTAAACTCCCACGCCGAAGTACTTTCCGTAACCGTCCGGCGCAGTTAAAATAATTCTTAAGAAAACAGAAAATAAACACATTTTCGTGATGAATTTATTTCAAATGCTGGAATTATAAGGAATGAATGGCCTTTTTGTGGAATTTATCGGGGATATAAACGAAAATTGTAATTTTTTATCGCTTCGTCCAGTATTCCCGCGACTTTTCCAAGTTTATACCCCGATAAATTCCACAAAAAGGCCATTCATTCCTATAAGGCCTGTAGCCAATTTCAAAATTGCAAAGTATACTTATCTTGCAACTTTGAGGTAGAAATTTTCAATTTAACGATAAATTTATTAATTTTTATTATACTGAATTTATTATATTATTACAGCCATTTTGGTTGTGATAATGTAATACATTCAGGATAATAATTATGCATACTTTTAATTGTCAAATATATGCAGTTGCTAGTTCTATATGAAATAATTCATTTCGGGAAAATTAAATGATCACTGCCTCAAGTATACTTAGCTAGATAAATATGCTTTAATAGCAATTTTGGTGAAATCGGCTATTAATGATACAATGCAGTTCCTTATGGTGTGTAGATTTGCAATGCAAATTTTGATTTTGATTCAACACCTGGGTCTCTCATACATATTATTTTGCAAATTTGACTTGTAACTTGCAACATGTTTAAACGATGATAAGAACGTGTACAGTTTGTTTAAACAGTGATAAGAACGTGTTCTTTATGGCGAGTAGATAAAGCAAAGTGCATTGGGAATTCAGAGAATTTTGAAGTGAATTGTGAAGTTTATCACCATCCATGTACTGATTCCCGTTTGTGAAGTTTACCACCATTCCATTAAATGTACTGGTTCCTGTTTGTGAAGTTTACCACTATTCCATTACATGTACTGGTTCCCGTTTGTGAAGTTTACCACCATTCCATTAAATGTACTGGTTCCTGTTTGTGATGTTTACCACTATTCCATTACATGTACTGGTTCCCGTTTGTGAAGTTTACCACTATTCCATTACATGTACTGGTTCCCGTTTGTGAAGTTTACCACCATTCCATTGCATGTACTGGTTCCCGTTTGTGAAGTTTATCACCATTCCATTGCATGTACTGGTTCCCGTTTGTGAAGTTTATCACCATCCCATTACATGTACTGGTTCCCGTTTGTGAAGTTTATCACCATCCCATTACATGTACTGGTTCCTGTTTGTGAAGTTTACCACCATTCCATTACATGTACTGGTTCCTGTTTGTGAAGTTTACCACCATTCCATTACATGTACTGGTTCCTGTTTGTGAAGTTTACCACTATTCCATTACATGTACTGGTTCCCGTTTGTGAAGTTTATCACCATTCCATTTATGTACTGGTTCCCATTTGTGAAGTTTATCCCCATTCCATTACATGTACTGGTACCCATTTGCAGATACAAGAAGCTGCTGATACACTGGGCCTGATAAGGGATGAAGTATCTTTATGCAATAATAACGACACTTCTTGATATTTGTAAGTACATGTATTACCAAAACTTTACGATTTCTTGCTTATTCAAAAAAGTATATGTTGTGACTGCCAATTTAGCCAGTCAAAGGTGCAACAAGACGGGTCACATCATAAAATTTATATCCGAAACCAACTACCGGTACACATACTATTTTTATGTTTTTATAAATTAATTCACACATGTATTGCTAAAAATAAATCTTGATAAATTCTGTTAAAAAATATGGCAATTCTATCCTGTGCAAGATAGCCATTCGTATTTGACATAGCATTCTTTTTCTTGCAGATTCGAGAAGAGACTGTACATTTTCATCAAGTGCCATTTCTAACATACAACGTCTCAGATTGTTTCCTACACCGACACGAGCTCAAATGAGACAAGTCATGTGATTTTGTACCCAAGAAGATGTGCGAGTTTTCAAGAAAAATATTCACAGAAACTGTGATATTTTCTGTAAATTAGCTCGAAAGTTGATGAAATTTTCATAGAAAATGCGGAATTCCGCATTTGCTATGAAAATTTCATCAACTTTCGACATCAATTATGGAAATTATCATAAATTTTGTAAATGTTTTTCATAAGATACCGCGCACCTTCTTTCGTACAAAGTCCCATGGCTTGTATCAACATTGGTGTCAGTAGTGGTGCCACCCTGTTAGTGCTAACTAGTTGTAGACGTAGCCAAGGTTACCAGGAGAAACATAGCACATGTATTCATAGGAGGAAATTCCAAATGTACCTTTATTCATACTCATCCTCATTTTGAACCTTCGAAGGCTGGAAACGAATATCGTCATCTGCTGGGGTGGTGAGAGAGGTGTAGTTGTGACAGACATATAGGGAATTAGACGGCTAATACATCCCAGGAGTTGGAATTAGATGGTAAAAACATTGATGTGGGATTAATAGAATCTATAGCAGGGTTTGGACTGCGACGGCGGGAATCCCAGTCGAGCGGCACGATAATGCCTCCGGCGAGGCTCTGTGATATTGAAATGTGAGACTGGGATTCCAGTATCGGTCCCAACTCTGCCATTTATTATTTTTCTCACACATAATTTGGAATGATGCAAAAAACATAGGGTTATGCCCCATAACATCATTGACACTGGAAAACAAGTGAATATGACGTGTCATTAGTTACGTCGCGTTATGTCACCATGACCTGATACGGGCATGTGTATTTTTACATATAAATCATCTTTAGATGTGATAAAGTTTAAATCTTTTTTTGGCATTTCGACCCTTCATATTCCGATCCCAGCACACATGCACCAACGCACAAAATTACAACCTACTTCTGGTGTGGCGAGGACCTGGCATCAGATCAGGATTATTCTGATTTCAGGGCTGAATATATTATTTTTTTTATTGTAAATATTCAGTTCTGATTTTGGGATTTCCCCCCATTTGTACATGTACTTGAACATGTACTTGTACAGGTAATATATGGGATTTAGTACTAAACCCATTGACCCGGCCTTAAATGACCTTAGCTGTTGATAGGCCGTTAAACCCCAACAAACAAACAAAACAACCTACTTCACTTGATTTGAGGGCCATTAACCTGTAGCCTATTTCACCAACATTGCAAAGTACTTGTATACTTTTCTAGAAAAGTATACTTTGAGGGAGAAATTTTCAATTTTAGGATAAATTTATTATTTTTTATTATACTGAATTTATTACATTTATATCACAGCCATGTTCCATGTTGGCTGTGATAATGTAATAAATTCAGTATAATAATTCTGCATACTTTAAATCATCAAATATATACAGTAGTTAGTTCTATATGGAATAATGCATTTCGGGAAAAATAAATGATTACTCCCTCAAAATATACTTCGCTAGAAAATTATACTTTGCAATGTTGGTAAAATAGGCTACTGGGATTGTGGAATATTTGTCACGAGAAAATCTAACGACTGCCTGGGATTGTACAATCCAATATTAGCATGTGGGACACGAGACTGAAAGAGTTCGGAACCGAAAAACACTGCATGGGTGAGAAGTCTTGGGGCCCGTTTCACTATACTTCGTACAACTAAAATGATGGATTCACATTTATTGAGCATAGGCTGCATATGCAGCCTATGCTCAATAAATGTGAATCCAATAATTGTTTACAAGAACACATTGTTAATGTGAAATTTACCGACTATCATAATTTTGCACTTACGAACATTTTAGTCGTACGAAGTTTAGGGAAACGGCCCCCTGGAGTCTGCCTATTCTGTCGTTTATTTGTGAACATGCTGCCCTCCACTTCTGAAATTATACACAGATTTAATAGGTATAAATTAGACTCTATATTAGGAAATGTTTGGGTACAATTTGATAAATACATCAGCTCCACTTGATAATTGTCTCCATGGATGGATAATTCTCAATAGGCTACCACAGCATGTTTATCAGGAACAGAAAGGAAAGTTTTGTAGAGATTAACAGCAGATGACTATATCTAACTCAGCGTTATGAGTGTTCAGGTACAACACTTGCGTCCAAATTTGAACATTTGATGTTTGTATATAGATGTTTATACATACCTATACTCTTAAATATAGTGGTACGGTAACACAGGCGCCAGGTGTGATGTGTAAATATCTGCTCAAATCTGGCTGTCACTGGAGAAGGTGGGGCTTATGGGATTTATGTCCAGTGTAGCTCCTGTAAAATAGCGCATGCCTGTAGCCTGATAACGATATGTATTGCTTGTTGGAAGCATGACTGTGTTTCATTAACCCTTAGAATGCGGGAAACAAAAATTGTCGTCTGCTGTTATTTTATATTTTGTCTTTTTCCGAAACAAAAACATGGTTTGACAGCATTTTAGAATCATTTCCATTGGAAATGATTCTAAAGTGCTGTCAAACCATGTTCTTGATGTGAAATATAGAAAATAAAAAGTAATCAGCAGACGATAAAATTTAATTCAGCGTTTCAAGGGTTAATGGAATGGCGACCTATGCAGATCCTGATCAGACTGGGGATGCACAGGCTGATCTGGATCTACACTGGTCGCAAAACCCCATAAGACCCATTTCTCCTGTCACAGCCACAAATCTCAAACTCAAACAACATACTGATAACATGAGCAATTTTCAAATTTTTTAGAGAGAAACACCCATATTTATGAATGCACCAGTCTGAAAATCATTTTGTAATGATTGCATTGGTTGGAAAGTTAACATGGCACAGTCCATTCCAGTTAATTATGGTTTAAAGGGTTGGTTAATTAAGGGGTCATTACAACAGTCTCCGCGAAAGTCGTCGGTCCATCGGACATGTCCGTTTAAAATTTCTGCCGGTCCGACGGTAAACCGTAAGTCGCCGGACAGAATGTCCAACTATAAAAAATAATGTTTTGTTTTACTTTTTTATTCTAACCTTCAATGAAATCACCTTCCTTGGGTATGCGTTTCTGGTGCTAGCTAGCTTTTCTTATATGACTGATAGACTTAAACTAAAAAACACAAAATCAATTACATTTTTTATAAAACTTTTTATGTCTGGTAAATTTTTGCCAGGTCTGGTAAAGATTTTAAGTTTACCAGTAGCCTATTTCATCAACATTGCAAAGTATACTTTACTAGCAAAGTATACTTTGAGGGAGTAATCATTTATTTTTCCTGAAATGCATTATTTCATGTAGAACTAACAAATGCATATATTTCATGATTAAAAGTATGCAGAATTATTATACTGAATTTATTACATTATCACAGCCAAATTGGCTGTGATAATGTAATAAATTCAGTATAATAAAAATTAATAAATTTATCATAAAATTGAAAGTTTCTCCCTCAAAGTATACTTTGCTACTAAAGTATACTTTGCAATGTTGGTGAAATAGGCTACAGACCGAATGTCCTGTATAATTTTGGCATTTTCGCGGAGACTGTAACAATGTACATGTACCTGGCTGTATATACATGTAAGCGACTTACTTACTAACATATTGTCTGAGTAAGAGGATATGTATGAGCTTTTGTTAAACTATGTGCAATACTTTTATTATCATATTAAAGTAATCTGTGCTGTGTACAGTCCAATTCTAAATAATATACCTATCTGCAAGTTTTTGCCTAAATGATTGTTCTTTATAGGAGTTAAATAAGTGTATAATTGTGTCACTATAATTAGTAATAGTAATAATTAGTAATAGTAATAATTAGTAATAGTAATATCTATTTTACTGATAGTGACGCGCGGTTGTATCAGGCTATTTTCATATGCGAATGAGGCATGGTATTTTTTAATTATTTATACTAATTAAATGCGTTACCTGATTTATATTTTCGACATATTATAAAGTATGATAATTGCACATCAAAAGATATATACTGAGTATAAATAGTAATGTCCATTAACATTTTATGGAAACACGGTTATCACCCCAAATATCAGTGTGGAAAGTCACGTCTGATATAAAATGTGTGGGTGGTGGTCGGGCTAACGAGACAGCGTAAGTTAATGGTAGGGTTCCTCCTTATAGGAATCACAATTTGCCTGGATTGGCCCTCAGGTACGTTTTTATCTTTGGCTTATTGCCCATTATAAAAGTAGTAAGATTATTACTGATCCTACTATTTTTGGGAGGGGCCAAGTGATTCTGGTGTGGTGAGGACCTGGCATCAGATCAGGATTATTCTGATTTCAGGGCTGAATATATAGTTTTGTTATTTTAAATATTCAGTTCTGATTTTGGGATTTTCCCCCCGTGTGTACATGTACCGTACTTGAACATGTACATGTACTTGTACAGGTAATATATCGGATTTAGTACTAAACCCATTGACTCGGCCTTAAATAACCTTAGCTGTTGATAGGCCGTTAAACCCCAACAAACAAACAAACTGATATAAAATGTATAATAATTCCAATCAATACGTGGGGTAATGGTGAATGAATGTTTATTTTGCCAGAAACTGTCTCAGATGATGTCGCTGATATAAAGAACAGTTTGTGCCTACTGAGTGGGCATGTACCTTTAAGGTGTATGATATAGAGCTATTGTTACCGCAATGTGTCCGTCGTCGTCCGTGAACATTTTCAAACGTCTTATCCTCAGTAACCATTGGGTCTATAGTCACCAAACTTCATGGTCATGGTCCTTAGGTAGGGGGATTACAAAATTGTTAAAATGACGTCATTACGTAATCCAAGATGGCCGCCGTCTAAAAATAGCACAAATTCTTAAAAAATCTTCTTGTCAAGAACCGCCCACCGGATTTCGACATAACTTGGTAGCAATGATCGATGAACATTGCTCTTTCAAAGTTGTTAAAATGGTGACCCCGGGGTCAAAAATGGGCGTGGCCCGTGGGGTCAAATTGGGGTCAAATTTTATTTTTGACCGAATATGGTCATGTCATATATCAAATTGAAGGTATCAATGAGGCGATCACTCTGGTGCATTTTTTGTCGACATCGGATGGTTATGTCATCCAAGATGGCCGCCGAAAGGTCAAAAGGTCGTTCTTTTATTAGAGATTTCAAAATTCTTCTTCACATGAACCGCTTGGCCCATGCATGGTAGCCAAACTTAAAAGTTATGGTCCATGGGTGAAGCCTTTTCAGATTTGTTAAAATGGAGGTCATCGCTAATCCAAGATGGCTGCCGTCTAAAAATAGCATACATTCTTAAAAAATCTTCTTCTCATGAACCACTAGCCGTATTTCGACGAAACTTGGTAGGAATGATCGATGTGCATTGCTCTTTCAAAGTTGTTAAACTGGTGACACCGGAGTCAAAAATGGGCGTGGCCCGTGGGGTCAAATTTGGGTCAAATTTTATTTTTGACCGAATATGGTCATGTTATATATCAAATCGAAGGTATCAATGAGGCGATCACTCTGGTATATTTTTTGTCGAAATCGGATTGTTATGTCATCCAAGATGGCCGCCGAAATGTCAAAAGGTTCTTTTATTAGAGATTTAAAAATTCTTCTTCACATGAACCGATTGGCCCATGGTAGCCAAACTTAAAAGTTATGGTCCATGGGTGAAGCCTTTTCAGATTTGTTAAAATGGAGGTCATCGCTAATCCAAGATGGCCACCGTCTAAAAATATCATAAATTCTTAAAAAATCTTCTCATGAACCGCTAGCCGGATTTCGACGAAACTTGGTAGGAATGATCGATGTACAATGCTCTTTCAAAGGAAGGTATCAATGAGGCGATCACTCTGGTACATTTTTTGTCGAAATCGGATTGTTATGTCAACCAAGATGGCCGCCGAAATGTCAAAAGGTCGTTCTTTTATTAGAGATTTCAAAATTCTTCTTCACATGAACCGCTTGGCCCATGGTAATCAAACTTAAAAGTTATGGTCCATGGGTGAACCCTTTTCAGATTTGTTAAAATGGAGGTCATCGCTAATCCAAGATGGCCACCATCTAAAAATAGCATAAATTCTTAAAAAATCTTCTTCTCATGAACCGCTTGCCCGATTTCGACGAAACTTGGTAGGAATGATTGATTTACAATGCTCTTTCAAAGTTGTAAAAATTGTGACCCCGGGGTCAAAAATGGGCATGGCCAGTGGGGTCAAATTGGAGTCAAATTTTATTTTTGTCTGAATATGCTCATGCCATATATCAAATTGAAGGTATCGATGAGGCGATTGCTCTGGTGCAATATTTGTCGGAATCGGATGATTATGTCATCCATGATGGCCACCAAAAGGTTCATTTATTCAAGATTTTGAACGTCTTTTTCTCAGGAACCACATGGCCGATGCTGGCCAAACTTCATAGGAAGTTAAGATCCTTGGGTGGAGCATTTTCAGATTTGGTAAAATGAGAGTCATCGCTTAATCCATGATGACCGCCATCTAAAAATAGCACAATTTTTTTAAAACACATGAACTCAATGTCACATTCTCCTGTGGTGTTCATGGAGTCAGGTGAGCGAATTAGGGCCATCATGGCCCTCTTGTTGACATTCTGTCAGATCTTTGCTTGTCATTTTGCATTTTCCATACCTATTGACTCAGAAGTTGGATTGACTTGAAACTTCATATGCTTGTTTATCATCATCCATACTTATGTTCTATCCATAATCGATGCATCCCCAGTGTCGAAAGTCAATGTAAAATGGCTTACAAACTTGCAGTAAAGGCTTTTGAATTAATCTTTTGTATTTGTTCACGCCAGATGGCGGCGGGGGGTATATATGCGATTTTGTTGATATGTCCTATCAGGGGTACCATTCGTGGGCACGTTTCTTGTTCAAAATAATTTAAACAAAACATTACACAGCTGAACTACTGTTTATCTGTGTGACCCTATACCAGATACTATTCCATTGGCATTTTACGTTTATGTTACGATCACATAATTTGAATCATGTTAAAAAAGAAATAGTTGGAAATAGTTTCAAAGGGCATAACACCGTCTATGCTTCGTTATTTGTTTGTATTGTACCTGTGTGACAAAAAGAGATGTATTGAGTTTCTGTTAACTATAGCTAACGCCCTCGTACAGCCTGGTAAAAATCTAAACTTGGTTTAGCCCTATCAGTGATATTTTCCCAGGTCAGTTGCGAACAGTGTAGTCCCTGATCAGCCTGCGCATCTGCGCAGGCTGATCAGGGACTACACTGTTCGCAAATTCAATAAACCTGTTTTTGTTGTGACGGGACAATTATATTTAAAACTTGTTTGCTCAAAGTATTTGTGTAAAGCTTGTTGTTGTTGTTGTTATGCTTTTATATGATCATGGTAGTCATTAATCATACAACGTTACATACTGCTCATTGACCACATATGATGTCAGATTTTCAAGAATCGCATTTACAAGCAATTTGCTTTCTTCTGAATCCCATTCATATTATCTCTAGTTTTTGTTCTAGATTTACACATCTCGTGTAAATTTAATATGAATATGTTTATACTACACACTGAATGCCCAATAGTACTACGGTAAATAATTTGGCCATATAAAGTTAATTTACTGAGTATCATCCAAATTTTTACAAAAGAATTGGACGGGTGGGAGGCTTTTTTTTTCTCATTTTTTAGTAAAATGTGTTGTAATTAGTGGCCAAAAAAGAATTAATTTTTTTTCTCAAATATAAAAATTAAACTGGCACTAGTTTTTAGGGGTGGGTATAAAAAAAAAGAGAATTAAAAAGTTTTCTTCAAATTTAAAAATTAAACCGGCACCGTTTTTTAGGGACGGGTAGAGATGGTATTCAGTAAATGAACTTTCTATGGCGTTAATGATAGAGCACATTACCCGAGTTTGTCCTTTAGAACTTCTGAGTATGGACTATGAGCTGATTCTCAAAATTAGGCAGTTTGATCGGTCGAGGCTGAGTTGTGATTCGGACAATCGAAGAGTTTGATTTCCAGCTTAGATTTTGAGGAAATGCTCAACATATTACTCATAGGGTCATCACATTGTTTGACTGAAATATAACAATATCCTCTATCTGTAGTATACATTAATATCTTAAATGGATGTAAAATCTCAATAACTGGAATGCAATTTGTTGTGCTTATAATCATTAGCATGGACATAATGTATACGTATGTTTATTAACCAATAAATGCTGTTGTTTTATATTTTGTCCTCTTTCTCAATAGAAAAAACATGGTTTGACAGTGCTTTAGAATCATTTCCATTGGAATCGTTTCCCAAGTGTTTTATTGTACCTTTTGTCAGCCGGTTCCAAATTGTTATACCCCACCACGATAGTGTAGGGGGCATTTAGTGTTCCCCTTGTGCATCCGTCCGCCACCAACCTAGTAACTCGTAAAACTTTTAAACCGTACTAGCTACAGACCTGAAACTTGGTATGGAGCTTCCTTCTGATGAATAGACACGCACAGTGTATTTCAATTTTTGATTCGACCCCCGGGTCATGGATTATCTCCCCTTTTTCAACTTACCCAATTTTGCCTTGTAACTCGTAATATAATGATTTGACACTGAGCCATGGATTAGCTCCCCCTCTTGGACTTGGAATATGGCCTCATTTACTATCAAAGCGACATGTGGGGCATCTGTATTCTATGAACACATTTTCTACTTTTTATGAAAGTTTATGTGAATCGTCACCTGGAGCAATCATTTTGAGCAAATATGCAAATGAGGGCTCACTCAATTTCAAAGACTGAAAATCGGCTGTAAATTTGGTCAGAATTTCTTTTTTTTCCTGGTCACAGTAGAGTCGGAAGTCATATAGTGTTTAGACTGTGTGTCTGTCGATCCCGTTAAGAAGGTACGAGTTTCTGGGGGCATTTGTGACGTACTATAATTAACCCGTACACCGCTATCTTAATTTTTTTATCGTCTGCTGTTTACTTTCTATTTTCCATTTTTATCATCAAACACATACGTTGACAGCACTTTAGAATAATTTACAACATGCTTTGACAGCACTTCAGAATCATTTCCATTTCCATTGGAAATGATTCTGAAGTGCTGTCAAACCATGTTTTTATTGAGAAATAAGGCAAGATATAAAAGCAACAGCAGACGACACTTGTTGTGTGTAGCGGTCTAAGGGTGAACCGGCAGATCGTATCTACCTGTCATTGGGTGCGTCATGTGTGTCAGTTGCTCGTTATATATGCTCGTCGACTTAGAAATTGTGATAAAAATTGCTTTAGTTCTGTTTTGTATTCTTGTTTTCACTATTAAGTTTGTAAATTGTTACATATTTGTTTACATATAATGTTTGTATGTGGAGCTCACCATGTCATTTCCATGTGGCGAAAATTATTGACTTTTCTGTAGTTTTTCACATTTTCGTTTTGAAGATGCAGGTGTTTATGTTTTAGAAATTTAGAAATGATTCAAGATTTCATTTTGAATAAGCTTGTAGGCAATGTATTGTAACAGTAGCAAGATCAGTACTAATCCTGTTACTCTGTGATGTTAAGTGATTCTGGTGTGTTGAGAACTTGGCACCAGATCAGGATATTCTAATTTCAGGGCTGAATACATATTTTTATGTAAATATTCAGTTCTGATTTTGGGATTTTTTCCCCATCCGTACAAGTGAAATATGGGATTCGACCCAATTAACCGTGCCTAAAATGACCTTAGCTGTTGACAGGCCATTAAACACCTTTAAGCAATTAAATAATCATCTTGGCTGTTTTGTTGGTAAGGATGGGCTGAAGGTAACAGCCATTGGTGACATATGACTCACCATGACAAAAGGGGGCTTCTTGAGTGTGCAACCAGTGTATATCCAGATCAGATCAGCCTGCACATCCGTGCAGTCTGATCAGGGTATACACTGTTTGCTGTCGAGATTGGAAAACATTACCGATGCCTATAAAACAGAATCACACACAGCACACATGTGTTAACCCTTAGAATGCGGGAAATGTAAACTGTCGTCTGCTGGTGTGTTATAGTTTGTATTCTTTCTCAATAAAAACATGGTTTGACAGTACTTTAGAATCATTTCCATTGGAAATGATTCTAAAGTGATGTCGAACCATGTTTTTTTATAAGAATATGGAAAATAAAAAATATACAGCAGACGACAAAATTTAATTCAGCATTGTAAGGATAAAATGGCAGCAGATACACTGGTTTTTAAAAGCTCCATATTTAAGCCTGTTTTTGTCATGGTGTGGCAGGCCACAAATATCAAATAATGTACATGGCCAACTGTGTCAGTGAACACATGTAGGTCAGACAGTCAGACTGTATGACAGGTGACATATCGCATTTCAAATGGTAACTTGACTGGCACATTTAATTTGGTCATAGTTAACCTCAGGCAGCTGAATGTTATTCCCACTCAATTTGAGTTGTACTCTCTTTGTACATTAGTGTCCTTGTCATTTATATAGTTCTCTGGGGTTCTTTATAAGACTAAAATGTTTGTAAGTGCAAAATTATGATAGTCTGTAAATTTCACATTAACAACATTTTCTTGTAAACAATTATTGGATTTACATTTATTGAGCATAGGCTGCATATGCTGCCAACGCTCAATAAATGTAAATCCATCAATTGAAATCTCCAGACGATCCTAAATTTGCACTTACGAACATTTTAATCGTACAAAGTTTAGTGAAACGGGCCCCTGAATATTAAACCATTAGGGTCAGAATACACATGGTGGGTGGCAGGTGGGAGCATGCAATGGGTAATTTAACGATCCGGGTTCATCCTTACCGGAATTCCGAATGGCGATCTGGTTTGGCCCTCGCATACGCCTTTTTCTCATTTTGTATGTGACATTTGAATCTGGTTATACCCCTTATGTGAGTATTACGATTATTCTTAATCCTATTTTAGGGGAAGGGGTCAAGTGACTTTGGTGTGGTATGGACCTGGTACCAGGTCAGTTTATTCTAATTTCAGGGCTGAATATATTTTTTCACGATGTAAATATTCCGTTCTGATGTTGGGATTTTCCCCCCAATGCAGCAGGTTAAAACGGGATCGAACCCGTTTACCCGGTCTTACATGACCTTAGCCATTAAACACCAATAAACCAAAAAAAAAAAATTAACCACAAATACAGATCTCGTACCTTTGTGCTCAGTTTTCAATTACGCTGAGTGTGTTGTGAGGCACTGGTTCTACCTATTTTTCTTTTGTGAAACTATTAAAACAAGTTTTTAAAAAAGCAAAAACAATGCTAAAAAATAGACCTCGTCATGGTCTGAAAACACCTGGATATTCAGTGTTTATGGATATTTTCTATAGGAATGAATGGCCTTTTTGTGGAATTTATCGGGGTATAAACTTGGAAAAGTCGTGGGAATACTGGACGAAGAAATAAAAAATTACAAAGAAAAAAAAAAAAAAAAAAAAAAAAAAAAAAAAAATATTTTTGTTTTGTTTTTTTTCTCGAAAATTGTAATTTTTTAGGGCCTCGTCCAGTATTCCCGCGACTTTTCCAAGTTTATATCCCCGATAAATTCCACAATAAAGGCCATTCATTCCTTATAATTCCAGCATTTGAAATAAATTCATCAAGAAAATGTGTTTATTTTCCGTTTTCTTAAGAATTATTTAACTGCGCCTCACGGTTACGGAAAGTAGTTCGGCGTGGGAGTTTACTGGGATATAAATTTTGGACTGAGACTTGCTACGGGCCAATCAAATGTTAGGGAATTGTGTAAATATTTTTGTGCTGGAATTATTAATATATACCCCTCCGGCATAGGAAGTATGTCGAGGGGTACAGAGCTCCAGATAAGCTGCGTATTTGCTTAGATACCCAATTAAAATTGCCAAAACCCCAATTTAAATCAGAAGTAGCGCGTATCAAAAAGCAATATGTACAAATTTTAGGGTACGTAGATCATGCTACAGAAAACAATAAAACGACCACAAATATAGCATATTTTTTCTTATTTTCCATGAAAACACATCTTGGTATTTCATTAGAATTGTCTCCAATTCTAATGAAATGCCAAGATATGTTTTCATTTCGAAGCAAACTATTCAATAATTGCTGTCTGTTAATGTGCAAACAGTAGTATGATTTTATTTTATCCAATTAAAAATTTGAAATACCCAATTGCTTCAGAAATGATAGAGTGACAATAATCAATTACTAATTCCTTATCTGGAGCCCTGGGGTAGATAGTTTTTGTAATACCATCCGTCCGTCTGTAAGTATTCGGGTACCCATTACTAGTATCTCTGCAACTGTCAGTCAGATTGACTTGAAACTTCATACTTTGTTATCATCATCCATATTTTCATTCTATAGCCTACTCATGTGGCTTTTTTGCCAAATATGTGTTGGTCGGACAAGGCGTCGGTCGGGGGTATCTGTGAGCCCCTGCTCACTTGTTTTGTACCAAATTACTCTTTTCAAGTACATGGAATAATTTGAAAATTAACATTGCAGTTAATTATACACGATTTGAGAGAGACAAAGGATACTGTTTATTATGTGTGTTTGTCTATCTGTCCGTCCATTAATCATGTTAATCAGTTTAACTTTAATAACCCTTTCAACAACACAGGCCTGTATAGTGGCATTGGCAAATAGTGTAGATCCAGATGAGCCGGCTCGTGGTCCATCCGTTACACATGGGTTAAAAAGCTGTTACCAGTTTTTTTAGCCAGCCAGCTTCAGTGTGAATTGATGGATGTCTCAAACTTGTAGCTGTGATTGGAGAAATGGGGCTTATGGGATTTGTGACCAGTGTAGCTTCTAATCAAATAACACTCCTGTAGCCGGATAACAATCTATATCTCTCTCTATAATATATATATCATAACAAAAAAATATTGTTTACTAGAAGTATCATTGGTGGAATGGTGGATGCACAGGCTGATCTGGATCTACACCCGTAAGCTCACGTTTCCAGTCAACAGGCACTTTTTATGCCCCTGCCACCGAATGGTGAGGGGGGCATATAGTGTTACCGGCGTCCGTACATTACGTAACGTACGTACGTACGTCCCGAAACCTTAACGCTCGGGTAAATGGCTTATAATTTCTGTTTCCTTGCTCGGATCTGCTTCACATTTCACACACGCATTTCTCCAATGGTCCTCTACCGCCCTGTCACAAATCCACATTCGTCCCACCCCCGCTAAGCCCAGGGTCAAGGTCACAGACTTGGTGCATTCGAAACCTTAACGCTGGGTAAATGCCTTATAATTTCTGTTTCCTTGCTCGGATCTGCTTCACATTTCACACACGCTTTGCTCCAATGGTCCTCTGCCACCCTGTGACAAATCCACATTCGTGCCGCCCCCGCTAAGCCCAGGGTCAAGGTCACAGACTTGGTGCGTTTGAAACCTTAACGCCGGATAAATGCCTTATAATTTCTGTTTCCTTGCTCGGATCTGCTTCACATTTCACACACGCATTGTTTCAATGGTCCTCTGCCACTCTGTGACAAATCCACATTCGTGCCACCCCCGCTAAGCCCAGGGTCAAGGTCACAGACTTGGTGCGTTCGAAACCTTAACGCTGGGTAAATGCCTTATAATTTCTGTTTCCTTGCTCGGATCTGCTTCACATTTCACACACGCATTGCTCCAATGGTCCTCTGCCATCCTGTGACAAATCCACATTCAAATATGCCTTGTTTTCTTTGGCTGCCAGCGGGGGCATTCGTGTGCCGACAGGCCACATTTCTAGTTTGGAAATGTGACACATGTGAACATACGTGACACCATTGGCATGACTGATGGTTTTTTACCTTCATAAGGTCACTGAAATACTTAGCCTTTCTGTTTATTCCCATTATAAAAGTAATAAGAGTAATACTAATCCTATTACTTTTGGGGAGTGGGTCTAATTGACTCTGGTATGGTGAGAACTGGCAGTAGGTCAGTTATTCTAATTTCAGGGCTGAATATATAATTCTTCTGTAAATATTCAGTTCTGATTTTTGGGATTTACCCCATCACGACAGGTGGATTCGAGCCTGTTAACCCAGCCTAAAATGACCGTAGCTGTTTAACACCATTAATCAAATCAAATCTACTAACCTGTGATCAGCTATTCAGTTAGTGTTATCAAACAAGAGTGACGGTCTGTTTCACAGACAGTTTCCTGGTATATGTTATAGAGAATAGTATGTTAGTGCCGTGAATGGGAAAAAATATCTGGCAAGGCATAGGAAACGGGGAGGGCGAGGCTCTGCCGAGCACATTCCGTTTCCGTGCCGCACCAGATATTTTTTCCCATTCACGGCACTAACCTACTATTCTATTTATCCCGTCAACACCTACAAATGGCTTTAAAAAATAACCCCAGCCACCGCACATACCGGTATTCATACGCAGTGATTAGGTCGTATTGACAGGATATCAAAATGGTTTCATTGTACCGTGTTTCACGGCACATACGCACTGTGTTGACGGGATAAATACAATATACATGCAAATCATGATTGTAAACGATATCCACCTAATTAGCCAAGCCGAGCGCACCCCGCCCATTTGCATGCAATCTGTTCATCCGGTTCACTGATTGATAATTCCAGCACAAAAATATTTACACATATCCCTAAAATTTGATTGGTCCATTGAAAGTCTCCGTCCAAAATTTACATCCCAGTAAACTCCATGCCGAACTACTTTCCGTAACCGTCAGGCGCAGTTAAAATAATTCTTAAGAAAATGGAAAATAAACACATTTTCTTGATTAATTTATTTAAAATGCTGGAATTATAAGGAATGAATGGCATTTTTGTGGAATTTATCGGGGAAATAAACTTGGAAAAGTCGCGGGAATACTGGACGAGGCCTTCCGGCCTTCGTCCAGTATTCCCGCGACTTTTCCAAGTTTATACCCCGATAAATTCCACAAAAAGGCCATTCATTCCTACATTGAACCCCTCTAAACTGGGGGGACCTCAGGGTGTCCGGTTTTGAGAGGTTCCACTGTAAAACAGATAGATTAATACTTCAAGACACGCGTGGTTGCTTAGCAATCACATACAGACATTAATATCAGAGGTAAATGGCAATGTAACATATCTAAATTAATTTCCACTAACTTTCCTCTGTGTCCGGTTTATAGGGGTTCTACTGTACATGTAGTTGCCACCCTGTACATCTGCGTCAGTCTGTCCAAGATTTGCATTAAAGTTTTCAGCTACCTATTGAACTTGAATCTGGTTATACCCCTTATGTGAGTATTACAATTATTCATAATCCTGTTTTAGGGGAAGGGGCCAAGTGACTTGGTGTGATATGGACCTGGCACCAGGTCAGGTTATTCTAATTTCAGGGCGGAATATATTTTTTCTCTATGTAAATATTCTGTTCTGATTTTGGGATTTTCCCCCCAATGCAGCAGGTTAACACGGGATCGAACCCGTTTGCCCGACCTTACATGACCGTAGCTGTTGATAGGCCATTAAACACCAATAAACAAACAAACTATCTGTGAAATTTCATATTACTGATTTATCATCATCATACATGTATTTTCATTCTATAGCCCACCAATGCAGCCTATTTGCTGATAGGTTAAATGACTTTGAAATTTACATTAAATACATACATCAGTTACAATTTTCTTGTTAAACCAGCATAGCCCCTGATCATTATCACTGTCCATTTGTCCAGGTGCTGACACGTAACACTGCAAATACTCCTGTATCGGCCATAGAAGACAGGCACATATGAAGTGCTACGTATCATCAACCGATTTTTGTCATGATCAAGCTTTTTGCTGGTAGTAATAATGATGTCGCATGCACTGAGTGGCAAACAGTGTAGGCCGTGAACAGAGTTTGTGTTGCTACACCATTCTGTACATAATATTATGGTTAATCTATTTCATGCCAGATACTGACTCACAGATGTCAATATTTACTGATATCAATATTTACCAACGTTTTATTTCTATTTTCTTTAATTCTCAATGAAAATATATGTTGTTGCCACTCAGTTGAACCGTCTCGTTGAGACGGTTCAACTGAGTGGTAACAACATATAATTTTGGTGAGAAATAAGGAAAACCTTTTTTTTTTCATGAAAAAAGTATGTGTCTGTCATATGAAATAGGTTATATTGATGTTCATCCTATTCAATCAAGCAATCAATTTGTTGACTAATGAATCATGTAATGTCCGACGCTATGATGTTGGTCAAATGCCAAAGGTTTCATCATAATTATAATCATCATCATCGTCATAACGACCATCATCACCATGATTACCATGTGTATATTATAGTGTCTCTTTATGTCTAGTTACTATCCTAGACAGTTTAATATGGAACTTAATGCCAATAAACACATGATAAACTGGAACCATCTTTGTTGGCTCTTTATGGTGCTGCCTTGGCTTGAAATCAAAATTGTAACAGGGGCTGGATGCGATTAGATCCTGTTGAGTGGGTAGTTGGTCGGGCGAACGTGAAGGCGTAATTAACGGTAGGGGTTCCTCCTTATAGGAATCACGATTTGCCTGGTTTGGCCCTCAGGTACGTTTTTATCTTTGGCTCTTTTGTTACCTGGTAGTCGAATTGGGTTATTGCCCATTATAAAAGTTGTAAGATTATTACTGATCTGACTACTTTTGGGAGGGGGCCAAGTGATTCTGGTGTGGCGAGGACCTGGCATCAGATCAGGATTATTCTGATTTCAGGGCTGAATATATTTTTTTTTTATTGTAAATATTCAGTTCTGATTTTGGGATTTTCCCTCTATTTGTACATGTACTTGAACATGTACAGGTAATATATGGGATTTAGTACTAAACCCATTGACCTTAAATGACCATAGCTGTTGATAGGCCGTTAAACAAACAGACTTTATTGTGCTGCCTTGGCTTGAAATCAAAAATGACTAGCTATTTGCATGCTGTTGAACACCTTTGACAAAATGAAAGCGAACTAGAGCAAGTGCGGCGACGACGACTTTCACATCACGGCTTGCGGTGCGCATGCGCAGCATACTACGTGCGCCAGTAGGCTTCCCAATATGTAAACAAGAATATCAACATGTCGAAACGTCCAGGACGGATTGTATGAAACAGCATCGGCCAAAAGAAAGGCGAAATGTCTGAGGTACAGGCAGTACAGAGAGAGAGAGTGGTTAATATTGGCGACCAGATCACCACGTGGAGATTTAGATTTGGACTCGAATAGAGATTTTTCTTCTCAACTTCCGATACTTCACTGGGCATGTCAAAGATGTGATATGATTGACCGTGTCACGTGATGCGTATTGGTAAAAATAGCACGAGGTCGGAAAATACCCTTTCTGGTCACGGCATATAAAATGTGATTTAACACCAATTAACACGCGCCGTAATTAAAAATAACTCTTTAGTGGGTAGACAAATGGCTCATATAAGGCATGACAGAAAATGAAAAGTGGTAGTACAGTGTAACCTGCTGCGTGGGCATGTACCTTTAATCCTTACAGTGCTGAATTAAAATTTGTCTGCTGTTTATTATTTATTTTCCATGTTTCTTATCAAAAACATGGTTTGACAACACTTTAGAATCATTTCCAATGGAAATGATTCTAAAATGCTGCCAAACCATGTGTTTATTTAGAGAAAATATAAAATAAGTTACAACAGCAGACGACAGTTTTTGGTTCCCACCTTCTAAGGGTTAAAGTCCAATGCCATACATATCCCCTAGGCTGCGTCCCATCTTGTGAACATCATAAATATAACGAGGAGCTTCTATAGCAGATATTTGACATCAAAATGTGAACTTTTGGCAACCCGGAAGTTGACCCTGCGATATGTAGCACATAATTATGTAACATCTTGTCGACTGATTAAATTTGTGTTCTACAGCATCGTCATACAGACATATACAGAAGGAGCACAGGCGGAAGTCTCGGACCTAGGACCCAGTGGCCTATTAGATAAACATTACCCCAGGCCACCATCAATACAATGTTTGTTTCCAATCTCCTGCCTTTTCAAGTTGGGTCGATAGGAATTTGTTTTAGCTCTGATCACACTAGTCCTAGGATAAAAGTTCTGTTGACTATGTAGGCTCCATTTCTGTTCGACTTTATAGCGATAACGCTACAATGTAGCGTTATCGCTATAAAGTCGAACAGAAATGTTTGTTTGTTTATTAGTGTTTAACAGCCTATCAACAACCAAGGTCATGTAAGGCCGGGCAAACGAGTCCGATCCCATTTCCGGGGGGGGGGGGGGGGGGGGGGGGAATGGGGGGGGGGGGGGGGGGGGGGGGGGGAATCCCAAAATCAGAACGGAATAATTACACCGAGAACAAATATATTCAGCCCTGAAATTAGAATAACCGGACCTGGTGCCAGGTCCATACCACACCAGTCACTTGGCCCCTTCCCCTAAAATAGGATTACGATTAATCGTAATACTCACAGAAGGTGTATAACCAGATTCAACTGTCACAAAATTGACAAAGACGTATGTGAGGGCCAAACCAGGTCTCCAGTCGGGATTCCGGTAAGGATGAACCGCGATCGTAAAATTACCCATCGCGTGCTCGCACCTGCCACCCACCGAACAGAAATGGGTGGTCGGTGGGGTAATGTTTTTTTGGGGTCATTTGCGAGGTCCCGAGTGTTCCACCTGTGGGAGGAGGTTCCTTTGTACATTGCCCCGTGCAGGCACCGGGGCGGGATCAACTGATCCTGAGAATAGTGCTGCAGTAGCCATTGCTTGTCGTAAAAGGCGACTAAACTGGCTTAACGATTGGGTTCATACTTTCCGGAACCCACTATACCGGATTTGGCCCTCATGTACATTTTTGGCTTTCTTGTATGTAAGAGTTGAGTCAGGCTATGCCCCATATATAAAAGTAAGATTAGCGCTAATCCTATTACTTTTAGGGGATGGGATAAATGATGCTGGTGTGGCGAGGGCCTGGCACCAGATCAGGTTGTTCTAATTTCAGGACTGAATATATATTTTGATTGTAAATATCGAGTTCTGAAGTTGGGATTTACCCCCCTCGGACAGGTGGATACGGGACACGACCCCGTTGACCCGTCTGCGTGTAGACTCCCTGAGGCTTGTACCTCTATGTCAGAAAAGCGGAAGTTAAACCCTATTCACTCTCACTCACTCCTTTGTTCATTACGAAGTTACAATAAAAACTTTCATCACTGAACGAGCTGTTGAGTCCATGCAATAACAAGGTCATATATAAATGGTAAATGCACCTATATTTAATAGGGGAGTATTGCATGTTCAGTACTTGAATCACAAGTATTGATTCCAGCTAGAAAACCACCTATATATATATATCCTCTCTCTCTATATATATATATATATATATTTATATATATATTCAGTGCTCCAGATAAGTTTTGTATCTAAAGAATATTATACCCCCAGATTTCAAATTCAATGCGTATTTTATTTTTACAAATGTATTATGGATTTTTCCGTATTAAATAGGGTACAAATGATAAAAGATTTAAAAATTCACTTATTTGAGCTGCAAAAAGCAAACACTTGCAGTTCAACTAAGTAAATTGTCAACTTTATTACTGTATTTTCACTACTCAATTTTCACTACTCAATTTGATAATCAATGCTTATTCTGCTAAAGTAAGTGTGTGAAATACGCCAATACACACCTTATCTGGAGCATTGTATCTATGAGGACAATGGAATAAACAGACAACAAGAAACTGATTAATATTTGTTATATTTATTGGTGTATAAATGTTTAATGTATGATTATATACAACTACATGTATAAAATATATGTAGAATATTATAGGTACATGCCCACTCAGTAGGCAGAAAATGTTCTGTATATCAGACATCGGAGACATTTTCTAGCAAAATAAATATTCATTCACCATTAGCCCACGCATTGATTTGCATTATTATACATTTTATATCAGACGTAAAATTTCCACTTATATCAGGGGCAATAATCGTGTTTCCTTAAAATATTAACGGACATTACTATTTATTCTCTATATTTATTTTTTGATGTGCAATGATCATACTTTATAATCCGGTGAAGAATTTCATTTATAGTATAAACAATAAAATAAAAACATGCCTCATTTGCATATGAAAATAGCCTGATACCACCACGCATCACTATCAGTAAAATACGTATTACTAAATGATTATATCTGTATAGCGGGCGCTCGTAATTTTTACAACTGGTGGAATAATGACACAATTATACACTTATTTAATTCATATAAAGAACATATTGTGCCTACTGATGCCTACTGAGTGGGCATGTACCTTTAAATATAATTGGAATGTAATGGAGCTTAACAACCCACAAACACAGAATGATATATGTAAATTATGATCAGACTGTTGATTGACAAAATGGGCATTCGGATGTTTGCAAACAGTAACATTTTAGCTTCTAAAAGGCGGCCAAACTATGTTTTTGTTAACAAAAAATGGAAATGAAAACATAAATAGCAGACAATAAAATTTAATTCAGCAAGCTATAAGGGTTATATTTCGGAATACGCTTTTGTGTATGAAAGTACATGTATTGAAACTTTTTCTGTTTTCTCAACAAATGTATATGTTGTGACTGCTCCTTAGAATGGCTAAAACAGCAGCTACATCCTATATTTCTCATGAAAACTGAAGAAAATATTTAAACGGATTAAAATTAGAATAACCTGACCGCGTGCCAGGTCCATACCACACCAAAGTCAATTGGCCCATTCCCTTAAAAGTAATAGGATTATGAATAATAGTAATACTCACATAAGGGGTATAACAAGATTCAATTGTCACATACAAGAATGCCAACGACGTATGTGAGGGCCAAACAAGGTCTCCAGTCGGGATTCCGGTAAGGATAAACTTGATCGTTAAATTACCAATCCCATCTGCCACCCACAAGACATAGTTGCGTGATGTGTGAAATGATGATTGTATTGCACTATGATGCTATGCTGACCTTGTGCAATCATCCCCACCTGGGGATGATTGCACAGGGTCAGCATAGCATCATAGTGCAGATGGTACATAGTACAAGGAATATCACATATGTTTACATGGAGTGCAGACAGGAATGAGCATACTACAGTCGAACCTCTCTACAACAACATCCTCTCTGTAACAGCCGCTATTTTATATCCCAAATGGAACATTTCCTCTATATTTAACCATTAGACTGCTGAGCACGAACATTGTCATCTGCTGTTGCTTTTTCATTCTTTCTCAATAAAAACATGTTTTGACAGCACTTTAGCATCATTTCCATAGGAAATGATTCTAAAATGTTATCAAAGCATGTCTTTGATGAGAATTATCGAAGAAAATAAATAAACAGCAGATGAAACATTTAATTCAGCATTAACCTCTCTACAACAGCCAGTTTTGCGTCTTCCCAAGGGTGGCTGTTGTAGAGAGGTTGCACTGTACTTTACAAGCATATATAATTTATCACTTATATAGCTCAGAATTAGTTTGAATATCTGGTAAAATTATGTTAATAAGTGAAAATTCCAGAGACTACATGGAATTCAATCATGTACACCTCGGTCTACACCTACTGTATGATGGTGGGTCTAGTTTTCGGGGTATTAACAAGTTCATCAACAAGCGGTTTTCATCAAACATAACATATGAGCTAAATTGTTAGTTCAATAGAATGTTTGTTGCCTTCAAAATAAGATTGTTGTTAGATTAAAATTTGCGTCAGCTCGTTTAGCAACATATGAGTCAGCCATCTTGAATATTGACTTATGTTTGGAGTTTTCGGGGTATGTTCCGAATGTGTCAATAAATTTGCTAATTCGTCCCGAGTTTTCATTGGCTATACGATCATCACACAGATGAATGAGGCACAGTGAAGGAAAACTTAACTTTTCTCTTGATTATGATTTTAACAATATTAAAGAGCAGATTAATGGCGGACGCAGAAAATCACGGCAGGTTCGTGAACAAAATTACATAAATTACCAGTATTTGGTCCAAACACTGGATTTGGTGGCATTTTTAAGAACTTACTATAGGTAATGTCATGCTTATTTTAATTACGTGACGTAAAGCACATCGCGACTGCACACATGTCTACAAATTACAAAATATGTGAATACCCCGAAAACTCTGACTACCCCGAAAACTGGCGTCATGACCATATTGCATATTTTTGCCTGGGTTTACTTTCATATAGAGAACATGCCTAATTGTCTGAATTAATGTCCATATATGAGACACGCCATGTGATTTTGTACCTTCGGACATCTGCGTAATTTCAGTAAATACATTTACAAAACTTACAATATCTTTCATAAATAAAGTAAAAAGTTGACAAAATTTTCAGAGTACACACGGAATTGTATTTTGTCAAGCTTTGACACCATTTACGGAAAATATTGTAAATTTTGTAAATGTATTTCATGAAATCACATGGCGTGTCTCATATGATGCCAGGCATGAATAGTTTCACATGTATGTGACGAGTGAAGTCACCAGACACACTATATTTCCAGTTACAGTTGGAATACCAGACATTACACATCTTGTGTCATACCAAAAACTTATTCTAATACCAGAAATTAAAACCCAATTCTTCCATTATAGGAATGAATGGCCTCTTTTTGTGGAATTATCGGGGTATAAACTTGGAAAAGTCGCGGGAATACTGGACGAAGGCCGGATGGCCTCGTCCAGTATTCCCACGACTTTTCCAAGTTTATATCCCCGATAAATTCCACAAAAAGGCCATTCATTCCTTATAATTCCAGCATTTGAAATAAATTCATCCAGAAAATGTGTTTATTTTCCGTTTTCTTAAGAATTATTTTAACTGCGCCTCACGGTTACGGAACGTAGTTCGGCGTGGGAGTTTACTGGGATATAAATTTTGGACAGAGACTTGCTACGGGCCAATCAAATGTTAGGGAATTGTGTAAATATTTTTGTGCTGGAATTATTGGAAAATGCCACAAGAGTGGCTGTGATAAAACACGTTATGTACACTATATACAAGTTATATACATATCAATCTTTTATAAAAGCATGATAGGATGATTATGCAGCTCTCAGGCAGGCCTGATCATGGCCATTTAGATGGACTCGATGATAAGATCGCAAACCGTAATAACTCTAAATATTTGGACACCAATTATTTGGGGAAACATATCAAATATGTCTTCCCTACAGCAGTGAGCATGCCAATATTTAGGGTTAGTATGGCAGTACTGGTTTAATCACAATAACAATGTATTTGGATACAATATGCTTTGGGAAACCCCTATTTAATAGGGGTTTCCCAAAGCAAATTGTGTCCAAATATTTAGGGTCAGTATGGCAGTACTGGTTTAATCACAATAACAATGTATTTGGATACAATTTGTTTTGGGTTTTCCCAAAGCAAATTGTGTCCGAATATTTAGGGTTATTGCGGTATTAGTTGTAGTAAAAAAATAATATATATATATTTGGCCATCATAGGCTCATTTGAGAAGACCAGTTTGCGAGTGTTAGGCTCTAATCAGATTGCACGACTGTGGAGGATGACCTGGGGCTATGATGGTTGAATAAGTTGAATATTAAGGTCAATTTTGTCAGCCGACATCTTGTGCAATGGATTTAGTGGCATTGTTTGCAAAGTGCCAAAATGTTGGAATAGTGTTGGAAATGGTGTAGATCAGACCAGTAGCCTATTTCACCAACATTGCAAAGTATACTTTACTAGCAAAGTATACTTTGAGGGAGTAATCATTTATTTTTCCTGAAATGCATTATTTCATATAGAACTAACAAATGCATATATTTGATGATTAAAAGTATGCAGAATTATTATACTGAATTTATTACATTATCACAGCCAAATTGGCTGTGATAATGTAATAAATTCAGTATAATAAAAATTAATAAATTTATCATAAAATTCTAAATTTCTCCCTCAAAGTATACTTTGCTAGTAAAGTATACTTTGCAATGTTGGTGAAATCGGCTACAGATCTGGTGGAAATAAAGTAAAGGTAAAGTGTTTTGGACAGTTCACAGGTTTCTCAAAGCAATCACAATTGAATATCTTTATATCAAAATATGCAAACATATGATAATCACAGATATTACACAGTCGCCGAACTGCTGTGAACAAAACACGATTCATATACCGGTGTGTTTCTAGTCAGTCACTGTGTATGCTCTTTAAAACAACAATAAAAACTGCGGAGTACACATAAAATGGTTTTAAAACAGATGGATTGCTATGTCTCGAAGGTCATTCTCAAAATCAACCTACCGGGTATCTAATATTGCAATTTGATAGTTTTAAATGTGGCTGCGACTGGATAAATGGGGCCTATGGGATTTTTAACAAGTGTAGCCCATCATCAAATACAAACTTAACCCTTTTGACACTAGACACATCTTTCCTAATATTTGTAAACGGTGTAGATCCTGAAGTGCCGGCTCAAAACAAGCCATCTCATCAGGATCTGCACAATTTGTGAATATTTTTTTCATTTTTTTTGTATTTTTTTTTTAAATGTACATGCTTGAACAAATCCACATTGAGTCACAATGGTTCCACAGTTGGGGTTGATAAAACAAAGAAGATAACCGCCACCGTCCTGGAGACAATCAGTAGGTGTGGCCTCCCTTGACGCCGATGTCACTGAGAGCAAAGACGATGGCGATGTAGAGGACAGTAGAGAAGATGAAGGTCATCATGCTCGCCGTGAACGAGTAGCCCGCCCACTTGTTGGCATACTTCATGTCGCCCGCCCGGTACGACCGATCAGACATGACTGCAACATACAAGAAATCAGTAACATTGACAGGAGATGTACCAGTCAATAACTGTAATGCAAACATCTAAGTCATTTAACGTTGAGGATAATAGCAGACACATGGGTAGGTTTACACTGAAAATATGGATGATGAAAAATAAGCATATGAAGATTCAAGCTAATCTCACAGTAGCCGAGATAGTAGGTAGCCGAAAACTTTAACACAAATATCAGACAGAGGAACAGGGCGGCAACTATATGTACCCTGATACCGATAGATACGATCCATATATAACTAGGTCAAGGTCCATATGATATACAGACAGGAATGTACCTCTAAGTGGAGATTGATTGATATTAATTTTAGTTCTGTACGTACAACGTTCCCATAGTTCCAAGCATTCTAAGCGGAAAGACTGATGTCATTTTGTCATGACCATGCAGTCACATGTATGATGCAGGGCTCTAGATAAGCTGCATATTTGTGTAAATACCCAATTAAAATTGCCAAAAACTCAATTGAAATCAGAAGTAGTGAGTATCAAAAAGCAATGAAAAATTTGTGGTATCTTTATCATACTACAGAAAACAATAAACAGACCACAAATATAGCATATTTTCTTATTTTTCCATGAAAACACATCTTGGTATTTCATTAGAATTGTCTCCAAGGAGACAATTCTAATGAAATCCCAAGACATGTTTCATTTAGAAGAAAACTATTCAATAATTGCTGTCTGTTGAGGTGTAAACAGCAGTGTGATTTTATTTTACCCAATTAAAACTTTGAAATACCCAATTGCTTCAGAAATGATGCAGTAAAAAATTCAATTACTAATTCCTTATCTGGAGCGCTGATGATGATCTGTTTCTCACTTACTTGAAAACAAAATTCCAATCGGACCAACCAATGGATTTATAACACACATGATGAGAGCAAGTAGAAGATAGTTCTCTGGTTTCTTGCCGACATAGTGGCCGTTCTGTATGTCCTGCCGTATGTACACGGGATCCCGAGTCACCAACACCTGATTCGGGGTGCACATAACCACCCCTGTATGGGAGGGGCTAAAGCTGGCTGGCTTGGTGTCCATCTTCATATTGTGTTCCAAAACCTGTAATATAATATGCGGATGTGACTGGAGAAATGGGGCTTATGCAAACAGTGTAGCCCCAGATCAGACTGTGCATTCGCACAGTCTGATCAGGGTCTGCACGGTTCACCAATCGGTCTGTGGAACACCTGACATGCTTCTGACAAACATCATGACATTATCAGGCTGCATGAGTGTGCTACAGTGGTCAAAAAATCCATAAGCCACATATGACAGCTTCACCACCCTAGAAATGGATTTATATAGCGAGATAAACACAAAATGCTTATATATGTGCCGTTAGCTTAGATAATCTCAGCTATACGGATGCCTTTGGTATGTACAAGTATTTTAACAGAACTGCGAAATATTAAACTGCTCGCTCGTCACTAAATGCCAGGACAGAATGGCTGTTATTGTGACCGTAATTATTTTATAATGGCCGGGTCTCAGCTGTAAGGATACAGATAATATAAAAGAAATAGTAAAAGTCATCAGTTTAGCTGAGATTATCTAAGCTAATGTTCCGTCTAATTACAACAGCAGTGTTGGAAAAGTGAAAGGGTTTAATGTCCCAGCAACAGCTACGATCATATAGAGACTGGACTAAAGTTTAAAGTCTCATCTGACACACCAGAGGGATGGAAATACTATGAAAGTATTTTTGATGACCAAGGCAATGTTTGAACCCACAACCTCTGGATTGAAAGTCGGTTATTCTAACCCCTATGCCACAACCATCCCTGGCACCATAGGAAGTATATCAGTTGATCGGTGAACGTGTCATTACCGGCACCCACCCGTTTCTGTCTGGTGGATTGACGGAATCAGCGATACTGTCGATACACAAGGTGCTGACAGGTAGGTTGTTTTACCCATCACTGTCACAGGTGGAAGACTTGGACTCGGACCTGATAAATGGCTCATTTGTGAACCGTTACCCCACCCACCAATTTCCGTACAATAGACACTATAGCGTTTTCAAGGTAGGAAAGAGCTTGGGGGAAAATGTCGTAGTTTCGGGACTCGCTCAAACACCACACATTTAGATTTTTGTGCTGACTTATGTCTCTGGTAACCCATAAATGTCTTAGTGCTTAAAATATATTCACTTCAATCATCTGCTTTAAGCATTTTGTTAGTTACGGGCAAATTAGCTACCACTGCCAAGGCAATAATTGCGTGTACGAAAGAATGTCACACATTTTTGTGGGCTGTGGAAGCATAAATTACGTGTAAAATCTGGCTGAAATCCCATTACAGTCTCAACATATTGACCTGAATCACTGGAATAATTAGTGAGTGAGTGAATAGGGTTTAACGTCCGCTTTTCTGACATAGAGGTACAAGCCTCAGGGAGTCTACACGCAGACGGGTCAACGGGGTCGAGTCCCGTATCCACCTGTCCAAGGGGGGTAAATCCCAACTTCAGAACTCAATATTTACAATCAAAATATATATTCAGTCCTGAAATTAGAACAACCTGATCTGGTGCCAGGCCCTCGCCACACCAGCATCATTTATCCCATCCCCTAAAAGTAATAGGATTAGCGCTAATCTTACTTTTATATATGGGGTATAGCCCGACTCAACTCTCACATACAAGAAAGCCAAAAATGTACATGAGGGCCAAATCCGGTATAGTGGGTTCCGGAAAGTATGAACCCAATCGTTAAGCCAGTTTAGTCGCCTTTTACGACAAGCAATGGCTACTGCAGCACTATTCTCAGGATCAGTTGATCCCGCCCCGGTGCCTGCACGGGGCGAATCACTGGAATAAATATCAGTAAATCCGATGTTACAATTTGTGACAAATAAGTGTCATTCACTAACCTTGAATGATCTAAAACATGCGTTTATTTTGATTTGCATCCCATTTCGACATAACCTTCTGTGAACTTTACTTTCGGATTTCCTTTTTTATATTCACAGAATGATAAAAAATGACGTCATGGGAAAACCTAAACTGGAGTGTTACACATACTACAGCCAATGTGGCGATGTGTGTGTGAGATTCTTTCCGAAAGAGATATTTCTCTGCAACGTTGGTAGCTAAAACGTGTGTAACTAACAATATACTAAACACAGATGTTTAAAGTGAATATATTTGGGGACCTAAGGCATTTATTATTTGCCAGAGGCGTAAGTCAGCAGAACATTTGAAACGTGTAGTGTTTCAGCGAGCCCGAAACAAAGTCTGTCTAGGGCATTTTCCCAAGCTCTTGCCCACCTTGAAAGGCTATAAATACGGGTGGCACGATTTACCCAAATCTACCCAAATCTTCATATAATTACTATATGTGTTAATAAATAAAGCTATACACATCATAATAACGATGTTTGGACTGTACTTACATAATGTATGTCATTAATTTGCTCATACCAGGGCCCATTTCAATGTTTTGATGCAAAATGGAAATATTTGTATATGAAATAAAGGGAGAATACTGCGATAAACTTAATACTAGGAAGCCAAGGAAGATAATCCACTTTGTAATGGCTAAACATGCTAAATGGGAATGATGATTTTTAATTGAAATGCAAATAAAAAACTGTAGAACCTCTCTAATGTTGACATACAAGGAGACAGTGTGAAGGTGTCGACCGTATACTGGCCATATTTGCCCGCCAGGACGTGTAGCCATCTTGTACATAATCACGTGTTGACTCGGAGGCTATACCTCTAGGGAAATTTGCAATCACAGTCTGATCAGGGTCTACACTGTTTTCCATCTTGTACATACTCACTGTATACAAGCAAAATTAAGCCGCGTGTTGCCCGCCAGGACGTGTAGACATGCATCTTATAACAATCACTTGTTGAGGCTATACCTTCTAGGGGAAATTTGCAATCAGTCTGATCAGGGTCTACCCGGTTCCCTATTTTGTGCATAACCATTTGTTGAGGCTATACATATATGCATTCACAATCTAATCAGGATCAACACAGTTTTCCATATTGTACATGAACGACAATATATAACTAGCTACCCCACTAAACTACACTGACTGTGTTCTGGTCAATACAATATAATATTGGGCTTTGTCTACATAGAGGTGTGAAAAACATTCAAGCTATTTGACAAGATATACAAACCATACACAAATTTAAAAATATATATATTGCATACATATCAAGGTTCATTTTCATCAATGTTCTTAATACAAGACAAGATCGTTTTTTATTATTATTGTAGATGAATATTAAGAATATTTATATTATATATATAGCCTTCCTGTTTGAGTTTAGAAATGTATCTCCGTAAATTAAATTGCAATAACTAAACTATATATGTCCAGAAGTCATTTGTTCTAATAAAAACATTAATTCAATGCATTATACTTTGTTATTAACTATTTCAAAAAGATTTTGGCATATAATTACTCGGCGAAATAAATATTGCAATACTATGGAGGTGACCAGTTGGACTAGTATATGTGCCATATGAAATCATGATCGATAGCAACTTAAAGTTAGACAATTGAGACATAATTAATGAGTCTTTATCACGGTAGTCTCCCTTTATAATAATGCTACATGTATATTAATCGCTTTCCCACGGAAATATGTGCTTTATTCTTCCCTTTTTCGGTCAAAATGTGCTTTTGTATGATATACTAATGATATATTGTTGAAAACGTATATAATATAATCACAAATGTTATTTTTAATGAAGATTTGGGTAGATTTGGGTAAGATTTGGGTAGATGTGAGTAAATCGTGCTGCCGAGGCTGTACTGTATATTGTAAGGAAATTGGTCCTAGGTCCGAGTCTTCCACCTGTGATCACTGTAGGTGTACATCAAAGTAAATTAGATGTGTATGACATGAATTAACACCTGTGTGGATACAAACTAATAACCATTCCACTACCCTAAAGGCATTAACATTATGACTCATGCTTTGAACTTCCACCTGAAAATAAAATACAGAAAATATTTCAAGATTTATTTTACTTAATAAAGTTAATTTACTAAATAAAGGTCATTAGAGCGTGCATTATGTACTACAATTATAAATACAAATGAGTTAGAAATACTTAATACATTCCGAGAATTTCTCAGTTACCTGCTAATTTGATATTAAATCATTGATGTTGGTAATTTTCTATTTTCAGTTCTTTCTCACCTGTACGCTTGAAAACAACTGCAGCACGCATGCGCGTAGGTGCGATAACATCCGGTATTTGTAAATTGATGCCCAACTTCAATGGAATAAACCGAGTACCAGTATATTGCTATTTTCGGACGTCTCTCATATATTACTGACTTTTATCAGTTGTGTTACTCAACTGCTGTGATGGCCGAGTGGTTAAGGCGTTGGACTTGAAATCCAATGGGATATTCCCGCGCAGGTTCGAACCCTGCTCGCAGCGTATACTTTTTTTCTTCGATACGTGTGCTTTGAAATGGGGCTTATGGGGCTTGCCAGTCCCGTGTGCCACGTGTGTCCCGATTTATGACTGAACAAATAGGGCTTATAGGAATTGTAACCCGTGTAGCTCCTGATCAAATATAACACTCATGTAGCCTGCTAACGATATATATTGCTTTCTTGAAGCATGACATGAGTTTCATTGATGGAATGGCGAACAGTGCATATCCTGATCAGACTGTGCGGATGCACAGGCTGATCTGGATCAACACTGGTCGCAAAACCCATATGCACCATTTCTTCAGTCACAGCCGTATATGACGCGTTTGACCAGTCCATCTCATGATTTGTGACTGGAGAAATTGGGAATTTGTTTTTTATTTGATGAACTTCCATCAAATATTGATTTTATAGCGAAAAAATGGAAATTTATATGGGGGTTAAAAATCTAACTTTTGTTTTCTTAGTTACATCATTTCTAAGCTATCAAACCAGGTTTCGTTTTTTTTTTACTCCTCCCTCTGCTCCTCCACCTCCATTTCCAACATGTTAAATTCCCTTAGGAAAAATAAGTATTTACATTTAACTATTTTTGGGATTTAATGGCCAAAAGTTCGTTGGCAGCAAAACGTGGAACAGACAGTAGATGTACCGTACGTACCAATGTACGTACATCTAGATCACAGGTTCTTGAAGAACGGTTCATATTTCGGCATTTTATGTTATTTCGGTATCTCTGGTGGTTTGGGTAACAGGCGATCGGCATGTCGATAGGATAGTGTAGTATATTTTTTTAGACATGTAGAAAAAAATGTAGTCATTCTATAATCAAAGTATAATACATTGATTATAGAATGACTACATTTTTTCTACATGTCTAAACATATAATAACACTATACTATCCACATGCCGATCGCCTGTGGTTTTGGGTGCATCTTTACCAACAGACAATTTACGTCACCTCCCGCGAATTACACGGGGCCCGAAAGTTTGGAACGGTGAATGTGTAGATAATCGGCGATTTCTGTCGTGTTTGATGTTCAAAGAGCATTAGTAGTTGCACAAACATATGTAAATTATAAAAAAAATCAGCGGAATCCACCAAAAATCTACCCAAATCCACCAAAATAACCATATGACAACCGTTAACTAATGACCATCTGTTCAAATACCTGTGATCGATATCGGGCTGAATCCGTTTTCGGAATCATCCCAAATTCTGCAGGACCAATTGAGTATGCTCATCCAAAATTCTTTCTTGATTAAATCCAAGATGGCCGCCGTCTAGTAGAATAGCAAATATCGTATGCATCTTTTGAACATAAACTTTGAAAATTATGATATGTTTTCATATCTGATAATTAATGAATGTCAATGTTAGTACATAACGAGATATATTTCCAAAATTGACAGGTACCGGAATGAAATGACCTGATTACTATATAACTTCTAATGTAAATTATACTCTTACATACTGTAAACGATACTAACACGCATTTTTATTCCAATCACATGTGGTCAAAATCCAAGATGGACGCCATGCAGCGAGAGTAGATAATGATATATCATATTTGAATAGTCACTCAATTATTGAATTTTCGACCACATGGTCTTTCTCGTACGGAGCCCCGCAGGGGACATGATTTTTCTTATTAATTCGTTCCAACGAAATAACAATTCGTTCCCTCAATTTAGCAATTCGTTACCACGATATAATAATTCGTTCCCTCGAATTAACAATTCGTTACCACGATATAACAATTCGTTCCCACGAATTAACTTAAATTGGGGGAACGAATTGTTAATTCGTAGGAACGAATTAATACAAAAAAATAATTCTACGTCCCCTGCGGGGCTCCGTATTACGTCTCGACATTACAAGTTGGAAAGCGTACTCAGCAGCTCTATGCGACGTACGTGCGTGCTTAGTTAAATATAGTACATGTATATTATGTGTGCTTCATAGGTTATTGGCAATTAAAATGGTATAATAAAGTAATAATAATACATTTCATATACGTGTAGTACTGGATTATTTATCTATTAAAAAGTAAGTGTATTAAATCATAATTAAATTAACTTTTGGTTATTTGGGATGAAGTGATACAGCCCATAAACGCCTCATCATTGATCCAATAATGGATAGTAGTAACCTCTCCTGGCACTGCCTTCAATGTGGACTCCCAAATTTTTCGAGTTGTTTCTTCAATCAGAGTATCACACTATCACACAACTCCTTCTCAGTACTCAGTAACTGTGAAAGCCCAGGAAAGCCCTTTGCAACATCATCTCCGAAACCTACCCTAAATGATAAAACCCCGAACAATAACAGTAAAAATATTCACAAACCGAAAAATATACAACCACCCACTCAAAATATTATGTCTGAATTTCCAATCACTTATAAATAAAAAACCAGAATTAGACATGCTCATTGAATCAACATGCCCTGACATAATTAGGAACTGAAACTTGGCTTGACCCGTCTGTCTCCGCATATGAATACTTCCCCGCAAACATGTTCACAATCTACAGAAAGGACCGACCACCAAACAAGAAAGGTCAGAGCCACGGCGGTGTCCTAATAGCTGTAAAAAACGAATATCAGTCAGCAGAAGTTAAAGATCTACAAACAGAATGCGAGATAGTCTGGGTCGAAATCTCAATACAAAACTCCAGGAAATTATTACTAAGCTCTTTTTACAGACCACAACCTAACGATGACACCTCTTTAGATCAATTAAACATATCACTTGCCAGAATAAACCAAAACTCCAAATCTATCATTCTTCTTGGCGGTGACTTTAACCTTGGCCATATTGACTGGGAAACATCTAGTATCATCCCTAGCAAACCAAATGCCAAACACCACCAACAACTTTTAGACCTAACTGCAGACCACTCTCTAACCCAAATTGTTGACAAACCCACCAGAAATGACAAAACTTTAGACTTAATACTGACAAATTACCCTTCCATAGTAGACCAACTTGAAACAATACCACCTATTGGAGAAGCAGACCATGATATTATATGTTTAACATGTTCCACTTCACTCAGACGCTGTAAATCTAAACCCAGAGAGATACTAAAATACTCTAAAGCAAACTGGGAAAAGATCAGAGAAGACTTGCAAACAACCCTCCAAACTATCAAATCTTTAGAAAATAACCAAAATATTGACATCATTTGGAATACATTTAAAGACAATCTACAAAAGTCAATAATGGAGAATATACCTACAAAACTAATAAAACATGACAATAAACTACCATGGGTGTCAAACGAATTGAGAAAGAAAATGAATAAGTATAAACGCAACCTACTCAAAAGCAGAAAATCACATAACCAAAAACACGAGAAACTCAAAAAACTTAAAAATGAAATCCAAAAAGAACAAAGGCAAGCTTATTGGCTATACATTGAAAATATTATCTGTGACATACCAATTCAGGAACAAGGAAACCCAAAAACTACAAAACTACCCAAAAATCTTTTTTCATACATAAAAAACGCAGAAAACTGAAAACCAAACTGTCCCACCACTGAGAGAAAATGGCATACTAAAATCAGACCCACATAGCAAATCAAATATCCTAAATAACCAGTTCCAAAAAGCATTTACCCCCATAACAGACAACCCCATACCCGACAAGGGGCCCAGTCCACACCCTGCTATGCAAGATATATCTATCACTGAAAACGGCATTACCAAACTTCTTCGTAATCTTAAACCACATAAAGCTTCAGGACCTGATAAAATTCCCAGTAAAATTTTAAAAGAATGTAGTGAATCAATATCTCCGATCCTTACCATAATCTTCCAAACCTCCCTGTCCTTAGGCAAAATCCCTAGTGATTGGAAACACGCAAATGTATGTCCAGTATTTAAAAAAGGAGACAAGCACGATGCCATTAACTATCGGCCAATATCTCTGACATGCATTTGCTGTAAACTTCTAGAACATGTTGTATCAAGTAATATGATGTCACATTTGGAAAACAATAATATTTTATACGATTTACAACATGGCTTCAGATCATCCCGCTCTTGTGAAACCCAACTCATCTCTTTTCTCCAAAATCTTTGCCAACCAAATGACCGAAATATTCAAACTGACACCATCATTATGGATTTTGCCAAAGCTTTTGATAAAGTTCCCCACAAACACCTTCTCTACAAACTTAAATTCTACGGCATCAACTGCAACGCTCTTAACTGGATCTCCGACTTTCTTGCTGATAGGACCCAGACAGTAGTCCTGGAGGGCGAAATGTCAAATAAGGCACCAGTCACTTCAGGCGTACCCCAGGGCACTGTCTTGGGGCCTATCCTCTTCCTCATCTACATAAATGATTTCCCAGACTACCTACAATATAGCACCCTCAGACTTTTCGCAGACGACAGTATTATTTATAAAGAAATACACACAATCACAGATGCTGAGCTACTCCAATCAGACCTAAATTCTGCTGGTAGGTGGGAGCAAGACTGGCTCATGCACTTTCATCCAGATAAATGCAACATTCTCAGTGTAACTCAAAAAAGAAATCCGATAAAATTTACCTACAAACTTCATGGCCATCAACTAGAAAATGTATCAAATGCAAAATATTTAGGCCTCACACTCCAAAGTAATCTAAAATGGGACAAACACATAAACACAATTACCAGTAAGGCCAACCAATCCTTGGGATTCCTAAAACGAAATTTGAAGATAAACTCCACCAAAGTTAAAGATCATGCATACAAAGCACTTGTTCGGCCCAAATTTGAATATTCTTCTTCAGTTTGGGACCCTCACACAAAATCACAAATTAACCAGATAGAAAAAGTTCAAAGACGTGCAGCCAGGTTTGTTTCCCACCGTTACCATAACAGACTCAGTATCCAACATGTTACAAAATCTCAACTGGCCCTCTCTTGAAATTCGTAGAACACGCTGCCGATTAATTATGCTCTACAAAATCGTCCACCAAGTAGTTGCTATCAAACCCCCAATAAATTTACTTAACCCTGTTGATCGCCGAACTAGACAACTCAATATTCACTCATTTAGACACATTTCTACAAACAAAGACTCATACAAAGTTTGCCTTCTACCCCCACACTATTACTCAATGGAACCTCCTGCCATCCTCTGTTCATGAAGCAGCCACAGTGGATGCTTTCAAAGCCCTTATCCCTGTGGCTGTCCTCACTCCAATCTACCACCAGTAAACTACTGCATGTGTATATAGTTTTACGACCCACTACCTCCCCCTACATCACTGTATATTTATATTCACTTTTAATTAGGCGCCGGCACATAATCTTCAAATTTGAGGGAGTGTCGTTATCATCAAGAAGAAGAAGAAGAAGATCTGCGCATGCCCAGCGGCAAACGTCTGCGTCACGACTGTTGACGTCACGTGAACATGGCAACGATGTAACGTAATCTGACAACCGTGCATCAGTTGATCGTTGAAAGCAGGACGTATGGACGAACGTTAGCAGACTGACTTGCAAGGGCTTAACGTGAGTTCATTCATCAGGGGCTTCACTAAACTTCGTACGACTAAAATGTTCGTAAGTGCAAACTGATGATAGTCTGTGAATTTCACATTGACTCTGTTTTCTTGTAAATTGGATTTACATTTATTGAGCACAGCAGCCTATGCTCAATAAATGTAAAGCCATCAACTGAAATTTTCAGACGATCCTAACTTTGCACTTACGAACATCTTAGTCGTACGTACGAAGTTTACTGAAACACGCCCTGGTTTGTATTGTTGTGAAGGGTGTGACATGACGTTGGGGGTGGAGGGGGCGGGCGGGGTTGGCGAAAATTATTATGTAAGACGTGCAAGTAATTGCTGAGATAAAATAAAAAATATGATAACAATTAGGCCAATATGACAAGTAATAGTAAATATTTTGTCAAATTAACAGATGCAAATAATAACCAGAGCAGCTTGAGCTGCATCAACGGTTTGAGCCTCAAACATTGATTTCATGTGTAACTAAGCTTTAGCCCAAGGTGTAAACTATCGGTTGCAAAAATAATTTCTGAAGTTTTAGAATGAACAGTCCAACATTATTGTGTTCGCATCATCACACCGATGTGGGGCCGGTTAGTTTAGAGGTAGACCGATGGACTCGGAGCGAGGGATACCGGGTTCGATCCTCAGCCAAAGTTTTAGCTAAAGGACTGAAATATCGACTACAGCAAAAACAATTGAAGTCGAATGATAAATAACGAAGCTGACGTCACATCCGTTTGCTCTATTTTTAAAACTTGAAAAATACGTTCATCTTTGACATCGAATATAGCCGTAAGTAGTCAAGATATAGCTCTGAAAATTATCATCTTTCATGCGGCTGACACTCCCCTATCACCCTGGCAAGAAATTATGTTGCTGACAGTATAGTAGGGTCAAAAATCCCAATTCCGTGACCATTCTCTGGCTAACATGGTTTGATGATTGATTTGACTTCTAAAGACCTTTTATAAAAAAATTAGCCCCCCGGACCCTCTCAAAAATCCCGGCATTTTTTGCTAGAGGGCAAAATCCAAGATGGCCGCCGCCGCCATCTTGAAAAATTAACTTTTGAACCAGGGTACATAGAATCGTGTATGAATACATCTTTTTGGGTAATTTGACCATGAGGAATCTGATTTCCATATCAATTTCATGTTATGACACAATTCTGACCCATAAATCCAAGATGGCCGCCATCTTGTAGTGTGAAAAATGGTAACTTTTGAACCAAATGGGCTATAAACATGTTTAATATGTCTAATCTGACTAGTTTTCAATATATAACTCATCTTTCAATGTTCCACAACAATTCTGGAGATTGAAGTTGATGTACTTTTATACTTTTAATTGTATACATGTACTATTGTGTTAGTCATGTGCTTCAATGTGGTTGGATCAACATTTAAAAAAAAATCACTTATGAACCAGGGCACATAGAATTGCGTATGAATACACATTCCAGGACAATTTGAGCATGATAATTCTCATTCTGATATAAATTCGATGTTATGACACACTTTTGACCCATAAATCCAAAATGGCCGCCGTCTGTAGAGTGCAAATGTAACTTTTGAATGGGCAAGGGAAAATCTTGGGTATGGTGTATGGCTCAAAATAATTGATACCAACGTATACCAAGTAAACTAGTTGTAATCGCTTTTTAATAGCTGTAACATACAGTTATCAAATGAAATCAGTTAAAACATGTCAATAACAAATCATTTTACCCTGAAGATGGTACATTTTAGTCATTTCTATAGAGATAGGTTCAGTCCGAATCAGATAATGCTTCCGCGTCAGATTCTGAATCATCAGATCCGGATGAATACTCCCTCCTCCATACATCATCTCCCTCCCCACAATCATCCTTCTCCTTAACATCATCATCATCGCTTTCATTTTCCTCACTCTCGTCAGCTGGCCCTGATGAAGAAAGATGTATTGGTAGAGCAGACCGTGTGTGGCGGACAGGGCGACATCGACCACGCACCAGCTCCCAGCCATGTCCGAGTGGCGAGGGATGGTGCTTCAGAGAGGGGTGGCGCACTAGATATGTCAAGTAGTTGGCGCGGAGGCAGTGTTGGCGTAGGCTATCTGCATCTGGAGGAAGACGAATGAATGATTTCTTCTTCATTGTCTTCCACCTTGCAGCACGGGCCTCAGCCATGGTGGTACTCTTCTTATCTCCATAGATGGCATGCCGTGTGAATTCGAAGAGCTCCTCTACCACCTCCTCATCGATGTCAAGGCTATCGCTACACAGTGAGAGCTTCTGTTGCATCTCTGGGCTCTTTGCCACCTGGTCATACACCGATTTCTTGCCCTTTCCATAGAAGCCCGAGTTGGCATCACACCCTGTCATACAGTGCAACTGCAAAATACAGTCTGCCATGTCGTCAGTCACGAGGCCACGACGGAGAACCGTCCCCTGCTTTCACTTGATACAAAGCATACCGGGCAGCTGGCGCTCCATGACCGCTGCCGCGACATATACATCAGTATCAGCAGCATCAATGACAACAGGGCCACCGTAGCCTGACTCGCGCAGGACTGCATATGCGGAGAAGAGGACAGTGTTAGCCTCAGACTAGTTAAAGCTGTAGTTATGCATTGGTTGCTGGGTCGTCAAGTCGGTGCAGTGGGAGCCGACAGAGTAGACGATAGCTGTATCAACACTCTGTGCAATATCGACCAGGTGGCTGCATATCAGTTTTTGCAAACGTCCCTTGTTGCTGGTGCTACACAGCAGTGTTTTGAATGCTGTGGCAGAGGGGAAAGGGTCACCCAATTTCATGTAGGTGTTTGGGACATGTGCATCACCTTGCACCCGCAGGTCTCGCTCATCATCTTTAGTTGAATACGCTGTATCGTACGGGTCATTCACACATATGATGCGTTCAGCGTCACCGTGCCGGGTAATGAGGATGGATGACACCTTGTGGACGTAGTTTGACCACTTGTATGGGGTGCCATCTCGCGTCTGCCGATCTTCTGCTGATGGAGTTGCCATCCTCCAGATCATGCCCATGTCAACTAGAGCGATGTAGGTCTCTTGCAGATCTACATATTGCAAAGAGAATTTCTCAATGAGCTTGCTCTTTTGAGTCTTTCTGTATGTGCCGTTGGGGTTGAATAAGGACACACACTCCTCAACGACACGATGTTCCAGCAACACTGGGAGATCCACAAGTTCACTCACCTCCACCAGGTTAATCACCGCTCTGAGAGCACTCCGCTCCATCTCAGCAGCTTTCGCCTTGAGTTCCTCCACAGGCCTCTCCATTGGCTGTTTGGCAAATGTCAATCGTTTGCTTAGAGGGACTGGGGCATGGAGGGAGGTATTCTTACTGAACACGCGCTCTCGCAAGAAGCTGGTCAACTTATCCTCCCCTGCGGCATGGGCTGAGTTGAAGTCTACAACAAGCTCGTCAGAGGCAGGCATGGCTGACTGTAAGGTGCGAAGGGTGGGTGAGGCCGGATCGAATGGGAAGGAGTCAAACTCGTGTAAGCATGCTAGCAGGTCCTGTACGCACTGCTCATCTATTTGCATCCGTTTCGGGCCACATTCCACATGCTTACTCTTGTTTTTCTTTCTGTTGGCCAGAGCATTGTGAGCTGCCCGGATCTTGGCCACATTGTTCACATTTCTAGAGTGCACCAGCAACTGCTTTTCATTCTGGAGGATGGAGAGCCACCCAGACTTATTTTGCTGCCCTTGTTCATGGTACACTCAATCCACATGTCCCATGCCATGTTGGAGTAGGGGTTACCTGTAATGGACTGAGTGAAGTCAGTGCGAAGGAAGGCAACCTGATCAGCAGGGAGAGCTGTCAGCATAGCCCAGAAGTCAGGCAGCCACCTCCCATACCTATTGTTGTCATACGCTACCATCCATGGCAGAATGGCACGCATAGAGCTCACATACTCGTCCCAGTTGCAGATATGGACTGCATGCACATTTTGCATGAGCGCATCCGTCATGGACAGGAAGTCTCTCCAGTAGTCTGCCATGTCACTGTTCTCAACTTGATTGAACAAGTCGCCGATTATGCTCTCGAGATCATCATCATCATTCAGAGCCGCATGAGCATCTGTGCGTGATTCCTGGGAGCGAGTCGTATCTCTCAGAATCTCAAGTTTCTCCCTTGTCGCATCGGTCAGGTAAGGTATGATCCTCTCCTCTGACAGCTGTCTCATAAGTGCCTCATACACGAGCCTCAAACAACGCAGACCCCTCTTGTAATGTTTCCCTTTCAGTGCACGATCGACTGAGCCCTCGGCAATAACACCTGCAGCCACAAGTAGATCTCCTAGCTCACTCCCTCTGTAGCGCTTGTATATAGTGCTCATCATGACACACTGTGTATGGAAGGGACCAAGAAAGGGAACAATGTTATGAAATTTGTTTGGGTTCTCGGCCTTGAGCAGTGTGATGAGGATATATACAGGATGATCTCCCGCTAAGAATGCGAAGGGCATGCGCTTATTGGAGATGATGGTAGACAGCTTGTTCATGATGTCGTTCACAACTGACTTGTAGGGAGGTTGATTATAAGACATATGAAAATAAGCCTTGCGCTTCCCATGGGCTATATTCAAACCAGCATGAAACCCATTGTAGGAAGGGATTGTCTGCTCCGCTGCATCAGTGCGGTCACCGTTCAGATCCACGCGAGCGAGGGCATGTATAATGCTCCGCTTACGCTGAGGCTCTGTAAGTGATGAGAATGTAGCAGGTTTAGATCGGATGGGAGGCTCCCCACGCTTGATGGTCCTATATGGTGTAATTGCCTGCATTTCAGATGCATTTTCAGTCAGTCTCTGTGACACAGTCTTTGTATCTTCGCTGTGCGCATGCTCAACCTGGGTGTTTGTCGTGTCCCCCTGTACAATACGATGTACACGCTGCAGGAACATCCAGTTAGTGCGGTGTGCAGTACCCCCTCCTGTCAATGTGTCATTGAGAAAGTCATCATTGTCAATGATACTGATGCTGGGTTCTCCCGTGGCGATCTCATCAGGACGGACCGAGCATCGCTCAAGGTCGTGCATAGTCCAAACATCACGCAGAAGAAGCAAATTTGTGTAGCTGATCCCCATGTCCAACTTGTAGTACGAATCAACAAGCTCCTTGCTGCGGGTAATCCCGTGAAGCGTGACAGTAGCATTTATGGAGGTACTTGTGAGTTGATTTATGATGTATTGTGTGATAAGAGAGGTGAGAGAGAGTGTGCTTGGAGAGAGATCTACCCCTTTCTTCCCTTGCAAAGCAGATAGAAGCTGCACAATGAGAGGTGAAAGTTCTTTCTCTTGCTCTAGTTCCTCGAGCCTCGGGGGCCACTGGACAAGTTTGAGTGACTTGACGTCAACTTTGAGCCGCTCAGCCACATTGTGCACCAGTTGTTCACTACTGACACCGATGGAGGAGAGCGCTGCTTCGACATATGAACCACCCCCGGATGTGCCATATACTAGGTTGCTCTGATTTCTCCGAGAGCGGGAGTGGAAACCGATTTTGCCCTGAAACTCCTTGGTCAGAATGTCTTTGATGTAGGATGACTTGACCCCGGATGTTGAGAAGCCATACCGTTGTAGTCTCCAATGAGGCTATGCAGTGACCTTAGCTCATGTTCCTCAAAGATAATTGTTTTGATGTGGTCAAAGAACATAGTCTGAGCCTCACGGGGAGTGACTTTGTGCATGCATGGGAGTTTGTCATCTTCACTCATTTTCCGGAAACTGCGCACATATTTCAACCAGCATTTGTGGTGATATTGGATCTCAACCGCTTATGGCTGATCAGCTGCATAATCGATCAGACAGTTGATTCTGTCTCGCATTGTCTGATCTTCCAGCGTCACTGTGTGTCTCTTGAAGGCTGCCCATGCGTGCTCATATCATATCAGGAGCAGTTTTGATTCTGGGTACTTGGCAGACTCCATCTTACAACACCAGACACATTTTGATTTATCATGAATCAACCCATATCATTCTCAAATAGATATGTTCTATATGCACATGTAATGCATAGTGTAGGACACACTTGCATGCAACATTACATGATAAATTAGTTGATCTCACCTTAGTTCTCTGGATATCGTCATGGTTGTACATGTAGCGGCCATCTTGGAAATATGCAAATTGTGTGCCGTCCAACTCCAGAATTGTTGTAGAACATTGAAAGAAGAGGTCTATATTGAAAACCAGTCAGATTAGACATATTTAACATGTTTATAGCCCATTTGGTTCAAGGTCCTCTAGTAAAAAATGCCGGGATTTTTGAGAGGGTCCGGGGGGCTAATTTTTTTATAAAAGGTCTATAGAAGTCAAATCAATCATCAAACCATGTTAGCCAGAGAATGGTCACGGAATTGGGATTTTTGACCCTACTAGTACTGTACAAATTGGAAAACGTTTGTAAAAACCACCCGTTATCAGCCGAAATTCGGCAAAATCGTTGAAAAGTATGTACATTTTTCAACTTCAAATGCATATATCTCTTTTATTTCAGCAGATAGCCGAAAACTGTCAGCGAGTCTGAGATAGAAAATATTGTCAGCTTTCCAATGCAAAAAGAATTCTTGAAATCGGTTGGAAAATAAGGAAGTTATAGGAAGTATGACGTCACTTCCGTTTTCGTGGAAAGTAGCATTAAAAGATATCTGAAAATCTCTTAGTCTCTGCTCACACTTGATCTGAATCGGCATGCAAAATTTGAAGTCGATCCGACAAGCGGTTCGGTGTAGATGGAGGGAGCCCGTAAGTCAGCGGATGATTATTTAGGTTTGAGGCGGCTTTCAGCTGCGCCGAAAACCCATTGTACGGTTTGAGGCGGCTTTCAGCTGCGCCGAAAACCCATTGTTAGGTTTGAGGCGGCTTTCAGCTGCGCCGAAAACCTATTGTATTCGTTGGTATCCCTCGCTCCGAGCCCATCGCTATACCTCTAAGCTAACCGGCCCCACATCGGTGTGATGATGCGAACACAATAATGGTGGACTGTTCATTCTAAAACTTCAGAAATTCTTTTTGCAACCGATAGTTTACACCTTGGGCCAAAGCTTAGTTACACATGAAATCAATGTTTGAGGCTCAAACCGTTGATGCAGCTCAAGCTGCTCTAGTTTTCGTTGTTTTTTTTGTTTTTTTTATTCAGCCGTTCAGTCTACAGCCCAAACCGCTGGTCGGATCGACTTCAAATTTTGCATGCCGATTCGGATCAAGTGTGAGCAGAGACTCAGAGATTTTCAGAAATCTCTTAATGCCACTTTCCACGAAACCGGAAGTGACGTTATGCTTTCTATAACTTCCTTATTTTCCAACCGATTTCAAAAATTCTTTTTGCATTGGAAAGCTAACAAAATTCTCTATCTCGGACTCACTGACAGTTCTCGGCTTTCTGGTCAAATAAGAGAGCTATAGGGATTTGAAGTTGAAAAATGTACATACTTTTCAACGATTTTGCCGATTTTTTGCCGAATTTCGGCTGATAACGGGTGGTCTTTGCAAACGTTTTCCAATTTGTACAGTAATGTCAGCAACATAATTTCTTGCCAGTGTGATAGGGGAGTGTCAGGCGCATAAAAGATGATAATTTTCAGAGCTCTATCTTGACTACTTCCGGTTCTATTGGATGTCAAAGATGAACGTCTTTTTTTCAAGTTTTCAAAATAGAGCAAACGGATGTGACGTCAGCTTCGTTAGTTATCAATAGATTTCAAAATTTCTTGCTGCGGTCGATACTTCAGTCCTTTAGCTAAAACTTTCCCGCTTTGTACCCGGCCTATGGTGAAAAACAAACGAAAACTTCACTGGCGGAATATTGCACATATGTAATTTCCGTTTTATTAGGTGTATTTACAAATGGCGTAAACTGCAATTTAAGGGCGATAACTATCGAAAAATAATCATCCGCTGACTTACGGGCTCCCTCCATCTACACCAAACCGCTGGTCGGATCGACTTCAAATTTTGCATGCCGATTCTGATCAAGTGTGAGCAGAGACTCAAAGATTTTCAGATATCTGTTAATGCTACTTTCCACGAAAACGGAAGTGACGTCATACTTCCTATAACTTCCTTCAACTTCAACGAAATACTCTCCAACGCCTCGTCGGACATCTACTGGAGAGGGATTAAAACTGTGCACGGCGGAGTGTGAAGTGCTTATTTTCCAACCGATTTCAAGAATTCTTTTTGCATCGGAAAGCTGACAAAATTCTTTATCTCAGATTCGCTGACAGTTTTCGGCTGTCTGCTCAAATAAAAGAGCTATATGCATTTGAAGTTGAAAAATGTACATACTTTTCAACGATTTTGCCGAATTTCGGCTGATAACGGGTGGTCTTTACAAATGTTTTCCAATTTGTACAGTACTGTCAAACATAATTTCTTACCAGGGTGATAGGGGAGTGTCAGCCGCATGAATGATGATAATTTTCAGAGCTATATCTTGACTACTTACGGCTCTATTCGATGTCAAAGATGAACGAATTTTTTCAGGTTTTCAAAATAGAGCAAACGGATGTGACGTCAGCTTCGTTATTTATCATTCGATTTCAATTGTTTTTGCTGTAGTCGATATTTCTGTCCTTTAGCTAAAACTTTGGCTGAGGATCGAACCCGATATCCCTCGCTCCGAGTACATCGGTCTACCTCTAAGCTAACCGGCCCCACATCGGTGTGATGATGCGAACACAATAATGGTGGACTGTTCATTCTAAAACTTCAGAAATTCTTATTGCAACCGATAGTTTACACCTTGGGCTAAAGCTTAGTTACACATGAAATCAATGTTTGAGGCTTTTTTTTTTTATTCAGCCGTTCAGTCTACAGCCCAAACCGCTGGTCGGATCGACTTCAAATTTTGCATGCCGATTCGGATCAAGTGTGAGCAGAGACTCAGAGATTTTCAGAAATCTCTTAATGCCACTTTCCACGAAACCGGAAGTGACGTCATACTTTCTATAACTTCCTTATTTTCCTTCAAAAATTATTTTTGCATTGGAAAGCTGACAAAATTCTCTATCTCGAACTCCATGACAGTTCTCGGCTATCTGGTCAAATAAGAGAGCTATAGGTATTTGAAGTTGAAAAATGTACATACTTTTCAACGATTTTGCCGAATTTTTGCCGAATTTCGGCTGACAACGGGTGGTCTTTACAAAGGTTTTCCAATTTGTACAGTAATGTCAGCAGCATAATTTCTTGCCAGTGTGATAGGGGAGTGTCAGGCGCATAAAAGCTGATAATTTTCAGAGCTCTATCTTGACTATTTCTATTCTATTGGATGTCAAAGATGAACGTCTTTTTTTCAAGTTTTCAAAATAGAGCAAACGGATGTGACGTCAACTTCGTTATTTATCAATAGATTTCAAAATGTCTTGCTGCGGTCGATATTTCAGTCCTTTGTACGAATACAATAGGTTTTCGGCGCAGCAGAAAGCCGCCTCAAACCTAATAAATGAGGGAAAAACAGGACAACGACGCGACTTATCAGACAGTTCACTCGTGTGTGACCACGGGTGGCCGCTCGTACATTTATAGCGGAGTTGAATGTGGGGGAGACACGCATCTTTAGTTCGGATCGTCAATTTCCTCGTCTTGGAATTTCCACATGCTGACGTGACGGAAAATCTTGTTAAATGGTGAAATACGCTACTTTTTACCCGAACTGTGTATGGGTTGGGTAGCTGGGGGTGGGTGGGGGTGAGGTGGGGATATTGAGTGGGAATTAATGGATACCGTGATGGGTGTCATACATGAGTGATTTAGCATCTAATATAGAGACATTATTTTGTTCTTTATATTTCAGAAAAAAAGTGTGTTAAAATGATCTGCCTTCTACAACTAATTGCTATGGCCGTCGATGCATTCGAAGACCAAGAACAGAAAAATAAAAAGGGTAAGTTGCATAATGTTATATTTATTATACTCGTTTACTGATTTGATAAGATTCTCGGCATATGCTAGTTTCTTGTAAAATAACTAAAGTCGATTAATAATTACTCTTTACCAATACTCTTTCACCGCAAAGTCACTGGCATGGATTTTTGTGGACCACATATATATTATTATTATTTTTACTGTGACTAATATAAGTTCAAGATGAGATGAGCGTCATGGGCATTTTTTTCAGACTGATGTAACTATACACTGGTCGCAAAACACGAGTATATTCTAGTCGTTCGGTACAGTGCCTATCAATTAACATGTCGATGGTCTAGTAACATAAGGTCGTAACTGCTATGCTTTAGCATAGCAGTTACGACCTCATGTTACTAGACCATCGATGTGTTCGGTAGGAGTGTGAGATCATTACCAAGACAGTGTATTGCATTTCTCAGCAAACCATCGGGATACCAACACAGTTGACAGAATACAGTGCAGTACTGCACCCAAAGCTGGCGGTAACATACAGACTGGTGCTGAAACAAGGGACATACGACGTAAGTATTAATAGCTGCTGTCCCCTTCTGGCAACCCGTGCAAGTCAACAGGAATGTAAACGCAGACCGTGATGATACGCACACACGCAAATTGAATAAAGCTAACAAATAAGAACACCAATTAAGTGTGTATGCACATACCCATTCCAATACAAATTCGACAGTACACATTATAAATACAAAGTCTATACGAAGACTTCTCAGGCGAAGGTAACAGTTAATGCATACATTATAACACCATTTATTGCACACATGTGGAGTTCACAGTGTAATAACAGTGTAATAACACCATGTGTTAATAGACTAGTGTAATACATATGCAAATTATAGCTATAGAACTAAATATAATCTAACATTGGTCTGTTTTGATAGGTTATTTATTAAACTCGTTGACTGATTCCAGAAGAAGCTCGGCTATGTATCAGTAAACGAGTTTAATAAATATCATATTCAGTTATCACCCATGTATGGTCCTCGATGTGTCGAATATGTCTGCCATAATCGCCGAATCATCGTTCCAGTTCCAAAGGTGTCCATGTCCGACACGTCCATCCAGCATTACGAGGAGGTGAAAGCACCGCGACGGCCGGGGGTGATGAGAAGATCAACGGCGAGAGATACGATCAAATGGCAAAGGGCGGTGGACAAACATTTCAGCGCCATCTACAGTATATAATGGATCCAAAGCGGTTATTTGTCAGATGTACAGGTGTACACTGTATGCATGTGAGCTGTATGTTATGAGTTTTATATAGTTTCATAAGACGTTTTGAAATAAATACGGTTACATGTATAGTTTCTTTAAGTGCAATGTATTAAAGGCCAAACTCAAATCACACGTGGAAGGATCGGACCTATAGGACCCAGTAAATGACACAGTCAATTTTTTTACCAAACCCATCCATTTCTGTTAGACTTATACAGAGCCTAATGAATAGGCTATATAGTGTACATACATGTATGGGGGGGGGGGGTAAAGTTTTTCAAATTGGCCATTACTGGTTTATAGATCCAAATCGTTCACATGACACAACTATAATCGATATAAGTTCGTTGTTTACATAAACAAACATGCGCCTCTTGATTGGCATCCATTAATTTAATCCCCGAATAGTGCCACTAACGTCGATACAATACGTTCCCTAGCAACAGGTTGGATAACGGCGAGTTTAGTTTCTGATCTGTATCCGATTTCATTAAAATTGCAAAGTATACTTATCTAGCAAAGTATACTTTGAGGGAGTAATAATTTATTTTTCCCGAAATGCATTATGTCATATAGAACTAATAGTCCTGGGGCTGGGGGCGAGTTCGTGTACATTTTTCTTTTAGAGCAAAACCTTGTTTTATCTTATTCTACATGACAAGACATTACAAAAATGTTTGGGTGACAAGCCCAACTCAGGTACGTTTTCTCTGTATAGTCCATTTAGTCCGGCAGCCAAGCGCTAAAATTACGAAAATCACTGTATGGATATTTCATAACATAAATCATTAGTATTTACTCAAAATTATTAGTTTGTTTACAAGTACAAGGGTGTTCATAACAACATTTTAATATGATACCATTCCATAAAGTATGGTTGCTAGCACATCCGGATCATATATTACTTAATTTTAGCGAGACAAAAAAAAAGCAAAACAAAACAAACGGTTCTTTTCTTGAAGAATGCCCAAGTTTGATGACACCACACTAAATCAATGTTACCATAAAAGCGACGAAATTGGTCACAGGTTCCGCTATTCAGTGCTCATAGCATTCAAATATTCTTATTGATTCCTCTCATCTATATATGGTGCACATTAAGGATGGCACCAACCCACATATAAAGGAAATATTTTAACTCGCAGAATGTTACGTACTTTATACCTGTATATAACAATACTATATTGACGTGAATAGATACACATGTACCAACTTTTGATGTTTCCACCCAGTAAGTCATGTATTGTACACATACATGTACAGATGTATAACAATACTATATTGACGTGAATAGATACACATGTACCAACTTTTGATGTTTCCACCCAGTAAGTCATGTATTGTACACATACATGTACAGATGTATAACAATACTAGATAACTGTGACTAGATACATACCAAGTTCTGATACAATGTACCTCCAAGCAGTTACTTGATACAACTTTAACATTAATTAAATATGGATGCAAGTACGCAAATCAAAGTGCCGACTAGAGTATGTGCTGTCCACAGGCAAACGCAAACATTGAATATCATGATGAGAATTAACCATGTACATCTTCAAGAACAATTGTAGCTACATATATGATACATCCTTTCAACTGACATGGATAATACAAATGTGCATGCATCATCTGCGTCATTTCTTGAACATGTCATTGTATATCTGGATATAGCACACATGTACAATGAGCAGCGGTTTATACATATATAGAGTGTACGCTATGATGTACTTGTTTTTACATTTGATGACAGTGAAGCTTCGTGATGAAGATAGCATTAACTGCAGAGATCAAATGGCACAGCCCCGTAAGTAACATATATAACAAACTGCACTAAGCGGGTATTTACAAACAGGTGGTGAGGTTTTCTTGCAGTGAGAAAATTTGACACATTTGACCACAGCCGTTATACAAGGGCAAGTGGACCTGGCTTTCCATGGTGTTCTAGGTAGTAATTGACATTGATCCTGCTTGTAAACCCACTGTTCAGGCGTTTAGCTGTGACTCGACGATGTCAGTGTTCATTTGGTTCTCCAAGACATGCATCGTTGTATATGCGTTGCAGAACGCGCGCTGGATATGAGGAAGCAGGCACTGGCTTGTCGGTGGCAGGTTGTGGATGGCGCTGCATTTGCTAAAGTGGAATATCTCTGCCCTCAGATAAGTAAAAGTTGTAGTATCGCTTCCTCTTCTCAGCACCTTCACTAAGTAATACTCGACATTGATATGTGAATATGTGAATACATGAGTTTCTCCAGAAGAAGCGTGTCAATGTTTGACGACCAGAAGTTGTCCAACTCTGTTGGTAGAGGTGTCGTTGGCTCAATGGAACTAAGCTCAATTGGTACAGTATCAGTACGCCGCATTCTCTCGCTGTCCAAGGATGTGAAAGCTGATAAAAATGTCCTGGAGGGTAGAGAGTCCAGTCGCATGCACCGTGCGTACCATGGCCATGGTATCTATGACAAATGCAGAACCTTTCTGGAGTGCATATTGACAGTCCTCAGGTTTGAAACAAGTCTCCAATTCTTTGAGCAGTTGGCTCTTGTCTGGGTTGGGCATCATCCCGCCATCAGTGAAAAGCAGGGGGACAGCGCCACATCAAACTCTCCTTGGTGTTGATGCCACGATCACGAGCAATTTAAATGGCTTTCTCTTCAAAATTTAGCTCCTTTACTGCTTTCTTGATGGTCTTCCGTGGTTTATGTCCAATAATGTTCATTGATTTTAGATTCAGTCGATGAATGCTTTCACATAGCCTTGTGGTTTCTGCACAAACCTATTGAGCCGAAATGTAATTTCTCCTCCCCTTTCGCGAAGGCATTTGATGCGGCATTTCTGATATCCGGCGGCATAATCTCCTATGTCACAATGTTTTGAAGGGTTGTGGAAGCCTTGGTTGACAAGGGAGATCCCTTCTCCTCGATAAATGTGATCATTTCTTGGATTTGGTTCTTCTTTCTGTTTGTCATGGCTTTTGCCTACGACTCGTGATGGTTCACACATGATTCATGTGTGTTCTCCATAACACCAGTGTATTCAAGATGATGATTCTTCCCTACCATCAGTTCGTGGTAGATCAAGTTCCACTGAGCCACATACTGCTTCTGCTTGGTCTGATAACTCCATTACTACACTTGGAGGAGAGGTTGATGCTCTGTTCTAATTTCTGGTCACCACCAAAGCTGTGAAGTGACCAGGCTTGTCATTGATACAAATGAGAAGTTGACATTAACTGATGATGAAATTGCATGCAGTTTCAATATGTCTTGCATGTAGAGAGCGCAACCTCGCAGGTAATTGATGGAATCAAATGCAGCGAACAGATACTTATAGAGCACGTTCGATGGCATCAAGAAGGAGCTCACATACCCCTCGTAATCAGCTCTCAACAGATCGTACCACATCCATCATACAAAGAAATAGTGTCCATAATTCGAAGTTCTCATTTACTGTGGACCTTTTTTCGAAGAAGCTGTCCAGATCTCTCACCAACAACCGACCATGCACTTCTGACTATCGTTGATGTCGTTCTTTGAGACGCTGGACTTGAGCGTTTCCATGAAAGCGAGATCTGGTGCATATGGCTTTATGTCGTTCTCCGCAAAAAAAGCAACTCCTTGTAGAGAAGACGCTTAAATCATTCAGCAAGAAACAGTAGGCCTTCAATAGAGGGAATGTAATGGCCTTCACAAAAGAAATAGAATACTGTCATTCCATTTGAAAGCTGCAGAGTTATGTAAATGGGTGTCTAAAGTTGGGATGTGGCTGTGTACATGCCTCGTTCATGGCATTGTTCAATGTCTTGTTCTGGTAACGTGTTCGCTATTTTTTGTCCATCATTTTGGCAGCCATCTTGATAATATGTCAATTAAGTCAATTTCAAAAACATATTGTTGTTACTTATATTCTTGTCTATACAACCATACAGCAGGATAAAATGAATAGCTATTTGTTGATCATTCAGTTTACGCGATATCGTAATTTCTCATAAATATGTTAAAAATCAATAATTTAGAGGTGGGTTTGGCCAGTGTTTACCATACATCATTGTGGGCATCAATTCATCTAAACAAATAATTAGAAAATGTGTTGCTAATTTTATTAACTCTATATAAGATTCTTTTAGCGTGATATATTTAAGCTTGAGCCAACTTTAAGGCGAAAAGCAGGTTTTTTTTGGCTATTTTGGGGGCTAAATTGGAGCAAAATATGGTCACTACGTTCCGACAATCAATTGTTTTGGTAACATTTTGTGCCAACACATTGTTAGCAACACTCGGACGATTGAAACAACTCAAAATGAATTCATTTTGAACGGATAGTAAATAAATATTCTATGAAAGACCAATATCGTCATTTTAGTAATGTTAGCGCTCGGCTACCGGACTAAACGCACTATACAGAGAAAACGTACCTGAGTTGGGCTTGTCACCCATACTTTTTTGTAATGTCTTGTCATGTAGAATAAGATAAAACAAGGTTTTGCTCTAAAAGAAAAATGTACACGAAATCACCCCCAGCCCCCACAATATAACGACTGCATATATTTGATGATTAAAAGTATGCAGAATTATTATACTGAATTTATTACAATATCACAGCCAAATTCAGTATAATAAAAATTAATAAATTTATCCTAAAATTGAAATACTTTGCTAGATAAGTATACGTGTACTTTGCAATGTTGGTGAAATAGGCTACATAAGTTGGTATTGTACAGCCTGTGTTGATGCTTATAACATAATCCGAGTATGTACTCAGTTCTATGATCGAAATCAGAGATTGAGATTTCGAGTACAAATTGGGGGAACTTACATACACATACACATTCTGACTATGGCTGCGCAGGCTGATTTTATGGAACGCCATGGCTGTCTTATATGACGATAACATATTTTATGCAGTACTATAACGTCAATATATGAGCTCATTATGTGTATATATCGAGTCAAAATGCAAATATATTATATCATTATGTCTTAATATTGAGTCAAACGTTCAATATATCATACCGGTATGTCTTTATATCGAGTCAAACGTTCAATATATCATACCAATATTTATTTATATTGAGTCAAAACTTCAATACATGATATCATTTGTCTTTATATTAAGTCAACATTTCAATGTACGACATCATAGTGCGTATGCTGGTCTAAGCAAGAGGTGAACAGTGCGCATGTTGGTAAGCAGTGAACAGCGCATGCTTGTCTAAGCAAGAGGTGAACAGTGCGCATGCTGGTCTAATCAAGAGGTGAACAGTGCGCATGTTGGTCTAAGCAAGATGTGAACAGTGCGCATGCTTGTCTAAGCAAGAGGTGAACAGTGCGCATGCTGGTCTAAGCAAGAGGTGAACAGTGCGCATGCTGGTCGAAGCAAGAGGTGAACAGTGCGCATGCTGGTCTAAGCAAGAGGTGAACACTCCGAGAAAATCGAAATGTGTGTTCAGCCTATACACCTGCTACTGGTAACACGAGTATTACTGGTTCTATTATCTAGAGTCTGGATTACAAGTCAGGCACGTACGCAGAGAGGATACGACGGGTGCGTACTCACGCCCTTAACTCTTTCAACACCACAGGCCTGTATAATGGTGTTGGCAAAAAGTGTAGATCCAAATGAGACGGCTCGTGACGAGCCGTCTCATCAGGATCTGCACTTTTTGCAAGTAATTTTCGGAACAAAAACACCCCATGTTCATAAATGGACTAGTCTGAAAATCATTTTGTGATGATTGGATTGGTTGCAAAATTAACATCAAAATCCATTCCAGTTACATAGGGGTGAACTACACAATACTACACAACCGCCTGCGTTAATCTTGCCCAGATATCAACGTTTCTGAACATATACAGGGAAACCTCTCCAAACCAGACACCCTGGTTACCTCCCAGGGTGTCCGGTTTAGAGAGGTGTTCCTGTAATTAAGCACTCCATGAACAGTATATGTGTCATCTTCAATCACGAACAGACACGACTATGGCATAAATGACAGTAAAACCCATCTAAATTAAACACAATGGGGTAGCCATGGTGTCCGGATTTATAGAAGTGTCACTGTATTGGCAATCGCAACTCGCAATCAAGCAGTTGATCAAGAAATTGACAAATATTGGCAAGTGTAAAGGTGCGTGTTCACTCAGTAGGCACAAACTGTTCTGTCTAGAAATTAAATAAGTATATAATTGTGTAACTATTCCACCAGTAGCCTATTTCATCAACATTGCAAAGTATACTTTAGTAGCAAAGTATACTTTGAGGGAGAAATCATTTCAATTTTTTTAAAAATTTATTAATTTTTATTATACTGAATTTATTACATTATCACAGCCATTTAATGGCTGTGATAATGTAATAAATTCAGTATAATAATTCTGCATACTTTTAATCATGAAATACATGCATTTGTTAGTTCTATACGAAATAATGCATTTCAGGAAAAATAAATGATTGCTCCCTCAAAGTATACTTTGGTAGTAAAGTATACTTTGCAATGTTGATGAAATAGGCTACTGGTCTAAAGATTACGAGTGCGCGCTATACAGATATTACCATTTAGGAATATTTATTTTACTAATAGTGACTCGCGGTGGTATCAGGCTATTTTCATATGCAAATGAGGCATGATATTTGTTAATTATTTATACTAATTAAATGCGTCACCTGAACAAAATAATATTTTCGACAGATTATAAAGTATGATCATTGCACATCAAAAATATATACAGAGAATAAATAGTAATGTCCGTTAACATTTGAAGGAAACACGGTTATCGCCCCTGATATCAGTGTGGAAAGTCCGATATAAAATGTATAATACTGCCAATCAATACGTGGGGTAATGGTGAATTACCTTTTATTTTGCCAGAAAATGTCTCAGATGAAATCTCTGATATAAAGAACAGATTGTGCCTACTCAGAGCTCCAGTTAAGATGCGTAATTTGACCAAGTATTCGAGGTATTTTTCTCAGTTCTTCACCAAAAATGGCAAGTTGGGAGTTCTTTCGAATCGTATCAATGAGACGATTCTAAAGCACTTTCAACTTGCCATTTTTGGTGAAGGAATAACAAAATTCCCCCAAAAGTGGATACAATTACGCACCTTAACTGGAGCTCTGCTACTGAGTGGGCATGTACCTTTAACACTGTAGAAACACGAGTATTCGGTTTGTATTTGTATAAAGGTGCTACTTGTGTATATCCTGATCAACATGTGTATTTAGACAATCAGACACTTATCAAATTGATATGTGGGTCATATGTGGCCGTGACTGGAGAAATAGGGCTTTGGGGCCAATGTACAGGGTATGGAATCACGCGGTATATTGTTTACACTGGATTAATGGCGGCGCCCTTGAGGTATCAGGTAAATCTTATTTTTCATCAATACGACTGTGGTTTCTTCCTTTTAATGATGACCATGTTCCAGCCATTAACACTACGAGTCCGCCAATACCAATAGTAGCAGTATTACTTATGTAAATTTGAATCGGACGAAATCGAACGTTGTTTAAACTTGGTCCGAATAAAATTTCTCTGCTATCACCTTCCTACACCCTGGTATTGATCTGTACCAAGTCGTATGATCACGTGGTACTAACAACAACAACAACAAGTACTGAAACTTCCAGAATTCATCCGATTCAAAGTACGTATTCTTTTATATTGTCCTTATTATGTAACGGATTTTGATGAAATATGGCGCCTCAAACGCGTCTTGTTAAGCTGCATTTGGTGGTCTCTGTACTTCTGTCGTTTTTTGCGAAGAATCGATTTCCGTGTCGGTAGATGTCGGTAGACACGGTAATCGATTCTTCGCAAAAACGACATACGTCTGTGCCAAACTCCCTGGACGACCAACTGCAGCTCATGAAGACGCGTTTGCTGCGCCATATTTCATCAAAATCCGTTTCACATTAAGGAAAATATCAAATAATACTTTCTTTGGAGTGGGCAAGATTTCAACACTTTCAGGCACTGTTGTTGTTGTTGTTGTTGATGATATAACCACGTGATCATGCACCTTGGTACTATGCGTCAGAAGCTCGTCGTGGATTTCACGGTCAAATGGTGAACAGTTCAGACCTTCTAGTTCTACATTCGACTACGCGGATCCGCAGGTTCATGCAGTCTACATTGGCAGGTCATAAACACAGGTTGAAGTAAAGTGTCAATGTGTATAAATGCATAACTACATGTATACCTAAAAGCATCTGCTATAAAACAACTATTTTTAATTTTACTCTCTGTGATAATCTCTTTTTTAAAACACTTTTTAATCACTAACACTGTTAGCAAGGATTTTGTATAGTATGTATGTCTCTGCTGTTATGTATATTTAATGCATATTTAAATATTTTGATCCGTTACTTCAACCTGTGGTCATAAGCGCCATTTCTCCAGTCACAGCCACACGTAATGGGTTAAGCACAAGGAAGAGGTATTGTGGCATAAATGCATTTATTTCTGCAGTATAACTAACAATATACAAATGTAGTGTGTGGTGGGCAACTTAAAACTTCCATATCTCGACCAAGCACCGTCATCGCCCCGCAATACACGTGTTAAACATTACACTGCTGAATTAAGTTTTGTCGTCTGCTGTTTGTGTTTGTATTTTCCCCGTTTTCTCTCTCATCAAGCACACGGGTTGACAACACTTTATAATCATTTCCAATGGAAATGATTCTAAAGTGCTGCCAAGCCCTGTTTTTATTGAGCAAGTGGACACAATCTAAAACAACAGCAGACGACAGTTTTGTGTACATCAAGCCAGTCTCAACGAGACGGTTCAACTGAGTGGTAACAACATACACTTTGGGTGAGAAATAAGAAAACAATTGGTTAAAATCTAAACTCGGAACATTTACAGCGGTTGTGAAACCGGTCACGCTCCCGCCCGAAAGTAATGGAAATTGAACGAAAATAATGTACAAACATATTATTTGAAAAATGCTGAAGCTTCCCCCTAAATACTGTATTACAAGACAATGTAGATAGTCCTGCGATAGCGTGTCCGTGACGGTGTAACAAGAGATGAGGTGCATTGAAAATGGTGGTGAGTGGCATCGTTTTGGAGAAACCGTCCGCGTCTGTATTCTGAAAATATAACTAATATAGAATAAGATCGAGAATAATTACAAACCTTCATATCATGTAGTTGTGTACGGAGCCGTACAGGGACGTACAATTCTTTTTGTTATTAATTCTTCCCACGAAATAACAATTCGTTCCCTTAATTTAACAATTCGTTCACACGAATTAACAAATCGTTCCCTCAATTTAACAATTCGTTCACACGAATTAACAATTCGTTCCCTCAATTTAACAATTCGTTCCCACGAAATAACAAATTGTTAATTCGTGGGAACGAATTGTTATATCGTGGGAACGAATTGTTAATTCGAGGGAATGAATTTTTAAATTGAGGGAACGCATTGTCATTTCGTGGGAACGAAGTGATAATTCGAGGGAACGAATTGTTATATCGTGGGAACGAATTGTTATATCATGGGAACGAATTGTTAATTCAATTCAATTCAATTCGTTTATTGACATTAAACAGCAAACAGCACATGTATAGCCATATAACAAACATGTATGATGGTTTCATGGAAATGTGTTCTCACTAGACATATTAGCCAAGAGATATGATTAGGCTAAATCATTTCACAATCAGTTTGTTGCTAGTCCACTGCATTCTAAACTCTTTCTGTCCTCATTAAATTTCATATACTATTTTCATCTTTCTCACACAGGCTGCATGCCGCGACAAGCCATTCAAACCGTTACAATCAAACGGTTCAAATGGCGACCACGACCTACACCGAGTGAGAAATATGAACCATATGTAACACTGTCCATGACCAATTTTGGATATACCCAGAAGTTATTGGGGTTCGGTTTCTATTCAAGCAATTATCAGAATGCAGTACTAGCTAGACATTGTTCCGTGTGCATGCCGATGTGCACCCCACAATCCCGCTTGGGGATTCTGCTGTGTCCACAGAAATGCATCCAAAACAGTGAGTGGTGGCCGATGTTATTTATCAACGTTCATGGTTTCTATTCAAGCAATGATCATAATGCAGCACTAGACATTGTGCCGTGTGCATGCCGAATTCGAGGGAACGTATTGTTAAATTGAGGGAACGCATTGTGATTTCGTGGGAACGAACTGATAATTCGAGGGAACGAATTGTTAATTGAGGAACGAATTGTTATATCGTGGGAACGAATTGTTAATTCGAGGGAATGAATTGTTATTTCGTGGGAACGAATTAATAAAACAAATCCATGTCCCCTGCGGGGCTCCGTATAATAGTGTATAAACGATACCTGATAAAACATAACAGACTATGAATACGATATTTTGATTTCAAGTTTATCACGATTGTTTAAGTCGGTATATTAAAATTGAATTCAACGAGATTGTGATTGCCTGGAGAAAGGTGGGTATTAATCCTTAGACCGCTATTCACAACAATTGTCGTCTGCTGTTGCTTTTATATCTTGCCTTATTTCTCAATAAAAACATGGTTTGACAGCACTTCAGAAGTGCTGTCAAAGCATGTTTTTGATGATAAAAATGGAAAATAGAAAACAAACAGCAGACGATAAAAAATTAAGATAGCGGTGTAAGGGTTAATAATAATAATAATAATTGTATTATTAATATTAATCTTACATATTGTAATGTTATTAACATTATGTTATTATCGCATTTGCTGTTGTGTATTGGTACGCACCTCCGTCCATGTTCGTATCCGCCTAGATATCGCCTCTGGTACTCAAAATCCTCCGTGGCGGGGCATGTATCTTGCCTTCCTTGTCCGGCGCATGCGACACCCATGCGGCCCACACCCGCCCACAGCGCCGCCTCGGATCCCGCCACACCCGCGAGGTCCACACCCGCCGATGCCGCCGCCGACCATACCACCCCGGTAACGTGGGTTACTCATACTGCCGTACGCTCCGCCTAAACCACCGCCGATCATTCCACCACCCATATCGTCATACCCGCCGCCGCCGCCTAGACCGCCATACCCGCCGCCCATACCGCCATACCCTCCGCCCATACCGCCATAACCTCCGCCTAGACCGCCATTTCCTCCGCCTAAACCGCCATATCCTCCGCCCAGACCACCATATCCTCCGCCCAAACCGCCTAAGCCGCCGCCTAAACCGCCTAAGCGGCCGCCCAAACCGCCTAAGCCGCCGCCTAAACCGCCTAAGCCGCCGCCCAAACCGCCGCCCAAACCGCCGCCTAAACCGCCTAAGCCGCCTAAGCCGCCACCAATCATACCACCTCGGTAACCTCCGCCGCCGCTTAGACCACCTCGGGAACCTCCGCCGCCGATTAGACCACCTCGGTAACCTCTGCCGCCGATTAGACCACCTCGGTAGCCTCCGCCGCCAATCATACCACCTCGGTAACCTCCGCCGCCAATCATACCACCTCGGTAACCTCTGCCGCCAATCATACCACCTCGGTAACCCATGCCGCGATGCCGTCCGCCCAGCACTGGAATAATAGTCAGAGGCTATCAACATGTTACAGACCAGTCCCATAAGCTATTATTTCCCTTACATTTATTATTTGACGCTACGAGCTCTTCAACGGCTGAGAACAAAATGGCACACATATTAATTTCCGGTAAGTAAATTTGGCAAAGAAGTATATCGTAATGGTTTCATTCCAGTAAAGTAGTAGTACTAGTACATATTGAAGACTAGTGCGACACATTTTGTTTGCTTCGAGCTAATCATTTGTGGTTACTGGTGAATTTCGGATTGGAATTATTACTCCTGCAACAAAACTATTTCATATGACCCTATCATTCGTTAATACATTCTCGAGCGTCTGCTTTTTTAATCAAGTATGCCTTCCTAGTCATGGGAATTTCTTACATGATTGTCAACACCTTGTTTTCTCTTCATATTTTACTGTCCACAAGGTAATTCATTATGAAAATGCTAGTCTGACAGAAAGTATTCCATTCTATTATGTATTTTAAATACATCCAGGTGACACAGACCTCTGTATAGTGTCAATCAATGGTGGAATGTAACCTAATGGTCATGACTAGGGAAACCAATATTCACAAGTAAATCTCAGCAGCATTTTATTGTTTTTAGGAAACTAAGTTGATTGTTTTCTTTACATTTTTGTGTTATGTAAACAACACCACGTTTAGTAACATGTTTTCTTAATGTGTCCATACAGGTATAATACTAATTGTGTGGTTTATATTCAATAGTCAATGGGTGAAACATAATGTTGAATCGTTACTAAAAGACCAGTATAAACAATTGTGGTATTCAACGGTGTCAGATAGTTCTAAATGTATACATTACATAATCTTTAAACATGAACATCAAATGGAAACAGACTTACTTATACTACCACAAAATCTTGCCCAATGTTTTATAAATTATAGATTATGTAACAATTATTTACCAATTTAAACTGGTAGATGACGACAGCTAGATCGCCACAACAGAATATATAAATTATTAAATTAATCAAGGATTGGCCCGTTAACAAAACTGTGCAGGTTCCTGAAGGAAATACTCAATAAATGTAAACCACCATAGAACACCACAACTTGTATATACCAGTACCGTATCATAATTTAGACGTATATGACTAAATACTACATCATGTATGTTATAGTAGCCATACTTCAATTGTTGTTTGACATATTCCATGCACTTCTATGTATTTATACATGCATACCTACCTCTTATATCATTTATAAAAATGTTCAGAGTGAATAAACTTTTGTAAACTGTAAACTATATTCACGGCCAATAAATTATTCACTCAATTTCCGTGAGTCGGATTCAAATGATACATGGATATATATATATAATGTTGTGAAATCGGCAACTGGCTGATCGCAAATGATAACAAGCCCCCTTTCTCCAGTCACAATTATACATGCATTTATTTTGACTATATATATATATATATATAGTCAAAATAAATGCATGTATCATTTGCGATCAGCCAGTTGCCGATTTCACAACAATTGCAAAGTACACTTATCTGGCTAAGTATACTTTGAGGGAGAAATTGTCAATGCATGCATGCATTAGATATTTTTTACGTAATGAAATAAATATGTTTTAACCAAACCACAATGGCTGTGCTAATGTAAAAAATACAGTATACTAATTCTACATACTTTTAATCATCAAATATAAACAGTCGTTAGTTATATACGAGTTAATGCATTGCAGTAAAAAATCATTACTCCCTCGAGGTATATTAATACTTAGCTAGATAAGTATACTTAGCAATTTTTATGAAATCGGCTACATGTCGATTCGCGTGCAATTCTCTAATTCTCTGCACGGTTATCAGTATTTATAGGTTATTTAATTTGTATGTGGATATATGCACGAGTTACGCAGCGTGCGATATTGCGCGCCTTTAGGAGCGGCGGAACGAGTGGCATATATCCACATACAACTTAAATAACCTTTTTATTATATACGTACATCATTCACAATTTATATGCTCTTCAAAAAGTATACAAAATATAAACAAAATAAATAAATTAGTGGTGATTCAGAAGGAACTATTTTGCGATGTGTAGCGTAGTTCCGGCACTGACCAATATGAACTCACGAGACGCCAATATGTAAACATATTGACGTCTTGTCGTTGCGTTGCATTGTCTTTCAATGGGAAACGAAAATACGTACATGTATATATTAAATACACTTATTGCATTGCAAATGTAATTTTATGAGCCGTTACTTGTTCAATATGTGTAACATTGAAACAGCCATTCGCATAAGATGTTACTAGCACATGTACATTTATAGTACCGCATTGGAACGGTCAGTTGGCACATTTCACTTACTTCCCCCTGTTCCGATGTAGTTGGCGGAGACGAACACAAGGCAAGACATCAACAAGAGGCACGATGTATAGATCATCTTCCCTGGCGGTGGTTACTCTGAAAATTATGAATGTATGAATATCGGGGTTGCACATAAGCAACAGTAAGTAGCCCCCTGATGTATTTTTGGATGTGACTTGATAAATGGGGCGTATGTGTTTTGCGATCAGTGTTACCGCACAGTTTGATCTGCACTGTTCGCCATTTCGTCAATAAATTCCCCGTTATGCTTCTAACAAGCAATATTATATAGGTCGTTATCATGCTACAGGGGTGTGCTATTTAATCTGAAGCTATACTTGTCGCAAATCACATAAGCCGCATAGTTGTGACATCGGTGAACATATTAGTCAAACAGTTTCTAACTTGGCCTACTTAAAGACCCGTGGGGCCCATGATCATCTAATTATGCATGCGTAATTGCTTCGTAAATGTGATGGGATATATACATAACATACATGTGAACATTCTCTTCTTAATATATCATACACAGTGCATGGAGTGTCCATGTCGGCCATCTTAGTGTGTACAAGCCATTAGCCAGTTTTACCTCTTATTGCATTTGACACATACCACTAATAATATGACAAACACATGAATAAAATTGGTGCAATATGATGGGGTGACATTTGACTATGGCAAGCTATGCCTTGTTTTCATCAAATGTATATACAAAGTCTGATATCTGAAGGGTCTGTTGACCCTTTGTTAAAATGTTTGAGAATTCAGTAAAGATTGTGTAACAGTAAGAACAACACACATTACTGTAGATATATACCTGTATTACCATAAATACTGTATCGAATCCAGTGACTTGTAAGCAGTTATCTGAGTGTATTGTCAATACAGGCTACTTGCCTGCTATGCGAGTAAATACGGTTTTTACCTGTGGCAGGTGTCTTTCTAATAATAGACAGTGCACCCCTTTGACATTTTACACATGGACAAGTGTCCATTGTATATTTTGTGAGTGGTGGTAGAAATGTTCAGATATCAAGCTTTTTGTGTAGTCTGCTGAAATAATATTTATAGGACGTTGTCATTCTATATATGTGGGACGTATTGCACCAAATTGTATTTGATTTTCATATTTGCTGTATGTGTAAAACCCTCCAAGTGGTGACACTGTCCGATAACATGTACAAACTAAAATGGCGGAGATGGCAACTCAATGCTCTGTATAATATACTCTAAGAAGAACAGGGTCAGATATACTTTATATAGATATTCAGTCACATGTATGATCCCACTACATTTGAAACAAACGGTCATATTCTATATAGTCAATCCTTAAGGCAGGTCATTATTAATAAATTAAAGAAATAAGTATGGGCAAAAAATTGACCCTTGTGGAACACCAGCTATGGCGATTCAATTTAATCCAATTGTTTATTGACGTCTCATCAACTGTACATCAGCAGCAGCGACATCAGTAGAGATGCTACCATTTTGAATGATCAATATATAGAGAATAGTAGGTTAGTGCCGTGAATGGGAAAAAATATCTGGCAAGGCTTAGGAAACGGGATGGGCGAGGCTCCGCCGAGCACATCCCGTTTCCGTGCCGCGCCAGATATTTTCCCATTCACGGCACTAACCTACTATTTTATTTATCCCGTCAACACCTACAAATAGCTTTACAATGCAAAAAATAACCCCAGCCGCATCGTCAACATCGGATAATCGACTAGTATCACAACCGCACATATTCATACGCAGTGATTAGGTCGTATTGATAGGATATCAAAACTGTTTCACGGAACATACGCACTGTGTTGAAGGGATAAGTTAATTGTTTATGGCCAAGTGTTGACTGTACAGTTTGTCATTTAATTTTCACAGCAGTATACTGTCAAGGCCAACAACTTTCTTAAAATCAGGAAATAACGCTCCAACGATGTTTTCCAAACATGTGAGCCATTGGTCGACTATTTTACTAGAGCAGTCTGACAAGATTAATAGTCAAGAAACCCAGTTTGAGTTCCATGCACCAATTTGAACGAAGAGACGTACGAATTGTCGCTAACGATACTTGATCGTTAATTAAGTTTACGTTACTTACTTTCACTTTGAAACAAAGAGGATGCAGAGTCAGAAAGTGAAGGGATCAGTGAACAAGGGACCTAAGTCCATATAACGGACTTTGTTCCTTTCTTCAATTGACGATTAACACGGACATTCCAAAGAGCAGGGGTCCGTTTCACTAAACTGTTCGTAAGTGCAAATTTAGGATCGTCTGGAAATTTCAATTGGCGGATTTACATTTATTGCAGCCTATGCTCAATAAATGTAAAGCCAATAATTTTTGACAAGAAAACATTGTTCATGTGAAATTTACAGACTATCATTAGTTTGCACTTACGAACATTTTAGTCGCACGAAGTTTAGTGAAACGGCCCCCAGGTAAGCCGAATATTGGGAATGTACCTGCATGTATAAACTATAAATACTACAGTACTTACTATCAGGACAGCACACAGAAATGTATCCTCACACACAGGTGGAAGACTCGGACCTAGGACCCAATAAATGGCTCATTTGAAAAACGTTACCCCACACACACATTTCCTTACAATATACAGGAAAGCCTTTCGAAAACGCAACAGTGTCTATTGTACGGACATTGGTGGGTGGGGTAACGGTTTACAAATGAGCCATTTATCAGGTCCAAGGTCCGAGTCCCATGCACCTGTGCTCACACATTGCCAGTGAAACGATAAATCCAAGTAATGCACCAATGTTGCTATATGCTGGTGGTACACTAGTATAGCATTGATGTAGTTAGTTATATAATGTGCATCTTGAGATATAGTTTTAGTAAATTTTAGTGATTTAGCTGACGAATATAACAGTATGAAACAAGTTTACAATGCCATTCTGCTGTTAAATAGTATATACTACAGTCTAGCACCAGTACCTCAAACATCAGTATCGCGACTAAAATACGATCTCCCTTCGACTTCGAGATACTGGTGCTCAACTGTACATGTATTGTGTATATTAGTATACTAGAATATGGTATCAGTGTATAAAAGACTTCCAATCCGTTATTTGTATATCAGAATGCTGTTCGATAATAAAATAAATATGTTCAACAATTCAGCAAAAATCAGGAACCCACTTTTCCGACGTTTCTGTGCAGAAACGTCGGAAAAGTGGGTTCCTGGTTTTTGCTGAATGGTTGAAACATATTAATTGTATAATTGCGGAAATATTATTAATATACTTCCTATAATAATACATTACGTTTTATCCCATCTAAAAACATTGTGATTAAAAATAAAATCTTACCTGGTATGTGTATGTTGTTCTGTACAGTGTGACCGTCAAACGCAAATGTTCGCATCGTCTAGAAATCCGACTCCTTATATACGGCACTGACCATAATTTATTACCGACATTTGCCACTAAGACATGTGTACATTGCTAACATTTACATGCACAAAAACGCGGGAAAGTACATTAGTAATACATACACTGTACTTAGTCGGTAATTTGTGTCAATCACGACGTATAAATCATTACCGAGTATGTGTTCTAACTTCGTACTCGGAAACATCTCACTGCGATTGGAGAATGTGGCTTATCACATTTTGTTTCGTCATTATTACAGTAGCCTATTCACCAACATTGCAAAGTATACTTATCTAGCAAAGTATCCTTTAAAGGTACATGCCCACTCAGTAGGCAGAAACTGTTCTTTACATGAATTAAACAAATGTATAATTGTGTCACTATTCCACCAGTTCTACCACCGCGGTGGTATCAAGCTATTTTCATATGCAAATGAGGCACGATATATTTTAGTTATTTATGCTAATTAAATGCGTCACCTGAACAAATAATAGTATACTGATTATAAGGTATGATCATTGCACATCAAAAAATAAATACAGATAATAAATAGTAATGTCCGTTAGAATTTTAAGGAAACACTGTTATCACCCCTGATATCACTGTGGGAATTTTACGTCTGATATAAACTATATAATAATGCCAAACAATGCGTGGGCTAATGGTGAATTAATGTTTATTTTGCTAGAAAATGTCCCAGATGATGTCTCCGATATAAAGAACGTTTTGTGCCTACTGAGTGGGCATGTACCTTTAAGGGAGAAATTTTCAAATTAAAGATAAATGTATTGATTTTTATTATACTGAATTTATTACATGTAATAAATTCAGTATAATAAGTCTGCATACTTTTAATCATCAAATATATGAAGTGGTTAGTTCTATATGAAATAATGCATTTCGGGAAAAATAAATGATTACTTCTTTGCTAGATAAGTATACTTTGCAATTTTGATGAAATCGGCTACTGATCTGCTATATCGATGGTCTAGTTACGACCTTATGTTACTAGACCATCGATCTAGCTCACTCATGCAACCCGATAATGGCAAGTGGAATTTGAAAACATGTAGTAAATATGGATTTGTTAGGAGCTCGAGGTGCATTACTGTCTGTTTCATGAAACCTGCCCAAATTTACGGTCATATAAACAATGCGATAATGTAAGATTTTATCAAAATTTAAGAATGAGCCTTCTTTTTATTTCGTGAAATTTGGTCAAATATTGATTTTATTACGAAATATGTATTTGTCTATGGGAATTTAACATAGGGGTGGAGATGGAGGAGCTAGGGGAGGAGCCAAAACACGAAATATTTAAAAAATTGACTTCGAAACTTGGCTATGTAGCTTCGAAATGATCTAACTAAGAAAACAAAAGTGAAATTTTGAAAATCGGTCCACTATTTCTGAAATTAGAAAAATGTCCCCGTTTTAAATCCGCATAGTCTATGGGGATTTAATATGGGGACTTTTTTTTCGCAATAAAATCAATATTGGACCAAATTTCACGAAATAAATAGAAGCTCACTCTTAAATTTTGATAAAATTGAGTAGTATCTAAAATAATATTGTTTTTACATTGTTTATATACATGTACAATGTATTCGTAAAATATGGGCAAGTTTCGTGAAACAGACAGTAACTCCTGATTTTTGACTGCAGAAATGGGGCTTACATGGTATTCGTCGTCTGTCTAGCATTAACTATATATGCCTATACGTCTATCTCCAGTAGCCTATTTCATCAACATTGCAAAGTATACTTTAGTAGCAAAGTATACTTTGAGGGAGAAATTTTCAATTTTATGATAAATTTATTAATTTTTATTATACTGAATTTATTACATTATCACAGCCAATTTGGCTGTGATAATGTAATAAATTCAGTATAATAATTCTGCATACTTTTAATCATGAAATATATGCAGTTGTTAGTTCTATATGAAATAATGCATTTCAGGAAAAATAAATGATTACTCCCTCAAAGTATACTTTGCTAGTAAAGTATACTTTGCAATGTTGATGAAATACACTACAGATATTATAGCTTTTCCGTACAGCTTTGCAATGACTAAATACAATGTGTTGCACTTTTAAGATTGGTTGATTGTGGATATACGTGCGCTCAACTGCATGGTCATATACCGACGGGAATGCACCTGCAGGTATGGTGTGGTGGGGTGGGGGCACTGTACACCCACTACTAAAATAAAAATAAAAATTGCAGCGCTGTAAGACAGTGTTCCAGGCACCCTTACTACACGGGATCACTTAGACCTACTGTCTGTTTCACGAAACCTGCCCAAATGTTACGGCCACATATACAATGCAAAAACAATATTTTTTTCGATAATATCAAATTTTATTAAAATTTAAGAATAAAATTTAAGAATGAGCATTCTTTTTATTTCGTGAAATTTTGTCAAATATTTATTTGATTACGAAAAATGAGTTCTCTATGGGAATTTAACATGGGAAAAAAGAGAGTGGAGAACCTAGAAGAGGAGTCGAAAAACGAAAACAAATTGAAATTGATTCTGAAATCTAGCTAGATAGCTTGGACATGATTCAACTAAGAAAATAAAAGTTACATTTTAACATCTGTCCACTATTCTGAAATTAGAAACATTTCCCCATGTCGAATCCCATATACACCTTCACTCTATGGGGATTTAACATGTGGATTTTTTTATTTCGCAATAAAATCAATATTGGACCAAATTTCATGAAATAAAAAGTCTTACATTTGCTATAATTTAATATTATGGACAAATATATTGTTTTTGCATTATTTATATAGTCGTAAAATTTGGGCAGGTTTCGTGAAACAGACAGTAGGTGTGAATCCTAGTAATAATCATTGATAAGACATACATACACAAGGATGGATTCACACATACCTTCATGTAGCTAAATGGTGAACAGTGTGGACCTAGATCAGTAGCCGATTTCATCAGCATTTCAAAGTTTACTTATCTAGCCAAGTATACTTTGAGGGAGAAATTTTCAATTTAAGGATAAATTTATTAATTTGTATTGTACTGAATATATTACATTATCACAGCCATTTTGGCTGTGACAATCACTGTGATAATGTAATATATTCAGTATAATAATTCTGCATACTTTTAATCATCAAATATATGCAGTTGTTAGTTCTATATGATATAATGCATTTCGGAAAAAATAAATTATTACTCCCTCAAAGTATACTTTGCTAGATAAAGATACTTTAATATTGATGAAATCGGCTACAGGCTGCGTGGAGGCGCATGATAGTCTGGGTCTACACTGGCGGGAAAGACAACGAGCCCCGTTTATTAAGTGGTGGTCCGGCATATTGACAGCGACTTACTGTCTCCTGTTTGCTAGTAACTGACCGTCTGTTTTGTACTAATCAAAACAATTAGTCCGGAGATGATATTACCTCTCTTATCGCAGCGCAGTTTTTCGTTGAAATAAAAAGAGTAATATTTTCCGCAAATGACGTGGAAAGGTGACACAAAATTCGGATAATTCTGAATTGAATTCCACGTGATATTTCATTGATTTCCCATCAAGTTCCCGTATTTGTCCCCGTTAATTGCCTGTAATTCAAAGGCATTACCTATTTTATAGGTACCGGTGATGTTTTGTTGACATAAAAACAAAGCAAAACAGAAAAAACAACAACAAACAAATCAACAATAAACGCCGGACGTTGAACAAACTAAATTGGTCATCGCTATGTTTCCACGTTATTTGCCGACATTTCAGTGCTTATATTAACTGTGACATTAAAAGACGATCTTTCACAGTGATGATTTGAAATGATACAAATCGCAAACATGTTTACTGTTTTCGTTACAGACGAGGCTGCGCCGAGTTTCCAGGCCCGTACGCATACATTAATTTAGAGGGGGGTGGGGGGGGCGGGGGGGGGGTGCGTTATCGACGGCTCGAAGGGTTAAACATTATTTTGTGCACATCCACGGACAGACCACTTCACCCCTAAGTAATTGGAATGGATTTGTATATGTTAATTTTGCAACCAATTCAGTAATCACAAAATGTTTTCCAGACCAGTCCATTTATGAACATGTGGTGTTTTTGGAAATTGATAGCTTGGACATGATTTAACTAAAAATACGAAAGTTACATTTTGAAAATCTGTCCATTATTTCTGAAATTAGAAAAATGTCCCCATGTCAAATCCCCATATATACATCTTCACTCATTGGGGATTTAACATGTGGATTTTTTTCTTTCGCAATAAAATCAATATTGGACCAAATTTCACGAAATAAAAAGTAGGCTCAGTCTTAAATTTTGCTATAATTTAATATTATGGAAAAATATATTGTTTTTGCATCATTTATATACATGTAGTCGTAAAATTTGGGCAGGTTTCGTGAAACAGACAGTATGTGTGAATCCCAGTAAGATGCCTTGATAAGACATAACTACACAAGGATGGATTCACACATACCTTCATGTGGCTAAATGGTGAACAGTGTGGACCTCATCTGGATCTACACGTTTTGCCAATACCATTATACCAGGCATGTGGTGTTGAAAGGGCTAAGGGGTGGGGTGGGGGTGCGTACGCACCTGTCGCACCCCATCTGCATACGGGCCTGGTTTCTATCATTCACCCTCGCGCAGTTATATAGAAAACTATCGCCAGAACTTGGTGGGTAATCTGCAAATCCCTGGTATTCAGGTTTTCATAGGAAGACCCGTCAATAGACAAATGAGACAAAATGTACGATTTTTCATAAAAAATATTTCTGGAAACTGTGATATTTTCTGTAAATGACGTCGAGAGTTGACAAAACTTTCATAGCAAATACGAAATTCTATTAATTTTATTCCGCATTTTTCAAGTCTCTACATCATTTACGGAAACGTTTGTAAATAGTTTTCATGAGATATCGCACAGCATAAACAATAGATACAAAAATACATGGCTGGTCTGAAATGTGTGATAATGTAGCACTAATTGCCGACATAATAGTTACGTTTTTGACAAATTATCAAATGTATAAAACCATGTTTCGACCGCGATGCAATTAGTTGTGACAGTAACTATGTAGTTAGCTTATTAACTACAAATTGTCCAACATGTGTCCGAGTCAGAACTTGACAGGCGCCGGTACTATGATTCATGGTGTTCATGATCATTTGCCATGTTTTCAGGACATTATTCAAGGTGTATGATCACGTGGTACTAACAACAACAACAAGTACTGAAACTTCCAGAATCCAGCTGATTCAAAGTACGTATTATTGTATATTGTCCTTATTAAGTAACGGATTTTGATGACATATGGCGCATCAAACGCGTCTTGTTAAGCTGCATTTGGTGGTCTCTGTATTTTCGCAAAACTTCTGTCGTTTTCTTCTGTCTCCGACACGGAAATCGATTCTTCGCAAAAACGACATAAGTCTGTGCCAAACACCATAGACCATCACATGCAGGTCATGAAGACGCGTTTGCTGCGCCATATTTAATCAAAATCCGTTGCATATTAAGGAAAATATCAAATAATACTTACTTTGGAGTGGGCGACGTTGTTGTTGTTGTAACCACGTGATCATGCACCTTGTTATTGTGATAGGAAGTTCACAATATAGAGAATAGTAGGTTAGTGCCGTGAATGGCCAGATATTTGTTACCATTCACGGCACTAATCTACTATTCTATTTGTCCCGTCAGCATCTACAAATAGCTTAAAAATGCAACAAAAATAACCCCAGCCACCGCACATATTCATAAGCAGTGATTAGGTCGTATTGACAGGATATCAAAAATGTTTCATGGCACATACGCACTGTGTTGACGGGATAAATCATGAATATGATACAACAATAAGAAAACGATGAGAAGACAGGAAACAATAACGAGAAAACACATACTGATCAATTAACAAAATACGTACGCCACTTTGTCCGTTTCTAGACGATGTTTATTACTAAGGATGTTAAAGGTACAAGCTCACTCAGTAGGCACAAACTGTTCTTTATATGGATTAAATAAGTGCATAGTTGTGTCACTATTTTACCAGTCATTTGGTAATATTTATTTTTCTGATAGTGACTCGCGGTGGTATCCGGCTATTTTGATATGCAAATGAGGCATGATATTTTTTAATTATTTATACTAATTAAATGCGTCGCCTGAAAACATAATATTTTTAACTGATTATAAAGTCTGATTATTGCACACCAAAACATAAACACAGAGACTAAATAGTAATGTCTGTTAATATTTTAAGAAAACACGGTTATCGCCCCTGATATCAGTGGACATTTACGTCTGATATAAAATGTATAATAATGCCAATCAATACGTGGAGTAATGGTGAATTAATGTTTATTTTGCCAGAAAATGCCTCAGCTGATGTTTGATATAACGAAAATGTTGTGCCTGCTGAGTGTGCATGTACCTTTAACAATACGTATATACGTACGGTTTAGTATATACCTTTTGTCGTGTTTCTAAAGTCGTCAGTTCATCGGTACAAGGAACTGAGAGAGAATAGAGACGATTCGTAGGGTAGAGCTCCAGAAACAGGTAAAATGCATATGTGTATATGTGTATATGCATATAAGTGGGACATGGCTCAATTTTGTCAACAAAATTAATTTTTGTGCCACAAAATTCAATTCTGTGTCACAAAACTCAATTCTGTGTCACAAAATTCACTTTTGTGCCACAAAATTCAATTCTGTGTCTGTGTAACAAAATTCAATTCTGTGTCACAAAATTCAATTTTGTGCCACAGAATTCAATTCTGTGTCACAAAATTCAATCCTGTGTCACAAAATTCAATTCTGTAAATTCTGCACACGCATGTAAGAAGGACTACCATTGGTCAGAAACTGCACTGGAGAAATGGGTCACGGTCGCCGATCTACACATTCAATGTCGATGATTCATTTCTCATTTTGCCGATGATTCATTTCTCATTCTGCCATTTTGCTTCAAAGATCTCCAAACAGTCAAACGTTGACAAACCCATTCGTATTTAAACTCATTTGCGTTATAATTGTACACATAATTCATGTACATGTAGATCTCCCGCGAGTACTGACCTCATTTATTGTGTATCGTAAGGTACATCTGCCCCAGTTAAATCAATAATACACGCGCTGTGACCTGTGTTCTGACTGCTGTCTGTGTTTATAAACAGAATGTGTGTATTGGGCCATTTGAGGAAACCATTTGTAGTATTTGTGTAGATACCATGGATACTAAGATGGTGTATACTGTAAATAATGCATGTAGACACATAGTTGCGAACACGTAACTTCACAACTAGTAGACACAGATCCAATACCATTTGTTTCACAAGGTTAGATCTACTGTTAGAATACGACGTCGTCTAATGTCATTTTCGAGCATAAAACGTTACCTGATAAATAGGCTAGTGTATTAGGCTACCAGGCTAGTGTATTTTAATATCAAGTTTATCAGGCTCGGCTCGGAAACGGTAGGAATTCCTCGGCAAGCCTCGGAATTCCTACGCGTTTCATAGCTTTGCCTGATAAACTTGATATCAAAATACACTAGCCTGGTATTCTGTATATATGGGCATGCTCTCTGGTCTAGCTATGTCAAGGCTACTTTATGTTTGACCCTGTTTACATAATTGAGGGAAAATTCTGAATATTTTTCTTATTTCTCCTTCAAAGTATATATGCTTATATGGTGTGACCACTCATTTGTAATCATAATATAACCAAAATAACTGTCCATAAAGAAGTATAATAGTGATATATTGGGTTATATTTTCGCATTGAAATATTTAAACCTGCAAGTGTACTCCACCATCTAGTAAAATGGACTAAGACCGATCTCAACCAATCAACGTAGAGATGACATAGACTATCCTACGCAAACTAATTTTTGTGGACAAAAATGAATTCTGTCCCACAAAACTGAATGTTCTTCACAAAACTCAATTCTGTCTTACAAACTTGAATCCTTTATAACAAAAATGAATTTTGTATACGAAACGTATGCAAAATTGAATTTTGTGACACAGAATTGAATTTTGTGACACAGAATTGACAGAATTGAATTTTGTGACACACAATTGAATTTTGTGACACAGAATTGAATTTTGTGACACAGAATTGACAGAATTGAATTTTGTGACACACAATTGAATTTTGTGACACACAATTGAATTTTGTGACACACAATTGAATTTTGTGATTTTTAGTGTTACAAAACTCAATTTTGTACACATAATTAACCTGTCCTGTATGGCGCCCCGTAGTGTGTGACTGGAGATACGGGGCTTATGGGTCTTGTGTAGACCCAGATCAGTCTGTGTAGACCCAGATCCGAGCATTCTCTCCCCCCACCCCCACCCCACCCACGTGTATGTTGCGATGTTAGGTCATGGGCACAGACTCTAGACATGCCATCAATAGTGATCCCATTAAAACAAAGAAAATGGAGTCTGTAAGATACTGGGGCTGTTTCATTAAACTTCGTACGACTAAAATGTTCATAAGTGCAAACCTATGATATTCTCTAAATTTCAAATTAACAATATTTTCTTGTAAACAATTATTGGATTTACATTTATTGAGCATAGGCTGCATATGTTCAATAAATGTAAATTCATCAATTGAAATTTCCAGACGATCCTAAATTTGCACATACTAACATTTTTGTCGTACGAAGTTTAATGAAACGACCCCCAGATGATGATCACATGCGGCAGATTTTCATTAACGAAGACTTTTCAGCGTCGAAAAAGAAACTTAGCTTTAGATGAAACGCTACATTATGATGTGGCTGTCACTGGAGAAATGGGGCTTATGGATTTTTCCACCAGTGTAGATCAAGATCAGCATGTGCATCTGCACATGCTGATCTTGATATACACTGGTTGAAAAATCACGATCACGATCACGATCACCACGATCACGATCACGATCACGATCACGATCTGCACTATTCGCCATTCCATCAATGAAACCCCGTTATGCTTCTACTATACCAAGCAATATAGATTGATATCAGGCTACAGGAGTGTGTCATGTAATCAGGAGCTACACTGGTCGAACATCTCATAAGCCCCACTTCTCCAGTCACAGACACACATTACACATACTCTGCTGTTAGTATGGAAGCGTCCTGGTGCCAATATTAAAATATAGTTAGGAGATTCTAACTCCTAATATACTAACTCCTATATTAGGATATAGTAAGTCCTAATTAGGAGATAATAACTACTAATTATGACTTATTATTTCCTAATTTGTTCTCCTAATTATGACTTTGTATCTCTTAATTAGGATTTACTATCTGTGCCGATGCTAAAACATAATGTATCTCCTAATTATGAGATAGTAAGTCCTAATTAGGAAATAATATATCTAATTAGGAGTTATTATATCCTAATTAGGATATATTAAGTCCTAATTAGGAGATATAATTTCCTAATTAGGAGTTAAATATATTTTAGCAATGGCACCAGGACGCTTCCAAAAGTTAGGTAGTTGCTTATCTTATAATTAAGGGTAGGATTTGAATCAAAGAACCTTCCATACCCAGGCATATGAGCCCAACAATTTGTCACGCCAATGGCCGTTGGTCCGTTTTCTTTTCCAAATGTATTGTTAATTGCAATTCAGTCGAAATGTGTGCTTCAGGTAGTGAGACGGCTAAGTTAGCATAGCTAGTTCATTCTCCTATCGCACTGTGCCAGTATGCCAGAGCGTCTTAAGGGCTGGGTATCAGTGCAATTGATATATGGAGACTAACAAAAACAAGTTTAAACTTTATTTGTTTGACAACGATTACAAACAAGCGCGAGAGCACTTATACAAATGCGTTCGTTGGCACAGATGAATGCGTAAGGGCGGTCATTAATGTGGGAGGAAACCGGAGAACCCAGAGGAAACCCACTTTTTCGATCTGGCGACCACCATACCATCTCACATACTGCCCCGGCCGAGGATCGAACCCAGGGCCGCATTGGTGAAAAGCGCGCTCGTTACCGATTGCGCTAACCGGACTCAGTCGTAGTAGTCTTATTCTATATGATGATGCTATCTGAGGGTTGGTCAGGGCACATACATCAAGCAGGTAAGGGCCTATAACATGTCATATCGTGTGTAACCCAATCCCATATTTTGGGTTACACACGATATGACATGCTATGAAGCACAGCTACGGTCGGTTCGCGGCTTGCAGTTATATAATGCACAGGCTGATCTGGATCTACACTGGTCGCAAAACCCATAAGCCGCATTTCTACAGTCACAGCCACAAATGTTAGAATAAAGTGTTCAAGTTATGTCAGGACATTGTCTATTTGGCTGCTATTAGTATCATCCTCTCTTGCTGCTAGTAGTGAGTGTTCATTCAACAGACGTCTTTATCTTTGAAGATCTCTTTTTCAGCTGGATGCTCTCGTATTCATAAATTTGACAGTTGGAAGGTAATGAGTTGTAGACTTGATTGTTGCATAACAACACTCGCCCAGTCGTTGTATATGTGAAGCTGAGCCAAAAAATCAGCGGTTGCAACTCAAAGATACAACAACAACAGCAAGGATTACCCAGAGCTCCACAGTTTGTTTACATGGTTACACAGTCACTGATTGACAAGCATGTAGTGTAAACAGCTAATTAAAACAAGTTGGCAGCCATAAATAAATATTTACTGTCTTCAAAATTTCAACAAAAACATAGAAAAATAACCTATAGTAAATCATAAAAATGACGGATTTTAAAGAAATAAAGTACCAACCACGTCAGGATTGGAACCAGACTTCAACCGGAGTGGGCCACCAATATCGACCAGGATTCCACTTTCCAAGTTCTCATTTCCATGTAAACTTACTTTGTTGTTATTGTAGCATTATGTAGTCGTGTAGACTGGTTGACTTTAAAACATACTGATTTAGTTCAGTAGACTACCATGGTGTCTACTAATTCTGTGTCGGCTTTCAAAACAAATTTAAATGTCATTAACATGCCCATATTTATGAATGTGCAAACGCAATTCAAAGAAGTATGTGGAGGTAAAATGTCTGTTCTGTTAATGTTCTGCTGTCTATCAGTCTATGTATGACATCACCTCCGTGTTTGCAACGTCACCTTTTTTTCTAGTTGCGAAGGTACAATGGCAGAGTCGCTGGATTCCTTCAAGGTTCAGGTCTTGAAGGTCCAGCACTCCAGACTCATTTAATTCTAAACCTTCTTCTTTCTCTTTTTCTTTCCCTCTCTGTGCTTCCTTCTACCTTTCCTTGTCCTACCGCTCTAGCTAGTCTTTTTTGTTTTTCCTCTCATTTTCCTCTAGCACTCAACTCAGCCAGGTGATAACACTCACGTGTGAGGGTATACCAGTAGTCCCTATTCTCATGGATCCGTGCCCCTAAGCACATAAATTCATATTGTGTGTTATATTCTGATTAATTCCTGAAAATGTATGCATCAATATAAAGTTCAAACACTTTACTATGAGTGCAGATAAGGAATTCACCAAAATCGTTGTTTATGCAAGTCTTAGAGTCCCTAGAATTAACCCACCCAAGTCGCCTAATTGATCTTGAAACTGCTCATCAGGTTCGTGCCCTACAACTTTCTGCACATTTGAGTGACATTCCTTGATCACTCATACAATAAAGAAGTGTTGCTGCCTAGATGCATCAAATGTAAATATGGTGAAGTCCAGATTCATCTAGAAATCAACATATATCACATTTTATTCATAATTTGCGAACAGACCCCCTTCAGATTAAGGAAATATGTAGAAAAATCACAAAATAGGTGGTAAATCACAATTGTATGTAACTGTAACTTATAAAACCGTGGGAAACAACTTGAAATACCTTTTTAAGATCATTTTCAATTAACACTATTCTTAGAATATGCTTATTCGCTTGTTTTCTAGGGGCACGAAGCAATGAGAAGGCACGAATCCATGAGAATTGGGGCTATACCGGCAAAAATTGTCAGCTAATTTTGCGCCCCTAAGGCTTTCCAAACAAATTTAAATATCATTAACATTCCCATATTCAGTAAAAATCCCTGAATGTTCAACAAAATTCAAAGAAGTCTGTGCAGGTAAAATGTCATAACGTTCTGACGTCAGTAAGTGACGTAAATTGTATGATGTATGACATCACGTGTGTTTGCAACGTCACATTTTTTTCTGCTAATGCTGGTAGTGTAAACAAAAATGGCGACCAGCATTATGGATCAGCATAGCAAAATTGGTATTAAACTTGAAGCAGAACTATCCAGTGACATCATGACAGGTTAGTTTCTTAGTTGAACAGTTAATTTAGTAAATAAGACAGCTATTCAATCAGTAGGGTCTGAGAATTTTACACATTTTGACCATATTCGGAATAAATTTTTACCAAACTATCGGAATGTGATAAAATTGTGCCACAGTGTAGCAATTAATCAGCTTGTTTATTCCAAAATCCATATATTTTATGACATACACCAGGCTAAATTTGACGTGAATTGCGCATTAGCCGATGCGCAGAATTAGCCGACATGACAGTAGCTTGCAATCTAGTCCCGAACCGTCCGTAGGTAGAGTTACGATTCCACAAATATAGTATTCCTCTGCAGAATCAGATCTGATTCACACTTTTTTTTCTGATAATACTGAGCATCGTATGTGTAAATAAAAATAACAGCATACTGGATAAGAAGTAATCAGCATAGCAAACCTGATATTAAACTTCAAGCAGAACTATCCAGTGATGACATCGTGACGGGTTAGTTTCTTAGTTGAACTGTTAATTTAGTATTCCGCTTTATAGGCAACAGGTTGCACTATATCGCTACACAGTAAAAATGTGCGCAATAGCATTTACACTTCGCGCACTTAAATATAGAAAAAACCTGCAGGGCTTTGACGTTCATACTTCGCTATATTAATTGTTATTGAGAGACAACTCTACAATATGACACAAAAAAACGTACCTAAGTGTGTATTAGCAAAATGTTTAGGTCACTCTCCATGAAGTAGAAAGTAAACAAAGAACGCTTCAAACGCACATTTGGAAAGACTACTCAGTCATAACTTATGTAATGAAATGTAATTAGAGTTATGTACTCAGAATATACTTTTATAAGATTAAGGGCATCACACAGTATCTCTTCTTGTAATTGGTTTATTAATGCCATATGCACATTCAGCTTTGTGTGTCTGCTGACCAGTTGATTCAATGCTCTATATGCTAGCAGGTCTATCTCTCTCGTCTTCGGTAGTGGGTAGTGGTCAGGCCAATGAGACGGCGTAAATTAATGGTATGGGTTCCTCCTTATAGGAATCACGATTTGCCAAAACTATAGCGAGTATCAAAAAGCAATACAATTTTGTGGTACCTTTATCATGTTGCAGAAAACAATAAACAGACCACAAATATAGCATATTTTTCTTCTTTTCCATGAAAACACGTCTTGGTATTTCATTAGAATTGTCTCCAAAGAGACAATTCTAATGAAATGCCAAGACATGTTTTCATTTCGAAGCAAACTTTTCAATAATTGCGGTCTGTTGATGTCTAAACAGTAGTGATTTTATTTTACCCAATTAAAATGTTGAAATACCCAATTGCTTCAGAAACGATGGAGTGACAATACTCAATTACAAATTCCTTATCTGGAGCCCTGTGTATTAAATGTACTTCCCTCCGGAGGTTATTGGAAATTACATATATTTATATGCATTTCCTGGAATAAATGGTATTCGAATATTAAAGGTTCATTATAGTCTGAAATTTATCCACTTGTTAAACGCCACTACATGTTCATTACAGGCAACCCTAGAAGAACCAGTACCTCCCCCACTCGCCCACCAGGACCATATAACAAGGGACCAGCATTTCCAGACCACAACCGGGGTCACCCACGACAAGAAGTACCCTGCCACAACGTACTCCAACCCCGTCCATAAGAAAGCACCTGGTCACTGGAAAGTTGACTATGTAAAAGATATTACGGAAAAGGTATATATGACTCACCAAGACAAATTTGAGACAAGTCATGTGATATTGCACCTGTAGTAGGAGGGGAATGTGTATAAAGTGAAAAATATCTTGTCGGCGGCTGGGGTCGAACCCAGGCCACCTGCGTGAGAGACGAACACCCTACCACGTCACTATAAAAGCCGGCTTGTACCGCAAGGCAGTACAAATGTTCGATTATCCTACTATGGGCGCACTACTACAGCATCTAAGATGATATGTGTTCGTTTCACGAAAAACATTTACATAAACGATATGTTTTGTAAATGACGTCGATTTTTAGCAAACTGTTCATTCTGCATTTGCTCTGAACATTTCGTCAAATTTCAAGATCTTTCAATATTTAATAAGATATCGCACATCTTCTTAGGTACAAAATCACATGGCTTGTCTAATTTAACCCTTAGACCGCTACTCACAACAATTGTCGTCTGCTGTTGCTTTTATATCTTGCCTTATTTCTCAATAAAAACATGTTTTGACAGCACTTCAGAATCATTTCCAATGGAAATGATTCTGAAGTGCTGTCGAAGCATGTTGTAAATTATTCTGAAGTGCTGTCAAAGCATGTTTTTGATGATAAAAATGGAAAATAGAAAATAAACAGCATGCAGACGACAACAAATTAAGATATCGGTGTAAGGGTTAATTTGGATCACATGCCAAATTGAGTTTGCCTTCCGTTACTGTTAGATGTATTCATGAGTTTAACTCTTTGCATGCTAGCGGCGAAAATATCCGCCAAACGAATTAGGAGTATATGTTTTATTTCTCTCTGTAAATATGTCTTGAAATTTCATTAGATTTGTGTCCTCCGGACACAATTCTAATGAAATTCCAAGACATATGACATATTCATGACATTTATAAGGAGAAATAAAAGAAAATATAATGAATTGTCATCTGCTATTTTTGAACTATATATAGCCCACAAATTTCCCAGCATGCAAAGAGTTAACAACTACAATAAAAATGTCTATTAGTGGACACCAAAAACCAATGTTTAATTTTGATGGACAATGCTTATGGTAAATTGGACAAATTTTAAATATTCAAACCAAATTATTTCCCCGAGTCTAATATGTTCAATTAAATGAAGTTGTCAACAGGTTTTATTCAAGCACGGCGATACAATTGGTCATACTCTGACAAAACCAGACCTGTTTATTGCCATTGCAACTTGTGTAGATCCAAACCAGTCTGCTCATCCTAAGTCTGATAAAGGTCTACACTGTTCGGTAGTCGATTGAATATCAATGAAACATTGGATGAACATTGTGAATTATGAGGCGGTGTAAGTGTAACAGCTGATCAGGATCTACACTGGTCAGAAACAAAATAAGGAGAGTGTTAACCCTTTCAACAGTGTAGATCCAGATGAGCCGGCTCGTAACGAGCCGTCTCATCTGGACCTGCACTTTTTGCAAGTAATTTTCATATTTTTGAGAATAAAAACACACCCCTTTTCATAAATGGACTGGTCTGAATATTATTTTATGACGATTGGAATGGTTACAAAAATTAACATCTCAAAATCCATTCCAGTTACTTAGGGTGAAAGGGTTAAGTTCTATTAATTCAATGGCAAAATAAATTACCTTTCAGCTCGGTAAGGGTGGATGGCGAAAACCGCTCACAATGGGAAACCAGATGTCGGAAACGAGCGAAAAGTTTGCTGCCGAGCCTGGTGTGCGACAGAAGTACCATTTTGATGATACGGCTGGTCTCGGACTGCCCCAGCCATACAACTTACATGATCATCATGTGGAAGGCCCATCAAAGGTACTATCGTACTTTAATATTATAATATTATAATTATAACCACCGGCATGCAAAGTATGTCGAGGCGTAACTCCGTAATTCCGTTTGTCCGTCCACGTTAAAACTTTTGGGTACCAATTGTCTATGTAACGGTTAATCGGATTGACATCAAGCTTCATATACTTCCTTATCATCATCCATATTTTCATTCCATACCACACACATGTAGCCTTCATGTCCAAGGTCAAATTAGTTTTTATTTATCGGTCCAGGCGGCGGCTGGGTGTATACGGGAGCCCCTGCTCACTTTCTTTCGTGTTTTTCTACAACATTACACAGTTTATGCTGATACAGATTCACAGGTATCAACATTTTCAAACATTTCTGCTCAATTTTTGTCGAGCCCGCTTGCGGAAAGCGAGACATAGTGATCACAATGACGTCCGGGTGTCCGTGCGTCCATGCATCCGTCCGAAATCTGCGTTAAAGTTTTTAAAAATACCATCAAATGCCTCGGCGGGCTCGACATGCGGGCCGCGGCCATCTGGTTTAATTTTGCGCTTGTAATTGTTTTATAATAAATAAAGTTTACATTTGAAAACAAAAACAGCATTTGCAATAAGGTCATTTTTCTTGGCCGACATTGCAAATTCTTCTAACAATTTATGTTCTGATCAAGGAGCACACTCGTCAAACATTGAATACCCGGGTAACCACTTCACATTGTGGCTGTGACTGGATACATGGGGCTTATGGCCTTTGCAACCAGTGCAGATCGACACCAGTCTGCACATCCGGCAGTCTGATCCGGGTCTGCACTGTTCGTCATTCAGTCACTGAAACCCTAGTCATGCTTCTGACAAAAAACATAATGTCCATATCTACTTGAATGAATGTGATGGCAGGCCAGGAGCTAGACTGACAACAAACATCATTTATCCCGTCAACACAGTTCGTATGTGCCGTGAAACACGGTGCCGTGAAGTTTTTAGCTCACCTGAGCGAAGCTCATGTGAGCTATTGTTACCGCAATGTGTCCGTCGTCCGTCCGTGAACATTTTCAAACGTCTTCTCCTCGGTAACCATTGGGCCTATAGTCACCAAACTTCATGGTCATGGTCCTTAGGTAGGGGCATTACAAAATTGTTAAAATGACGTCATTACGTAATCCAAGATGGCCGCAGTCTAAAATTGGCACAAATTCTTCAATAATCTTCTTCTCAAGAACCGCCAACCGAATTTTGACAAAACATGGTAGGAATGATCGATGTACAATGCTCTTTCAAAGTTGTTAAAATGGTGACCCCGGGGTCAAAAATGGGCGTGGCGTGTAGGGTCAAATTGGGGTCAAATTTTATTTTTGACCAAATATGGTCATGTCATATATCAAATTGAAGGTATCAACGTGGCGATCACTCTGGTGCATTTTTTTTGTCGAAATCGGATGATTATGTCATCCAAGATGGCCGCCGAAAGGTCAAAATGTCGTTCTTTTATTAGAGATTTCAAAATTCTTCTTCACATGAACCGCTTGGCCCATGGTAGCCAAACTTAAAAGTTATGGTCAAAGCCTATGGGTGAAGCCTTTTCAGATTTGTTAAAATGGAGGTCATCGCTAATCCAAGATGGCCACCTCTAAAAATAGCATAAATTCTTAAAAAATCTTCTTCTCATGAACCGCTAGCCGGATTTCAACGAAACTTGGTAGGAATGATCGATGTACAATGCTCTTTCAAATTTGTTAAAATGGTGACCCCGGGGTCAAAAATGGGCGTGGCCTCTGGGGTCAAATTTTATTTTTGACAGAATATGGTCATGTCTATACCAAATCGTAGGTATCCATGAGGCGATCGCTCTGGTACATTTTTTGTCGAAATTGGATGGTCATGTCATCCAAGATGGCCACCGAAAGGTCAAAAGGTCATTCTTTTATTAGAGATTTCAAAATTCTTCTTCACACAAACCGCTTGGCCCATGGTAGCCAAACTTCACAGTTATGATCCATGGGTGAAGCCTTTTCAGATTTGTTAAAACAGAGGTCGTCGCTAATCCAAGATGGCCGCCGTCTAAAAATAGCACAAATTCTTAAAAAATCTTCTTCTCATGAACCGCCAGCCGGATTTCGACGAAACTTGGTTGGTAGGAATGATCGATGTAGAATGCTCTTTCAAAGGTGTTAAAAGTCGTGACCCGGGGTCAAATTTTATTTTTGACGAAATATGCTCATGTCATATATCAAATTGAAGGTATCAATGAGGCGATTGCTCTGGTGCAATATTTGTCAGAATCGGATGATTATGTCATCCAAGATGGCAGACGAAAGGTCAAAAGGTCATCCTTTTATGAGATATTTTAAACATTGTCGTCTCATTAACCGATTGGCCAATTGTCAGCAAACTCTACCTGTATATTCCTTAGGTGAAGCCTTTCCAAAGTTGTTGAAATTAAGTTGGCCTGAAATCCAGCATGGCCACCATCTAAAAATAGCACAAATTCTTAAAAAATATTTTTCTCATGAACCGCCTGCAGGATTTCGACGAAACTTGGTAAGAATGATCGATGTACAATGCTCTTTCAAAGTTGTTAAAATGGTGACCCCGGGGTCAAAAATGGGCGTGGCCCGGAGGGTCAAATTTGGGTCAAATTTGTGTTCATGGAGTCAGGTGAGCGAATTAGGGCCATCATGGCCCTCTTGTTTTGATATCCTGTCAATACGACCTAATCACTGCGTATGAATATGTGCGGTGGCTGGGGTTATTTTTATTGCATTTTAAAGCTACATGTATTTGTAGGTGTTGACGGGGTAAAAAATATCTGGTGCGGCACGGAAACGGGATGTGCTCGGCAGAGCCTGGCCCATCCTGTTTCCTAAGCCTTGTCCAGATATTTTTTTCCCATTCACGGCACTAACCTACTATTCTCTATAAGCCTCATTTCTCAAAGTCACAGCCACATTGCATCTGACAGGCAAATTGCTTGATAAAATGAAACAAATGTTCTGAAATGATATCTTTCGATAAAATGAAATGAATATGTCCAACACAGAAATTCCAATGTTTCGCTTTATGCAAGCTTCATCAGGCACCGGACATTTGTGGCTGTGACTGGAGAAATGGGGCTTATGGTTTGCGACCAGTGTACATCCAAAGCAGCACAGTCTGATCAGGATCTGCACTGTTTGTCGTTCCATCGATGAAACACCCATGATGCTTCTAAGAAGCAAAGTAGATCGTCATCAATGCTACAAGAGTGTGCTATGTGATCACATGTGTCACAAATCCCATAAGCCCCATTTCTCCAGTCACAGCCACAATTCGTCCTGAAACATGAACTTCTATTCCAGTATGGACAGGCGACAACACAGAACCCGAAGTTACAAGGCCAACCGTTCTATGTGAGAGACAAGGGCCTGCTGCGACTACTCGACCCCTACCTGTCTACTACTCAGAAGGACCACCGAGCTTTCCAGCCCCGCGAGCTCACCCAATACCCGAAGAAAGACATCGCCACATACTGGGAGTGTGAGAATTACCCCAAGGCCTGGGGAACATTGGCCTTAAACGACAATTCGGTTGGATTTTATCAATATTAAACGGTTCTGGGGGGCGTTTCACTAAACTTAGTACAACTAAAAGTGCAAAATTATGATAGTCTGTAAATTTTACATTAACACTGTGTTCTTGTAAACAATTACTGGATTTACATTTATTGAGCATAGGCTGCATATGCAGCCTATGCTCAATAAATGTAATTCCATCAATTTAAATTTCCAGACGATTCTAAATTTGCACTTACGAACATTTTAGTCGTACAATGTTTAGTGAAACGGGCCCCCGTGTCTCTTGTTTGATAACCCTCTTTGTTTCTATTTTATGGATGGTGACTTTTATTCGGAACATGTTGTTTATTTTCAAGTCATTGTCCAATCTGACCTTGCCGTTTTCCAATCTGACCTTGCCGTTGAATGGATGTAAAACTCAAATTAATCAATCCAATCCATTAACACATTGTATGCCTTCAGTTAGGAAAACAATTCCGACTGTTTACCTGTGTGAAAAGTATTTTTATCGTTTGACTTCATTAATCTTTAGACAGAATCTTGACTTTATCAAATGTTCAATGGCATTGTGAAATGTGGCAGTGATTGGAGAAATGGGGCTTATGGGTTTTGTGTTTGTTTGTTGGGGTTTAACAGCCTATCAACAGCTAAGGTCACTAAAGGCCGGGTCAATGGGTTTAGTACTAAATCCCATATATGGGTTTTGTGACCAGTGTAGCTCTTGATCAAGTAGCACACTTGTAGTCTGATAACAATCTATATTGCTTGTTAGAAGCATGACGGTCATTTCATTGATGTAATGGCAAACAGTGCACATTTTGACCAGACTGGGCATATGTACATGCTGATCTGGATCTACACTGGTCGCAAAACCTGTAAATCCCATTTCTCCAGTCACAGCCATAAATAATGAAACTGTGCAATAATGCTAGAGGCGATACTCGTGCTCTGGTTAAATAATTATTTATCGAAAAATAAAAAATTTCAGCATTATCAAGGTTAACCCTTTCAACACTACATACCGTTTTCCCAATATTTGCAAAAAGCGTAGATCCTGATGAGACGGCTCGTGACGAGCCGTCTCATCAGGATCTACACTGTTTGTGGATATTTTCTGATTTTTGACAGAAAACATCACTTTTCTGATTAATGGAAGTCCAAAAATCTGCACGGAAGGGTCTATACCAGCTATTTAGGGGTGAAGGGTTAACCATTCCTTCGCACATTTCCAGCCCACTACCAAAGGAGTCAATTCCGCGGGAACAGCTGCCTATGAGGGACACGACTTTCTTCACAACAACAACAAAAGTCCCCCGAGCCCCGAAGGCAATGGTACCGATCCCCCACGGTGGCCTCAAGTCGTTACAGCAGGACTCGTACGTGCGCCCGTCCGACGTGAAGATGAAGGAAGCTATGTTCTGTCCCGTGGATACACCATACACATTACCAAGTACGTAGTTCTTGGTTTAAGCAATATTTATTTCAAGAGATATATATATATATCAATGGGCGACCTGTGTAGGTCCAGATCAACCTGTGCATACGCAGTCTGATCAGGATATGCACTGTTCACCATTCCATCGATGTATCACCTGTCAGCTTCTAACAATATAGATCGTTATCAGGCAACAGGAGTGTGCTATTTGATCAGGAGCTACGCTTGCCCCATTTCTCCAGTCACAGTCACATATAATACTACTACATTGTTTAGTAAACATTGTTTAGTTAAGTAATTACATGCATATGCAAGTAATTAACTATGCCCCTTGTATATATAGTATGCAAGTATTATATACAGTCAAACCCCTGTAAACCGGACAGAGACGAGCAAGTTGTGCTTAATTTTGATATGATTCGTTGTCATTTATCTCTGATGATAATGTCTGTTCATGATCTCAAACCACCTATGCGTGTCTTTAAGTAGTTACATGCAAGTTTCACAGTGGAACCTCTCTAAACCGGACACCCTGTGATGTCCCCAGGGTGTCAAGTTTAGAGAGGTTCCACTGTACATTTAGTTGTACCCGCTGGCATACAAAGCGTGTTGAGGGGTATATAGTTTTCGTATTTCCGTCCATCCATTCGTCAACAGTTTTGGGTACCCATTATCTCTACAACCGTAACTTTGATCGACTTGAAATTTTCCTTCTATACAAGTTTTTGAAATATTTGTGTTAAAGTTTTTAAGAACACATTATCTCTGCAACTGTAAGTCAGATTGACTTGAAACTTCATATACTTGCGTATCATCATCCATATTTTCATTCTATAGCCCACCCATGTGACTTTCATACCCACGGTCAAGGCCAAATGACTTGAACAAATATTTGTTGGTCGGACCAGGCGGGTGTATCTGTGAGCCCCTGCTCACTTGCTCTATAGTTTTCATGTTCCCGTCCATTAGAACATCCAGCTGTACTTCTGTAATCCCATTTTCAGGTGCGGGCTCCAAGATGACGATGACGGCGCCCAAGATGTACAACACAGAATACCAACATATAGGCAGCGAGAAGCCAATCCTCGTGTGAACGTTAGATGGGAGAAATGGACGTTTGTCCGCCAAATTCGGGAAATTATTTGTTTACCAAAAACAAAAAAATTCTATAATAAAAGTATTATTATCTGCCAAGGATTGTTTTGTTTACCATAGAAAGTATATGGGTATGTAAGAGACCAAGACAAATTTAATCTTTAAAGAAATTTATAGCAATTTTTATACGTTATTTATTTTAATTATGAAGGCATTTGCATGTGAAAAGTTTGTTATTGTTAATGCATGTGGCCGTTACTGATGAAATGGGGCCTATGAGTTTTGCAACCAGTGTAGATCCAGTCTGATCAGAATCTGCAATGTTTGCCATTCCACTAATGAAACACCCGTCATGTTTCTAACAAGCAATTTAAATAATTTAATCACAAATCCCATTTCTCCAATCGCAGCCACATTGTTGATGCACAAGTCACGTTTCGAGCGAGTCGAGAAAGGTAGCAGCTGAGGAGCAGAATAACCCTGGATCATCTGGCACATCAGTCCAGCATGATGCCGACCGACACTATTCACCATTCAGTCGCGGATGTTACAATCATTTTGGAACTAGCAGTCGAACATGATTCAGCACAGTAGAATCAAGTCACTTTGCTGGCACATTCACTATCAATGTTGTATACAGGTGTAACTCTTACCTGCTGTTAACAAATATTACCGTTGCAGTTTTTGTTTACCAATAACAAAAATAAAAATAGACAATACACACAGTTTAACCGGATGAATCTTTTTTCCGACAAAAAATGAATGTTGTTACCACTCATTTGAATCGTCTCGCCGAGACGATTCAAATGAGTGGTAATGACATATACTTTCATGAAGAAATAAAAAATAGATAAGTTGTTCTACAGTAGACTAGTAACGTGACTTAGAACAACATGTACTTCCCAGGCATCATTGACATTAGAATTGGCAGAATTTGTCTGTTTGACATCACGTTGCTTTAATAGTTTCTGCTTTTGTTATTCAACGTAAAACTAAGCCCTACAAATTCCAACACCAATGATGCCCCAGAAGTAGGTTTAAGGATGGAGGTATTCCAAGTTTTATATTTTGGCCATTAATGTGCTTTTCGCTTAGACCGCTCTCTTATTTTTATTGTCGTCTGCTGTTTATTTTCTATTTTCCATTTTTATCATCAAGAACAGGCTTTGATAGCACTTTATAATAATTTACAACATGCTTGGAAATGATTCTGAAGTGCTGTCAAACCATGTTTATATTTATAAATAAGGTAAGATATAAAAAGCAACAGCAGACGACAATTGTTGTGAGTAGCGGTCTAAGGGTTAATGTGGGTAAAATTTGCTGTCAATAATAGTGTCTACATTTAGACCTTGTTTCACCTTAACACTTCAACACTACAGTGTAGATCCAGACGAGCCATCTTGTGAAAATACTATCTCATCAGGATCTGCACTGTCTGCAAGTAATTTTCATATTTGTTAGAAAAAACACCCCTTTTTAGCCAGGTTTTTTAAAAAAAAATCCAGGCTATTGGATTGGCGAAAGCCGGGCGGGCGGGTGGGTGGCGGCGGCGTCCACAATCAATGTTAAGTTTTCGTGTTTGAGTCCATTTCTTTGTTACTGTACCACCTAGGACCACCAAACTTTCACAGCTTCATAATCAAGGGGTGCCCACCACATATCACTATCCAACATGTTACCTTTTTTTGAACTTGACCCATTTTTTCCGCGCAGTCGACTTAGCCATTTTCAATGTTAAGTTTTCACGTTTACAATTTTAAGTTTTCGTATTTAAGTTCATTTCTTTGGTACTGTACCACCTAGGACCACCAAACTTTCACCAAGGGGTGCCTACCACATACAACTATCCAACATGTGACCATTTTTGTCGCGCCCGCTTGCGGAAAGCGCGATATAGTCGGCCGTTTGGCGTACGTACGTACGTACGTACGTGTGTCCGGTTAAAGTTTTTGGTTAAGTTGTTTGGTTAAGAAAGTTTTTTTGTTAAAGTGATTAGTTCTTTGTTTAAAGTTTTTGGTTAAAGTTTTTTGGTTTAAGTTGTTTGGTTAAGTTTTTTTGGTTGTTTTTTGGTTAAGTTTTTTGGTTAAGTTTTTTGGTTAAAGTGTTTTGTTATACTATATCTCTGCAACTGCTTTGCCCATTACCTTGAAACTTCACATGGGTGTTTATCATCATCTATATTTTCATTCTATCCCCCTCCCGTGCGGCCCCTGTGCCCAATGTCAAGGTCAAATTACTTTGAAGTTTTTGGTTAAGTTTTTTGGTTAACGTTTTTGGTTAAAGTTTTTTGTTATACTATATCTTTTTTTTTAGTGTCCATGCCTCGCCACAAGGCGCGACATGCAGCCCGCGGCCATCTAGTTTTTACCTTCACCTATTATTTCTACGTAATTGTCTTAGCCATTTTCAACGTTAACTTTTTAACGTACGTCTGGTTTAAGTTTTTTGGTTAAAAGTTTTTCATTATACTATATCTCTGCAACTGCTTCGCCCATTACCTTGAAACTTCACATGGGTGTTTACATCATCCATATTTTCATTCTACCCCCCAACCGTGCGGCCCAATGTCAAGGTCAAATTACTTTGAATGTTTTTGTTAAAGTTTTTTTCGTGTACTATATCTCTGCAACTGCTTCACATGGGTGTTTATCATCATTGTCAGCGCGATATCGTCGGCATTTTGGCATACGTCCGTCCGTACGTCCGTGTGTCTGGTTAAAGTTTTTCCATCTACTATATCTATTTTTTTAGTGTCCATGCCTCGCCCCAAGGCGCGTCATGCAGGCCACGGCCATCTAGTCTACAAAAAGTGGGTATAATTATGTTATCCAAGTGTCTATGCTTGGAAAAAACTTTGCCTTCGTGGCTTTGCCTCGTTTCTTGTTTGTAAATGGACTAGTCTGGAAAGCATTTTGTGACGATTGGATTGGTCGGAAAATTAACGTATGCAAATTAGCTCCAGTTATTCATAGGTTAAAGGGTAATTTGCTCTGACTTCATCGACTTACATGACCGACTGTCAATGTATCTAGAGCTGATGTATTAACCCTTACACCGCTATCATAATTTTTGTTGTTGTCTGCTGTTTATTCTATTTGCCATTTTTATCATTAAAAACAAGCTTTGACAGCACTTTAGAATAATTTACAACATGCTTTGACAGCACTTCAGAATCATTTCCATTGGAAATGTTTCTGAAGTGCTGTCAAACCATACTTTTATTGAGAAATAAGGCAATATATAAAAGCAACAGCAGACGACAATTGTTGTCTAAGGGGTGTGTGCTTGAACGAGATGTATGTGTGTATGTCTGGTGTGTACGATGTGTCTTATGTTTGTATTGTCCCATGTTTTGTAATACTTCCTGTTTCATGCATTTGTTGGCGATACCATGAATGTAGTGCGTTCAACACTAGAATATGAGGCCTGCTGTTGTTTTATATTGTATCTTATTTATCAATAAAAACATGGTTTGACAGCTATTCAACATCATTTCAATTTGAAGTGTTGTCAAAGCATATTGTTTTATGAGAGCAGGGGCGGATCCAGCATTTGGGGAATGGGGTTGGGGGTTGTCTAGTTGCGAAGGTAACTCTTGCAATATACTCCCGTACTGTCCGTAGCTAGCTAGCTACGGCTTGTACGGGAGTAGATTGTAAGTTACCGTTCGCAACTAGGGGGTTGTCCTGTTTTCGAGCTCTTCGAAATGCACTTTCCTGTGTTTTACGGTATTTAAATTCAGACTCCAACTGGTGGTAAACTGTGATCTATGTAAACTCCGTGGCTGAACGAGGGGGTTGCAACCCTGGAACACCCCCCACTCCTCCAGATCTGCCCCTGGAGAGAAATGGAATAGAAAATACATAGCAGACAATAGAATTTATTTCAGGCATTGTAATAGTTAACCCATATATCATGCTGGATACCCAATCTCAGGTATCTGAATTTACTAACTGTTTCTCCATTTTCTTCATTTCTCAATGAAAACATGTGGCTGTGTCTGGAGAAATGGGGCCTATGAGTGTTACGACCAGTGTAGATCCCGATCAACCTGTGCATCGGCACAGTCTGATCAGGATCTGCACTGTTCGTCATCGTATCAGGATCTAGGAGTTTTCTATTTTACCAGGAGCTACACTGGTCAGAAAACCCTTGAGCCCCATTTCTCCAGTCACAGCCACATATATGTTGTAACAACATAAAAATAAAAATATTTAAAATGTGTACCTTCAGCATGAAAAGGGTCATGTCAAAAGGAGGCTGCTTCACTAAATTGTGTACGACTAAAATTGTTGGATTTGCATTTATTGAGCATAAGCTGCATATAAAGTGTTTGTAAGTGCAAAATTATGATAGTCTGTAAATTTCACATTAAACAATGTTTTCTTGTATTACAATTATTGGATTTACAGCATATGCAGCCTATGCTAAATGTAAATCCATCAAATTGAACTTTCCAGACGATCCTAAATTTGCACTTGCGATCATTTTAGTCGTACGAAGTTTAGTGAAATGGGCCCTGGTGTCCTCTGTGTCAACACTGATCACACCACAGATATGACCATGAAGGTCGACACTTTCCCTGGTCAATAAGACAATGTGACCGTTTCGTCAGAGGAAAACATAGATTGTATATGTATGTGTCGATTTTATGCTCTTATCCCGTTGCCCTTGATAGTATGGCAACACTAGGATGTAGATTTAGTTTTGCAGATGTGCTCATGTTTTAATGAATTGTTTAAGCCGTTTCTGTGATACTGCTTGAGGTTCTAGACAATAGGACCATGATATGCTTGTATAGACCAGTCCTATAAATAGGTTACCAAACTGGGAAAAAATTAGTAACTATTTATAGTACATCATAGATGTTACACTTGGTGAGTAGTGTGCTTCGAAGTCACATTGCTTAGTTTGAAGTAGGCAATGTGATGTCAAAGCCGACAAATTCCGCCAATTCTATTAAACATGATAATGCCATAGATATGGTTCTAGAGGAAGTTACTCCGACTTGATTTTTCAACTTTAGTAACCTTATTTATAAGACTGGTCTTTATGTTCACTAATTATCTCATTTAACGGATCTTTAAGAATATGATATGCTTCTACTGCTCTCAACATGTACATGTATGTTGCATACATTAGTGAATGGACAACTGGGACTGGTGGTCATTGTAACCCTATAGATAGTGAAGCACCCAATCATGCTTCTAATTTGTCTATGTCACTGGTTAAATTGTGTTTATCAGTTTTGCAACAAGTGTAGATCCACAGGTTGAAGTAACGGACCGAGGGCTATAAATACATTAAATATGCCTAAAAGCATCCATAAAGAAAACAAAATAAGCTAAAAAATATTTGTTTACCCCCTCTATAATCACATACATGTATATGTGATGTAAATAAAAAACAAATAAGCTAAACAATTTTTTTTACTCCTTCTATAAAGAGGGAGTAAACATTTTTTGTTTAGCTTATTTGTTTTTTATTTATGGATGCTTTTAGGCATATTGAATGTATTTATAGACCTCAGTCCGTTACTTCAACCTGTGTGTAGATCCAGATCATACACACAGTCATCAATGAAACACCCAGCATGCTTCTAACATGCTTATCGAGCTACACGAGTGTGCTGTTTGTTGCTATCAGGACCTACGCTGGCCCTATAAGCACAATTTCTCGGGGTCACATTCATTAGCGATGGGTAATTTAACGATGGAGACCTGGTTTGGCCCTCACACAGTCTTTGGCATTTTGTATGTGACAGTTGAATCTGGTTATACCCCTTATGTGAGTATTACGATTATTCGTAATCCTATTTTAAGGGAAGGGGCCAAGTGACTTTGGTGTGGTATGGTCCTGCCACCAGGTCAGGTTATTCTAATTTCAGGGCTGAATATATTGTTTCTCGATGTAAATATTCAGTTCTGATTTTGGAATTTTCCCCCCAATGCAGCAGGTTAAAACGGGATCGAACCCGTTTGCCCGGCCTTACATGACCTTAGCTGTTGATAGGCCGTTAAACACCAATAAACAAACAAAACACATTCATTATTTATGCCTAAATTGGCAGCTATACCTGACAAAATATACCTTACAAGTTCAACCAGTGTAGAACATGAACTGTGTATCCAGACCGATCATGATCTACACTGTCAAGAAGTTAATAATCCATTATTTAAAAGATGGGATACAATTATAGTACATGTAGTATGAAACTTTGAGGAAAAAATTCATATTTTCTTTATTACATCAGGAAAGTATTCCAGTATGTTGTTAACACTTCTTTGAAACAGTGAAAGTGAATGCACAGGTTGAAGTAACGGACCGAGGTCTATAAATACATTAAATATACATAAAAGCATCAATAAACGAAAACAAAATAAGCTAACAAAATGTTTTTTACTCCCTCCATATAGACATATCATTAGCTTATTTTTGTTTCGTTTATTGATGCTTTTAGGCATATTTAATGTATTTAGAGACATCAGTCTGTTACTTCAACCTGTGAGTGACTGGGTTTAACATCTCACCAACAGATAGGGTCCTATAGAGATGGGACCACAGTTTAAAGTTTCATTCGATAGACCAGAGGGATGGAAATACTATGAAAGTATTTTAGATGCCCTTGGCCAGGTTTGAACCCACAACCTCCGGATTGGACGTCAGGTGTTCTAACCCCTATGACACATTCCATCCCAACACTCGTTTGAACCACAGATGGTTCAAACGAGTGATAATAACACATACAGTGAAACCTCTCTAAACCGGACACCCTGGAAGGTCCCCAGCTTAGAGAGGTTTGTCTGTAAATCAGGTATTTGATCGATCAGACATTCAGATGAGATCAGACATTATCACCTGACATAAGTGACCAAGAAACTCATCAAAACTAAGATCACAGGTGTTTTCTTGGTGGCTTCTTTAGAGAGGTTCCACCGTACGCTTATGAAGAAATAAAGAAAATAATGAGATTGTTTAAAAAGAATTATCATATTGTGATCATCATTATAAATTTCCAAGAGTACCAGTATGTGTGTATCGCTGGTTGAGAAAACAGACCTTACGGGATTTGCGACCAGCTTAACCACAGATCAGGCTGTCAATCCGTACAGTTCCTACTGTAATACCCCTAAATATTCGAACACCATTCGTTTTAGGTGTCCCAAATTTTTTTTCATCAAAATATATTGTTACGTTGTACGGGCCTAGGCTGTGCCAAGTGGTGTAAACAATTGTATGTTTCTACTAACCTGACCGACCCTATTTTTTCCCGCCGACCCTACAATTCTTTTCGTCATATCGGTAATTGTTTTGATAAAAACAGTATATTTTCACTAACCCATAGTGGGTTAACATATCCAGTACAAAGAAGTTTCGCCTACCTACCCTATTTTTGTTTCTCCAGGTGTTAGCGGAAACAAACAATTGTATTTTTTTTGGCATGAAAACCATGTGGTCGAAAATTTAATAAAAAGAGTGACTTTAAAACAATGTGTATTAAATGTGCTTCCCTTCAGAGGTTATTGGAAATGACTATATTGTTATAAACCAGTAAAACCATACCAACCCTAACTAGCAGGACATTCTTTGTTGTGGGAAACCGGACATGCATGTTTCCTAGAAAAATTGGTGTCCAAATATATAGCGTATTATGGTAATTCGACTTGTCTGGGCAAGGTGATCATCATCAACAGTTGTCAGCAATGTTGTAATTTCCTTTTATCAGCTTGTAAAATCCTGAGGGCCGTTTCACTAAACTTTGTACGACTAAAATGTTTGTAAGTGCAACATTATGATAGTCTGTTCATTTCACATTAACAAGGTTTTCTGGTATATAATTATTGGATTTACATTTATTGAGCATAGTCTAGCTGCAAATTTTCAGACGATCCTAAATTTGCTCTTACGAACATTTTAGTCGTACTAAGTTTAGTGAAACGTACCCCATTGTTTTAGTTCCATACTTTACCCACAGAACTAGAACTATTCTAGGTCTGTGCTTTACCTAATAACCACAGGTTGACCTTCCTGTATAGCACTACTGAACGTAGCATTGCTATATATATACTTCTATATACTGAAACAACATGTTTCAGAAACATTAAATGTTTCAAGATAACGCCCTCTATGTAATATTTACAACCCACATCTTACTTGTTTTGTTTATTGGTGTTTAACGGCCTATCAATAGCTAAGGTCATGTAAGGCCGGGTAAACGGGTTCGATCCCATTTTAACCTGCTGCATTGGGGGGAAAATACCAAAATAAGAACGGAACATTTACATTGAGAACAAATATATTCAGCCCTGAAATTAGAATAACCCGACCTGGTGCCAGGTACATACCACACCAAAGCCACTTGGCCCCTCCCCCTAAATCAAACGCGTTCATTTCTCGATTAATAATGAATGTTAGCCGCCATCTTTAAAAATATCGAATCACGTGACACGCACTGATTTGGTTGGCTAATGAAAATGACGTTAGTCTCCAGTAACCAACCAAACCACTGCGTGCACGTGATTGAAATATTTTCAAAGATGGCGGCTAATAGTCATTGGGAATGCGGAAGTGAAGGTGTTTGATTATATAACAAGAGCTATAGGAGAACAGCATAGCTCGATTACGAGGGTTGTCGATGTACACATAGCTTGACAAACAAGGTGGCCGCGGCCTGCATAACAACCTTAACCAAGGTTTACTAAAAACCTTAATCAATGGAAATTAAGTAAGTAATTCAAAGTTAAATGTAGGTCAATGTCAGATATAGGTCAGGGGTTATTGATGTACATCACTAGGACATGAAGTTTTCCAAGTATGGTTGCTGTAGGCCCATGAGTATTCCATATACAAGCTTGACTAACAATCTTAACCAAGGGGACATAACTAAGTAACCCAAGGGTAAAAGTAGGTGAAGGTCAAATATAGGTCAGGGATTATTGATGTACATCACTATGAGATGAAGTTGTACATCACTAGGAGATGAAGTTGTCCAAGTATGGTACGTTGCTGTAGGCCCAGGTGTATTCCATATACAAGCTTGACTATAAACCTTAACCAAGGTTGACTAAAAACTTTAACCAAGGGGAATTAACTAAGTAATTCAAGGTTAAGTGTAGGTCAAGGTCAAATTTAGGTCAGGGGTTATTGATGTACATCCCTATGAGAAAAGGTTGTCCAAGTATGGTGTCTGTATGCACAATAGTATTCCATGTACAAGCTTGACTAAACACCTTAACCAAGGTTGACTAAAAACTTTAACCAAGGGGAATTAACTAAGTAATTCAAGGTTAAGTGTAGGTCAATGTCAAATTTAGGTCCGGGGTTATTGATGTACATCACTAGGAGATGAAGTTGTCCAAGTATGGTTGGTGTAGGGCCAGGAGTATTCCATATACAAGCTTGACTAAAAACCTTAACCAATGGGAATTAACTAAGTAATTGAAGAGGAAATATAGGTCAAGGTAAAATATAGATCAGGGGTTATTGATGTACATGTATCCCTATGAGAAAAGGTCCAAGTATGGTGTCTGTATGCACAATAGTATTACATGTACAAGCTTGACTAAAAACCCTAACCAAGGTTGACTAAAAACTTTAACCAAGGGGAATTAACTAAGTAATTCAAGGTTAAATGTAGGTCAATGTAAAATATAGGTCAGGGGTTATTGATGTACATTGCTAGGAGATAAAGTTGTCCAAGTATGGTTGATGTAGGGCCAGGAGTATTCCATATACAAGCTTGACTAAAAACATTAACCAAGGGGAATTAACTAAGTAATTGAAGAGGAAATGTAGGTCAAGGTCAACTATAGATCAGGGGTTATTGATGTACATCCCTATGAGAAAAGGTTGTCCAAGTATGGTGTCTGTATGCACAATAGTATTCCATGTACAAACTTGACTAAAAACCCTAACCAAGGTTGACTAAAAACCTTAGCCAAGGGGAATTAACTAAGTAATTCAAGGTTAAGTGTAGGTCAAGGTCAAATATAGGTCAGGGGTTATTGATGTACATCGCTAGGAGATGAAGTTTTCCAAGTATGGTTGCTGTAGGCCCATGAGTATTCCATCTACAACCTTGACTAAAAACCTTTACCAAGGCGTGACGGTCACGCCGACGCCGTGGTGACTACATAAGCTCTCACTATTCTTCGAATAGTCTGAGCTAAAAAGCGAATGTAGGCTAGTGAGACGCATTTTTAGTGCAGTTTACACTCAAAATCTTTGAGATTTATGTTAATGTATTAGCAACTGTAACATCTATGCCGAAAACCCACCCCAAAGCTGCGGTTTCGACACGCTGTAATGCGTTGTATAGGCGAGTTCCAGATGTTTACATCGCGTGGGGTTTTGTTTCAATGGTGGCGAATGGGATTTTTGTACCTTTCTTAGTACTATTATATTTACACCCGGGCGCATTTGAATTGTTTTGTACATTGTTTAGAAAGGTGTTTCATGTATATACAAACAATAATTGACCATCCAAGAAACGCTAGAATCACCTGTGGCGGAGATGGCAACGCAATGTATCATTTAGTATACATTACAGTAACAAGACAATATTCACATATGTTATATTCATATATCACATCACTCTTATGAAGCAGTTATCATTGAAGTCAAGTGTATCCATCTATGACCTAATTAAATACCTTAATCGAACACACACGAACTCGATGACATAAAACAGGAGTGTAACGGATGCGAACGCCAATTACCCCCTCCCCCAGACTACACACGCCCACCTCACTATCCACCCAATGCCCATCAGATACATGTCCGGGCAAATAGGTAAATGATGTGATGCATGACCACAACGGTACTGACTAGGCCAATAGGAAAACACTGCCTGCAGTGTATATAACTGCAGTGGTACCTCACTAAACCGGACACCGAGATAATCGAGATAATATATGTGATCTCAATTTGAGAGGTTTCTTGGTAACGCATCTCCAATAATAATGCATGTTCGTGATTGCAAACGATATAAGTATGTCCCAAAATGATTATATGCCTGCTTTACAGTGGAACATCTCTAAAGCGGACACCCTGGGGACATTACAGGGTGTCCGGTTTAGAGAGGTTTCACTGTATATTGACTAGTTTTAACCGACAATGTTGAAACATTCGATATAGCGTAATAAATGTCCCAAGGCATCACGGGACGGTTGAAAATAGCTAAAATTTACTGCTTTTCTGAGGGCGGCGGGTGACTTATAAAAATAACCGCCTCTCACAATCAGCTAAGGAGGCTCTTGCGACAAGTATTGAAAAATACTCGCAAATGAAGTACAAATCGCGCGCCACAATAACAATTCAGTAACCGCATCAGATGTGTTCAATTAATTTTTTACAAAGTTACCCCACCCACCTATTTTTGGCCAGAAATTTCAACACGGCTGAATTTATCGGAATTGTTTTCATGAAAATATGAGGCACAGATACTTTGTTATGTCTTGTTCTATCACTTGTAACACCACACCATTTCCTGGAAATGATTTCAAAGCGGGGTCATAACCAGCTCAAATTTTCGCTTCAAATGCCCGGAAAATAGCGTAATTTCTGATGCGAAACCGTACCGGCGAGACAGCATAGCAGGCAACATTTTCCAAGATGTCAAAATCAACCGGAGCTAACATTCAGTTTCGTAGAATTATGAAATACTCTAAAAAATACACCTAGTCAAGCCTCCCAAATTCAAGAAATATCCATAAACCTATTTTTCTAGACACACTGGTGTAACTTACAGGGTCGGTAGTGAAGTATATAGAAAATCGTCCACCCCCTTTTTAAAGCTAGCTGCCCACTGTCCCGTGAGACCCAAGTATCACTTGCTGACAAATGTACAATATGCTTATAAGGACCCACGTGACACCTGATCATTATTCGAGTCAAACATGATTGATTCCTAAATGTGATGCAATATATGTATAACATATAATTTTATGTGAACAATCGTTTTGTTACCGTATACTATACGGCGCAAGGAGTCGCTATTTCGGCCATGGTACAAGTGTGTACAAGTCATCAGTCAGTTCTACCTCTTGTGGCGTTTGACACATACCACAAACTGCACAAATAATATAGAATACACATACATACATTTTGGTGCAACATGTTCCACATATTTAAATAACAACGTCCTATGGGTTTTTTTCATCACATTTATATACAAAGTCTGATTTTTGAAGAGTTTGTTGGCCATTTGTTAAGATTGTTGAATAATAGCTGTTTAACAGTAAGATAAATACACAGTGCTTGAAAATATATACCTGTATTACCACACATACTGCATCAAATCCAGTGACATGTAAGCAGTTATCTGAGTGTATTGTCACTGTTGTCTACTTACATAGTATGCAAGTAAATACGGCTTTACCTGTGCTTGTAAAGTTACATATTGAAATTTTAGACTGATTGGAGAAATGCTCAAATATCTAGCCTTGTATATAGTTTGCTGGTATACTATTTATAGCACGTTGCCAAATCGGTCTATGATAATTATATTGCACTAAAACATACTAGTTTTTCTTTTATATTATTTGCTGTATGCGTCAAGGGCTGGAAGTGGGGAAATTATACATGGCTTGTACATACCAAGATGGCAACGCAATGTACCATATAGTATACAGTAACAAGAGTATATTCACATATCTTATATTCATATATCACACCAATCTTACGAAGCAATTATCACTGAAGCCAAAATATATCTTTCTATGATATATGTCCATCAGTCATGTCTGCAATCTATTTAGTACGTGTAAACTATACGGTTTAATTCCCGATATTATGTCTGACCCTCGCGCGTGTAAATCACCGTCGATTCCGGGCACTGTCTCGCAGATAGTGATGTGCGTAGGTACAGTTCACCTATGTGCCATTTGGCTGCATTATGTACCGGTTGGATGCAGATGGATACGAGCAGACACTTCGCTGCCTTTCTGGTGTCTCCCTCACGCGTGTGTATCCAGGCGAGCAGATTGTATGCTGTCTCCTTGTGACACAATGTGAGATCTGTTACGGCGACCTGTTCCAGCTGCTGAATGGCGAGCCGTTTACGTTGACCGTCACCTTTCTCATTGTACACTAGGTACTGTAGGTAGTGGAATAAGACGCGAGCATCAACTATGCCCCATTTATACCATTCACTCTCCATCTTGGTCCTAGTTTCTTCCGGTGTGCCGACGGCCTTGAACAATTCGTACCGCATAGCGGTGGGCGTTGCCTCTATCTCGGTCGGTGGGAAACTAACGCAGTAACTCAGACATGACTTAAGTAAATCTGAATGTGACACCTCTCCAGATAATATTTTGTAAAGCAAATGGACATTGACATATCCTGCTGCTCGCCGTCTGTCGATCTTGGTACATGCGCAAACATTCGTGACAAATGGAAGAAACGCACACACAACAACAGACAGGACACATTCGCTTAGTTCGTATTCGCCCAACATGTAATGTATCGTGGCAACTTTCAGTCGACAGGAAATAATTTCGGAAATGGTCGCATGATGTGCGTGTATGCGAACTGCTGCTCGGATGTTTTTCACTTCATTAGATCCATGAGGCATGCTCAACAGAAGGGAAGCCATATGTGATGCCACACTGGTATGCAGGCGCGGCAGTATCAGGTCTATGGCTTCTCTGGTCTGTCCTAATGTGCGTTCCGTATTGATAGCCAGCTGATCCAGTTGGTACCACATGGTGTAAATAGCCTCACTAGTGTTATTCGTGAGAACGGCATGAATCAACATTCTGTTTAATAAGTGTAGAAAGTTCATGCCTAGTCCGAGATATATACTATATTTAGTGTGGTTCGTTATTCGTTCATACTTTGTCGAAATGCTTTGTATGGTTGATGCGTATTCCTGTGGGTTAAACGCTGCCGACAGCTGCCTGCCGATATCGTCGCAAGTTATACGAAACAAAAACCGGCCGTTCTCTTGAAGTAATTCGTGTAGCATATTCGCAACCTGCTTACGTAAACGAAGGTCACCATGAAGTCTTCTATCAAACAGATTCGCCTCTGGTATGAAATAATTGGGACAAACGCCTTGTTCAACGTACATGCACAGAGCATGCATACAGTGTAGGAAACATTTCACGAGATTTTCTGGTACCCAAAACTCAGCGGGCGTGGTTTCTATAGCGTAAAATAAAACGGTCTTACACTGATATGATGTAATAGCGTCATCAACATTTGGCATCATCATATCTTGTTTCGTGACCTTCATCAACATATAGCACTTGTGCTGCACCGAGTTTAAATTTTGCATCAAATCGCGTTCCTGCAGCGAAAAGGACATCCGCCATTCATTGAGCTGCTCGGGACTCTGTGGGTGAGCGACTTCTACAAATAAACAGTCCATTTTGCTCAGCTTGTCTATCCGCTCCGGGGAAGGCCACTTGAACTGCCGCTCTCTGGTCAGCCACTCCTTCGCAAACGCATGCCATTTAATGCACCTGCATGCACCGACCATGTCAATGGATGACCCATTAAGCCAAGGCTCATGTAGTTTTGTAAGAGCAGGACCATTTGGCTCGTAAAAGTGCCCTGTCGTGTTGAACATAACTTCTCGAGACGTCACTACTCTACCATTATTGTCGACGCTAAGTGCTGCATCTATTTTGCGGGCGGGTCCACCTTCCGAAATTGGACTACCGTCCAGTACGTACTGTAGTTTGACATAGCCAGCGGCCGTGCTACTGTCGCGGACAATGAGGAAGCATATACCAGAATTGGGAGCGTCATTGACGTCGTCCACAACTAGTAATCCCTCATCACATACCACAATGTCCAAGTCGGACTGGAGACCATGCGTTGTAGTGGCTTCACATCGACTACCGAACATATAGCAAACATGTTCTACGCCTGTCAGGTTTAACGACAATGTGTACAATGTGCTTGTTGTTAGATTCACATTCATTGTAATTTCTCTATCGGCCGTAGACAGTCCTATTCTATCCAGGACATCACACAGATGACGAGACAACGTTCGGTGGTAATCGTCCATCATTGACATCTATAAATCAAAATAGCAGTTTAATTCAGAGCAGATAATGGTTATGCGCATACACATATTCTTGGAGACATGTCTTGGCATTTCATTAGAATTGTCTCCTTGCAGACAATTCTAATGAAATACCAAGATGTGTTTTCATGGGAAAAAAATATGCGACATTTGTGGTCTGTTGTATTGTTTTCTGCAGCATGATAAAGGTACCATACATTTTGTATTGCTTTTTGATACTCGCTACTTCCGATTTCAATTGGGTTTTTGGCAATTTTAATTGGGTATTTAAGCAAATACGCAGCTTATCTGGAGCTCTGTGGAAGTGTCTTGTATATATACTGCTAATCAGTTCATTTCAAATCTGATTTGAGGTGATATTGGTTTTTTAAGCATTTTCTTAATAAGATGCCTTTGTATATAGACACTCGTTTGTGGTTTATTCTGTTTTAACCAATTCTTATGACATGTGAATAAATCATGTGATGGTTCATTTCACCATGCTCACGATTAGCGGTAGTTATGTAGCGCTGGACGGAACAAAGATATAAGCCAACAGCGGTTATCGTTGCCACCGATAGTTTTAACCAGGATAAGCGCGGTGGTTTATTACTTCTTTTTTTGTGTTGGCTTATTGGTGTGTAGACCTTTTAAAGTTTCAATAGAAACATATTCTTCAAGTAATGTCTTTCATGTATATGCTGAAATGTAATTATAGTTGCTCATTAAATAACCGTCTCTTATAATTCTTACAGAATGGCAATTATACATGTACCTGTAATGTTTTATAGCTATGTATTTTATGATGGACAGTTGATGAGACGTAAATAAACAATTGAACTATGATGCTATTTTACCATGAGGTTGATGTGATTTGACATAACATTCGTGTGATGAAATTGCGCAACCATGTCATACGAAAACGTGGGGGAATGAAGCATTAACCCTGTGTGACAAGCTACCCTTAAAGTTTATGTCTACGGTGTCATATTCAACACTGAAATGCATGCATACATTCGCATAACACAACACAACCGAATGTAAACGGCAAACTGTACGAGGCATGCTTTGAACACGGCGTATACAACTATAACATTTGTTTATAAATTCGAAAGTAAAGGTAGACGAGTTTGTATGTGAACCTTCAGCTTTATTCAACGCTGTGGTAATTATGTAGCCTATTTCACCAACATTGCAAAGTATACTTATCTACATGTAACAAAGTATACTTTGAAGGAGAAATTTTCAATTTAATGATAAATTTATTAATTTTTATTATACTGAATTAATTACATTATCACAGCCATTTTGGCTGTGATAATGTAATCAATTCAGTATAATAATTCTGCATACTTTTAATCATCATATATATATGCAGTGGTTAGTTCTATATGAAATAATGCATTTCAGGGAAAAAAATGATTACTCCCACAAAATAAACTTTGCTAAATAAGTATACTTTGCAATTTTGATGAAATAGGCTACTGGTACATGTACTCGGCAACATTGTATTCTTACGTATTACAACATAATTTGTATACCGAGGATACATTTCTCGCGTTTTGATTGGTCAGCTTGACACATAATTATTACCTGTCAATATGGCTCAAATAAAAAATGGCGGCGGGTCGAGGCTGAGTCAAAAACGAAAAAAATAAATGGAAATCACCTCCGAAACATAGCCATATGGACGGGAAATGACCTAACTAAGAAAACAAAAGTTAGAATTTGAAAATCGGTCCAGGAAACAAACTAATTAACAAATTTCTACTCGTTTATGTCGTGATGACGTCAGGTAACATTTGTAACATCACAACGTCGTGCCGTTTGGCACCATATTTCTATGACGTTGAACATGCACCAAGACACTTTTATACAACTAAATTCTAAAATATGCAGAAACTGCGGTATGACAAATACGTCCTTGTGATTCTACAAAGGCTGCTTCTCGGGTGAATATAGATCTAGACGGGCAATATGACACAATAGTGACTGTGTAGAATCACAATAACTTACAATATTACAATATAATTATGTGACTGGAGAAATGGGGTCTATCGGTTTTGCACCAGTGTATATCTGCACTATTTGCCGTTCCATCAATGAAACACAGACATTCTTCTAACAAGTAACATAGATCGTCACCAGGCTAAAAAAGTGTATTATTTGACCAGGAGCTACACTGGTCGTAACTCTCATAGGCCGCATTTCTCCAGTCATAGCGGCAATATTTATTATAATAAATAAACCTGTTTCACATTGATATCTGTATGCAAACCGTGTAATACTATGTGAATTATATATCGATTGTTGGCTGTCTGCATATGCACGATTATGATTTCCGTGCTTGAAGTGTGTGGTGTGTACACCTCGTGTCTATAAATCGTATTGCAAGCAGGTATTTACGGAGCCCCGCAGGTGACATGGATTTTTTTTTATTAATTTGTTCCCACGAAATAACAATTCTTTACCTCAATTTAACAATTCGTTCCCTCAAATCAATACTTTGTTCCCACGATATAATAATTTGTTCCCTCGAATTAACAGTTCGTTCCCACGAAATGACAATTCATTCCCTCAATTTAACAATTCGTTCCCTCGAATTAACAATTTGTTCCCACGATATAACAATTCGTTTCCTGATGAGACGGCTGGCTCATCTGGATCGGCACTGTTTGCATAAACCGCTATAGTAGTCTACTAGTCATCCCTATATGCTCTATAGTGAATCGGGAAATGTTGAGTACTATAAGGTTTTATGCTTGAAATGTAAAATATAGGTCCTCATGACTCAGAAACTGCCGGATGCCAAGTTTCATATGTTCAGCATTTTTCATAATTGACCTAATTGGAAATGTTTATATTGATAAAAATTGTAATTGGTATTATTCAAGATCGTCATGTATTTGCATTTATTTATTGAGACATTTGTGGGTGCATACTTTTAGTTCGGTTCTATACTTACTTTGTTCCGGTGTAGGGTTGATAGGATTTTGACTGGTATCATTCTGCCTTTGCTTGACTCTTGTTCTATCGTTATTGTTCTGCCTAAGTCATTATGTTGAGGTATTATTTTCTTTATATTTATTTGTAAATTTGTGGTACATTGAATTAGTAATTTTATCGGCGTTCTTTTTCTTTTATGGTTGTTTGGCAACCATTACAAACCTGCACTTCATTAGTGTATTTAGATCACGTGATTTGCGGGTATATATAGGTTGAGCGCGAATTATTGTGCACGGGTTGTATTCAGTTGTGTGCTTACTGATCAGAATTAGTTTTCAAAGTTTGTTGTGAAATTATAGCCGTGAATTGTCCATCCCGTGGCACACTGTTTATTAACAAGGCTGGAACGTTTTATTCTGCGGCAGT